>CM074728.1:50876076-53276076 GCA_037306005.1 Rhinophrynus dorsalis
AGGGGGGTAAGGTGCGGTGCTTGATTTATTTGTGTGGGTTTACCTTTAACATGTTTCGCATAAATGTCATGGACCATGGTGTTTGTATTGCATGTGTATTATATTATTATGATGGAAGTTGTGCCAAGGTGTGTCCCCTCCTTTCCACTTTTCACTGACATGTCACATAGAGTGTACAGTGCTGTCACTGATGACTGTACTGTGCCTACCCCATGAGAAAACTAGTCTCGCACCTATGGGGGGGATGGGAAAGGTGGATAAGAATTGCCTCTTTCTTCTTCTCCACAATCCCCTTCAATGGCTGGGTGTAGGTTGCTGCTGCCACAGAATCAGCACCATAACTAGGACCAGGATTATTGCTGGCAAGTGGAACCTGTCCTAGTCCTGCATCACTTCTCCTGGAACCCAGTGCCACTGTGGCCATGTTGGTCTGTGGCACACTAGCCTGCTCTTCATCAGCCTGCTGCAGAGACATCTGGCCCTTGCAACTCAGCAGCAGTAATTACAGATGCAATGTTATTGCTGATCGTGGTGGGGTAATGCCCATCCAATTTTCATATCTGCCTCCAATTCCTTTTCACTTTTTGCTAAAAAGGCCCTCATTTTCTCCCCCGCCTAGCTGCTTCACATCACCCTCACTCTCTTCACCACCACCGGCCACCACCAGTAGCTGTTTCACAATTACCAACAAACACCCCCAACCTCACCCCCATCATTCCCTAGCTGCTGTGTGGTAGTAGAGGTAATTTCGGATGACAAGTGTGACTTAGGGTCCCTTGCTGTAATACATGTCATCATCTCCTGAGAAACAGTAGACACATTGGCAGCTGTAGCAGCAGGCATAGACAGCTTACTAGGGATGAAAATTTTCACCTCAAACCAAAATCTGCAAACAATGACACTTCCCACTTGACAAATAATTTTCCTTGTATTAAAACCAATGGGAACACTGATTTTACATATGACATAGCAAATGTTGTTTTATTTCCCAAAGGCATAGTATAAAAGGGGTATGAGGTTGCCTGTGTTGCTGGAATTTGGGAAAGAATCAGACATGGTATAAAAGGGGTCTGAAGAGGGCGACTATGTTGGTGTGTGGAGTCTGGGGGAAATAATCCATTTAACAGGGTTTTTATGGGGGGTTTGTTGACTGGTATTGGGGGGCCAGTTAATAAAAAATAAATAAATACAATTAAAAATAAAATAAAACAAATTTTGTACATATAGGTAGGTATGGGCGAAAACTTTCGCCTCAAACCAAAATTGGCGAAAAATGGCACTTTCCTTTTGATGAAAAATTTCCCACAAAAAGTGCAATTTTCCCACTTTTTTCACCTTGCTCATTGCATTGAAATCAATGGGAAGAGAAAATTTTCCCTACCACATGAAAGTTTTTCTACTTTTCTACAACCATATAAAAGGGTGTCAGGCTCTCACAGCATGCCATTCTGTGTTTGTGAGAGGAAAGAGCAGCATGCTTTTGAGCTAGAGAAGATAGGCAAATAAAGTTGAATTGAATCTTAATTTAGGGACTCTTTTATGTAGGACATGTGTTCTTTGTATTAGGGGAGTCTGGGGGCACTCTGGGAGAAGAATGGAGGAAAGAGGTTGACCCCAAATAACCCAAACTTTAGTGTGACTTACTGGCAAGACACAGGCAGCTGGAGTCCAAATTGCTGGCTGATTTTGCTTTTATTGTCTCTGTGCTGGGAAAGTCTGGGGAAAGAAGTTGTTGATTTTGTTGTTTAGTTATATATTTTTTTGGAGTAACTGTAATAAGATAGGGTGGACAACAAATAAATAAACATAGAATTAAAAAAAATAAAATAAAAAAAATACATAAATAATTAAACAAATATATTAGACAGCTGACTGTGAGTCTGATGTGAGCTCTGTGACTGAGACAGACTTGATAGACAGCAGGCAACATTGAGAATTTTGTTCAGGGCCAAGACAAGACATCACACTCCATCGGTTGTGTACTGTAGAGAGTAAAAACACACATGGTAGTTGAGTAATGATCCTTCTCCTCCCAGGGCGGATGCAGTTTGGCACTGTCCCACCAATCACACCACGCCAGTCCCCCACCACCACCACTACCATACACATAAGCCACATTGTAGGTTGTACTTAAATTTTTTTTTAATCACTTGACTTCATGAATACTTGCCAGTGTCACTTAAGCAGGAAGTGTTGTGGGCAAAGGACAAAGGCACTCTGCATGCTAACACATTTTTCAAGGTATATGTTGCTCTAGGACTTCCAGCTACTTATTTGTCCACTACAGCCCCCCAGAAAAAGTAATATTGTGGTGGGAAATGTTGCACCATAGGAAACCTAGGAGAAAATGTGTTGGAATAGGAGAAAAATGTGTTGGAAGTGGAGAAAAATGTGCTGAATCAGCACTAGAACCAGAACCAGGATTATTGATGACAAGTGGAACCTGTCCTAGTTCCAAATCATGACTGCGGGGTCTCAGTCCCATGTCAGTGTCCATGGTGGTCTGTGGCAAACTACCATCTTATCATTCTTCTGCTGATACAGATGAATGTTTGCCTCCACAATGTCACTACTGGTGGTGGCAGTCAGCAGCAGAATCACCTGAAGGGGGCCATTCTCCTCCACCTGTCCCATCACTGAAATTATAGGTATGGAAATATTTTTCTCTTGGGTCACAAACACACAATGGCATGCTGCTGGAACCTTACACCCCTTTTATACTATGCCTCAGGAAATGAAAGGAAACATGCCATGTGGAGGGTAAAATTCAGTATTCCCATTGAATTCAGTACAATGAGCTAGTAAAAAAAAAAGCTGAAAATCAGCACTTTTAGTGAAAAAAGTAACATTTTCTCCTGTTTCACATTTGAGGTGAAATGTTTTGCACATTCCTACTCTCCGCACATTGCCAGATACACATCACCATAACATCTCTCTCAAGTGTCTGTATGGCTCATTACAGCTTGTGGAGGCCACAGAAGGCCAGCACAAGATAGGTCCAGGCTACATCACTTTAAGGTGATGGTACCCCTTTAAATCTATAGAATTAAGTTTTTCAAAGCAATGCATTCCATACCTCACAGGCACTCAAAGGGTTAAAGGGATAAACTAGTAGAGTTTTTTTATTTTTTACTCTATGGTGCAGATGGTTTGCCTCAAAATCATTAAGCATTCACTTTAAGATATGTGTCTTAAAGTTATGTCTTATTAATCTATACATAAAGAACCTCCCTATATCATAGACCTTGGTTTTTATTCACCGTGACAGGTATGTCATAATCATTTAAGAGCCAGAAGGATGTGCAATGTATTGCTCTATGATACATTGCAGAGCCTCATATACTTACAGGTTTAACACTTTTAAAGAGAAGTGTGCAACTCAGAATCTCTCACTGTCGACTTTATTTTAAACCATATGAATGATTTTTAACCTAGTTTTAACTCCAGATTCTTTCTAAGACCACAGTAGTATTTTGTCAGATAAAAATCCAGTGATAACATTTACCCTCTGCAATGAAATTCAGTCCCTGGTTGAAGGATTGTAATAAAGACTAGTTCTCAGCCATTAAAGGAAATGCATGTGTTCTTCTTTGTAGATCAGTAGATACAAGAATTATGTCAGATCTAAATTAAAACAAAACTGATGAATTCATCTTTCAAGGTTTTTCGGAAGATCCACGGCTGCAGATTCCATTATTCTGTGTGTTTCTTCTGATTTACCTTCTCACTCTGCTGGGAAACCTCATAATTTTAATTAATTTACCTGAACCCTATACTGCACCTCCCAATGTATTTTTTCCTATGCAGTCTCTCTTGCATTGACATCTGTACGTCCTCAGTGTCTCAGCCCAAGCTTCTCTCTATGCTCTCTCTCTAGGAGATAAATCGATATATTTTAGAGGCTGCATGATCCAGCTCCATTGCTTTATGTTTTTTTACAAATGTTAAGATTATCTTTTTGTCAGCCATGGCCTATGACCGCTTTGTTGCAATATGTAACCCATTGATATATTCTATTTTAATGAACAAGAGAGTCTGTGTTCATACTATCACCATTTGCTGGATTTTTGGGTTTATTTGTGCCTCTGTCACACACATTGGTCATCTCACAATTATCTGTCTGCAAGTCACATGTGATCAATCACTTTTTCTGTGATATTTCAATGTTACTAAAGATGTCTTCTGTAGACACATTTTTAATTGAAATCATGACTTATACTTATAAGGTGGAGGAGAGATGTGAAGAAGGGTTGCCACCATCTATCCCACTTGGGTCTACTGCTATGAGCGACAAGCAATGTGTGTCAATAATCTGAGAAGGAGGATAGTGATTTGATGAAAACATGACAATAGTAAAAACTATATACATACACAAATCACAACATACCAGCCATTCCCCCCAACACCAACACTACAATACACATCTGCCACTTTGTAGGTTGTACTTTTTTTATCACTTGACATCATTATGAATATGTGCCAGTGTCACTTAATCATGAAGTCAGTGTTGTGGGCAAAAGACATGCGCTCTGCATGCAATAAATTTTTTCAGGTATTCAGCTACTTATTTCTCTAGTACAGACCTCAGAAGAAGTAATATTGTACTGGAAATTGTTGCACCATAGGAAACATAGGCAAAACATTTGTTGGAATAGGCAAAAGGTTTGTGGGAATTTGTGAAAAATGGGAACATTTTGCATTGGCGAAAAGGAGAAAACTTTCGCAAAAAATTAGATTTTTTGCGAAAAGTAATTCAGGAAAGTTTTCTCACTTTTCGCTTACCTTTATTCAAGAGCTGCCATGAAATAAAGAATGATGCAAAATGATTTTTCACTAGGTGCCTTAGATAATCTATTCATTGAATATTTATATAGCACAAACAGTGTTGTTTCATAAAAGAAATATAGGCTTATGTATTTCATCACCACAAATGAAAATGCCTCAGTTGTCCAGTACAGAGTTGTGATGGGTTAAGGGCATAATAGATTAATGGGCCATTTCTGCTGGAAAGCTTTACAATGTTTTGTAGACACAGTGTAGAAGACAACAAAATACAGCACTTAGAAGTCTTGTTTAAATATTAATTATATTTTATTCAAAGTTTTCAGTTAATACTAAACAATGTAGTTCTGGCTCTGACCCTGATTCAAAGTAAGAGAGAGGAAAATATTATTTGTAAAAATAATAAATGTATAATGACATAAATATAAGAGAGAGGAAGAGGAAGTATTTCATCAGCAACTGCAATGTGTACAGTGTGTGTGTAGGAAGTAGGAGATGGACTGGAAACAATGGACATAATTTCACTCACATCAAGCATCAGGCACAACTGAAAGCAAACACCTTGAAGCTTAGGTCCGCAATGTCAAATCACCCCCCCAGAAACCAGGTACTGCTGCTGTCGTTGTTCCACTTGTCATCTCTGCTAAGGACAAATGACAACTAGCAGCCTTAACCCCTTAAGGACCCTTGACGTACCAGGACCGTCAAGGGTAAATGTGCTCCAACGACCCTTGACGGTCCCGGTACGTCAAGGGTTAAACTCTTCCATCGCGGCCGCACGGAGCGATGGAAGAGTTCAAGCCGCTTGTTACTAAGTGTCCCGGTATCGGGACACTTAGTAACAAGCGGTAGAAACATTGTTGCAACATGCGATACGCTTCAAAAGCGAATCACATGTTGCAAAACCTGAATAACAGGGACAGTATTTGTAAATACTGTCCCTGTCAGATCTCTCTGCCTCCCTCCACCTTGCATACTGCTGAGGTGGAGAAAGACAGAGAGACATGGTGTTCCAGTGTACCTGTAAAAAAAAAAAGTCAAAAAAAGTTTAAATAAAGAAAATTAACCCTTTGATCACTGTTCTGCAGTGATCAATAAGTCCCCCCCCATCTGATCACTCTTGGAGTGATCAATTTGCTGCAGATCAGTGTTTTCTGATCTGTGGGACACCCCCCATCCCCCTTGAATTTTTTTAGATTTTTTTAAAATTGTAAAAAAATTTAAAAAAATTTTTTTACATTTTTTTTTTTTTTTTTTAAATAGTAAATATAGTTTAGGTATTTTGGTAGGTAGTTGGGTAGGTTTAGTGTAGACGTGTGTTAGGGAAAGTTTTAGGGATAGATTTAGGTTTAGGGGAAAAAAAACAAACAAACCAACCCCCCCCAAAAAGAATATATATATAATAAGCGCAGTTTAGATAGGTAGTTCAATTGGGTTAGGTAGGTTCAGGACATACGTAGGTTAGGGTAAGTTTTAGGGTTAGATTTAGGTTTAGGGATAGCGTAAGAAAAAAAAAAAACCCAAAAAACCCCAAACCCCCCCCCAAAAAAAAATATATATAATAAGTGCAGTTTAGATAGGTAGTTCACTTGGGTTAGGTAGGTTCAGGACATACGTAGGTTAGGGTAAGTTTTAGGGTTAGATTTAGGTTTAGGGATAGCGTAAGAAAAAAAAAAACCAAACCCCCCCCCCAAAAAAAAATATATATAATAAGTGCAGTTTAGATAGGTAGTTCACTTGGGTTAGGTAGGTTCAGGATATACGTAGGCTAGGGTAAGTTTTAGGGTTAGATTTAGGTTTAGGGATAGCGTAAGAAAAAAAAAAAAGTTTTTTTAGTGGGCAAAATGCAGCGCAGGTACAGCGTTGAAGAGGCATATGCCTTTTTGGCGTCTGACTCTGAGGCAACAGACACTGCGCCAGATTTTGACATAGCGCAGTTTTCAGAAAGTGAGAGCAGCTCTAGTGATGACGCTGGGCCTTCTGTCAAGAAAAGACGCACTGCCCCAAGAGCTGCTCTGGCAACTGCCCCAGCACCTGCCAAAAGTACTGCCCAAAGACCTACCAAAATACCTGCCCAAAGAAATGCCCCAAGTGCTGCCCCAAGTGCTGCCCTGGCAACTGCCCCAGCACCTGCCAAAAGATCTGCCCAAGACCTACCAAAGAAATGCCCCAAGTGCTTCCCCAAGAACTGCCCTGGCAACTGCTCCAGCACCTGCCAAAAGATCTGCCCAAAGACCTGCCCAAAGAAATGCCCCAACACCTGCCACTCCGGATCCTAATGAATGGGTATCAATTTATGGCCACAAATCTCAGAATTCACAGGCAACCCAGGGATTCAAATTGATGTGGAAGGATTTACCCATGATCATTTTTTTGATTTGTTTTTGGGGGAAGACATTTTAGGTGAAATTGTGTCCCAAACCAATTTGTATGCAGCCCAGTATACTGCCGCCAACCCTAAGTGTGAAAAACGCTGTTGTTTTTTTTTTTACTTACGTCATGGTTTACGAGGGATTGGTGGTAAAATGGCTGTGTATAAAATTGGAAAACACACCTAAAACGAGAGCCTGGGGTGTCTACTTTCCAAAAATATACACTTTTGGGGGGAAATCTTAAAAAAGAGCACTGTTACACAGCCCCAAATGAGACATGGCACCAGTAACGCAAGCTGTGAAGATTAAAAGTGTGAACCGGGAAACGTGCATGTTCCAATTTGGCCCCCGTAGCTCCCCCAAACCATGAGAAAGCTATGCATATGGGGTATTGCCGTACTCAGAAGAAGGAGCTGAACACTAATCAATTCAGTTTATAAAATCTTCACCTATTCTGTGCTTGAAATTCACATCAACATTGAAGGCAAAGTGTTAAAAATGCTGAATTTTTTTTACTTACGTCAAATTTTCACAGAATTGGTGGTAAAATGACTGTGTAGAAAATTGGAAAACACACCTAAAACGAGAGCCTGGGGTGTCTACTTTCCAAAAATATACACTTTTGGGGGGAAATCTTAAAAAAAGAGCACTGTTACACAGCCCCAAATGAGACATGGCACCAGTAACGCAAGCTGTGAAGATTCAAAGTGTGAACCTGGAAACGCGCATGTTCCAATTTGGCCCCCGTAGCTCCCCCAAACCATGAGAAAGCTATGCATACGTGGTATTGCCGTACTCAGAAGGAGGAGCTGAACACTAATCAATTCAGTTTATAAAATCTTCACCTATTCTGTGCTTGAAATTCACATCAACATTGAAGGCAAAGTGTGAAAAACGCTGTTTTTTTACTTACGTCAAGTTTACGAGAAAGTGGTGGTAAAATGGCTGTGTAAAAAATTTGAAAACACACCTAAAATGAAAGCTGGGGGTGTCTACATTCCAAAAATATACACTTTTGGGGGGAAATTCTAAAGTGCAGCACTGGAACATAGCCCAAAATGAGTAATGGCACCAGTTAACCAAGATGTGAAAATTCAATATTTGTTCAAAATTGGGCCCCGTAGCTCCCCCAAACCTTGAGAAACCTATGAATATGGGGTATTGCCATACTCAGAAGAAGGAGCTGAACACTAAACAATGCATTTTTAAAAATCTTCACCTATCCTGTGCTTGAAATTCACATCAACATTGAAGTGTAAGTGTGAAAAATGCTGTTTTTTTAACTTACGTCAAGATTTACGAGCGATTGATGGTAAAATGGCCGCGTAAAAAAAATTGAAAACATACATAAAATGAAAGCCTGGGGTGTCTACTTTCCAAAAATATATACTTTGGGGGGGAAATCTTAGAATGGAGCACTGTTACACAGCCCCAAATGAGACATGGCACCAGTGATGCAAGCTGTGAAAATTCAAAGTGTGAAACTGGAAACGCGCATGTTCCAATTTGGGCCCCGTAGCTCTCCCAAACCTTGAGAAACCTATGCATATGGGGTATTGCCGTACTCAGAAGAAGGAGCTGAACACTAAACAATGCATTTTTAAAAATCTTCACCTATCATGTGCTTGATATCAACAGTAGTATTGAAATGTAAGTGTGAAAACTGCAAAAAAACAAAATATTACCACAAATTTTTTTCTGGAAAAATAGCTGCATGAAAAACTCCAAAATTCTCCTGATTATTTACCTTATGTTGTGTAGTTTTCAGAAACATATACCTTTGTGGGACATTTTTGGTTCTGGCACCGTCAGCTAAGCTATGATGCTCACATGCCAATTGTTGAGAAATTACAAGTTGGAAATAATGGCATCCATCTTGTAATATTTACCTTGTAAATGTGAGGAAGTGATTGAAATACTAGGCATATGGGGTATTCTTATATTCAGGAGAAGCAATTGAATATATTTAGGGGTATTTTTTTGTCATAAACTAATTGTATGCAAATCCTGACACGAAAATATAAGCAAAATGTTGTTTTTTTTCAATTTTTTTCCTCTTTTTTTCTATTTTAATCAAATTAAACAATGAGGTATTCATATAATTGTGGTATCAAAAGAAAGCCCTACTTGTGCTTAAAAAAACAGTATATAATTTATGTGGGTGCACAAAAGGAATTAAAGAGAAAATATGGTTGAACAAAGACATAGTCAAAAAAGTCAAAATTGCTCCGGTCCTTAAGTCAAATCTAACTCAGATTTTCCCGGTCCTTAAGGGGTTAATAATAATGATGAACCCTCCTTGCCACATGCTTAGCTTATTCTGTGAAATGGAATCACATCAGACATTGCTTTATTCCCTGCTTACAATTATACTTCACCATATTGCCATGTGTGCAATGGGTGGACCTAAAATGCCTCATCCTTGCGTCTACAGAATTGATATCAGGTGGTGGGGGAGGTAATTATGAAAGATGTGGTTCTCCTGAAGACATTACTATTTCTTCCCAGATCCTAGCACAAGAAGCTGATGACGATGCAGGTGTTTTTCTCGCCATTGAACTTTCAGGCTGAGGATGGGTTTCTCTTTTATTCTTCCTCTTAGATTTCCACCTAGATTCTTGGTGTCCTTCTGGAGAGAAAGCGGGTCTAGCAACAATGGCTCCCAATTTCTTTTGTGGGGGTTTGACTTTAACATGCTTCACATAAATGTCATGGTGTCTTTATTTCATGTGTGTTATGAGGGTGATTCTGACAAGGTGCGTTCCCTCCTTTCCTCTTTTCACTGACTTGTCACAGATCGTGCACAATTCCAATGCTGACTTCACTGTGCCTCCCCAAAGATAAAAATAGTCCCACACCCATGACTTCAGCGGTTAGGGGAAAGGTGAAAAAGAATGACCACCTTTTCTTCCCAACAATGCTCTTCACTGGCTGGGGCTGAGAATACTGCTGCTGCTGCTGCTGCCTGAGAATCAGCACTAAAACTAGGACCAGGCTTATTGCTGGTAAGTGGAACCTGTCTTAGTTCCACATCAGTACTGCTGGACCCCATTCCCACTGAGGCCACACTAGCCTGCTTATTATCAACCTGCTGCCCTTGCAAATAAGCAGTAGCAGGAATTACAGCCGCAGCAAACTCTGCAATGTCACTGCTGATATTGGTGGTGATGCCCATTCCGATTTGCATATCTGTTCCCCATTCCTTTTTGCTTTTCTCAAAAAAGGTCCTCATTGTCTCCTCCACCCCAGCTACTCCACCTTCACCCTCATCAGCACCACCACCAGTCCCTTGCTGCTGCTCTTTGAGAGTCCCCTAATGTCCCATTTGCCATCTATTCTTGAGGTGAAGAAGGCAGATTGGTAGCACCAGCAGCAGGCACAGGCAGCTGATCTGTGCTATTTCTAATATGACTAGCCAGTTCTGCCGTCTTCATAATCATGTACTAGAGGCACAGTATGGGGGAAGGGGAATCACAGGGTCAGAGGGATGATGTGGGCTCCCTTGACTGCTAGTCTGGTTGCTGGGCATCATCACTTCCCCTTCCACCTCAGTATTAGGAGTATCAACAGTCATGCTAGGCACGCCACCAGCTGATTCATCACAATTACCATCACCACCACCCCTCTCTCAACCCCACCACACTCTAGCTGCTGTTTGATAACAGTTGGACTGCTTGTAGATGGCAAGTGTGACTTAGGGTCCCCTGCTGTCACACTTTCCATCATCTCCACCTCATCCTCCTGAGTATCAGAAGGCACACTGGCAGCAGTAGTAGTAGCAGGCAAAGGCCGCTGACCTGTGCTGCTCACACTGCTACCCAGTTCTGCCTTGGTCTGCCTCGGTCACAATTTTACTCCAGATCCCAAGACACAATGGAGGGGGAGAAGGGCTCCCAGACCCTTACATGCTGGCGGGGGGGTCACTTCCTCCTTCTCCTCTGATTCAGTGGATTCATCCCTGTCCTACCAGCTGCTTCTTTTCTTTTTCATCCAGGTGCTCGTAGTGTTACTGTGTGATAGCACACTCCTTATCAGAGCTCAAAATTTCCACTCGCCACTAGCCAATGGCTCTATATACCTCTTCTTCCTTTATTTTGAAAATAAATAGCTAGAAAACCACATAGCATACTCTCTAGCTGCTTCATTTTCTGTTTTAGTTCTTAGAAAGTCAGTTTTTTGGTGTCAAAATGTGCAGTATATATAAGTAAAAGGGGTGGGAAGTTTGGAACCACTGAAAAAAATATTAACACATTTTTTGTTTAAAATAAACAAAGAAAGATTTAAGGGGTTTGTTGATGATGGATTTTCAAACAAAAAAGCAGACAAGCATGTGGTTTTCACTGAATTTCCTTGTAGGAACACTGCGGGCTTACCATGGTATAAAGTCTGAAGTGCATGCAGGAAGATCCATGTGACAATGAATTATAAGAGCTCAGTGTGCTGACCATGGGTTGGAGAGAAGAATCTATGAGTATACAGATTGACGCTTGTATATCAGCATATCAGAGTTTTGTTGATAGCTGAATGAAATTGCTAGAATTTTACATTGGCAACAGCAATCACTTAAAGACAAAGTAGTATACAATTAACAATATCAGTACTCCTATCATCCAGAAAGATGTTCGTTGTGGAAAGACCCCAGATGCCTGAGCCGTCACTTTACCGTGAAGTATGGCATTGGGCAGATCACAGGTATTCGTGCCCTCCAGAGCTTTATTTAGTGGTGGATGTGGTTGCCAGGATGAAGAATGTTGTAGCGACAAGTGGTGGAAAGTCTCTCAATGGCTGCCAGTAATTAAGTTAGTTTGATCCCTTGGGCTAGGCTCAATATTGCCGCTGTGGATTGTTGGCAAGTATCAGCCCATTACTATGAAAATACTCCATGCTGCTTACAGTTCGACAGGGTTGTACACTGTTGAAGGCAATGAAGAAGTGTATGACTGGTGATTTTGCTCCTAGGCTCTGAAGCTAGCCCATCCAGTGTCCTGCCAAGAAAGCTCCAAAAGCTGCAGATATGCACATGGTAATCTTAACCCTTTAAGGACCAGAGGGGTGTGCAACACATTGTTTTTCCTTAACCCCTTAAGGACCCATGACGGTCCTGCACCGTCATGGGTTGTTATACCCTTAACGACCCATGACGGTCCAGGACCGTCATGGCTTAAATGATAGCAGCGTGCCTCCGTGCACGCTGCTATCATTAAATCCAGGCTGAGACTGAGTGCTCCGAGACCGGGGCATTCCGTCTCAGCCCTTCTTCCTGTTCATGCGATCGCCGTATCAGCGATCACATGTACCGGCATAGTGACAGACAGAGGCAGCATGCAAAGCATGCTGTCTGTGCCTGTCTCGTCTGCCTCTGTCTCCCTTGCCCTCAAAGTAAGGGAGACAGAAGTAGACGGGAGACACCTAGTGGTTAAAAAAAATACAGCAGTTAGGGGTATTAACCCCTTCACTGCTAGTGCAGGAGGTTGGCTAATTGCAAGTCAATTTTTGACCTGCAATTTTACACTTTTTTTTTTTTTTTTAAAACACAAAACACTTATTTTATTTTTATTTTAAAAAAATATATACAATTAAACAATATTCTAAGTGTGATTGTTGTGGAGCCATGTAATACACTTATATACACCACCAAATGCCAGGGACAAAAAAGTGTCAAAATAGGGTGGGAAAAAGGGACATGGGGATTTTCACCCAGGGGGGACAGTGGCCACTTTAAACTGCGCATTTTGTAGGTATGACTGACCGGTCATACCTTTCATGCAGTCTCCATAAAAATGTAACCCTTTGTGGCCAATTGATCCCAAGAGAAAAATCAAAAATGGTGTTTTTTTACATTTTTTTACCTTTTTTTTTAATTTTAATAAAGTGAATGGTGGGTTATCCATATAAATAGGGTATCAAATGAAAGCCCTATTTATGCTTAAAAAAACAGTATATAATTTATGGGGGTGGAATAAAAGCCTAAGAGGGAAAACACTGTTGAACAAAGACAGTCAAAAAGGTCAGAATTGCTCCGGCCCTTAAGGGAAAACGACCTCAGATTTTCCTGGTCCTTAAGGGGTTAAGTTATTTGACTTTGTTTTCATTTGAAAACTGTTAGAAGCTATCATATACTCCTCCATGGGTATGACATTAAAGAGTGATAGAAGATGTTATGACTTTTGGCTTCATTCTATTACCAGCTCTAAAAATAAAACAGGCGCTATGTGTTTTTAAGTCCGTGTTTGCTATCCTATTGCCCGACTTGTGAAAACAAAACCAGCTGTAATTATACTTACCGCCAGTCTAAAACAAGCCCATATGAAACAACTAAAAACAATGTGCAATTAGTATCCTATTACTCACGCTCAGTATTAGCGCCTGTTTTGTGGTTACATTTAAAGGAGCAGTAAACTTTTTTTATGAAAACACATATTTTACAGAGCATTTCCTGCTGAATAAAACAAGGTCACTCACATCACTGTCAGATGTTTTATTCAAAATTTATAGCAGTTTAAATAATCAGGAATTGATTTTACTGTGTTTACTTCCTGGAAGTTCTGACAGGAAGTGACAGGCAATTTCTATCACATTCTATGGAGAACTGTATGTCTCTGACTTTTCTGACTTTCCTCTCCATTAGAATCTAACAGGAAATCTAATTAGAATTTGACCACTAGAGGGCACTACTAATGTAAAAAAACATGGGTTTAACCTGTAATAACTCTGGAAATATAAATCTCTTGGCAGTGGGAGTACCTTTATTTTACTCAATAGGAAAATCCCTACAATATATATTTTTTCATAAAAAAAGTTTACTGCTCCTTTAAGTTGGAAATTCTGCACATCAGAGGTTGAGGAGTAGAAGCCATAACGACAGTTTCAAAACCGTCGTTGTTAGAACAAAAGCAGTGCAGAATACAGTATACAGCATAGAAATCCGACATAGAGTGCCCCCTTCTAAATATTAACCCCCCCTTATAAAAGTCGACTACAGTGCTTTCTTTCACCGCTTTAATTTGACTAATATTGTTCACATTCAACATTTTAACCCTTCCCCTTCCAAAAGCGACTTACAGTGATCCCATGACTTTCTTTCACCATTTAAATCCGACATGTTTCTTCTCCTATTATATTCAACATGCCCTCGTATTTTGTATTGTAAGATTAACCCTATGAGTATCAGAGAGGTATTGTAATGTGTTTGCTACCCCTCTGGTACTCATAGGGTTAATAGGCAACCTGTATATGTATAAAAAAAAAAAAAAGTGTTTGTTTTTATTATATATGTAATTTATGTGAAAATGTAATTAAATATTTAATTTATGTGTAACAATGATTTTCTTTTTAAATTATATATATAATTTGTATGAAAAAAGGACTTCAGACCTCAAGAGGGGTATCATGACCCCTCATGATACCCCCTAGCATGGTGGCGACAATTGCCCTCTTTATTAATTAAAGAGCATATAACCTATGTTTCACATAGGTTATATGAGCTTTTAATAATTCATTAAAACGTTCAGACCTTCAGGGGGCACCAGGATCCCTTCTGATATCCCCCCTATCCAACAGGATAGCTGATCCATTGGTTGACTCCCAAAGGCATTTTCTGCCTTATTGATGCTGCCGGGGGCTGTATAAGCCACTGCAGCATCAAGCTCTTCTGTAGAATGAAAGAACCCTGTCACCGGGTTCATTCTTAGAATGCGCAGTGCTGCGGTCCCATCACTGACTCAGTCACCCGGTCTGACCCCAGTGACTGAATCAATGATGAGAACGCAGCACTGCGCATTCTAAGAAAGATCATGAGATCATGAAATGGAATCCAGAAAATGATTCCGAAAGCCCCATGTGAGTGGTTTTGCAGATGTTAATATCAAAGTTAAAGGGATAGTAATACTTCGTTTTATCGTTATTTTATTTTGTAGGCATTAAAAAAACATGAAGAACGATATAAGTCTTATCTCTCAAACCTTTATGGTTTAAGAGATATTCACAAGCAAAGTATCCCCCCCCCCCGTTCAACTAGATCAGAAGGGAGGTGCCCAGGTAGACTGCAGAGAGGGACAATCTTCAATTAAGATAAGGGAAAAAGCTGAAAAACTTGTCAAGGGGGGAAGGGCTTTCATTCTTTTCATACAAAGAAGATTGTCCCCTGCTGTTATCTGTCTGGTCTTACAACCAGATTCACATCTGAGAAGAGACGGCTTACACTAGGAAAAAGGGGCGGGAGGGGAAACTTTGCTTGTGAATATCTCTTAAACCATAAAGGTTTGAGAGATAAGACGTATATCATTCTTCATGTTTTTTAATGCCTACAATATAAAATAAAGTTAAAACGAAGTATTACTATCCCTTTAATGATCAGAGGGAATTAGTAAATAAACAGTACATTTCTTTATGAAAAATACAGGGCTTTTCCTGATGTATTACTCATATTACTGAGAGAGTTTTCATTTGAAATGTATTACAAACAACTCAAACTTGTTTTGTTTTTACATAGTGGTAAAATGTTTGTTTTTTTCCATTGGAGTCACTAGTTGGTGCTGTTTATATCACATACTAAGGACGACCATTACCTTTGAATCAAGCTCCCCCATAGCGTGCAGTATAAGAAAAGAAATGTGCCTTATTAATTCCATTGGTGCTTCTACTAATGCTTTGCTTTATACAACATTGCAAATGTGATCTATAATAACTTTTGAATGAAAAATATGCCATCAGTGAAAGCATACTTGTTTTACTATAATGTGTAAGTTGTCATAAAATAAAAGTTACTGCTCTTTAAAATTAGAATGCATTATTTGATGTGCATTTTCCCTATCATGTATTTCTTCTTTCTAAGGTATATCAGGTGTCAAAATCTTGTACATTTTTTAGAATGCAAAGCAGATATGAAAGGTTAACACTTTAGGGAACAAAGCGTTGGTAAGAGTTTACATAATCCTATTCATCACCCTCTGTTTCTGTTGTTTCTCCCTGTTATATATCTCTTGCTATTCATTTCAGGATGTAATAAAATTATATAACATTTTGGGAAAAATATACACACAAGGAGCCCGGCACTTGAAGAAATAATGGCAAAAACTTCCACAGCCACCATGTGTTTGCCTTTGGTACTGAGATAAGCTGGGATAAATGTCACCCAAACACTAGCAAACACCAGCATGCTGAATGTTATAAATTTGGCCTCATTAAATGTGTCAGGGAGATTCCTGGCTAGAAAGGCCACTAGAAGGCTAGTACAAGCTAACAGACCCATGTAGCCCAATACACAAGAAAATAACACTTTGGATCCCTCATTACATTCAATAACTATTATTCCAATTTCTGCTACCATATTGAATTCTGCAAAGGGGGCAGAGCTGGCCAGCCACACAATGCATAGGATAATTTGCACCAATGTGCAAGAAGGAACAATATAGATAGGTATCCTGAGTCCCACTAGTTTTTTTAGTTTACTGTCTGGGTTTGTAGCACTGAATATCATGATAACATTGATCGTCTTTGCTAGTATCACAGAAAGGCAAATTGAAAAAATAACACTAAACACTACTTGGCGTAGCATGCAGGTTATTGTGCTGGGCTGTCCAATAAATACTAAGGAACAGAGGAACCCAAACATGAGGGAGATAAGTAGCAGGTAGCTGAGTTCTCGATTATTTGCCTTCACTATGGGAGTCTTGTGCTTCACTATGAACAGACAGAACACAGAAAATGTCAGCAGGCAAAAAATTATTGCAATACTAGACAGAACGGAACCCAATATCTCCTGATAAGAGAGGAATTGAATGGGTTTTGGCACACACTCTTCTTTTCTTGTATTAGGCCATTTATCTTCTGGGCACCTGAGACATTCACTGTCATCTGTGAGAAAAGAAAATAATTATTAAACAGATAAATATTTGGAGTACTTGTGTTGATACAATATTATCATCAATTTGAAAGAGACAAACAGATGGCAGGCAAGTAACCAGCTTCCAATATACACACGCAGTCCCACATACTGATTTATATTATGTCCATGGATAATGTAAATGTATTCACATTAGTTCTCATTAGTGCTCCCATGCTGAAGGAGAATGTCCTAAATGGGACTTGTTATTGCAAGAAAATGTAAAATAACATGAGGATACATCTGCAGTTACGTGAGGATTGACACAGAATATCATTCTTTAGACCAATAGTTCTCATCCTTTGTCCTCAGGAACCTCCAACAGGTCAGGACTTGAGCACTAGTGAGTAAATCAGAATAACTAAGTATCAGTTTAACTCACTTGTACTCAATCAGGGAAAGCTTCAAGTACTGGTCAGTTAGTGGTCCCTGATATATGAGTAAAGAACCACTATATTAGACCATTTGCAGTAAAAAAAGTATTCATTTTACAGCTACTGTTCTGGCATATGTAGGGAACCATTGAACCTCTCCACATTAACAGATACTTTATTAGCTGACAAGTGCAAAAATTTTATTCTAGTCATGTTAGATTTTCCAGGGGTTGGTTCACAATAAAATATTAGAACTATTGTAAATTATAAATACTACCCACCATCTGGGTTGAGAATCTCTCCTTCAGAGCATGGTATGCAATCAAAACAACAGCTCTTTTGCCCTTGACGTGTTGCTCTTCTATGGCCTTTTGGGCAGGGGTCACTGCAGACTGAGAGGGGAACCTATGAGAATTTTAGATACAAGATACTTACATATTAAACCAGACAATGAAATAAGCCAACCATTCAGCTACTTTTAACTATCATGCTAATATTATTAACAAGGAAAACCCTACTATCAGAGTGATAACTGTTTTTATTGAAGCTCAAGAGATCTGTGTAGTTCATCTACAATTAATCCATATTTTGATTATAATTTGCTTTCCAATTTGTATCTCTTTAAGGATGAGGGAATAGTCTCCAATTATTTAGTTTCAGATTCCTATCTAGGTATTCATTAGAACATATATAATTTGCCCTTCATCTAACATGTTAAAATGGTTTAGATTGAAAAGATGATGATGATGATGATAGCATTGCTCCCGTATGTACAGTGTGGCTGAGGAACTATTAAGAACAATAACAATTCTGGGACAAACCACCTTGAACAAACCACCTTGTATCATGAAATTCCCATTACTTTAATTTGAGCATTTAAATCTTTGAGTGACAAACAGGCCTCCACCAGTGCATTTCATTGGACTCCCCTTTAACATTCAAGGGTTTACAAGTCCCATTTAAGCCTTTGAGTGCCAGGGGGCATTGCATATCCATCTGGCACTCAACAGGTAACAATGTTAATCAACCTCATTTGATTTAATATATTCTGAAATTGTCTCTATATTTTTTATACCTCTCTGAATGTCTGTTTCCAGAGAGTTTTCCATTAGGGACTGAGAAAGCAGGGAGAGTGATATTCTGTAATATAACACAATCCCTGCAGCACTGAGTATTCTTTGTTTAACAGACTTGTGGAAGGATCTTCTGCAGGGATACTATTACATTGTATTTACACCTCTCTGAATGTCTGTTTCCAGAGAATTTTCCGTTGGGGACTGATAAAGCAGGGAGAGTGATATTTTGTAATATAACACAATCCCTGAAGCACTGAGTATTCTGTATTCTGTGTTTAATAGGTTCGTGGAAGGATCTTCTCCTGCAGGGATACTACTACATTGTTTCACTATCCTTTTCTTCAGGGACATAAAAGTATAAAAAAACAGATGCAGATTAAACAAATATACAAAATTTATAGGTATAGAATTTATAAAGTAAATAAGGCGTTGACTGTCACTTTAAATAAGTATGAATTTGAGGAGTTTTCATTTGTCTCAGGGTTGGTCTAATTCATATTAGTACCTCAGCCTAAATATTCATGTGAAAGTAAGGCTTGCCTTCAGTAGATGCATTGAAATGACAAATGCATTGTTATTCTGTTTTATTCAATAACCTAAAATGACTATTATTTTAATCACTTAGTTATATATTTATAGCGGAAAGAAGTGCAATCTTCTTATTGTGTTGTATATAAAGGACAATTATTATTTTATTAATATAAACAGACTGCTGTTAAAGATCCATTGGCTCAGATTTGTGATTGGAATCTTGAGAGACCTGGGGAGATGGTCTAAAGCAGGGGTGTCAAAGTCCGGTCATCAATGTTGGGATTTCCCAGCCTTAGCCCAGATGGGTTAGGTAAAATTAATGATTCACAAATTACGTCACCTGTGGATAATCAATGACATTTTTAAATCCTTGTTTGTTTGTGGTCCTTGAAGACGAAACTTTAACACCTCTGCATTAAGGTGAGATAAACTCACCAATTGGATGATTTTATCCAATTCCTATATTATTCTGATTACCCTATGCACTTAGATCTCTCAAGCTGGAGAGATCATAGTACAGTGGCTCCCAAAATTGTTGACATTAAAACCCCTTTTGGATTATATTAAATAGCAAATTTAAGCATTTACACATATTTATATTATTATTCATATGCACTTTATATATTGGAATATATTTAAACATTTATACAAATCAATAGTATTGTATCTCCACTAAGTATACACATCTTCAATGCAAGCAAGGCAGACTATAATGTTCTCAACCACTTAACCATCCTTTCCCAAACATCTGACTGTTTTTAATTTACAAAATATGGATTTTGTTATTTTGCACAGCAATATTGATGTTAGCTGACAAAACAGAGCACCTTTCATCTCCCCCTCTTGTAGTACCATCCCCTTCACAAAGTTTAGGAATCAGTGTTTTAGTGCATAGGCTCCATTGAATTACAAAGGTTTATCTCAATGGACAATTTATCTTGGCATAGTGCCTGACCCACCAAGGACATGAACAAGACTTCAATACATCTACTACTACTAGCCAATGTAAATACAGTATGATGGGAAGTTTTTCATAACGCAGTTACTACATCTTAAACATAATCATTTTTTATTCAGACTGGTTTCAAAAAGGCAATTTGTTTAGAATAAACTCTAAAGCAGAGCTTAAGCCATATACTATGGCTTTCCGTAGTAAGTGATAGCAAAATATCACCCAAAGGCATAAAACAGAATATTGCAAATTAATGTAAAAATATTTAAGTTATAATATTGCTTTGAAAGGAAAATCATCCAGCAGTAGAATTGCCTTTATTTACTCAAATGGAAAAGCACCTTAGCATATATTTTTTGATTAAAAAAATTAAAATAATGCTCATTTCATGATACATAATACGTACTTGATTGTACCCTCCATTCCATAAAATCTTGCTTTGTTCAATCTTGAGTTCTTGACCTTTTGGAGAACGAGCATCAAAGCTTCCAACGCGGACATATTGATTGCTGCCATTAGGGAACAGCTGCCAGTTCACAATATCAACACGTAGAGGAACATCTCCATTTTCATCAAAAAATATTGTTTCTCCTCCAGTGTTGTTGAATTTAACTTTTCTGATGTAATGAAGCAGCTATAAGAAAGATGTGATTTAAAACGTTGTCTTTACTGAAGATGTCTTATATGCAAACATGGATAGCCTTGCATTCAGTTAAAGCAGATCTGTAACTAGTTTTATAGAAAATGAAAATCTTCCTATATTTTGTAAATGCAATTTCAAACTTCTGAATAACTGTGCTATTCATTTTGGAGTACACTAGTGTAAAAGCCCGTGTACATGGGCCAAGGTCCGGGTGATGTTAACTGTTTGAGTGCCAGAGGGGTACGCAACGCATTGCTTTGCAATGCGGTGCGTACCTCTCTGGCACTCAAAAGGATAAGCGGCCGCTACATCAATGTTCCACGCGATGCAATCATGCGCGGTAGGAACTGCCTGAATGCTCACAGTCTCTACTGCACATGATGGCTTCTGACAAACATCCTAGAGAATTATTATATAGGATACTATTCGGTATCAAGGTGTTATTATGTTACTTGCATCAAAATGTGAGCATTCATAAAGAGGACATAAATGTATGTCTTTCAAAAAATAGCGTATGTTCCTCTTTCTTGTTTTACATCATTTATGTTAATTTCCCATACTGAATGCAAACCAAGGCCTGGATTCCTTTGCAGTTGATAACTTTGTCAAGCATTTTAGCTATAAATTTCTCTATAGACTTTAGTGTGAATCCATTATATAAAACCAATGAGAAAAGGTAACAACTGCAATCAAATCTAGCTCTCATTATTTTCATGGCCACACTTATTGCCTGTAGACTTCAGTGTGAATCTATTATATAAAACCAGAGAGAATAGGAAACAACTGCAATCAAATCTAGCTCTCATTATTTTCATGGCCACACTTATTGCCTGTAGACTTCAGTGTGAATCTATTATATAAAACCAGTGAGAAATTGTAGCAACTGCAGTCAAATCTAGGCCTCATTATTTTCATGGCCACACTTATTGCCTGTTGTACAATTAGAAATGCACCCAATGTGCCTAGATTCATTCACAACACAGTTTCTCTGAATATTGCCCCTGCACGAACAGCTAATAAGCATAAAGTTCCAATCCATGCCACCAACAAATATGTTAATTTATAAAAGAAAACCTATTTATGCTACAAACATATGGCTAGCATAACATACTGACAGTTTTTAATTATCCTCAAAATTAAACTTATTTTAGAATGACAGGTCAACTTTAACAGTTAAATCTGCTACAAATAGATCAAACATTTTTCAAAGTGCAGAAGGGAAAGTATGAATGAGGGTGGTGCTCCCAAAATATTAGTGGCTGGATTCTCTTGCAGGTGATAAATGTTACCTACCATTTTATCAAACATTTTCCTATTGAAGTCTATGGGGAAACCTGGAGATAAATGCACAGATAAAATTAGCACCTGCAATAGTATCCAGTAGTGTTGAGCGAGCATGCTCGGCCGATGCTCGGATCGGCTCGAGCATCGCTCTGCTCGGCACATGGCGGTACTCGTACGAGTACCGCATGTGCTCGCCCGCCATGTTCGGGTCTCCTCCCCGCACGTTTTGTGGCTGCTGCGCAGCCAATAAACGTGCAGGGAGGCTCTGACATCAGTGTAATGCCAGCAGCCATGTTGGCTGCTGGCATTACACTGATTGGCTGGCCAGAACCCGTGGTCAGGTGCTGTATAGCACCTGACCAGCGAGTTCGGCTCAGTCTGAGCCAGGGAGAGCTGAGGATAGGAAGGGAAAGGCAGTGTAGGGAGGAAAAAAACAAAAATTGTGAAAAAAAAAGAACCAAAAGTCCTTTTTAGGACTACTGTGTGTGGGGGCAGCAGGTTATTTGGTGTGGGGGGAAAAAAACAAAAAAAAAAAAAAAAAAATATATATATTCTGTTTAGTGTGCAAAGTTGCAGATTAGAGCACATTCTGTTTAGTGTGCACAGTTGCAGATTAGAGCACATTCTGTTTAGTGTGCAAAGTTGCAGATTAGAGCACATTCTGTTTAGTGTGCAAAGTTGCAGATTAGAGCACATTCTGTTTAGTGTGCAAAGTTGCAGATTAGAGCACATTCTGTTAAGTCTTCAAACTAAAATATCAAAGTCACGTATTCCATTCAGTGTGCGTCGCCGCAGTTTAGCAGCACATTCTGAGTACTGTGCAGAGTTGCAGAATAGGAAGAAATACTGTTAAGTCTTCAAACTAAAATATCAAAGTCACATATTCCATTCAGTGTGCTTCGCCGCAGTTTAGCAGCACATTCTGTGTACTGTGCAGAGTTGCAGAATAGGAAGAAATACTGTTAAGTCTTCAAACTAAAATATCAAAGTCACATATTCCATTCAGTGTGCTTCGCCGCAGTTTAGCAGCACATTCTGTGTAGTGTGCAGAGTTGCAGAATAGGAAGAAATACTGTTAAGTCTTCAAACTCAAATATCAAAGTCACATATTCCATTCAGTGTGCTTCGCCGCAGTTTAGCAGCACATTCTGTGTACTGTGCAGAGTTGCAGAATAGGAAGAAATACTGTTAAGTCTTCAAACTAAAATATCAAAGTCACATATTCCATTCAGTGTGCTTCGCCGCAGTTTAGCAGCACATTCTGTGTAGTGTGCAGAGTTGCAGAATAGGAAGAAATACTGTTAAGTCTTCAAACTAAAATATCAAAGTCACATATTCCATTCAGTGTGCTTCGCCGCAGTTTAGCAGCACATTCTGTGTACTGTGCAGAGTTGCAGAATAGGAAGAAATACTGTTAAGTCTTCAAACTAAAATATCAAAGTCACATATTCCATTCAGTGTGCTTCGCCGCAGTTTAGCAGCACATTCTGTGTACTGTGCAGAGTTGCAGAATAGGAAGAAATACTGTTAAGTCTTCAAACTCAAATATCAAAGTCACATATTCCATTCAGTGTGCTTCGCCGCAGTGTAGCAGCACATTCTGTGTACTGTGCAGAGTTGCAGAATAGGAAGAAATACTGTTAAGTCTTCAAACTAAAATATCAAAGTCACATATTCCATTCAGTGTGCTTCGCCGCAGTTTAGCAGCACATTCTGTGTAGTGTGCAGAGTTGCAGAATAGGAAGAAATACTGTTAAGTCTTCAAACTCAAATATCAAAGTCACATATTCCATTCAGTGTGCTTCAACGCCGTTTAACAGCCTATTCTGTGTACTCTACAGAGTTGCAGAATAGTAAGAAATACTGTTAATTTTTCAAACTCAAATATCAAAGTCACATATTCCATTCAGTGTCTTTCACCGCCGTTTAACAGCCTATTCTGTGTACTCTGTACAGTTGCAGAATTATAAGAAATACTGTTAAGTTTTCAAACTCAAATATTAAAGTCACATATTCCATTCAGTGTCTTTCACCGCCGTTTAACAGCCTATTCTGTGTACTCTGTACAGTTCCAGAATTATAAGAAATACTGTTAAGTTTTCAAACTCAAATATTAAAGTCACATATTCCATTCAGTGTGTTTCAACGCCGTTTAACAGCCTATTCTGTGTACTCTGCAGAGTTGCAGAATAGTAAGAAATACTGTTAATTTTTCAAACTCAAATATTAAAGTCACATATTCCATTCAGTGTCTTTCACCGCCGTTTAACAGCCTATTCTGTGTACTCTGTACAGTTCCAGAATTATAAGAAATACTGTTAAGTTTTCAAACTCAAATATTAAAGTCACATATTCCATTCAGTGTGTTTCAACGCCGTTTAACAGCCTATTCTGTGTACTCTGCAGAGTTGCAGAATAGTAAGAAATACTGTTAATTTTTCAAACTCAAATATTAAAGTCACATATTCCATTCAGTGTCTTTCACCGCCGTTTAACAGCCTATTCTGTGTACTCTGTACAGTTCCAGAATTATAAGAAATACTGTTAAGTTTTCAAACTCAAATATTAAAGTCACATATTCCATTCAGTGTCTTTCACCGCCGTTTAACAGCCTATTCTGTGTACTCTGTACAGTTCCAGAATTATAAGAAATACTGTTAAGTTTTCAAACTCAAATATTAAAGTCACATATTCCATTCAGTGTGTTTCACCGCCGTTTAGCAGCCTATTCTGTGTACTCTGCAGAGTTGCAGAATAGTAAGAAATACTGTTAAGTTTTCAAACTCATATATATTAAAGTCATATATATCGTGTAAGATGAAGAAGGCGGGTAAAAAGGGACGGGGAAGTGGACGTGATCCTGAAAGTTCAGGGCGCGGGTCAGGACGCGGAGAAACTGTGCCTGGTGCCAGAGCACAAGAAAGAAAGACATCCACCATACCTAGCTTCATGTCTGATTTCACAGGGCGTCGCAGGACATCACTCTCGAGGTCCGACCAGTGCGAACAGGTGGTCGGTTGGATGACAGCTGATACTGCTTCCAGTCGGTTAAGCACCACCCTGTCTTCCACCAAGTCCACTCTCAGTAGCCAAGAGTCTGGTCAACATAATCCTCACTCTGATCATCCTTCCTCCCACCATAGACGGTCTGGTCAAAGAAGTGATCCCACACTGGGATATAGTGATGAGCTCGTCTCATCACCAATCCTTCATTTGACCCTCTCTCCAAGCACGCTTGCAGAGGAACATGACATCTTGTGCCCTGATTCACAACCTCTAGAGGCTACCCAATCACAAGAAGATGACAGATGTGAACGGCATTTAAGGTCAAAGGAAGTAGTGGATGATGATGATGATGATGAGACACAGTTGCCATTAAATCAACCACTATTTCCTTCTCAAGACCTTGTTGAGGAGAATGTTATACAGTTGTCAATGACCGAGTATGTGGTGGGATCAAGACTTGAGGAGGATGATCAGAGTGAGGAAGTGGAGGAGGACTTGGTGGACGATGAGGTGACTGACCCCACCTGGGAAGGTGTAGAGCCGAGCGATGACAGCAGTCCTGAGGGTGAGCCATCTGCAGCACCGCAACAGGCTGGAAGAGGCAGTGGTGTGGCTACAGAAAGAAGGCGGACCGCACCAAACCGGCCCGCAAATGTTCCACGGAGCACCCCCTTGCGTAAATCTACCTTGCCAAGGGGTAGGTGTTCCGCGGTATGGCGTTTTTTTAAGGAAAGTGCGGACGACAAAAGATTTGTAGTTTGCAACCTGTGCCACACCAGAATGAGCCGAGGCATGAACACTAGAAACCTCACCACCACCAGCATGATCCGACACATGGCATCCAAGCACCGTAGTAAGTGGGAGGAACGCCTGGATCGCCCATCTGTGTCTGCAGGCCACACCACTGCCTCCTCTTCCCCTGTTTTCGGTGCCGGCCAATCGCCTGTCGAAGGCGCAGGCCCGCATACCTCCCGCCCTGCACCTGTACCATCTGAAGCACCATCAGCGACCACATCCACTTCCCTGTCCCAGCACAGCATCCAAATGTCGTTACCCCAGGCATTTGAGCGCAAGAGAAAATACCCAGCCACCCACCCACAGGCCATAGCACTAACCTCACACCTTTCAAAATTACTGGCCATCGAAATGCTGCCATTTAGGCTTGTGGACACTGAGTCCTTCCGCAGCCTGATGGCAGCAGCTGTCCCTCGGTACGCGGTCCCCAGCCGCCACTACTTTTCCCGGTGTGCCATCCCCGCATTACACCACCATGTGTCCCGTAACATCACCCGTGCCCTGACCAACGCAGTTACTGGGAAGGTCCACTTAACGACTGACACATGGACAAGTGCTTGTGGCCAGGGACGCTACATTTCCCTGACGGCACACTGGGTGAATGTCGTGGAGGCTGGGAGCGACTCGGACCCTGGGATGGCACGGGTGCTACCCACGCCGAGGATTGCGGGCCCTACCTCCATCAGGGTTTCCACCAGCACCTACGTTATTGGCTCCTCCTCCTCCGTTTCCACCTCCGAATTCTCTACACACACCGCCACTCCCCCATCAGCCAGTAGCTGGAAGCAGTGTAGCACTGCAGTGGGGAAGCGTCAACAGGCCGTGCTGAAGCTGATCTGCCTTGGGGACAAACAGCACACGGCCTCAGAGCTGTTGCAGGGGATTAGTCACCAGACCGAGCAGTGGCTCTCGCCACTCAACCTGCAAGCAGGCATGGTTGTGTGTGATAATGGGCGTAACTTGGTGGCGGCTTTGGAGCTCGGCAAGCTCACACACGTACCATGCCTAGCGCATGTATTTAATTTAGTGGTGCAGCGATTTCTAAAAACCTACCCCAATGTGCATGATCTCTTGACCAAGGTGCGCCGCGTGTGTGCACATTTCCGTAAGTCATCTACAGCTTCGGCCGGCCTGTTGAAGCTGCAGCAGCGCTTACAATTGCCAGCTCACCGGCTGCTGTGTGACGTGAGCACGCGCTGGAACTCCACCTTCCACATGTTGGCCCGGCTTTGTGAGCAGCAGAGGGCAGTAGTGGAGTACCAGCTGTTACACGGTCGTCGCCTCTCCGTTCAACTTCCTGTAATCAGAAGTGAGGAGTGGGAATGGATGTCAGACCTCTGCGAGGTTTTACGCAATTTTGAGGAATCGACACAGATGGTGAGCGGCGATAACGCTATTATCAGTGTAACCATCCCACTTCTGTGTCTACTGAAACGCTCGCTGCTCACAATTAAAACCGACGCTTTGCATGTGGAAGAGGTGGAAATGGGGGAGGAAGAGCTTACACAAGGTGATAGCCAGAGCACCCTCACTTCGTCTTCTCAGCGACAATTGGAGGAGGCGGAGGAGGAGGAGGAGGAGGAGGAGGAGGAGGAAGACACGGTTGCCTCCGCTACAGAGGGTAGCCATGGAACTTTAGTTCCATCTCTTCAGCGTGGGTGGGCAGAAGAGGAGGAAGAGGATGAGGATATTGAGAGTCAGCCTCCTGGTGAGGACAGCGAAATCTTGACTGTTGGTACTCTGGCACACATGGCTGACTTTATGTTAGGCTGCCTTTCCCGTGACCCACGCGTTGTACGCATTTTAGACAACACGGATTACTGGGTGTTCACCCTTCTGGACCCCCGCTACAAAGAGAATTTCTCATCTCTCATTCCTCCGGTGGAGAGGACAAGCAAAATGGTGCAATACCAGAAGGTTCTTGTTGAAAAATTGCTCCAAAATTTTCCATCTGACAACGCTGGCGGCAGAGTACGTGCTACCTTGGCCAACCGAGAAGGGGAGAAAAGGGGAGCACACAGCAGTTCCGAGAAAGGCAGGGCAACACTCTCCAAGGCGTGGGACACCTTCATGACACCCCGCCAGCACCCTCACCCTGATGCGCAGCCTAGTGTCACAAGGAGGGAAAAGTTTTGGAAGATGGTGAAGGAGTACGTAGCAGACCGTGTCAGCGTCCTCAATGATCCCTCTGTGCCTTACAACTACTGGGTGTCCAAGCTGGACACGTGGTATGAACTGGCACTCTACGCCTTGGAGGTGCTGGCCTGCCCTGCCGCCAGCGTTCTGTCTGAGCGGGTATTTAGTGCTGCTGGTGGCATCATAACAGATAAGCGTATCCGCCTTTCCACCGACAATGCTGATAGGTTGACACTTATAAAAATGAACAAGGCCTGGATTTCCCCTGACTTCTCCACTCCACTGGAGGAAAGCCCCGGGGGAACATAAACTCACTTTATATATGTTATTTACAATGATGGGAATACTCTGTATTCCCATTCACCCCTTCCACCCCAAAAACGGGTATATGGTTGACTCTTAATGTTCTCATCCTCCTCCTCCTCTTCCATATGCCCTGGGATATAATTTTTATATAGGGCCAGCTCACCAGCGTGCCCTGGGATATAATTTTTATATAGGGCCAGCTCACCAGCGGGCCCTGTGATATAATTTTTATATAGGGCCAGCTCACCAGCGGGCCCTGTTTGACAATTTTTATATAGGTCAGCTCACCAGCGGGCCTTCTCATATAATGTTTTATTGGGTCAGCTCTCTAGCGGGCCCTCTCATATAATGTTTTATAGCGTCAGCTCACTAGCGGGCCTTCGCATATAATGTTTTATAGCGTCAGCTCACTAGCGGGCCTTCGCATATAATGTTTTATAGCGTCAGCTCACTAGCGGGCCTTCGCATATAATGTTTAGGATGGTCAGCTCTGCAGCAGACCCTCACCCATAATGTTTTAGATGGTCAGCTCAGCGCACGTTTCCCTCTTAATCATGGCCTCAGTTCTGAAAATCAAGGAAATTTTTGGGAGAATTTGCCTCTGCGCACGTTTCCCTCTTAATCATGGCCTCAGTTCTGAAAATCAAGGAAATTTTTGGGATAATTTGCCTCTGCGCACGTTTCCCTCTTAATCATGGCCTCACTTCAGAAAATCGATGAAATTTTTGGGAGAATTTGCAGATGATATACAAGTAAATATACAGCAAATACTGTTTGGTAACAATTTTTCGCCTAAAGTCGTTTTTATTTTCCTTTTTGTGTGTTTTACGGTCAGTCTGTAAAAATGGCGTACTACGGGCGAAAGATCGTTCCCAGCAGCGATGTTGGAGTCCAAGGTGCATCCAGACATCCTCCCTATGCTGTCCCTGAACCATTTCTGTAGTGTTTCCATCTTTTTCTGCCCTTTTCCTATGGACCAGGCACCCTCCCCTCATCAGAGCAGGGGGTGCCTGGTGTAATGCTCGAGTCCTCCCATTGACTTCAATGGGGCTCGGGTGTTCGGCCGAGCACTCGAGCCTCAGGGGGTGCTCGGTCAGAGCACCCGAACATCCGAGCATTGGGGTGCTCGCTCATCACTAGTATCCAGCCCTAGGTCTTTTACTTATAGACCCAGGGATTGATTCTATTCCCAAAGTAATTTAAAAAACAGGAGACAGTTGTTTGGACAGCACAGTTTGGTATTTCATTAACTGCGCTGTCAAAACCCACTGTCACGTAAAATTGTCCAGTGGATGAAAAATGTGCACCCTTTGGACACCATGTAAAATTTGGTATTCTATTACACTCGATGGCTTCAAGGCATGTCAGGGAACACACTTTTTATCACTAAAAGCTGCGCCATGAAAAAGAGGCAAAGAGTCCCTAGCGTGTGGTGCAAACCACTGGTGTGTTCGAAAAGTGGTTTCCAATACACACTTTTGCTTAAAAACAAAGAAGATTAACCCTGTGAATGCCAGTGGGATATGTAATGCATTGTATAGCATTGCATATCCCATTGGCACTCACAGGTTTAATCCCCTTAAAATTAACACGTTCCCTGAGAAATAAAAACTGACCTGTAATCAAGATGTCCAACTGGGTCTTTAGCAATCTGGGCAGCTACTGTCTGTCTTCTTCTTCAGTCTTCTGTTTTGTGTCTTCTGTAATCTTCCTTCTGTCCTTTCATCTTTAAAATCTGTTTAGTTAAGAAAAAAAATCTAATGAAAGGTGTATTCAAAAAAAAATAAAAATGCCCCCATGATATGCCAGAGTTAACCCTCTGAGTGCCGGAAGGGTATCCCTCTGGCATTCACAGGGTTAAATGCAGTGTGTCATATCTCTGAAAAATAATATTCTGCCATTCCTTTTTTAAAAAAAGAAGTCATTCCTTTGTTGCAGAAATAAAAGGACTTCCAATGTTTAAATACATGTCTACTGCCGCTGCCTCTGCTGGCAGCTGCAGGCATGCATATTGACACAGATCACCCTCCATACCTTCCGGGCCATTGCCCAAATCCGAAACAGAGAATTTTAAACATAGACTGGCGTTTTATATGCCAGTCTCTGTTCAAAATAGATGCCAGCCTTCAGTTGGCTGGGATGTGTGGTTACTCCTAATCAATCATCTTCTAGGAGGGGGGATGACAAAACCCGCTAGAAGCTGAGCGGCAGCAGTAGACATATATTTAAACATTGGAAGCCCTTTTATTTCTACCAGAAACAAATTATTTCTTTTTTTTAAAAAGGAATGGCAGAATATTATTTTTCAGAGATGTGCCACACTGCATTTAAAGGGGATTTATCATCCCTATAAAAGTTTGGCTCAATGTGATCTTCATAAACTGTAATGGTTGTTTTATTTTGTAATACGATGTACGCTTTGCCGAAGTTTTGAAAAGGAGCCGGGGACTTACTTCCGGACAGACTGCGGTTACAGCTCTGAACTGCAGTCAGTCAATCTTCGTTTGGTCCCTCCCCAAGTTTCAACTTCCTCCAATGATGGAGGATATCTCCATGTAAGCTGAATTGCTCTAATTGGCTAGCGAGTACTCCGGCTTACATGGAGAAATCCTCCATCATCGGAGGAGGTTGAAACGCGGCAATATTTGGGGAGGGAACAGGCAAAGATTGACAGGCTGCGGTTCAGATCTGTAACTGCAGTCTGTCCAGAAGTAAGGCGCTGGCTCCTTTTTAAAACTTAAAATTCTGGCACAGCATACATCGTATAACAAAATAGAACAACCATTACAGCTTATCACTATATGAAGATCACTCTGACATATCTTAGGGCTTATTTTTTTTTTTATACACTTTTCATTTAATTTTTTTTTAAAGTGAACAGATAATAAAGAAGAGAAGAAGATTACAGAAGATGCAAGACAGAAGATTCAAGATGGACAGTCGATGACATGTAAGTGTTACATTTCTGGGTGTTAGGATAGTGTTAGGGGTAGTATTGTTTAAGTGTCATTTAGGGATAGTGTAGAGTTAGTGTTTGAGAGGTATGGGGAGGGTGACTGTTTTTAGCTCACTCTCGTTGCTTCACACTGTTTCAAACAACGAGCGTTAGCTTTTTTCCTTTGATGTTCCCACAAATCACGCTATTTAGTGTGAGTTGTAGGAACAAAAATCTGCAACAAGTTTTTAGCCACAAAGTGGATTGTGGCCAACAACACTTGTTGGTCCATGTACCAGTCCAGCTATAGAATAGCTGTGGTACACAAGTTTGTTTCTCTCTCTGTGTTTTTCTCCTTACTGGCTTTTTTACTGGAGGGAATAGAATTGAGACCCCAGAGTTTAGGGTAACCTAATGCATCACTAGTGTATTTTGTAGCCCAATTTCACCATTACTGTTATGGGAATTGGAAGTTATGTGCCTTAACCTGACTTCAAGACCCAAGTCCAATCATTCCCATTGCTTTAAAAAAGGAGTTAAAATCCATATTTACATCAAACAGAATATTTTGTTCCTAAGGTGCAGTTGCTTTGCCCCAGAACTGTATGACTTTTCATAGTACAATGGTTTCAGCGGCATTCAATAGGTTTCTGTCTGGATAACTACCCATCTGACTAAGGAAGAACTGCTGTAGTAGTGGGTTACTACTCATATGGACAAAGCAGTAATGCTGAAGCATATGCATATTTGTGTGTATCTGTATATATATATGCAAATGCATGCGTGCGTGTGTTTGAGACAAAATGGAATTTTCCCATTATCCAAAAAATTATCAATTAAACTATTTGCAACTCATATCTTGCTCCACCACATCTATCAAAGTAACAGTGCAATTGACCACCCTCTCTCAATTCAGGATATTAGAAAAAAAATATGCTCGGTTTGTGGGTACTTCACATTGACAGTTGGGAACCCCTGCTCTGTAGCATTTATAAACTCCCATGTATTTTTGAGTGACTGTAGTTCTAACAGTCACTATAGAAAAATGAGTTTAGTTCTATAGACCAAAATCTCTTGTTATATTCGATTGGAGCTACTCTGAGGCAAACCAACTATATTATAGGGAACAAATGAGCATTCCAAAAATTTTCATTAGTTAAAATTGAGTTTTAACACCTTGAATGCTAGAGGGGTCTCCAATGCACTGGAGCAATCAAGGGTTAAACGCCCTATTTAAATAACTGGGAATGTTTATTTATTCACATGATGCAATTGACTTGCCACAGAATAGATCCAGTTTGATTTATACAGGAGGCTTGTTTTACCTGCCAATGTTGATGATTGTAAATATCGGCACATGATCCATTCTTAAAGGGTCCTTGCCCTGGCACACAGGTATTCATCTGGTGCAAAGCATGGGCTATAGCAAAGACTGCATTGTGAATTTTGTACGTGTATTTGAAGTTGTAAGTATCATAGATAGATGGATCAATATTTTCTGGTCTCTCTTCTCCTGTGCATAAAATCTTTCCTTCCGTAAATGATATCGGTGTTGTATTATTGTACAAATCCTCTGTTGGCCAAACACAGCCAAAAGCAGTCTCCCAAAAGGTCTTAACAAATATGTCATCTGAAAACTTGGAGGGATGGATGCTGTAAAGAAATTCCTTAAAACCTGGAATGTTTCCATTTTGAGATGCAATTGCAAGGCTCCCATTTAAAGTTGTCAAAATTTCCTTTCTAGGAAAGTCAGAAGTAATGTACCAACTGGTGCTGCCAATCCATACTTTGTCTGTAATGTTGTGAAAAGATGCTTCCTCCATTAAAGAGATAAGATTCTCCATAGTACAATATACAATAATTACTGTAGCTCTCGATTTCTTGATGACATCTATGATGTGGAGGACAGACTCCATGGAGCTGTAGATAGGGAGAGTCTCTTGGAATGCAATACATGCTCCATTAGTTTCAATCTCTTTGGTTAGCAGCTGATTACCTGACCTTCCCAAGTCACTGTCGGAGGATATTATACCCACCCAGGTCCATCTAAAGAACTTCACAAGTTGAGCAATGGCAAACACTTCATCGTTAGCATTATAGATTGTCCTGAGGAAGGATGGGAACTGTGTTTTATCACTCAGAAGAGGGTGAGCCGATGCATAGCTAATCTGTGTCGGGGATAAAACTGCATATATTACTGCCACATTTTTGAGCTGACCAGACATGGTGGTACGTGCACTAAGGTGGAGATAACTTCTCCAAAGACATCTCTTCTCCAGTTCCTATGTTATTGTATGGAACCTATGCACTAAGAATTCTCAAGTGGGAAAGAGCTTAGTGCATAGAATTACAAAGACCTTGGAGAAGTGATATCACTGGAGAAGTCATCTCCAGTTTATCACCACTATGGTATCCATTAATTCATGAGTATTTGATTTAGAAAAATCAGATAATACTATGGTATCTAAAGTTTAATGTTAAAAAGTGCAAATCCAAAAGTTGGAATCCAGACTTAAAGGGGAACTATTACCCCTATACAAGTTTGCCTCAGAGTGATATTCATATATCGATAGCCTGTAATTGTTGTTTTCTTGTTGTTTTCAAAAGCATGCAATGGTGAAATTTACACTTTAAAAATGAGTCTAGGGCTTTACTTCAGGGCAGACTGCAGTTCAAACCCTGTGGAACATAGGAGGAGAGAACAGGGAAACTACAGAGGGGGAGGATTGGTTATTTAATCCTATACTCTGAGATAATGGGGCAGTCTTAAAGTCTTGGGGTGAAGTAGTTGAGCCATGGATGGGGGGTAGAGGTGACCAGCCAACCTGGCTGATGGAGGCCCAATAAATCCAGTCAGGCCTCCTTGCGGTGTGTAGACCCAAGAACTGTTCCAGGATCCTGGCCTGCTTTTTTCCTGCTGCACCATCCTCACTATTCCAGGATAGATGAGTACAGAAACTAAGTGACTCTCTTTCTTTTATACAATATTTCTGGGAAAACACCCTATTAACCAAAGTATAGTGTTTCTACTATATTTGTTGCATTGTGTTAATTTGCACTGCAGTAAGTAATTGTATAATTAATATTATTAGGTGTTTAGCTAGAATATATTTGATTATATACAGTATATTGTTCTTATTATAATATTATTGTTTGTTATTAAATATTATTGCGTATTGCTAGTACTGGGGTGTTGTTGCGTTGATTGTGGTATTGGTCATTAGAACAAACTTCTCTGGATATATCCTAAAATATATGGGTTGGCTCTTGGGGTGTTGGTAAATGCATACTGTTTTCAATAACTGTGCTAGTGTCCATTACTGTGTGCATACCGTGTGTCTCTCTGTTTGTGCTAGACCTGTGTTTTTGTTCTCAAGCCACATGGTCTGACACCACCTTGTTTTGCCTCAATGCATGTCTTGTTCTCAAGCCACATGGTTGAGGACTCCATTTTGCAGAGAGAGCACAAACCACAAGGTCTGACTCCATCTTGCTAGGCCTCTACTCATGTATTTGTTCTCAAGCCACATGGTCAAGGATGCCATTTTGTAGAGAGCACATGGTATGTGACTACATTAATTTTAACACAGCTGTTATTGTAAAACCCTTTGCACCAGATTAATGCACCTAAAGCCACAAACTGATACAAGGCCCACAGATAGTGCTGTCCAGAGTGCCACCCTTCATTCTGGACACTTTGCAGTAACCCCACGTGCAAGACCTATGGGAGTTAAAATATCTCTAGAATTCCCCTGGTCTGCAAGAAGAGTGCATTACAACACTGTGCAGTGAGTGTTGAATGGTTCTTTTGGGTTCACATCAAGGGGGTACTGTACAAAATATATCACAGCTCAGAGGAAGTGAGTTGTTTCATGTGCAAGGAGCTGGAAAGTACCTGCCAAAGCTTTCCCAAGGAGTAATGGTTTATAACACCAGCCCAAGCTTCAGTGCCAAGCTACTCATGTGCAGCATCCAGCCCTGCTGAGACCCCCATGGCAGGGCTCTTAAACTGGAAAAACTCCATTTCAGATAACAAAAAGGAGGCTGCCCCAAGGCCCACCACAACAGTCTCCAAACTGTCTCCTTCCCCAGCATCAACATCAAAAGCTGAAGCTACCTTTAATACTACAGCAAAAAAAACCTGTGTTTCTGGCTTCCAGCTATAGTCACCTCCCCCAGTTATAAACACTTCTACAAATGTAAAGGATGAGGGGAAGCAGGGGCTCAAACGCTGTCAAGAGAGAGAACTGGTAGTGGCAGAACTCCTTATCTAAGCATGACACTCCAAGGAAGAGAACATTTAAAACAAATTGAGGATACTGGATGAATGGGTAGAGAGTCTCAAACTATAAAACGAGGAGCCATCCATTGCCTCCTCAAGTGGTGGCATTGTCTGGCCTGGCTAATGATCTCATCCATCCAGGGACAGACCACACACTTCTCCCCCCAGACCCAGTGGGGGATAATGTGGCTAAGGGTCTGTGGACTGTGCAGAGGAATAAGGGTACCACTGTAGAGACAGGGGTAGATGGTGAGCCTGGAGCTACAAGTGATGTCTTGCCTCTAGTATATGAAGGGACACACAACACAGCCCCAACTTAATGGGAGGTTAGTGTCCCTAAGGTGCTGATCTTTTGGGTACCATAGTCAGCTTCTCCCTCCAGAGACACTCTCCAGTGGTGACATTTGGGAAATACCAACTCCCCACTTCTTGTGGACTGAAATGGCTTAAGTTTTACCACTATTCAGGACCCTACAGATGAAAATGCAGTGGTGGATGATGCAAAAGGAAAGTAGTTATGGATGAAGGTGACCAAGTAGACCAAATAACACCTTGAATGTAATTACTTCATCCTCTGAGTTTTCTCCTTCTATGTCATCCTGCCTCTGATATGAGAATCATCCAAGCAGAACAGGAGCTGTTGGCAAAGGAGGCATACAAATCCTCCAAGGCCCCCCAGGTCAACAGTGATACAGAGTCATTTTCTGCCACACATACCCGGAGTGTGCAACTAGTGCTAGCAAGGGGTCACAAATCAGGGGGAAATCTGGATGAAGCTGAGGGGACTTAACCCTTCCAGAGGAGAAGAGAGTCCTCATCAAGAAGTGCCCTGTAGATGGAGGTGAAGCTTTCACACTATCAAAAGATGTTATAAAACAAAGGTATGTTTAGCCCTTGAGAAGTTGAACAATTTGTTATTAATCATCCTCTTTCTGAGAGAATATCTTAGGGACAGTAATCATGCCAAGAAAATAAGGACTACTGAGCATATCTGTGCCCACAGGTTCTTGAATATGGGTCTGCCCATCAGGTCTAACTAGTGGCTGGGACACATGCATTCCTGACTTGCAGTAATGTCTCTGAGCATCAGCACTCTAAGCTCCAATGGCTGTAAGGATGGGTTTTGCAGTTTCCAAGTATTCTACTATCTACAGCAAAGAGGATACACTGTGAATTTCCTGAAATAAATCCACTTCAGAAGCAGAAACCAGCTGGCATCTGGAATCATGAGGCAGGGTTTTCTTCAGCCTCTCCAGAATGGCAGAATGTGGAGTGGTAACCCTGTTCTCAGAGTCCTTTCACCCTGAAGTGCTGAGTGTGTGTAGGCCATTATACCAGGTAATCTTCTGCATCTCAGGGTCTAGGAGCTGGGCTGCACATTTAATATGTTGAATGTATATGTTCCCTTTGCTGGACTGGAGGGTGAATTTCTTCGACAGTTTGTCTTAATACTGTTGACATGAATGAGTGCTTAATAATTTGGGGTGACTTCAACTGCACCCTCAAGGCCCTGGACCGAATCAAGGCAGAACCCTATGAACAATCTGTTTTTGCCCTGTGGAGCTCACCACCTGATTTTCATTGTTCAATATCTGGTAGGAACACAACCCTGAGCATCAGGTGCTTTTTCCACTGTCAGGGTGAGAGATGGTTGGTGTCCAATACCCTGATTGATATACTGTATAAATATCTAGCTGCTAAATTTTATGAAACCAGTCCAGTGCCATTAGGTTGGCTCCATTCTCAGATCACAGCCTATCGTCCATGATGAGACACTGGTGTCAGGTAGATACTAGAGGTGAGAGGAGGCAGAGCAATGCCAGAATTGAGGCACTCAAGAGAGAGATGCTTGATCTAGGGACCAAGCCTCGCAGCACAAATATGTAGAGAGGAAGGAGGTCTCTCACCTGAAATGGCAGCAGGCTCAGGGGGCCTTTGTGTCAAGCTGCTTGAGGTTCCTTTGAGAGCTGGATCACAGCCAAATCTATCTCATTGAGGCTCAGGTCTGTCCTGGCAGGAATTGTCCACTCAGACCAGCCTATGCAATCCTGGGTAGGACATATTTGATAATATCTTTCTGATCTGTGATCTTTGACACTATGCCTGCAGGTACTGGACCGTCATTTGTCTTTCTTTCACTATATCATGAGAAAGATTTTGAAAGAGTAAATCACAGATAACGCATAGCCAGTCTGCATGCATATGGCTTTGGTCCATGGTTTGTGAACTACCTGAAGATGCTGTATACCTCTGCAGTGTGTTTAATTAACATTATTTAGGCCTTAATGGCACCACTGATATTTGGATGAGGGGTACAGCAAATATGCCCCTTTGCTGAACAACTCTATACACAGTTCATCAAGCCCTTACTGTTCTTCTTGAGTAAGAGGCTCACGTGGCTGGTGCTGAAGGAACCAGACAAGAGGGGTATCCTTTTGGCTTATGCTGATTATGAACTCTTTGTGGCCCAGGACTTAGTTGATCTCAAGAAGGGACAAGAGGTGTATTGAGCTGCCTGATCTTCTCTGAAGTGGTCCAAATGCTTAGGCTTTTTAGAGGCTTCCATAGAGTTAGTCTCCCTGCCTCCCACCTTCTGTAACATGAAGTGGGAGGCTACTGATTTAAATATCTTGAAATTGCTTTTTCTAAGGGTGAGGGCTTTGGTGATCAACCAGATGGTTGCAGCTCAACTATGGCACCAGCTAAACTACCTACTTAGCCTGATTTCATCACTAAGATCCAGAGAATGTTGCTGGCCTTTCACTGGATGGGAAAGCATTGGGTATCTGTGGGGGCTGCGTGACTCCCACTGAGATAAGGAGGTCAGGGTGTGGTGTGCATATGTACTCAAATGACTACTTGCTGTCTCCAGTACCTGCAGAAATACCTGTACTCAGACCCTTCTCTGCTGTGGGTGCATGCTAGCTTCCAGCTTCTACTGCCACTTGAACTACAGGGGGTATGACTGGCACTTATTTCATCAAGGTGTGGAGCATGGTCACCGTATCAAGGCAGTGCAGAGCACAGGGGGGAAAAAATTCTAATTGCACCACTGTAAATGAGTCAGCTGAGGGTGCACCGATGTTGAAAGCCTTGCATGTTGATAGGCCATCTTGATGTGGGATAATGTATATAGGAATTCAACAACTGTAGTAGACAAAATTGTCCCTTCAGGTGCTGAACCTATAGTAGCTGTTTTTTAAGTAGGTCCGTGGTGTTTTGGAGGTAGCTGTTGTTTTTCACCCAGCAAGAGATATTTTCACAGTGTCCCTACCCCAGAGACTACAAGTCTTCCTAGGTTCCCCTGTTTATGTATCTTGGGTAGCAAATAGAATTAACCTATTCATGGGATCTTTGGTATCAGATACTGAATGTCTTTAGATGTGCAGGGGAGTCTGTTGAGTATATGTTTTAGTTCCTTTAAATGTATATTTGTGTGAGATCCCCTTGTAATTTTGCAGTGATGTCTGGGATCAGAAAGTTTTCTCTGTGCTTCCCTAATAGAGTCTTGTGCGTTCATTATGACCACAACAACCCCTTTATCTGCAGGTTTTATCATAATGTCCTTGTTGACAGCCCTGATCTAACCCTATGCATATACTTTCAAGTTAATTGCTCCCCCACTGTGTACTCATATAATTTATTTCAAAAGTATGCATACTCTGTAAATATAAGTTCAGTGCTATTCCAGCTTTATTTGTTAACCTGTACCTGAAGAAGGGACCTTAGTGTCCTGAAAGCTTGCGCTATATCCTCAAAAGGTAATAGCATTATATCACTCAGGTGAGTTCTTTGTTATAAAAGTACATTGAATCCCATATACTCTACTAGCTAACACAGTACCACTTTTTCCCTATGTTTCCATTTGAATGACAATCTATAATATTAATATAATTAACTGAATTATATTATTATTATATAAAATATTGATATTATTATATGATTACTAGTATGAAAGCCCGTATACAGGGGCTAAAGTGCACCCATCTGCCCCGGCTGCTGCCATGGAGCCGGGAGCAGAGACAGGATGTGAGCCATCCGGAGTGGGGCAGTGTGTTTGGCGAGTGTCTACTGCTCATGACTGCAGTCTTGTGTAGTAGAGAATCGCCAAACGCAACTGATCCTTATCGGGGAGCTCCAGACGGCTCACAGCAAAGCTCCCTGTGTGTGAAACCACACATGCACAGTAGAGACTCTCTACTGTGCATGTGCGATTACGGCTCACAGTGAGCGACTCATTCTACCACTTTATGTAATAGGATATTATTAATATTAATACTGTACAAGAGCAATATTGTGACTCATTTTTACTTATGATCTTACTTGGAATTTTCTTCAAATTATTTCTTAATACCACCTCTCATTTGAGACTTGGACTCGTGAAGGGGTAAAGCATTGACAGATATATATGTGCATGCTTGTGCATGGGAATGAGGGAAGCATTATCAATATCAATATTATCAATTGTAAGATCATGATTGTGCTGACCTTAAAGTGAACCCTGCATGTAGCATAAATAAATATAAAAATAATAATCATAAAGTTATCGTGTATTTGGAAACGCTAAGGTGGATCTTTTACTTTTTAACCCTTAAACTGTCAAAATAAATGCACATACCACTACATACAGGTTGTTTTTATAAATGAGAGGGATAACTGAATTTAATTAAGAGTACTTCATGACAATTCTTTTTCACATATTTATATATTTCTCTATAAAAGGGGTATGTCTTATTCACATCATATGGATGGATGGATGGATATATAGATGGATAGTTTGCATAGGTATACTGAACAATAAACTGACAAACAAACAATTGACAAGAAGCATGATACTTAATGAGGTCCTTATTTCTTAAGGTGATAAATAGCTACAATCCTTAAAGGAACCATATTACCTAATAACATCTTTGAGGATTTTGAAAGAACTTTCAGCAGCACTTAAAAAATGTTGTCAGCAATTTATGCTAATTAAGTCATAATATGTAGGCACTTCCTGACATCCAATTACCTCCCCCACTCACCTACACTTAACCCTGTGCTAGAGGGCAATGCATTGCTGAAGAGCATCAGTGAGTGGGGAAGTCAATGTAGGCCTACAACAGGAGGTGCCTGTATAGCATACCTTAGCATAATCTAGAAATATGAATAACTTAGAAAAGTTTCCAAAACGCAAAATGGCTAATATGATATATAGGCGATATTGAAAACTCCAACAAAATCAGCAAAGTGATTTTTAGTTGATAGAGTCTGTTAAAGAGATTTATCTCTGTCATATTTCTCTATGTATTGCCAATTTGTACCAGATTTTTCGGAATAGAATGCTACTAGTGTAAAAGCCTGTGTACATGGGCCAAAGTGCGTAAAAATGCAGAACTACACCTCCAAGCATTCTGTGCATTTGGGCAGTGTCTACTGTGCATGACTGCATCAGACAAACAAGAAGAAAAAGAAATACCGCACTCGTCGCCATGCATCAGACAAACATCTATGTTAGGGCAGTCTCTACTTTGCATGACTGCATCAGCCTGCGTTGGGGCAGTGTCTACTGTGCATGACTGCATCAGACTAACATCTGCATTCGGGCAGTCTCTACTGCGCAATACTGCATCGGCCTGCATTCGAACAGTCTCTACTGAGCATGACTGCATCGGACAAACATACATCAGGCCTTTTATATTATAGGATATGACTGGTTTCCATTTGCTTACCTGAGGGTATCTGTACAGTCCCAGTATCCTGCCTAGTGGCATTGATGCCTTAGAAGGCATGTCTCCAACTATAGCAGATGGCATGATTCTCTTGTTGCAGTTGAAGTTGGCTACAAAGTTCTTCTTTCCTGATAAAATCCATTGAGCCCCCTTTAATGACCTCACTTCATTGTAACAAGAATCATAAAGGTGGAAACCTAGTGTGATATTTGGCAAAAGGTCAGAAGAATTGTTGATTTCTATGATAGAGTAGACCATAGCAAGAAGGTACCGGTAATATCTGATGTGAAAGCTAAAAAAAATAAAAAATAAAAATGCATTATAACTTCAGGAAACAAACATTCAAACACTAAGTATTAGCAACACTAGAAAATACAACTAAAACAAATACACTGTATCAGGTATCAGTATAGCATATGAAAGGCATGGTAGGTAAAGTTTTAAGAATTACAGAAATTATCCTCCTTATTTCTAATGATGTCCTAGAACAGAGGTAATTAGTTTCTGGACCTTCAGCAATGGGAACTAAAATTTCCACCATCAGCCAATGGATGAAAGACCAAAACTTGAATACATCTGGCCTAGATTACAGTGAAATAACATGTAATGATTCAAGTTTCACCAACACAACATTATTAATAATGCAGTTATTTGGATTCAGCCAGGAGTGCTAGAGTGTTATGTAATACATTGCTTTACATGAATATGACTGATGTGTGAATAACACATAACTAATGTAGTCACCATGTTAAACAAATTGAGAACCACTTAATGTAAAGGTGTAGCTGCCACTTCATATACATTTTCACTGGTAAAACATTAGCATTCATTCTAAACATCATTATTTTCTGACTTATCTCTAAATATTTAATTCCTATTAAAATGTCTCTTTCAACCCTTGGGTGCAAGAGACATGAACTCCTTTCAAATAGATGTGTCTATCACCCAACTGCTTAAATGTGTAGATATTAAAAAAACATTGTCATTAGCTACATTTAGGTGCACACAGGAAATATATTAAATGAATTCAAACAAACCAACTCACTTGCTGCATAGAAGAGGCCGTGGCTGTTTGGTGAAGGATGTTTCAGAGTATTCTACATCCATGTGGACAGCAAAGAGTCCACCCAAGGTGATGTCGCCTACTGAAGAGTAACCAAGAATGTCTTCATCAGACATTCTGCACCCATCCAATGATGATCCAGAGATACCATCACTACGCCACAATGTCAGTACAAAGAAGAACAAGGGACAACAAGAAAAAGGAGATAGAGCCACTATCATTCTGCTCTGGAGTATGAATATTGTAGGGGTGTTTATCTGAACCAAAGAACAGTATTGTCACAGAACAGTCACCCGTAAATGTGAGAGAGTCTTGTGCTGTAAAGGTATAAATATGATGTGGTTATTTTGTATATAAAAAGAAAGTTATTGCATTTTGAATGTTTGAAACAATGTCCTTAATATTTTTCACTTATTTCTTTGCAGTGTAAATTAGTGCTGTATGTTCTAAAGACAAGTCATTTTGGAGCAAAGCAACTGCACCATAGGGAATCAAGGAACTTAACCCCAAAAAAGTCACATTATTTTAACTGGGGCTTTAACCTCTTGAATGTGAGCAGAGTTCCTTAAGCATTCAAGGGGTAAAAGCCCAATTTGTCCCTCTATAGTGCAGTCGGTTTGTTTTGCTTTCTTTATATTTTGAATGTATGGCCCTAAGAATCAAAGCATTAATAAAAAAACAGACATTAATTTTTTTTTATAAAACTCTAAACTCTACCACGTAATGCCTAGGAGAACTCGATATCACCTAACAGGTTGATTTGTTTAAAACAGTTATAAGAGACCTATATAACAGACTCTAGGGTGAGGTTAGTGCTATTTTTGGTGCAGTTAGCGATATCACTTATTTTAGCAGAAACTATGGTATCACAACATGATGTAAATCTGTTCTCCTTGCTGTAACATGTACAAAGGGAGGAAATATTTGATCTTATTTTTAATGCCAAATTAATTACACATGGAATTACTGACATTACATCTAAATATTCTGAACAAATTATGAAATTTAGAGAGCAAGATTTGATGGGAATTCAGCAATGCAATTCATATGGAAACATGCAAGACTGAACTAGGTAAAATCTATTTAGTGTTTTATATGTATCTGCATTTAATAAAATATTTACAAACTGTCAATTCTTAATATCTCAGCTTGTTTCCCTTCCTAGACTTAAAAAATCTATATAATACATACATCATTTCTTTCTGTTTTTGCTATATATTCATTAGCAATTCAGAAACAGTTTTAAACCCCCTTTATGTTAGATACTATATGCCCCTAACCCATTGTTTGGCAATGACATAATAAAAATAACACAAAAATGATTTATTATTTTTGCTGGAGGTTACAGGGGTTTGGGGGATTGTCCTTAGTGTGGCAAGTTTAGGCTTTTTAATGCTGTCTTGCCTCCTTTAGGGGTCAGTAACTACTAACAATGCTTCTGGCTAAATATTGCTTAGACCCATTAATGACATGCTACTGTAAATAGTGTATAACATTCAGATCAGAAGTAAAATTGAACAATATTGTTATACCCCATGAAAATAGCCTTTTGTAAAAGTTACTATTATATATAATCACTTACCTATCAATGAAGAGATTAGAATTTCAATTAATTATTTCCATTTTTAAAAATCTCTAAGAAAAGGTTATCCCAAAAATAGTTACAGTGAGCTTTTAATGACCTGACAGACTAGCTCTTATTAACCAACTTGTTGATATAATTAGAAAACGTTAACGTTTTAGAAACAAAATTTATAATATGTGATTGTCTTTTCCAGTGCTTGTCCTACTGTATCAGATGGAATATCTGTAAAATCCTAAGATGTATCGAAAGGGGATTTACAGAGCTTTTTATAGCAGTCCACAGATCCAGATGACAGACTAGGAGGGAGATATGTATTTATAAATATGTCAAAGAAATAAATAGGGTGAACTCTGTCATTACTCAAAATAATTATAATTATACTTTCTTAAAGTAGTAACCTATGATTAACAGAAGCTCTTTAGGGAATATTTGAAATTAAGGTGTCACTAGGTATGACAGTTTGATAGACTGATGGAGTAAAGTGAAGATCACATTGTTTGATAATAAAAATAAATAATGTTTGACGATATGTACATTTTTTCCTATTTGAAATGTTTTAATAAACTTTTCTGGAAATAGAACAAGAATTCACATTTACTCACAGAGTTAGGATTCTATAACCTAAACATTAACCTTTATTACTTAACATGTAGAAATAAAAATATGTACGTTTTATATCTCATGTGTTTAGGAGGGTAGTGGGTTGATAAGATTGATTGTTTAATTGTTTTTGTAGAAGGGAAAATCATTATATAGTGGGAGAATTTAAATACCCAGAAAATGAATGGAGAAATAAGACTTGCAAAGGGAAGTATACTTAAAGAGAACTTCTTCTGCTAACTAGTAGAGAAATAGCCAATTAAAAACAAGACCTTACTGAACATAAAGATCTAAAATTAATCAGAAATGTTTTAAAATATACAGTTAAGTGGTCATTTGGATAATAGTGAAGAATCATAATATGGTCTTCTTTGAAAAGTCTTAGACTAGTCAATAAGGGATCAATAATACAATTATTTTATTTTTATTTTTTTTAATGACTTTATGGTGCTAAAAGCATCATTAGAGCACATTGAATGGGAAGGTGGGTATCTGTGTTAATCCAGTGTTGTAGTTGCAAAATGAATGTGTACTGCACTCTGTAATAATACATTTTTTATTGGACTAACACTCATTTATCAGAATGAGCTTCTGAGAATAAAAACCTCCCCATATTGCCTTTTTACCTGATTAGGGGAAGTGAAGCTGTTAGTCTCAAAAATATTTTCCTGAAAATGGAATGTTCGTCCAATAAAAAGATATTATCACATACTGTGATACTCATTCATTTTAAATGTATATATGCACAAACACACACACACACACACATATGGATGAGGATATATATGTGTATATATATATATATCCTCACACATGGATGAGGATATATATATATATATATATATATATATATATATATATATATATCCTCATCCATTGTTGATCCACTGCAGGATGAAGGCCTCCTCAGCAAGTGTCCAGCGACTTGTTAATTTCATCTAACCATCTTGTCTTTGGTCTTGTTTTTGAGTATTTAGTATACAATGGAATCCATTTCAAAATTCATTCTTCCTCTCTATTCCTGAAACCGCTCCTGTAGTCTGCTTGTTCTTTAGTAGGGATGGGCGATAGCTGTCGCCATGTTCCCGCAAGAAATTTCACGAAAAACACGTTGTTATCCTCTTTTTCACGGGAAAATCTGCTTTAAAACTAGCGGTTAAAATTTTCACATCTTTCACCCATTGGCCAAAATCTTTTGCCGTTTTTTCAATGGCTAAAAAGTTTTCACCCATTGATTTACATTGTTTTGATACTTCCGCTATAAAAATGTGACGTTTTCGTTGAAGGCAGACACAATAGAAGTAGCTACAAAGTGAGATAGATGTGCTGTGCGGTTCTTTTGTGATATTTTGCAAAACGTGAGACAGGAGAGGCTCATAGTGACTCCTTTCACTATGAGCAGCAAAAAAGAGAAACCGGAAGGACCCTCATTATGTGTCTACTGAGTCTGAGGAGGAGGAAGTGACTAGCAGTACTGAAACAATGCAGTCCAGTCCCCCTAAATCACCCCAAGGGATCTTGGGGAATTTAATGAGAAGGGATCGAGAAAAGGGAATGGGAAGGAATGGAGAAAAGGGAAGGAAGGGAGAAAAGGGAATGGGAAGGAAGGGAGAAAAGGATAGTACTAGTGAGAGCAGGACAGGTCAGCTGCCTGTGCCTGCTGCAAGATGTGCTGACCCTGCTGCTAGTGCCACCATTACTGTTTCTACAGCAACTAGTGTTGTACCTGCTGCCAGATGTGCAGTCCCTGCTGCTAGTGCCGCCATTGCTGTACCTGCAGCCACTAGTGTTGTACCTGCTGCCAGACGTGCTGTCCCTGCTGCTAGTGCCACAATTGTTCTACCTGCAACCACTAGTGTTGTACCTGCTGCCACATGTGCTGTCCCTGCTTCTAGTACCACCATTGTTGTACCTGTAGCCACTAGTGTTGTACCTGTTGCCAGATGTGCTGTCCCTGCTGCTAGTGCCACCATTGCTGTACCTGCAGCCACTAGTGTTTTACCTGCTGCCAGACGTGCTGCCCCTGCTGACAGTGCCACCATTTCTGTTCCTGCAGCCACTAGTGTTGTACCTGTTGCCAGTGCTGAACCTACTGCTAGTGCTGAACTGCAGCCAGTGCTGAACCTACTGCCAGTGCTGAGCCTGCTGCCACCAATACTTTGCCTGCTGCTAGTGTTTCTTGTAGTACTCAGGGGGAAGGAGAAAATGATGCCAAGTGTGACAGCAAGTGACCCTAAATCACACTTGCCATTCCCAAGCAGTCCTGTCAGTGCTAGTATTACTGCTACTAAGGTCCAGCAGCTTGTTAGTGTTAGGAGTGAAGGAGGGGGTAATCAATATCCTCAAATGACTAGTGACTTTGAGACTGAGGAGGAAGACTCTGTGGCTGAACTTGATGTTAGTTGGTGTTAGTAATAGTAGCAGTAATGCTGAAGCAGCGAGAGTGGTAGGGGAAACATTTGAGATTGTCTAGGCTATCGGTCAAGGGAGCCCACACTATTCCTATGTTCCAGGGAGTCCTCTTCCCTTCACTACAGTGTCCAAGTTGAACATGATCCTTAAGAGGGCAGAACTGGTGTTGGAGGAGAGCAGGCTCAGAATTAATACCATCACCACCAGCAAGCACACAGATCACCTGTCTGTACCTGCTGCTACTTCTGCTAGTGCTAGTTTGCCTTCTTCAGGTCAAAAGGAAATTGCAAGTGTGACATTAGGGGACCCTCTGTCACATTGCTCATCACCACCTCCAAGCAGCAGAGAGATGTCTGGAATAGAGCAGCAGCAACAACAGCATGTAGGGACTGGTGGTGATGATGATGCTGGAAAAGCTGGGGTGGAAGAGACATTGATTACCTTTTTAGCAGAAACTGAGAAAGAATTGGAGACAGGGATGAGGATGGGCATCACCACCACCACTAGCAATGACATCTTGGAATTAGAGAAATTTGCAACTGCTCTAATTCCTTCTGATGCTGAGATGCAAGGGCAGCAGGATGCTGAGGAGCAGGCTAGTGTGTCACAGACCACCATGGACACTGTGGGAATGGGGTCAACAAGTGATGCAGGACTAGGACAGATTCACTTGCCAGCAGTAGCAATACTCCTGGTCTAAGTTGCAGTGCTGAATCTGAGGCAGTAGCATCAACAGCAGGAACATTATCTGCTGCCACAGACAGTGAAGCGGAATGTGGAGGACATGAAGTAAGAGGCCATTCTTCTCCATCTGTTCCCTTACACCTGAAGTCATCATGGGTGTGGGACTATTTTTCTGTTGGGGCAGGCACAGTGCAGTCATCAGCAATGGCACTGTGCACAATTTGTGACAAGTCAGTGAAAAGAGGAAAGGAGGGAACACACCTTGGCACATGTGCCCTGATATCACACATGAAACACAGACACCATGACATTTACATCAAACATGTTAAAGCCAAACACCCACCACAGAAATCAATCACCGCTTTTGCTGTCCCTGACTCTACAGAAAGGCAACAAGAGGCGAGGTGAAGATCAAAGAGGAGGAGGAATAGAACAACCCAGGCAGAGATTGGAAGTTCCAGGAAGAGTGAAACAACTAGCTCACCATCACTTTCTAGGGTAAGTACATCTTCTGCCAATCCACCTCGTTCATTACCTCACCTGCCAAATGATAGCCACTCTGTTGATGTTAGGATGTAGCAGTTTGTCTGTACCCATTGCACACTGTGTGGTGCACTGACCACACATGCCAGTGTGGTGGAGGAGAATCGCAATCAGTGCATCAAGCGGCATCTGAGGAGATTTCATCCTGCAGAATATGCTAAGATGGCGGCAGGGAGGGTTGATCATTACTATTAAACTGTCAGCAAGTTGTTATGTGTCCTTAGCGGGTCTGGAAAAGAGGTACAGCGACAGAGGCAGTACTTGGTTTTGGGTGTCATGGTGTTTGGATACAGTATGCCCCCAGATGTTATTTACCACTCACACACTGTGCACATTGCAGTTGCTGATGAGACCCGCTGTTCCTGCTCTCAAGGGAAAATTTCTATTCTAATAAGAACACACCTATGATTTTGGAGGACGGGCAGGTGAAGAAGAATTATTGGCCAAATTCTTCTTTTCTCCACATAGACTGGGGGCTACTTATTGTGCTGCTACTGCCTCAGGAGCATCACTGGAGCCAGTTGTGGCAAATGGAACCTTCATCACCCATCTTCCATGTTACTACTGTTGTTGATCCCATTCCCTTTCAGCTGCCTAATCATCCTGGTTAAACAACTCAGCAGCAGCAGTACGAACAGCAGTTGCAACTCAGGACCCAGGAGGACATTTGACAGTGGCCACTGGCCAACATGACCTGCTGGCATTAGGCTAGTAGGGCATTTTTTATTTTTTTTCTCAGGGCTTGTGTTTTGAAAAAAAAAAAAATAAATAATTAAAAAAAAATAGTCCTACAAATAAACAATTGTGGGGGGGTTTGTTTCTAACAAGTCTTAGTCCTACAAATCAATGTTTCCTTAGGGCTTGTGCCAAACAAGCTTATGTCCAAATCAATGTTTCTTCAGGGCTTGGGCCTCTAATAAGTCTAAGTCCTACAAAGGCCTCTAACAACAAATCAAACAAATCATCCTCTACAAAATACTCTATCAAGTCAAGTATCAGTCCACCCCAGTGGGAGCTTATGTCAGGGTATTCCTGTCTCTATAACTTTAACTGTCTCCCCCAAATAGCAGTCAAGAAACCTCCCAAAACAAATTCCCTGTTCAAATGATTCATTCATTCACCAACACAGGCACCCTCCTCAGACCCCTTTATACCATGTCTTATGGTACCTATTTTATTTTATTTTATGTTACTTTATTTAGTATTTCTTTTTTTTTAAGTGCCCCCCAATCCCAGTAAACATCCCCCCCAAAATAATCATCCCCTGTTCAACTGATTGTTTCCCCACACCCCACCATGTGTTGTGTGTAACTTCTATGTTCCCATTGATTTCAATGGAATGGGAAAGCGAAAAAAAAAGAACAAAAGCGGAAAATCTGCAGTTTTCGCATGAAATTTTTCGCCAACCGGAAAGTGCCATTTTTCATCAATTTCAGTTTGTGGAGGAAATTTTCACCCATCACTATTCTTTAGGATGCGTTGTGTTAAATATTGTGTCCATTCTTCTTGATAGTACTTTTATTAAAACCCTGCAGTCCAGTGACAACAGGCTTATTGTTCAGTAGTTTTCTAGATCCACCTTATCACCTTTTTTTTTGTGCAGTACTACTTTCCCGTGTAGTAGGTATTTTTAAAATAGTTAAGCTAGGATTTTGAATAAGGGTGGACCTCCATCTTACAAACTTACAATAGTGACTTTTCTCCTAGTTCTTAGCTCTCCAGAAGGGTATAGCTGATTAGGGAAGGTATAAATACCTCCCCAACTTCACACACAAGGGTTTTTGTTCACAGTGGAGGTAATGCTGTATTTTAATTGCATTATACTAAATACATGGTCACAGATTGTAGGTAGATAGGGACTTGCCTGAATCTGGGGTGCACTGACCGGGCAGGTGGGCTTACCATGCCTTTGGCCAAAAATATGCAACTAAATCCCCACTGTTTTATTTATAGTAAGTCATAGGTTATTTATTTGTAAAGGCCAGGATTTGGGAGAATAGACAGATGGGACAGGGCACGAAAACCTCTGACGTTTGGAGAATGAGCAAGAGTTTATGGAAATGTGGAGAAGGTAAATGGAGATGGAAGAGAGGGGAACGAGGAGAACAGGGTGGAGGAGGTGGAAGGAAAGAGTTTGGGCCAGAGGACATGGATGGAAGGTTATCAGACTGAAAGATGAATGGGAGATAAGGAAGCCTGAAGAGAGAGAAAGTGAGAAGCAGGCCAGAGCAGACAGAAGGTGTGGTAGGAGGTTGGAGGAGATGGAAGGAGAGGATCACACAAGATTGAAGAGAGGGGAGACGGAAGATAATCTGAAAATGATGGGGAGTAGACCTGGGGTTAGGAGAGAGACTTACTCAGCTAACAGGGTGTGACAAAGTGGGAAGATAAGAGTTCATTATAGTGATCAGACAACTGCCATGGACTGAAACACACTGGGGTAAATGTGCAACACACATTGTATGCTAAATCAGGCACTGAAATTGATTATTTTTCTTACACCCAGCTAAAGCCTGTTTACTACACTACATACTCCAAAAATTCTACCCTTAACACTGCTTGCACCAAGGGGAGTTCAGTGGGGGTATATGGGTGTTGTGGGGTGTTCCTTTCCACTATGTCATGCTTAATTTAATACTATATTTTGGACAAGGCATTAACACAATTTTTATATTTAGCCCCCATTTCCCTGCTCATGCTATATTACTAGCATACTGGATTTGCTGGCATTAAAGTGCTCACATTGGCACACTACTGGGTATGCACTGAAGAGATCACACACTTTGGAGCACACCATCTAGTACAGCTGCTGAAGTTACAGGCTGGTCCCCTGTATTCAACTTTTTACAGTTAAAAGAATATGTATTTATTTAGGACTCTTACAACAGAAAAATCTTTCCAAATACATGTAGTAACTTTTGAATTAATAATCTCCCAGCAATAGGAGTTCCTTTGTTCCGCTAAGAAGGAAAATCCATATATATATCCTTATAACATAAAGTGGTAGAATGCGTCGCTCACTGTTAGCCGTAACTGCACATGCGCAGTAGAGTGTGTCTACTGTGCATGTGTGGTTTCGCACACAGGGAACTTCGCTGTGAGCCGTCTGGAGCTCCCCATGAGGGATCAACGCGTTCGGCGAGTCTCTACTGTGCATGACTGCAGTCATGTGCAGTAGAGACTCGCCGAATGCGCTGCCCCGCTCCGGACGGCTAACGTCCTGTCTCTGCTCCCTCCTCCAGGGCAGCAACCGGGGCTGCTGGGTGCACTTTAGCTTGTGTATACAGGCTTTCATACTAGTATAAATATATTTTACACATACACTTTCACAGAAAAAGGTTTACTGCTTGTTTAACAAGCAGGGATACCTTTCAATGATCAGTACTCTGATGTATGTAGTGAATTAAGTGGTCTTACTCTAAATCTGAATATGAAACAATGTGTAATATGTTTTTCTGAAATAAATGTTCATATGAAAGGATTTAAATGTTTCAGGGTTTTTTTATTTAGTTTTTTTCAAATCCAAAGAAGATAGAGGTGGATTTATCAGCTAATGAGTGAGTGGAGATGTAGAGCAAGAAGGACAATGTGAGTCCCTCCAGCTATTTCCAGACTACAACTCTCATCATCACTGCCAGCCAATGGCTGGCTGGGGATGATGGCAATTGTAGTCTGCCAGAAAGTAAAGGGCTGTTTGTTGCCCAGTCTTGATGTAGAGACTTATTCTTCACCCTTTTCGATTTCTTCCTGTTATATACCTTTTGCTATTCATTTCGGGGTGTAATAAAATTATATAACATTTTGGGAAAAATATACATACAAGGAGCCCGGCACTTGAAGATATGATAGCAAAAACTTCCACAGCAACCATGTGTTTACCTGTGGTGCTGAGATAAGCTGGGATAAATGTCACCCAAACACTAGCGAATACCAGCATGCTGAATGTTATAAACTTGGCCTCATTAAATGTGTCAGGGAGATTCCTGGCTAGAAAGGCCACTAGGAGGCTAGTACAAGCTAAGAGACCCATGTAACCCAATACACACGAAAAAAAAACTTTGGATCCCTCATTGCATTCAATAACTATTATTCCAGCTTCTGCTGCCATATTGAATTCTGCAAATGGGGCAGAAGTGGCCAACCACATGATGCAAATCGCTATTTGGACCATTGTACAGGAAGGAACAATATAGATAGGTATTCTGAGTCCCACTAGCTTTTTTAGTTTGCTGTCCGGATTTGTAGCACTGAATATCATTATGACAGTAATAGTCTTTGCAAGTATCACAGAAAGGCAAATTGAAAAGATAACGCCAAACACCACTTGGCGTAGCATGCAGGTTGTTGTGTTGGGCTCTCCAATAAATGCTAAGGAACAGAGGAACCCAAACATGAGGGAGATGAGAAGAAGATAGCTGAGTTCTCTGTTGTTTGCCTTCACTATGGGAGTCTTGTGCTTCACTATGAAAAGACTCAAAACAGAAAATGTCAGCAGACAAAACATAATTGAGATGCAAGCCAGAGAGGAACCCAATAACTCCTGATAAGACAAGAACTGAATGGGCTTTGGTACACATTCTTCTTTTTTTGTATTAGGCCATTTATCTTCTGGGCATCTGAGGCATTCACTGTAATCTGAAAAAATAGTAAATAATCATTAAACAGAGAAATCTTTACAGTCTTTATGTTGATACAACATCATTATCATCATCATAAAGTATTAAAGGGCAAGCTGATACCAGGGGAGTTACTAACTTCCAATATACATTTGAAGTTTTGTGGTATTGTTTATCTGTAAATACATGTATAAACATACACTTATAGAACTTCCTACTTTAACAAATATTTATTAAGAAACCAAATACAGCAGTTCACAAATATGGAGTATAACAAGCCTGCTTACAACAGTAAAAAAAAAAACTCCCAACAATCATTGATAGGGAGATATTGGGAAGGAGAAACAAAGTAGGAAGGGAATACTCATGTGCAAAAAGAGGGGTTCGAAAGGCAGGAAATGAGCAGAAACCCCCCCCCACCCCACACACAAACACATACACACTGGCATATTGGTTGGATCAAAAAGCAGGAACACTCCTACTCCATGACCAGGAGAGCAAGAAGACAACAAACGGCAGCCTTTAGCAATCTGCATAATGATATCTCTATTCAAATGTGCATGTTCATGCCTCTATTAGTGCACACAGAAACCTTTGCATGAAGGCACTTATCAACATGCAGGCTCAATCTTTACTCACATGCATGTACTTTTATGTGTGCTTGTACAATCTTTATCACAGGCTTGCTCACAATTTTAGTGCAACCTGTAGGACACCACAAGTCTCAGATATGTTTTATGCTGTGTTCATGGAAATAACACTTGGCTGACATTATTTCTCATTATTTATTTTCTGCAGAGGGAGAGTAGGCCAAAAGACCCTTGTTACAAGACAATGTTAAATAACATTATGTTACATCTGCAGTTATGTGAGGATTGTCACACACACAGTATATCATCCATTAGATAAGTGGTTCTCAGCCTGTGCCCTAAGGAACCACTAAACGTCCAGGACTTGAGCTTGAGCATGCAAGCCTCTGATTAATCCACCTAATCTGAGTCAAGAAAAGTCTCAAGTACTTGTCAGTTAGTGGTCCCTGAGGGAATGGATTGATAACCACTGCACACATTTGACATATACAGTTCTGGCATATATAGGGAACCCTGGAACCTCTCTATATTATCAGATACAGCATTAGCTGATACGTACAACAGATTTTATGCTTCTCAGGCTAGACGTATGTATCACGGTGCCCGTGCTCTCTGTGCTGCTCTCTGTCAGTATCTAGACATGTGCGAATTCATTCGGAGACATTCGGATTTCGTCGAAAATGGGGTCATTCGGAGACATTCGGCCAATCCGAAACTCAAGGGTCATTCGGAAAAAATGATCCGACTCCGAACAGCCCAGGTCCGAAATTTGTCGAAACTTTCGGAAGTTTCGGCAATCGACACATTTCCAAAAGTTTTGACTACTTTTGACCAGGACATTTTGTGCGCGCTCAATTACTTTCCCTCCATAATTTTCCCTCCATGTCTCTAGTCCAATTCCATTCTCTGTTTCATGCACTACTTCCCTCTTTTGTCTGTATTCGAATAGCCTTCTTTGTTTCATGATGGGGGTTGGACTAATGACACAGTCACACAGACAGACTGCCTGCATTTCCTCATTGGGTTGTTGGAGTTCAGAGAGAGAAGAGATTAGAGAGTGTACAGTTGTTGTGTAGGCAGGCAGGTAGCATTAGGCTAGGCATAGGTAGGCAGCCAGCATTAGTTCCAGTTATTGCCACTGCAAGAACAAGTAATATTTGTTCCTGTGCAAAATATAAAAAAATATTAGGTATTTGTTCGAATACAGGGCCGGCCCTTACATGGGTCCCAGTGGGTCCATGGACCCAGGCGGCACTTTGACAGGGGCGGCAATTTGCCGTCCCATAGCATGTTTATTTTGTGCTCTTCCACCATTTCTGTGTTGCAGGGTGTCCCATCAGTGTGACTGTCAGCAGCCGGGCAGCCCTATGCTCACTCAGTGGTGATGCCTGCTGGCTGCTTCAGTGATGTGAATTATGTGATAGTGAAACATTATGCCTATTTTGTATTGTTTATCGCCCACCTAAAGTCAAGACTTGAGTAAATAGGTCTACCATCCCAGATTTGCTAGAGAGGTTTTACAAATACAGGAGGGTGCCCCCTGTACAAAATGAGTCTAAACATTTGGGATCCCTAGTATGAGTGCACAACAGTGCATGATGTGTCCTGAACAGGATTGCTTTGAGGTGTCTCCACCCAGAAGGTGCTGGCCGGGCTGAGCTTCAACATTGCGACAAGTGACCAACTAAGAGCACCGTGCCGTGCAGCCATAGCATCACCCCCTCCTACTCTCCGGGTCCCGCTGACTGGCTATAACAGGTGAGTCACTAAGAGATCTGAAGTCTTTCTGGAAGTCCTTTCACTTGGAAAGGGGCTAGGTATTACTTGGGGGAGTTGCCTCGTGTGTAAATAATTTCTAGGTGGGAGATGAATGTGCATCACTTATGTGTTTCCTAACAGTAGTTAGAATACAACTCCCATCATCCCCTGATTATGACATTGGGAAATGCCCAGCAATTACCGTAGAGCCCTGTATTGCACACTCACGGAAAACGGTGATATTGCTATACTAAGACAATGCTGTGGACCCCTCTTAAGTATAGATGTCAAGCATTTTTTTTATTTCTCTCCTGTGTTGCAGTTTGTTCACAACAGAATGTCTCAATTTTTCTTTTTAACCCTTTGAATGCCAGAGTGGTATGCAACGTATTGCTTTGCAATGCATTGCGTACCACTCTGGCACTCAAAGGGTTAACACATTACATCTATCACATTACAATCATTGATGTTTATTCTTGATGTAGTATGAAACTCTACATACACATAGAGTTATCTGATATGAGGGGAAATCAGGATAGGAAAACGAGAGAGAGGAATTTGGGTACTAAAGAGGGACAGTAGGGTAGGAGGCTGGTACCAGAAAATGAAACCTTAATCTTTACCCATGTACTAACATAGAATGTGACATGTAGTTTGTCCATATTCGAGGCGACCACTTATGTTGAGTAGGATGTGACAGGCATGGGTTTTCGATGTCGAGCATATGCTAAATTGAATGACAGGCATGAGGTTTCGATGTTCGAACATATGCTAGATTGAAGGACAGGCATGGGGTTTCGATGTTCGAACATGAAAAATTGAATGACAGGCATGGGGTTTCGATGTTCGAACATGCTAAATTGAATGACAGGCATGGGTTTTCGATGTTCGACGTTTGCATTGTGACTGGCATCCCATGCTAGAGTAGAGGCATGTGAACAAAGAATATCGAGCAGCTCAACTGTTGCCTGACAGGGGAGATCGTGATCCAAATACAATCATCAAACAGTCTGGGCACGTACTCCACCTCTTATAAATACATATAAACTTTCCATAACATTTCCAAATTTCTTGATAACCTCGTGTGCTTGATCAAATCCGGTCCCAGGATTGCCACAATGTAAAGCGAATCAAATGCAAATATCAGCACCACAAAGGATTGAATCTTCAAAGGCAAATATATGTAAAAACATTCAAATATTTTATTGTAGTCAAATCTTGATAAAATATATATATATATTTGCTATAATGACAACACAAACTTATGAGCTAGGAAAGACTTACATTCGGAACCAGTCAGGAGAAAAAAGCATGGTTACAGATCAACGCGTTTCGCGCTAACAGCGCTTACTTTGATCATGAGTAAGCACTGTTAGCGCGAAACGCGTTGATCTGTAACCATGCTTTTTTCTCCTGACTGGTTCCGAATGTAAGTCTTTCCTAGCTCATAAGTTTGGGTTGTCATTACAGCAAATATATATATATATTTTATCAAGATTTGACTACAATAAAATATTTGAATGTTTTTACATATATTTGCCTTTGAAGATTCAATCCTTTGTGGTGCTGATATTTGCATTTGATTCGCTTTACAGAGTAGAGGCATGCACAGACTTTCAATGTATGACAATGTCCGTTTTTGGGATGGATCTTTTTCTAAATGCACACCCTGTCTGCAAATAATGATAGCAGCGTGCACGGAGGCGCACTGCTATAATTTAACCCATGTTAAATTCGGCCGAATAATTCGGAATGGATCAGAATTTCGTCCGAATCGAATAGGCCCGGTCCGAAATTAGGATCATCCGAATTAAAAAAAAAAAAATTTGTCCGAATTCGAATTTTACCGAAAATTTTGCCCGTGCACAAGTCTATCAGTATCTGTTGTGATGCGCTAATATTGGTGGAGCTATGTTTGGCCCACCCAGTATGGCCTTTATATACTGGGCTCTGGCACCTATCCGGTGCCCTTTCGTGGTGTTCCAGTACCAGTGCCTACTTGAGTTGCTTGAATTCCTGTGTATCGACTTGGCCTGTTTGACTGCTCTGCTTCTTGTCTCCTGCTCCATGATTCGACCTGGCCTGGCTGACGTTCCTGTTCCCTGACCTGACCCGGCTTGTCTGGCATTCCTGCTCCGTGATTCAACCCGGCCTGGCTGAGGTTCCTGCTCCGTGACCTGATCCGGCTTGTTTGACGTTCCTACTCCGTGATTCGACCCAGCTTTCCTGTTCCTGCATCGCTGTGTCACTTGGGCAACATTCTGACTTCCACTGTGCCTGAGTCCTGCCTGGCAGAGTATCGGTGTTGCCTGCGTTACTGCTACGGCAGTGTGTCATAGGCTGATGCTACGGCAGTGTGCCATTGGCTGGGCCTTCCGTTAACTCTTGCAGAACTTCTGTGTTGCCTCCATTACTGCTGCGGCAGTGTGCCATTGGTTGAGCCTTCTGTTACTCTCGCAGAACTCTGTGTTGCCTCTGTTACTTCTACGGTAGTGTGCCATAGGCCAAACCATCCGTTAAGCTCCTGCAGAGTATCATTGTCGTCTCCGTTACTGCTACGGCAGTGTGCCATTGGCTGTACTCCCATTCAGCTCTTGCAGAGTATTACTGTTGCCTCCGTTACTGCTACGGCAGTGTGCCATTGGCTGTACTCCCATTTGGCGCTTGCAGAGTATCATTGTTGCCTCCGTTACTACCACGGCAGTGGGTTTTAGTCTCAGCTCTGCTCTAGCAGATTACAAGTGCTCTAGTCTCCATTCTGGCACTGCAGTCTCCTGCTCGTTGCTATTCCATCATACTGGGCGTTTCTAAGAGAACTCACCTCAGACTTCTCTACACAGAGACTTATTACACCTATTGGGACTTTAACTCATGCTGTACTGCTGCTCTGGGTATTCACCCTTTCCTGCCTGACCTGTGTCAGTATAAGACCTCTCTTGCTTCCTATTATACTGGGCCTGTGTAGGCATTTGCATCATATACCTGTATTATCTCTGTATGTTTCTGCTGATGTACAACAAGGCCTGTGAAGGGTACTTGATTATTTGTGTTTTCAATAAAACTGTGTTTTATCCTAAACCACTGTGTCTGAGTGTTGAACAAACCATTACAGTATGACAGTTTACAGGGTGTTTGTGAACAAGAAAATGTTGGAAGAATTGCAAATGATAAATATTACTCACCTTCTGGGTTTAAAATCTCTCCTTCAGAGCAAGGTATGCAGTCAAAGCAACAGCCCTTTTGCCCTTGACGTGTTGCTCTCCTATAGCCTTTTGGGCAAGGGTCACTGCAAACTGAAAGGGGAACCTAAAAAAATTTTGAAATGTTTGAGAAAAACATATTGAACCATACCTTGAAATAGACAACCAATCATCTGCTTTTAAGTGTCATGTTAATAGTATTAACAAGAAAACTCAGAATAAAAGAGCAATGAACAAGAGTTAGTAGCCGAAAAGTTAATTTCTAAACTTAAAACTAGATATGGACAGCTCTGATCTCTAGATTTTCTAGATATCATCATTGAGAAACAATATTTTAGCCAGAACCTAGCTAATAGCACTACCATTCTAGTGGAGCACCTGTTAATGACTTGAAGAACCTCTGTGCTTCCATAACTGTTTTAATTGCAACTGAAGAGATATAAATTGTTCCTCTCTCATTAAACCATAAATATATAAATTATAGTTTATTTTCCATTTTTTATCAGTTTCATTTAAAAGGTAGTTGTTTAGTAAGCATATTCCTATATAGGTGTCAGAATATATATATATTTTGTCATTCTTTTAACACTTTTTAAATTTGTTTAGCCTGAAAAGGTGATGATAACAGCATTGCTCTGAAATGGGAAGGTAAGAGAAGTCAATGAACTGTAAAGAATCATGACAATTCTGGGGCAAACCATTAATTTAAATAGGGTATTTAACCATTTTTTAATGCTTTGGAGACCTCCTAAACATTCAAATGGTTAGAAGCCAAATTTAAAATGACAGTCAACATCCTTTTTGACGAAACTTATTTTTTTCAGGTGGCTGAATGTCTGTTTCCAGAGAGCTTTCTATCAGGTAACACTATCCCTGCAACATTGAGTATTCTCTATCTTGTATTTAATATACAGGATCTGAGTTATTTTGCTGCAGAAAGAGTGTTATATTGTATCACTATCCCTTCTTTCAAAAGTACACTAAAATAAGCGAATGCAATTTCACTTTGTATATTATACGCTTTCAAAAATTGTAAAGTTAAAAAGGAGATTGACCGTCACTTTAAATCCAAAGGAAGTTGGGATGCAGTGGATTTCCTCCAAAACTGCGTCAGTTTATCTTAGCACCCCAGCCTTAATATAAAGCTGAGAGTAAGATTGCATTCAATAGCTGCATTGAAGTGGTAAGTTAGAGTTATGCTTTGGTAGAAAAATTCTAAATTTGAATTCTTTATTAAAGTATGCATCTTTATGATATGAAGAAATCCCATTTTTTACTGTGTTTACTAAAGGACATTTATTTATGTTATTGATACAAACAGATTGCTGTGACTGATTCACTGGCTCAGATTTATAATTGAGGTCATGAGAGGCCTAGTGTAAGGTTCCTTGTTGGTGCCTTGTGCCTTGCAGTGGTGCAGTCCTCCAGGTCCACAATAAGACCAGGATTTAAGGATTTGCCTGCTTCCACCTGGGTGAGTTAATTTAATCACCTGTGGATAATAAAGGTCACCTGTAAATGCTTCTCTGTTTGTAGCCCTTAACAACTGAACTTTAACACGCCTGCACCAAGGTGAGATAAACTTACTAGCGTTATAATTCATACTATTCCTATATTATTCTATGGAGCTTATACGCTGAGAGATCTTAGAGCAGTGGGTCCGAAAACTTTTGATATTATACAACCTTTTGGTTTTAACTACATTAAATGTTACCACTTGCATACATGTTTATATTACTATTCACATACATTTTATTAATATTGTAATATATATTAAAGAAACTATTTTATTTTACATTATTTTCTTTGCCATAAACTTGTCTACAACCTATATATATTCTGCCTACCAAATATATACAAATCTTGAATACAAACAAGGCAGACTATGGCATTTCAACCATCCTCTTAACCATCATTTCCAAAATTACTTACTGTGATTACTTTTCAACAATATGGATTTTATGTTGCATTTGCATAGCATCGTGAGGTGCCAAAACAGAGCCTCTTGCAACCTTCTGGAAGCACCTCCTTCTGTGGGGACATACCCCTCAGTTTAGGAATCACTGTTTTTGTGTGTACTCTCCACTGACTAACATAACATTATCTCAGTGGAGAGTTTATCTCACCTTAGTGCTTCCCTTGCAAGGACACAAACAAAACTGCAATATATTTACTACTTGCCCATGTAAATTTGATGGTAGATTTTTCATTTCAAATAGAGTACATTTCAAACTTTTACAAAGAAAACTAAATGTTGTCAAATGGACAGTTTGTTTGTAATGTACTCTATGTCTCAAGCCATATACAATGGCTTTCCACAGTAAGCGATAAAAATAACACCAGCTGGGGCCTACAACATACAATTGCTTATACGCTGAGAGATCTTAGAGCAGTGGCTCCGAAACCTTTTGATATTATACAACCTTTTGGTTTTAACTACATTAAATGTTACCATTTGCATACATGTTTATATTACTATTCACATACATTTATTTAATATTGTAATATATATTAAAGAAACTATTTTATTTTACATTATTTTCTTTGCCATAAACTTGTCTACAACCTATATATATTCTGCCTACCAAATATACACAAATCTTGAATACAAACAAGGCAGACTATGGCATTTCAACCACCCTCTTAACCATCATTTCCAAAATTACTTACTGTGATTACTTTTCAGCAATATGGATTTTATGTTGCATTTGCATAGCATCGTGAGGTGCCAAAACAGAGCCTCTTGCAACCTTCTGGAAGCACCTCCTTCTGTGGGGACATACCCCTCAGTTTAGGAATCACTGTTTTTGTGTGTACTCTCCACTGACTAACATAACATTATCTCAGTGGAGAGTTTATCTCACCTTAGTGCTTCCCTTGCAAGGACACAAACAAAACTGCAATATATTTACTACTTGCCCATGTAAATTTGATGGTAGATTTTTCATTTCAAATAGAGTACATTTCAAACTTTTACAAAGAAAACTAAATGTTGTCAAATGGACAGTTTGTTTGTAATGTACTCTATGTCTCAAGCCATATACAATGGCTTTCCACAGTAAGCGATAAAAATAACACCAGCTGGGGCCTACAACATACAATTGCAGGTTAATTAAAAAAATTGAGTTATGATAACTTTCCTATCATAAAAATCAATTACTGCTCAGTTCATGTTATATAATACATACTTGGTTGTACCCTCTATTCCATAAAATCTTGTTTTGTTCAATTTTGAGTTCTTGACCTTTTGGAGAACGAGCATCAAAGCTTCCAATGCGGACATATTGACTGCTGCCATTATGGAAGAGCTGCCAGTTTAGAATATCTACGTGTAGAGGAACATCTCCATTTTCATCAAAGAATATTGTTTCTTCTGCAGTATTGTTAAATTTCACATTTTTGATGTAATGAAGCAGCTATAAGACAGATGAGATTTAAAATTGTATTGTCCTCACAACGTGATAGTCTTGCATTCAGTCTTTTATCACCTTAACATAAGTTTAGTTAGTTTTATAGACAATTAAGATCTTTCTGTATTTTATACTGATTAATTTTCTGTGATATGAATAATATTTTAAACATAAGCCTTCCTGTTTTTGTGTCATAATGTGGCATTTTATGCTTTCCTGCACATAATGCTAACTATGGCCTGGATTCTGTTGCTGTTTATCAAGAGTTTTCTCTACAAATTTGGCCATGGACTTCAGTGGGAAGGAATGAGTTAGCTAATACCAGTGAGAACAGGTAAATATTTCAACTGGTTATATTCAAGGATAAACTTATTGCCCCAGTGTAGATTCATTCATTGCACTGCCTAATTGTGCTATCATCTAATATTAGTTAATTTCTAATGGAAACTATGTTATATTATAAACAGCTCCCTGTACACCATTTCATTGGGTACAATTATTAATTCATTTGGTTTCATGTATCATCTATATGATGATGATAATTGATGTTTATCTTGTCACCTCATCACGCTGCCTTGGGGCCATATTTTATTCCACTCTTTCCTGCTCCCCTCACATTAACTCCATGGTGAGAATAATTTGTTGCTTCTTTCTCTGTAACACTGCTAAAATCTGCCCATTCCTCTCTTTTAAGTCTACCCTGAAATCTTATTTTCTGGAGAACTAGTACCCTGCACTACCTTTTGCAAACTCAGCACTTGAACTCACAGCACTTAACCTCCCCTGTAAGCTCCTTGGGGCAAGGACATCTCTCCTATTGTTTATATGGCTGTGACACATATTTTGTTCCCATTTAATTAATGTTACATACTACTGTTGTAAGGTACTGAGTTCACTGTGTGGCACAATATAAATAAAGACACACATAGATACAGGCAGTTTACATTTATCTCCAAAATTAACTAAACTAATCTTAGAACAACAGGACCACTTTAACATTTAAAACTACTAAAAGTATATCAAAAACATTATAAAGTCTAGAAAGATGAGAATGTCTTAATTTATATGGTCTAAAAATATTAGTATTTCCCTAAATGACCCAGATTTTAGACTGGTCCAATGCATTATTAGTGTACTGTGCAGTCCAATGTCACCATTTCTTTTTTGGAGATTTGAACAGTTAGCTGCATTAAATAGTCACAAAGACCCACAACTTAGGGAGATCTGTAGACCTCTGGGGGTTAAAGGACCTATTCAAATAAATGTGAATGCTTATTTGACCCTTATTGTGCAGCTGATTTATCCCTGATTAACTCCAGTTTGCATTTGTAAAAAAAATCTCACTGTACCTGCCAAGGTTGATGATTAAAAATATCTGCACAAGATCCATTCTTAAAGGGACCTTTCCCAGGCACGCAGATATTCATCTGGTGCAAAGCATGGGCTACAGCAAAGACTGCATTGTGGGTTTTGTAAGTAAATTTGAAGTTGTAGGCATCATATACAAATGGATCAATGCTTTCTAGTCTCTCTTTTCCTGTGCATATAATCTTTCCTTCTTTAAATGATATTGGAGCTGTATTATTGTACAAATCCTCTGTTGGCCAAACACAGTTAAAAGCAGTCTCCCAAAAGGTCTTAACAAATATGTCATCTGGAAACTTGGAGGGATGGATGCTGTAAAGAAATTCCTTAAAACCTGGAATTTTTCCAATCTGAGGTGAAAGTCCAAGGCTTCCATTTAAAGTTGTCAAAATTTCCTTTCTAGGGAAGTCAGAAGAAATGGACCAACTGGTGGTGCCAATCCATACTTTGTCAGTAATGTTGTGAAAAGATGCTTCCTCCATTAATGAGATAAGGTTCTCTATAGTGCAATATACAATAATTACTGTAGCTCTTGATTTCTTGATGACATCTATTATGCGGAAGACAGACTCCATGGAGCTGTAGATAGGAAGAGTCTCTTGAAATGCAATACATGCTCCATTGATTTCAATCTCTTTAGTTAGTAACTGATTTCCTGACCTTCCCAAGTCACTGTCAGAAGATATTATACCCACCCAAGTCCATCTGAAGAACTTCACTATCTGGGCAATTGCAAACACTTCATAGTTACCATTATAGATTGTCCTGAGAAAAGACGGGAACTGTGTTTTATCACTCAGAAGAGGTTGAGCTGAAGCATAGCTAACCTGTTTTAGGGGAACATTAATTGGTATTATTGCCACATGTTTGTGCTGACGAGGCATTGTATCAATTTCAGTGAGCTATTGTACCTTAATATGGTACATAAATGATACATATCTGCATTGTATTTATAAACATAACCCATTATTACAATTGTGAATGTGTTTGTTTTGGTAATTCTTGCAAAGAAAACAGTTGTATTGCAATCAAAAATGGTATTGCAATATAATTGTTCTTGCTATTGGGATTGACTTCAAATTATTTTTTGAATCTCTCCTCTTGCACATAGATTTGAGGGACTTCCTACATAGGCTGTTGGGAAAATAAGCTTTGTGGGGATTAATGAGAGTGTAAACCTTAAAATGACAGAGGGGTAGGAATGGCTTCCTCTGAAATACATGATACACTCCTGTAACACAGAAACTGTAGTGTGCAAAATGACCAGCCACACAAATGATTTGGGATTTATGTTTTTTTATTATTTGATTAAACTCATGTGTTCGCCTTGTTGCATCTCCTTGGGTACATATGTAGTCATACTTTTTGATAATGATTTTCCTCTTGTATCGATTACTTTCTGTGTTAAGTAAATAAAGATCCCCATGCATGTCAGTTATAGTTACTTTTCAGATTAAGATGACTTAACTAAGAAAGATGGCAGTTATGTTATATCTATGTCTGACACCTTCAATGAGCCCTCACAGAAGTTGGATAATGCATTCAAACTATTAATTAGCCCTACCCCTTGGGCAAAGATTTATAGCATGAGCTCGTAGAAACACCATAAATATTCCCACTTAAACAAGCAGCCAAGGTAGCATAGGCTAAAAGATGGGAATTACACAACACTCTTATACTCATTTTAGCCCCATTCACATTGGGCACTGGTAGCATGTTGTAGAATAAAATGGACTTCCCATTATATTTTTGCCCTCCCTACAGCACAGTCCTTGTTGTAGTGAGATATGTGCAGGTCAAGATACACAATCTACTTGATAGGTCCCATTTCTAGGGAATCTCTAAGGAATGGGACCCTCCAGGGAATACAACCCTATTTTAATCTCATCATAATGTCACTTTTTAAAATATATTTTAACTTGTAGGTTCTTTTTAATTTGACAAGTGGAGGGCCCTGCAATGACTGCTTTCAAACATGAGGGATTACTGCTCTTTAATTGCCTTTACAGGCCTTGGGAGAGTATCAGACCATTTGTGTTACTTCAATAAGCCAGTAGGGGATCCCTGCATGCTTGGAGAGGTTGGAAAGAGCATTTTGTATTGGGGCTGGGGGTGAACATTCTGATATGGAGGCAATGCTTAGATATCATTCATAGTACTTTTAATTTAAAATATATGTGATCTGTACCTTGGATTCAAAGGGAAAATGTGCAATTTCCCAATAAAACCAGATATGACAGAAGCACTGAGTTTCAGGAGAGGTGTTAATCCCCATGCACTTAACTGAATCAACAACGAAACATGTTTTTTCCTAGACCATATTTGACTCTGAAGAGATTGAATTCATAGAGTGAATTAGAATAACTAATAGCAATTTTAAAAATCAAACATTCCAAAACAGATAAAAGAAAGTTTTTAGCATTTTATTAAAAGGGTCTTGTCAGCCTAAGACAAGTGTAAATTGCTTTACAGAGCATTAAAACTTATTTTATGTTGTACTGGCCCTTTTTCTGTAAAATTAAATATTTTTTGAAAAACTAACCTTTATATTTTGCAAGTACGATTTGGCATCTTATGTTAATTCCATGCATAGTATGATAATGTGCTATGCTGAAGGCTAAATGCATTGTTCACTGTGCTGTTAGAAACATCCTGAGTGTGTGGGTTCTGCCTAGATTTATTCATAGTACAATGTGTGATAATAATGGTCTAGCACAACAAAATTAGCACAGAGTGCCACACTGTTCCATCAACAAATATATACAGAATACGGATGCTACTTGTTTGTATTTCTAACTAGTACTACACTGTACAGCAGTTTAGCATATACTGGTGGTCTATAAAAAATAACAGCAACAAGGATTATGAACTTTAAGCTGTATCTATCGTCATTCTTTAACAACCATAATGCTGTTCATAAAAGGCCTAATTTTTTTGTGTCATTTGGTAAAAGAGCATTTAGGAATAACTTAATTTCTTTAATGGGAATAGAGACACTGTCATTAGTGACAGAACTCCCAGTCCATCAGCAGAAGAATCAGTCTAACTGTATCTGACAGCTGGAGTCCCCTTTAAGTGCTCAGAGATCACCTCCCTACACTTTAGTTAAAACTATTTCTGGTAAGATGGCGCACAATGAAGAAGATGGATGGGAGCAGAGTCAGCATTGGCAGCAAGTTCATGGGGATTATGCATTAAATTGTGATAAAAAGGTGATAAGGTGCAGATGACTTTTCCAGTGATATTACTTCTCCAATTCATATACTATTTTATGGAGGCTATGCACTAAAATCTCTCCCACTTCAGAAATCTTAATACATAGGCTGCATGGAATATCATAGGAGTTGGAAAAGTGATATCACTGGAGAAGTCATTTCTGCTTTATCACTGATTTATTACATCTTAGTGAATTTTTACCCACGTGCACAAGCTTGTGCTTGTGAGAGACAGAAGCACTGGTTCTCAATAGTAAGATCATAAATGGGCTAAACTTAAAGTGGATGTGTCACCTATGGACAACATCCCATAAATAGTTAGGTGACATAGCCAATACGATGAAAACGTTATTTATTTTTTATTTAAAGTTTTGATTTTGCTTAAATTTAACGTACAAAGTTTGTGCTGCAGCCACTTTCATATTGACTGCTCTACCTCTGCTCTCCTTCATCCTCCAATGAGAGGCTTCTGTCTGTAAGCTGGAGCAGTCTCATTGGCAGAGATCGATATCTAGCCAATTAGACTGCTCGTGCTTAGAGACAGAAGCTTCCATCGTAAGAGGAAGGAGGAGAGCAGAGGCAGAGTGTCGGGCTGCAGTCTATACAGAAGTGGCTGCAGCCCAGACTTCTGTAAGTTAAATTTAAGGGAAATCAAAACTTTAAATAAAAAATAAATAGCGTTTTCATCGTATTGGCTATGTCACCTAACTATTTATGGGATGTTGTCCATAGTAGACACATTCACTTTAAAGTGATCCATGCATATAGCAAAAACAGTACATATTTTAAGGAGCACTATCATGCTCCTGTGCATGCCCATTAATAACAGCTTTTATACTGCATGAAAATGAATAGTAAAAGTAGTAATAAATCCAGCCATCATAACTAACTATAAGAATAAAAATTACTGTCTATGTAAACAAAGTGTGCATCCCTTACATTTAACCCCTTAACTTGACAAAATACATGCAAAACCTATACATATAGGGCAGTTCATTAATTAAAATAATTTAAGAAATACATACTAAGAAACAAAATGAACAAAGTCCTTATTCCTTAAAGGGATAGTAATACTTTGTTTTAACTTTATTTTATTTTGTAGGCATTAAAAAAACATGAAGAACGATGTAAGTCTTATCTCTCAAACCTTTATGGTTTAAGAGATATTCACAAGCAAAGTTTCCCCTTCCTGCCCCTTTTACCTAGTGTAAGCCATCTCTTCTCAGATGTGAATCTGGTTGTAAGACCAGACAGATAACAGCAGGGGACATTCTTCTTTGTATGAAAACAATGAAAGCCCTGCCCCCCTTGACAAGATTTTCAGCTTTTTCCCTTATCTTAATTGAAGATTGTCCCTCTCTGCAGTCTACCTGGGCACCTCCCTTCTGATCTGACTGAACGGGGGGGGGGGATACTTTGCTTGTGAATATCTCTTAAACCATAAAGGTTTGAGAGATAAGGCTTATATCCTTCATATTTTTTTAATGCCTACAACATAAAATAAAGATAAAAAGAAGTATTACTATCCCTTTAAGGGGAGAAATAGCTGCAATCTTTAAAAAGAACTGTATTATCTAAAAACAGATCTGGGGACTTTGACAGAGATTTCAAAACTATACGGTATACTGGCAATTGTTATTTGGAAAAAAATTGTCTGAGTTATTGCGAATTACAGATTATGCTAATTAAAGCATGCCATCTAGAAACATCCCTTCAGCACATTATCCCCCCTACTCACTGACATAAAGCTTGCCATGCATGCACATCCTGTTAGCCCATTATCTTCCCCACTCACTGACACTTAACCCTGTGCCAGTGGAGTTGGGTAATCATTGCTGAGCAGTCTTAGTAATGAGGGAGGTAATGGGGACTTAAGATAGAAAGTACCTGCACAGCATGTCTTAATTAGCATAAGTTTGAAATTAAGTACTTAAAAAAAAGTCTAAATAAAAAATGGCTAATGTATCATACCCACTCTTGACAAAATCATCAAAGTTATTTTTGGGAATAGAGTCTGTTAAGCCCCTTAATGTCACATGATCTGTTAAGCCCCTTAATGTCACATGATGTGCCAGGAGTTTCATGGCTGTCTGGGCATGAAGCATCTGTGACTGTCCTGGCATGTCATGAACTTTTGTGATCACAATGGGCATGTCGGTGAAAATAAAAAATGTCCCTTGGCCCTCCAGAATCGCTATTCCTGGGCAGTGTGGTCCTTAAGGGGTAAGGAATTAAAATCTCTGTTATCTCTCTGCTTGTTGTCAAATTATCCCAGATCTATCAGAAGAGTATGCTATGTGATTAGTTTTCATTTGCTTACCTGAGGGTATCTGTACAGTCCTAGGATCCTGGCTACTGGCATAGATGCCTTAGAAGGCATGTCACCAACTATAGCAGATGGCATGATTTTATTGTTACAGTTGAAGTTGGGTGCAATGTTCTTCTGTCCTGATAAAATCCATTTAGCCCCCTTTAATGATTTCACTTCATTGTAACAAGAATCATAGAGTTTGAGGCCTAATGTGATATTAGGCAGAAGGTCAGATGACTGGTTGATTTCTATGATAGCATAGATCATAGCAAGAAGAAAGCGGTAATATCGGATGTGAAATCTAAACAATAAATAAAATGTATGTCAGCTTAAGTATTCATGAAACTAACATTCAAGCAATAAGTATGAAAAGGCAGCTAAAATCTTCTAGAATGTATCAGTTATCATCATAGCACTAGAAGATAAAAAAGTTTTAAACATGACAGAAATATCCCTCCTAGTTATCATTTCCTAGATCAGAAGTAGTCAACTGCTGGATTCCCATCATCCCCAACCATCCAGTGGCCAGAGGACCAAATCCTAACTACAGCTGTCAGGATTATTACAGTGAAAGAACACTTCAAGTGTAATTAAAATACATTCAACAATGATAGTTATTTGGCTTCAACTAGTGCTTAATGAGCATATTCTTACCTTAATAGATACACCAGACATGTTTTAATCCCCTATCCATGTTAGGCAGATACATTTTAATTAATGTACTACTTTAAGTAGAACTGAAAGCAGTTTTCAAGGCATGCAGTGTCAATCTAAAAAAGATTAAATAAATGTCTTGCTAAGGGCACAGTATAATGAACTGTGTAGATGTTAAAAGTAAAGCTCAAAATTATAGACTAAAACATATTTATGTACTTCATGGAAACAGTTTTACTTCCTATGAAACTGCTGAGTTCCTTTATGTTGTATAATAAAACCTATGAGACCTATGATCAGTTAAAAAAAAAGCAGGGCATTTGGTTTGGAGACTCTAGAATTCATGGGTTAAAAGCTCCATTTAAATTAATGGGAATTTTTATACAAGGTGAAGAAGGATTGCCTCAGAGCTGTTTAAGTTCCTTAGTGCGTCACTGAGAGGGTAGTAGATAAGTGGAATAGAACACCAGCAGAAGTGGTAGAAGTTAATACAGTGACAAAATTTAAGCATGCATGGGATAGGTATAAGGCTGTCCTTAACATAAGAAAAGACCAAGGACCAAATAAAGTTTTTAGAGTAGGAAAATATGCAGATTAGATGGGCCAAATGGTTCTTAGCTGCCATCAAATTCTATGTTTCTATGCATCACCCTCACTGGCAAGCACATTTCATTGCTTGCAGGATTACTTATCTGAAAAATTCTATTTTTGGTTGACAAACAATTTTCTTACATTTTTCATTTATTCTAACTAACCATTTGATGAGTTTGAATTAAATGAACTAGCAGTACAGCTTTTGACCCACTTGACTCATCTCTAGGTGACATGTTCATGAATGTAGATATTGTACTAGCATTTTCAGAGTGACTTATAGTCAATCGGCTAACATTTCCTGCATTTATCTAGATAACTTATTTCATTAAAAAAACCCTGACAAAAATGTAAAGGAGGTTATCTATTTTAAGCATATCTGACAAGTATCATGAAAAAGTTAAACAATATTTGCATATAGTTAATCAAATTAAAATCCCACAGTATTGTATATGCTACACTGATATACATTTTTTATGTTATTTTCCCCTATTACAATCATGCCCTTGTCTGAATTCTATTACAGTGATATATTTATACCTACATTTTATGTCATAATGCATTATTTTAGTTTGTGGGTAATCAGGAGAAAAAAATGGATAACAAATGATTGGTAATATTGATATATGTACATATTGTTTTTGATTATCACTTGCTCATTAAATATAACTCTGCTCTCTGTTTGGATACCTTGGCTATATGACTGATTGTCCATTCAAACACTATATAGATTTATTCAAGCTTAAACTGACTCATTAGATTTTATGATACAATTTACAATATATATTTTAAATATATATTTTACTTAAAGATGAAGCTATATAATTATTGACACTTCATTTGTTTAACCGAAGGTTTTACCTAGGTTGTTTTTTACTCTGCTCCTACAATTATCTGCATTAGCTGATCCTCATTTTAGGTCTGAATTCCATTCACACCCCTAGACTCCACAATAAACATCAGTTTGAATTATATTAGCCATAGAAAGAGAGCCACATCCATAACCCTTTATGTACATATTCTCAAAATCCAACTATAGACTATGACAGTGTTCAAATACAAAAACATGTAAAAATATACAAATGACTGATGTGTGAATTACATACTGAATGAAGTCAATATGTTAAACAAATTAAGACACTTAATCTAAAGGTGTAGTTGTAGGTGTATGAAAGGGAAAATATTTGCTTCTGCAAGGCCTACAGATGCGCATTGGCTATACTCTGCTAAAATATAATATTTCTAGCTATGGTTTGTTCTAATAGTTATAGTTTGATAAGAGCTAATTAAGTAAATGATATCAACTTGTGACATTCGAATTTGTGAACAACATGTCCAGAACAATTCTTTTTATAACTTGTTTTGTCTTATTGCGGTAAGGGGCATTCTGCCGAATGATGAAGTAATTTGCAGGTGTGAATGTGTCCGAAACCTTTTAACTCCTAACCTCCCTCTGTATTCCCATTGGTTAAATGACCGACAATGTCCATATCTATTCATGTATCCTGGGAGGGGAAATCTCTCCCCTTAATTAACATGCCTACCACCCACTGATTTTGCATTATATAAACTGGTGAATTTCGCTAAATAAATTGGATAAGAAGTTATAGCACAAGATTCGTGTCTGCGTGTATTCATTTCTTATCCCCAGGCCTGCGACTTAGGATATCTCGGAGGAACAGTGTGGGAGTCCAAGGTCCCCGGGGAAAATATTAAACAGAGTATACAGAAGATAGAGACAGTTATCTACAACAGTGTATATGTTACTATCATCCAATGGTTTAAACATGTGCAAATATTCAAACCAATACGTTTATCAATGACATTTTACATGAACAGAGGGGAAATGATATGTTAAATTAATTCAAACAAAACAACTCACTTGCTACATCGAAGAGGCTGTGGCTGTTTAGTGAAGGACCTTTTAGAGTATTCTACATCCATGTGAACAGAAAAGAGTCCACCCACTATAATGTCTCCTTCTGAAGAGTAACCAAGAATGTCTTCATCAGACATTCTGCACCTATCCCATGATGTTCCAGAGAAACCATCAGTACACCACGGTAGCAGCAGGAATATGTATAAAGCACAACAGAAAAAGGGAGATAGAGATATCTTCATTCTGTTTTGTAGAGTTGATGTTGGATGAGTATTTATTTGAACAAAAGAATTATAATGAATCAGTGATGTCATGGAATAGTCACCCAGTATATGTGATGGAGTCTTTTGCTGTAAAAGTACAATCAGGATATGATTATTGTGCATAAACAAAGAAAGTTATCACATTTTGAATGTATAATATAGAAAGGAAAAAAAACAAAGTGACTCCTAATAGTGTAATTCTATAAATACCAGCATGATGTAAGGATCAAAAATGTACTCACATAATGGTGTTGTCAGACAGGTGTTATCAACAAGTCTGATGTTCGAGCCTATGGAGAATATAACTTTGTCTCCATACAGGTTAGCCCTCTGATACTCAGCTCTCCAGTAGACTTCATCTTGCTCGACTTACAGGATTCCACTCCAAACAGTCAAAAGAAAGATAGCAGCAACACGGCAGTATTCTTTTAAAAAATTTAATGTATAAAATATACCAAATATTTAAAACAATATAACAGACTCTCTTATATGTTTTGCAGCTGATACCCCAATTTATCAAACATTAAAAAGCCAAATAATAAAAAACTAAAGCATTTTGAATGCCTCAATTTCCTTATTTTTTCTCGCTTACTTTTATGCATTGTAACTTAAGGTTGAATATTCAAATGAAATATGCTGCACTTCTGAGGTAAACCAATTGCAACACGGGGAACAAATTAAAATTCAGAAAAATTCCCATTCTTTTAAATAGGCTTTTAACTGCTTGAATGCCAGAGGTCTTCAATGTATTGTTAAACAATATGTTGGAAACCTCTCTTGCATTCAAGGTGTAAATCTACATTTAGTTCCATGGAAATGTTTACTTGCCCCCCATCATGCAGTTGGTTTTCTCTAGAATTACTCCAAATTTATCTTGAATATAGGGCCCTAAGGAATGGATCTAAAAGCATAACAGCCATAATAAATAACAATTTAATAACCCTATAAACACTTTAACAGGTTGTAGATCTATATCATCCAAGAAGCTGACTTATTTAAAATGGTATTTGTTGGTATAAACATTATTAGGGATATATATATAAAAAGGCTCTAGGGTAAAGTTAGATTTTGGTGCACTTAGTGATATCACCATTAAAAGCTAAAGTACTGTTGGTTATCATCAATTTCAGAGAAAATGAAGGTCACTATGCCAAAGCCTTTTTTAGAAGAAACAATGAAATCAACATGATTTAAACCTGCTTGCCTTGAAAAATATTTGAAGTGAAGAATATTTGCTTTTACTTTTAGGGCCAAATTAGTACACAAGGAATCATCTCAACATTTTCAGTGGAAATTATGACATTTAGGGAGCAATGCATGAAGTGAACTCAGGATGGAATATTATAAATATAAGGACACATGCAAGGTCCAATTAGGATACATTAATCAACTCATTTAAGTGTTTTTTAAATGTGTATATGTGTTTACCAAAGACTTACACATGGTAAATTCTTGTGATACCTTGTACTGTTACCTGTCCTGTCAACCCCTGGATGCTAGAAATCTTCCAAATGCATTGAATGGCAATTACATAATAAAACAACAAAAACTTTATTACCTTTTTGGTGGCAAACAATGTGTGCATGGATACTGACTATACTTAAGGCTAAATATTGATTGGACCCATTAATTACATAATACTGTAAATATCACATAATAATCATATCAGAAGTAAAATATAAAAACATACTCTGTGAAAATAGCCTTTTGGAAGTTACTAATAAATATAATTACTTACCTAACAATGCGGAGCATAGCATTTCAATTAATTTTTTCCATGTAAAAAAAAATCTAAGAAAATGTTGTCCAAAAAGAGCTTCAGTGAGCTATTAATGACCTAACTCAGACTAGCTCATATTAACCAAGTTGCTAATATACTTTGAAATCTATAATATTTAGTAACAAAATGTATTGTTTTTTATTATCTTTTCCGTTGCTTGTCCTGTATCTAATGGGATATCTGTAAAGCCCCAATTTGCATCGAAGGGGGTTATTCACAGACCATTTTATAGTAGTCCACTGATCCAGATCACAGATGAGACGAGAGGTATGTACTAAAGATTACGTCAAAAAAATAATTAGGGTGAACTCTGTCATTACTAAGAATAATTATAATTACACTTTCTTACAGTAGTAACCGATGATTAACAGAAGCTCTATAGGGAATATTTAAAATGTAGTTGTAACAGTTTTGACACATTGATGGAGTAAAGTTTGCCTGGAGATAATCAAATACATAAGAAAAACAACTAATTTTAAGCTTTATGTATGCCTATTATTTTCAATTTCAAATACAATGATTCATTTTTATGGGAATAGAACAAGAGATAACATTTGAGTTTGGATTCTATAGCCTAAAACATTTTCCCTGATTATTTAACAAAAAATATATCAAATATATGTGTTTTGTATTTAAGCAGGAAGTATGTTGAGAAGATGGTGAGCATGATCTGGGTTTGTAATGGTGCACACTGTTTATAATTGAAAACTCAGTGGGAGATTTTTATTAACTGTTTTCATTTAAATATTTAGTAATGTTTCACAAAACAGCAGCTCCAATTAATCTTCATTATATATGAGCCATAGAAAGTGTTATTTCAATACTTTCAGAGTTGTGGTTTGTCACAGGAACCACTGGGTCCCTGGCTCCTGGAGGGGCCTGAGGACCAGCCTCCTGCCCACAGACTATGGACCTAGCCCTGGAACAGGGTATGGCCTCTCCCTGAGACAAATCTCTGCTCTGTTTTCCCCTTGCCATGGAGGATCCTCTAATAGATCATAGTACATTACTGGAGCCCTTGTCTGGGCCTGGAACTGTTATCCCAAGAACCCCAGAGACTGTGGACATTTCTGGGCCCAAAGAGGCTGACAACCATGGACTGCTGGCTTGCTTCCAAGGAAATGGGCAGTAAGGGTTAGTTATTTGAGTTTAGCCAAAGTTACTTCAAATGTGTATTGTAGCCCCTCAAGCCAGTGTATTGTGAACTGTATTGAGACCCCCTGTGGTGTGCTAACCTAATCACGTCTAGCCCTTTGTATTGTGTTGTACCATTTGTTGGTAACCCTTTAGTGAAGTAATGCAGTCATGTCTGTGTTATTGTATTTTCTGGGACCTTCTGTAGTTGGTCCTTTGTTTTGTATATTGTGATTGTATTATCCCTGTGACTCACCTATTGTATCCTGCCTGCCCATGTATTTCAGTGTAGGTTTTGTGTATAAATATGTGTGGCTTGTTCCAATAAAGTCAGTTCTTGTCTTAACCTACACTGGTGTTGTCTGGTGAGGTAAAGCTTGCTCTATGCAGAGTGTATGCTGGTTACCCTGGTACTAGTTTTGCCTAGTTTTGGGGTATATTGCGGTATTCTGTTGTATGTCCATCTGGCTCGTAGTGGAAGAAGTGACCATTGACAGGGACATCAAGGCTGGGTGTCCGCTGGTACCATCACAGGGTTTAAGAGTAATTGAATTATAAAGTCCCCCCCCCACCCCTTTTACCTAGTGTAAGTCATCTCTTCTCAGATGTGGAATCTGGTTGCTAGATCAGACAGCTCACAGCAGGGGACAGTCTTCTTACTATGAGAACAATGAAAACCCTGCCTCACTTGACAAGTTTTTCAGGTTTTTCCCTTATCTTAATTGAAGATTGTCCCTGTCTGCAATCCACTTGAACACACCCTGCTGCTCTGGCTGAGCAGTGTTACATCATTAAAAGGGGTGGGAGGGGGATACTCTCCAAGGTCCAAATATTATGATGATTAATTAGAGCTGCTTTTATTATGAAACATTACTATCCCTTTAAGGCAAAAACATTATACAATGGGAGATTTTAACTCAGAAACTAAAGGGAGAAATAAGACTTTCATCATAACTAGGAAATAATTTTATAGGTATGCTTAAAGACAGTCATGTCCACTCCCAACTAATAAAGGAGGAGCCAACTAAAAATGAGGTCTTATTGACATAGACAAATAAAATCATTCTGGAAGGGTATAAAATATAGTTAAGGGTTTATTTGAGTAATAGGGAAGTGACTTTAAAATGGTCTTTGAAATGCTTCATATTGGAACAATCAATAAGGGATCAACAATAGCATTACGTTTATTTTTTTTACATTTTAGTGCTAAAAGCATCCTGAATAGTTTTCAGAAAGAACATGGTAGAAAGCCTTTATTCAGTATGTTTTGAATAAATATACTCACTGGTAAATCAAATATGGATATACTGTAAATAACCAGTTAACTTGTTTAAAGCAGGACACTGAGCAATCTAAAATTGAAAATTAAAAAGATAGCAAAAAAAAATCAAGATCAATCCTAAAACTCTCTATAAGTATACTGTATTCGGTCTCTTCAAAGTTTAATAGTAAGGCAGTTGAAGGGAATTAAATGGAAGACATTATATATAATGATAGGGGGGGGTTGGAGGCACGCACTCTACATAATTTAAATGCTCATGTGCACAATCTTCAAATGAGTTAAATGCAAATGGAAAAAGTAGGAGGCAGCACCAGAGGGACTTTTTCAAATGTTTATTAATGAGGCAATCAGTTAACAAAAGGGTCAATGTTTCAGTCCTACAGCAGGACCTTTAGGATGGGCATGTTAGTCCAGTGGTGTCTATGCCAAATGAATGAGTATCACAGTATGTAATAATTCCTTTTTTATTGTACTAACTTTTAATTTTAGGGACAAGCTTTTCTCAACTCTTTTCTGAGCTTTGCTATCTTTTCTCGACTCTTTAGACTTGAAAAAGGGAGCATTGCTCTTTAAAGCTTGTCCCTAAAATTTAAAGTTAGTCCAAAAAAAAGGTATTATTACATACTGTGCTACTCAGTCATTTGGCATGTGTATATGTACATACATAAATACAAAGTGGTGGTTTGCGATGCTCAACTAGGTAGGGTCAACCCTAGACTTACATTTTGGATGATCTCTCTAGGCACTTATGATCAATGGGTCCACATCTGGATTCTCTTATTACCCACTGGATGACCAATCCCATAAGTAATTAACATATTCGAAGTGGCGGTCAGAGATACTACACTAGGTAGGACTGGTAACCTACCCAGGGTGCAATCTAATTTAGCTTACAACTACTTTACACAGAGAAGAAATATCCTCAAGCATATCATCCTTATCCTTTTCAGATGACTGTCCAACCAAAACAATCATAGGCAATTTCTCTATGAGAGAAAAAACAGCAAACCCCAGGCAGATGTTTCAGCCTTCCTGGACCTCATCAGCAAGGTCCAGCTGACCTCTCTAAATAATTGCTTAAACCATTCCCTGCAGGGAAATACATTATACAGCTGCTGACATTGCCAAATTAAAGTCCAGGCCTCTTTACACACCGTGCCACGTTTATTAACCTTCTATCCCCCATTCTGATTCTTAACCCCTCCCCGTTACTCAGTCTCTATGATGAGGTTGATCGAGATGATCGATGTTCCAATGCAAAATAATCCATAGCACTAAACTTAACACTGATCCATATAGATAAAATCACAAAAAAATATTTATTAATAGTATCATAAAAATGACAAATACTTCACGTTCACAAACTCGTATTAACAGACCCCCTCTGATGACCGGAGGTGAAGTAGCAACATCAACGCATTTCGCGTGTCACCGCTTAATCATGATGTTAGGATCCAAGAGATTAGAACACAGATATATAATTTGCTCCAACCAATCAATTCAAAATGTTTATTGTTCGCATAATATGGTGTGGTATAATGGCCAAAAAGCTAATTCCCGCTGCCTAATACAAACAGGTATTTTAACTCACTCAGTGCCGATATCCGCACATGAGTGAAAGCAACGTTTTCTTAAAGAAAGTATGTTCTCTTGGAGGAACTTATTGAACAACCTACCCACCAAACAGCGAATATGTAAACCATCAGAAGAAGTAAATGAATATGTAAATATATACATCACAGTTACAGATCTACAAAATCCATATCTGCGTAAAATAATAAATCAGATCCCGTGTGCCAACATCAATGCGAAACAGTGTATATATCATAAACATACATGAAATAATTAAAGAAATAACAAAAACATATATGATCGATGTTCCCACTCATGGACCCTGTATTCCTTGCTGTTTCAAACTAAGGTCCTGCCTCCCACTGCTGTATGACCATCTGGGGATGGGGCGGGAGAGACTCTTATCAACTACCCCCATAACCATTATAAGCAAGGTCAACAGCCCTTGAAACCTCTACTCACTCTTGTTCCCTCCTACATTCACTTTTGCCTTACAACACCATGACAACCTCACTGTTCACAAACAGACTTTCTCTGCTATTTGACTGGACTGCTGCACCAAAAGCACTTCTTCCTCCTATCCACTGACCAACAGTTCATGTGACAGGAGTTACTTACTTGAAAGGATCTGCTGTTTGACTGGACCACTACACCAAAAAGCACTTTGCAAAGTGAAACACCGGAAAGTGGTAATGGGTGACATACAGAATACATAACGGTCAAGTGCTGAATACAGTGCTACAGTTCTGGTCTGGATAGAGGGCATAAAGGAAATAATTTGTAGCCTAAGTTGTTCAAAGTCAGTGCTTTCTAGATGTTTCAGTTTTTGCCATTGTCCAAAGGAATCTGGAACCTGGCATCAGAACTGGGGTTAAGAGAATGAATTCTGGGAAGGTCTCTGGGACTTTCTTCCTTTAGGGACATATGGCTTAGAGGCTTGTATTTTAGCTTTGGATTGTTTCTTCTAGTCTATGAAGGCTCAAAAAAATCTTCTGGGCAGAGAACCTCTTCCTGATGTAGAAACTTCTTCTCCTTGGAGAGAGCCTGGAGAAAGGCATCCAGCTCCTTCCCAGTAAGAAAGTCACCTTCAAAGGGCACAGAGTAAAGCTTACTTTTAGAAGCCACATCTGACACCCATTTCCTAAACCAGGGAGTTCTATGTCCCACCATGGACAATACAGTGGCTCTATCAGCCATTTGAAAATTCTCCACCGAGGTGTCACAGAGAAAATCTGTCACCAGACAAAGTATGGACGTGGTCTTCAAAAGCTCTTCTCAGGCTACCTTATTAACCAAATCTTCCACAGTCTCAGGACTCTAGACACACAAGCAGAGGTCACACTCCTGTGGAAGGAGGTGGTACTGTCCTCATAACTTCTGTGAAAGGTGGTCTCAATCTTTCTATCCATTGGATCCTTGAATCCCAACCAGGACTACTGTTTTTTCTTGACAGACGCTCAACATGAAAGCCCACCTCGGGAACCCTATCCTAAATGGTTGAATCCTTAGGATCAAATGGGAACATGCTCTTCTGCCACCCATTCCAGCCTAATGAGCTCTGAGACTATTAATGGAAAAGACTTAAGTCTTTTTCTTGCACCCAAATAAAGATTATCTGCTAATAACCTAGGGTTTTTGTTCTCCTTAGTTTCTAGAAATTGAGAAGCTCAGATGCTCTTCATGAGGGAATCCCCACATCCCTCTGGAAACATAAGAATCTTCACAGCAAACCTCACCAGAATCCTCAGAGGAAGAATCCGTATCCAATACACCCTGTGATCTTCTGCTGCCATCTGATCCTCTGCTCTTAGATATTTCTAGAGGTTTCTCTAATTATGGAGAAAAAAGGAGACCAAAGATGCCATGCCATATCAGTAGGCTTACTGGCCTTAAGAATAGGGATGGGCGAAAATTTCCGCCTCAAACTGAAATCGGCGAAAAATGACACTTTCCGCTTGGCGAAAAATATTCTGTGAAAAGTGCCAATTTTCTGCTTTTCCCTGCTTTTTTTTGCCTAGCTCATTCCATTGAAATCAATGGGAACATTTAATTTAAACACAACACATAGCAAATATTATTTTATTTCACAAAGGCATAGTATAAAAGGGGCATGAGGGTGCCTGTGTTGGTGGGGTGTGGGGAAAGAATCAGTTGAACAGGGAATGTTTTTTGGGGGGCTTGTTTACTGGGATTGGGGGGCAGTTGATAAATAAATCCTAAATAAAATTAAAGAAATAACCCATAAGACATGGTATAAAATGGGTCTGAGGAGGGTGTCTGTATTGGTGGGTAGCGTCTGGGGAATCAGTTAAACAGGGAATTTGTTTTGGGGGAGTTCTTGACTGGGGACAGTTAATAGAAAAATAAATCAATAAAATAAAATAAGAAGTGTGTATGTAAAGTGATAGAGACAGGAATCCTCTGACATTAGCTGCCACTAGGGTGCACTGATATTTGACTTGCTAGAGTATTTTGTAGAGGAAGGTTTGTTAGATTTGTTGTTAGAGGCCAAAGCCCCAAGGAAAAAAAAAATATTTTTTTGTAGGACTATTTTTTTTTAAAGCACAAGCTCTGAGAAAAAAAATGCCCTACTGGCCTAGTGCCAGAAGGTCATGTTGGCCAGTGGACACTGGCCATTGTCAAATGTCCTCCTCCTGAGTCTGAGTCCATAACTGCAAAATTTGCAACTGCTGTTCTTGCTACTGCTGCTAAGATGTTTAAGCATCAGGATGATTAGGCAGCTGAAAGGGAATGGGATCAGCAATAGCAGTAACATGGGTGATGAATGTTGAAGGTTCCACTTGCCACGACTAGCTCCAGTGATGTGCCTGAGGCAGTAGCAGCACAATAATTAGTCCTCAGTATATGTGGAGAAAAGATGAAGTTGGCCAACAATTCTTCTCCACCTGCCCCTCCTCCAAAATCATGGGTGTGTTGTTATTAGAATAGAAAATATTCCCTTGAGATCAGGAACTGTGGCTCTCATCAGCAACTGCAATATGCACAGTGTGTGTGGTAAATAACATCTGGGGGCACAAATGTATCCAAACACCATGACACCAGAACCTAAGTGCTTCTGCTGTCACTATACCCCTTGTGCGCAACCAGCTAAGGATACATGACAACTTGCTGACAGTTTAATAGTAATGATGAACCCTCCCTGCCACCATCTTAGCATATTCTGCAGGATGGAATCTCCTCAGATGCCGCTTGATGACCTGGTATTGATTCTCTTCCGCCACACTGGCCTGTGTGGTCAATGCGCCACACAGTGTGCAAAGGGACAAACTGCTATATCCTAACAACAACAGTGTGGCTATCATTTGGCGGGGGAGGCAATGATGAACGAGATGGACTGGCAGGAGATGTAGTTGTTACCCTAAAGGAAGAAGGTGATGTTGATGAGGAGCTAGTTGTTTCACTTGTCATGGAACTTTCAGTGTCTTTCTGGGTCTCTTTATTCTTACTCCTCTTTGATCTCCACCTCGCCTCTTGGTGCCTTTCTGGAAACTCAGGGGGTACAGTAACAGCAGTGCTAGACTTCTGTAATGGGTGTTTGACTTTAACATGTTTTACCTATATGTCATGGTGCCAAGATGTGTTCCCTCCTTTCCCCTTCTCACTAACTTGTCATAAATTTTGCACTGTACCGTTGTTGATGATGACTGCACTGTGCCTACCAGAAGAGAAAATAGTCCCGCACCTATGACTTCTGGGAGGGGGGGCTATAGGGAACAGGTGAAGAAGAATGGCCTCTTTCTTCTTGTCCTCCACATTCTCCCTTCACTTTCTGTGCCAGTGGATGATGTTGCTGATGCTGTTGCTACTGCCTCAGATTCAGCACTGCAACTAGGACCAGGAGTATTGCTGCCACTGACAAATGGAACCTGTCCTAGTCCCACATCACTTGTTGACCCCATTCCCACTGTGTCCACGGTGATCTGTGGCACACTAGCCTGCTCCTCAGCACCCTGCTGCCCTTTCATTTCAGCAGCAGCAGGAATTAGAGCAGTTGCAAATTATGCAAATTCCAAAAGCTTATTGCTAGTGGTGGTGGTGATGCCCATCATCATCCCTCTCTCCCATTCCTTCTCAATTTCTGCTAAAAAGGCCATTAATGTCTCTTCCACTCCAGCTTCTCCAACACCACCACCACCACGAGTCCCTATGTGCTGCTGCTCTATTCCAGACATCTCACTGCTGCTTGGAGGAGGTAATGAGCAATGTGCCAGAGGGCCCCCTAATGTCACATGTGGTATTTCCCTTTGACCTGAAGAAGAAGGCAGACTCGAACTAGCAGCAGGCACAGGCAGCTGATCTGTGCTCCTGGTGGTGGTATTAATTCTGAGCCTACTCTCCCGCCAACACCAGTTCTGGCCTCTTTGGGATCATGTTCCGCCTGGACACTGTAGTGAAGGGAAGGGGAATCCCAAAGCCACAGGAATGGTGTGGGCTCCCTTAACCACTAGTCTGGACACTCTCAAATGCTTCCCCTAACACTAGACCCATGGGCCGATTCACCATTACTGTCAATACTACTACTAACACCACGCACATCAAGTTCAGCTCCAGAGTCTTCCTCCTCACAGTCACTAGTAATATATTGATTACCCCCTCCTTCACTTTTAACACGAACAAGTAAAACATTACTAATACATTTTATTTTATTTATTAATTAAACAAAAACACAAAAAATGAATATGGAACTGTATTACAATCTAGCCACATAGATGTCGGAGCAAGTAGAAGCAGAGTACGGATGGCAGTTATGTTTTTAGTACAACATGGCTGAACATTTGGGGAGACATAGAGAAGAGGTGTGTAAGGTGAGCATTAACAGGAGGTTATAGCAACTTTGGTGCAGATGTGAAGGTCATATTAAACAGAATGGCGAGTGAGAGACACTATCAAAGTGATTAATATTTTATGCTCAAGATTTGATAATATAGAGTGGGTGAGAGCCGAGGTTAGTCTTGCATAATGATATACCAATAACAATGGCTGACAGGAATAATCACATGCACACACACTCGCCAGATATATGTATATATATAGAGTATCTATCTATCTATCTATCTATCTATCTATCTATCTATCTATCTATCTATCTATCTGCCTGCCTGCCTGCCTGTCTGCCTGTCTGTCTGTCTGTCTGTCTGTATGTCTATCTATCTATCTATATATCACCTTAAAATAAATTTCGTTTTACACAGGATTAAAATTTGCTTATTTGTTGTACTGACTGTTTGTCGGCAAAATAAATTGTTCTTGAGAAATTAACCTTTGTGTTTTGAATACAGAGAAGCCCTTTTTGCCAGTCCTTTGCAAAGCATGCAAATTATTTAACCCCTTAAGGACCAGCGGTCCTGGGACGTTCACATGACCTGTTGCGTGTATCGGCGCGCCGCTTTGTGGCCTAAAAGACATCTCTCCAGTCTTGGAGCGGTCAATTTTAGGCCCCATTATTACTTACAGCGCTCCCAGTGGAGCACTGTAATTAAAAAGTATGTGATGTACTATGACCGTCATCAGTCCTTAAGTATTTAAGGACCGTGACGGTCATAGTATGTCACGTAGTCCTTAAGTGGTTATGTTTGATGCCAAATTTCCTGCTTGTTTTGTTATTAGAGATGCCCCCAGTGTGTTGACTCTGGAATCATGCATAGCTTAGCCTATGGTAATATTAACCCAGCACAGTAACTAATAAGCAAAAAACACCACAGAAAGAATGTTTAAATTCTCTAAAACTTTTTATATAACATACAAGTTGATAGCAGAATGTATAGTTTTTAATTCTCCTCAGAATTTACTTAAGGTAGCAAGTCCATTTTAATCCCCTAAGAAAAGTCCTCCTGTTCCAGTGTCTGCATCCAGTATTTGAATGTGCATTTGGCCTATAGACAGTATATCTTGTCAGTGCTCCCAACACTGTGTCTATGATACTGAAGACCCACAAAGTGTTGTTGCTGTGAAAGAAAAGAGTAACATACGCATCTACTCAAATTGTCTTGGCTAACAGTAGAGACTTCATAAAGGTGTACATTTTTTTACACATAGTATTTATCTTTGAACCCTCTACCAGATTAACAAAAAGAAATGTTACAAATGATTTCATATGTCAGTGATTTGCGAACAGCTCTTAATGGGGAAAATATGTTAACACTGTGTTCTGTGATTTCTCTTGCCATATATTATCCTACCACTAGATGCCAGTATTATTTCAATCATATGAATGCACTGTTTAACATGCAATGTTTATATTTCACTGTTAGAATTATGTTCTCTTGATATTTTAGTTTTTGTGATATTTGGAAATCCATGGTTGGATGTTATAAAGTGCTATCATTTCAATTCTTGTCAAATTTATTTTTTGTTGTAATTAAATGACGAGGTTAGAGGAATCAGTACAGAAAATGAACCCCCCCCCCACCCCTAAACAAACAGGATGTAATCATTCAAGAACATTCTGTGAAAATTAGTGACATCTGGGGCCCTGTATTCAAAAGTAACGTACTGCAGTTCTGAGGCAACATAAATGCCCCCCAGGGAACAAATATAAATTCCTAAATTTCCCATCGGTTTAACCCATTGCTGCGCATTGGGTACCTCTCTGGCACTCAGAGGGTTAAATGACACTTCTAATCTCTTGAATCCTGAGAGGTATTGTTTTAATCCGTGTTGGAGGGCACTCTAGTATTCATTCAGAGTGTTAAAATCCCATTTATGTTAAAATAATTTGTATTTGTTCCCTGTGGTAAAATTGGATTGTCCCAGAGTAATTCAAATTTTCTTTATTAATAATAAAGGGCAAGCTAATTGAAATGGATCCTGACCACACTGTCTTCTCAGAATTGACTGGATTTGCATGATTGTCTGTTTATGCATATTAGCCAGAGCTGGCCGGGCAGTAGGGTGAGGGATAACAATGTGGAATGTTAGTATCTGGCAGTGCTGACTAAGATAAATAAAATAACAAATAAATACAGCTAAATATCTCATAAAGCTGTTGTTTTAAGTAACAGTACATATAGACGTTTTGAAAACTTTCAAAAATCACCCTAATTGAAGACATATGTTACAATTTAAGGGCCTATGTAGAAAGTAGAGAAAAAGAAGGAACTGAAAATAAGAATGAAAAGAAAAGGGGGTTCTAAAGACAAGTGTGTACACTCCAGAAGAGAGAACTTTTTTATCTAGATGAAGAGAGGACGGGGGTGTGGGGAGACCAGATTTCCAGAGATGATATAGGGAGGGCCTACTGGCATCGTTGCTGGACTGGAGGCATAGAGGGGGTCTGAAACTCTTGGTTCACATAGAACATTTTTTCTTTTCGAATACGGATGCTCTTTTAGAGGCTTTTCTGCCGCAGTCCTCAAGGGATTTGAGGATTTTGTCTCACCTGGTACTAGGGGCTGTGTTCGTGACATTGTCAGGACTGGCACTGGGAAATGCCTTGACTACTTTCCCTTCTCCTTTTGCACCTGTTCTGTACACTAGGGCTGGTCCTCATACTCTCCTGTGCTGTGACTTTCCAAAATGGCCAACTGATTCTCTTCTTCATGCTACAGAGTTCATTTCGGAGAGCTGGGTGATACCTTTCCCGACTATCCAGGATACATACTAGTTGTCTCCTGCTGAGATGTGGAAGTTTTTCCGCATCAGACACCTTCTAGAATCTTGTCTGTGTGGGCAAAGTTGGTCCATGGATTTTACCACTTTTAAGAAGCTACTCTATAAACCTCCTTTACTCGCATCTTTACTTAGCTTGATGTATAACCTGCTGGGCCGTAGCGGAACGCTTCACAAATCTCCCCTATGCTTCCACTTGGGAGAGAGAACTGGAGGTGGATATTTCTGCTGAAGAATGGACGCAGATCTGGTGGACTGCTAGAGTATGCTCTATATCAACCCATCTCCAGGAGTCTCACTTTAAGTTTTTATCTCGTTGGTACTACACTCCATCCAGATTACACAAAATGTTTCTGACTGTTTCTCCTAATTGCTGGAGATGCCACCTGCACAAGGGCATTCTATCTCACATATGGTGGTTGTGCCCTCTATTGCAACCCTTTTGTACTGACTGCTTGGCCTGCATGGAAAGGAGCCTTGGTGTAGAACTTAAGAGATATCCCTGGCAGATTCTATTTTATAAAGACCTCCCATGGTTGCCCCCTCTGTCGAGGTAGAGCCTATTAAAAATGTTAGGAATAGCGAAGGCTATGATACCGTCTTGCTGGAAATCTATCAGCCCCCCAATATATGCTAATTGGGTACACAAGGTTAGATATGCAGCTACAATGCTAGGAATCTTTTTGCTTCTTAAGGGTAGAGACCCTGATCTTTTGGATTCCTTTCTTAGCACTGGTTTCAAACCATGAACTGGGGGCTTGGGCCTGGGTTGGATTGAGGGGGTGCAGTCCCTTCACCTGCCTTTTTCATTATTTTACTCCTCTGTGTACTACCTCTTTTTCTTGTATTGGGATGAGTGCTCCCCTATTTCTTCTTTCTCCTTTCTGCTTTCTTATTATCATGTTTTATTTCTCCTTTCTCTTCTCTTATTTATCCCTTTCACCTTCCTACTCTACTCATTCTGTCTCTCTTTACTTCATAATTCTACCTGGATTCTCCAGGTCTCTCTATCGGTACGCTTACATGGGATGTCTCTGGTTATGAGCTGTAGACCCTGCTTCAATGGCACTTTACTTACGTTTTTTTATCTGTGGACTTTTCAATGATATCCCCTATGCTCCTTTTGTTGCTTTTAGGTATGTACCGAAGACTATGTCTCTTTTTTATGGTATTTTTCTGTACCGTATATTTTCCAACAAACTTGTCAAATTCCCTGGTGTAATTGTGGAATTTGTGACAGCTTGCTGCTGCTGATTTGAATAAACATCAGGATGAGTAGGCAGCTCAAAGGGAATGGGATCAACAACAGCAATAATATGGGTGATGGATGATCAAGGTTCCACTTGCCACTACTAGCTCCAGTGATGCGCCTGGGGCAGTAGCAGCACCACAACTAGCCACCACCACTTTAGGTATATGTGGAGAAAAGAAGAAGTTGGTCAATAATGATTCTTCACCTGCCCCTACTATAAAACCATGGATACTAAACTTGTGCAAGACAAATATTTATGGTAAAATTCAAATTCAGACTTTTTTTTTTAATTTGGAGGATCCGACTTTCAGATCAGACCTGTTTGACGTTCAACGATAGTCCGAATTATTCGTCAAATTTAAAATGCTTTGAAAAATTACAATTAAAAATTAAATAAATATAAATAAATGGAACCATTTCCAGGGTCTAAATGAAGACTGTGGAACAGGGTGGAACTTTAGCCTTATGTGTGCTGTGTACCTGTTTGCTGCCAAAGTGCACTGCGTTGCAGGTATTAAGAATGTTATTGTTTTAAATGTATGAATGCACTCTGTATTGGAAAACATTACTGTACAAAGAAATGTTGTATTGTATTTTCCATGTCAAAATAAACATTATTTAAAAAAAAAAAAAAAATGTGATCGCTCCTGGAGCGATCACATTAAGCGGTAGAAGAGACTAAGACTGAGTGCTCAATTTGCAGCTTAAACACAATTATAACAGTGTGCATGGAGGTACGCTGCTATCATTTAACCCATGACATGTTAGGACCATCATGGGTCCTTAAGGGTACTTTACCCATGACGGTTCTGGCATGTCATTGGTCGTTAATGGGTTAACAAAACTCCACTGTTGGAATATAAAACATCCACTTATTTGTATCATAAAAAACATGATTCCATTGCCAGATAAGGTGAGGAATAACTGCAACAAAGGAGAGGGTCCCACTTACTGTCCAATGCGTGTCACACTAAAATCAGCACTTAATCACAGATGCTGATTTTAGCGCAAAACACATTAGATGGTATGTGGGACCCTCTTCTTTGTTGCACTTCTTCCTCACCCTGTCTGGCAATGGAATAATATTTTTTATGATATAAATAAAGTGAATCTTTTATATTCAAACAGTGGAGTTTTGTTAAGTCCTTGTTACGGTTGTGTAAGAACACTCAGGCAATTAGGTAAGGTTTAGAAAAGCTTTACTGAAATAAATGACAAAAGCAATCACCCTACTCAGGTCCAGATAAGGTCAGTACTGTGATACTTCCCGAATATGATGCAGGTCAGGATGGACAGAAATATCAGAAGGCAAGAACAACAGTAGGACTATGCTGGCTTGATCCGTTGACAGGTCACTGGAACGAGGAAAACCACAACAACACCACACCATGGCAAGGCCCCACTATAGCAGTGGGTAACTGCAAGGCAACTCCCTAGAGGGCTAGGGATATCGGAGAAAACACAGATAGAACACGGGCAAGAGACTGGGTCCCTAGGACGCTAGGGATAGCGGAGGTAGCACAGATAGGAAACTGGCAAGTGACCAAGTCCCTAAAATGCTAGGGATAGCGGTGGCAGCACAGATAGGACACTGGCAAGTGACCAAGTCCCTAGAACGCTAGGGATAGTGGAGGCAGCACAGATAGGACACTGTCTTTAAAAAAAAAAAAAGCAAACAAACAAACAAACAAACAGAGGCCTACAAAACAAATAACTATTTGTGGGGGCTGGTTTCTAACAAGCCTAAGTTCTACAAATCAATGTTTCCTCAGGGCCTGGGCCTAACACAAGTCTAATTTCCTACAACTAATTGTCACTGAGTGACTAGGAAATAACGACACTGACAAGTACAGATGAACTTAAAATAAAAATGTATTTTAAATACAATAGTGGCAGCAATGAATGACACAATAGTGACAGCAATGAATGACACAATAGTGGCAGCAATGAGTAACACACTTTCACGAGGCCAGGGAGGAACAGTGAACTCACTTTCCTCATATCATGGTGCCCGTGATTGCCTCCAGCAGATATTGCCATACAGCGACGTTATTCACTTCCTAGCTGCCACTCTCGCTGAGTCGCTGTTCTTATTGGTCACCATGCTGGTGAAGTCATCTCTCCGCCCACCTGACAGGGTTCTTAAACCTCAGCTTGTATCATTACCTTTGCCCTTTCATGGTGTGCCTGAGCTTATTGCTGTGTTGGTCCATTACTATTCCTGTGTATTACCTGGCTACGTCTGACTACCCAATCCGGCTCTGACCATTGGCTGCCTCTTGGTTCTCTCTCCATTGTTCCACTCTGTTGCCATTCCGTGCCTCGGTTTGGTTTCCTTGTTGCCTGTGCCTTCCTCTCTGCGCTCGCTTCCATTAGCAGCGCTTGTTGGTCATTCCGTGTGTTGACCTCCCGTGGCCGTTCCGGTTTGGGTGTTGCCTTACCTAGCCTCTGTAACGGTTACCAGACTAGTGTATACCCTACCTCTAGGGTATCATTGCGCTCCTTTATTCCTGCCGAGTGTGTGTGTGTGGGAGTGCTCTGCGCTGTCCTCACATCTACCTGAGTCCCAGGGCCATTCCGATTCTGCTCATCTGCCTAGTGAAGGATGAGGCAATTGAGTTCACTGTTCCTCCCTGGTCTCGTGAAGGTGTGCCATTCAGACCGTGTGCGTGGAGTACTCGCACTGTTATTCCATCTACCTGTGTGAGTCCCAGGGCCTTTCCGTTGTTGCTCATCTGACTAGTGAAGGGTAAGGAAAGTGAGTTCACTGTTCCTCCCTGGTCTTGTGAAGGGGTGCCATCCATACCGTGTGCGTGTGTCACGGTTTTTGATGAACACTCAGAGAGCTAGGGGTGGATCGTAGGTGAACACTGGAAGGCCACAGGTGTCCCCTCACAGGACAATGGAACAAGTGCAAATGCTGGCTCTAGGCCCGCTGGCCACTAGACAGGAATAAGAGCTCAGGCTCTCCACACACCAGGTAGTGTGTGCCAATGCAAGTGCTGGCCCTCACCCAGGCACTGCAATACGAAGGAGCACAAGGATTGCCTAGACAGTCTAGGCACTGAACTAGTTAACAGGAGATGCCCAGAGACACACAGGAACTCCCACAGGGAGTGAGCCCAGCAATTAGCACAGAAGGAGACACAGAGAGATCAGAGTAACTCAGTCAGCACTTGCTAGCACTGTACTGGTACTTTGCATGTACACACTGCCACAGGCAGTAGCAGTAAGTGGCTATAGCACGAATGCTATGCCTACAGTCGACAAAATAAGATTAGCACCATGCGGAGCACCCCAACAAGGCAACCGGAATCCGTTGAATGTAATACCGGCAAGTAGGACAAAGGAGGAGGCACAGCCATACACGGATGGCAATGGGACAATGGCTCAGCCGGGACGGTTACAAACCAATGGAAAGCACAGACTGGTCAGGAGCACAGGCAAGGCTCAATAGCCAGGCAGACTAGCACAGAGAGGGTTCTAGCCAGATCCATTGAATAATGGAGCAGTTCTCAGCCAGAGCAGTACAGCAATGGAGCAGGTTCACAGCCAGATCAATTGGTAATGGAGCAGGTTCACAGCCAGATCAGTTCAGCAACAGAGTGGGTTCTCAGCCAGATCAGTTCAGCAATGGAGCGGGTTCTCAACCAGATCAGTTCAGCAACGGAGCGGATTCTCAGCCAGATCAGTCGGTAATGAAGCAGGTTCACAGGAAACACAGGAACGTCATCAGGCAGGCCGGGTCATACAAGAACAGCAACACAGTAGCAAAACGTCAGGCTCACCACGAAAGGACTTCCCAGGGTATATAAAGGCAAGCCCTAGTAGAAGCAATTATGACCAGCCAATCAGAGAACAGCAATGATAACAATGTCGCCATTCAGAACAGGAAGCACGGGCACCGTGATAGCGTGGTGTACCCGCACTGTCCTCACCCCCACCTGTGTGAGTCCCAGGGCCATTCCGCTACTGCTCACCTGCCTAGTGAAGGGTGAGGAAAGTGGGTCCACTGTTCCTCCCTGGTCTTGTGAAAGTGTGTCACTATCTGCTGCCACTTCGTGTCACTATTATTGCTACTGTTGTGTCATTTGTTGCCACCAGCCTGTTTCTTCATTTCCTGCCATTACTGTACCAAATAAAGTTTTATCTTAAGTTCATCTGTACTTGTCAGTGTTGTTATTTCCTAGTCACTCCGTGACACTGCACCCTTCACTAGGCTAGTGCAATAGGCCCATGTCTGTACCCAGACGATAGAGTAACTCAGGCAACGGGAGCGAGTAGCTCCAGACACTGGAGCACACATTAGCAACTTTAACACCACCACCTCCACGAGACCAGGTGAGGACAGTGCAAGACACTTCCTCAGCCCTTCTCTAGGCAGGTGTAGCTAGTATCCGAATAGCCCTAGGAAACTTCACAGACTAGATGGAAGGACAGTGCATGGCACTTCCACAATCTCAGTTGACAGGTGAATGGAGGGCAACTATACCCTACTGCTAGGGTATACCAAAGGCAAGGTAAACAGCACTTGAGGGCTAAGTGAGACAACAATCAAACCAGAACGATCACGGGAGGTCAGTAACACGGACTGACCTATAAGCGCCGCTAGTGGTAGCAAGCGCTGTAAAAGGTAGGCACAGGCAGCAAGGAACCCAATGCCGAGGCTGGGTAGCCGAGGTTGGTAATCGCAACCGGAACACGACAGAGGGAGAGTAACTAGAGGCAGCCAGGGGTCAGAGCAGGATAAGGTAGTCAGACGTCGCCAGTGGTCGGAGCCGGATCGGGTAGTCAGACATAGCCAGGAGTCAAAGCCGGAACGGGTAGTCAGATGAGCCAGGAGTCACAGCCGGAACGGTTAGTCAGACATAGCCAGGAGTTAGAGCTGGAATGGGTAGTCAGATGGAGCAGGAGTAATACACAGGAACAGCAATGGACCAACACAGCACTAGGCTCAGGTACACCACAAAAGGGCAAAGGTAATAGGACATGCTGAGGTTTTAAAGGCCTGGCAGGTGGGTAGAGAGATGATATCACAAGCACAGTGACCTATAAGAACAGCAACTTGCATAGAGTGACAGCCAGGAAGTAACAATGTCACTGTTACAGCAATTACCCACTGGGGGCAATCACAGGCACCGTGATACTAATCAATGTTTCCTCTGGGCTTGTGTCATTAGTAGTGTTGAGCGAGCATGCTCGGCCGATGCTCGGATCGGCTCGAGCATCGCTCTGCTCGGCACATGGCGGTACTCGTACGAGTACCGCATGTGCTCGCCCGCCATGTTCGGGTCTCCTCCCCGCACGTTTTGCGGCTGCTGCGCAGCCAATAAACGTGCAGGGAGGCTCTGACATCGGTGTAATGCCAGCAGCCATGTTGGCTGCTGGCATTACACTGATTGGCTGGCCAGAACCCGTGGTCGGGTGCTGTATAGCACCTGACCATCGAGTTCGGCTCAGTCTGAGCCAGGGAGAGCTGAGGATAGGAAGGGAAAGGCAGTGTAGGGAGGAAAAAAAAAAATTGTGACAAAAAAGAACCAAAAGTCCTTTTTAGGACTACTGTGTGTGGGGGCAGCAGGTTATTTTGTGTGGGGGGGAAAAAAAAAAAAAAAAAAAAAAAAAAATATTCTGTTTAGTGTGAAAAGTTGCAGATTAGAGCACATTCTGTTTAGTGTGCACAGTTGCAGATTAGAGCACATTCTGTTTAGTGTGCAAAGTTGCAGATTAGAGCACATTCTGTTTAGTGTGCAAAGTTGCAGATTAGAGCACATTCTGTTTAGTGTGCAAAGTTGCAGATTAGAGCACATTCTGTTAAGTCTTCAAACTAAAATATCAAAGTCACGTATTCCATTCAGTGTGCGTCGCCGCAGTTTAGCAGCACATTCTGAGTACTGTGCAGAGTTGCAGAATAGGAAGAAATACTGTTAAGTCTTCAAACTAAAATATCAAAGTCACATATTCCATTCAGTGTGCTTCGCCGCAGTTTAGCAGCACATTCTGTGTACTGTGCAGAGTTGCAGAATAGGAAGAAATACTGTTAAGTCTTCAAACTAAAATATCAAAGTCACATATTCCATTCAGTGTGCTTCGCCGCAGTTTAGCAGCCTATTCTGTGTACTGTGCAGAGTTGCAGAATAGGAAGAAATACTGTTAAGTCTTCAAACTAAAATATCAAAGTCACATATTCCATTCAGTGTGCTTCGCCGCAGTTTAGCAGCACATTCTGTGTACTGTGCAGAGTTGCAGAATAGGAAGAAATACTGTTAAGTCTTCAAACTAAAATATCAAATTCACATATTCCATTCAGTGTGTATCACCGCCGTTTAGCAGCCTATTCTGTGTACTGTGCAGAGTTGCAGAATAATAAGAAATACTGTTAAGTTTTCAAACTCAAATATTAAAGTCACATATTCCATTCAGTGTGTTTCACCGCAGTTTAGCAGCCTATTCTGTGTACTCTGTACAGTTGCAGAATAATAAGAAATACTGTTAAGTTTTCAAACTCAAATATTAAAGTCACATATTACATTCAGTGTGTTTCACCGCAGTTTAGCAGCCTATTCTGTGTACTCTGTACAGTTGCAGAATAATAAGAAATACTGTTAAGTCTTCAAACTAAAATATCAAAGTCACATATTCCATTCAGTGTGTTTCACCGCAGTTTAGCAGCCTATTCTGTGTACTCTGTACAGTTGCAGAATAATAAGAAATACTGTTAAGTCTTCAAACTAAAATATCAAAGTCACATATTCCATTCAGTGTGTTTCACCGCAGTTTAGCAGCCTATTCTGTGTACTCTGTACAGTTGCAGAATAATAAGAAATACTGTTAAGTTTTCAAACTCAAATATTAAAGTCACATATTCCATTCAGTGTGTTTCACCGCAGTTTAGCAGCCTATTCTGTGTACTCTGTACAGTTGCAGAATAATAAGAAATACTGTTAAGTCTTCAAACTAAAATATCAAAGTCACATATTCCATTCAGTGTGTTTCACCGCAGTTTAGCAGCCTATTCTGTGTACTCTGTACAGTTGCAGAATAATAAGAAATACTGTTAAGTCTTCAAACTAAAATATCAAAGTCACATATTCCATTCAGTGTGTTTCACCGCAGTTTAGCAGCCTATTCTGTGTACTCTGTACAGTTGCAGAATAATAAGAAATACTGTTAAGTCTTCAAACTAAAATATCAAAGTCACATATTCCATTCAGTGTGTTTCACCGCAGTTTAGCAGCCTATTCTGTGTACTCTGTACAGTTGCAGAATAATAAGAAATACTGTTAAGTTTTCAAACTCAAATATTAAAGTCACATATTCCATTCAGTGTGTTTCACCGCAGTTTAGCAGCCTATTCTGTGTACTCTGTACAGTTGCAGAATAATAAGAAATACTGTTAAGTCTTCAAACTAAAATATCAAAGTCACATATTCCATTCAGTGTGTTTCACCGCAGTTTAGCAGCCTATTCTGTGTACTCTGTACAGTTGCAGAATAATAAGAAATACTGTTAAGTCTTCAAACTAAAATATTAAAGTCACATATTCCATTCAGTGTGTTTCACCGCAGTTTAGCAGCCTATTCTGTGTACTGTGCAGAGTTGCAGAGTAGTAAGAAATACTGTTAAGTTTTCAAACTCAAATATTAAAGTCACATATTCTGTGTAAGATGAAGAAGGCGGGTAAAAAGGGACGGGGAAGTGGACGTGATCCTGAAAGTTCAGGGCGCGGGTCAGGACGCGGAGAAACTGTGCCTGGTGCCAGAGCACAAGAAAGAAAGACATCCACCATACCTAGCTTCATGTGTAATTTTACAGGGCGTCGCAGGACATCACTCTCGAGGTCCGACCACTGCGAACAGGTGGTCGGTTGGATGACAGCTGATACTGCTTCCAGTCGGTTAAGCACCACCCTGTCTTCCACCAAGTCCACTCTCAGTAGCCAAGAGTCTGGTCAACATAATCCTCACTCTGATCATCCTTCCTCCCACCATACACGGTCTGGTCAAAGAAGTGATCCCACACTGGGATATAGTGAGGAGCTCGTCTCATCACCAATCCTTCATTTGACCCTCTCTCCAAGCACGCTTGCAGAGGAACATGACATCTTGTGCCCTGATTCACAACCTCTAGAGGCTACCCAATCACAAGAAGATGACAGATGTGAACGGCATTTAAGGTCAAAGGAAGTAGTGGATGATGATGATGATGATGAGACACAGTTGCCATTAAATCAACCACTATTTCCGTCTCAAGACCTTGTTGAGGAGAATGTTATACAGTTGTCAATGACTGAGTATGTGGTGGGATCAAGACTTGAGGAGGATGATCAGAGTGAGGAAGTGGAGGAGCACTTGGTGGACGATGAGGTGACTGACCCCACCTGGGAAGGTGTAGAGCCGAGCGATGACAGCAGTCCTGAGGGTGAGCCATCTGCAGCACCGCAACAGGCTGGAAGAGGCAGTGGTGTGGCTACAGAAAGAAGGCGGACCGCACCAAACCGGCCCGCAAATGTTCCACGGAGCACCCCCTTGCGTAAATCTACCTTGCCAAGGGGTAGGTGTTCCGCGGTATGGCGTTTTTTTAAGGAAAGTGCGGACGACAAAAGAATTGTAGTTTGCAACCTGTGCCACACCAGAATGAGCCGAGGCATGAACACTAGAAACCTCACCACCACCAGCATGATCCGACACATGGCATCCAAGCACCGTAATAAGTGGGAGGAACGCCCGGATCGCCAATCTGTGTCTGCAGGCCACACCACTGCCTCCTCTTCCCCTGTTTTCGGTGCCGGCCAATCGCCTGTCGAAGGCGCAGGCCCGCATACCTCCCGCCCTGCACCTGTAGCATCTGAAGCACCATCAGCGACCACATCCACTTCCCTGTCCCAGCACAGCGTCCAAATGTCGTTACCCCAGGCATTTGAGCGCAAGAGAAAGTACCCAGCCACCCACCCACAGGCCATAGCACTAACCTCACACCTTTCAAAATTACTGGCCATCGAAATGCTGCCATTTAGGCTTGTGGACACTGAGTCCTTCCGCAGCCTGATGGCAGCAGCTGTCCCTCGGTACGCGGTCCCCAGCCGCCACTACTTTTCCCGGTGTGCCATCCCCGCATTACACCACCATGTGTCCCGTAACATCACCCGTGCCCTGACCAACGCAGTTACTGGGAAGGTCCACTTAACGACTGACACATGGACAAGTGCTTGTGGCCAGGGACGCTACATTTCCCTGACGGCACACTGGGTGAATGTCGTGGAGGCTGGGAGCGACTCGGACCCTGGGATGGCACGGGTGCTACCCACGCCGAGGATTGCGGGCCCTACCTCCATCAGGGTTTCCACCAGCACCTACGTTATTGGCTCCTCCTCCTCCGTTTCCACCTCCGAATTCTCTACACACACCGCCACTCCCCCATCAGCCAGTAGCTGGAAGCAGTGTAGCACTGCAGTGGGGAAGCGTCAACAGGCCGTGCTGAAGCTGATCTGCCTTGGGGACAAACAGCACACGGCCTCAGAGCTGTTGCAGGGGATTAGTCACCAGACCGAGCAGTGGCTCTCGCCACTCAACCTGCAAGCAGGCATGGTTGTGTGTGATAATGGGCGTAACTTGGTGGCGGCTTTGGAGCTCGGCAAGCTCACACACGTACCATGCCTAGCGCATGTATTTAATTTAGTGGTGCAGCGATTTCTAAAAACCTACCCCAATGTGCATGATCTCTTGACCAAGGTGCGCCGCGTGTGTGCACATTTCCGTAAGTCATCAACAGCTTCAGCCGGCCTGTTGAAGCTGCAGCAGCGCTTACAATTGCCAGCTCACCGGCTGCTGTGTGACGTGAGCACGCGCTGGAACTCCACCTTCCACATGTTGGCCCGGCTTTGTGAGCAGCAGAGGGCAGTAGTGGAGTACCAGCTGTTACACGGTCGTCGCCTCTCCGTTCAACTTCCTGTAATCAGAAGTGAGGAGTGGTAATGGATGTCAGACCTCTGCGAGGTTTTACGCAATTTTGAGGAATCGACACAGATGGTGAGCGGCGATAACGCTATTATCAGTGTAACCATCCCACTTCTGTGTCTACTGAAACGCTCGCTGCTCACAATTAAAACCGACGCTTTGCATGTGGAAGAGGTGGAAATGGGGGAGGAAGAGCTTACACAAGGTGATAGCCAGAGCACCCTCACTTCGTCTTCTCAGCGACAATTGGAGGAGGCGGAGGAGGAGGAGGAGGAGGAGGAGGAGGAGGAAGACACGGTTGTCTCCGCTACAGAGGGTAGCCATGGAACTTTAGTTCCATCTCTTCAGCGTGGGTGGGCAGAAGAGGAGGAAGAGGATGAGGATATTGAGAGTCATCCTCCTGGTGAGGACAGCGAAATCTTGCCTGTTGGTACTCTGGCACACATGGCTGACTTTATGTTAGGCTGCCTTTCCCGTGACCCACGCGTTGTACGCATTTTAGACAACACGGATTACTGGGTGTTCACCCTTCTGGACCCCCGCTACAAAGAGAATTTCTCATCTCTCATTCCTCCGGTGGAGAGGACAAGCAAAATGTTGCAATACCAGAAGGTTCTTGTCGAAAAATTGCTCCAAAATTTTCCATCTGACAACTCTGGCGGCAGAGTACGTGCTACCTTGGCCAACCGAGAAGGGGAGAAAAGGGGAGCACACAGCAGTTCCGAGAAAGGCAGGGCAACACTCTCCAAGGCGTGGGACACCTTCATGACACCCCGCCAGCACCCTCACCCTGATGCTCAGCCTAGTGTCACAAGGAGGGAAAAGTTTTGGAAGATGGTGAAGGAGTACGTAGCAGACCGTGTCAGCGTCCTCAATGATCCCTCTGTGCCTTACAACTACTGGGTGTCCAAGCTGGACACGTGGTATGAACTGGCACTCTACGCCTTGGAGGTGCTGGCCTGCCCTGCCGCCAGCGTTCTGTCTGAGCGGGTATTTAGTGCTGCTGGTGGCATCATAACAGATAAGCGTATCCGCCTTTCCACCGACAATGCTGATAGGTTGACACTTATAAAAATGAACAAGGCCTGGATTTCCCCTGACTTCTCCACTCCACTGGAGGAAAGCCCCGGGGGAACATAAAGTCACTTTATATATGTTATTTACAATGATGGGAATACTCTGTATTCCCATTCACCCCTTCCACCCAAAAAACGGGTATATGGTTGACTCTTAATCTTCTCATCCTCCTCCTCCTCTTCCATATGCCCTGGATATAATTTTTATATAGGGCCAGCTCACCAGCGGGCCCTGTGATATAATTTTTATATAGGGCCAGCTCACCAGCGGGCCCTGTGATATAATTTTTATATAGGGTCAGCTCACCAGCGGGCCCTGTTTGCCAATTTTTATATAGGTCAGCTCACCAGCGGGCCTTCTCATATAATGTTTTATTGGGTCAGCTCTCTAGCGGGCCCTCTCATATAATGTTTTATAGCGTCAGCTCACTAGCGGGCCTTCGCATATAATGTTTAGGATGGTCAGCTCTGCAGCAGACCCTCACCCATAATGTTTTAGATGGTCAGCTCAGCGCACGTTTCCATCTTAATCATGGCCTCAGTTCTGAAAATCAAGGAAATTTTTGGGATAATTTGCCTCTGCGCACGTTTCCCTCTTAATCATGGCCCCAGTTCAGAAAATCAAGGAAATTTTTGGGATAATTTGCCTCTGCGCACGTTTCCCTCTTAATCATGGCCTCAGTTCTGAAAATCAAGGAAATTTTTGGGAGAATTTGCCTCTGCGCACGTTTCCCTCTTAATCATGGCCTCACTTCAGAAAATCAAGGAAATTTTTGGGAGAATTTGCAGATGATATACAAGTAAATATACAGCAAATATTGTTTGGTAACAATTTTTCGCCTAAAGTCGTTTTTATTTTCCTTTTTGTGTGTTTTATGGTCAGTCTGTAAAAATGGCGTACTACGGGCGAAAGATCGTTCCCAGCAGCGATGTTGGAGTCCAAGGTGCATCCAGACATCCTCCCTATGCTGTCCCTGAACCATTTCTGTAGTGTTTCCATCTTTTTCTGCCCTTTTCCTATGGACCAGGCACCCTCCCCTCATCAGAGCAGGGGGTGCCTGGTGTAATGCTCGAGTCCTCCCATTGACTTCAATGGGGCTCGGGTGTTCGGCCGAGCACTCGAGCCTCAGGGGGTGCTCGGTCAGAGCACCCGAACACCCGAGCATTGGGGTGCTCGCTCATCACTAGTCATTAGTAACAACTCTGAGTCTCACAAATCAATGTTTCCTCAGACTTGGGCCTAATACAAGTCCTACAAGTCCTCCTCTACAAAACACTCTATCCCACCAAGTATCAGTCTGCTCCAGTTGCAGCTTTGTCAGGGGGTCCTTGTCTCTGTCACGTTATCTACAAATTTTTTAATTTATTTTTAATTGTATTTATTTTTTTATTAACTATCCATCCAATACCAGTCAACAACCCTCCTCAAAAAAATTCCCTGTTCAAGTGATTCTTTCCGCAGACTCCACCCACCAACACAGGAACCCTCCTCAGACCCCCATGTCTTATGGGTTTTTTAATTGTATTTAGTTTTTATTTTCTTATTAACTGCCCCCCAAAATACCAGTAAACAACACCCCAAAAACATTCCCTTTTAAGCTGAATCTTTCCCCACACTCCACAAATACAGGCACCCTCATGCCCCTTTTATACTATGCCTTTGAGAAATAAAATAACACTTGCTATGTGTTTTTTGTAAATTCAATGTTCACATTGATTTCAATGGAACAAACTAGGCAAAAAAGTGTAAAAACTGCATTTTCACAGGAAATTATTTACCAGGCAGGAAGTGCCATTTTTCACTGATTTTGGTTGGGGGCTAAAGTTTTCACCCATCCCTATGGGTAACATCACAAAAAGCCCCGCTAATTCTACACATAATCACATATTAGCAACACTACTCTACAACACTGCTCTTCCAGCACTGTATCTCCGCAACTCTTGCCTAACAGCAATTCACATCATGAGCCAGTAACAATCCAAAAGTAAAATAGTTAATGTACCAAAAAAAACATTCCTTACAGTACAGTGGAATACTCAGGTATAAGATTTGGACACATACTGCACATCCAGGTTATCATGTCATGATCAGGATGTGCGTAATAATCCCAATCTTAACAAACATTTGCTGTCACTTTTACATAACTCCATGCATGAATGACATGATCATTCTGTCTTTCTGTTCTCATGCACAGAAAAAGTTACATATCCCAATTGTACTGATAGAGATTTATCACCATAAATGCTGGAGAGGTCTTAGATGCATTGAGGTTAAAAGGCCCATTTTACTTAAAGGGGGCTTTTTATTCCCTCTCCTTATGGTACAGTAGGTTTGCTCCAAAACTCCCCATCTTTTCTTTGTACATACTCCCTTCATTTTAAAAACAACAAACTTTTATCAGCAGCCAAGAGGGAAAAACTGATTATCTACTTCTTTTAAATTTAATTGGATAAAGACCATTTCCTTCTTGTAAGCAATACAAAAATAAACACTTGTATAAACAGCTCTTGAATGCAATGCAAAAACAGCAAGGGTATATAAATCACTGCCCTATATTGCTACACATGAATTTCTTTGTAGAAGTTGTGCTGTAGCTGATGTCGACTAGTGGCTGCTACTGAACATGCTTTTGAAAGCATCTGATATTCCTTGGAATTTCCTTTTGCGTCTTATACTTTGCTTTGGCATCTTGAGCAGTTGCAAATACAAATCAACATGAACTCTGATTATACAAGGGCTATTGCATTCTGTTTTAAGTCATTGTGTATGTCATTCACTGTTTTGCTTGTGATTCATAATATGGCAGGAGAAAATAATCTTAGGAGACAAGGCTGTGTGCTGGATAGTAGTAACAAACCTCTTAGTTACTCCAGAGATGGAGATCTAATTATTGGTGGGATCCTGCAAATCTTTCTGATGTCTATAACAGAGCAACATGATTTCACTGAGTTATCTGATCATATTGTTTGTGCAGGGTAAGTGCAATGCATTATGTTGTGCTACATATATCTGCAAAATGAAAAACCTGGAAAAGCTTAGAAATTAAGGGAGAACTAATTTCTAATTATAACCCTCCCACACACACATACACAAAATAATACATTACTATGGCCAGAATATTCTTTGACCTTTTGCCTTTGCTAAAGAGATAACATCTTCCATCCATCCTGATGAGATGCCCATGGAGGTGGACATAACTGTTGCCAGAAAGATCACATTATCACCAGATTCGCCACACTTAAGATGATAATTTAACCTTTTAAGGCTCAGGGGGGTGTGCAGTGTATTCCTTCACAATGTGTTGTACTTCAGTTTGAAAACACTACAGACTACTGCAAAGCCTTTCACCACAGAGATTAAATCCAGGGTGGATTGAAGATGGTATCACCTTAAGGACAGGTGACGTGTCAGGACCATCACTGGTGGATTTGAGTTAAGGACCAGTGACAGTTCTGGCACATCATGGAATTCTGGGATCGTAGTGTGGCGGCACGGAACTCTGCCATCCCAGAATTAATGGATAAAAAAATAAACACTGTGGTCCTTAATGGCCAGCCTTGCCAGATTGGGTGATTGTTAAGGGGTTAAACAAGGGCAAAATCCAAAGAGTAAGTTGACTAGACCTTTATCTTTAACTGGGGACACAGGAAATATGCATTTTTCAGGGCTACATTGAAGCAGCCCTGTAGCTTGCATTCTTGTATATCCCAAGTTAAAGATGGTTAGTGTATCATAGGAGCCATTAGGAATGTCTGGCTATAGCAAATGGGGGGTAATTACTGAAGATATCAGTTATCCTTTAACGTAGGGTTTCTCAATTGTGATCCTCAAGTACCCCAAAAAGTGCAGATTTTAAGAACTTCCATACCTGAGCACAGGTGTATAATTAGTAGATATTTCATTCTGATTAGATCACCTGCTATCAAGTAGGGAAATCTCAAATTCTTGCACGGTTCAGGATATTAGAAAACCGCAAATTAGAACCTCTTGGGTTAAGGATATCTCTGACTAAGATGATGAATTTATTTAAATGACTGTAGCGCTAATATATATATATAATTTAACCTTTAACGCCTTGAAGAAAGAAAGCTGTTTAATGCAATAGTTTGCAATTCATTGTTCGCCACTCTGGTCCACGGGGGTTAAAGACCAATGTATCATATACCCTTGAAGTCCTTAAAGGTTTAAAAGTTTACACTTTAATTGGTTTTAGAAGTCTGCAAACAGCGAGGCTGATGTGTTAAGAACTGGCTCATTTCAGGGGCAAATAAACTGTACTGTATTGGATAAATCAAAATTACCATTGATTTTCAATGGAGTTTTAATCACTTGAAAAGCTCTGTTTGTGGACATTCTCATTTGTCCAGAATTGTGCCCTTAGTTTGCTCCAATATGTCCATTTTTTATATATCAGCTCCAGTAAGAATTAACTGCTTGAGTGCCAAAGGGTTATCCAAAACATAGCTTCCAATAGCTTTCTGACAAATAAATTATGTACGTTTTAGCACAAAATTCTATTTTAGTTTGGTTAACAATACATTTCGGACAAAACTTGAGATTACAGCATTTTAACTTGGGCCATATAATTGAGAGGATGATGTACTAAGAAAATTGAAAGAACTTCAGGAAAATTAACTGCACAGTAAGGGACAAATAAAAATTACCTACCGATTTAAATGGTCCTATTAGCCTCTTGAAAGCTAACAAGGTATGCAACGCATTGCAAAGCAATGCAATGGACAGCCTCACTATCATTCAAAAGGTAAATCCATGGGGACTTTGGAGGATATTCTTCATCCCCTATATTACTGTTAGTTTGATCCAGAATTGTCACACATCAGGCTCTCTAACTTAATTTTTTGACTATGCTGAATACAAAACTAATTTAGAAACACACAAAAGATAATCAAGTATAAAAATAGAATGTAGGTGAGCCATTTTCTTTAAGTAACTGTTCTATACTGTTAGAAAAATACTACACCACCAATATACTGGTACAGAGGGAGATAAACATGGCTTTCCAGCTGCTGAGGACATACAGAGCACTTTAAAAAGAAAAAATGGTGCCCTAGACAAATCGTAATTATAATGCATAACCTAACACAAATGTGTAACAGGAACATCTTTCTATATACCCTGGATCTTTATCAAGCCCTCCAAATGTGTGATAATAAATGTTGCCATCTTTTGTAATAACCTGCACTAATAAAAACTGGTTCAAGAAAAAGTGCCAGGTGCTTATGAAATAATAGGTAATTATATAGTTCATGAGTATTCCTGATCAGATAACCTTTCACTCTCCAGCTGTTCCTCTCCTTTCACCTATTCCCCAACCAGGCAACAGTTGATTCAGGATGATGTGAATTGTAGCTCCCAACAGCTGGAAGGCTGAAGGTTGAATACCCCTGGTTCAGACATACGTTTTTCAACCTCTGTACTCAAGTGCAGTTGTTGAAAGTAGTAATGCTTAAAGGAGAAGTATTTTTTTATGAATACCTATGTTATAAGGCTTTTCTAGTTCAGTAAAGGGGTACTCTCACTTCTATCAGTTGTTTTATTCAAATGTTATAACATGTTATAACTGACATGAAGTTGCTCAACAGTCTCGATCACATTCTGTGAATATATTTTTGACAGAGACTTACTTCTGTCATGAAACAGAATAAGTAATTAAAATCTGACCACTAAACAAGAAAAACAGGAGTTTAAACTGTAATATCTCTGAAAAATAAACTCTTGTCAATGAGAGTACCACTGTATTTTTTATTTATTTAGAAAATACTTTACCAGGAAGAATACATTGAGATTTCTCTTGTTTTCAAGTATGTCCTTGAGTGTTTACAGCAAGAACTGTGTATTTGCACAAATACAAAGACATAGTACATATATACACACACATATACTAAAAATGTTATATACAGTTGCATATTGTTTTTAGATATGAAGAAGCAGTTATTTTTAAGGATTTTAGACTGCGAGAAGATCTGATTTTCTCAGGTAGGTTATTCCAGACTTTTGGAGCTCTGAAGGAGAGGGCAGATCGACCGGCTTCTTTCTTAAAATGTGGTACTATACTCAGTGCATTGTTAGCAGTGGAGCGGAGGTTATAGTTAGTATGGAGAGCTGGAGTGAGCATACTACTCAGGTAGTCTGATAGTTTTCTAGAGAATTGGTTGTGTACCAAGCAAGAGAGGTGAAGGGCACATCTAGATTTAAGTGTTAGCCAATTTAGTTCTTCATACATATCACAGTGATGGGTTGTGTAATTACATTGAAGGATGAAGCGGCATAATGAGTTATACAGTGTCAATTTTAGCAAGATGGATTTGTGGTACAGGAGCATATACTACATCCCCATAGTCTATGATTGGCAATATCATCTGTTAAACAATATGTCTTCTTACCAAGGGATTTAAACAGGATTTGTTTCTGAACAGAGCACCTATTTTGGGATAAAGTTTGGATGTTAATTTATCAATATGGATACCAAAAGTGAGGTTGGGGTCAAGCCACATACCAACATATTTGTAGAAATCCACTGTGGCCAATTTACGATTAGACTCTGTTATAATGGATAGAATGGTATTGCAGAGATTACGTAGTTTATGCTTTGTACCAAATAACATTGTGACCGTTTTGTCATTGTTTAGAAATAGTTTGTTCTTTGCTATCCATCTTTCAAATATAATATACAAATGAAGAAAATGAGCTGCACTTACAGGACTTGATGTTTCGGCCCAGATAGAGGCTTTTCCCAACTTTCATTTTGAGAAAGGCCCCTGTCTGGGTCTCAATGTCAATTCAATAAATCAGCACATAAATCTTTCAACAAGACCTCTGAGTGTGCTCATTTTCTTCATTTGTATATTCATTCTCCTGTGATTGGCAGCCAGGCAAGTTATGGATATACAGTGAGTGCTCTACCACCCAACTATTCTCTCTCTCTCTTATGTTCATGTTCAATACAATAAATGTGATATTACTGATTTTATCACATCTATGTTAATCTATTTTCTGTTCAGGCCATCATTTTTTTATCTACGACATCTCCTGGCTTTTATTTATGCCATTGAGGAAATCAACAACAGCACTGAGATTTTAACCAACATCACTCTAGGATACCATGTCTATGATGCTTGCACCAGTGAGGTAGTAGCTTTAATGAGCACTTTAAGCATATTATCACAAAAAGAAGATCCAGCTCCCAATTTTATCTGTCAAAGAAGACAAAAGACAGTAGGATTTATTGGGCACTTGTTATCATCTACAACGTATGCCATAGCTGAATTGACTCAACTGTATGGGTACCCTCAGGTACTAAGACTTAGTAATACCTAAATTTGTCAGTAATTAAGTATATTACAACAGAAAACATAAGTCACTACTTTTGAGAGTTCTTCAGGGCACAGTTTCTAAAGTATTTTTTCAAGAATTGCCAACAGATTATGTTTTGAAAATATTCTTTGCTGTCTTCTGTGATTAGCAAAGATTGACCTACCAAAATGACTTAGTGGAGATATCTTTAAAATGCATATTGTTGGGGAAACCTGCAGACTGACTTTGTGAACCTGTTCTTTAGAAGAACATATTTAAAGTAGAACACTATTATTTTTTTCCTTAGCATAAAATCATTTTTATTTAATTGAAATAATTACCTATAAGAGATTGAACAGCACTTCATAAAAAAGTTACTAACCTTAAAAATTAAAATAAAATTAAAGGGATAATAATACTTACATGTAACTATAATGCATCTTGTAGCCCTTAAAAAACAAATTAAATGACCGCAGCAGCATCTCTCAAACCTTTATGGTTTGAGAGATATCCGCTTTTAAAGTTCCCCCTCCCCTGACGTCAGCGCTCTAGCTGACGGCAGGGGAATCTGGTCCTGGGATCAGCCGGCGTCTCTGCATTAGAGCCGAGATCACTTTATGAAAAAAGAAATCTTTCACTGAGAAGGTCTTCTATGTGTACTTGCAAACCAAGCACACGTAGATGACCATTCCAGTGAAGGATTTCTTTTTCCATCTTGGCTCTGCTGAAGAGCCTCCACCGGTCCCGGATTCCCCTGCAGTCAGTTAGAGCGCTGACGTCAGGAAAAGGGGAACTTTGAAAGCAGATATCTCTCAAACCATAAAGGTTTAAGAGATGCCACTCGGGTCATTTAATTTATTTTTTAAGGGCTACAAGATGCAGTATAGTTAAATTGAAGTATTGCTACCCCTTTAATGCAGTTGTAATCTATATTAACACTCCTAAAGATAAAATCTTATCAATTCAGAGTGCATTTCAACTTCACTTCATTCTTAGTTGATAGATTCTAGAATTTCTAATCATATTGCTTTCTGCATGGGAACTAATGTGCATCAAATTATTCATATCTGCTTTTAAAGTCTGTATTTGCCACATTTTAAACTATGGGCCTTATGCAGAACGGGAAATATGAGTATTTCTGGAGCAATTAAAAAAAATCTCAAAATTCCCATTGCTTAATCTGCCTTTTCACCCCTTGTATGCTACAGATGTCCAATGCATCACTTTGCAATTACTTGGAGACACTTCTAGGATTTAAAGGGATAGTAATACTTCATATTTAAAAACATACATCTTGTAGCCATTTAAAAATAAACAAAATGCCCCCAGTTCAATCTCTCAAACCTCTATGGTTTGAGAGCTAATTGTATTTAAAGTTCCCCCTCCCTCCCCTTTCCCTGCGTCAGCGCTCCAGCTGACTGCAGGGGAATCCGGTCCCGGGACCGGCAGAGGCTCTTCAGCAGAGCCGAGATTGCGTTATTGGAAAATAAATCCTTCAATGGAACAGTCTTCTAAGTGTGCATGCAAACCAAGCACTCTGAGAAGACCGTTCCAGTGAAGAATTTCTTTTCGAATAACGTGATCTCGGCTCTGCTGCAGAGCCACCAACTGATCCCAGGACCAGATTCCCCTGCAGTCAGCTAGAGTGCTGACATCAGGGAAAGGGGAGTGAGGGTTGAACTTTAAATATGATTATCTCTCAAACCATAAAGGTTTGAGAGATGGCACTGGAGGCATTTTTTTTTTTTTGTAATGACTTCAAGCTGAAGATTTTTAAATATGAAGTATTACTATCCCTATAAGAAATTAAGAGCACAGTATAAACAATGATTATTTTCAAATGCCTACCACACTACAGTTGTTTTGTTCCAGAATAGTTTTTTTTAGCTTCTAAATGAACCATGCAGAAAATCTGACATGTGCAACTTTGAACAGTAATTTAACCCTCTCAGTGCCAACAATTCATTGTACATCCTTCTGGCACTCAAAGGGTTAATGACATCAACCATACTTACTTATTGAAGTGCATAAAAAGGAAGAGCTGCATTTTATTTTTATACACATCCATCTTCATGCATCATTAAAGTGTGTGTGTGTATATATATATATATATATATATATATAATATATGACCAGCTTCTCCTTTATAGTATAGATATATACTGTTTTCTACTTGATGAAACTTCTAGTTGAATTAGCAGTATCATTTTTTTATATAAAATATTTCTTGGGGCTTTTCTTGCTGAATAAGGCAAGGGCACTCCTATTTCTGGGGGAAGGGGGGTTTAATTTAAGAGTTAAGGTTCACACTTTTTTTTAAACAAGTAACAACAATTTTCTACTGTGGTCACAAGGTGGTGCTGTTCCTATTACTTGCTGTGGAGAGCCATAGTTAATTTATTCAGGCTATCCCATAAAGTCCATCATAAAATCCTTTATTTTTACAAACTAAACTAATAAAGTTTAATCATGTTCACCATGATATATACTAAAGCAGAACTTGTATTAACCATTTTTTATTTTATGTTATCCATCTCAACATAACTATTTTATATTATATTTATTTAAAAGTTAACATATTACTATGTCCTTCAGATAAGTTATGGAGCACTGGATCCTATGTTTAATAACAGACTAACCTTTCCATACCTGTACCGAACTGTTGCTAATGAGTATTCCCAGTTCAAAGCCATCATTAAACTGCTGACCCATTTTGAGTGGACATGGGTGGGGATCATTGCATCTGATGATAACAGTAACAAACAAGCTAGTGTGGAACTGAGTAAAGAACTGAAGAGAAATGGGATCTGTGTGAGCTTCCTAGCAATAATAGCCAGAGAACGAGAAACCAACATAGAAAGTGTCATTAAAGCTATTAACTTGATTAAAAAGTCATCAGCTAGTGTCATTATTTTATATTGCAGTGCTGACCATTTTTTATCTATGATATCAAAGTATCATCCTGTTTCTGGAAAACTCTGGATATCAACTGTGACACTGAGTATTATCACAGAATATGATTTTAAGACATATTTTCATGCATTCAATGGCTCGTTGGTGATATCTGTTCACAAAGGAGGGATCCCCAACTTTAAGAACTTTCTTCATCAGGTGATATGGCATAAAATTCCAGAAAATATCTTTGTTCATTACTTTTGGAACTTAAATTTTGGTTGCCCTAATGTTTCAGTGTATGGAGAATATTACCAGAATTGTTCTGAGGAAAACAAATGGAAAGATGTTTTGTCATGGGATGAATCAAACTCTTACAGAATTACACATAATATTTATACGGCAGTTTATGCTTTGGCACATGCTTTACATGAAATGCATTCAGCAACAAACCTATTGGCTCCATCATATGAAGATTTGTCTGTCAAAATGAGACTAAAGGTAAATATTGCATGTTTAGTTTTCACAATCACATGGTCTTATGCAGTAAGCAAAACATGTACAGTTCTAGAGTAGCCATACTCACCAAGTTTAACATTATTTAATTCTATTGTGTACTATTATGTGTAACTGATCTCAGTCACACTTTTAAACACTATATTTTTGCAGTATTTTGTTTCATTATCCCCCTTCCTTTTCTGTATATGACATTTTCATTTTCTCCATTATATACCCCATCACAAGACAAGGGGCTTCAGCAATCTCATCTATTACCTACCAATTTCCCTAATCCAAACATAATGATTGTTCTTACATACTATTGCTGGTCTAGGAGTTGGAACCTTTTCAAAATTTGAATAATACAGTTAGGAAATTATTATGAAAGGCATTTCAGATTCAGGCTTTTAAACACTACAGGGAATGTTGCCCTGTACCCTGTAGGCCAAATAATAAGCCCACATTTACATCTCTGGTGCACCTAGGAAAAGAAAATGTAGGTGTCTCTTGCCCCTCCCCTAGCTCCTCCCTTGGATATGCCCGCCCATTATCCTTCCTGTGTTTTCTAAGCAAAGAAAGGATACGGAGAAGAGAGTATAGAGAATGGTCTCAGGATATTTTTATGTTATCGTATAAAATTGTGTTATTGATTAACTGTGTGTCTAGGGCATGGGGGACTCTATGGATATCTTTTAACCAGTTTTATTCAACAATAGTGTTATTGATCATCATTCAATAACACTATTGAAAAATAAAATTGAACACAAAAGGTACTCATACAGTTTCGTATTCCCATCATGCACACACAAATATAGTTGGTCTTTGAATGTGTTTCTGCTAGAGAGATAAAGAATAAAGAAGGCTTGTGTTCTTTAATTTATATAATATTGGCCCCACCTCACAAACCCAACTGAAGTGAGACAAGCCTCTGGGGGTCAGTGTTAACTGCATTGGCTAGGTCTGAAGCATGTTGTGAGTGGATTATCTGAACTTTATCACACTCTTTGATTGCCCTCAGTTCCCATGGGAAGGACTGGTAAAAGAAGAACAGAGGCTACTATGGGGAGGTGGGAAGGATCAATGGATGTGTCAGTCATGTGGCAACATCAACAGATCTTGGCATTTTTTGCTCTGCGCATGACTGCAGCACTTATTTTATCCCCATTTATCTACTTAACATACTACTGTTGTAAGATGCTGTGTACACTGTGTGGCACCATATAAAGATATACATACATACATATATACAGTTGGTCTAGTTCTACAGAGCACATTTTTACAAAAGTATCTAATCAGGGGATGTGGGCATGCCAATCTGCACATCAGACATTTGCTAGATACACCTAAAAATCACAGCTTTGCAGACGGAATTATAAATAGACCCTAGAGAAGAGGTCGGATACTCCATGACACCCTTTGGGTTGAATAGAACAGGTGCCCCTAAGTTTTCAGCTCCATATCTCCCCTAGCTGTGCCTTTTGCTTAGTTGCCTAGGTTTGGCTGTGGCATCGGCATCTCATAGACGATTTCTGAGTTGCTCCGTTCCCCTTCAAACAGATAATATGTATCTTGTGGACACTTCATGCTCTATTCATATCCCCGGTATTGTGGGGAGATTTGATGAAGATTGAGCTGCATCTTTTTTGAACTAAATTATCCAACATTGGTGGGAACATAAGGAGACCAGTGAAAACCAGTACTGGAGACATCAAGGCATGCAGCATTTTGGCAGTCTTGTGCTTGTGAATGAGATATTCCTTAACCAGTGGGGAATCTTGTAAGTGTTTCAATTTTTGTGTGTCATTTTTACCATATTAGATATTACTTTTAGATGTCTATTTTTGCACTTTATTCTTGTATCCAGATATTAATTATAAACGTAACTTCTTCATTGTTGCAAATTTTAATGATGATTCTTAATCCACTGAGTGCCAGAGGGGTACGCAACACATTGCTTTTCACTCAAAGGGTTAAACATAGCACTAAGGTTTTTATGCATACTCCCAATATCTGTGGAGTCAAAAACATTTTAACCCCCCCCTCCATGTTGAAATCTTCAAATGGCCTAAGTGTTTCTGCCTAAGTGTTGTCTGCTGAATGAGAAAGATCAGGTCTTTGTCATTGGTTCAGTCAGGGGTTACTAGTAGGGACCAATAGCACTCACTGGCTGCAGTCAGATCCTGCAGAGACCAAAGTACTGCAGTTTCCCTTAATTAATCTTTCTGTTTTTGGATTGCCTTTGAAGATATTGGAAAATGCTTTTCGGTCACTAGTAATGGAGGCATTAACTTTCATCTGAATAAATAAAACTGAACACCAGCTGCAGTTAACTTCATTGCTGGAGCATCCTGTAGCCACACTTGCAACTAAGAGGGTAACATTTTCTAATTGAAATAAATTATTTTTAGAAGGTCAAAATCTATCTCTGCATTCTGATTAGATTTACATAGACTGTGGACAAATACTATACAGACAAGTAGAATGAAAATGATGATACCTTTATTAAATGAGTGGATCTATGATGCAAGCTTTCAAGACAACTTAGGTCTCTTCTTTAGGCATAATAAGAATGAAGGCTGAATACAATACATGACAGGTTTAACACTCACTCAGATTATATTAACATTTAATTCCACTGGATCTCTTACAATAACTTCCAACATTTTGGAAAATTTATTATTCCATAGATCTACTTTTGAGCTATCTTAATGCATGTTTTGACTCCTAAGAACTCAGTAAGCATGGAATGTCTGTACACAGTGGAAGAACTGTGCAAATGTATTGCTTTAACAATATGATTTCTAGCAGTGGAGGGGTGTTGATGTCAGGTGCGTGTACTCTATGACTCTTGCCATCTCCAAGAAACCCAGAGTCATTCTTCTTTAAAATTGTGCATTTTCAGAACAGCTGCATGAGCTATAGGTGTTAGTGAAAATTAATGAAATCTTGGCATACTCTCTGACACATCTTCAGGACTACTATTATGTGCCCCAAAGCCCTGTAAACTTTTTGGAGTGCTTCCACTGCTGCTGCTTGTAGTGGTACCTCTGACATGTTGATGGTGTTTCTCCCAATCAGATCAGTGTTTGTGCATCAGGTGAGAGCTCAATGAGGATGTGACTAGACGTTATGCTTCTTTTATGTCTTACACAGATTACAGATAACAACATGTTTAGCTTTTGGATTGCGAGTGAAGTATCTTAATACTGTAGACTTAATACTGTTTCTAGATGCTGCAGTTGTATTACTTTAGATGTCAGAGGTGATACTTTACTAATAGTAGCAGAAGCACTCATCATAGCTAGGGTTGTGGATTTTGATGGCCTGTGTTGTTGATTACTTAACAATACTGTGTTTGGCTGGGTGGGGGGTGGAATTGGAACAAATGGCTCATCATCACCTTCTTGCTTTAGGGTAACTACATTTTCTGGTGATCCACCTCGTTCATCATTACCTCCCCACCAACTGATAGCTATTGTGTACATGTCAGGATGTGGCAGTTCGTGTCCACCCACTGACCACACATGGCAATGTGGTGGAGGATAATCGTAACCAGGGCATAAAGTGGCATCTGAGGAGTTTCCATCCGGAGAATATGCTAAACAGGTGGCAGGGAGGGTTTATCATTAGTATTAAAAGTGCAAGTTGTTATGTGTTAGTAGTGGTAGTGATCCAGCAAAGGGAAGGCAGCAATAATGTATAGCAGATCACTGGATTAACTTAGCTGCAGAATCGAGCAGCAGAGTAGAGCAGCTCAGTCAAACCTTGACACAGAATTGTGCCAGGTGTTTGATGTGAGTGCAGATATGCTCATTGTTCTCAGTCCTTCCCTTATTTCCCACACACACACTGTACACATTGCAGTTACTGATGAGTGGCACAGTTCCTTCCTGCTCTCAAAGGGAAAATTCATATTCCAACAACACACCCATGATTTTGGAAGAACGGCAGGTGGAGAAGCATTATTGGTCAACTTATTTTCTCTATTTATACTCTAAGTGGTGAGGGCTAGTTGTGGTACTGCTACTTCCTCAGGTGCATCACTGGAGCAAGTAGTGGCAAGTGGAACCATGGTCATTCATCACCCATATTACTGCTGTTGTTGAACCCATTCACTTAGAGCTGCCTAATCATCCTGCTGCTTAAACAGCTCAGCAGCAACAAGAACAGCAGTTGCAAATGCACAATGCAACATGACCTGCTGTCTAGTAGGGCACATTTTTTTTTTCTCAGGGCTCGTTCTTTCCACACAAATCAGAGGCCTAAAAAAAGCCAAAGTCCTTCAAATCAATGTTTCTACAGGGCTTGGGCCTCTAATATCATGTCTAAGTCCTACAAATCAATGTTTATTTGGCCGGATCTTGATGGTATACATCTATGAGTTCTTCAGGAACTCGGTGCAGTGTTAGCAAGGCCCCTCTTTTTACTCTTTGAAGATTATCTCGCCACAGGCTTAGTGACACAAGATTGGCATAAACCAAATGTAGTACCTTTATTTAAGAAGGGAACTAAAACAGAACCTATAGACCAGTGAGTTTGACTATGTGTAGTGTTAAAACTGCTAGAAGGGATAATATAGGATTATATTCAGGTTTACACCACAAAAAATAAGATTATTATCAGGAATCAGTATGGTTTTATGAGGAATAGATCATGTCAAAGTAATCGTTTCAGCTTCATTAAAGAAGTAAGTAGTAACCTAGATAATGGTAAGGCAGTTGAGGTAGTATACCTAGATTTTGCAAAGGCATTTAATACAGTGTCACACAGGAGGCTGTGGTATAAAATAAGGAAACTGGGGCTAGGGGATAACTTTTGCACTTGGATAGAAAACTGATTGAAGGATAGGGAGCAGTGTGTGGTTGTAAATAGATTCTTCAATACAGTTAAGGTTGAGAGTGGAGTACCTCAGGGTTCAGTACTTGGTCCACTGACCTAGAAATAGATAAAGAAATCAAAATATCAATATTTGCAGATGACTTTAAATTATGCAGGGTAATACATTCAGAACAGGATATGTGTACTCTAATGAGGGATTTACATAAAATGTCAGATTGGCCAAACAAATGGAATTTGAGGTTTAATGTGGGAGAGTGTAAAGTCAAGCATTTAGGAAGAAAAAATCCCAGTGCTAATTTATTAACTTAATTCAATCACTTTAGGGGACTCATTGCTAGAGAAAGTCCTGGGAATCCTTGTAAATTAGAAACTTGGAAACAGTGACCAGTGTCAAATAGCAGTAGAAAAAGCAAACAAAGTCCTGTCTTGCATAAACAAGGGTATTGAAACAACAGTGGATAACATAATTTGCGGGCACCAGTTCAGAAAAATTATATTCTAGAACTGGTTTATTTACTCTAGAGAAAAGACAACTAAGAGGAGATCTTATCACAATGTGCAAGTATACAATAGGTCAATACAATGGTCTCTCCGGTGAGCTATTCATTCCAAGGTCTGAGTAAATAACCAGGGCCACCCCTTGAAATTAGAGGTAAGGAGGTTTTGACTAAAGCAGAGGAAAGGGTTTTTACATGAGGTTTGCTAAATTATGGAATTCCTTGCCCAAGACCCAAATGGGTACTGTCCTATACAAAAAGGGATATAGATGCATGGGATGGGAATATAATTTTACCTCTATACAAATCCTTGGTTCGACCTCATCTGGAATATGGCGTACTCTTTCAGGCACCAATTTTTAAATAAAATATTATTTAAGTGGAAAAAGTGCAGAAACATGCCACAAAACTGATAAAGGGATTGGAGGATCTGAGTTATAATGAGAGACCTGCCAAACTGTTTGTTTACATTAGAGTAGAGATGTCTAAGAGGAGATATGATTATCATTTACAAATATATTTAGGTCAACACCATTGGAGGTCATCCATTAAGATTAGTGGAAAGGTGCATTAGGATAAAAGGCAGGGATTTTTTTTATAATAGGGGAAGGTAAATTTATGGAATTATTTGCCTGGGGATGTTGTGCCTGCAGATTCTATAGTTACTTTATAAAATTAATGTTTACATTTCTATATCAGAACAATACTGAAAGATAGGATGTTGATCTAGGAAAATATCAGATTGACATTTGGAGTCAAGAAGGAACTTTTTTACCTGCCTGGGGCTTAAATAGAAATGGCATCAATTTTTTTGCTTTGTTTTTTTTTGCCTTCATCTGCATAAGAAAGGGTCATATGGCTTGGGCTGAACTTGATGGACATGTATTTTTTCAGCCTCATCAACTACAGTATGTTATTTTATGTTTGTGTGTTGCTTTTTTCAGTGTTTTAAATGGTTTAGTAATGCTTCTGCTGGTGGTGGAGGAACTTTCTATGTCATATTTACAAACAGCACACTCTGCAGCAAAAATAGCTGCAGTCAGTTTTTGGATTGCAATAGTAAAGTACACAACAGAACCGATTGTGTATGATGTCTTGCCTTTTACAAAATACAGTAGGTCTCTCTTTCTATTAGTATCTGCAGCCTCAGTCACAACTCAAGTCAAGATCTCTGTCTCTGTGTCACCTAGCAGTCAAGCTACTTTTCATTATTATTAATTGTCCTTATTACTGTCTAAAAAAATTAACAATCTCAAATTGCAGCTGCTTCTTCATCTTTTCTGCTTGTAGCTTATGTAAAAAGTATTTCATCTGATACTTTCTCTCTCCCAGTGTCACTGCATTCTTAATTTTTTGCATTACGGGTAATGACCTTACTCTCTCCTCCCTCTCCTTTTGGCTAATGTAGTCTCTTGACTGAGAGTCATTCTGCAAATTATTCTTTCAGTCACAGAGGCCCAGCTAGCTTAGGAAGGAACTTAGATCTGTTATGGACCAGGAACTAGACTGGACACAAAAAGGGAAAATGCAAAACACCTTTATTAAAGAAACAAAAAATAAACATACAGAATCTTGATTAGGAGCATAAACCAAATGACAAGCCAGGGTCAGGAATCAGGTAATCAGCCAAGCTGGAGTCAAGAGCACAGAAGTCAGCGAAGTCTGGAACAAGCCAAGGGTCTGGAACACAGCAAACAGGAGCGCAGGAAAATCCACAGCAGCCAGCAGCAACAGGTCAGGAAACAAAAACAAGGACAATGGGGAAGTGAGCCAAGCTGCTTTAAATATCCTGGGAGGGTTGGCTGATAACCGTCAGGTGAGCAGTCAGAGAGGTCAGCTGATCCGCCTGAGTCAGAAACTCAGAAGACAGCAGCATTGGATAGCAGAGCACTAGATTAGCTCAGACATCAGAATCAATAAGCAGAATAGAGCTGCTCAGCAAAACCTTGACAGGATCAACTGTCTGTCTCTTCTCAGTCAAACAAGATTTTGGTGTATTCGAGTTAAAACTTCTTTCTCCCTCCATGCTCCCCTAGACTCCCCTAACACAGAGGCTCAGTCAGCTCAGGAATTATCTTAAATCACCCACCTGTCGCTTCTCAGTCAAACTAGATTGAGAGATATTTTGGGTAAATCTCTATTCTCACTTTACACCCCCTCAGATTTCCCAAGATTCCCCTAATAAAGAGAACAAATTTCCTGCCCAAAATACTCCCTAAATTAAATCCCAGCTTCACTCTATTTGCTAGTTCCAAAATTATGTTGCTATACTTCTCACTCATAGAAAGACAAGTTGCAGAACCTGACACCCCTTTTATACCATTCTGGTGGGAAAATAAGGGAAACTCGATATGGGGGAAAATTCAGTCTTACCATTGATTCAAATGCATTGAGAAAGGTGGGAAAAAGACACATTGGAAAGGTCATTCAAATACATTATAATATCTTAAATAGATGTTTCCATTGGTGTTCTATAAATGTTTTGATTGGCTCTTTGGTGTCATAAAGAACATTCTTCGAAATGTATAACAAGTTGACCATTTTGGCTTCAATCAAATAAAAAAAAAACAAAAAAAAAACTTGCGGTCACCTTCTTCAGCTCCTGTTGGATCATTCAGCTGAAGTGCAATCCAGGCCATAGTGCAGCTGATGTACAAACTAGAATAACCAGCTGAACCATATGGGACAATTAAAAGACCAATTTAAATCAATACAGATTTGTTTTCTAAGGTTCATCTGGTATGCCCTTAGTATATGTTCAAAAATTTAGAATATTAAATATACTTTGACATTGCATTTGGATATACATAGAGTTATAACAGTAGTAGATTTTGGATTTTGTCATATTTTTTAACCCTTTCATCTGTGTACCTAAAATATTTGATGATATAGAATGAGACTAAATTCATTGGCTTCAACAAAACAAAGCAAGAATGGACCTTGTTACCCAAGTTGTTACCCAAAATAGACTTTGAATTGTATATTATATTTGTACTTATAGATTGACTAATGTATGCATTTTTTCATTTCGTATAGTTGAATTATTATCTGAAAAATGTACATCTTAAAACTGTATCAGGTGAAGAGGTCCACTTTAATGAAAATGGACATATTCCAGGGAAATTTGATATTCTTAATTGGATCATTTATTCAAATGGAACGATAAACAAAATTCACATTGGCAGCTTTTTGGCATCTGCTGACTCACAGTTTGTTATTAATGATTCTGCAATTGTATGGGGCCCTAGTTTCAAACAGGTAAGTCTTTGTACTTTAAGGCTGTATTCTGGCCTCCACTCACCGATGTAGAACAGCTTACCTCCAATGGTGCTGTTCTAGGCATCTTTGCTTGCCCATTGTCAGACCTTTCAATTGTTTTCTCAAAAGGTTTATAGACAGGCACAGTGCTCCTTTTCACTGGTAGAAGACTGAGCCTTTCATTTCTGCTAACTTTCTGGCAATGTCACGATCTCTCTCACTCTCATCTGTAACTGAACAAGAGGAGGATGCTCATCATTAGGTCATCCCCAGCATCTCCTGCCACTTCTACCCACTACCTTTATATTCCTTGAAGCATTTAGCCTGTCAAACAATTTTATTTTTACTTTCACAAAGGTTGCTACTACATTGTGAACAAGTGTTTTGGTGTTTGTTTGTCTGACTGTCACATGGAGAAGTTGGTTTACCTGTTACACTTTCCTCCATTATGCCATCATCAACACTAAAATGTGACTCATTGTAGTGTTCAATCTTCTTTTTATATATTTTTTTTATAGTATTGGCACTAGTGGTGGTGGTGGGGCTTTGACAAACTGTATCTTCCCTGGGAGGAGAGGGATCATCATCATTTACTGCACATGCTGCAGCAACCATGGCTGCAGTCAATTTTTGAGCCACCAATTTACTCCCATGTCCCTGCACTTCTCCCCCTGCCCCTTGTGCATTGTGCACCCTGTGTGGAGTGTGTTGTCTTGCCTTGGTCCCTCAACAAAATTTCAATCTCGTCTGCTCTCTGTCAAGTCTGCCTCAGTGGCACAGCTCATGTCAGGGTCCTAGTCAGCTGTCTGTCACGTAATATTTTTTTAATTTTTATCACTGTCCAAAAAAAGATAACTATTCAACAACTTCTTTCACCAGACTTCCCCAGTACAGAGATAATAACTGCAAGGAAACAGGCCTGCAGCTGCCTGTGTCTTTCAAATCAAAACAGTCAGATGGCATGTTGGAGTATTTGGGGGTCAACCTCCTTTGCTCCCTTCTCACAACACCAGACACGTGCAATACAGGGATAGTAACACAAAGATAAGGAAGGAGCTTGGCTTACGGCTTCATGTGTCTTCCCAGTCAGTCATGATGAATTTTGGGGTATTTGGCATCAACCTCCTTTCTCCCTTCTTCTCGCCCAGAGTGCCCCCAGACTCCCTTAATACAGAGAACAAATGCCGTACCTAAAAGTCTCCCTATATTAAGCTTCAATTTCACTTTATTTTCTTTTCTAGCTCATAATTGTGCTGCTTTCTCCTCTCAAAAACACAGAATGGCATGCTGTGAGAGCCTGACAGCCTTTTATATGCCTTCAGGAAAAGACGATAAAACTGCTATGTGATGAGGAGAAATTCAGCCTTCCCACTGATTTCAATGCAATGAGCTAGATGAAAAAAGTAGGAAAATGGCAATTTTCCACTCGGCGGGAAGTGTCATTTTTCACCTATTTTTGTTTGAGGCAAAATTGTCTGACCATCCCTACTCATCAGTGAGATCCGGCTGATTTCTTTAGGGACTAAGGGAAAGGGTTTTATGTTTGGATTACCCTTCAAACTTAGATACCCTAAAGTAGGGCTGTCCAAGTTCATTTCCTCAAGGTCCACCAACAGACCAGGATGTAAGGATTTCCCTGATTAAGCACAGGTGGGTTAATCAGTGGCTCATTCATTTTGACTGACTCACCTGTGCTTATTTAGAGAAATGCTTAAATCCTGGCCTGTTGGTGGCCCTTGAGGACTGAACCTGGACAGCCCTGCCCTAGAAGGTGTCATAAATTATGTAAGAGGCTCATGGAGAATGAACAAAATCAAAGCAAACATATTAATACTTACATAACACTGACAAAAAAGCAGGGGTTCTAGCATGTCCAGTGGACTTAAAGTGATAATCAGTCTCCTATCTGACTTTATATATAATGCTCTAGCATAATATGTAAAGTAAAAATGCATATACTTTATTTTATTTTTCCGACTTCATCTGTTTTCTTTTTTTGTTTCATTTTTTTAAAGTGTTATATCTCTGACAGGAAGTTACTGAATTTTTGTTGCCGGAGAGCTTTCTGTCAGGAACCGTGAAAGCAGTGAGAGTGTTGCAATATAACACTATCCCTGCAGCACTCAGTGCTTTGTGTACTTTATTCAATAGCATACAGAGAGGCTTTTCTGCATCAGGGATAGTATTACATTGTATCAATATCTCTGCTTTCATGGTCCCTGATAGAAAACTCCTTTGAAACAGAGATACAGGGAGTCCACTGTGAGGGACTTAAGAGTTCAAAATAAATAAAAAAAGTAAAGACAAGCTGACTTTACAGATCATGGACCTGCATAATATATAAGGTTAAATGAAGTTACCTGTTAAATCTATTTAATTAAAATAGATTAAACAATTAAATTGTTTCTTTATAATTTTGTTTTTAAGGCACCCACATCAATGTGCACTGAACCCTGTTCTTTTGGACACAGAAGAGCACATCAGAGTGGTAAGATGACCTGCTGCTTTGACTGCATCCCTTGTTCTGAAGGACAAATAACCAATAAATCAAGTATGTACTGAAAGATAAATTAATTGTATCGTGTCCTTAATGTTTTAGCAACAGTCTGGGCAAAGGGCTACCAACTTGTTTGTATCACTTGGTTCAGTATATCTACTTTATGTTTAGATATTGCATTATTAAAGAAGAACTAACACATCCTAATAATAACCCCACTTACTTTACTTTAATCCTGCATGGAGGAAATAAGGTGCACCACTTAGATGGTATTTAGGGTGTTGTAATCAACCAAACAGAGTGTGATAACCTGTGATAAGTAGTTGCTATAAATTGAAAGAAAGGGATGGGGTTGGTGCTTAAATATATCTGCTCGTTCTTTAAATTTATAGCAATTAGTCCTGCATGTCAGGTGCACGGTGGTGGTGACACAGTGGTGGTGACAGTTGCTAGCAGGACTGCAGAACCTCAAATTCTGCATTACTGCACTTGATTTGCAATGTATTTCACACCCATTGTGGTCCTTAAAGCAGAACTTTCACTGTGATATGCATACCAATATTTATATGATCCTGAGCAAGTCCAGAATAATTTTGAAATCCATCTACTTCAGAGACTCACAGGCAGGCATCAACACAAACATCTTGCCTCTTTGGCATCTATGATTCTGCTCTGTCCATCCCGGTCTCCTCTATGATTGGTGAGGGGGAGATGCATTGTACCTTAAGGTACAGGAAGTGACTGACGGCGCGGGTGCATTGCTGGACTTATTCAGGATTATTCAAGTATCGGTATGCATTTTGCTATATGAATAATTATTTGGGGGCACTTTAATTTGAGTGATAGTTCCACTTTAATTTGAGTGATAGTTCCACGTTAAGCACCAGAGTGGTGTTCAATGCATTACAAGGCATTGCATTGGGCACCCATCTGACATTCAAAGGGTTAAAGTATTAAGTAGGCTTGTACATGATTCAATTTGAAAAAACTGCCAGTAACGCTATGTCTGACTCCATGTCACAAGGTCAAAATTCATAGGGCCCATTAGGATTTTCTGGCTATAGTAATGTAAATGTAATGTAAATACTGCAATATCTATTTCTTTTCCATATTGTACAATTCTATTAATTTAAAATGAGAAACAAAGTATATACTGCTCTTCTTGAACTAGACTGCACCATATTAATGAAAGGAAGTGTGTATTGAGAGAGTTAGATGCCAAAACAGAGTATGGTGCAATAAAATACACAGTCTACTTACATTTATGAAAAAAATATAGTGTGTGTATATATATATATTTATATATATATATACACTAGACATGCAAAATTAAATTAATGAATGTTAAGCTTAAGTTACAGTACAACTAAATGTACCAGTGAGTCAGAACAATATAGTGCTAGGTTTATGTACAAGTACAGTTCTTTAAAGGTGACTCTAACTTCCCCTATAGTAGTCTCTTGGGCCACATATCAAGCTTCCGTTACTGCTTGTCTCAAGTAAAAAAAGCGGTTCAATATGTCAATGATGATTCTCCTGCAAAAAAAACACAAGAAGGGACGAGACAGTGCATTAATCATCTAAGTATTGCATTAATCATCATTTTTATAAACAAGCAATAAGATATATTTTTTTATATATATATAAAACATATAAAACCACGTGGTGGTTTACATTGGGCAATACCAGCTTACAGATATCTTGTATACATATCCACAGCTGTTTGAATTTCAGCCCATTCAAATCCCGCATTGTGTCCAACTATATGATATAACCATAGGAACTCCCTATTTTTGACAACTCCATGAATTCCCTCACACTATGAACTACTCTGATAAAGAGACAATCTTACATTTATGCTACGTTATGCTGTTTTTTCTAGCATATTTTATTGTCTTATATTTTTTATCTGATTTTTGTCTTATTCAGATCTGTACCACATGGTTTTACATTTTTAAAATTCTATTATTGAGTTGTCTCGTCCCTGCTTGTATGTCTATTAATTTAAAAGACTGTGTGCATAAATGACATTTCCTTTTATTCTGACACTTTCTCAACAAAACAATGAAGAATTCTGAATACAAACAGCATATATTTATAGCAGAAAAGTTATGTTAACCTGTATTTTTTCATTCATTGTAGATATGGAAAACTGTGTGAATTGTCCTGAAGATCAGTGGTCTAACCCTACAAGAGATACATGCATCCAACGAAGTATAGACTTCCTTTCATATAATCATATTGTAGGAGCAACATTATCCTGTTTTGCTTCTATCTTTGTTGTAATAACATCTGTAGTGCTGCTGATCTTTGTAAGACTCAGGAGTACTCCTATAGTAAGAGCCAATAATCGGAACCTAAGTTACACCCTCCTTGTGTCTCTCATACTGTCCTTCTTCTGCTCCTTTTTGTTCATTGGGCATCCTGCGGAAGGGACCTGCTTGCTGAGACAAGTTGCTTTTGGGTTCATCTTCTCTGTCGCCATTTCCTCAGTTCTTGGGAAAACAATCACAGTTGTAGTTGCATTTAATGCAACAAAACCTAGTAGCAAACTTCGGAAATGGGTAGGATCCAAAACTTCTATTGGAATAGTTCTAGTTTTCTCTTTAGGTGAACTGATTATATGTATTGTGTGGTTGATATATGCACCCCCATTTCTCGAGATTGATACAAAGACTATACCGGGACTGATGATATTACAGTGCAATGAAGGTTCCATTTTAGCTTTCTACATGGTTGTCTCCTATATTGGTTTATTAGCTTTGTTCAGCTTCATTCTTGCTTTTACAGTCAGAAAATTACCAGATTGTTTTAATGATGCACAATACATCACCTTCAGTATGTTGGTGTTCTGCAGTGTCTGGGTCTCGTTTATCCCAGCATACCTGAGCTCAAAGGGAAAATATGTTGTTGCTGTTGAGGTATTCACCATATTGGCATCCACTGCAGGTCTACTGATTTGCATATTTGCCCCAAAATGTTACATTATGCTGTTAAAACCTGAGCATAATACCAAAAGACACTTAAAGGGATAGTAATACTTCGTTTTATCTTTTATTTTGTAGGTATTAAAAAAACATGAAGAACGATATAAGTCTTATCTCTCAAACCTTTATGGTTTGAGAGATATTCACAAGCAAAGTGTCCCCTCCCTCCCCTTTTACCTAGTGTAAGCCATCTCTTCTCAGATGTGGAATCCAGTCCATCGACCAGACAGATAACAGAAGGGGACAATTTTCTTCCTACGAGAACAATGAAAGCCCTGCCCCCCTTGACATGTTTTTCAGGTTTTTCCCTTATCTTAATTGAAGATTGTCCTTCTCTGCAGTCTACCTGAGCATCTCCCTTCTGATCTGGCTGAACAGTGTTACATCAGTAAAATGGGTGGGAGGGGGAGACTTTGTCATTGAATTACTCTTGAACTACAACTCTGACAGAATTGAAATAACACTCTCCAAAGTCCAAATACTGTGATGATTAATTAGACCTGCTTTTATTATAAAACATTACTATCCCTTTATCTAATAAATCAAAGCTGTGAAATATAAAGAAAATTTTGCATAGCTCCAGTCTATCAGAATCCTGCATATGAAGCCAGATTAAGCCTTGTGATTTACCCAGATTTTCTGAAAAAAATCTCATGCACATCAAATGAACTCGGTGGAGGCCACTAGGCCTGAGAAACTCTTATGGTTCATCTACTTTAACCAATATTTATTAAGAGACCAAACACAACAGTTCACAATTCCAGAATACAATCTCCTTTTAACTACACCAGTCAACAATTCCTACACACTATCTGATTCTCCAAAGCACAGCACACTTAGGTGATCCCAGTCAAAGCTAAAACACACAGAGGGTTAGAATGTGCAGGAAATGGGAGAGAGGAAGGGACACACAAGGAGGTGGTAAAGGCTGGATCACTAACAGCAGGGAGAGGAACAAGAAGAAGAGAGGGGGCAATATCATGTGAAAAGTCACCACACCTCGACTTTGTTTTCTGTTTCCAAAACCCACTGCGACTGTCTGTACATAAGCCAATAGTGGACAATTGTTATCCTCCAAGCTGTTGTTGGACTACAACTCCCATCATCCCTAGCCGGCCATTGCCTGGCTGTGGATGATGGGAATTGTAGTTCAGATTCTCCACCCATGGCATAGTCATTTGCCCCATTGACACAAACATTTCTAATTTAGGTCTCTTTTATTTGATAGGCATAGTAGAAAACAAGAGGGGGGTTGTTTTTGCTACAGAGGAGACAGTTCCCTTATACCATATCACAAGCACACACATATGAACATGCACACAATATTTTTAACCCTAAATGACATTCATTATCTATTGTTTAACCCAGATGGTACAGCTTTTTTTTATATCTAATGCAACTAGGAGTCTTATCTAGCATACAAGCGGTTGATCTACTTTTTTCAACTCCTATTTAGATTTTTTAACCATAAGTTGGGGGCCACCATTTGTGGCTCTTTGGCGAATTTGGTAGACTGTTACTTAACTTACATTTTTAATCCCTTGGTTACCTGAGGTTACACACTGAAGACAACTACGGCAGACCAGAACTTATTATATGATATCAGTAAACAGTATCACTAAATAAGTGTATTTAATAACATTTCAGGAAAAATACAATAAAATTGTGAAAAATGTACAAAGTCTTGTGGTTTACTTATTACACCTGAAATGTTCTTTAACAAAAAAGTTCAATTTTTTCTAAAAATAAAATGCCTTTTTTCACCATTTGGTGCTGTTACTCAGCAGGAAACACTATATGACAGAGTTTGTCATAAAAACAAGTTTACTATATCTTTACGAAGTGAAAGTGCACACAATTTTAAAGCTGGATGATCCTTACTGACAGGGTCAGACTGATATACATTGCTTGCATATAATATAAAATTAATATAAAAGTAAAAGAAAAATGGATCTAAGACAGCAACTCAGGAGTGGGATCCATCAATAGACTAAGCAATGTATTATTGCTAATTCTCTTTAAAAGCTTATCACACTTTCATTTTGTTTTTCTAAGCATACCTTAGACATCTCCAGATATGGTCCAGAAACCCCTGTTTTCAGACTTAATTAGCAAACTGATTTTCTAGCTTGTTGAGTTCACATGTAATCCTGCTCACTCCTAGCCCTATTTTGAGATTCCTTCCCTGTTCTCCCTATTTCAGGGAAATCCCACCTTTCCACCTACCAATTACTCACACCCCAATGAATCCCCTCCGACTCTGTGGTCCTATTCATACCCTTCAGACACTCCCATCATCATACATCACCAAAACTCTTGGGAGGCTTGGCATTGACGTTTCTCAAGTATGTCTTTATTTGTTTAAAGGTACTACAGTAGTGTACCTCTTTTTCTCTGTGTCTAGGTAAATCAGCTGCATCTTATTCATGAGGCTTATAGAAGGTCAACATGTATGTCTGAGGTTTCATTCAGATATTTGCCTGACAGTTTGGAGTTGTACTATCCATAAGAGTGGGATCTGAATGATTTGGTTGGTTCAAGAGAGTGACACATGTTTTCAGCAGCTTCTGAGAAGGGACTGGCAAAACAAATGGTTTTCTTATGAAACAGGCTGTTTCAAATGACCTGAAAATATATTTATAGTTTTTATGTTTTATTTTAATTTTTAGCCAGTCAGAAAGCAGAAAAAGTGTCATGTATATTACAAAGAAGAAAATCTCTCACCTCAATCACAGCATGTTCACATACAGGGCCCAGATTTGACCAAGGTAGAGAATCTTCTTTTGGCATGTCTGCTGTTTGTCTTTACCCCTTCTTCTCCCTTCATTATGCCCCTGCTTTCTCCTCATCATACAACCTACCTCCTTATCTCTCCCAAGCTACCAACCCCATTCTAATTTGCTTCATCCCTTCTTTCTCTCGCTCTCTCCCAACCTACTCTTACTTTTCCATTCATTATTTCCCATTCTCTCCTGTCCCTCCTCACTCTGATCCCAATTCTTTTTGTCCCTCTGCAATTCTTTCTGCGTGTATTTAGATAGACAAGTCATTTTCTCAAGATCTTCTGAATCAATCCCAGAAAAGAAAAATAAAAAACATGGTATAGGCTACTTAAATACACTTAATGAGACTAAAAGCTGACAGTCCCAATTGAAATAACTTGAACTGAGCTATGGAAGCCAGGGTCAAGAAGCTGTTTACCAATTTACATGAATCTTGTATATATAATCAAACTGGAGGTCACTGGGACAAACCAACTGCACCATAGGGAAGAAGCAAACATTCTCAAATTCCCCATTGATTTAAATGGAAATTGTAACCTCCTTAATACTACAGATTTTCAATACATTGTGAAGCAATGAATAATGGAGATCTTTCTAGCATTCAGAGAAGTAAAACCCCCATTTCGAACAATGAAATATTTACCTTAAAATTGTTTTACTTTGGTTTTATATACAATACATTTTGGGCCTTATGCATAAAGGCAGAGAAGTGCATTTCTGGGTAAATATAACTTTTAACCCCTTGAATAGTAGAGAGAAATTCATCTACTCTAGTGATGCCACAGAGCTCACAATTGAAATTGAGCTACGATAGTAATACCACAGAGTGTGCAATTAAAATTATGCTATACTGTTGATACTTAGAGCATCCAGCGCTGATACGTGAGCTACAATAGTTAGTGATACACATAGAGAGATTTTGTATGACACATCTGGCCCAGAAGACAGTCTTGGAGGTAGTTAGAATCATATCAAAATAAATAAATCTGCTGAATTCTTTTATTACACAAAATCATTCTGATTACATTTTCTTATAATAGCAGCCATGATTAACAACATCTTTGAAGAATGCTTTGACACAATTTTCCCGCAGATACCAAGGAACATTGTAGGGAGACTGTAACGGATGTTATCCGTTACTTAGGCCCTTGTCTGGACCACGAACAATTTCCTTAAAGACTATGGCCTTGTGGCCTCATTTGAACTCTGATAGGGGTTCCCCTAACATTATGTTAAAAAGGTTTTCATGTCGAATGTTGTATGTTTGTATATTGTCGAATGTCGAAGGTTTAATGTATTGTACAGTATAATGTACTGAGGGATACACGAACACCGAAGCCGGTGATTCCCCGGTTCCTTTGTTCGAGGTATCCACGCCATCTCGAACGCGGGAAACCGGAGGCAGTGAGTCGACGCCGGATTGGCCGACGTATGACTCACTGCGCACACTGATTGGCCAGGGTTGAAGCCGCATATTCAAACTAGTGTGTACGTGCTTCAACCCCTGGCCCAGTCCTCAGATGTGTATTCCCTCTGATCAGTCCATTGTCTCTGTCCAGACGTTGATTAATGATGTTAAGTGTACCATTGTCAATAGTGTGTTCAGTTGCCCATCTGCCATTGGCTTGTTTCCCTTGGCTACCATTGGCCCCTCTGTTCCCCCTGCCATTGGTCCATTGTTCACTGTCACCACTGGTCTGTTGTCTATGCCCATTGTGTTGGATTGGTCCCTGGGCCGAGCCTGCATTAGAATGCCTGGCCCTTCCCCTCCCTATTGTGGTACCATGTTGTAAACTGTATAAAAATTGAGTGTCTTGTTCAATAAAGTGTGTTACTGTTGGAGTGAACCAGAGTCCTGGAGTCTGTCTGTTCCTGTGGTAAAAGTGGCCAGTCTGCCGCCCATTCGAACCAGGTTCCTGTACGTTCGGCCGTCTGCTGCCAGGATCCCGCTACCGACCTTTGTATCCTGTCAGACGGCAACGTGGACTCTGCCCTTTGGTTTCCTGCCTAAGCTCCAACCTTCGAGTCGAGCACCGGAGTGATCGAACGGCTAGAGATACCGACTTTGGTTCCTGCTACATTTTCCCTGATTCAGTCCTGCGCTTGTTCAACGGCGTTCGAGTGCCGTGACCCCTCCGGCAGCCGCATCCTTTCGAGGCAGAATCGTTCTTCCCGAGGTTCGACGCCGCTTTGAGTCGACCTCCGGAACGCTGATTTGCTCGACCGGTGCACTCGACGGCGCCAGTCCGGCGTCGAGAAGGAGAGACCCGGGGACTAAGACAGAAGGCGACCCGGTCCTCGCACCTTCCTTCCGTTACATTGGTGGCAGCGGTGGGATTTCTCCTTCTTTCATCGAGTGTATCGAATGAGGAATGGAGGTACGCGGATCCGGCGGAGCAGTATTGCCCGAATGGGGTTTTCTGGACTTCTTGGATCTTATCGAATCAGTTGGACCCACATGGGGTCTCAGTGACTTCCACAAGCGCCTCGGAGCTGTAGAGCCCGACTGGAAGTACATTGACTTTTTAGTGAAGGAAAAGTGGACTATTATCGGGATTGGACCGAGTGATGACCCAGTGTATTGGAGGATGGTGAACCTTATGCCGCTTCTGGGATACAAGCCATCAGTGGCCAAGATTGATAGGCTGATGTACATTGTACGTGGCCGGTACATGCGTGAACTGTGTGCAGGAGAAGAGGAAGAATGTTGGGGGGGTTACCCATCTGAAGAGGACTTAGATGGAGGTTTCCCTGTTCACTCCACACTGGTGGGTGGGAATACATTCCTCACCAGTGCCCCTGTTGCCCTGGGAGCAGAGCCGTGCGTGCTCCCCAGGAGTATGAGTGATGCCGCCTGGAGGGATGGGACTGCGGTCTCCCTCCAGGCAGAAGAAAGGCCGGTGTGTGATGGCCTGCAAGGGGAGGACCCCAGTGGGCCTGGAGAAAACAGTGCCGCTGGCCCTCCTAAAGACATGGACTGTAAACTGCCGGATGGGAGCAAGCCCATCAGTCCCCCTGAGGACCCTGCTGTAGTGGGTGGGAGAGAACCCAGCAGCAGCCTCAAGATGTTGCCCCTGGTGGGGGTGGAAGATGCCCTGGGAGCGGAGCCGTGCGTGCTCCCCAGGATCACAAGTAATGCCGCCTTGAGGGATGGGACTGCGGTCTCCCTCAAGGCAGAGGAAAGGCCTATGTGCAATGGCCTACAGGAGGAGGATCCCAGTGGGCTGGGAGAAAATAGTGCTGCTGGCCCTCCTACAAATATGGACTGTGAACTGATGGGTGGGAGCAAGCCCATCAGTCCCCCTGAGACCCCTGCTGTACTGGGTGGGAGAGAACCCAGCAGCAGCCACAAAATGTTGCCCCTGGTGGGGGTGGAAGATGGCCTGGGAGCGGAGCCGTGCGTGCTCCCCAGGAGTACAAGCAATGCCGCCTTGAGGGATGGGACTGCGGTCTCCCTCAAGGCAAAAGAAAGGCCTGTGTGTGATGGCCTACCAGAGGAGGACACCAGCGGACTGGGGGAAAGTAGGGCTGCTGGAACTCCCCTGGATATGTTGCATGACCTGATGGGTGGGAAGGAGTGCCCCATCAGTCCCCCTGTAACCCCTGACTTGGTGCGTGAGAGCAAGAGCACCAGGTCATGTGAAGTCCTGGCTGGGATGAGTGGGACAGCCGTCCTCATCCCCAGCCCAGCATTTGTTCTGCCTCCCCCTGAGACCCCTGGCCTAGTGAGTGGGGCCACAGTCATCATTAAGGAGCCTGTTTGTACCCCTGCACCGGAGATCCCCACCTTGGTGAGTGGGACCAGGATCCTCACCAAGGACATTTGTGTTGCCCTGTCCCCTGTTGACCCCAGCTTGGGGGATGGGAATGTATTCCCCATCAGGCCCATACCTGATTTGACTCAGGAGCGTGGGAACTGCATCCGCTCCTGTCCCTCTGGGGCCCTGGCCCAACTAAAAGGGGCAGATGTGCCTCTCTCCCCAAACTCTGATACCCCGGAGCCAGAGGCACAATTGCCCCAGGGAGATCCCCCTTATAGACTGGCTCTTGACCCTGAGCCCCTGGCCCCAGATCCAGAAAGGTTTGATGTTAGCATTGCCTGGAGAAGGGCCCAGGAGAGACCACCTGTTTTGATGTTTGTCAGGACAAACAGGCATCAGTTCCCCTGGCCCAGGTTTAAAGACAAGGGAACTGGCATTTTCTTCACTGGCCCAGGACAAGGGCCTTGTACACTGCTACCGGGCCCAGACAAAGGGCTCATGTTTTCCCCTGGCCCAGGACAAAAAGACTGCTTCACCCTCTGGCCCAGGATTAAGGACCAAGGGACTTGCAATTGCTTCCCTGGCCCAGGACCAGGGCCGTGTTTCCTCCTACCTGGCCCAGACAAAGGGCTCATGTTTTCCTCTGGCCCAGGACAGAAAGACTACTTTAACCACTGGCCCAGGACAAGGGGCCCCTCAGTGGAAACTGGCCTGGGACCAAGGCCTTTGGACTAGTGCACTGTCCAGACAAGTGCCTCACCACCTCCATGCCCTCCTACAGCTCCAAGCCAGCGTTTACTACCGCACCCGCTGGCTTGGAACCAAAAGGGGGAGAAGTGTAACGGATGTTATCCGTTACTTAGGCCCTTGTCTGGACCACGAACAATTTCCTTAAAGACTATGGCCTTGTGGCCTCATTTGAACTCTGATAGGGGTTCCCCTAACATTATGTTAAAAAGGTTTTCATGTCGAATGTTGTATGTTTGTATATTGTCGAATGTCGAAGGTTTAATGTATTGTACAGTATAATGTATTGAGGGATACACGAACACTGAAGCCGGTGATTCCCCGGTTCCTTTGTTCGAGGTATCCACGCCATCTCGAACGCGGGAAACCGGAGGCAGTGAGTCGACGCCGGATTGGCCGACGTACGACTCACTGCGCACACTGATTGGCCAGGGTTGAAGCCGCATATTCAAACTAGTGTGTACGTGCTTCAACCCCTGGCCCAGTCCTCAGATGTGTATTCCCTCTGATCAGTCCATTGTCTCTGTCCAGACGTTGATTAATGATGTTAAGTGTACCATTGTCAATAGTGTGTTCAGTTGCCCATCTGCCATTGGCTTGTTTCCCTTGGCTACCATTGGCCCCTCTGTTCCCCCTGCCATTGGTCCATTGTTCACTGTCACCATTGGTCTGTTGTCTATGCCCATTGTGTTGGATTGGTCCCTGGGCCAAGCCCTCCCTATTGTGGTACCATGTTGTAAACTGTATAAAAATTGAGTGTCTTGTTCAATAAAATGTGTTACTGTTGGAGTGAACCAGAGTCCCGGAGTCTGTCTGTTCCTGTGGTAAAAGTGGCCAGTCTGCCGCCCATTCGAACCAGGTTCCTGTACGTTCGGCCGTCTGCTGCCAGGATCCCGCTACCGACCTTTGTATCCTGTCAGACGGCAACGTGGACTCTGCCCTTTGGTTTCCTGCCTAAGCTCCAACCTTCGAGTCGAGCACCGGAGTGCTCGAACGGCTAGAGATACCGACTTTGGTTCCTGCTACATTTTCCCTGATTCGGTCCTGCGCTTGTTCGACGGCGTTCGAGTGCCGTGACCCCTCCGGCAGCCGCATCCTTTCGAGGCAGAATCTTTCTTCCCGAGGTTCGACGCCGCTTTGAGTCGACCTCCGGAACGCTGATTTGCTCGACCGGTGCACTCGACGGCGCCAGTCCGGTGTCGAGAAGGAGAGACCCGGGGACTAAGACGGAAGGCGACCCGGTCCTCGCACCTTCCTTCCGTTACAGAGACTGAGCATCATTGGATCTGGGGAATAAGGAACCCTTCTATGTGAAGACTTATGTTTCACAGTCCAGTGTCCTGTCTTCCTCAAAACAGTCCTCATAGAATCTCTGCACAGAGGGTCTATGGAGGCCGTGTATGCAACCCATGAAGTTTCTGAAAAATAGACACAAATGTTCAGGTTGTGTTCCAGCTTAGGGGGTCACTTTTCCAAACCTCCCAAATGGCCAATTGGAGTTAATAAGTGGTGCCTCTCTATGGCCTACATTCCATTGCATTTGATAGGTGTATTCACTGGTTTTGCCACTGAATTCTATGGAGAAAATCGACAATGAAACCCTTAATAAAGTAAGCAAATTAAATATATTGCACATTTATTTTGGTTATTTGTAGAGCCAAATATCGAGCTTTTCTTTCTTAAATTATAGGTCAAATTTGATTTTTCATTGAACTGTCATATTTTATTGTTGGCTGTGATGCTGGTAATATTGCTCACAATGAAGATTCATATTCTATAACTAGAGATGAGAAAAATGTCTTGGATTCACTTTGTGAGTCTGGGAAAATCTCTGATTTCGCCAACTCAGTCTGGAAAAAAAAATCCAAGAGGAAAAGAGGGAAGGTGGGACAGAATGAGGTGATGATAGGGGAGCACAGATGGGAGAGAATAGAGGACATGGTGAAGGCCAAGGGAATGGGTAAGAGAAAGGCCAAAGCCTCTGACAGGAGGAGAGTGGTCCAGAGGATATGTAAAGGATGAGCAGGAAAGACAAGATGGAAAACAGGGGAAATAGAAGAGAGGGGATCTGGGTGAACGAGATTAAAGGGAGGGGTGTGGGCTGGAAGAAATGGAAGGGGTGTTAGTAGTCTAGAAGATAGGAAGGGAGAAGATGGCCAGATGAGACAGAGAAGGAAGCAGACAAAAGGAGACAGGAGACGGGTGAAGAAGCCTGGAGGGGATGGAAAGGAGAGGATAGAAGGATATGGAATGGAGGGAAGTAGGCAGATGTGTAAAATCAAGTATTGTTATGGATTCTTTTCCCTACACCTGCCTAACATCAATTTACTAAGCTATGCATGCAAAAATGTATCCCCTTAAAACTGCTTTTGCCAAGGGGAAATCAGTGGGAGTTATATATTTTTTTTTGGGGGGGGCTGCTTGAAGTTGTCACTATTCCATTTCTTTATCCATGCTATGGGACTGGCATACTGGGCTAACTGGATTTGAAGTCCAAACACTGGCAGGCATTTTCCACTGGTATGCACTACAGAGATTATACCCTTTAGTGCGTCTCTCCTATTATAGCCACTGTAGTTAGAGGCTAACACCACTGAGTATGATGAAGAAACTTTACAGAATCTCATTCAAGCTCACCCACTGAGTGTATAATAAAACAAATTCCAATTTGCACACCAGTTTGCATGGTTGCCATTTGAAAAAGGTTTGATCTGCAGTAATTTGTGAATGGATATACATCCAGAAATGTGAGTACCTTTGTTTTACTCTGCAGGAAATTTTTCATAAATAAAATGGACTGCTCCTTTAACATGCACTGACAATGCTCAGTGATCAGTAGAGATATGTAGCAAGATAAATATTCTAACATCTTATATATGTGAATCTGAAACAATATGTAAAATACAATTTTTTTTCCGAATTAAACCATCATATACAAGGATTTAATTGTTCAAGTTGGTTTTCTTTATTTTTTTTTCCTGAATACAAAGCAGAAATATAAGGTTGATTGAGGGGGTGATTTGAAGCCCTCCAGTTGCAACTAGACCACAACTCCCATCATCACCTTCCGTTCAATGGCTGGCAGAGGTTGATAGGAGTTGTAGTCTGATAGAAGGTAGATGACTTGATTTAAAGTCTTATTCTTCATCCTTTTTTATTTCTCCCTGTTATATACCTTTTGCTATTCATTTCAGGGTGAAGTAAAATTATATAACATTTTGGGAAAAATATACACACAAGAAGTCCAGCACTTGAAGATATGATGGCAAACACTTCCACAGCCACCATGTGTTTACCTTTGGTGCTGAGATAAGCTGGGATAAATGTCACCCAAACACTAGCGAATACCAGCATGCTGAATGTTATAAATTTGGCCTCATTAAATGTGTCAGGAAGCTTCCTAGCTAGAAAGGCCACTAGAAGGCTAGTTGAAGCTAAGAGACCCATGTAACCCAATACACATGAAAATAATACTTTGGATCCCTCATTGCATTCAATAACTATTGTTCCAACTTCTGCTGCTGTATTGAATTCTGCAAAGGGAGCAGAGGTGGTCAGCCACACTATGCAAAGTGTTACTTGGACCATTGTACAGGAAGGAACAATGTATATAGGTATTCTGAGTCCCACTAGCTTTTTTAGTTTACTGTCAGGATTTGTAGCACTGAATATCATGATGACAGTGATAGTCTTTGCAAGTATCACAGAAAGGCAAATTGAAAAGATAACACCAAACACCACCTGGCGTAGCATGCAGGTTACTGTGCTGGGCTCTCCAATAAATACCAAGGAACAGAGAAAACCAAACATGAGGGAGGTGAGGAGAAGATAGCTGAGTTCTCGGTTATTTGCCTTCACAATGGGAGTCTTGTGCTTTATTATGAACAGGCAAAGCACTGAAAATGTTAGCAGACAAAAAACTACTGAGATACAAGCCAGAGAGGAACCCAGCAACTCCTGGTAAGAGAGGAACTGAATGGGTTTTGGCACACACTCTTCTTTTCTTGTATTAGGCCATTTATCGTCCGGACACTTGAGGCATGCACTGTCATCTGGAACAACAGGAAATAAATATATTGTATTGAAAGTAGTTCATATGTGGAATGTACAACATGTTACATAGTAAATCAGGATGAAAAAACACATAGACTTCAACTTTTTTCCCCAGTATATTCCAGAAATTTAGAACTACATAATCCTTCCAGATGTCTTTATAAGAACCTATTTAATCTTATTTAATCCACAGTATAACCCTGTGTGTCCCCTTCTGCTAAAAATATATCTAATCCTCTCTTAAATGTGTCCATTGTATCTGCCATAACCCTGGGTAAGAAACCCATAATTTAACAGACCATACTGTAAAGTACCTCTTCCTGTTCTGAAGTTGAAACCTCCCTTTTCGTTTAACAGCAAGGGGCTGGCCCTAGTTATCTAATTATGCATCAGAATGAAATGTTTACTTGAGAGATCCTTGTATTGCAATTGCAACAAGATGTCCTCTTAGGTATCCATATTTGGCTAGTCACTCTTCCTACTTCAAGTCACCCAATCCTTTAGTTCATTTTGTTGCTCTTCTTTGCACTTTCTCCAGTTTTAGAATAGCTAAACTATACTGCATGTTTCAGGTGTGGTTTTCCCAATTACTTGTATATTGGCAAAATAATGTTGTCCACTCTTGCATCAATAACCCTTTTTTTGCAGGATGGTATTGTGTTTGCTTTTTCTACTGCTGCTTGACAATCATCACCATTGCCAAACTGCAGAAATGTGTCTACAATGTTACCATTAAGTTAATAAATAGAATGCAAATTCTGATCTGCTCTACAATGGGTGGACAAAGCCATGCATATGTTGTTGAGAATGCAAATATAAACACACCGAGGTTGGCTTAATAGGAGGAACTTGAGCAGTCCTGGAGAAAATCAACTCTTCCACTGGGGACAAAAACACCAACAAATATCTTTAATGTAAATGGGGCTTTTAAACTTGTGAAAAAAAAATCTACATCACATTGGTTCAAAATGCACTAGAATTATTTCTTGTTAAATCATCTTCACTGAAACTGTATAATGTTGGCTCTCTGGCAGTTCATAGTGGGAGTTCTTTGTCACTCTGGCATTTGATTTATGGTCACTGTACTGTGTTTCCCTGTAGTAAGTGAGAGTTCATGTAATTTTCATAGTGGATGTTGAGTGGTCTCTGTATTTCTCTTATACATTTGGGTGGACTGCTCTCTTAAGCTTACAGTTAATATTAGCTATCTGTTACTATAGTTGTTTTCTCTGTGTTTTTATTAATTAGTGAATGGACTAGTCTCTGTTACTCTAGAAGTTATTAGATTAATGTCTTTATGAAAAATGAGGGCTCACTTAACACATCTTAATAATAACAGCTTAGTATGGCCAGAAACTCATGATAACTTGAATACCATTTGCTCTTGTGTCTTTGCTCAAGAGATAACATCTTCATGCAGTATTAGATGTCATGGCATGGAGGCGGACATGAGAGCTGCTAGCAGGACCACATGACCTCAAACTCTGATCGTTGTTAAGGAAACCCTCTGGTACTTAAAATGTTAAGTAGGCTCATGCACTCTGCTTGCTTCAGTTTTAAAAACTGTGTTACGTCCATTTCTGCCAAGCACAGCCTTCCATCCAATTCCTTATTTAGCCCCATTTTAGACCACAAATATACCTGTTCTTATGTGTAATTATTCCATAGTTTACACATCAATTTTTGGAGGCTGCTCTGCATGCCAGAACATGCTCTTGCTGTGCATGAGAATGTTTTGTGCACTATAAGGTATGTAGATGAGCTTGATACTTTCTTCAATGGTCAATTGTGTTTGCCCTGTTCCTGACACTTGCTGCTTCTTTTTGCTATTTGGACTTCTTGGTGTTGGCTGTTCTGGGTCTCTGCTGATTTCTCCTACCCTGGTCTAGGCCTGTGTATTTCTGATTGCCACCTGCCATGACCCAGGTTGTCTGACTGCTTTTTTCTCCTGATTTGGTACTACATTTTGCCAGAATTTCATTGTGACCACACAAACCTGGGGGCTCAACCCATGGGGCAAAAAACTGCTTCTTACTGGTACTGTGCTTCAAAACTCCAGTCATTGCAGTCCCTTTCCAGGTCATAGCAGGCTGTTACAACATTCAAGCAACCAGTATCCTGTTAACCTGCTCTGTGCTGAACCCACCTTCTGACTATTCAGTCTTCTAGTCCTGCATTTGTGCATATTGTTAGTGTTGGGGTCACTGTATCCATCTTTAGATCCTTGCAGCAGTTAAGTTTTGCTTTGATGTAAGTTTTCCTGCAGTTGAACTGTAGCTCCTGAGTGTGACATGCTTACAGGTACTTTGTAGTTCATAGCAAATATCTGTAATGTCTGCATTCATGGTCATAACATTTCCACGCAGTCCTGGATGCTATCTCTTGTGAAAGAGCACCAGGGCAAAATTAACAGGGACCATAGTTATATTATTATGAGGTGTTTATTTTCCTTTAAGATACAAACATTTTGTGGCTATAATGTACTTTTGAGTAGACAAAGATCATACCAGTGTTTTTTTCCAGTATAGTTTGAGTTTTGGTAGGTATAATATTAAAACACTATACAACTTCCAATTATTCTAAATATGTACAATATCATAGTTATATGTTTGTGGCAAATTGCATCCTGCAATACCTCATAAGCTATTAAACATATACATATTTTGCATGACTTAATATGATTTAGAAGACACTAGCATAAATGTAACAATTAATCAACAATTAAAATGTTACACACCATCAGGGTTGAGAATCTCTCCTTCAGAGCATGGTATACAATCAAAACAGCATATTTTTTCACCTTGACGTGTTGCCCTTCTGTGTCCTTTAGGACATGGATCACTGCAGATTGAGATAGGAACCTAAATAAAAATGAAATAAAAAGAACATTACTCATATTGAATAAATCAAACAAGACTAAGTAAATTCTATTCATTCAACCTCTTCAGTCTGGCGAAGAAGAACTTCAGCAATTTTGAAGAAAATCAACTGCATCATTGGATAGAGATAAAAATTTGAATGAGACATTTAATCCTTTGATTGCTAAAGGTCTTCAACACATTGCTTGACAATGCTTTGAAGACCTACTATAAGTTTAAAGATGTCAGATGTCCTATTTAAGGCAAATGGGAAGTATGATGCAGCTGGTTTGACCCAAAACTGTTCCAACTTTTTAGACACCATGTGTGGGAAAAATGATATACGGCACTAGTTTTTTTAGAAATGTGTTTGGGTGCAAAAATTGATGTGATCTCATCTTAAGCAAAAATAGAAAAAACAGTGTTGCCAATGTAAATAACTCTAAATTAAAATGCTAATCCTGTCCTCCAAAGCATGCATCTCCTGAAGCCTAGAGATCAAATAAACTTCTTGTGGAGTGTGAATGCAGTAATAAACTTGACTATTGCTTTATCTATACAACAACTTCTAGTGTGATAATTTAAGGAACAGTAAGCATTTTAATGAAATATGTATGTAGGAGGACACTGGTAATTTAAAAAACAGTGTAAAGTATAATGACTATGGAAATACGCATCTCTCGGCAGTTGTTATACTGTTGTTTTACTCAGGAGGAAAAGTGGAGATCACATACATGCAGCAAATCATCACTGGGAAGTGATTTTGATAGGGGTGGCCAGAGGGGTGAAGCCCCTCTGCCACTCCTGGCAAAATTGTTGCAAGGAGATTCACAGAGGTAGCAGTTTTCACAGGAATTGTTGGGTGGGGGAATCCAGCTGCACACTCCTTTGAAAATTGCTACAAAGAGACTCACGCCTTCAATGTACAGCATTGCTGTGGTCCAGCTGACCTGAGCTCGATTGAATAGACAACACTGTGCAACATTCACTAGTAAAACAAAGGTTGAAACTGTTGTTTTTCATTAGCAGTGCCCTCCAGTGGTCAGATTTCAATTAATTCTTAAGTGCCATTTTATGGGAGAGGTGGATCCTTAAGGAACAGTTCTCCATAAGCCATAATGAAAATTGCTGAGACATTCCTGACAGTTTGATCTTTTAGGACATAATGATGATTTTACTCACTTCCTAACAAGTTATCTGTAACAAGTGATAGCTGTGGGGATACCCATGTTTTGCTGAGCAGAAAAAGCTCTATAACTTATAGGTTTTCATACCATGTTTATTACTACTTTAATCTAAGGTAGAATAGTTAAAAAACACTACCAGTACTGCCACTCAGGAAAAGCCGTCATAAATTCAGATAGCACTTTTGAAAGCCCAGTGTATTTTACCATGTGATAGGAATGAGTCAGAGGCCTGGAAGTTGAATATGGCTATGAATGAGATTGCAGTGCTAGTTACAGTTTTTGCCAGGGTAAAACTTTCCAATTGTTTTCTCAAACAGTTTATAGACAGGCACAATGCTACTTTTCAGTGGTGGAAGACTGAGCCTTTGCCTTTCAGCTAATTTTCTAGCCATGTCATCATCTCTCTCACTCTCAACGTCATCTGTATCTGCAGAAGAGAAGGATGCTGGAGGGATATATTCTAGATCTACATCATTATCAGTCATTAGGTCATCCTCCGCATCGCCCGCCACTTCCTCACCACTACTTTTATATTCCTCTCGGAGTTTATAGGCCTCAGACAATTACTTTATACTTTTTTCCCTTTGAGGTATTTTCAAACATTCACTGCTACTTTCACAACAGGTGTTTTTGTGCTTGTTTGTCTCACTGTCAGATTCAGCAGCTGGTTGAGCTGCTAGACCTTCTTGCACTATGTCACCAACACTGGAATGTGGCTCGTTGTCATTGTCAGTGATTTTAGATGGTTTATTAATAGTACTTGTGCTGGTAGAACTTTTTGTGAGATTTTGACATACTACATCTTCCTCAGGAGTAGAGGGATCACCATTCTTTATTGCACACGCTGCAGCAACCATGGAAGCAGTCAGTTTTTGGACTACCATTTAACTCACATGTCCCTGCAGTGCTCCTAATCCTTTCACCCTACCCCTTGTGTGTTTGCTGGACATAACTCAACTACTGTGTATGTTTTTACTGTAAAGTAAGTAATAAAACTAATTGTATGTGATGTCTTGCCTTGAATCTCTACAAAATACTCTCTCATCTGGTATCATTCTGCCTCAGTCACAGATCACATCAGGGTCCCTGTATCTGTCACCTTTCCATTATTTTTTTAAAGAAGAGAAGAGAAGGGCGCAGGACCCTCTAAGAGCACAAAACTGTATATTGGATATACCAGTGACCCCCACTATATAAGGCCACTTACCAGATCCAAATCGATATCCACATTCATAAAAGTGCCTCTCAATAGATGTACACCCAAAGCCTCTGAACTTCCAATGATATTTATTGTATATATTGGATGTATTCCAATAAAAACATATGCCAATAAATTCTCAGTAATTAAGGCATAAACTCATTTGAAAACATATAGAATAAAAAATAAAAATATTTTGTATTTTTATTTTTTATTCTATATATTTTTTATTCTATATGTTTTCAAATGAGCTTATGCCTTATTTACCCTTGATAAAGTATTCTTAATAATACGAAATGCGTTGGGTGATTTTTACTGAGAATTTATTGGCATATGTTTTTATTGGAATACATGCAATATAAATATCATTGGAACTTCGGAGGCTTTGGGTGTACATCTATTGAGAGGCACTTTTCTGAATGTGGATATCGATTTGGATCTGGTAAGTGGCCTTATATAGTGGAGGTCACTGGTATTATCAATATACAGTTTTGTGCTCTTAGAGGGTCCTGCGCCCTTCTCTTCTCTTCTTTGTTCTACAGCATTTGGTCTGAACTTCACGCTATCCACTAGTGTGTAGAGGGGCAGCAGACACCAGAGACAAACTGTGAGAAACTGTGAGAATTTGTGACACCTCCATAAAAAAGATTTCACTAACTGTACAATACCTGAACCAGCCCTAGAAGTACTCCATTGATATTACCTTCTCTATGTTGATTGAAGTGAGGATTTAGAAATTCCCACATTTTTGTAGTGGGAACTTATGAACTAGTATTATACAATTTAATTTATATACACCTATCACGGTACCCGTGATTCGTGCTGCTCTCTGTCTGTCACTTGCTGAGTATACGTGATTGGCTGTCTGTCTTTAGCCCTCCTCATACAGCCTTTTTAAACCCAGGTTGCACTTTCGTGGTGTTTCTGACTCCACTCTGCCTGACCTGCTTGTCAGATCTCTGGGCCTGTTTCCAGTGTTCCTGTATGCTACGTTCCGGTGTTCCAGTGTTCCTGTACATTAACGTTCCGGTGTTCCAGTGTTCCAGTGTTCCTGTACATTTATTTTCCGGTGTTTCCAGAGTTCCAGCGTTCCGGTGTGTCTGTATTCCGGGGTTCCAGTGCTCCAGCACCGTGCGGGTTAACTTGTATGAGTGTGAGTCTCGTGCTCCAGCTGTCGCTTCGGCGACATTGTTCTCCTCGCTATTTGCATACACATTGTTGTTTCCAGCGTGCGGACGCTGGTTTACTCCACTAACCTGGTTGCAATACACATTGAAGGTTCCGGCGTACAGACGCTGGTTTACTCCACTAAACCTGGTTGCTATATACATTGTTGGTCCCAGCGTGCGGACGCTGGTTTACTCCACTAGACTGGTTGCGAAATACATTGTTGGTTCCAGCGTGTGGACGCTGGTTTGCTCCACTACCTGGTTGCAATGCACATTGATGGTTCCAGCGTGCGGACGCTGGTTTACTCCACTAAACCTGGTTGCGATATACATTGTTGCTCCCAGCGTGCGGACGCTGGTTTACTCCACTAAACCTGGTTGCTATATACAGTGTTGGTCCCAGTGTGCGGACGCTGGTTTACTCCACTAGACTGGTTGCGAGATACATTGTTGGTTCTAGCGTGCGGACGCTGGTTTGCTCCACTACCTGGTTGCAATACACATTGATGGTTCCAGCGTGCGGATGCTGGTTTACTCCACTAAACCTGGTTGCGATATACATTGTTGGTCCCAGCGTGCGGACGCTGGTTTACTCCATTAAACCTGGTTGCGATATACATTGTTGGTCCCAGCGTGCGGACGCTGGTTTACTCCATTAAACCTGGTTGTGATATACATTGTTGGTCCCAGCGTGCGGACGATGGTTTACTCCACTAGACTGGTTGTGATTTACACTGTTGGTTCCAGCGTACGGTCGCTGGTTTGCTCCATTAAACCTGGTGGCGCTATTTACCATTAGTCCCAACGTGCGGACGTTGGTTTGCTCCTGTACATCCAGTACTGTGGTCAGTCGCTGTCCACTTCCTTGCAGTTGTCTGATTATCCTTGACAATAGACTTCTGCTGATTAGACCTCTATACTTATGCTCTCTGCTGTCTTAGTCACCTGACAGCTGGTCTACTTGCTCTGGCTGCCCTGCCCGGTATTGGTGAGGCCGGTAGAACCTTGATGACACCATCCTGTAGGTTGCCTCACCCGGTATTGGCAGGGCCGGTAGAGCCTACTACAGTACTCCTTTGGGCTGCCCTGCCCGGTATTGGTAAGGTCGGTAGAACCTTGTATATCACCATCTTTAAGGTTGCCTTACCCGGTATTGGCAGGGCCGGTAGAGCCTACATTTTGCATGCCATTGGGCTGCCTTGCCCGGTATTGGTAAGGCAGGTAGAACCGGTATACGTCATCTCACGGTTGCCTTACCCGGTATAGGCAAGGCCGGTAGAGCCTGTCATTAAACTGTCACTTGGGTTACCTTGCCCGGTATTTAGGCAAGGCCGGTAGAACCTATTGTATGTTCTATTACTGTTGGTAGAACCTATTGTATATTCTATTACTGTTGTATTGTTATGTATGTTTACCCTACGGGGACTGCCTTTAACTTTTAATAAAGTTAAGTCATTTTACCAACCTTAAGTCTGAGAGTGTTCAAAAGCCGTGACAGTACGAAAGGGCCATGACCTCAGACACTAAGAGTGACGGTAATGCACAGAATATCCATTGGAGGATGGATATGCACGAGCAACGTTTGGATAAGCTAGCGGTTGCTATCCAAACTATTCTTGAATGCACGGTACTTGCGGATAAGTCCGGTGCTAACCCGGTGGTCCCGCCAATTCCGACACCGGAGAATGAGTCTAAGCCCTCAGGGCCGCAGTTAAAGGGTTAACGGCTTCTGCACCCTTGCCACTGAGATATGACGGTGACCCTCAACTATGCAGAGGGTTTATTAATCAAGTCGAAACATTTATGGAATTGACGGCACACGCATTTCCTAGTGATCGCAGCAAGGTTGGGTTCATGATATCCCTGCTGACTGGCAGAGCATTGGCTTGGGTCAACCCACTTTGGGAAAACGCTAAACCTTGCACAAAGAATTTCTGTGATTTTGTGCAATCCTTTCGGAGAGTATTTGAGCCTCCTGGTAGAACTACCTCTGCTGCTAAACGTCTTATGGAGATACAACAGGGCAGGCGCACGGTTGGCGATTATGCCATTGAATTCCACACCTTGGCAGCAGAGGTAGGATGGAATAACGAGGCCCTGTTGGCAGCCTTTGCTCAAGGATTGAGTGACCAGATTAAAGATGAGATTGCAACTAAAGAATTACCTACTGACCTAGATGATTATATTGAATACGTGATTCTAATTGACTCCAGAATATGTGAAAGATTAACCGCCAGAGAGCGACGAGTACGGTTAAAGAATAATGGGTCCAGTAGCATATTTTGCCCACCCAAACCTCCCTCTGCATCCAAACCTAGTGAACTTATTTCGGAACCAAGTGAACCTATGCAGGTGGGGTTCACTAGGTTAACTAAGGAGCAGAGAAGGTATCGCAAGACACAAGGATTATGTCTGTATTGCGGAAAAAATGGTCACCTATTAAGATCTTGTCCGGTACGTCCGGGAAATGCACACACCTAGGGTACCTTGGGGTACAGGCCCTAGGTGGTGTCCAATCGTCCCCATTGTTGGGCACACTTAAACCCACCATACAGGTGGTATTGTCATGGGCACAACGCTCGGTTGAGGTTTTGGCCTTAGTTGATTCTGGTGCTGCTGGGTATTTTATGGACAATACCTTTGCTGAATTGCACGGGGTACCGCGGATTGAGAAAGAAACCCCTCTTGCTATTGAAGCAATTGATGGCAGACCTTTGGAATCCGCCCAAGTTACTTTTGAAACAATGCCTTTGTCCATGACTATTGGGGCTCTTCATAAGGAAGAGCAGCAGTTCCAATTGATTAATTCTCCTCACCATGCCGTGATTTTGGGCTTTCCTTGGTTACAGTTGCACAATCCACAATTTGATTGGCAGAAATGTGAGATTGCGGCTTGGTCTCAGTTCTGTATGGATAAGTGCGTTACCCATCCTGTTAAGGTCTTGTGCACCTCCCCTTCACTACCTGATGCCTACCAACAGTTTAGCGACGTTTTCAGTAAGAGAGAGGCTGGCGCCCTACCTCAGCACAGACCATACGATTGTCGCATAGAACTGAGTCCTGGAGCAGTACCGCCGAGGGGACGCACGTATCCATTGTCTTGTGAGGAGAACCAAGCTATGGAGGAATACATAGCAGATGCCTCCAGTAGAGGGATCATTAGGAAATCTACTTCTCCGGCCGGTGCCGGGTTCTTTTTTGTTAAGAAAAAAAGTGGCGAACTGCGACCTTGCATAGATTATCGTGGGCTGAATAAGCTGATGGCAAAAAATGCCTACCCTATACCACTCATCACCGAGCTGTTTGATAGACTTAAGGGGTCCTCAATTTTCACCAAATTGGACCTAAGGGTAGCCTACAATTTGATACGTATCAGAGCCGGTGATGAGTGGAAAACTGCCTTCAATACGAGATCTGGGCATTATGAATACCTAGTTATGCCATTTGGTCTATGTAATGCTCCTGCAGTTTTTCAAGAACTGATCAATGACGTTCTTAGAGATATGTTACAATCTTGTGTCGTAGTCTATCTTGACGACATACTTATCCACTCCAAAGATCTGTCACAACACATCAAGGATGTGTCTGAAGTCTTGCTGCGCTTACGAAAAAATAAATTATTCTGTAAACTGGAGAAATGCGAGTTCCACAAAACCAGTGTACCATTTCTGGGGTTTATAATTGGCAAAGAGGGCATTGCCATGGATAAAGAGAAATTGACGGCAGTCTTACAATGGCCTAAACCCAAGAGCCTCAAAGCCATCCAACGATTTCTGGGCTTCGCCAATTATTACAGGAAGTTTATTAAAAACTTCTCCTCTATTGTGAAACCTCTGTCTGACCTCACGCATAAGGGCGCTAACCCATCCCTCTGGCCGGTGGCTGCTGAAGAGGCCTTTGAGAAGTTGAAGGTAGCCTTTGCTGAAGCGCCTGTGTTGTCCCACCCTAATCCAATACTCCCCTTTACTTTGGAAGTTGATGCCTCAGATATTGGGGTCGGGGCGGTGCTCTCTCAGCGACAGGTTAAAGGCGGTACACTCAGACCCTGTGGATTCTTCTCAAAAAAATTGACTAGTGCTCAAAGTCATTACGAGATTGGTGATCGAGAATTACTGGCCATTATCCTCGCTCTCAAAGAATGGCGTCATTTACTTGAAGGCACAAAAAAACCCGTTTTGATCCTGACTGATCACAGGAATCTGACGTATCTTTCTGAGGCCAAGAGACTGTCTTCTCGCCAGGCCAGATGGGCACTGTTTCTATCCCGATTCAATTTCGTTGTATCATACCTGCCGGGGTCAAAGAATGTTAGGGCTGATGCTCTGTCTAGACAATTTGAAGCAGAGGTTGACAGAGAGGAGGCACCAGCACCTATCATTCAACCTGATCGAATATTGGCTACCATACGTACTAGTATTACTTCACCACTAGGTGAGGAGATTTTGGCATCCCAAGCCTCTGCTCCCCATGAGACTCCAGCGGGCAAATGTTTTGTCGCTGAGCCATTCCGTACTCGATTACTTGAGACCTACCACTCCTCTAAGGCTGCGGGACATATTGGTAGGGATCAATTGTTCTGGTCTCTCTCTCAGCTATTTTGGTGGCCTTCTATGAGAACAGATTGTGCCAATTTTACGAATGCCTGTGCCACCTGTGCCTGTGCCAAAACCCCTAGACATCTCCCTGTGGGCTTGCTTCAGCCGGTGCCTAATGGTGAACGCCCTTGGTCTCACATCTCTATCGACTTTATGGGAGAATTGCCCAGGTCTAGTGGGTACTCCTTCATATTGATGGTGGTAGACAGGTTCTCTAAAATGGCACACTTCGTACCCCTCCGTGGTCTTCCTTCGGCCAAAGAACTGGCAATGGTATTCGCTCGAGAAGTATTTCGGTTACATGGAGTACCCAGGGTGCTGGTGTCTGACAGGGGGAGACAGTTTGTGTCCAGATTCTGGAGGGCATTTTGCGAACAGATGGGCATACAGCTATCATTTTCCTCGGCATATCATCCCCAGACTAACGGGGCCGCTGAGAGGGCCAATCAAGGATTGGAACAGTTTCTGCAATGTTTTGTGACTAACCATCAGGATAATTGGGCCGACTTGTTGCCTTGGGCAGAGTTCGCCAGGAACTGCGCAGTTAATTCTTCTTCCGGGAGCTCTCCGTTTTTGATCAATTATGGGTTCCAACCCTGTCTGCTCCCGGATTCATTTCAATCACAGCAGATTCCAGCTCTGGATGAGTATATAGAGCAACTCCGTTCCACATGGGCACAAGTTCAGAGGGCATTGGGCCAGTCTTTTCAGCGACATCAGCGTCATGCCAATCGCAGAAGGCTTCCAGCGGTTTCCTTTCAAGTCGGGGATAGAGTATGGCTGTCTTCCAAGAATCTAAAGCTCAAGGTCCCATCTAATAAGCTGGCACCTCAGTTCATTGGTCCTTACAAGATCATTTGCAAAATTGACCCTGTTTCTTATGCCTTGTAATTGCCTGCTTCTATGCACATTCATAATGTATTCCATGTGTCTCTCCTTAAACCTCTGGTTTGTAACCGTTATACTACCACATCCGTGATGCCAGGTCCTGTTGAAGTCGAGGGGTAGGAGGAGTATGAAGTACAAAACATTATTGATTCCCGCAGACGTAGAGGAGGGGTACAGTATCTGGTGCATTGGAAAGGTTATGGTCCTGAGGATCGTTCCTGGGTAGACAGTAAGGACCTTCATGCACCCAAGTTATTACGAGTATTTCATGCCAAATACCCTCAGAAGCCTGGACCCTACTCTAGGAGAGGGGTTCTTTGAAAGGGGGGTACTATCACGGTGCCCGTGATTCATGCTGCTCTCTGTCTGTCACTTGCTGAGTATACGTGATTGGCTGTCTGTCTTTAGCCCTCCTCATACAGCCTTTTTAAACCCAGGGTGAGCACTTCCAGGTTGCCCTTTCGTGGTGTTTCTGACTCCACTCTGCCTGACCTGCTTGTCAGATCTCTGGGCCTGTTTCCAGTGTTCCTGTATGCTACATTCCGATGTTCCAGTGTTCCAGTGTTCCTGTACATTAACGTTCTGGTGTTCCAGTGTTCCTGTACGTTTATGTTCCGGTGTTTCCAGAGTTCCAGCATTCCTGTGTGTCTGTATTCCGGGGTTCCAGTGCTCCAGCACCGTGCGGGTTAACTTGTACGAGTCTGAGTCCCGTGCTCCAGCTGTCGCTTCGGCGACATTGTTCTCCTCGCTATTTGCATACACATTTTTGTTTCCAGCGTGCGGACGCTGGTTTACTCCACTAACCTGGTTGCAATACACATTGAAGGTTCCGGCGTACGGACGCTGGTTTACTCCACTAAACCTGGTTGCTATATACATTGTTGGTCCCAGCGTGTGGACGCTGGTTTACTCCACTAGACTGGTTGCCAGATAAATTGTTGGTTCCAGCGTGCGGACGCTGGTTTGCTCCACTACCTGGTTGCAATACACATTGATGGTTCCAGCGTGCGGACGCTGGTTTACTCCACTAAACCTGGTTGCGATATACATTGTTGCTCCCAGCGTGCGGACACTGGTTTACTCCACTAAACCTGGTTGCAATATACATTGTTGGTCCCAGCGTGCGGACGCTGGTTTACTCCACTAGACTGGTTGCGAGATACATTGTTGGTTCCAGCGTGCGGACGCTGGTTTGCTCCACTACCTGGTTGCAATACACATTGATGGTTCGAGCGTGTGGACGCTGGTTTACTCCACTAAACCTGGTTGCGATATACATTGTTGGTCCCAGCGTGCGGACGTTGGTTTACTCTATTAAACCTGGTTGCGATATACATTGTTGGTCCCAGCGTGCGGACGCTGGTTTACTCCACTATACTGGTTGCGATTTACACTGTTGGTTCCAGCGTACGGTCGCTGGTTTGCTCCATTAAACCTGGTGGCGCTATTTACCATTAGTCCCAACGTGCGGACGTTGGTTTGCTCCTGTACATCCAGTACTGTGGTCAGTCACTGTCCACTTCCTTGCAGTTGTCTGATTATCCTTGACAATAGTCTTCTGCTGATTAGACCTCTATACTTATGCTCTCTACTGTCTTAGTCACCTGACAGCTGGTCTACTTGCTCAGGCTGCCCTGCCCGGTATTGGTGAGGCCGGTAGAACCTTGACGACACCATCCTGTAGGTTGCCTCACCCGGTATTGGCAGGGCTGGTAGAGCCTACTACAGTACTCCTTTGGGCTGCCCTGCACGGTATTGGTAAGGCCGGTAGAACCTTGTATATCACCATCTTTAAGGTTGCCTTACCCGGTATTGGCAGGGCCGGTAGAGCCTACATTTTGCATGCCATTGGGCTGCCTTGCCCGGTATTGGTAAGGCCGGTAGAACCAGTATACGTCATCTCGCGGTTGCCTTACCCGGTATAGGCAAGGCCGGTAGAGCCTGTCATTAAACTGTCATTTGGGTTGCCTTGCCCGGTATTTAGGCAAGGCCGGTAGAACCTATTGTATGTTCTATTACTGTTGGTAGAACCTATTATATATTCTATTACTGTTGTATTGTTATGTATGTTTACCCTACGGGGACTGCCTTTAACTTTTAATAAAGTTAAGTCATTTTACCAACCTTAAGTCTGAGAGTCTTCAAAAACCATGACAACACCATTGTTTTTGGAGGATTTGAGATGGCATATTAGAATTTATATAGAATTTATATGATTTATATTTGTTGGTACTTTTGAATGTCTTCATATTATTTTTCAATCTATCTCCTTGTGATTGTATTTTCCCTGATTACCAAGCACTGACATAATTGAGAATCCTTACCTTTTTCGGTGGGTTCTCTTTTCTTTCTTCCATTATTTTTTGAAAATGTATTTATTTATTTTAATTAACCGTCCCTAACACTGTCAACAAAGAACTAAAAAACATACTCCCTGTTCAACTACTTTTTCTCCAGCCTCCCCTAGGACAGAGATAACAGCCAGATCAGGAAGAAACCTGGATAACGGTTGCCTGTGTTTTCCCAATCAGTCATTCAGAATTTTGGGAGTTTTGGGGTAATTCTCCTTTGCTCCCACCTCACACCCCTAGACTCCCTTAGTACAGAGATTACAGCCAAACTGGGAAGAAACTTGGAATATGGCTGCCTGTGTCTTCCCAATTAGTCATACCAAATATTTGGGTATATGGGTCAAACTCCTTTCTCCCTTCCTGTCCCCCCAGAGTCCCCCTGACTCCACTAATGCAGAGAACATATTTCCTGTCTACAAGACTCCCTAAACTAAGCTTCAATTCCACTTTATTAGCTTGCCTTCTCTAGCTGCTTTCTCTTCCTCTTAGAAACACAGAATGGCGAGCTGTGAGTGGAACCTGACACACTTTTATATGCCTGTGGTAAAAGAATAGGAACTTGCCATGTGGTGGGGATAAACTATGTCTTTCCATTTATTTATTTCCTATCAAGGAGCTAGGTGGAAAAAACAAAAAACAGCACTTTACCTGAAAGTTTCCCACTTTTTCCTCCTGTTTCTCTTCTGAGGTGAAAGTTTAACCCATCCCTAATTCTGACCTCTATTTTCCTCTCTACATGAACATCTATTTTAGCTCAACCCCAGCCTGACATAGTATCTTGCACAATTTGCAGTCCCCAACATGTTGCTTGTCCTGACCCTGTCTCTAATCTTAGATGCCCTTAAGTCGGTATCCTTTTGAAATGTCGCCCTACTGGGCGTCCAACCAAATGGTGCAGTAAACATGTTGCCGGCTTGAAATAAGAATATTGGATGGTTAAGTGTCAACACATCAAAATGTTGACGCATTCAGATGTCAAAGGTTGAGTAGCCTCTGCTGCCTGCTGCTGTGTATGGTCTCTGCTCCACCCAAATATGACTTAAACAACATGCGTCCTTAATTCTCTCTACTTTGCAGTCTACCTCTCACATACTTCTGTCAAAGGAAAGAGTGATAACCCTATGAGTGCCAGAGTGGAGTTTAAGTACTTCTCTTACTGTCACCATATACCAAAAACCATCCTTGTCGGAGGGATAACCTTATGAGTGGCAGAGCAGAGTGAAAACTAAACCTTACAATGTATTTAGCCGAGCAGCAGATTGAGAACAAAGAGATGGGCACAGGGATTCTTTTTTAGTTCTAACATCTGACCCATGTTCCTTCCATCTTGCAGCCTGCAGAGAACGTCACCCTCATCAAGCAGCTACTGGAGGTTGGACAAAGGGAGGTTCCAGGAATAGAAACTCTTCCTGAAGGAGGCTGAGCTGTCCAGCTCCAGGAGCTGCATGATGTAGGCAACATTCTCAGCAGGCCACAAGACGGAAGAAACAGGAGTCAGATGTTAGAACTAGGGATGCAAGAAAAAAGTATCCTCAGCTCTTTGTTCTCAGTCTGGCACTCATCGTGTTATCTCTCCAACATGGATGGTTTTTGGCATATGCTGACAGTAAGAGAAGTGATTTAACTCTGCTCCGGCACTCATAGGTTTATCCCTCCATCCTTTGATAGGATGCTGCGAGTGGTGGGACGCAAGGTAGAGAGAATTAAGGATGCATGTTGCTTAAGTCATATCTGGGTGGAGCAGAGACCACCCACAGCAGCAAGCAGCAGAGGCTACTCTACCTTCAACATCAGAATGTGTATTATTTTGGTACAAAATTTAATTTATACATAAAACTTTAAATGTCCTCAGGGATGAATAAATCATTTCAATCATAATGAATGTAGAGGCTGCAGCCTTCCATTTGCATGCTCTTCGTCATGTAAGAATCTCAACCCTTTGAATGTCAAAGGGGTGTCCAACACATTGCAAAGCAATGCATTGCTTACCCTTCTGGCACTCAAGGGGTTAAAATATCTGTAGATCTCTGGCTTTTAATGTCTTATACTTACTTGAAGATGTCCCCCGTTCCATAAAATCTTGTTATGTTCAATACTGAGTTCCTGGCCTTTTGGAGAACGACCATCAAAGCTTCCAATGGAAACATATTGATTGCTGCCATTAGGGAACAGCTGCCAGTTCAAGATATCCACATATAAAGGAACATCTCCATTTTCATCAAAGAATATTGTCTCTCCTGCAGTATTGTTGAAATTAATATTTTTTATGTAATGAAGCAACTGAAAGGGAAACCATGTATTACTGCCTTGATTAGAGGTGTCATAATCAGTGATAGACCTTCCAAAATGATCTTATCCTAAGGTATTGAAAATATTGACCCTACAAAAATGTAAATTCTAAGTAATATCTCCCTGCTTGCACTAACCCACAAATGCTCTAATCAGTCTTCAAGGAACCCTTAACACGTAACAACTTAGCGATATCATTGCTTGTTTTCTCACACACAAGCAATCATACACACATGCAAACATTCAAACACACATGTAAATGTATACACACACAGGACTTCTCACTCTGCGTTTATTTACAAATTATATATTTCACTTCTTGTACACACACAGAGACAGAACTTCTCCCTGTGCCTTTCTGATAGAAATAACACCAATTTAGAGACTAAATAAGTCGTTATCTGGTGCAGTTCATTGTACACTAAATGAAAAAAAAGTTTGGTGAGTAATAATTTTGGAATGAAAAATATCCCATAAGTGGCGGTACCATTGTTTTTTTTATTCAGCAGGTAAAATCCTATAACTTACTATTTTTTCATAAAATGTTTACTGATTTTTAATACAGTTGTGACATGCTCCTGAGTTCCAGTTCAAATTTTATTTACCAAGAAGTTAGAAAGTCCATATACACGGGCTGATTCAGAGTGGGGCACTTCGGACGTCTCAAGCCTGTCTCTGCTGCCAGCTCCGGGGCAGCAGCGGAGGCCGCTGGGTGACAGTTTGTCACCCAGCGGCCTCCGCTGCTGCCCCGGAGCCCGGAGCACAGACAGGCTGTGAGCCATCCGGAGCTCCCCACTCCGGATCAGCCCGTGAAGCCAGTCGCTACTGCGTATGACTGCATAGCTCCAGCAGTCTCCATTGCATATGCGCTGCTTAGCACACAGGGAGCTTCGCAGACTAGCATTTTATATATAGAGAAATTTCTGGTGAGCTTTTCTTTCAAAGTGATGAATAAAGTACCAAATTTAATGAATAAAATTCCTTCTATAATCTATGTTAGGAACAACACTCATTTATTGATAAACAATACCTAAAGTTTTTTTTCCAAATAGAGAGCTGTGCACTTGGTGCATAGCTGCCTCCACTGCATAGTATATGACATCAAAAAGATTGAGCAGAATCTTCTAAATATTTGTTGGAATGGATTCATAAAATATTATCAATTTTAATCAATAAGAACATATTAAAAATAGAAACAAAAACATAATAATCTGTTCACTGTCCCTCAAAATAGCCTATAACAATAATTTAGAGGCAAAAGCTAGATCCTTTATATGATTGTGATCTGGTTTACCACCTGTGAAAATGTAAAATTCATCTCAGTTCCAAACTATGGGAAACTAAGGGGTGTGAAAAAGAGGTAATAAAGTGGGGATGTCTTCTCCAGTGTGATAAGACATCCAGTTCCTATGCTATTCAATGGTGCATATGCACTAAGATCTCTCAAATTGGACAAATCTTAGTGCCTTGGCTACTTAGAATAATATAGGACTGGAAGTTTATTATACTAGAGAAGTTATCTCCACTTTATCACCTCTTTGTCACACCTTAGTGCATCCCTTCCCCCACAAGCACACACACACACCGACTCTCGTGTTGCATTTGAATATATTTTACATACTGAGGTTGATGTACTATAAAGAACTGAGGGGAGATGCAGTAAGGTGTGATAAAGAGGCGATAAAACCGTGATTACTTCTTCAGTGTGATAAGTCTCCAATTCCTATGTTATTCTATGGGGCCAATGCAAGATGCAATATTTCTCCAACTTCAGATATCTTAGTGCATAGACGCCATGGAATAATATGGGAATTAGATAAGTGATATCACTGGAAAATCATCTAAACTTTATCAACTCTTTATTACACCTTAGTGCATAATACCCCTGATGAGTTATACATTAAGTGTGATACAGAGGTGATAAACAGGAAATAATTACTCCATTGAGATGCATTCGCCAATTCTTATATTATTCTGTAGAGCCTTTGCACTAAGCTCTCTGATACTTGAGACATCTTAGCGCATTGGATCCATAGAATAACATAGGAATTGAGAGTTCATCACACTGGAGATGTTATCCCACATATTCACCAAATCTTCCATTAATTTAAACTGGGATTTTGAACATCTTGGATGCTAGAGATGACACCATTGCACTGGTTTGCAGTGTATTGGAGACATAGTTAGCATTCAAGGCTTTAAAGGCCTCATCTAAATCAATAGAAATATTCATTTGCCACCCATGTAATAGAATTCCCCTGTTTTTGCTCTCTGTGTAAGACTTGATTAATAGTAAAAATAAAAAGCTAATATATTAGTATTGTGAGTGAGTGTGTCTGTACAGCATTCTTTAAAACATTTGGGCCAAATTAGGGCAATTCTGGATTGAATCATCTCCTTTATAGGGGATAAATAACAATTCCCAGCATTTGCATTAATTTAAATGTGGCTAGTTTTAATACCTTTAGCTAAAGATATCCCCAAACCTTTGCTTCACTGTGACAGCTGTGGTACCCAAGGTTTGCTCCAGAATGGTTACACTTTGTTTTTATACATAAAACCCACAGTTTTATTATTACTCACAATATAATATAATTATAACTGTGACATCTTCATTGAAGTATATTAATATCAAACTGAAAATAAGCCTTCTGTATCTGCCTTCTTTACCTGCCATGGATGATGATCATAAATATCTGCACACGATCCATTTATAAAGGGTCCCTGCCCATGTACACAGCTATTCATCTGGTGCAGAGCATGAGCTATAGCAAATACTGCATTATGAACTTTGTATGTGTATCTGAAGTTGTTCACATCATACACAGAAGGATCAATACTGTCCAGTCTTTCATTCCCTGTGCATAAAATGGTTCCTTCTTCAAATGATATTGGAGTTACATTCTTGTACAAATCCTCTTTTGGCCAAACACAGCTAAATGCAGTCTCCCAAAATGTCTTAACAAATATGTCATCTGGGAACATGGAAGGATGGATGCTGGAAAGAAATTCCTTAAAAGCTGGAATTTTCCCATTTTGAAGTGCCAGTCCCAGGCTCCCATTTAAAGTTGTCAAAATGTCTTTTCTAGGAAAGTCAGAAGAAATGGACCAGCTGCTACTACTAACCCAAACTTTGTCAGTGATGTTATGAAAAGATGCTTCTTCCATTAAAGGGATGAGGTTCTCCATGGTAGAATATATAATAATGACTGTAGCTCTTGAGTTCTTGATGACATTTATAATACGAAAGACGGACTCCATGGAGGTGTAGATAGGAAGAATCTCTTGGAATGCAATACATCCACCATTCATTTCAATCTCTTTAGTTAGAAGCTGAGTACCTGACCTTCCTAAGTCATTATCTGAGGTTATAATACCCACCCAGGTCCATCTGAAATACTTCACCAGCTGTGCAATTGCAAACACTTCATAGTTATCATTAGATATTGTCCTAAGGAAGGATGGGAACTGTGTTTTATCACTCAGAAGTGGGTGAGCTGAGGCATAGCTAATCTGTGGAAGAATAATGAAACAAACATTCTAACTTTATTATATTGCAGATATTGTATACACCCACACAGACATGCACACAGACACAGACATACGATCACTAAAATGGTATATGTTACACTATACTTATATAAAAGAATATACTGTAATGTAGAACAATACAAGAGACACATACACATTTCTAGATTGAAGAATCTCAAAATATAGATAGAAATCATAGTCAAATAAATACATTATGCTTAGATGAATTACAAAATGTGTAACTATTTCACACCATTTTGTTTTCAGTCATAGATATTAATTCTTTTATTTTATAACAAAAGAATGTGTACTTTATTATTCTGACACACAATGTGCTAACATAAGTTACTATACCCAGATAGTCAAATTGAGAAACAGAGGTATAGGAACAAGTAGTGTTTCTAAATTTGCAGTAACCACGAATACCAAGGCTTTTATACCCGTAATTATATCTTTTTTATGATATACACCCACATTAAACATGATTTCTAACCAGACCTTGTCCTTGTTCTTTCCATATGAAATGTAATGTTCTAGAGTTGTTTTCCACATAAATGTCCCCACCTACCCATTCCAAAATGTTATGTTGACCCTGTTTTTGTACTAAAAGGGAAAGAAGAAGGGGAGAAAACATGGGGGTGCCCCTAGTCCTTAATCTTCTTAATATCACAACCACCACAAATAGCATCTCTCTGAGTTATAGTCACATAAGCAATGGCTGCCAACCACCTACGTGGAAAAACAGCAGAAACACCTGATGGGAATTCTAAGTTGTCCCAACACAGCTTCAGCTTTCACTGAAGTTAAATCCCCAAATCTATGGAATTAATTGGTTGCACCATATATACACGCTCTCCCAGCAGCTCAAACAAGATGCAAAAAAGAAGAGGGAGCCTAATCATGAGATTTGTCCATTGCTCTGGAACCATTTTAAACATTTATTGGAATGGTTTGGTACAGAGGTTAGTACACAAAACAGCATGCAAAAAAGGATGTCCAATTGTGCAGTATTTTTATACAGATTGATCAATAAGATAATAGATATCCTTACAAGTATAGCTGTCAGTGCTTCTCAGTGCTGACACACAAGCATTTGGAGAGTACAAATCCACCTCCGCTCGGATAAGATGATTCCAATATCCAGTGCCAGTATTCAGTGCCAGTGACTCCCAAAACATAAATCAAAAACAGAGATGCCAGAGATGCACCACCACTTCATCGGAGACTGGGTTTAGAAAAAGCTAAAAGCTGTAGATATTTATCTGTGGTCTGTCATCATGCATTTTAATTTATTATTTTATTGTTGTAATAAATATTTTGACATATTGAATCCGCACGAATGGGCACCCTCTTCTTTTTTGCATGATGTTTTGTGTACTAACCTCTGTACCAAACCATTCCAACAAATGTTTAAAAGGGTTCCAAAGCAATGGCCATATCTCATGTATTTATTTTATTTATTTTCTAACATTGAATTTCACTTGTTATGGAATGAAGGTCATGGAATATAAAGTGCTAGAGAGATCTGGGGAGACATCTCTTGCATGACGAAACATGCTGTGGCGATGTGTGTCTGGCCATGTCTGGCGAGCACATCACCTTGGAGATGGAGAGCTATATCACCAGTTATATACTAAGAATTTGTGATGCTAGGGGAGGGGGGAGAATTTCGGTTTACTTTTAAACGTCATGTAGAAAACACGCTGCATTAAACATTTTGCTGTAATGAAAAGGGCGACATGAGAATCTCTCGCTGAATAACAGCGTGAGATTCTCATGTCATGTCCTTAAATGGCATTTCAACACATAGGACTGTGTTTGTTCCTGCACTCTGGCTAAGTGAGAGAAGAGCTAGGCAATGAAAGCAATGAACCCCAAGAATCTCTCCATTTATATCATTTGCATATGCCATAGAATAAGAATCAGATCTTGTAATGTCACCGGTTTTCTCTGTGTGGTCCTGGTATCTGGGGATGTCATAGCCTCACCCTGCAGGTAGTAGATACTGTTGACAGTGGGACTGTAGCTCTTCCACACCAAATGGATAGTGGCAACACTCAGGACAATCCACCATATATAGCACTTTAAGGATGGTAGCACTCATGTCATTGTTCTGCCACTCCCTGGTAAACTCTGCACTCAAAGCCATCAGGTACCCAAAGGCTTGAGTCAGCAGCTCTGAGTCCCAAATTGCTGTATATGTGGAAGGGATGCCCTCCCTTAAACATCTGCAGCAGTCTGACAGCCCTGAAGTTTGAGAACATTGCTCAGTGGTGAAGCAGAAGGGATCCTCTACGATTTCAGCGCATGACATGTTAAATAAACCATTTGGTAACATAGCTGATGAGGCTGAAAAAAGACTTGTGTCCATCAAGTACATCCCATGCCTAAACACCCTGTTGATCCAGAGGATCAAAAGAAACCATTGGAGCCATTTCTAGTTAAGCCCCAAGTGGGTAAAAATTATTTCCTGACTCCAAACGGCAGTCAGATAGCTCTCAGGATCAACAATCAATCTGCATTGAAGCCATCTGTCATAATTCTCAATATTGTTCTGTGCTAAATAGGTATCCATTGCTTTTTTGAAAGCAGTTTCAGTAAAGGATCTTCTAGACTCCTAGACTGCTCACAGACACAAAAAACCTTATGTACTGCTAAAATGACTATCAGACCCCCCCCCCCCCCCCACCACCACACACACACACACACACACAGTTTCATAAACTGACTACAATAAAAACTGGGAAGGAGACATCAAGAAATAGTTATTTGACACAGTGGAAACAGGATACTGAGGCTACTAAATTCCACTAGATGTGTCAGCCGTTAGTGTATTGAGCTGTATATATGCCATATCCTATTATCTCTGCTGGTGGAACTGTGGTTTCAGTGGAACTTATTTACACACATGAGGGGTTCTCCCAGCATTAGCACATTTTTGGAACTGTTACTTTGTTAAAATGGGAGCAGTAACTGATAAATATATCCAGAGACTTCCTGAATTAGCTTTACTATTCCTTACTATAGTTCACATCCCTAGCAAATTTCATACTATACTCACCCATATAATTTTAGCTTTATGTATCCCTATATTGAGAAACTGAAGAATGAATTTTCTCTTCGTTTGTTTCCAGTACTAGTGATCATCCAAGCTAACTATAATATAAAGAGGTTATCAGAGCTGGCTATGAATAGATTATAGAGGAATCTGAAAAAACTTATGGCACCATGCAAGAAACGTTCGCATTGGATAAAGGCATTTTTATACGCAGAGAGATTTTGCACATGTTCTAATCCAGGATGCTAAATACCGAATGCTTCTTGAATTGCGCATGAAAAAATCCATTTTACGACAACAATACACAGACGTAAAAATTCATTTGCAATAGCAGTTCTTGCATTAGGCGCATTCGCTATTCCACTCACACAGATTCGGTAATCTTAGCCACGCCCACAAAAAAAAAATAAATATACACAGCCGTTTGCTAATCTTGAATTTTCATGCGCAATTCAACAAAATCATGTGCAAACCTATTCCCTAGTGGTTTTCACACGGGAAATAGCGATTGCGCACGATTCCTGCATCGCGCCAATAGTCTCTGGAGTGTATATTATTCCAACAGCCTACACCCTCCACTTTAGCAATCACCTTGAACACATAGATCATATACTATAAAGGTTGTTCTTAATTTAAGTATGGTATTATGCTATCACACTCTTGGTATAACCACCAAATTATTATTGTTATGAAAATGTTGTTTATTATAATTCTGTCCAAATGTTTGCTCATCTCCTACAAAATGTATTATTCCACACTGTTCTCTAAAAGTTAATCAGTCATACGCTGTGCCCAGTTTAGAGAAAGAGGATTTAAATGCTGTGAATTAATGTTTGTTCTGCTTGGCTTGTTGTCTTGATGCTGTTGTTATTTCCTTTCTGTTTAGGGGCTCTTCCTTTCTTTCCTGGCTCCATAATTTTTCTGTCTCTTTTTCTTCTTCTTTTCACTTCTTCTTCTTTTCCCTCACCTTTCTCTTTTCTCCTTTTTCTTAATCCATTTCACAGTTATATTTTCCTCCTTGCAGTTCTGTAGCACTGTTTAATATTATTTTAGTATTTGAATTTCCAATGGTATTTACTTTTTCAACACTGTACATGTACATACTAAATGGATATGTACTGCTTTCATAAATTTAATAAAGTAAAAAATAACTCTGGCCAACGGTTCACTGCCCAGAGTGCCACATACTGAACTTGCCCCTTAGATTATCAGCTAATATCATTCTCCTAAATACCATACAATGGATAGATAGTTTTTGTTTCAGTACCTACCAAAGATCATGAGAAAGTGGTATGAGGTTGTCCTGGGGTTACAATACTGGACCCTCAGTGATCTAGATGTGCAAGGATATAATATATATAAACTGGAAGGGTGAGGAAAAGGTTTGAGAGCCTCTGTACAAGGTACATAGAACTCATTTATGTATTCACATTTGGTCCATTTTGTTTGTTTTAAACTAAAGTAATTTGAGTTTCAATGCTGTCAATTTGTAGTTTTATGTGAATTTATGCTAGAGTTTTTATAGAACATCATATCAGCTTTATTTCTATACTACAATTTTTACCAACCATTTTTTTAATCACACAAAAACAGATTAAGAATATAGTTGGTGCCACTAATATTGAATGGTTTTAAGATTTCCTTCCTTTATTGCTGGCAGATCTTAAAGTGAATGATGAACTGACTTATACACCTGTACTGAATCAGAGATATTTTGATAACATTAATTGTTAGGCCCATTTTGCTCAGGCAACACCAAAGCAGTAAAGCTGCATTGGTTATATTGTCCATGTTTTTCTACATGAAACTAGAAGACTACCCATGAAAATCACACTTAATAAAAATGTACAGAGTAGTTAACTATTGATTGCTTACCTGAGGATATCTGTAAAGTCCCAAGATCCGGGCTATTGGCATTGAGGCCTTAGAAGGCATGTCTCCAACAATTGCAGATGGCATGACATCTCTGTGGCAATTAAAGTTTGGTACTATGTCTTTCTTCCCAGATAAGATCCACGATGTTCCCATCAAAGATCGCACTTCATTATAACAAGAATCATAGAGTTTGAAGCCCAGTGTGATATTAGGTAGAATGTCAGATGAGTCGTTAATTTCCATGATAGCATATACCATAGATAGCAGATAGCGGTAATACCTTATGTGAAATCTAAAAACATCATCAACATTTCCATGATGAAATTATCATTAATTTGGATTAACATATTTGTCAAACATGTTACTTTTACTGTATAAATAAAACAAGAGTGTTACTTTTTTTCACTCAAAAGTTATTATAGCTCAAACTTTTTAAACCTTTGAATGCCAGAGTGGTACACAATGCATTCAAAACAATGTGTTGCATACCCCCTCTGACAGTTCAATCAAACTGTACTCATCATCAGCTGTTGCACAGTATAATGCACAGTATATAAGACCTTGGGGGGGATTCACTAAACGGTGGAGATGACTACTCCAGTGATATCACTTCTCCATTTCCAGTTATTCTATAGAGCCTTTGCACTAAGATCTCTCCAACTTTGGAGACCTTAGTGTATAGGCTCTATAGAATAATTCAGGAAGTGGAGAAGTCATATCACTGGAGACGTGATCTCCACTGTTCCACCTTTTTATCACTGTTTAGTGAATCTCCCACCTTGAGTAATAAACTACAGATCTTCACAGTATGTGATAAAATAGCACTACCTGGGGAGTGCTATAGTAAGTTGCATTTTAAGATTTTCAGGTAATAAAGAGTTTGAACTGTAAGAAGTTCATTTATTCATTTATTTCACAATAAAAATAGTCTTCTGCACATTTAAATGCCTTAAGTTATTTCTTACAAAATTGTATTAAATGGTCAGTGGTTTGTGAATAGAGCTTAGGTACAGTTTAAATACTGTTCTATTATAAATGATAGGGAGACATTTCAGGCTACTCACTTTCTACATTGAGGATGTTGGGGCTGATTAGTGAATGCTATTTCAGGGTAATCTGCATCCATGTGTACAGCAAAGAGTCCACCCAATGTGATGTCTCCAGCCAAAGAGTACCCAACAGTATTTTCATTAGACAGTATGCATCCATTCTGTAATGTACTGTAGATACCATTCCTACACCACAGCAGAAACAAATTCAGTAGGAAGTAATACACTGGACGGTGAGTCATCTCCATCCTGTTTTGGAATACAAATGTCAATGTTGTGTTGATTAGATTCAAAGATGGGCCAGGAAATGGGTTTGTTTCAAACAACAGTTTCGCGGCTGATATGATAAAGATATGTACATTAATTCTTTCAAATATTTTCCATAAATATAAGAATACAGTTACTGGTCTGATGAGTTATAGCAAGAAAAAGGCCTTACTAACTGTATGGTCTTAGGATGGTAACACAGACATTCCTGAGACCCATTTAAATATTCCAGCTTTTCTCAAAATTAGTCTTTGCCACGTACCAACAGTGCAGGTTTCTAGGTTATGTCTGTTTAATCACAGGTGAGTGATTAGGAGCCTGATCAACGCTTTATTAGGGATGTATTTAAAACATATCATGTTGAGATATATATATATATATATATATATATATATATATATATATATATATATAAAAGGATTGGAGCATTATTCTTGGGATATTTATAAAAATGAAAAAACGAAATGTTGACTTTGCTCATTTTATAAGTGACTAAAATATTTTTTTGTTAATATCCAGTGATTGCTCCAATCTCTTGTTATTTTTTCATGGATGAACCCAAATGCTTACATTTCAGTCTGATGTAAGAGCCTCCATCTTGTATGTGTTTGTATGTGAGAGAGGCTGTGTGTAGAAACAATGTGCATGTGTGTGTGTTTGAGTCTATTTGACAGAGTGTTTATTTCTGTATGCGTCAATGTATGTAGGTATGTGTGTGTCTTTATGCAAGGCTGTGTGTTGGAGAGTGTGTGTGAATTATATGCAAGATATAATGTATGTTCATGGGAAAAATTGTGTGTGTTTGTGAGCAAAACAGAGCGTGAATATCTGTGTAACAAAATATGTGTGTCTGTATGCGACCAAATGTTTGTGTCTAAATGTAAGAGTGTATTATGACAACACTGGATCTTTTATATAACACAGAATATGTGTACCACAAGCAATTTGACAAAGTTTGAGACACACCAACTACATCATGGGAGCAAATAAAAATCCCCATATAGTTAAATGGGCAATTTAATGCACTGGAGTCCTTTCAAGCACTGGGAGCGAAAAACACTATTTGAACAATAGGGAATTTGTGGAATTTGTGTGTTATATACACTGAGGCGCCACAGAGTTGCTCATATGCATAGAATAATAGCATCTCTATGTTTAAACAAAAAATACACAAATCTAGGACTTCATGGAAACAATATTTTGTTCTCCTTCTACAGCTAGATGGTTCTAATTATTTAGTGGCATATAGCAAAATATCCAATGAAATATACATATTTCTTTAGATATTCTGCTTGTAATAGTATCTCCATAGATGGATAATTTCTTGGGCTAACACATTTATCAGTCAACAAGTTGAGGCATATGCCATGGATAATGTGACCAGATCTCTCCTTTAATGGAAAAAAATAACACTCAAAATGAGTTAGGATTGTATACACTGAAAGTGACAAACATCCTAACGAATTATTATATAGTATGTGTGATATGAAGTGATGATGTTGTATTGTCTGTGAAAGGACAGTGATAAGGCAAAAGAGATTCTGAATACTAGGTTGGTGGAGGACTAATTTCAATAAATTAATTGCCTTAGCACTTGTATTTCATTATAAGCAGATCTAGAAAAATTAACCATATGGGGTCTATAAAGAACTACAAATGCATTAACTCTTTGAGCGCCTGAGGGGTACATAACTCTCTCACTAAAAGGGTTAAAAATGCAAGTTTAGGCTGAGATTTTAGGACTATAAAAGAAAATAACCATACGTGTTATCTGGATACAGAAAATGGTTGACCCTGTGTGCTTTGGATTTTAGAAAATAATTCTCTGTGTGCGCTAAACCAGTGCTACACCAATGTGTGCTCAATGATCCCTTAGCATACTACAGTTTAGGAATATCACTGCTTTAGCACACATAAGACAAGCAGGACTTCTTCCTCTGCCTTTCTGGTAGAAATGGCACCCACCTTTAGACTAAAGAAGGTGGAAATCATAGGTAGGAAACACTGGACTCTCTCATACTCACCAAGTGACCTTGAGATTTAGATTAAAACTGTGAGTCTCGGGCCAAATCCTGAAAGTTGCCAGATATGGTTATTACTTACCTCAAACAAAGAGTGGAGCCTCTTAAGAAAGTCTCTCCATGATCAAAACTGCAATATTGAACTAGACCCTATTGTGAAGAATCTATTAACAGTTGTTCATATACTTATACAATTTGCACGATAAATTATTAATTGTGGCTGTCTATTTCTAACATATTATCCTACTGCACATACTGGAAAGTTCCAGTGGAAGATATTGTTTACAGTGCTATTTATTTGAGACCACCTATCCCAAAGAAGCTTGTGGAGGGTGTAGGAAGTTATAATTACATAAAATGAATAGGCTAGGCCATGTTATTACTCAAAATAATTATAATTGTATATTCTTTATGCAGTAACCAATAATTTACAGAATATCTGCAGGGAAAACATAAATTGAATGTGTCACTAACTGTGGCAGTTCAAATTTGTTGACGCTTCAAATAGTGTTGGAGATAATCATATGTGTCTGCAGAAATTAAAAATAAACATTCTTGGACTTTATGCAGAAAGCAAAAGTTGAGCAATTGTGGAGTGAACTAACTGTACCACAGATTACAAACTAGCAATAAAAATCATTAAAATAGGACTATTAACACCTTGAATGCTAGAATGGTATCAATTGTATTGCTTAGCAATGTGTTTGCGAGCTCTCTAACATTCAAAGGATTAAAAGACCCATTTAAATCAGTGCAGCCCTGAAATATGCAAATTTCCTATATGCCCCCATTTAAAGGTGAGGTCTATTCAGGCTATCTTAGTTGCCCATTTTGATGCAGTTGGTTTGCACCAGAATTGCTCCTCAGTTTCTTTCCACATAAGGAACACACCTTCCTCTGATGCGCTCTACCGGGTGTAATACAGGTTTACAGATTGTCCAAACTTTTCCAACCTGTCTATATCCGGAATCTCCTAGGTGGTGCAGCTTCTCTTTAGATGAGGGTAGTACTATTCCTCACAATTCAAATCTAAAATACAAACAAACAACAAGAAAGAGAGTGCAAACCTCCTCTAAGTGTAGTATTGCGAGTAAATGGGATTATTCCACCCGTGGTTGGATACTCACTAGAACTAGAGGCTATCTCCTGCCTCACAAAAAGACCTTGAGAGATAACTTCCTTGAGTTTTTCACTTTCCCGTCTCGCACAGCCTTGAGTGAGACAGGGAGGTGAGAAACTCAAGGCAGTTATCTCTCAAGGTCTTGACCTGGGATTTCACGTCATGGCTAACAAACTGGTTGTTAAGAAAATCCAGTTGTAGCAGTGTCATGGTGGTGATTGGAGAAAGTACATAGGAGCACACATAGACACCTTGCCAGCCTGGGGCAGAACCAGTGCTTGTGAATACCCCTTGGAGGCAGGAGATAATGTCTAGTTCTAGTGAGTACCCAATCACGGATGGGATAATCACATTGACTTGCAATACTACACTTAGAGGCTCACTTTCTTGTTGTTTCTTTCCACATAAGGCCCTTTGAATGGCAAGCAAGAAAGAGGTGCATTTGCTACTTACAATTTAGGTTTGACTTCAAAATGAATAACCCCAAAATTATAATGAATATAGCATGAATTTGTGAATGTTTGCTCTTTTTATAGTAAATATGTTTCAGACATCAGGCATGGTTAAATGTCTGCAATTTTATGAGAGCATTAGTGATTTCACCTAATTCAGTAATGCAATTGGCACTAATTTCCATGCATGTGATCAACTGTGCATTTAATTTAGGAGCATATGCTATTCATCATCAAGGTGTTAGTATTTGTTTTGCATCAAAACATGAGATATCACAAACAGCACACACACATTAGTGGCTTAAAAAAATAGCCACTCTTATATGCATACAATTTTTTCTCTTTTGAATAGAATGCATGAATATTTGCAAATAGTAAAACTTACATGGCTAGTTTATACATCTGTAAAGATGCATTCTAACTGAGGCCGATGTACAAAGAAACTAGTAAACTTATCTGCACTGTAAAGGGCCATTGGTATGCCTTAGAATTACTCCACTTTTCTTTTGAACATGAGATCCATAGTTTTGATCTGTGACATTCTTTCTTTTCAAACCATTTGCTGATTTTGATTGTTTTTTCTGCTGAGTAAAAACCAGGATGCTCTTACTCCTAGCGGATTTTTCATTCAAGAATTATTATCGCTCAAGATATTTTTTGTCTTTAAGCATCAACTTCCTATCGTGGTCATCACATGGTGCTGTTCCTATAATTATTACAGAAAGCCATAGCCACTGACTCAAGCTCTTCCAGACAGTGCATTCTAGAAAAAAAATGCCTTTGGAGCACCATTTTATTATAGTGCTTAAAAAATTATATGTTGGAGCTGTAACAACCTGTGGATGAAAAAGGGTGTATGTGTGTGTTCATGTGTATGTGTGTCTAGGTATATATATATATATATATATATATATATATATATATATATATACATACATATACAACAACAGGATGCTGGCACTCACAGCAAACTGGATAAAAAAGACCTGAGTGCAGCTCTGACTCTGTAATAATCTGACCGGTGCATCCAATGTAAGCTGCCTGAGATGTACCTTGCAGAGGAGAAACCACACAAAGGAATAACAGACTGCTTATTTGATATCTATATAGTACAGACAACAGAGAGCAATACAGGGATACTTACTCTGTAGGCCTCAGTGAGCCAAGGGATAGGCTTCTCAGGTTGGAGAGAGTAGTTAGCAAGCAGTGGCTGCTCCAAGGAAGCCTTGATGCGGCTTAAGTCACGTACAGGGGCAGGCCGTGAAGCCTGATAGCAGGATGACATCCTAAGTCACAGACAACTAGTCACCGAGTCAAGAATCAACTTTAATTAACCTATCGGCAGTATAATCGTCTCCCTTGAAAACTGTAATAGAAGTCATAGAACTGAAGGTCGCAAGGTTACTGTCCGATGGAAGGTCGAGCAGGAGTTAATTGACAGTACCATACTCGACTGGATGGTAGACAACATCAAACATGACACACTGGGCACCAATGAATCCTTGGAGTCGAAGGAAGAGTAGTCGACAAGCCAAGTCGGTAACAGGTGGCAAAGAAGGTACCTGGGATGAGACAGAAGAATAGTCGAACAAGCCAGGGTCAAAATCATTCGAACAGAAATGGTACAAAATCAGCAGCAGAAGAGAAGTTGATTAAACAGGCCGAGATTAGAACCAATACAGGAAGTCAAAGGACAAGATACATAGTAGAGGAAAGCTGGGCCAAAACACTGGAAACATTTGGAACATTATGAACACTAGAAACTCCATAACAGGAACATTTTGATTGATATAGGCCCAAATAAGGGTGTCACAAGAGCAAGGCAGAGACATTAAAAGAGGAGAATCCGAATACCTGGTAAAAAAGCCTGCAAAACCTGAAGCACATGACAGACTCAATGTAAAAGAAAGGGGTAGGTGCACTCACTGATAAACAATAAACATTTTATTGTGAAAAATACTAATACATATATACAGACCTTTTGGCTCTCTCAGGAGCCTATATCAAGATTTTGATAAAGGCTCCCAAGAGAGCCAAATGTTCACAGATTTAACATTAAAATTGTTATTGTTAACCTGTGAGTGTGACTACCCCTTATATATATATATATATATATATATATGTGCACTTTGTTTTAATTTCATTTTTCATTGAAACATTTTATTTTTAAATGTCTTCATCTCTCACTTTTTAAACCACTCTTTTTTTCAGTAACCAATTTTCTTCCGCTTTTTTCTAATCCAGCCAAGCATGTATGCTTTCAGCACCCCCCCCCCCGTATATTTTTATTTATTTAGAAAAATGTTTTTACCAGGAACGACACACTGAGATTTTTTTTCCAAGTATGTCCTGGACAGTATACAGTAAAAAGTTACATATTTACAAAATAGAAAAACATTATAATATATATATATATATATATATATATATATATATATACAGAGAGAGAGAGAGAGAGATAAACATTCATACATACAAAAAAATTATATAAAGTTACTTATTGTTATTAGATATAAAGAAGCAGTTATTTGTAAAGATTTTAAACTGAGAGAAGATCAGATTTTTTCAGGCGGGTTATTCCAGGTTTTCAGAGCTTTGAAAAAGAAGGCAGATCATCCGGGTTCTTTCTTGTACTGTGGTATACTTTGTGGCTAGTAGTATCAAGCCCTTTCTTTTTTTAAACCAGCCGTGGTGGTTTTGACAGCACAGTTTGCAATTCTATTAACAATGCTGTGAACAATCAAGTGTCCAAAGGGCCAAAATATGAACCCATTGGACATCACGGAAAAAAAAAGGAGAATTTGCTATCCTTTTCCATGTGGTGGGTTCACCGCATGTTAAGGACCCCACTTGTGGTTGAAAAAAGAAAAAGTAGTAGTATAGTGCCAGAGGGGTATGCAACACAATCAAATGTAGAGAAACAGAAGGACCAGATGGCCCCGCTCGTGAGCGCTTACAGTCTAGAGGAAGGTTATTTTTGACACAGGAGGAGTAAGTGCTATTGGGTGTAAGTGCCTCCAGCCACATGAACTGCCACTCAGTAGGTGGGGGTGAGAAGTGCTGTTGAGTAAAGTGGTCCAAGCAAGGGGTGATTCTTGGTGATAATGTTTATGGAGGCAGTTGATAGGCTTCCCTGAAGAGGTGAGTTTTCAGGGAGGGTCTGAAGTTTTGAAGGCTGGGGGGAGAGTCTGATGGGGTGGGGAGGGAGATTCAGAGCTAAGGTGCAGCACGGAAGAAGTCCTGTAGGCGGGAGTGGGAGGATGTGATAAGAGCTGTGGAGAGCAGAAGGTCATGTGCAGACCAAAGATAGCCGGTGGGATTGTATTTGAAAAAGAGAGATGAAATATAGGGGGGTGCGGTGTTAATGAGGGCTCTATAAGTTAGAACCAGAATTTTGAATTTAATTCTGTATGCTAATGGGAGACATGATAGGGATTGACAGAGGGGGTTGGTGTTAGAGAAGTGATGAATGAGGTAGATTAGTCTTGCAGCAGAGTTCATTACAGTCTGTAGTGGGGTTAGTTGGGTGAGAGGAAGGCCAATTAACAATGAGTTAGAGTAGTCAAGACGGGACATGATCAGTGTTTGGATTAGAATTTTGGTAGTGTCTTGTGTGAGAAAGGGTAGGATTCTAGAAATGTTGCAGAGCTGCAGGCGGCATGAGTTAGAGATGGTCTGTATGTGAGGAATGAAGGATAAGGCAGAGTCAAATGTGACCCCCAAGCAGCATGCTGTAGGGGTTGGTGTGATGGTAGTGTTAACAGTGAAGGTAATATCTGGGGTAAGACTAGTTGTAGATGGAGAGAAGATAATTAGTTCAGTTTTGCCAAGGTTAAGTTTGAGTTGACGGGCAGACATCCAGGAAGAAACAGAAGACAGACAGTCAGATACTTGGGATAGAAGGGAAGGGGAGAGGTCTGGGGAGGAAAGATATATTTGAGTGTCATCAGCAAAGAGAGGATGGTGAAACCCAAAGCAGTTTATTAGTTTTCCAAGGGACGCAGTGTAGATTGAGAAGAGCAATATGTTTTCTTACCAAGGTACTTAAAAGTGATTTGTTTCTGAGCAGAGCACCTATTTTGGGATAAAGTTTGGATGTTAATTTATCAATATGAAAACCAAAAGTGAGGCTGTGGTCAAGCCATATACCATGATATATGTTGGAGTCCACCGGGGCCAAGTTATGATTAGACTCTGTTACAGTGGATAGATGGGTATTGTTGACATTACATAGTTTGTGCTTTGTACAAAATTATCACGGTGCCCGTGATTTGCTGCAGTTCCTTGTCTGTCACCAGTAGGGGGCTTCTATTACTGTCTCGGTTTATTATGACTCTCAGACACAAATTTTAGGTAAAAATCAATTTTATTGAAATAATAAATTGATAACGTAGGATGGCAATCACATACATACAGATATATACAGAATATAACAAGACAGAAGGCAGACTCTACCAGTCCTGTCAATATACCGGACAGGACAGTCTGAAGTAATAGAATGTTAGGCTCTACCGGCCTTGCCAGTACCGGGTAAGGCAACCTGCAGATGGAATCGCCAAACAGTTCTACCGGCCTTACCAATTTACCGGGCAAGGTAGCCTCAATAGATTCATAATGTAGGCTCTACCGGCCCTGCCAATACCGGGTAAGGGAACCTCAGATGGAATGTGGCAAAAGGTTCTACCGGCCTTACCAATACCGGGCAGGGCAGCCCTGAGATAGTAGCAGCAGTCAGATGGTAATGGCAAATTGACAGAATCGTAAAGCCGCAAGGCTTTGGAGCAAACCAGCGTCCGCACACTGGGACCAACACTGAATTGTATAGCCGATAGGCTTAGGAGCAAACCAGTGACCGCACACTGGTGTAACAAGCGAGTTTGTATAGCCGCAAGGCTTTGGAGCAAACCAGCATCCGCACGCTGGGACAAACACAGAATAGTATAGCTGATAGGCTTAGGAGCAAACTAGTGACCGCACACTGGTGTAACAAGCGAGTTTGTATAGCCGCAAGGCTTTAGAGCAAACCAGCATCCGCACGCTGGGACCAACACAGGATGGTACAGCCGATAGGCTTTGGAGCAAACCAGTGACCGCACACTGGTGTAGCAAGCAAGTTTGTCTAGCCGCAAGGCTTTGGAGCAAACCAGCGTCCGCACGCTGGGACTAACACAGAATTGTATAGCTGATAGGCTTTGGAGCAAACCAGTGACCGCACACTGGTGTAACAAGCGAATTTTTAAAGCCGCAAGGCTTTGGAGCAAACCAGCGTCCGCACGCTGGGACTAACACAGAATTGTATAGCTGATAGGCTTTGAAGCAAACCAGTGACCGCACACTGGTGTAACAAGCGAGTTTGTATAGCCGCAAGGCTTAGGAGCAAACCAGCGTCTGCATACTGGTGTAACAAGCGAGTCGCCGACGAGACCAGGCAGGAGGTCGCCAGGATACAGGAGACAGGCGATGCGATGACAGGAACCAACAACTAACAGTCAGGTCAGGAAACAGCAGAGAAGAAGTTCAGCAGGAACTGCAACACCAGAGACTAGGCCGGAACCAGGACTGGAAGTACTTCAGCATGCAGAAAACACTGGAACAGTAGAGATCAGGAACTCAGAACACATGAGATCAGGAACTCAGGAACACTGGAACAGAGGCCCAGCTATCACTAGCATAGTGATAGCAAGAAGGTCAGAAACAACACGAAAGGGCACTCAAAGGGTGCCCAATCCAGATTTAAATAGTCAATAAGAGGCGGGCTATCTGCAGACAGCCAATAGAAGCCCCCTACTGGTGACAGACAAGGAACTGCAGCAAATCACGGGCACCGTGATAAAAATATCATTGTGACCATTTTTTCTGTGTTTAAGAACAGTTTGCTCTTTGCTATTCATCGTTCAACTTCAGAAAAATCATACTGTAATATGGCCTCAGGCTGTGATACCTTTGAGTTTTTAGCATAGATTATGGTGTCATCTGCATACATGTGCACAGAAGATGCTTTGCAAACCATCTTCAGATGATTTATAAAAAGAGAAAATAAAATAGGGACAAGAATGGAGACTTGGTGAACCCCACTTGTTACTTTGAGCGGAAGGTAAATGTCAGCAACAGACACATATTGCATTCTGTCTGATAAATGGGATAGCATTTTTTAATGATATTCTAATTATAGTGTCCCCTTTTCATTCTTTCTTCCTTATACATGTTTCCCATCCATCCCTGGATTAATATTTCAACCTTTTTTAGGCATGGCACTCTTGTAATCCTTACCCATATCCATAGGTCACCCCCTCCACACTTCTCACATGATTCAACCCCCAATCCCAGCCATTGTTTCTTAGTAAAGAAAACACCCTTGGCTTGTAATAAGCAAGAATGAAAAGAAAAAACTTTATCTCCTTGATTGCTAGAGAGCTCTCCAGAGCATTGTGGTGCATCCAAGTTGTTAAACAATAGCTTGTAAACTGAATAAAACTGGTGTAGGGACATTGAGATTGTTAAGGCCGCACCTACAATTCATAATGTTGGTGTGGCCAGGACATCTGAGGCACTCCTCAAAATTTGGACATTGACCCAGTTACCTGCTCTGCTCATTGGGAAATTCAGCCTTGTCCATTCCTCCTTCTCTTGGTTTTTTACGGTCTTGACTTGCATATTCATTTTTCCTCTAAAGTGTAGCCTAAAGTACAACAAATAAATGCTCTTTGGTTATGTATATAGTAAACATTATAATCACTGAATTCTAGTATTCTGTGCCAAGGCACACATCCTATAATAAAAAAGACCAGATGTATGTTTGTCCGATGCAGGCATGTGCAGTAGAGTCTGACTTGCTCTTGGGCTCCCTATAGCGGTCGCTGCCAGTGCTGCATCCTCTACTAAATGGGTAATGCTGCATCTTCCACTAAATGGGTAACGGTTTGGACAAGTCCGGCACCCACACCCAGAACGACAAGTTGCTCACTTTGTGCCTACCACAGAGCCATGCGACCGATGAGCAGGGAAATCCTCCCAGGATGTGCTTTCATGGAGGTCTCTGTGCTCCCCCTGCCTCCGTTTACGCACTTTGGCCAGTGTACACGGGCTTTTACACTAGTCTTTAATATGTAGCATATCACTACACATACCAAGGTAAATATCATAAAAATGTAAGTCTTTGAGCTCCAGTGGGGTCTCCAAAGTATTTCTATGCAAAGTGTTGGACTCCACCTCTGGCTAAGGAAACACAAATACACACACACACACTCATTATTTTATCTTGAGCCCATGTTTTCTCCTCCAAAAGATAATTTAACCCTTTCTCTACTAGTATAACCAAACCATACACAGAGATATGTGGCTGTTCTGACAAAAATTTATTATCAAGTAAATTTAACCTACTGGATGCTTCACAATGCTATTGAGATGTGTCTTGCATTAAAATTTAATTATATGTGACCTTTCCAAAATTATACATTATTTATTATACATTATTCATTATTTTTCTGCATAATTATATTTGCTGTTTTTCCATAAGGGGGTGAGATTTATATTGCTTTACTATTGAACTTAAACGGCACCTATACCTAAAATCACTTTGCTTTCTAAATTACTTATATGTTGTGTTAGACATTTTTATTTAGATAACTAGTTTTTTAGTTAATTGGGTTATTATATTATGCTATTTAAGGCATGCTATTCAGGCATTCATCATGTCTTAATCCTACATTAGCTCTCCATTCACTAATACTTAGCCCTTGCAGTGCTAGATGAAGTGGGCAATTAATTGCTCAGCAGTGCCAGTGAAAGTAGGGAGTAGGGCTAAGGCAGGAAGTGACTGAATGGTATGACTTAATTCTAATATATGTCTAAATAATATACAATTTTTTTAAAACCCTATTTAAATCATTGGTATTTGTATTTGTCCCCTGTGGTGCAGTTGGTTTGCCAAAATTAACTCATTTTTTTCCCAACATGAGTCCCTGAGTGTAAGAGGGCAAAGGTACTGCAGTGTTGAAGTTGATTATTTCTATAACTATCGATAAAACAGATGTATGTTTTCTGAGAATACAATCAGCCTAATAACTGTGAAGGTGCGTGTATTTTAGATTGCTTGATGCCAAAATGTTTTTCTTTTATTTGAGATGTTATTACATTTTATTGATGTAGAAGGGCATTCTGTAAACCCTTTGAGTGTCAGAGCGCATTGGACACTCAAAGGGTTAAACATTTAACTTTCATCTTCTGTTTCCAATCTGCTAACACGTGTAAATTGCAGAGCTTCAGGTGACAGGCATAATTATATAATTATATATTGTAGCCAGATAAATGGAGTTCTCAGAGGAGTGTGTAAGTACTGTAAGCACCAAACAATATGAAACTCAGCAAAATCCGGTATTATATTATGTTACGAATACACCTGTCGTCTCAAGTTACAGAAGCAAGCTGTGTTATAGTTAAGTGTCACTTTTGATGTATTTTAAATATTTAAGTAAGCGCTAACGCCTTCTAATTATAATCCCCACTTACTGCACTATGTCTAGAAATTCCTAATGACCCATATGAATTTTGCCCTGGAACCTTTACTCAAGAGATACATGTTCCATCAGCCCTGCATGTCTTATTCATGAAGGAGAATATGACCGTTGCTGCCTGAAGCAGACAGAGTACATGAGCCTACTGAATCCATTAAGGACAATATGTCTGAGCAACAGATTAAGAAGCAATACATTGCACACTCCTCTGTCCATATCCTTGGACATGACATCCAGTACCGATGGAAGATGCTATCTCTTGCATAAACACATAGGACCATATGTTCAAAGAAGTAGCGAAATAGCTTTTGTCGTTTGTAACAACTTTTCAAAGTACAGTGTCGTTGGGATCATTAATATTTTCAGAGAGTGCCGGTTGTGATTGGAAATATGTCGTTTGGCCTGACTGAAATTGTCGTATGGAACGACAAAAAAATGTCTTAACTAACAACAAAAATGTCTTTAAAAATGTCTTAGCTAAAGACAAAAATTCTCACATTCAAAACACATTCCCTCCACTTTTTTCTTAACGTACAAATTTTGTCTTTTGGAAGACATTTTTTTGTCGTTAGTTACGACAAATTTTCTTTTCCTCTATACAACACTGGAGAATAGTTTAGCCACGCCCTTGCCACTCCCCTTTGCCCGTCAATTCTGGAGTTGTGTTGTACACAACGGACATTACTAGTTTTTAGCGTATACTCTATAGAAAATATATTGTTCATGCATTCAATGACTTATCTTTGTCGACAATTTTTTGTCGTTATCCCTTTGAATATATGGCCCATAATGGTAACTTTAGGATATTCTGGCCCTAGTAAAGTAAAAAGGGTTTAAAATGAGGAGGCATTGCTTCTCCTTTTATGTGTCAGTGGCCAGTGCCTGAATGAAACAAACAGTATTGCTTTAAATTACTATTTATATGATGGAGAATTGTTTAACCCTTTGGAAGCCAAATGGTTGAGCAATGCTATGCATGCTCCTGGCACTCAAAGGGAAAATAGTAGATATGTGAGTCATACTTCTGTATTACACACACAGTATATATTAATCTGTAGGTACTTCTGTCCAGCAAGTTAAGAGCTGATTTGCTGATCAGGGATAACAACAGCAGCAGTCTACATTTTGATTTATTTTGCATTTTCTCTCATGACACCTATATGACCACAGAGGTGTCCGTAGAAAATTTTCCAGGGGGGGGGGGGCAAAGCCATAATATGACCTCCAGGCCAGCCCATCCAGCCCCTTTGTTTATATGGAGGGTGTAATTGTAGGGGGCAAGTTCCCCCTGCTTCCCCCCCCGGACGCCAATGCATGACCACCTTCATTTTCTATACAGCTGATAGTGACTAGAGAGAGAGAGAGAGAGAGATTTAACTCTTCCGGTGTCAGGAGCTTGGGTAAATTTTTTTCCCAGGAGGCAGGACACATTTTCACTATTCTTTGCTATGATTGTGGTAACTTTCTCATTTTATATAGAAAACTATATATTGTTTTTCAGAACAAATTCAAATTTTTCATGGTGTATCATTTGAAGTAACATTCTCATTGTTCTGCAAGCTATGATATCATATATACCACAAAACAGCATACACTCAAAAATATATATGTTGGCTCTTTTTTTTTTTTTTTTATGCTTTATCGCATTGATACCAAGCATGCATAAGTCTGGTAGAGTAAAAGTGTTATCTTTATTGGCCTACTAAGTAGCTCTAGGTTGCAAGCTTTCAAGACAAGTTAAGCCTCTTCTTCAGGCATATTTATATGTCTTGGTTTACATATATGTATGGCCTACAGCAGTGGTTCTCAACCCGTGCCCTCAGTGGCCTCTAACAGGCCAGGATTTGAGGATTTCCTTTTAAGAGCACAGGTGAGTTAATCAATATGACTGAGCCTCTGATCAACACACTTGTGTTCTAGCAGGGAAATTCCTAAGTCCTGGCCTGTTAGTGGCCACTGAGGGCACGGGTTGAGAATCTCTGGCCTACAGAGAGCCTTTAACTTCAACTTTATGAACTAAAATACACATTGCAAGGGTTTCATGGTAAAGCTACCCAAAAACAGCTCAATAACTATATAAAGGCATTTATTTTTCCTTAGAGTAGAGTAAATATTATCCATAAGATTGCAGTAGTGTTTTTCAACAAAATAATGAAGCAAGGAAACCTATATATATATATATATATATATATATATATATATATATATACATTGGGAAATGACCCATGTGTGAGGGACTGTGGGTGAAACTTATATATTACTGATGTTATATAGACGATCTTCTGATCATCTGGCAGGGTGACATCCCATCCTTAGAAGAGGTCATTAGTGGATTTGATACCAATGATAAGGGATTAAAATTCACGTATAATATTAGTACTTTGTCTATTAATTTTTTGGATATTACGTTCTCACATCAGGACCAGGTTATTAATACACAAACTTTTGTTAAGCCCATTAGTACTAATAATTATCTACATTAAGATAGTTGTCACCTGGATGTGTGGAAGTGTAGTATCCCCAAAGGGCAGTTCTGCCGCCTGAGACGCAATTGTTCCAATTTTCAGGTTTTTGAGTCCCAGTCGGCGGAGCTTTACGACAAATTTGTAGGGAGAGGATATCCCAAGGTATTGGTAGAGGATACCTATAGAGTCATAGTTTCTTTAGATAGACAGTCTCTTTTGCATCCATCTACTTCCTCCCATACTTCCACTTTTTTTACTCCTTCCAATAGGGAGAGCATGATAATGGAGTCCGCTTTGTCACCACATACAATAACTCTCATTCACAAATTAAAAGGGTTCTTAATAAACACTGGTCTATATTGTTGAATGATCCCATACTTAAACCACATATCCCAACAAAACCCACAGTTATTTATACCAAAAATAAGAACCTGAAAAATATATTTTCAAGAAAGAAATGTAGCCAAAATAATAAACACAATAATTTTTTAAAATGTAAGGGTATATATAAGTGTGGAATGTCACTCTGTATCACCTGTAAATTTATAGCTCATAACAATAAAGGGTTTACAGATGAACAGGGGAATATTCATACTGTTAGAAGTTTTATTAATTGTAATACAAGCCATGTGGTATACAGTATAAAATGTCCATGTGATAAGTTTTATACTGGCCGCACTAAGCGAAGATTAAAGGATAATTTCCTTGAACATAGGAGGGCCATCATTTCTACAGATCATAAATATCCATTGACTCTACATTATAGGGACTATCATCAAGGTAATATAAAAGGTACCACTCTTCTCCCCTTGGAACATATTTCTTGTCATTTGAATGAGGGGGAACGCTTTCAACTCCTTTGCCAAAGGGAGACCTATTGGACCTATCTTTGTGACTCCATTGTTCCAAGAGGTCACAACGATAGATTGGATGTGTCCACCTTCATCTGATCAGGTTTTACATGTTTTACTTTTTTGCTTTTTTTCTTCTCATCTTTATTATCTATTCTCATGCACACGTCAGACTTCTAGTATTTTCTTTTTCTTATCTGCATCTTGGGCATTTTCATGGAATTTTTTGTTTCCACTGTGTGTGATCTCCTTTCCCACATGTTATACACAGGAGATCCATTTAGATGAAAGTAGGAATATCTATTTTTGATATTTATCATAGCCCTATGGCTACAGTGTGTTGTAATGATATGTAAATACTTTATTTTCCACTTTCTCTAATAAACAGGGTCAGGTTTTTGTTGTAGTTATTTGATCAAGTTTTTGCAGCACTAGACAGAATATATGTGTTGATTCATTATAATTAACATGCTTCACCTGGATTTGCTTCATTTGCTCAGAGCATTGATTGGTCAAAACAGAATGATATTACTATTTAACTGACATTAAATCTATTGCACTCATCTCCCTGAAGAAGTATCTATGGATACGAAATGCGTTGGACCTTGCTGACCCCATTGTGCTTATATATAGTTTTTAGTTTATTACAACTTTTATACAGTCTCATGAATATTTGGAATTTTATACTCCTATAGCCAGGAGGTGCTGTGGATTGTGTTTTACAGATCAGCTTGATTGTTCTCACCTGGCAGTGTCAGCTGCTGTTCACTGTCTCTGAGACAGACTTCTGCTGGGATTGAGACTTTTGGACTCACATATAGGGAGCACTGACATATGTGCTTGAAAAACGTACACCTCTGCCTGCTGCTGAATAAGTAAGATCTTTATCCTTCGGAAATGGATCCCTAATGATACAGCCGTGAAGACGGGAGAGATTCAGTATATCAAGTGCGAATATCATCTATAAGGCACCTGCCTCCTTGATATTAGTTTATTTACGGTACCGTTTTTTTATACATTATACATTACACACATATACAAAATCTCCTTATATTTTTTTTTTTTATTTTTTTTTTTTTAAGGAACACTAACACCAACAAATGAAACAGGATTAAAATTAAATGTAAGAGCCCACAGAAAACATATAAAAGACTAGGACTGAGGAACCAGAAAACTGATAGAATAGGTAATTTTTACACAGGCAGAGGTGCAGCTACAATATAAGCAGAAAAAATAACTGCTCAGGTCCCCCACTTGGTCAGAGGGCCCCTCAGGTCTTATACAGTACTGCCTCACCATGTAAACAAAATTAGATGGCAATTTCTTATTAGAAACACCAACTTGGAAACAAAGGAGGACCCCATGTGAATTTTTCTCTTAGGGCCCCAAAAACCTAGCGCTGCCCCTGTACATAGGCTATCATAGAGTAGAATGTATTGAGATTTTCATGTGTTATTGTTCATTTGCATTACTTTCTTAACTTGTTTTTCCATTCTAAGTACATAGTAACATAGTTGGAAAGGCTGAAAAAAAGACATGCGTCCGACAAGTCCATCCCATGCCTAAAAACCCCTGTTGATCCAGGGAAGGCAAAAAAAAAAACACCCTGAATCCATTTCTAATTTAGCCCCAAGTGGGTAAAAAAAAAATTTCCTGACTCCAAATGGCAGTCTGCTAGTTCCCTGGATCAACAACCTGTCTGAATTAAATCAATCCATCATAATTCTCAACATTGTTCTGTACTAGATTTTAGCCATAGCCTTTTTTGAAAGTAGTTACATTATCGGCAAGCACAACATCCCGAAGCAAAGAATTCTATAGCTTTATCTCCCTTATTGTAAAAAATCTCTGCCTTAGTTTTAGTCAAAAGAGTGTTTCCTCTCATCTTAATGGTTGACCTCTCGTTCTTAGCTAAGCTCTTTGCATAAATATTTAATTGGATAGTTCTTTGTATTGACCTTGAATATATTTGTAAGTGGTAATCATATCACCCCTTAGATGTCTTTTCTCTAATATAAACAATCAGTTTTGCTGCATGTATCTGCACTTTTTCTAGTTCAATAATGTATTTTTTAAAAACTGGTGCCCAAAACTGTACTCCATATTCTAGATGAGGCCTTACCAAGGATTTATATATAGGTAGAATAATATTAGCATCCCGTGCATCTACACCTCTCTTTATGGAGGCTAGTACCCTACTTGCTTTAGCTGAGTGACTCCACACACTGTTGTGGTCTATCATCTATCAGTACTCCTAAATCTTTCTTTAATCAGGATTCCCCAAGTTGTTCCCCATTTAGTGTATATGAGGCATGTTTATCTTTACAGCCCAAAAGCATAACCTTACATTTATCTACATTAAATGCCATCTGCCACTTTTCTGCCCATTTACTCAGTTTATCTAAATCCTTCTGCAGAGAAAAAACATCCAGCTCTGTACGTATTTGCTTGCACACCTTAATGTCATCAGCAAGTCTTGAGACTCTACCTTCAATTCTCACTTCTAGATCATTAATAAACAAATTAAAAAGCATTGGGCCCAGAACTGAACCCTGTGACACCCCATTTACAACTTTAGACCAACTTGAAAAGAGTCCATTTGCAACAACTCTCTGTCATCTATCATTTAACCAGTTCTCAATCCATGTGAGGCACTGTATCAAGGGCTTTTGCAAAAAAAGTATTCCTCATCAACAGCAATTCCCTTGTCCAAATTACAACATACCCTTTCGAAAAATCCATGTAAATTAGTCTGACATGATCTATTGGTCTTATTATTACTGAAACTAATTTCCTAAAGTAACCTTGGGTGTACACCATCAGGTGCAGGTGCTTTATTGACCATATGTGTGGGCGAAAGCTCTCACTGTGTTCCCTCGAGAAATCCCCAGAAAATCATGTTGTTGTCCGCTTTTTCATGTGAAAACCAGCTTTTAAACCAGTGATTACAATTTTCTCATTTTTGTCCCATTGGCCAACATTTTTTGCCATTTTTTTCAATGGCTAGAAAGTTTCCACCCATTGATTTGCATGTTTTTTGCCTTATAGTGAAACGCAGAGTGAGGTGGACGTGCTGTGCTTTTCTGCTGTGATCCTTTTGAAAAATTGAGGCAGGAGAGGCTCATGGTGACGGCTATCACTATGAGAAAGTGTAAAAGGAGGAATCTGAAGGACCCTTATGTGTCCACTGAGTCTGAGAAGGATGAACCAATGCTGTCCAGTCCCCCAAAATCACCCCTAGGTATCTTGGGCAATTTAATAGGTAGGGAGGAAGAAAACTGTAGGACTAGTGAGAGCAGGACAGGTCAGCTACCTGTGCCTGCTTTCAGACAAACTGCTAATACTGCCCCTGCTTCCACTAGTGCTGTGCCTGCTGTCAGATTTGCTGCCTCTGCTACTGCTACCACCATTGCTGTGCCTGCTGTCAGAATTACTGCCCCTGCGGCCACTAGTGCTGTACCTGTTGTCAGGCGTGCGGCCCCTGCTGCCACCAGTGCTGTTCCTGCTGCCAGTGCTGCCCCTGCTGCAACCAGTGCTGTGCCTGCTGCCAGTGCTGAACCTGCTGCCAGTGTGTCTTGTAATTCTCAGTAGAGGGGAAGGAAAAGATGATGCCAAGTGTGACAGCAGGGGACCCTAAGTCACACTTGCCATCCCCAAGCAGTACCGCCAGTGCTAGTACTACTACTATTACTACTAAGAAGGTCCAGCTGTTTGTTAGAGTTAGGAGTGAAGGAGGGAGTAATAATCATATTACTAGTGACTGTGAGGAGGAAGACTCTGGGAATGAACTTGATGTGGTTGGTGTTAGTAGTAATGGTGAAGCAGCTGGTGGGACTATTGTTAGGGGAGTGGTAGGGGAAGCATTTGAGAGCATTCAAACTAGCGGTCAAGGGAGCCTACACTATTCCTCTGGCCCTGGGAGTCCCCTTCCCTTCACAACAGTGTCCAAGTGGAAAATTATCCTGAAGAAGCGAGAAATGGTGGTGGATAGCAGGTGTAGAAATAATAATACCACCACCACCAGGAGCACGGGTCAACTGCCTGTGCCTGCTGCTACTGCTGCCAGTCTGCCTTCTTCATGTCAACAAGAAATGTGACATTAGGGGACTCTCTGTCATACCTCCCTCTGTTCTACGCTTCCTGCTCCCTTTGTTTTTTGTCCCCTTTGGTTCCACTTGCTCTGGTCCTTCTCCTTTACAGTTAGGTGGCACAGCACTATGACTCACCATTTTTATGGTCCCTTCTCCTCAGGGGCATGTGCAGTAGCCTCTGTTCAGATACCCAAGCACATGCACAGTGTCCTCCACTCTGTCTTCACTCTTACAGGGCACATGCGTGGCTGGCTTTGCCGGTCCTGGACCTCCAGCCTTGCCTCTTCCACTCTGCTCCTCTACTTAAGGGGGTAAGGGGGCTAGCCATCCACTTCCTTGTCCTCCATCCTTGCACTATCCATGCGGGCGTCCAGCAGCTAAGTAACGGCTGCTTCCTCACTCCCGTGTGGTCTTGTGTGAGCAGGCGTGCGTTAGCTGATGGTAGCCAGTGACGTCGCGCTTGCTCTTGTAGGGCTCCGTGCGATTGGCCTATTTGCTTCCCACCTGCTGCAGAGTAATTAAACTGCCTGGAGACTGGGCTTAGTCGCCCTTACGTGGTGTTTCAGTGCAGTAGCTCCTTGTGTCCTGTGTAAGTCTTGTTGAAACTCAGGCTTAGCTTCCTATCCTCCTCCGTGTCTGTTTCCCTGGCTTTGTCTGACTACCCACATCAGTACTGACCAGTGGCTCTGGCTGACTACCTGCTCCGTGTATGACTCATGGCTTGCATGACTACCCACATAGGTACTGTTCTGTGGTTCTGGCTGACTATTGAGCCGTGTGACCTCTGGCCCTAGCGTTCTAGGGCTCTGTGTAAGTTCTCTGGCCTTGCATACCCCTCTCTCTCTCTCTCTGGTAGGTCTGCTGACTACCAGTCCAGGTTGTACTGTAGGCTAGGTTCGCTCCCTGCCTCTAGTCTCCGTTGGGTGCCGGGTAGTGCAGGCTTTGTCTCAGTGTAAAACTCCTGGGTAGTGGACTTTAGCACTATCCTTACGCCTGTATTTTGGGGTTCCATGAGGAAGTGCCTCTTTACTTGTATTACTATAAAATAAAGTTGCTGTTCATCATACTGTACCTATGTCTTGTTCTCATTTCTATTGGTTACCATGACAGTAAGTTCTACACTGGGAAGTGTTTGTATAGAGTTTCCAGTGTTACTGAGCTTCTGTATCCTGTGTTTCAGCCTTTGAACTTACTTGCCTGACTCTTCTAGATCTATTATACTGTGTATGACCCTGGCCTTGTCTGACCCAGCTACTCTCTTGTTCCTTGTGTCCTGCAGATCTCTGTATATGACCCGGCCTGTCTCTTGACTATTCTCCTGCTCTTCACCTTGTATCCTGCCTGCCTCTACTGTGTATGACCCGGCCTGGTATCCGGACTACTCTCCAGCCTGTCCCACTTGTTCCTGATTCTTCTGTGTTTGACCTGGCTTGGCTGACCATTCTTCTGTATCCGAGGAAGGACCACTACTGTTCTCACCTGACCATCTGAGTGAGTACTGGTTCCTGCTGGAGTGTGTTTTCCCCCTGGGGATAGCAGTAGTATAGCTTGTCCGGTGGGGGTTATCATGGGACCCCTTTGGTTCAATTGAAGGGGACCAATCTAGCTTTGTGGCTAGCACCTTTATACGGCCTAGTATGAATCCCTTTAGGCAACCGTAACTCACTAGCTTCATACCCTAGCGTCGCTCCCTAGCTCCTTGCTCCTCTATCTCTTGATGGAGGGATCTTACTTTCCTCTACTCCTCAGGCTGGTTGTGGGGTTTCTGTTTAGTCCCATCCCTCGCCAGGTGTCCATTAAATCTGTCACATTCCTCATCTCCTCCTCCAAGCAGCAGTGAGATGTCTGTAATAGAGCAGCACCAGCACATAGGAACTAGTGGTGATGGTGGTGATGATGCTGGAGAAGCTGGGGTGGAGACATTGATGGCCTTTTTAGCAGTAACTGGGAAGGAATGGAAGCCAGGGATGAGGATAGGCATCACCACCAGCAGTGAGCTTTTAGAATTTGCAACTGCTCTTCTTCCTGCTGCTGCTGAGTTACAAGCAAGCAAGCTAGTGTGCCACAGACCACCGTGGACATCGTGGGAATGGGGTCAACAAGTGATGCGGGATTAGGACAGGTCTCACTTGCCAGCACCTGCAATACTCCTGGTCCTAGTTGCAGTACTGATTATGCGGTAGCAGCAACAGCAGCAACATCATCCACTGCCACAGACAATGAAGAGGAATGTGGAGAGCAAGAAAAAAAACGCCATTCTTCACCACCTGTTCCCTATATCCATCCCCTGAAGTCATGGGTGTAGGACTACTTTTCTCTTGGGGCAGGTACAGTGTAATAATCACCAATGGTACTGTGCACAATTTGTGACAATTCAGTGTGAAGAGGAAAGGATGGAACATACCTTGGCAGAACCACCCTGATATCACGCATGAAACACAGAAACCATGACATTAATGTCAAACATGGTAAAGCCAAACACTCACCACAGAATTCAAACACTGTTGCTCTACCTCCCCGACTCTCAAGAAAGGCAGCAAGAGGTGAGGCGGAGTTCAAAGAGGAGGAAGAATAGAGAAACCCAGTCAGAGACTGCAAGTTTCATGATGAGTGAAACAACTAGCTCACCATCACCTTCTTCCTCTAGGGTAACTACATCTTCTGCCAATCCACCTCGTTCATTGTTACATCCCCCGCCAAATGATAGCCACTCTGTTGATGATAGGATGTGGAAGTTCATTTCCACCTACTGTACACTGTGTGGTGCACTGACCAGACATGGCAGTGTTGTAGAGGAGAATCGCAAGCAGGGAATCAAGCGGCATCTGAGGAGATTCCATCCCGCAGCATATGCTAAGATGGTGGCAGGGAAGATTCATCATTACTATTAAACTGTCTGCAAATTGTCATGTGTCCTTAGTGGGGTCTGAACAAGGGATATAGTGACAGCAGCAGTACGTGGGTTATGGTGTCATGGTGTTTGGATACAATTGTGCCCTTAGATGTTATTTACCACACACATTATGCACATTGCAGTTGCTGATGAGAGGCACAGCTCCTGCTCTCAAAGGAAAAATTTCTATTCTGATAACAACACATCCATGATTTTAGAGGAGGGGCAGGTTGAGCAGAATTATTGGCCAGCTTCTTCTTTTCTCAACATATACTAGGGGCCACTTATTGTGCTGCTACTGCCTCAGGCGCATCACTATTGTTAGTTGTGGCAAGTGAAACCTTCATCATCCATCACCCATGTTACTTCTGTTGTTGATCCCATTTTCTTTCAGCTGCCTAATCATCCTGCTGTTTAAACATCTCAGCAGCAGCAGCAGCAAGACCAGCAGTTGAAAGTTCCACAATTATGGACTGACAAGGATATTTGACAATGGCCAGTGGCCATTGGCCACATGACCTGCTGGCACTAGACCAATAGGACATTTTTTTTCCTCAGGGCTTGTGCTTTAAAAAAAATAAGAAAAAACATAGTCCTACAAAAAAAAAAAAAATAGAAATCAGTTCCCACATCGCTCAGCTGGTCGCTCTTGAGCACCTGGTTCAGGGAATGACGCTCCGGTGTCAGTGCTCAGGTCTCTCCTGGTTTGTGGTCTGGCCACATCTGATGCATTCAGCGGCCTTCTGTGTCCTTTCCCCCAAGAGGTTCGTGGGGTTCAGGTGATGCAGACATAGGCGCTAATTGTGACTCATCTCGCGGTTCGCTGCGTCACTGTCGGGCGTGAATCTGTGTATGATGACGTCAGTCTTATTCCTTGGGACACTGGAGACTCCACCTTCCTACTCTCTCTGGCTTTGTATAAGAGGGCTCTGGACACTGTGTTCAGTTGCCCTTACGTTGGTGTCTGATGCAGTTGTTTATTTCCTTTGAGCGCTCCGTGTATGACCTAGGCTTGTCTGACCATCCAACCTAGTGCTGACCTGTGGCTCTGTCTGACTATTCTTCCTGCATTATCCTTCAACATAGTAGATATCCAATCTGGTGCAGACCTGTGGCTCTGGCTGACTACCTGCTCAGCATATGACCTAGGCTTGTCTGACCACCCATCTTGGTGCTGACTTGTGGTTCTGTCTGACTATTCTTCCTGTGTTCTTCCCTGGCATAGTAGACATCCAATTTTGTGCAGACCTGTGGCTCTGGCTGACTACCCGCTCCGTGTATGACCTAGTCTTGTCTGACCATCCATACTGGTGCTGACCTGTGGCTCTGTCTAACTATTCTTCCTGTGTTATCCCCTGGCATAGTAGACATCCAATCTGTTGCAGACCTGTGGCTCTGGCTGATTTCCCACTCTGGTATTGACCTCTGGCTAGTCCTAGGTACCGCTCAACCTTACCATTGGCTTTGGCCGAACATCCGCTCTGTCTCTACCCAGGTGGTCTCTACCAAGTATACTGACTGCAGGCGTGAGTCAGTAAGAGTTTCCCTTGTTCGTATCCTGTAGAGATCTCTGTTGCTGCGCATTTGTGGTTATCTTACCCGCTACTCTGAGACTACCATTGGCAGTCTGCCTAGTCTCTAGCAGAGAGGTTTACCCCAAGCGGCCTCCTATTTCTGGTAGTAAGCGCTGGCTTCTCCTGGTACCCTTTGCACCTTGTTGTTGTTTTATTTTCTATTATATATTACTATTCAATAAAGGTGGTTTTACTATTACAGTACTGACTCCTGGTGTATTCTTGATAACCGTGACACTTAGGGTTTGTGCCAAACAAGCTTATGTCCTACAAACAAATGTTTCTTCAGGGCTTGGGCCTCTAACAACAAATCTAAAAAATCATGCTCTACAAAATACTCTATCAAGTCAAGTATCAGTCCCCCAGTGGCAGCTTATGTCAGAGGGTTCCTGTCTCTATTACTTTACATACAAATTTCTTTTTACTTAATTTTTTTCTTTATTAACTGTCCCCCCAATATCAGTAAAGAAATCCCCCCAAAACAAATTCCCTGTTCAACTGATTAATTCCCCAGACTGCACCCACCAACACAGGCACCCTCCTCAGACCCCTTTTATACCATGTCTTATGGGGTCTTTTAAATTGTATTTAGGATATATTTTTAATTAACTGCCCCCCAATCCCAGTAAACAAGCCCCCCAAAAACATCCCCTGTTCAACTGATTCTTTCTCCACAACCCACCAACACAGGCACCCTCATGCTCTTTTTCTACTATGCCTTTGGGAAATAAAATATTTGCTATGTGTTGTGTGTATATTCAGTGTTCCATTGTTTCATAATACTCTTTTGGCTTATCGATTAACTCATTATACTTGCTCCTTGATCCAGTTATACAGGCAAACTTACTCGGTGTTCCTGTTCCCTGACTGTGAGATAATTACTAAGTACTCTGGTTCCTGATTACTTGTTTGGGCTATCAGCACATCAGTATCTGCTTTTGGGTCCCCACTTCAGTGCTCTTTTCAGTTCATCTAAGATTGTCAGTGATGCTGTTTATATGCATCCTGTATTCCTATTTGTTGCTTGCTGTGAAAGAAGGTTTTAAAAATGTGCTGCTGTTCCTCTTTAGGTAGCAGTTATTGAGATCTTATTCTTCTGCACCTATAGTTCGTATTTGTCCAAGAATAAGTTGTGTTTTGAAAATCTGTTCAGTGTATTTATGCTTAGAGAATTCATTGTGCAGTGTCTCAGCTTCCTGATGCACAAGTGCTAAATGGAGCTTCAAGGCCAGTCTTGTCAATTATTATACTGTATATTACATCTACCAGCAGATGGAGGGCAAGCTTCAGGAACTATAGTCAGTTATTTAAAACAAATTTTTTAGTTCATAAATTTTCTAGGTCCTTTTAAAGGGATAGTAATACTTAAAATGTAAAAAAAAATATGTTGTAGGGTTTATCCCCCAGAGTAAAACAAGGGTACTCCCACTGCTGAAAGGTGTTTCATTCAAAAGTTATTAATTTTCAAAGTTTAATTTTTTAGGTGCAATATCACAGTGGCCTGAAATTGTACAGTGGCGCTGTTGCTACACCATCCTATGGATATTTATGGTCAACTGACCAGAGCTGTCCATAGGATCGTGTAGCAACAGCGCCACTGTACAATTTCAGGCCACTGTGATATTGCACCTAAAAAATTCAACTTTGAAAATTAATAACTTTTGAATGAAACACCTTTCAGCAGTGGGACTACCCTTGTTTTACTCAGGGGGATAAACCCTACAACATATTTTTTTTTACATTTTAAGTATTACTATCCCTTTAAGTTTATCGGCCTCAGCTCTTACTGTCTTTTATAGGGTGTTACACTCATTTCTTCTTCATATTTTTCTTCTTAACACTCTCTTCACTATGAAAGGGATTATAACTAGGAATTGGGTGAAAACTTTCTCCTCAAACCAAAATTGGAGAAAAATTGCATTTCCTGCTTGGCAAAAAATTTCCTCAGGTCAATTTTCCTGCTTTTTTCGCCTAGCTCATTGCATTGAAATCAGTGGGAAGAAACATTTTCCCCACCACATGAAAGTATGTAAGTTTTCTCTATTTTTCTACAGCCATATAAAAGGGTGTCAGGCTCTCACAGCAGCCATTCTATGTTTGGGAGAGGAGAAAGCAGCATGTTTTTGAGTTAAAGAAGTTAGGCTAATAAAGAGGAATTGAAGCTTAGTTTAGGGAATCTTTTAGGTAGGACATTTGCTCTTTGTATTAGGGGAGTGTGGAGAAGGGAGGAAGGCGGTTGACCACAAATACCCCAGACTTTGGTGTGACTGACTGGCAAGACACAGGCAGCTGGTGTCCAAATGCTTGCTGATTTTGCTTTTATTGTCTGTGTGCTGGGAAGTCTGGAGAAAGAAGTTATTGATTTTGTTTCTTAGTTATAATTTTTATTGTTTTGGACTGATTGCGATAAGACAGGGTGAACAATTTAAAAAAAAATAAAAAAAAATTTATAAATAATTAAATAAATATATTAAGTGACAGACAGCTGACTGGGAGCCTGTTGTGAGCGTTGTAACTGAGGCAGACTTGATAGACACCAGGCAGCATTAAGAGTTTTGTTGAAGGCTAAGGCAGGAAATCATACTGCATCAGTTGTGTACTGTAGAGAGTAAAAACACACACAGTAGTTGAGTAACATCCAGAAAATGTACAAGAGGGGGAAGGTGGAGGAGTGCATGGATGTGGGAGTAAAGTGGTGGTTCAGAATCTGACTGCAGCAATGTTTGCTGCAGTGTGTGCAATAAGTGATGATGAGTCCTCTCCTCCCAGGTTGGATGCAGTTTGTCAAGGTCCCACCAATCACACCACACCAGTCCCTCGCCACCACAACCATACACATCTGCCACATTGTAGGTTGTACTTTATTTTTTTATCTACTGAAATCATCATGAATATGTACCAGTGTCACTTAAGCAGGAAGTTGGTGTTGTGGGAAAAGGACAAATGCATTGTCCATGATAACTAATTTTTCAAGGTATATGTTGCTGCAGGACTCAAAATTTTCAGCTACTTATTTCTCCACTACAGCCCTCAGATGAAGTAATATTGTGCCGGGAAATGTTGAACCATAGGAAACATAAGAGGAAAAATGTGTTTGGAATAGGCAAAAATTTTGCTGGAATAGGTGAAAAATAGGAACATTTTTCAATGGAGAAAAAGGAGAAAACTTTTGCAAAAATAAGCTACACAGAATTTGGACAGGCCATGAAAGACCAGACTCAACTTCAAGAATTATATTTCTCTGTTTCTAATCCCTGAGAATGCTCAGTATGGCTTATCTACTACTGGTAATGAAACCAAGATACCACAGAGATGTTTGAAGGGAACCCAAATGTTTTTAGGTGGTTCCTTAACTCTTGAATGATTCATTAGAAATCTACCTGTGATGTAAACTGCTTCACTCTATTTTTTTTGTTTGATTAAATTAGCATTTTAATAACTTTCCTATGAGAAATCCATACATACAACTGATTTTCCACCAGAATCTGTACTTGCACACAATACTTTACTTTGTTGGTGACCAGTAATGTGGAGTAGATTTTCTACTCATGATCCAAAAACAAATTGTTCAGAAGATGTAATAGTACAAATGACAACTGAGTGGAAGTGGATTTTTTCATACTCGCTAGCAAATACATAAAATGGTACATCATATACCTGCTTGCATTTACAAACTTCATGTTTTTCACATAAGATCTTCCTATAAAAAATAGGAATTAAATAACATATATATGTTTTTTTTTCTTTAAAATACATTTATTGCAAACATCAAAAAGATACAGTACAGAAATGGAACAAAAGGTGGAATTACATAACTGTAGATTGAAGCAATTGCAAACAGAAGTGTTGCTATGCATACGTATTATGTCAAGCAAAAGGGCAATAAATGTAAATTTTAATTTTTCACATCTTGTGCCATCAAACACAAAATGAGTAGATTTTATATATAAAATCTGATACACTTATCTAAAACTCATTGACCCATACATTTTAACATATGGCTTACTTGTTATTCTGCTTCAAAATTGGATTGCAATGAAAACTTCAGAAGATGGCAGTAGAATCTTTCACTGCACCAAAGACTCTGACATCTTTGAAAACCATATAATTTTAACCACAATGATCCTATCCACTTACCTTAAACTAAGCATTGATGGTGTTTGACTACTTATTAATGCTTCCAAAACAGACTAAAAGGAATTTACTCCTAAGCTAAACATACCACAAGGAAACAAAGATGACAATGGCTCATTTCCCTCAACATTCAATATAATAAAAATACAAAAAAGCTATGCAGGGTATAAGATGGGAAATAGTCAATTTTATAAGTAAAATATGCCATGTTAAAATCCCCTTAGGTGACCCAATTTTTTAATGGGAGAATGTCAGAACAGTGACAACAACATACATTTATTAAAATAAACATTATTATAATTGTATTTGTGAAATATATACTCTCAAATTGGACATCTCCTATCAATGAAGATCAAAAGGGTCAGAGCAAGCTACTTTGTTATAATTGACTGTACTGTGTCCTGGTCCCAGATGTAGCTACTTATGCAAATCCTTCATAATTTTACTTTCTAAGAAGACAAGGTAAATTAAATTATTCAGGTGCAATTATTTTATGTGATAAAGAACTTGCAAAACAGGCTAATACCTCGTAATATACTATTGTTTCAGAACTCCCAAAGGAGTTTGAAATATACACAGCAATTATAAAGATGTAGACTTTATTTTGTTTATAATTTAATTTGTTTATAATTTCTTTGTTTATTTTTAATATAATCTTTATGTCCACCATTGTTTGGTTTTCTGCATTACATATATAAAAGATTGAAAAGAGTTGTTAAATGATCCAACTTACTACATGTAATTCAAATACCAACACACTGAAAAAGTGACATGCATTCCCATAAACATTTGTGTCAACTAATCATCTGCCATTACAATACATTTTAGTAGAGCAAGTGAACCTGGTACTTGATCCATGAAGACAGTGTTTTCTGATTGTGAGTATTCAATATTGGTAGTTGACCAACAGGAAAGGATAATCAGAGCCAGACCCACTAAGGCCTTATGGTTAATTACAACATCCTTTACTGGACCTCATATTCTAGGTTCAATTGCTTGTGGTCTTTTCTAAGCAAGACAGTTCTCTACGCTTTCATACTCAGTTTACTTGTTGAAATTAATTACTGTTTAACCACAAGTCTTAACCACTCCAGACAAATAGTCTTTACTTCAAAAAATAATATTCTGTAAAAGCCATGTGACTGATTTTTTTTTTAATGTTTCTTCCACATTCCTGTTTCTCAATGTAAAAATAAAAGGGTTAAACAGCGGAGTAAGAACTGTATACATGAGAGCAAGAAATTTGTCATATTGCCTACCTTTAGGTCTGACATAAACTGTTATGGCTGTGCCATAAAATAGACTTGATACTATAAGATGGGAAGATCAGGTGGAGAATGCTTTTTGCTTTCCATTAGTACTCTTGATCTTTGAAACAGTGAAAATGATTTTAATATAGAATCCAATAATCATGAAAAATGAAATGACAATGATGAGAACAGCTACTGTTATTGTCACAGTATTGCTAAGAAAGGTATTGGAACAAGCCAAATTCTGCAGTGGTGCAAAATCAAAGAAGAAATGGTTCACCTCACTGGGTCCACAGAATTCCAAACGAGCTGTAAAAGTTGTAGGAATAAAATAAATTACAAATCCCATAATCCATGGAAGAAATGCCAGCTCAGTAGAAAATGTGTGGTTCATAATAGCTGAATAATGTAAAGGATTGTTAATAGCCAAGTATCGATCAAAAACCATGACTGCAAGGAGATAACATTAGGAGATGACTGCAAGGAGATAACATATAATTGTGCAAAGCATCCAATGAAAGATATTCTGTTGTTAGCTGAAATGAGCATAGCTAATAATTTTGGAATAGTGACTAATACAACCATGATTTCTAAAACAGAAAATGTACTAATAAAAATGTACATTGGAGTATGGAGTACATGTTCAGCTCTAACCAGGACAATAATTGTAATGTTCCCAGCTATAGACATAATGTATGTCAATAGAATAATAATGAAAAATAAGACTTGGAAACAGTGAAAGTCCAAAAAAGCCAATAAAATAAATTATTTAACAGTGGTCTTATTGACATCTTCCATTTTGTTAAAAAAATATATCTGTAAAAGAAAAGTATGATCTTGTATTAAATACTGGTTAAGACTAGGAATCAAATGATTAAGTGAAAGAGGAATTTTACATAGTTGCTTTACAAAAATATTGAGTTGAATGTACAAATTCACCACAATGCTGCTTCTCTGGCATGTCAGGGTATGCACTACAATATATGTGGTATGCAATACTTCCTACCTCCACTTTCTCCTTCTGCTGTGTCCTTTTGAACACCCTCTCCTTAGTTAATAAACCAACACTCATTCACATTCGTTTCTGTGAGCAGTCCCTACAGCTGCACACCGTCACCCTATCAGTCATCATCAGCATCATTGCCTGTTCAAAGTCCAAGTCACTCAGCCACACATGCCTGTTTTGAGTACCCAGCAGCAGCAGAAACAACAACAACAACACAGTTATTAACATCTTCAGTGCTAGATATGACAAGTGCCTCTGCTGCTGTAAGTGTTGCACCTTTGACACCTAGTAGTAGTGGCAGTAGAATTGCATCAACATCTAGCCCCAGTAATAGTAGTAGCAGCAGTGCCTCAGGAACCCCTCAGTCCATGAAGTCCACAGTATGGAGATACTTCACTCAGGATCCTCAAGCTAAGCATGTTACTATCTGTTGTCCCTTGAGGGGAGGGGTGTAGTGTCATATCCTTCTGGGTTTTGCTATAATTTCTTGCCAGATATTCTGTTTTATGTCTATACGCTTTTCGCGCCTTATTGTATGACGCTGTTCATGACCAAGTTCCGTAGTGTTCCTGTATTTCTTGTGATTCCAGTGTTTAGCCTGGCTTTCCCTCAACTTCATTCTCGTCTCCTGATTTGGCTTTGTATCCTTTACTGGTTTGAACTTAGCTTGTTTCTTCAACTCCTTTTCTGCCTACTGATTGTGTACTGCTTTGCTCGACTGGTTCTGACCTAGACTTGCCTGACTATTCTACTGTCTCATCCTTGGTACTGTCTCTGCTCACTTGTTAAAGACTCGGCTTGTCCACTATTCTTTCTTCATCTCCGGAGGTTCTCCTCTGCCCAACTTGTCAAGTTCAACCCTGTTGACCACCTTGTCGAGTTTGATGCTGTTGATTTTGTTTGTCGAGTTCGACTTCATTGACCTCCTGTCAGGTTTGACACTTGTGACCCCTCGAGTAGAGATAGGTGAAAATTTTCCGCTTGATGAAAATTTTCCCACAAAAAGTGCAGATTTTCCTCCTTTTTCCAGCTTTTTTTTTTTTTTTTTTTTTTTTTAAGCAATGGGAAGAAAAATTTTTCTCCACCACACAAGTTTTCTACAGCCATATAAAAGGGTGTCATGCTCCCACAGTGTGCCATTCTGTGTTTATGAGAGGTAGAGCAGCACGTTGTTTGAGCTAGAGAAGATAGGGGAATTGAAGTTTAGTTTAGGGAATCTTTTTGGTAGGTCATTTGTTCTCTCTATTAGGAGAGTCAGTGGGGCACTCTGGGAAGAAGGTAGGAAGAATGTTGACCCCAAATACCCCAAAATTCCACATGACTGACTGGCAAGACACAGGCAGCTGGGGACCTATATGCTTGCTGATCTTGCTGTTGTTGTCGTCTCTCTGCTGAGTGGGGAAGTCTGTGGCAAGAAGTTGCTGATTTTTTTTTTTTTTTCTTTTCAGTTATAATTTTTTTATTCAACAGACTGTGACAGTGATAAGACAGGGTGGACAACTTAAAAGAATAAAAAAAGAATTAAAAAAAAATAAAAAATAAAGAAATAAAGAACTAAATATGTTATGTGACAGTGACAGACAGCTGACTGGGCTTAGGCAAGAAATCATACTCCATCAGTTGTGTTGTGTAGAGTAAAAACACAATTGTTGAGTAATGTCCAACAAATGTACAAGGGGCAGGGGAAGGGGGAACGGTTGAGCATTGCAGGTATGTGAGAGTAAAGTAGTAGTTCAAAAATTGACTGCAGCAATGGTTGTTGCAATGTGTGCAATCAATGATGATGATCCCTCTCCTACAATGGAGGATGCAGTTTGTCAAGGTCCCAGCAAACTAGTTCCAGTACCAGTAGAAATAAAGAACTATGTAAGAAGAACAATGAAGATGACAACAAGTCTCATTCAAGTGTTGATGATGCTGACAATAGCATAATAGAGGAAGGTGTAGCAGCTGAACCGCCTGCTGCATCAGATAGTGAGACACACAAGCAACAAAACACCTGTCCTCAAAGTAGTAGCAGACTTTGTTACAGTAAAAGTAAAAATACATTGTTTGAGACCTCTAAAAGCTTAGAGGAAAATAAGGATAGTAGTGGGAAAGAATTGTCAGGTGATGCTGATGCTGCTGTGGATTACCTAATGATGACTGATGCTGATAGTGCAGATCTAGAATATATCCCTCCATCATCCTTCACTTGTTAAGGTACAGATGAAACTGGGAATGAGGATGATGACAGGGCTTTACAGTTAGCAGAAAGTCAAAGGCTGAATCTTCACACCTTCTTCGCACAAATGTCAAAAAACACCCCGGCACCCTATCATCAGCATAATTGCCTCTTCAAAGTCCAAGTCCCACTCAGCAACACACACCTGTTTTGAGTACCCGTCAGCAGCAATAACAACAGCAACACAGGTTATTAACATCCACAATGTTAGATAGGACAAGTGCCTCTGCTGCTGTAAGTGCTGCACCTTTGATACCTAGTAGTAGTGGCAGTATAATTGTATCAACATCTAGCCCCAGTAGTAGTAGCAGCAGCACCTTTGCACCCCCTCAGTCCATGAAGTCCACAGTATGGAGATACTTCACTAAGGATCCTCAAGCTAAGCTTATTGCTATCTGTTGTCTGTGCAAAAAGCATGGGAGCATGGTGAAAGCAGGCTCACACCTAGGCGCCTCCTCTATGAGATCCCACCTGAAGCACAACCACAGGTCTGACTGGGAGACACATTATCAGCAGGCCAAACGTGCAGCAACTAGCAGCAGCAGAAGCACTTTAAAAAGTTCCCAGGGCTCTAGGGCTACTATCTACTGCCAGTTCCAACAGTTAGTTCAGTCCAAATCACACCTATGGTTCCTGCTGCAGAGAAGTATGATGAATCTGGCTTTGCTGTAGGAGATGGCAAGAGTTACAGACTGCCCACACATGCTGCCTCTACCACCACCACCTCCTCTAGTAATGTTGTTAAAGCAATAAAGTTTCAGGCTTCTTTTGCCATGTCCTGCCAACCCACACTGACTGAGATCCTGGGAAGGAGTAAAAAACTTCACAAAAACAATCCCAAAGTATGCCTGTGGAATAGCAAGGTTTCCAAGATGTTGGCAATTGACATGCCTCCATATTCTTTTGTAGAAAACCAAGGTTTCAGAGAACTGATGTCATATGTAACTCCACACTGGAATATCCCAAGCCGCAGTTATTTTTCCAGGATGGCTGTGCCTGAATTGTACAAGCAGGTGGTTAGTGTGGTGGTCAAAAGGCTGAAAAGTGCGTATGGTAAGAAAATCCACCTAACAGATATGTGGACAAAGGGGCAAAGCACAGACTATATGACTGTGACTGCTCACCTGGTTTTCCTCCCAGCACCAACAGTGAACAACAATAGCTTAAAGCATCAGGTGAAAGCCAGTAATCGTGCTTCTGGTTCTGGCAGTGTGATTAATAGGTGGCAGCAGCAGCAGGACAGCCCATACCATCGTCATGCCACCTTGTGCTTGCGGAGTTTTGAGAGACAGTCCCACAAAGCTGTAGATATTCTAAGTAAGCTAGAGCAAGTGATACAGGAATGGCTTGTACCCCACTCCTTAAAAGCTGGTTTTGTGTCTACTGATAACTGCTGCAACATCGCTGCTTTGAGAATAGGTGGTATGATGCATGTGTCCTGCTTTGCCCATGTGCTAAATTTAGTTGTGATCAGATTCCTGGTAGAATCTCAAACCCTCTAAGAGATACTTACTATTGCCGCAAAATCTGTGCCCATTTTAGTAATTCCTACAGTGCATGCAACGCTCTATATTCCGTACAAGAGTGTAACAACCTGCCCCATCACCAGCTAAAAATGGAGGTCCCTAGCAGGTGGAATTCCACAATGTATATGCTAGAGCATTTGTACGAGCAGTATAAGGCCATTAACGAGTACACCATGCAAAACGGGAAGGCTTTGGAGGGAGCCTCTTTGTCACCTGGCCAGTGGGAACTAATGTGCAATGTATGTGAGCTACTGAAACTCTTTGAGGAGGCAAACATGCTAGTGAGTCACATTGAGGCAGGGATTAGTGAAATTCTACCACTGATATTTTTATTGCAGAAAAAAATGAGGAGCATGGCTGAGGATTCTTTCCATAATGACAACACAAACATGCACCAGCTGGTAAAAGACATGTTAGCGTGCTTTGAACAAGATCCTTGCATAGTCTTCATTAAAAGCAATGAGGAATACATTCTTGGCACTTTGCTGGAACCCCGCTTCAAACACAAAATTTCTGAATTTCTGCCAAAGGACCATCAGCAGTTTGTCACAACAAGGAGCCATGATGAACAGCAGCAGCTCTCTGAGGAATCAGATTCTGTGAAGCACTATCAAGACATGCTTATTGATCGAGTGGAGGGTTGCATTGTGGAGTATAAGAGGGAGAAAGTGAGGGCACAACAAACATCTAGACAGTATAGGGAGAAGGAAGGCAGCAAAGCATTTCAACCAGCAGAAGCAGCTACATCATCAACCAGAATATCCCATTCAGAACACAGGGCAATTCATGGGTCTCAGCAGGGTATCGGCAAAAACCCAACATTGGTGGTGGTGCTGGTGTCAGCACATCTCTTTGAGACTTGATCCCTGAATATGGGTTGGTAACTGACACACAGGAACACCGTGTAGCTCCTAGAAGTGATCCCACTGCATGTGAGATGGTCTCTGCATACTTGCAGGATAGCTTATTTCTAGGCAGAAACAATGACCCCATGGACTACTGGCAAACAAAGTAGTGTGTGTGGCCAGCATTGACACGTACTGCATTGTAAACCCTCAGTTGTCCTACAGCAAGCGTTGAGTCTGAGAGTGTTTTCAGTGCGGCTGGTTATAATGTCAATGACCCAGAACACCGCTATCAAGCAGCAATGTTGGGAGGCTAACATTCTTAAAAATGAACTAACATCTCATACCGTCTGAGTATCAGGTAGCAGAATCCAAACATGACAGACAAAGCCAGGACAAATATATTAACAACAGCACAGATGAGGAGGTGAAGGAGGGATGTGAAGAAGGGTTGCCACCATCTTTCCCACTTGAGACCACTGCTTTGAGCGACAAGTAGACTTGTGCGATTCGGTTTAGCCAATTTCGGAATTCGGACGAATAAGGTGTATTCGTCATCATTCGGACCTTCTGAAAGCCAAGTCCTGTCCACAAAAATATTTCAGAATCCGAAATGGACTTAGTCTGAAATTTCAGTGTAAATTTTGGAAATTCAAACCGGTGCTTTCCTGAACATTGAAACTATTACAATGTTGCTATATGCTACTAAAAATAAACAGCACTGCGCTTTCCCACCCAAAGCTATTACAATGTTGCTACATACTGCTAAAAATAGATCTGGTAAAACAGGAGCTTTAAAGTTCATGCAAAGTGCAGATATTAACCACGTAAGGACACAAGCAATTTTGGCATTTTTGCTATGCGTGTGTTCAAACATAATTCCTAAGTATATTATTTATTGCACAAACACATATTATATGCCATTTTTTAAAGAGCAGAAAGGGCTTTAATTTGTTGTGACATATACATATATAAATTCTCATTTATTAAAAAAAAAAAAAAAAAAAAGAAAAACACAGTATTACTGTGTTACAATAATGGGTGCAGCTTAAGAAAAGTAATTCAAAATAATTTAATTGTCCTGATAGACTCACTTATAAGGTTTACCTTGGAGCGGCAGGTGAGCTTACATTCAAATGGCCATTGGAGTGAAACTAAAAGCCTCCAATTATTTAAATGTTCATAGGGATTTGGGGCAGAGCGCAGGTAACTCTTTGTTTTTTGTACTATGTATTGTGGACTGATGTATACTATAGCCATTGCTGCTGCCCAGGAGTACTGGGAGTTTGAGAGCAGGGCTTTATTTTGTGTGTTTGTTGTATATTCATTTGTATCACACAGCCATGTTACATTGCTGCCACTCACCCCATTTTTGCCCAATTAAGAGTTAATAAGTGTGTAGGGGTTTATAAAATAATAGTTTTAATGTATTTTTTAATTTCTTTAATTTTATTTTTTTATTGAATATTTTAAAGTGTTTTTTAAATTTGGCCGAATAATTCAAACTATTGCTGAATTTTGTCCGAGTCGAACAGGTCCAGTCCAAAATCTGGATCCTCCGAATGCGAAAAAAAAAAATTTGTCTGAAATCAAATTTTACCAAAAATTTTTGCAGTTCACAAGTCTAGCGACAAGTAATGTGTGTAAATAATCTGAGAAGGAGGATAGTGATTTGAAGCAAACATGACAATAGTAAAAACTATATACACATACAAATCACAACATACCAGCCAGTCCCCCTCCACCACCACTACAATACTCATCTGTCACATTGTAGGTTGTACTTTATTTTTTTTAACCGCTTGACATCAATGTAGTATCTATAGGAAATATAGGCGAAAAATGTGTTAAAGTAGGCAAAAAAAGAGAAAAATCGGCACGTTTTTGCGAAAAGTCATGCAGGAAATTTTTCACACTTTTCTCCCACCCCTACCTTCGAGTTTACGACTGGCTGTTCCTATTCCAGCAATATGACGACTGTACTGCCGGTAGGTTACACATACTGATTCCTGTAATATAGGAAAAGGAGAACAAACAAGGGTTGTCCATAGTGTATATCAGTCGTATTAAGAAAAGTATCACCACCAGTTCAGACACCCAAAGATGTAAACTAAAAATAAATTGTGTTGGAAACTGCTTATGCCGGACAAACAACAAAAGCATCTGGAGATTATATACTGCCTCTAGACACAGTGGACACCTCCAATTTGGAAAGATAAATCAAGCCTGCTCTCTCTAAAAGATACAAGCTCTCCCACAGTGGCAATGAATCACACAATGGAAAAAAAGAAGAAAAAAAGGGGAAGGGGATATCAAAGTGATATGAGTCTATGCCAAAGCTTATGGAGAATATAGCCTGTCACCATTCAGGCAACTCACGGGATCCCCAAAGGACTTTTCAGTCTCCAAAATGGACCAGGCATAGACTTTATGCATAGAAAAATGAATATTTATTTTAAAAAATGAAAATTACAAAGCTATTAACAGAAACTTGTTTCACTGCTAAAATGCTGCTTTCTCAAAGCTACAACAGCTTTTTTAAAAATGCAATATATATATATATTCATATTCATTTTTCTACAAATGAAGCCTCTGCCTGGTTCACTTGCCTGAATGGAGACAAGTTATATTCTCAGTAAGCTTTGGCATCAGATGATTTTGAAATCTAAGTCCTGACATACACAAGTGAGTGTATTACTTATCCTTATGGTACACAATTTTGGCGCTCTCTCCCCTTCCCCTTTTTTTCTTCTTTTTTCAGTTGTGTGACATAATGATTCCTGGCTCAGAGAGTAGCTGTCTGTGTCTAGTCAATGTCATCCTGTCATCCGGCTTTGCATCCAGCACCTCTAACACATCCTAGGCTGCAGCAAGGCTTCCCTAGAGCAGCCCCTGCTAGCTAGCCAGTCACGCTCCCCAGCCAGTGCACTCTACATCTGGCTCACTGAGGTCTACTGAACAGTATTTCCTGTTTTGTTGTCTTTTGTTGTGTGTCCGTTAATATTACTCCTGGTTCTAGTTGTAGTGATGATTCTGAGGCAGTAAAAAGAGGCCATTCTTCTCCACCTGTTCCCTACCCCTATCCCCTGAAGTCATAAGTGTGGAACTATTTTTCTCTTTGGGCAGGAACAGTGCAGCCATCACCAATGGCACTGTGCACAATTTGTGGCAAGTCACTGAGAAGAGGAAGGGAGGGAACACACCTTGGCACAATGCACTGATAACACACATGAAACACAGACACTATGACATTTATGTCAAACATGTTAAATCGAAACACCTACCACAGAAATTGAGCACTGTTGTTGCTGTACACACTGACTATCCAGAAAGGCAACAAGAGGCAAGGCGGTGATCAAAGAGGAGGAAGAATAGAGAAATCCAACAAGACTAGAAGTTCCATGATGAGTGAAACTACTAGCTCTCCGTCACTTTCTTCCTCTAGGGTAAGTGCAACTTCTGCCAATCCACCTCAATCATCGTTACCCCCCCCGACAAATGATAACCACTCTGTTGATGTTAGGATGTGGCAGTTCATGTCCACCCATTGCACACTGTATGGTGCACAGACCACACATGGCATTCTGGTGGAGGAGAATTGCTAGCAGGTCATCAAGCAGCACCTGAGGAGATTCCATCTGGCAGAATATGCTAAGATGGTGGCAGGTAGGGTTCATCATTACTATTAAACTGTCAGCAAGTTGTCATGTGTCCTTAGCGGAGTCTGGACAAGGGGTATAGTGACAGCAGCAGTACTTGGGTTCTGGTGTCATGGTGCTTGGATATAGTTGTGCCCCCAGATGGTATTTAACACACACACTGTGCACATTGCAATTTCTGATGTTAGGCTCTCAAGGGAAAAAAATCTGTTCTAATAACAAAGCACCCATGATTTTGGAGGAGGGGCAGGTGGAGAAGAATTATTGACCAACCTCTTCTTTTCTCCCCACATACCTGAAGTGGTGGGGGCTAGTTATAATGCTGCTACGACCTCAGGCGCATCACTGGAGCTAGTTGTGGCAAGTGGAACCTTCATCATCCATCACCCATATTACTACTGTTGTTGATCCCATTCCCTTTCAGCTTCCTAATCATCCTGCTGCTTAAACAACTCAGCAAGAGCAGCACTTGCAAATTCCGCAATTATGGACTCAGGAAGACATTTAGCAAAGGCTAGTGGCCACTGGCCAACATGATCTGTTGGCACTAGGCTAGTAGGGTATTTGCATTTTTATTTCTCAGGGCTTGTGCTTTAAAAATGTACAAAAAAAAATAAAAAAACCCATAGTCCTTCAAAAATGATAAACAATTTTTGGGGGTTTGTTTCTAACAAGCGTTAAGTCCTACAAATCAATGTTTCCTTAAGGCTTGTGCCAAATACGCTTAAGTCCTACAAATCAATGGTTCTTCAGGGCTTGGGCTCTAATAAGCCTAAGTCCTTCAAATCAATGTTTACTCAGAGCTTGGGCCTCTAATAACAAATCTAACAAATCATCCTCTACAAAATACTCTATCAAGTCAAGTATCAGTCCACCCCCAGTGGCAGCTTATGTGGGGGATTCCTGTCTCTATCACTTTACATACAAATATCTTATTTATTTTTAGTAACTGTCAACCCAATATCAGCCAAGAACAGCCCACCAAAACAAATTTCTTGTTCAACTGATTAATTTATGTCTCAGGAACCCCTTGACATAAGCTGCCATTGGGGTGGACTGATCCTTTACTTGATAGAGTTTTTCGTAGAAGATGATTTGCTAGATTTGTTGTTAGAGGACCAAGTCCTGAGGAAACATTGATCTGTAGGACTTAGGTTTGTTAGAAACAAACCCCCCAAAAATTGTTTATATTTTTGTAGGACTATGGTTTTTTAATGTATTTATTTTTTCTTTTTCAAAACACAAGCCCTGAGAAAAAAATAAAAATGCCCTATTGGCCTAGTGCCAGCAGGTCATGTTGGACAGTAGTCACTGGCCATTGTCAGATGTACTCCTGAGTTGCAAATGCTGTTCGTACTGCTACTGCTGAGTTGTTTAAGCAGCAGAATGATTAGGCAGCTGAAAGGGAATGGGATCAACAATAGCAGTAACATGGAAGATAGATGATGAAGGTTCCACTTCCCACAACTGGCTTCAGTGATGCACCTGAGGCAGTAGTAGAAGAATAAGTAGCCCCCAGTATATGTGGAGAAAAGAACAAGTTGGCCATAAAAATCTTCTCCACCTGCCCCTCCTCCAGAATCGTCATGGATGTGTTGTTATTAGAATATATTTTTTTCCCTTGAGAACGGGAACTGTGGCTTCCATCAGCAACTGCAATGTGCACAGTGTGTGTGTGTGGTAAATAACATCTGGGGGCACAACTATATCCAAACACCATGACACTAGAGACAAAGTACTGCCGCTGTCACTGTACCCCATGTCCAGACTCCGCTAAGGACACATGACAACTTGCTGACAGTTTAATAGTAATGATGAACCCTCCCTGCCAGAATCCTAGCATATTCTGCATGATGGAATCTCCTCAGATGCCAAATGATGACCTGGTATCGATTCTCCACCACCACACTGGCATGTGTGGTCAGTGCACCACACAGTATGCAATGGGTAGAGATGAATTGTCATATCCTAACATCAAAAGAGTGGCTATCATTTGGCCGGGGAGGTAACGATGAAGAAGGTGGATTGGCAGGAGATGTACTTGTTACCCTAGAGGAAGAAAGTGATGTTGATGGCGAGCTAGTTGTTTTACTCGTCATGGAACTTCCAGTATCTGTCAGGGTTACTTTATTATTCCTCCTCTTTGATCTCCACCTTTCTGGAGAGTAAGGGGGTACAGTAACAGTGGTGCTAGATTTCTGTAATGGGTGTTTGGCTTTAACGTGTTTGGAATAAATGTCATGGTGTCTGTGTTTCATGTGTGTTATCAGGGAGGTTGTGCCAATGTGTGTTCCCTCCTTTCCCCTTCTCACTAACTTGTCACAAATTTTGCACTGTACCATTGTTGATGATGACTGCACTGATCCTGCTGGAAGAGAATAATAGTCCCACACCCATGACTTCTGGGGGGAGGGATAGGGAACAGGTGGAGAAGAATGGCCTCTTTCTTCTTCTCCACATTCCCCTTCGCTTTTTGTGGCAGCAGATAATGTTGCTGCTACTGCCTCAGATTTAGCACTGCAACTAGGACCAGGAGTATTGCTGCAGCTGGAAAGTGGAACCTGCCCTAGTCCCACATTACTTGTTGACCCCATTCCCACTGTGTCTACGGTGGTCTGTGGCACACTAGCTTTATCCTCAGCACCCTGATGCCCTTTCATCTCAGCAGCAGCAGCAGGAATTAGACCAGTTGAAATTTCCGCAAATTCCAAAAGCTGATTGCTAGTGGTGGTGTGATGCCCATCCTCATCCCTGTCTCCCATTCCTTCTCACTTTCTGATAAAAAGGCCATCCATTTTTCTTCCATCCCAGCTTCTACAACACCACTAGCCCCTACAGGATGCTGCTCTATTCCAGACATCTCACTGTTTCTTGGAGGAGGTGACGAGCAATGTGACAGAGGATCCCCTGCTGTCACACTTGGCATCATTCTCTCCTCCCCCCTCTGAGTACTACAAGAAACACTAACAGCAGGCAAAGTATTGGTGGCAGCAGATTCAGCACTGGCAGCAGGTACAACACTAGTGGCTACAGGTACAGCAATGGTGGCACTGGCAGCAGGGGCAGCACGTCTTGTAGCAGGCACAAGCAGCTGACCTGTCCTTCTCTCACTAGTACTACCCTTTTCTCCCTCCTTTCCCGTTCCCTTTTCTCCCTTCCTTCCCATTCCCTTTTCTCCCTCCTTTCCCATTAAATTTTCCAAGATCCCTTGGTGTGATTTAGGGGGACTGGACAGCATTGGTTCAGTCCTGCTAGTCACTTCCTCCTCAGACTCAGTGGACACATAAGGGTTCTTCCAGCTCCTCAATTGATTATTTTTCACCCTGCCCATAGTGATATCAATAGCCATTGAAAAAATGGCGAAAAATTTTGGCCAATGGGCAAAAGATGCGACAATTTTAACCGTTAGAATTAAATCGGATTTTCCTGCGAAAAAGTGGCTAACAACATGGTTTTTGCAAGATCTACAGCGGAAACATGGTGACAAGTTTCGCCCACCCCTATTTATTTCCCAAAGGCTAAGTATAAAAGAGGCATGAGGGTGCTTGTGTTGGTGGAGTGTGGGGAAAGAATCAGTTGAACGCGGAATATTTTTTGGAGGGTTGTTTACTGTGATTAGGGGACAGTTAATAAAAAATAAATCCTAAATACAATTAAACCCCCCCCCTAAGACATAGTATAAAAGAGGTCTGAGGAGGGTGCCTGTGTTGGTGAGTAGAGTCTGGGGAAGTAATCAGTTGAACAGGGAATTTTTTTTGGGGGGGTTGTTTACTGGTGTTGGGGAGGGGGACAGTTAATAAAAAAATAATAAAAAATGTATGTAAAGTGATAAAGACAGGGACCCCCTGATGTAAGCTGCCACTGGGGTAGAACATTGCTTTGTAAAACTTGTTAGAAACAAGACCCCAAAAATTGTTTTTTTTGTATGCCTATTTTTTGTTGTATTTTTTACGCACAAGCCTTGAGAAAAAAATGCCTTACTGGCCTAGTGCCAGCAGGTAATTTTGTGTTGGTCAATGACCATTGGTCATTGTCAAATGCCCTGTTGCAATTATGGAATTTGTGACTGCTGCTCTTGCTTCTGCTGCTGAGTTGTTTAAGCAGCAGGATGATTAGGTAGCTCAAAGGGAATGGCATCAACAATAGCAGTAACATGGGTGATGAATGATGAAGGTTCCACTTGCCACAACTAGCTCTAGTGATGCTCTTGAGGCAGTAGAAGCACCATAACTAGCCCCCACCCTTCAAGTATATGTAGAGAAAGGAAGTTTGCCAGTAATCCTTCTCCACCTGCCCCTCCTCCAAAATCAAGGGTGTGTTGTTATTAGAATAGAAAAATTTCCCTTGAGAGCAGGAACTGTGCCTCTCATCAGCAACTGCAATGGGTACAGTGTATGTGTGTGTGGTAATTCAAACCTGGTACAACTCTATCCAAACACCATGACACCAGAAAACAAGTACTGATGCTGTCATTATGCCCCTTGTCCACACCCTGCTGAGGACACATGACAACTTGCTGACAGTGTAATAGTAATGATGAACCCTTTCTGCCACCAGCTTAGCATATTCTGGAGGATGAAATATCCCCAGATGCCGCTTGGTGCCCTGCTTGCGATTCTCCTCCACCACGCTGCAACGTATGGACAGTGCACCACACATTGTGCAATGGGTGGACACAAACTTCCGCATCCTAACAGAGTGGCTATCATTTGCTGTGGGAGGTAACGATGAATGAGGTGGAATGGCAATGTAGTTACCCTAGGAAAAAGGTGATGGCGAGCTACTTTCACTTGTCATCAAACTTCCAACCTCTGCCTGGGTTTCTTTTTTCTTCCTCCTCTTTGATCTCTGCCTCACTTCGTGTTGCCTTTCTAGTAAGTCAAGGGGTACAGAAACAGCAGTGCTCGATTTGTGTGGTGGGTTTTTGTCTTTAACATGTTTGACATAAATGTCATGGTGTCAGTGTTTCATGTGTGTTATTAGGGTGGTTGTGCCAAAGCTCGTTCCCTCCTTTCTTCTTCTCACTGACTTGTAACAAATTGTGCTCAGTGCTGTTGTTAAAGACTGCATCGTTCTTGCCCTAAAAGAAAAATAATCCCACACTCATGACTTCAGGGGGGAGTGAAAAGGTAAATAAAATGGCCTCTTTCTTCTTCTCCTCCACATTCACTTTGGCTGGGGCAAATGATAATGTTGCTGCTGTTGCTGCAACTGCCTCAGAATCAGCACTGCAAATAGGACCAGGAGATTGCTGATGCTGGCAAGTGGAACCTGTCCTAGTCCCACATCACTTGTTGACCCCATTCCTACTGTGTCCACAGTGGTCTGAGGCACATTAGCCTGCTCCTCAGTATCCTGCTGTCCTTGCAACTCTGCAGCAGCAGAAATTAGCAATTGTAAATTCTGCAAATTCCAAAAGCTCACTGCTGGTGGTGGTGATGCCAATCCCTATCCCAATCTCCCATTCCTTCTCAGTTTGGGCTAAAAAGGCCATCAATGTCTATTCCACCCCAGCTTCTCCACCACCATCCTCATCATCACCCCAGCACTAGTCCCTCCATGCTGCTGCTGCTGCTGCTCTATTACAGACAACTCTCTGATAGTTGGAGTAAGTGATGAGAAATGTGACAGAAGATCCCCTAATGTCACACTTGCCATTTTTGGTGATCTGAAGAAGGCAGACAGGCAGCACTATCAGCAGGCAGCTGATCTGTGTTCCTGGTGGCGGGGGGTATTATTGCTGCTAGGTAAGAATTCTGCCTTCTTCAGGATCATGTTCCACCCGGACAATACCGTGGGGGGAACAGGACTCCCAGGCTCAGGGGTATGATGTGGGCTCCGTTGACCACTAGTCTGGATGCTCTCAATTGCTTCCCCTACCACTCCCCTAACACCAGCTGCTTCACCATCACTGTTACTACTACTAACACCAACCACATAAATTTTAGCCCCTGAGTCTTCCTCCTCACAGTCACTAGTAAATTGATGATCATCCTCTCCTTCACTCCTAACACTATCAAGCTGCTGGACCTTCTTAGTAGTAGTACTAGCACTGGCAGGACTGCTAGGGGATGACTTAGGGTCATCTGCTGGCACAGTTGGCATCATCTTCTTCTTCCCCCCACCTGAGTAATACAAGGCAGACTGGCAGCATGTTCAGCATTGGTGGCAGCAGGTTCAGCATTGGCAGCAGACACAGCACTGGTGGCAGCAGGGACAGCACTTCTGACATCAGGCACAGCACTGGCAGCAGGCACAGCACATATGGCAGTAGGGGCAGCACATATGGCAGCCGACCTGTCCTGCTCTCACTACTACTATCCTCTTCTTCCTCCATTGATATTAATTTCCCCAAGATCCCTAGGGTTGATTTAGGGGGACTGGCCAGCATTGGGTCTGTAGTGGTCACTTCCTCCTCCTCAGACTCAGTGGACACATAAGTGTCCTTCCAGTTCCTTCTTTTATTATTTTTAAACTTGCTCATAGTGATAGCAGTCGCTATGAGCCTCTCCTGCCTCAGTATTGCCTCATGATCATAGCAGGACAGCAGAGTACGTCTATCTTGCTATGTAGCTGCTTCTATTTTGCTTCACTTCCTGTAAACATCACATTTTTATAGCAAAAAGGTGAAAAACATGTTAATCAATGGGCGAAAATTTTCTAGCCATTGGAAAAATGGCGAAGAATTTTTAAAGAGGATTTTCCCGCGAAAAAAGTGGGCAACAATGTGGTCTTCTCAACTTATTTCATGGGAACACGGCGGAACCTTTCGCCCACCCCTAGTTGAAAGATGATGTAAAAACTATTTATTTATAAAATTGTTCAGACCCCATTTTGACTAATAAAACAATGATCAAATAAACAAAACAAACCTAAAAAGTTAATTAAATTGCATTATCCAGTAAGACAGGTATAAGGGCTGCTCATGGGAATGTATAAACTTCCCTTATGATGAGATTCTTCCAAGCAGCACATTGTGATTTGCTGATATCTAGTAAATCACATTTTTAGCTCCCAGCCAATCTTACGTTAAAAGTAAAGAAAACAAAGGTTATGATGCTGCCATTTTTTGTCTATGGTTATCCCAAATAATGTTTTGAGAAAATAGAAAATACATGATTGGTAGGTTTTTTAATTTGTTATTTATTGATTAAAACTTACAACAAAACTAGTACTCTCTGATGGGCTCAATGCATTATATACCAAGTAGCATCAAATAACGCAACAGTAGAAGCACAAAAACACATATATATCAAATAAACAGTGAATCACAGCAGCTGAAAATTCATCATCTATTGAAATTCATAAAGAATATATATATCTATACTACATAAATTGGAAATAAAATGGTATACATCGTGGATGATGTCAATTATACGAATATTATTGACTCCTAAAACTGATAAATGTCATGACATGAATTGAGATGTAATAGATTAATTAATGGAATTGTTAATGTAACAGTCTCCTCTTTTTGTTTTTTGGAGTGAAACAACTGACATTTGATAATAGATGAGAAACAGAATTAAATAAAGTACACAATACTCAGTCTCTGCCTCCTGTGGTGAAAGGTAACATGCCAGACTATAGTGCCTTTCATATGGGAGACTGTCTTCTGAGCGAAAGCATCATAGTCCTATATGAAGAAACTTTACTGTATTCCTGCATCAGCGTAGTAAATGTGAAGGAAGGAAGCTCTCCACAACTTATGCTCCCCCCCCCCAGCGGACCACACATACTAGCAGCATTGGAGATTATATGCTCATTGCAGCTTCCTTTGCGTGGATGACCCATGTGGGCTGGAGCTTACATGGGCCATTCATCAAACATGCCTCACCTATGTTCCAATTGGTAGTGAAATACAAAAGAACAAACTGCAGCAGTTCTGTCATAAAAGTGCAATTAGCCTTAATCTGTTTCATATATATATATATATATATATATATATATATATATATATATATATATATATATATATATATATATATATATGTGTGTGTGTGTATATACACTGTATATATTAATCCACTGAATTGCCTTCATCTTTGATTTCAGTGTCACTTTTTGTCTCATAGGTGAAATCTCACTACAATGCTTCATTATACTTTCTTCCATTTTCCTGAATTTCATAAGATTTTCTCAATTATTAAACCTAGAGGGTGGTATTTAGAAGATGTATTGAGGATGACGTACTGTGAGCAGGAGCAATTCTGGGGTGAATCAGCTGCAATATAGGGAACAGATGCAATTCCAGTTAAGTTTAATGGGATTTTTAATCCCTTGACTTCTGGTGATGTGAACTTTGAAAAGTGCATTCTTTTTTCAATATTAAAGGGATGGTAATGTTTCATAATAAAAGTAGCTCCAATTAATCTTCATAGTATTTGGGCCATGTAGAGTGTTATTTCAGTACTGTCAGAGTTGTAGTTCAAAAGCAATTGAATGATAAAGTATCCCTCTCCCGCCCCTTTTACTGATGTAACACTGCTCACCTCAGAGCAGCAGAGTGGTGTCCAAGTGGATCACAGAGAGGGACAATCTTCAATTAACATAAAGGAAAAACCTGTATATGGGGGCAGTGCTTTCATTGTTCTCACAGTAAGAAGATTGCTGTGAGCTGTCTGGTCTGGGGACCAGATTCCACATCTAGGGGGAGGCAACTTACACTAGGGTCGGGAGGTGGATACTTTATCATTCAATTACTCTTGAACTACAACTGAAATAACACTCTGTATGGCTCAAATACTATGAAGATTAATTGGAGCTGCTGTTTTTGTGAAACATTACTATCCCTTTAAAACACGTATTGCAGTTTATTTGTGTAAAAGAAGAAAAATGTCAAAGTTTAAGTCTCTTTAAAGTCCGAGTAATGTATTTCTTGAAAAACATCTTTACATCTCTGTTTCTAAAGGTATAAATAAAGGGGTTTACCATTGGTGTGACAACTGTGTACATGAGAGAAAGGAACTTGTCATACTCGCTACCTTTAGGTCTGGCATACACAATGATGGCAGTTACATAAAATAGACTTGATATTATGAGATGAGAAGAGCATGTGGCAAAGGCTTTATGTTTACCCTCAGAACTTTTAATCTTTGAGACAGTGACAATAATATGGATATAAAATCCTATAATTATGATGAATGGAACAGCAATTTCAATCGCAGCTGCAGTGCTTGTGTATGCATTAATGATGAAGGAATTGGAACAAGCCAAATCCTGCAATGGAACCAAGTCACAGAAGAAATGGTTGATCTCATTGGGACCACAGAAATCCAAACCAGCCGTGAGGATTGTGGGAATCAAAACAACTACAAAACCAAATATCCATGGAAGAGTTGCCAGCTCTTTACAACATGTTCGGCTCATTATACCTGTATAATGTAAAGGATTGTTGATTGCTAAATGGCGATCAAAAACCATTACTACAAGAAGATAACATTCTGTTACTCCCAATGAACCGAAGACATACATTTGTGCAAAGCAGCTGACAAAAGATATCTTCTTATTAGCTGCAATGAGATTAACCAGGAGATTTGGAATAGTAACGGACACAAATATGATTTCTAAAGAAGCAAATATACTAATAAAAAAATACATTGGAATTTGAAGTGCAGGTTCAGCCATGACCAAGACAATGATAGCAATATTCCCAGTGATACATATCATGTACATCAATAGGATAATAATAAAAAGCAAGATCTGGAACTTATGTAAATTTGAAAATGCCAAAAGAATAAATTCTTTCACCATGGTCTTGTTGCCTTCTTCCATGCTGTGTAAAATGGATACCTTAAAGAAAAACACAAAGACCCATATTCTTTAAATAGCCATCTGGCAAAGTACATTTCCTTGAAGGTTTTTAGTGGAAGGTTTCCCCTATGGTGCAGCAGAATTGGCCCTATTGAACCTAAAGCCCTTTGAGTTTCAGATTCAATAGAAAAGTTAAATACATTTGGGCCAACTCTGCTGCACCATAGGGGAAATAAAAATATTAGTTGAATAAAAAGAAATGTTAAAACTCTTGAATGCCATATAGTGTACAGAACATTATAAAGCAAAAGGATACAAAGCTGTGTCCTCCTAGATGCTTCAAACAGATAGGCTGTCTGGGGCTGGTTATATCTTTATTAGGGACCATTTAGCATGGTCTCTCTCTTTTGAGGTAGAAAAAACATTGTGTCTCTGACTTTGTCCCACTCTTTCGTGTTCCATCTCCTGGTATCATTAAAACTTCTGCTTTGGTGTCTACCAAAGGAAGCAATTCTTGCTTCTTATTCTTATATCCCCATCATAATCTCACTTTTACATATGGACATTGATTCCTCTTTGTTATATTGACTTTCACTGCAGGGATGGGGGAACCATCCTGTCTGTCACAGGAGTTTGGAGAATCTCCCATCCTGTAGTTCTAGTGCCCTCCCCCCATAGTCTGATGGGCAGAGTTACCTCATTGATTGTATCTAACTCATCCCAAGAATACATTTTTCCTGCATGCATTCATCCTGCTCAATAGCCACTCGTTTAGCCTCTTTGGCTACTTTACATTGGTCATGCACCTACTGTTCCAACTCATCTGTATTCTGTCACTATCCATTGAACCATTATCCAGCAGCTTTCTGCTCTTTCTTATTGAAGCCTGAAAACTCTGTCTCCTTCATCTGCTCCCCCAACAGCATTCCTGTCTCAGGGTAGACTGGTGTACAGTAGTTTAGTAACTATTTTGCCAAACAAGACCAGGGTATTTAACTAGCGTACCATTTAAGCCTCTTACTTTAGGCGAGCATTGTCTCAGGGAATCCAGCTGCATCTGTGTCACATATCTCTGTTTCTCAAACTTTTTTCTTCCTAGTAGTCATCCTGAGCATACCATCTTACACAAGAATCCATATCCAGATGCTACACACACAACCCAGGACTTTTTCTCCCCAAACCCGGTATGCATATGCAATTGTATTACTAACTGTATTATTTAGCATGTTTTATTCTTACACCAAATGTATTGTATGGAGGACGCAATAAATTATTAAGCTGTCCATATTTAATGGGCTGTAAGATTCATATTCACATATACACATATATAATAATTTCCCTATTCCAACACAATTTTGGATAATGTTTCCTATGGTGCAACATTTCCCAGCACAACATTACTCTTTCTGTGTCTGTAGTGGAGAAATAAGTAGCTGCAAGTCAAAGTTGTGACTCCTAAAGCAACATATACATTTAAAAACTTGTTAGCATGCAGAGGCATTTGTCCTTTGTCCACAACACTAACTTTCTGCTTAAAGGGATAGTAATACTTCGTTTTAACTTTATTTTATTTTGTAGGCATTAAAAAAACATGAAGAATGATATGTCTTATCTCTCAAACCTTTATGGTTTATGAGATATTCACAAGCAAAGTTCCCCTCCCCGCCCCTTTTACCTAGTGTAAACAATCTCTTCTCAGATGTGAGTCTGGTTGTATGACAGTACAGATAACAGAAGGGGACAATTTTCTTTGTATGAAAACAATGAAAGCCCTTCCCCCCTTGACAAGTTTTTCAGCTTTTTCCATTATCTTAATTGAAGATTGTCCCTCTCTGCAGTCTACCTGGGCATCTCCCTTCTGATCTGGTTGAACAGGGGGGGGATACTTTGTTTGTGAATATCTCTTAAACCATAAAGGTTTCAGAGATAAGACTTATATCATTCTTCATGTTTTTTTAATGCCTACAAAATAAAATAAAGTTAAAATGAAGTATTACTATCCCTTTAAGTGACACTGGCATACATTCATGAAAATGTCAAGTGTTAAAAAATAAATGAAATACCACCTACAATGTGGCAGATGTGTATGATACTGCTGGTGGGGGACTGGAGTGGTGTGATTGGTGGGAATTTGACAGACTGCATCCACCCTGGAAAGAGAGAGCTCATCATCATCATCTGTTGCACACGCTACAGTAACCATTGCTGCAGTCAGTTTTTAAACTACCACTTTACTCCCACGTCTCTGCACTTCTCTACCTTTCCCCTTCCTCTTTGTGCATTTTCTGGACTTCACTCAACAGCTGATTTTAGGCTCTGTCAGCTGTCTGTCACCTAATTTATTTAGTCATATTTTTTTTTAAGTTGTCCACCCCATCTTATCAGACTGTCAAAAAAACAATTAAAACTAAAAACAAAATCAACAGCTTCTTTCCCTAGACTTCCCCAACACATAAACAATAAAAGCAATATCAGCAAGCAAATTGGACCCCAGATGCCTGTGTCTTGCTAGTCCGAAACACTGAATTTTTGGGTATTTGGGGTCAACCTCCTTTCTCCTCCAGTGTGCCCCAGACTTCCCTAATGTAGAGAACAAATGTCCTACCTAAAAGACTCCCTAAACTAAGCTTCAATTTCCCTTTATTTGCCTATCTTCTCTAGCTTGAAAATGTGCTGATTTCTCCTCTCACAAACCCAGAATGTCATGATGTGAGAGCCTGACACCATTTTGTATGGCTGTAGAGAAGTAGAGAAAACTTTCATTTGGTGGGGAAAATGCTTTCTTCCCATTGATTTCAATACAATGAGGTAGGTGAAAAAAGCAGGAAAATGGCACTTTATACAGAAAATTATTTGCCAAGAGGGAAGTGCCATTTTTTGGCCAATTTTGGTTTGAGACCAAAGTTTTTGCGTATCCCTAATATATACATGCACACAAGCTGATAAAGGAATAAAAGTCTGATTATATAAAATGAGAAAAGTTTTCTTAGCTTTAGATGGCAGTTTCTGTACACAGAAGTCAATGAAATGAACAACCAAAGCCACATAGTCAAGCAGACTCCATGTGACCTGTCAATTGATCGTCATTGTAATTGCCAAAAGCATTTTTTTTTTGCAGGAAGTTGGCAGCCATTGCTATATGGGTCTCCTTGACTATGTGGTTTATTTTATTCTACAGTTGACTTCTGTGAGCAGAAACTACTAAATGAAGCTAAGTATTTTTTTTCCTCATTTTATAGCATCAGAACTGTGTTATTTTGTCTGCTTGTGTGCATGTATGTAGCTAAAATCACTATATCTCCGAGCATTATCTCAGTACTTTAGTGGGCTTACAAGGGGTTTAATTCAAAGGTTTCCATGCTCAAGAGGTTTGTGATTTAACTTTCAATTCCTGGAATTTTGTCTACATTGAATATTCTAATCTTCCAGCATTCTTATTACTGTTTATTTGTTAATCTTTTCTGTAACAATGTAAAGTAAATTATTGTGTATACATAGTTACAACTATGTTATTTAGTCTTAATACTAAATTATATTACAAAAAAAACAAAAAAGAAAAAATGTATGGTTTAAAAAGTATGTATATACATTTGAATCTTAGAGCTAACTTGATATGAACAGCTTAATGAGTTGTTGAGTTCTTCCCATCACTACAAAGGCCTCTTAATTAATTAATAGGATTTTTTTTTGTCTCACCTGTAGTGCATTTGGTTTACACCAGAATTATTCCACTTTGCTATTTAACATTTAGCCCAAACTGTTAATGTAAAAGTCACAGTCCTCAGTGTGATTAATGTAAAATGTATTGTTAATTAATTATACAATATAATTGCTTATTAAATGATTAGTCAAATCCGAATCAGCATATAGATGTGGATTTATTGCTCTACCAAATTGGTGCGCCTCAAAATTTACAGCTCAAGGCAGTTGTCTACTCTGCCTGTTGGGAAATCCAGCCCTGCAAACAATATAGTAAATAAGTATATTATTACTTATGTATAAAGGAAAAATGGAGCAATTCTGGGCCAAACCAGCCAAGCCAAACACTGTAGGCTACAAATAAAGGGGTTGAATGCTTGATATAAACCAGATTTTATTCTATTTTGCCTTTATATATTAGGCCAATAGTGAAATACTTCTTATATGAAATATGAGTTATATGAGGATAGTGGGTAATGGTGTTGATGTAATTTTATAGATGTCTGGGATCTTATTCCAAGCAGAAGTTCAAAAACAAGATGATCTACAAGAACAAATGGATCAAATAGAACAAGCTACATCATAGGGAACAAATAAACATTTCCCAAATGCCCCATACATGGATACATAGAAACATGGACACAAATAAACACAGGCACGTGCGAGTCCACACACATTTGCTGGAAAGGTCTCCAATGCAATGTATTAAAAATCTCTTTGGGAATTTGGGGAATGTTTATTTATTTTCTACGGTGTGCTTGGTTTGCTCCAATATTGCTCCTTGTCTCCATGTTAAACGAACCTCAATGAAGCCAGGATTCCATTGAATGTGTTAACTTGAAATTGATTTCAACCACAAATGCCCCCATAGATCTCAATAAGACTCTGCAAGAAAAACACTTATCAAATGCAATGGAATACAGTGCTTGAACACTAGTAAATGAAATGATGCCTTTAACTGAATCCAAGTACTTTTGCTGCTCATTAAAATAATCTAAAATACTAATTATTTTAGTTCATCTGACTCTATACATCTCATGAAAAGCACTCCTATTTGTTATACTTACTTGAGCCTTGTTGCAAAGAGCGCAGTCTTTTTCTACCATAAACAACATTATGCAGACAGGAAATCTTTGAATTTAATTGCAAGCACAAAATAACTAATGTACTTCCAGGGAAATGGCACTTGTATTTATTGTAGAATTATGCAGAATGATTCACTCTGTGAATTTAAATATTTGCCATAGACCTGACTTGTAAACTTTTCTACTGTATTCTACTGAATAGACGATTTATATATGCCAAGGTTATTATATGGAAAGGAGAGCAATAACACAAGGGAATACCCTGTCCTGTGATGGTAATTTAATCTGTTCTAGCCATCTGTATTGTGTGGAACTTAACCAGGAACTAACAAGATCCTTAGAGAATACATGTTTAACTCTTCAAGGACTAGAGGGGTGTGCAATGCATTGCAAAGCAATGTGTTACACTCCTCTCTAGTCTTTCCAGGCTTAATATGGTCACTAACAGATATTTTGGTAATTACAATAAATAGGAAAAATATGTTTTCTTGATTAAATTGCTTATTGTTGATTATGTTCTCTTGCATTAAACATTTATAGTATAAAAGATATTTGTCATCAGGTTTTTTCCTGCTCCTTAAAACAAGAGTACTCACATATCTCAGTGATTCTACACTCAACAGAAGCAACAAAAGTAAAAAAAATATTTATTTTTTTTATAAAGAACTCTATGAGAAAGTTTGTCACTGACTAAAGCCTGCCATAGTAAGCAATATAACAGCACTACCTGGTGACGAGAATGGAAGATTGCAGTTTAAGTGAAAACTGAAGAAAAAATTAAGCTATAATACATTTATTATTATTTTATCATTAATTAATAAAGTGCCAGGATATATCTACAGCGTTATGCAATTAAGGAACTTATTACAAACATATTACACACTTAAATAAACAGTAACACTAGAGCAGTACAACTGCTAAAAGAAACAAAATGAAGACAACAAATAATATATAAAAATTGCACATTTTTGAGACTCAGATTAAAATGACATACTAATCAAAAGATACACAATGTTACAGAATAATAAAAATGTCCTTGTTTTTATTGACATTGATTTGTTCCCTGGTTCATTCACACTCACCCTTTCAGTTGGTAAAGTGGGAAGGAACTGTGTGTTATCTTACTCGAGCAAAAAGAAAAAGAGAATTGGATCACATGGGAAATTTATCACAAGTGCAATGAGCAAAAGTTGGTGAAATTAGAATTAAAGTGTATATCATTGATTACCTTTCCTATCACCACTAGGGATGGGTGAAAAGTGTGGAAAATTTCCTGCATGGCTTTTTGTGAAAACTTACCGATTTTTCTCTTTTCCCATGAAAAATTTCACCCTTCCCCCTATGAAAAATGTCCTCCTTTTTGCCTATTTTAACACATTTTCCGCCTATATTTCCTATAGGAACTACATTTCCTGCTGTAATATTAATTCTTGTGAGGGCTGAAGTTTAGAAATAAGTGGCTGAAAGTCAAAGTTGTGAGTCCTACAGCAACATATCCCTTTGCCCACAACACTAACTTTCTTCTTAAGTGACACTGGCACATATTCATGATGAAGTAATAAAAACAAATAAAGTACAACCTAAAATGTGGCAGATGTGTATGGTAGTGGTGGTGGTGGGGGACTGGCATGGAGTGATCTGTCCATGTATATTGTTTTTACCATTGTCATACGCTATCTTCCTTCTCAGGTTATTGATACGCATTACTTGTCGCTCATAGCAGTGGTCCCAAGTGGGGTAGATCGTGGCAACCCTTCTTCTCATCCCTCTTCCAACTCATCTGTGCTGCTGTTAATATATCTATCCCAGCTTTGTCTGTCATATGTGGTTTCTGCTACCTGATACTCAGATGGTATGAGATGTTGGTTCATTTTTAAAGGGATAGTAATACTTAAAATGTAAAAAAAAATATGTTGTAGGGTTTATCCCCCTGAGTAAAACAAGAGTACTCCCACTGCTGATAGGTGTTTCATTCAAAAGTTATTAATTTTCAAAGTTGATTTTTTTAGGTGCAATATCACAGTGGCCTGAAATTGTACAGTGGTGCTGTTGCTACACCATCCTATGGAGATTTATGGTCCCAGGACCAGAGCTGTCCATAGGATCATGTAGCAACAGCGCCACTGTACAATTTCAGGCCACTCTGATATTGCACCTAAAAAATTCAACTTTGAAAATTAATAACTTTTGAATGAAACACCTATCAGCAGTGGGAGTACTCTTGTTTTACTCAGGGGGATAAACCCTACAACATTTTTTTTTTTACATTTTAAGTATTACTATCCCTTTAAGAATGTTAGTCTCCCAATATTGCTGCTTGGTAGCCGTGTCCTGTGGTCATTGGCAATATAACCAGCCGCACTGAAAACCCTCTCAGACGCAACTCTTGCTGGAGGACAACTAAGAGCTTCTACTGCAATACGTGTCAATGCTGGCCACAGACACTGCTTTGTTTGCCAGTAGTCCATGGGGTCATTGTTTCTGCCTAAAACATAGCTATCCTGAAAGTATGCAGAAACCATCTCACATGCAGTGGGACCACTTCTAGTAGCTACAGAGTGTTCCTGTGTAACAGTTACCAACCCATACTCAGGGAGCAAGTTCTAAAGAGATGTGCCGTAGGTGTTGCAACCACTACCATCACTACCCATGTTGTTTTTTTTGCCACCCCTGCTGAGACCCATGAATTGCCCTGTGTTCTGAATGGGATGTTCTGGTTGATGATGTAGCTTGTTCTGCTGGTTCAAATGCTTTGATGCCTTCCTTTTTACTATACTGCCTAGATGTTTGTTGTGCCCTCACTTTCTCCCTCTCATCCTCCACAATGCAACCCTCCACTCGATCAATAATCATGTCTTGATGTTCCTTAACAGAATCCGATTCCTCAGAGAGTTGCTGCTGATCGCCATGACTCCTTGTTATAACAAACCACTGATGACCCTTTGGCAGAAATTCTGACATTTTTTTTAAAAAACTGGGGTTCAGCAAAGTGGCAAGAATGTATTCCTCATTGCTTTTAATAGACAGTATGCAAGGATTTTGTTCAAAGCCCTCTAACATGTCCTTTACCAGCTGGTGCATGTCTGTGTTGTCATTCTGGTAAGAATCCTCAGCCACGCTCCTAATTTTTTCTACAATAAAAATAACAGTGGTAGAATTTCACTAATTCCTGCCCCAATGTGACTCACCAGCAAGGTTGCCTCCTAAAAGGGTTTCAGCAGCTCACATACATTACACATTAGTTGCCATTGGCCAGGTGACAAAGAGACTCCCTCCAAAGTCTTCCAATTTTGCATGGGGTGTTCGCTAATCCTAATTCTGCTTGTACAAATGCTCTAGCATGTACATGGTGGAATTCCACCTGGTAGGGAAATCCATTTTCAGCTGGTGATGAGGCAGGTTGTTACGCTCTTGTATGGAATATAGAGCGTTGCGTGCACTGTAGGAGTGACTAAAATGGGCACAGATTTTGCGGTCAATAGTAAGCATCTCTTTGAGGGTTTTGGATTCTGCCAGGAATCTGGTCACAACTAAATTTAGCACATGGACAAAGTAGGGCACGTGCACCATACCACCTATTCTCAAAGCAGCGATTATGTTGGAGCCATTATCAGCAAAACCAGCTTTTAAGGAATGGGGTACAAGCCAATCCTCTATCACCTGCTCTAGCTTAATCAGACCATCTACATGTTTGTGGGATTGTCTCTCAAAACTCTGCATGCACAAGGTGGCATGACAATGGTATAGGCTATCCTGCTGCTGCTGCCTTTTAATCACATGTGTGAGCATGTGTGAGCAGTCTATGACTCTTGCCATCTCTTACAGCAAAGCCAGAGTCATCATACTCTTCAGCAGGAGCCATAGGTGTTATCTGGACTGAACTAACTGTTGGCACTGACAGTAGCACACTCTCTGACACATAAATAACTTCACTACTACTCTTTTCTGCCCTAGACCCCTGGGAACTTTTTAAAGTGCTTCTGCTGATAGTTGTGGCACCTTTGGCCTGCTGATAGTGTGTCTCCCAGACATACCTGTGGTTGTACTTCAGGTGGGATCTCATAGAGGAGGTGTCTAGATGTGAGCCTGCTTTCCCCCTGCTCACAGGCTTTTTGCATAGACAACAGATAGCAACATGCTAAGCTTGAGGATCCTGAGTGAAGTATCTCCATACTGTGGACTTCATGGACTGAGGGGTTCCTGTGGTGGTGTTGCTGCTGCTACTACTACTACTACTGGGGCTAGATGTTGATGCAGTTCTACTGCTTCTACTACTAGGTGTCAAATGTGCAGCACTTACAGCAGCAGCAGCAGCAGCAGCAGAGGCATGTGTCATATCTAACATTGTGGATGTTAACCTGTGTTGCTGTTGCTTGGTACTCCAAAACAGGTGTGTGTGTTTGATTGGGACTTGGACCTTGAAGAGGCTGATGACGACTGAGGTGACTGTGTGCTTTTTGACATCTGTGCTTGTCCAGGATCAGACTTTCCAAAGGCTATCTCAAGCAGTTTATAGACAGGCACAGTGCTCCTTAAAAGTGGTGCAAGATTCAGCCTTTGACTTTCTGCTAACCTTATAGCCCTGCCATCATCCACACTCTCAACGTCATCTGTATTCAGAACAAGAGAAGAATGCTGGAGGGATATATTCTAGATCTGCATCATCATCAGTCATCATTAGGTCATCCTCAGCAGCATCAGCATCACCTGACTGTTCTTGCCCACTACTACCCTTATATTCCTCTAAGCTTTTGGAGTTATCAAACAATTTCTTTTTACTGTAACAAAGTTCCCTACTACTGTGAGGACGGGTGTTTTGGTGCTTGTTTGTCTCACTATCTGATTCAGCAGGCACTTCAGCTGCTACTCCTTCCTCTATTATGCTGTTGTCAGCATCATCAACACTTGTATGCGACTTTTTGTTATCTTCAGAGTTGTTCTTATATGCTTCTTTATTTCTTCTGGCACTGGTGTTGCTGGACCTTGTTTTGCTGGGACCTTAAAAAACAGAAACAGGAGAGCAGAAGGGAAAAAAATAGATCTAAGAGTAGTATTTATTGAAGTTGACAAAACATAAAACCATACCACCCTTCAGGGTGTAAACTCACAGAATTAGTTCTATAGAAGTGCCCATAACATATAATAGATCCTCCGGTCGGGTAACGCTGCTCACAGTGCTCCAAAGGCTTCCACACGCTCCAAACAGCCGATCACACACGGATGACGTCACTTCCGATCGCGTCGATGCAATGCGCCTCAAGCCTCACTTCTGCACTAAAGCACACGTCCTCCAATCCCCACGGATCTCACACCTTCTCAATGATCGTTTCGTGGGCTATACCCACTTTGTCAAGAGATGGTGTGTGACATTAACCCAACCATATTTATACCTCCTTTAACCATATCAATCACAATACAAAAATCAAATATATTCAATAATAATCATAAATAAAACATAATAAAATAAAATAAGTATTCAGTTAAAACACATAAAAAATTACTTTGATAATAATTATAGTTCTCCATGAATTTTCAAAACCACAAACCTGAATCCAGGATGACATGTAAAAAGCCTATTGTCCAGTATCTGAAAGGAAAAATATATTTCTTAAAAATATATAATCTATATACTCCTTAAAAATATATAAATCTATAAAATTAATAAAATATATTATACATTAAAATAACACTTATTTTAAGAATAACCACATTATCATTAAAAACAATATATATCAATTTCATCATTTATGCCACCTGGTTTCAATGTCTGCAATTTATGTATCCAATAAGACTCTCTTTGACATAGTTTTCTAAATTGATCACCTCCTCTAATACTCATAGGGATTTGTTCAATCCCAATAATCTGTAAACTCCTAACTTCTCCACTCTGACACTCCATAAAATGCCTGGAAACAGTATGTTTAATTGATTTCTTAATAATATTTCTCCTATGTTCTCTAAAACGGTCCTTTAAGCATCGGACTGTTTGTCCAACATACTGTTTCCCGCATCCAAAACAAAGATATATCACATAGTCAGAGCAACAGGTAATTTTATTCCCAATCCTATATATCTGCTTATCTTTATTGGATACAAATTCATCTGTTTCCCTCAAAAATTTACAAGTTAAACACCTATTGTGCTTACAACGAAAACAACCTTTTCTCCCAACTAATGCCAATCTCTTTCTTTCACCATTTCTAAGCAAACTAGGGGCCAAAATGTTTTTCAAATTCCGTGCTCTCTTAAAAATATCTTAGGTTTTTTAGGCAAATTTTCTCCTAAAATAGGATCACATCTTAAAATACCCCAATGTTTATTAATAACCTTTCCTATTTTATTAGCTGCCACATTATATTTAGTAACGAAGGGAGCGAAATCTCTATTTCTTCTTTTAATTTTACTAGACCCCTTCTCAACTCTTTGTAATCCATCTAAACCTTTATTTATTTTCTTCTGTACCAAAAGCAGTTCTCTCTCTTGCCCCTGCGCTTTCATATACGCTCCCATCACTATATCCTTTTTATAACCTTTCTCTAAAAAGCGATTCTTTAAATCATTAGCCTGATCCTGAAAATCTACACCTCTACTACAATTCCGTTTCAACCTTAGAAATTGACTGTATGGGATATTATCTATCCATGTTAGGATCCAAATAAAAATTTATATCAACCTGTTTATAAAAGGTCTTACTCTGAATGTTTGATTCTTCATCAATAAAAAACAAAAGATCTAAGAATTCTATTTCTTTCTTACTGTACTTATATGTAAACTGAATACCTATATCATTCTCATTGATATAATCTAGAAATTCAATCAGTCTGTCCTCACTACCACCCCAAATCAATAGAATATCATCTATAAAACGGCCATAGTAAACAAGGTCCGCGCCCCACACAGATCCCCAAATCTGGGATTCTTCCCAATAACCCATAAAAAAATTAGCATAACTGGGTGCGAACCTTGTTCCCATGGCCGTCCCACAGATCTGCAAATAAAATTCATTCTCAAATAAAAAATAGTTATTATTTAAAATAAACTCAGTACATGTCAATAAAAATTCTCTTTGTCTCGGGAATTCTTCCATCCCTATTCAAAAAATACTTAACTGCTAATAATCCTAAATGATGTTTGATATTACTATACAAGGCTGTGACATCACATGTCACCCACAAATATGAATTCTTCCATTGTAACCTATCTATTTTATTCAAAACGTCAGAAGAATCCCTAATATAAGAACGCAAATTTAAAACTAAAGGCTGTAAAAAATAATCAACATACTGTGACAGGTTAGATGTTATAGAATCAATACCTGCCACAATAGGTCGTCCAGGGGGATTCTTAAGTGTTTTATGGATTTTAGGTAGATGGTATATGATAGGAATTACTGGATATTGGTTATATAAAAACTTTATTTCCATTTTATTGAGAATACCATCTTCAAATGCTTTATGAAGCAAAACTAAAAGTGTTTGATTAAACTCAATAGTAGGATCCCCATTCAACTTCCTATAAAAGGAAGTATCCCCCACAATTCTATACGCCTCCTGAATATAATCCTCCCTATTCTGTAACACTATCCCACCACCTTTATCTGCAGATCTGAATATTATACTCTCATCATGCATTAAATCTTTCAGACATCTTCTCTCATGTCTTGATAAATTGTCAGGGTATTTCACCCTTTGTTCACAAACTTTATTCAGATCTTCCAATACCAAGGAATAAAAGGTCTCTAAGTAACTCCCCCTAGATTCTACTGGATAAAAAGTAGAGCGACACTTAAAATTGGTGTGTCTTATACCATCCATCTCATTACATACATCTATTTCCTCATTTTAATCCTCATCTTAATCCTATCCTTCTCCTTCTTAATATAGTGTCTCTTTAGGGTTAGACTCCTAACAAACCTATTCAAATCTATAAATAACTCAAATTTGTTTGGTTTAGAGACAGGAGCAAAACTCAAACCTTTCTTAAGCAATTTCACATCCCAAATACTTAAACACTTATCAGACAGATTGAAAATCCCACAATCAACTAGTTTCCCACAATTTGGCTGTATAATCTTTTGTGTTGGGGCATTTCTTCTATTACCTTGACAAACTGCATCCTTCCTTGGAGTAGAGGGATCATCATCATTGAATGCACACACTGCAGCAACCATTGCTAAAGTCAGTTTCTGAACTACTATTTTACTCTCACGTCCCTGCACTGCTCCACCCCTCCCCCTTACCCTTATGCATTTGCTGGACATTACTCAACTACACTGTATTTTTTTTACTGTATGGTAAACAACACCACTGATGGAGCTCACCTAAGCCCAGTCAGCTGTCTGTCACTGTCACCTAATATATTTAGATCTTTATTCTTTTTTATTTATCTATTTTTTATTTTTTTAAGTTGTCCACCCAGTTGTCTTATCACAGTCTGTCCAAAAAAAATTATAACTGAAAAACAAAATCAACACTGGCTTTCCCTAGACTTCCCCACCCAGCACAGAGACAATAACAGCAAGATCAGCAAGCAAATAGATCCCTAGCTGCCTGTGTCTTGCCAGTCAGTCACATGGAATTTTGGAGTATTTGGGGTCAACCCCCTTCCGCCCTTCTCCCCAGAGTGCCCCACTGACTCTCCTAAAAAAACAAACTAGCTAGTTATAAACTAAACTTCATTTCCCCTCTCTGTCTTCTCTAGCTCAAAAAACGTACTGCTCTCTCCTCTCACAAACACTAAATGGCATGCTGTGAGAGCCTGACAGCCTTTTATATGGCTGTAGAAAACTTTAGTGTGGTGGAGATATATTTTTCTTCCCACTGATTTCAATGGGCGGAAAAGGTGAAAAAAGTTTTTTGCCAAGCGTAAAGTGCAATTATTTGGCGATTTCAGTTGCAGATCCTTGCAGATCCTGACATTCCTCCTAATCACCCATCAAACACATCCACCAGGGGAAGCTACAGCCCAACCCCCTACATTGTTGTTGAAACCAAACAATGTGGGAAAATGGATTATCCATTCAGTGACCAACTCATCATCCTTATCATCATCTTCTTCAGCTGTTATCAATCCACTGCAAGGTGAGGGCCTCCTCAGCAAGTTTCCAACCTATTGTGCTTATTGTTGCCAGAGTACCAACAAATTTGATAATTTCATTTACCCATATTGTCTTCGGTCTTCTTTTTGGGAGTTTAGTATCAAGTGCAATCCATTCCAAAATATGTTCAGTCCATCTACCATCAGGCCTCCTTGCTATGTGACCTGCCCATTTCCATTTTAGGCACTTTACTCTTTCAATGATATAATAGACCTTTCTTTGCCTATGCATCCATGCACAGGTTTTTCTCATGTTCAGAATACAATGTTCCATACTTCTCTGTGTAACCTCAATTTTTTTGTATGGCTTTGGCATCCAAGTTTCACATCCATATGTAAGAACTGGGAAGACACGTTGATCAAACACCTTTTGCTTGAGGCAGAGTGGTAAATTTGTCTAAAAGACAGTACTAACCGTTTTCCAAATGATTGCCATTGGTGATCAATTTTCATTATGGTGTTTCCCTTTGTTGACATTTCTACTCCAAGGTAAACATAAACACACTTGTCCTATTCTTCTAGTTCTTGACCAACTATTGTGATTTTACTTAATATGGTAAATTTGTTAAACATGACTTGCTATTTGTTCATATTCATCTTCAAACCAAAAAAATATTTCTTTCCAATCATAGCTCTTCAATGCTTTCGTAGAGCTCTTCAGGAGTATGCTATCATTTGCAAAACGTAAGTCATGTAGGTAGTCTCTGTGGCTCTTATAATCTTTTTTGTCCCAATCCAGCTTGTGTAAATTTCCTCAAAAACTAGGTTTAGGGAGAGTGTGCGTACTTGTCAGATGCCTTTTTTCTATGTTGACCTGAACTTTATCATTGTTGGCCTGTATTGATGCTTTTGCATTGTATGTATGGAAATTGATGTATGGATATTGATAAAAGCTCTGTATTTTCTTTGGTTGATCAGGGCATTGATTATTGCTTGCTTTTTCACTGTCAAGGGCCTTTTCATAGTCAATTCAGGCTATGCATAATGGAAGGTTGTATTTATTATGCTGATATAGAACTTGTTGCACTGTCCTGATAAGGTCCATTGTACTGAAACCCCTTCTGAAGGCTGATTTTTCTTTAGGCTGTGCCAGGTTAATTATTCTGTCCATTCTTCTTGATAGTAGCTTTGTGAAAACCTTGCAGACAACTGGTCTCACATAATCTGATAATGTCCCGATTGATGCTGTTCAGTCCTTTTACTAGTTCTTCTAAGTGTGAAACAATACTCAAAGATAAAATGTTAATTCTTACAAGGTCTAAAGACCAAAGGCAGCCTGATACACCTGGTGATTCTCAGCACCCTTTGCCATTTAGTTGGTCTTCCCGCTGCTGTAGAAAGTAGCTAACAAATATCCATTCTTTTTTGTTGTGAAGCAATGTTGAGGGAATGGACTAATTTGGCACAATGGTCCAGTGCGGGTTGACAGATTTTGGATTGATTTAGTCTGGTGTCTTAGCTTTTATCTGTCCACCTTGGGTGACCCTACCAGGAGTTTATGCTTCTGATGGCATAGTTCTCGGCTTCAGTGACACATGCAAACACTCCTGCCACATTAAGCCATTGACCCATTGGACTGGCATGACCAACTATGTGGTCAAAAGCAAGCCATCTGTTTCTCTTTAGTAAAGAAGATTTGCCTAACACCTTGGTGCTGAACTGTCTGCAAACAAAACCACATTGATTTGGATATGGAGATTTCATCCACACTAGCGGTCATAAGTTTTGGGAAACCTACATTTTTGCTACTTTTAGTTATTGCCATATAACTTGACAAAAACATTAGAAAAACATAAAAACATTGGGTATTTCTAAAATCAATGCAAATATTATAATTGTAACGATATGAATACTAGCGGGGGTTGCCAAGGACGGGGTTGTTCTGCAGCTGAGATACCCATAGGTGCAGGCCACAGAGCCAGATGTTGTGGTCCCCAACAGAGAAGCTGAAGTGTGACACAGGATAACCCCCACCAAGACAAACTATACTAAGTAACCCCCAGGGACAAAAACAAAAACTCCAACAGGAAAAGATGGTACTCACTCAGGATCCAAATGCTGGTTGGTACCCTGCAGAACAGGAACATTGGAGAAGATTTGTGGAAGGTCAGGAACGGTTCGGGTCATGCCCTGGGCACGTCAAGACAAAAACGGCAGGCAGGAGAGTGGTGTAACAGTCCGGGCCATACACAGCTCAGCAAGTCTGGATCAGAATTGGCAGGCAAAGGATTTGTTGAGACAGTCCAGGTCATACACAGGCAGGAATACAACTGCGCCAGTATAGGGGCTGGCAGAAGAGTAGAGGTGGCGATCAGGATCACACAGTGCAAGGCAAGAATAGGATGCAGGCAGGAACCTAGTCAGGAACGGGCAGGACAAAATACAAGCAAAATACTAGGCTGGCTAAGAGACACTATAACAACGCGTCTGACCATGGTGGCATCCAGCCTAAAATAGGCCAGGACCGGAAGTCAGCGTCAAAGCGAGGAGCGGATGCCGGCAAGGAGTATAGAGATTAGAAAAGCTGGCCAGAAGGAATTGGAGGAAGGCTCAAGGGCCAGAGCAGGAAGGATGTCCGAACCCAGAAGGAGAGAGCATCGGAAAGAGCTCTGCAGGGCCGGACTTACATCTCAGGTGCCCCTAGGCACAACACCTTCTGGCGCCCCTAGCTCTGCCCCAACCACTCCCCTCACTTAGTCACGCCCCTCCATTAACCACACCCTACTATGGCCACACCCATATTTTATTTATTTTTTTTGAGTTAGAGGAAAAAAAAATCATAATGAGGTGTGGGCCTGGTGGGGGTATATACAGACAGCATAAATCACCTTTATTATATATATGTAACCTGGCCTTTATTTCCCAGTGTTTAAGACCCAAGTAATCGGAAGGTACCAGTGCCAAAGATCAACTCAATACTGGTACATCAAGCAGTGAGTTCTAAATAATACAACACAGATCACTTACAGCTACAGTATGTCTGAGTGCTACATGATTTCTCATTTCTGGAGTCTATTGTAGCTGAAAGTAGACACATTCTACAGCAAGTATTATGAGTCAATGATTTACACAGCACCAACTAAAGTGGCATGCACAGTTATATTAGTATGTACTGTTGCAAATTCTTTTACTCAGCTATGTGTATATCTTTTAATGTGATGATATGAGTGTCAGTGTGTAAGAATCGTGATTGAGTCTCTGTAAATGTAACTGTACTGGTCATGTGTATGTTTGTGTGTGTGTGTGTGTGTGTGTGTGTGTGTGTTTTTTACACACTTGCGTATCCACTAGTATCAGATCTCCATGTCTTGCACTGTCCTCTTCTTACCTGTGTTTCTTCTTAATTGCTACTTATAGTAAAAATTACAGTAGGTGCTAAAGACATCAGTTCAAGTAAGGACAGTAGAGGCTCAGGTGGTGACTCACTAAATAAATTAAGTGGCAGATAAAATGTATTTGGAAAACAAGCCAAACCATTAATTGTAATAAAAACTTTCAAACACATTTATTTTATAGGTACAACAAATACCAAACTCTTTATCGGATACAGACAATATATCAGCTCAGCTGTATTATGTAGTCTGTATATAACGTGTAACAAATATAATTTAACATAAATAACATGTAACATAAATAACATTTAAATAACCAAAACAATATGATTTGTTAACACGTATTATTAGTGCTGTACATAAATCAGTTATTCTCAGAGAATCTCTTCAGATAAAAGCAGTGTCTGCAAAAACATTAATGAGATCCTCACAATCAGTCTCATTGAAGAGTTCTCCTTCAATTGCTAGAAGGGAAAGTGTGTTTAAATGATCTTGAGCCATAGTGTATCTCAAGTAGTTTTTTTATCCTCCTCAGTGTTGAAAATGACCTCTCTGCAGAGCAATTTGTAGTTGGAATTGAGAGGAACATTCTTAGAACAATGTAAACATTAACATAAATATCCTGCAGGTCTTTCTCACCTAGTAGCCTGCATAGTTGTACCAGAGAGAATGGGATGGTTGGGTTCTCCACCAACACCTCTAGTTGCTAGTGCAGATGGATACATTCATCCGTATAACAATCCTCCCAGTCATCCTTAAACTTTACCAGCAAGTTGGCAGCACATGATGTAATTTCAGGTATGCCTAATAAATGTTGATTTTCTAAAAAGCTGAAGCACTCATAAAGTGTCATAAGCCACACTTTGCCTGGCCAATTCTTCATGTAGTCTATCCAGTACTACATAAAATGAATTTATGCAATAGTGATCACACCCTGTTTGATGGACATGAAATTCCTTATTCACATCATATTTTGCTTTGGGTTTTCTCTTTCTGAAATGGTCAAACTCATAGTCATCAAGACCTGAAAGGGATTTAGCAAGCTGTTCAGAATGATCAAAATGATCTCTTATGCTAGTTATTAACCCTTTAAGAGGTTTGTACACTTGAATTACTGTTCCAAAATCAGTTTCCACATGTTGGAGCTTCATGCTTACAGCTTGGAAATGCTAAAGTAGGGTTCCCCACATGCTTGTCATTATTGCAGTTTCCAAGCGGTTAATCAAGTCAAAAATATTTTTTGCTTCATTTCATGTAATTTCTTTCTCCTCTTTGTCTTCACTTATTTAAGTGCTTTTATGTGTCACTCCAGCTTTCTCTTAGAGCTTGACATGCATCATGTCTTGCAGACAAACGTGTTTGTGACAGGTTTTTAACATGTGCACCAGGTTCCATACAAGATAATAGTACTTCCCATTGACAAGTAGATCCTGTAAAAAAGTTATACAGCAACTGCAATGTATCATAAAAGGAGGAAGATTCTTTGCAGCACTCAGCAGCGCAAGATCCCACAAGAGCTGCACATGGGAAATAATGAGCCAAAGGATTCAATTGCTTTATTCTTGCTTGCACTCTTGTGTATTGCCTAGACATATTGGCAGCATTGTCATAAGACTGTCCACAACAGTCTTTAATGTCAAGTTCATGCTTTTCTAAAGTTCTCAATACAGCGTCTGTTAGGTTTTTGGATTTATGTCATGTTGTCTGTGTTTCATATGTGTTATCAGGGCAGTTGTGCCAAAGAGCATCCCCTCCTTTCCCCTTCTCACTGATATGTCACAAATTGTGCACAGTGCCATTGTTGATGACTGCACTGTTCCTATCCAATAAGAAAAATAGTCCCACACCTATGACTCCAGGGGGGAGGGAAAAGGTGTAGAAGAATGGACTCTATCTTCTTCTCTTCCACATTACCCTTCACTGGCTAGGGCAGAGTATGATGCTGCTGCTGATTCTGCAACTATCTCAGAATCAGCACTATAGTAACATAGTAACATAGTAGATTAGGTTGAATAAAGACATAAGTCCATCAAGTTAAACCTTCCCCTCATACCCCAGTAACTGAGAATTTTATAGCTTTCTGCTACCAATTAAATTAGTCTTTATCAGACCTTCCTGATCAGCCTACTGATAAACAGTATAACTCTGTATGTTCCCTTTTGAAAAAAATTATCTAATCTTCTCTTAAATGTATCCATTGTATCTGCCATAACCACATCCCTGGGCAATGAATTCCACAATTTAACAGACCTTACCGTAAAAAAACCCTTCCTCTGCTGAAGTTTAAACCTTCTTTTCTCTAATCTCAAGGGGTGTCCCCTGGTCACCTGATCAGGCCTTGGAATAAATAGCTCACCGCAGAGATCCTTATATTGACCTCTCATATACTTGTACAATGTGATAAGGTCTCCTCTTAGCCGTCTTTTCACTAGAGTAAATAAACCAGGTTTGTTTAGTCATTCCTCATATGTCAAGTCCTCCATTCCCTTAATTAATTTTGATTGCTCTCCGCTGTACCCTCTCTAGTTCTAGAATATACTTTTTCAGAACCGGTGCCCAAAGTTGCACTGCTTACTCAAGGTGAGGTCTTACCAGGAGTATTGCTGCAGGCAAGTGGAACCTGTCCTAGTCCCTCTTCACTTTTTGGCCCCAGTTCCCCTGTGTCCACAGTGGTATGTGACACACTAGCTTGCTTCTCAGCATCCTGCTGCCCTTGCAACTAGCAGCAGCAGTAGGAATTTGAGCAGTAGCAAACTCCTCCAATTCCAGAAGCTCACTGTGGGTGGTGGTGATGCCCATTCCCATTTCTGCTTCTCATTACTTCTCAGTTTGGGCTGAAAAGGCCATTAATGTCTTGCCCACCCCAGCTTCTCCACCATCATTATCACCATCACCCCAGCCCCTCTGTGTTGCTGCTGCTGTATTACAGACATCTCAATGGTTGGAGTAGGTGATGAGAAATGTGACAGAGGGTCCCCTAATGTCACACTTGCCATTTCTTCTTGCCTGGAAGAAGGAAAACTGGCAGCACTAGCAGCAGGCACAGGCAGCTGATCTGCGCTTCTGGTGGTGGTGGTATTATTGATGCTAGGCAAGAATTCTGCCTTCTTCAGGATCATATTCCACCTAGACAAGGGGACTCCCAGGGTCAGGAGAATGGTGTGGGCTCCCTTGACCACTAATCTGGATGCTCACAATTGCTTCCCCTACCACTCATCTAACACTAGTCCCTCCAACTGCTTCACCATCACTGTTACTACTACTAACACCAACCACATCAATTTCAGTCCCTGAATCTTCCGCCTCACTAGTAATATGATGATCACCCCCTCCTTCACTCCTAACACTCTGAACAAGCTGCTTCACCTTGTTAGTAGTAGTACTAATGGTGGGGCTGCTTTGGGATGGCAAGTGTGACTTGTGGTCCCCTGCTGTCACACTTGGCATCATCTCCTTCTTGCCCACTCTTGAGACTTACAAGCCACACTAGCAGCATGTTCAGCACTGGCAGCAGGCTCTGCACTGGTGGCAGGAGGGGTAGCAGGTGCAGCACTGGCAGCAGGCAAAAGCAGTTGACCCGTTCTGCTCACACTACTACCCTCTTCTTCCTCCTAAGAGATACATTTCCCAAAGATTCCTAGGGGTGATATAGGGGGATTGGGCAGCATTGGGTGTGGGGATCCATGGCATCTAGACCCTTTCATGTTGGTGGGAGTGGTTACTGCCTCCTCCTCAGACTCACTGGAGGCATAATGGTCCTTCCAGGTCCTCATTTTATTGTTACTAAACCTGTTCATACAAATTTCACAGCACAACAGCCTAGCACCTCTCTCTCATTCTGTAGCTGCTTCTATTGTGTTCCACTTCCTGGAAAATGACACGTTTTTATAGATAAAAGGCAAAAAACACGTTAATAAAGGGGTGAAAACTTTCTAGTCATCAAAAAATTAGGGATGAATTTTTGCCAATGAGTGAAAACGGCGAAGATTTTAATCTTTTTTTATTTAAAGTGGATTTTCCTTTGAAAAAGCAGACAACCACATGGTTTTCGCTGTTTTCTTTAACGGAAACACTACAAGGCCTTTTGCCCACCCCTATTAAGCATTTAATCGATTACAGAGTGTTTGAGTCATTTAGGTACCATATAGCTTCTTCAGTGCTATTTTTATGTGAAATTAATTGTTAACCCCTTAACGAACCATGACGTGCCAGGAACCCTCATGGGTAAACTTCCCATAAGGACCCGTGAAGGTTCGGGCATGTCATGGGTTAAATGATAGCAGCGCTTCTCGGTGCACACTATCATTCTGCAGATGCTAAAACTGAGTGCTCCAGGACCGAAGGGCTCAGTTCCAGCACTTCTCTCTTCTGCCGGTACCCGTGATCGCTCCAGGAGTGAACACATGTACCAGCATTTTCAGTCACAAAGGCAATGTGTTTCCACATTGCCTTTGTGACTGAGAAGCAGAGATCCCGACCAGACAAAGCAAGAAATTGAGGGAAGAGTGGGGGTATTAACCCCTTCACTGCTGGTGCTGGGGGCAGGATTAATGTAGGTCCCTTTATGACCTACTGACGCCACTCTGTGTATTTAAAAAATATTTTGAGCAAGATCAAAGAACTATATTTACAAAATATAATTCAAAAACAGAAATACTGAAGTTAAAGTCAAGTTTAATGTGAGTTTCATTAATGTGGTGCACAGTAATACATTTATATACACATCACACAGTAATATAAAAAAAACTGTAAATCCAGGAGGGAAAGAGGGACATGGGGATTTTTGCTCCAGAGGGACAGTGCTCACTTAAAACTGCCCACTCTGTAGGTATGACTGACCAGTCATACCTTTAATGCAGTATCCATAAAAATGTAACCCATTGTGACCAAATGATCACAAGAGAGAGTAAAAATGGTGGGGTTTTTTTTTACTTTTTTTTTTTAACAATTTTCTTTAATTTCAGTAAAATAAATGGTGGGATATCCATATAAGTGTGGTATCAGAAGAAAGCCCTACTTGTGCGTAAAAAAATATATAATTTATGTGGATGGAATAAAAGACTTAGAGCGAAAACACTGTTGAACAAAGACATTGTCAAAAAGGTCGGAATTGCTCAGGTCCTTAAATGCAATCCACCTCAGAATTTCCCATTCCATAAGGGGTTAATGTGATGTAGATTTATTTACACTTCATTGCTTTCCAATGGGAGAGTTTTTGATTGCTTGCAGTTGTGGTTACAAAAGGGTTAAAGTTTGTATGTGTTCAAACTAGTGACTTTAAGGAGCAATGCACAAAGTGAAAATATTGAACTGATCCATATGCAAACACAAAGTTAATGTCAAACATTTACACAAGACTAAAGAGTGATACATTATTCTCAATGTTTGTTCTGGTTAAAACATTTTCACTGAAATATCAACAATAGGACTGGTATTATAGCTTTTCTGGATAAGGAAATACATTCTCCTATTAGCTAAATAATTTATTGATTTTTACAAGGAGAAACACAGAGTTTGTGGGACAACCCTACTCTGTTGATCATTTGTATATGGTAAGATGAGAAGTGCTTAACCCCTTAATGACAGGGTTTTTTTTTCCATTATAGCGAATGACTTCCTGGACTTGCCAGGTAAGTCGTCTGTCAGTGGTAGGAAATGCTGTATAAAACTTGTGTAAATTCTCTGGATTAGAATATCAGTGCTGATTAGGTGGTTGCTGTTTAACTTGAGTTAAGTTCAAGTTTTAAGTATACCTGATTATCTTATCCCCAGTTGAAAGGTACATTATCAGGTCTGTTAGAATTCTGGTCTCTTTCACATAAACATTCTCTCTTTAGTAAGAATGATGGATGAAAGTTCAGATTTTTTTTTCTGGGGGAATCTGAGCTGTTCATAATTCTGGGGATCAAACGTATTATGTGAGGTTAAATGGCTACTAGAGTGACAAGGCTTGGGGGGAGTATGTGTGGTTTTATGGCTACCAGTGGGACAAGGTTGGGAATCAGTATTAGGGATGGGCCAAATTTTTCACCTTAAAAGTGAATCAGTCAATAAATGGCATTTGACACTGAATGAAATTTTTTCTCAAACTTTCAGTTTTTCACACCTAGTTCATTGCATTGAAATCAATGACAAGACTAAATTTCACCACCACCATTTGACAATTTTCCCTTTTTTCCAGACAGGAGTAGTATAAAAGGTTGTCAGATTACCACAGCATGTCATTCTGTGTTTGTGAGAGGTAGAGAAAGAAGCACATTTTTGTGCTAGTTAGAATAGGCAGGCAAAGCTGGAATGAAGTTTAGGGAGTCTTGTAGGTAAGAAATGTGTTCCCTGTATTTGGGGAGTCTGGGAGTACGCTGAGTGAGACAGTGTGATGGGAGAAAGGATATTTACCCCCATACCCCCAGATCTTGGTTGATTAACATGACTGACACAGGCATCAGTAATCCAAGTTCTTTCTTGATCTAGTTGTTATCTCTGTGTTAGGGGAGTCTGGGAGTGTGAGTGAAGAGCGCAAAGGAGGATTACCCCAAATATCCCAAATTATTGCGTGACTAAACAAAGACAGGCAGCTGGGATCCAAGTTCCTGGCTGTTCTCTGTATTAGGGGAGTCTGGGTTGAGTAGAGGGAGGCAAAGGAGATTTACCCCAAATACCCACACATTTTGTGTAACTGAGAAGATAGGCAGCTGTGATCCAAGTTCCTTTCTGATTGTTGTTTTCCGTGTTGCGGTGGGTGGATTAGGGATGGTCAAACATTTTTGACTCATACCAAAATAGGCAAAAACATTGATTTGTAGGCCTTACACTTATTATTAGAGACTCAAGCCCTGAGGAAACATTGTTTTGTAGGGCATAGACTGGAAACATTGATTTGTAGGACTTACACTTATTTGGCACAAGCCCTGAGGAAACATTGATTTGTAGGACTTAGACTTGTTAGGCACAAGTTCTGAGTAAACATTGATTGGTAGGACTTAGTCTTTTAGACTCAAACAGTGAAGAATCAATGATGATTTTTTTTGACTCAGGACTGTTAGATGCATAAGCCCTGAGGGACCAGTGATTTGTTGTACCCAGGATTGTTCTAGACACAATCCATAAGGAATCAGTGTGTGTGTGTGTGTGTAGAAGAATATAAAAGTAGTGGGGAAGTAGCAGAGGGTAATGGTGTGGAATGGGATGACCTATTGAGTAATGCTAATGATATTGATCTAGACTATATCCCTCCAGCATCCATCCCTTATTCATATAAAGATGAAGAGTAAGAGAGATGAAGACATGGCTAGGAAAGTAGCTGAAATTCAAAGGCTCAGTCTTCCACCATTGAAGCACTGTTTGAGGAATCATTTGGAAAGTCTGACTATGATCAAGTAAAGATGTCTAATCATCCTGTCAGTCATCCAACCCCAGGGGCGGATTGTCCTATCGGGGGATCGGGCATCCCCTGGTGGGCCGCCCAAGTTTTGGGCCGGTAGGGAGATCATATGATCGCACCTCTCCAGTCCACAACGCTGCGAATGTGAGGCACAACTCACCAGAGCCGAGCAGCAGTCCCTCTCTATCTGTCCCACCCCCAAGGCTGACTTAGCTGTCCCTGCTCTTCCTGCTGTGTGTGTCCTGGTACAGTGACTGATTAGCAGGCAGAGCTTCTGGGACACAGTTTGAAATTGTATTATATAATTCTTCTTAACTGTCTTGAGGTCTACATATAAGGCGTGTTATTGAAAAAAGTAACAGATAAAAGGTTTATTTTTAGCTCAAGTATGGCGCCTGTTGATCTTAACCCCTTACTACTAAGTGATATGCAAGAATTGGAGAGGGAGTCAGATCTCAGTGTTGGTAGTTATTAAGAAGTTTAATTTATCATCTGTTAACCCTTTAACCCCTGTATGCTTTAGAGAGGAATAATCATTTATTAACTCTTGTCTTGCCAGAGAGGATTACAGCAATGTTTTATTCTGTTATTAACCCATTGTATTCCTCATAGGTGTAGTACCTCAATGTTTAATCCCTTTTATGCTCAAGAGGCATAATTCATGAGTAATTGACCCCTTGTATGCCAGAAAGTTGAATAAAGATGTTAGTTACTGATTATGCCTCTTTAAAACACAAGGGGTTAATCATTGAGGTACACATTCCTGTGCAATGTGTTGTGCACTTATGAGACAATCAGTGGGTTAATCTCTGTACACCTCTCTGACATGCAAGAAGTTAATAACTGATAATGTATTGCATACAGTAGGTTAAGGGGTTAATAGATAAGCATTTATGCCTCTTTAGCAATGCACTATGTACCCCCCCTCCCCGGCACTCGAATACCACCTAGTGGGCCAGTTAAATAAAAAAAATCCCCCGGGCTTGTATTGTACCATAATCCACCCCTGTCCAACTCCCACTGGGCCACATACACTAAGTAAACAGCAACACTGGTAATCAACAACCACAACTCTAGATATGATGCATGCATCTGCTGTTGTTGGCAAGCGGACATAGTACAGACTATATGACTGTCACTGCTCACTGGGTTACCCTCCCACCAGCTGGCAACAATAGTATGCAGCATGAGGTCACAATCCCAGCCATGGATCTCGACTCTGGTTCTGGAAGTATTATTAAAAAACAGCAGCAGGATTGCATATACCATTGGAACACCACTTTGTGCATGCAGAGGTTTGAGAGACAAGCCCACAAAGCCATAGATGTATTAAATAAACTAGAGCAGGTGCTAGGGGAATGGCTTGTACCCCAGACCTTGAAATCTGATTTTGGGTCTGCTGATAATAGCTCCAACATTATAGCTGCATTTAGAATGGGTGATAGGGTGCATGTACCTTACTTTGCCCATGTCCTGAATTTAGCTGTGAGCTGATTCCTCACAGAATCTGAAACCCTTAGAGAGATGCTGTATATTGCCTGCAAAATTGATGTCCATTTTAGTGGTTCCTAGTGCTCAAAATGCATTAGATTCCATTCAAGAGCATAACAACCTGCCCCATCACAGCTGAAAATGGAGGTCCCTTCCAGCTGGAATTCTGCTACAGAAAGCTGAAAATGGAGGTCCATACCAGGTGTAATTCCACTACACAAACCTTTTGGCTCAATCCTTGGGGAAGAGAAGTTGTTATGATGAAGACATCCAATGGTACTTCCCAATATTTGGCCTTTACACCATTAATCCTCACCTTGTCCTGTATTGCCACATTAAAACAGCAGGGTATTTTTTGCTGCAAAAATATTTGGATAAACCGAGTGGATGTTTGGAAAGGTGGCAGATGAGGTTTAACCTTGTAAGTGCCAGAGGGGCATGTAATGCATTGCTCTGGCACTCAAAATGTTTACATAAATATATGTAAGTGTATGCATTTCAGTTACAGAAACCAACCTGTTTCATATACACTAAATAGGAAGCTGATAGTCAGTAGACCTCACAACAGTATGCAATGTCACTCAGCTGCTGCAAGAGCTAACGGGGTACTATCACTGGATAAAAAGGGGTAAGGATACACAGGATGGAAATGTAATTCTACCTCTTTTAAATCTTTATAAGGCCTTATCTACAATATAGAATACAGTTTGGGGGACCAGTTCTTTAAAAAAAAGTATCGAACTGGAAAAAGTACAGAGATGTGCAATAAAACTAATAAAATTAATGACTAATAATATTATAAATTTTAGTTATAAAATTAGACTATCCAAATTGAGCTTGTTTACATTAGAGAAGAGACATCTAAAGAGGGATATAATTACTAGTGTTGAGCGAGCATGCTCGGCCGATGCTCGGATCGGCTCGAGCATCGCTCTGCTCGGCACATGGCGGTACTCGTACGAGTACCGCATGTGCTCGCCCGCCATGTTCGGGTCTCCTCCCCGCACGTTTTGCGGCTGCTGCGCAGCCAATAAACGTGCAGGGAGGCTCTGACATCGGTGTAATGCCAGCAGCCATGTTGGCTGCTGGCATTACACTGATTGGCTGGCCAGAACCCGTGGTCAGGTGCTGTATAGCACCTGACCAGCGAGTTCGGCTCAGTCTGAGCCAGGGAGAGCTGACGATAGGAAGGGAAAGGCAGTGTAGGGAGGAAAAAAACAAAAATTGTGAAAAAAAAAGAACCAAAAGTCCTTTTTAGGACTACTGTGTGTGGGGGCAGCAGGTTATTTGGTGTGGGGGGAAAAAAACAAAAAAAAAAAAAAAAATATATATATATTCTGTTTAGTGTGCAAAGTTGCAGATTAGAGCACATTCTGTTTAGTGTGCACAGTTGCAGATTAGAGCACATTCTGTTTAGTGTGCAAAGTTGCAGATTAGAGCACATTCTGTTTAGTGTGCAAAGTTGCAGATTAGAGCACATTCTGTTTAGTGTGCAAAGTTGCAGATTAGAGCACATTCTGTTAAGTCTTCAAACTAAAATATCAAAGTCACGTATTCCATTCAGTGTGCGTCGCCGCAGTTTAGCAGCACATTCTGAGTACTGTGCAGAGTTGCAGAATAGGAAGAAATACTGTTAAGTCTTCAAACTAAAATATCAAAGTCACATATTCCATTCAGTGTGCTTCGCCGCAGTTTAGCAGCACATTCTGTGTACTGTGCAGAGTTGCAGAATAGGAAGAAATACTGTTAAGTCTTCAAACTCAAATATCAAAGTCACATATTCCATTCAGTGTGCTTCGCCGCAGTTTAGCAGCACATTCTGTGTACTGTGCAGAGTTGCAGAATAGGAAGAAATACTGTTAAGTCTTCAAACTAAAATATCAAAGTCACATATTCCATTCAGTGTGCTTCGCCGCAGTGTAGCAGCACATTCTGTGTACTGTGCAGAGTTGCAGAATAGGAAGAAATACTGTTAAGTCTTCAAACTCAAATATCAAAGTCACATATTCCATTCAGTGTGCTTCGCCGCAGTTTAGCAGCACATTCTGTGTACTGTGCAGAGTTGCAGAATAGTAAGAAATACTGTTAAGTCTTCAAACTAAAATATCAAAGTCACATATTCCATTCAGTGTGCTTCGCCGCAGTGTAGCAGCACATTCTGTGTACTGTGCAGAGTTGCAGAATAGGAAGAAATACTGTTAAGTCTTCAAACTCAAATATCAAAGTCACATATTCCATTCAGTGTGCTTCGCCGCAGTTTAGCAGCACATTCTGTGTACTGTGCAGAGTTGCAGAATAGGAAGAAATACTGTTAAGTTTTCAAACTCAAATATTAAAGTCACATATTCCATTCAGTGTGTTTCAACGCCGTTTAACAGCCTATTCTGTGTACTCTACAGAGTTGCAGAATAGTAAGAAATACTGTTAATTTTTCAAACTCAAATATCAAAGTCACATATTCCATTCAGTGTCTTTCACCGCCGTTTAACAGCCTATTCTGTGTACTCTGTACAGTTGCAGAATTATAAGAAATACTGTTAAGTTTTCAAACTCAAATATTAAAGTCACATATTCCATTCAGTGTCTTTCACCGCCGTTTAACAGCCTATTCTGTGTACTCTGTACAGTTCCAGAATTATAAGAAATACTGTTAAGTTTTCAAACTCAAATATTAAAGTCACATATTCCATTCAGTGTGTTTCAACGCCGTTTAACAGCCTATTCTGTGTACTCTGCAGAGTTGCAGAATAGTAAGAAATACTGTTAATTTTTCAAACTCAAATATTAAAGTCACATATTCCATTCAGTGTCTTTCACCGCCGTTTAACAGCCTATTCTGTGTACTCTGTACAGTTCCAGAATTATAAGAAATACTGTTAAGTTTTCAAACTCAAATATTAAAGTCACATATTCCATTCAGTGTCTTTCACCGCCGTTTAACAGCCTATTCTGTGTACTCTGTACAGTTCCAGAATTATAAGAAATACTGTTAAGTTTTCAAACTCAAATATTAAAGTCACATATTCCATTCAGTGTGTTTCACCGCCGTTTAACAGCCTATTCTGTGTACTCTGTACAGTTCCAGAATTATAAGAAATACTGTTAAGTTTTCAAACTCAAATATTAAAGTCACATATTCCATTCAGTGTGTTTCAACGCCGTTTAACAGCCTATTCTGTGTACTCTGCAGAGTTGCAGAATAGTAAGAAATACTGTTAAGTTTTCAAACTCAAATATTAAAGTCACATATTCCATTCAGTGTGTTTCACCGCAGTTTAGCAGCCTATTCTGTGTACTCTGAACAGTTGCAGAATAGTAAGAAATACTGTTAAGTTTTCAAACTCAAATATTAAAGTCACATATTCCATTCAGTGTGTTTCACCGCCGTTTAGCAGCCTATTCTGTGTACTCTGCAGAGTTGCAGAATAGTAAGAAATACTGTTAATTTTTCAAACTCAAATATTAAAGTCACATATTCCATTCAGTGTCTTTCACCGCCGTTTAACAGCCTATTCTGTGTACTCTGTACAGTTCCAGAATTATAAGAAATACTGTTAAGTTTTCAAACTCAAATATTAAAGTCACATATTCCATTCAGTGTCTTTCACCGCCGTTTAACAGCCTATTCTGTGTACTCTGTACAGTTCCAGAATTATAAGAAATACTGTTAAGTTTTCAAACTCAAATATTAAAGTCACATATTCCATTCAGTGTGTTTCAACGCCGTTTAACAGCCTATTCTGTGTACTCTGCAGAGTTGCAGAATAGGAAGAAATACTGTTAAGTTTTCAAACTCAAATATTAAAGTCACATATTCCATTCAGTGTCTTTCACCGCCGTTTAACAGCCTATTCTGTGTACTCTGTACAGTTCCAGAATTATAAGAAATACTGTTAAGTTTTCAAACTCAAATATTAAAGTCACATATTCCATTCAGTGTGTTTCAACGCCGTTTAACAGCCTATTCTGTGTACTCTGCAGAGTTGCAGAATAGTAAGAAATACTGTTAAGTTTTCAAACTCAAATATTAAAGTCACATATTCCATTCAGTGTGTTTCACCGCAGTTTAGCAGCCTATTCTGTGTACTCTGAACAGTTGCAGAATAGTAAGAAATACTGTTAAGTTTTCAAACTCAAATATTAAAGTCACATATTCCATTCAGTGTGTTTCACCGCCGTTTAGCAGCCTATTCTGTGTACTCTGCAGAGTTGCAGAATAGTAAGAAATACTGTTAATTTTTCAAACTCAAATATTAAAGTCACATATTCCATTCAGTGTCTTTCACCGCCGTTTAACAGCCTATTCTGTGTACTCTGTACAGTTCCAGAATTATAAGAAATACTGTTAAGTTTTCAAACTCAAATATTAAAGTCACATATTCCATTCAGTGTCTTTCACCGCCGTTTAACAGCCTATTCTGTGTACTCTGTACAGTTCCAGAATTATAAGAAATACTGTTAAGTTTTCAAACTCAAATATTAAAGTCACATATTCCATTCAGTGTGTTTCAACGCCGTTTAACAGCCTATTCTGTGTACTCTGCAGAGTTGCAGAATAGTAAGAAATACTGTTAAGTTTTCAAACTCAAATATTAAAGTCACATATTCCATTCAGTGTCTTTCACCGCCGTTTAACAGCCTATTCTGTGTACTCTGTACAGTTCCAGAATTATAAGAAATACTGTTAAGTTTTCAAACTCAAATATTAAAGTCACATATTCCATTCAGTGTGTTTCAACGCCGTTTAACAGCCTATTCTGTGTACTCTGCAGAGTTGCAGAATAGTAAGAAATACTGTTAAGTTTTCAAACTCATATATATTAAAGTCATATATATCGTGTAAGATGAAGAAGGCGGGTAAAAAGGGACGGGGAAGTGGACGTGATCCTGAAAGTTCAGGGCGCGGGTCAGGACGCGGAGAAACTGTGCCTGGTGCCAGAGCACAAGAAAGAAAGACATCCACCATACCTAGCTTCATGTCTGATTTCACAGGGCGTCGCAGGACATCACTCTCGAGGTCCGACCAGTGCGAACAGGTGGTCGGTTGGATGACAGCTGATACTGCTTCCAGTCGGTTAAGCACCACCCTGTCTTCCACCAAGTCCACTCTCAGTAGCCAAGAGTCTGGTCAACATAATCCTCACTCTGATCATCCTTCCTCCCACCATACACGGTCTGGTCAAAGAAGTGATCCCACACTGGGATATAGTGATGAGCTCGTCTCATCACCAATCCTTCATTTGACCCTCTCTCCAAGCACGCTTGCAGAGGAACATGACATCTTGTGCCCTGATTCACAACCTCTAGAGGCTACCCAATCACAAGAAGATGACAGATGTGAACGGCATTTAAGGTCAAAGGAAGTAGTGGATGATGATGATGATGATGAGACACAGTTGCCATTAAATCAACCACTATTTCCTTCTCAAGACCTTGTTGAGGAGAATGTTATACAGTTGTCAATGACCGAGTATGTGGTGGGATCAAGACTTGAGGAGGATGATCAGAGTGAGGAAGTGGAGGAGGACTTGGTGGACGATGAGGTGACTGACCCCACCTGGGAAGGTGTAGAGCCGAGCGATGACAGCAGTCCTGAGGGTGAGCCATCTGCAGCACCGCAACAGGCTGGAAGAGGCAGTGGTGTGGCTACAGAAAGAAGGCGGACCGCACCAAACCGGCCCGCAAATGTTCCACGGAGCACCCCCTTGCGTAAATCTACCTTGCCAAGGGGTAGGTGTTCCGCGGTATGGCGTTTTTTTAAGGAAAGTGCGGACGACAAAAGATTTGTAGTTTGCAACCTGTGCCACACCAGAATGAGCCGAGGCATGAACACTAGAAACCTCACCACCACCAGCATGATCCGACACATGGCATCCAAGCACCGTAGTAAGTGGGAGGAACGCCTGGATCGCCCATCTGTGTCTGCAGGCCACACCACTGCCTCCTCTTCCCCTGTTTTCGGTGCCGGCCAATCGCCTGTCGAAGGCGCAGGCCCGCATACCTCCCGCCCTGCACCTGTAGCATCTGAAGCACCATCAGCGACCACATCCACTTCCCTGTCCCAGCACAGCGTCCAAATGTCGTTACCCCAGGCATTTGAGCGCAAGAGAAAATACCCAGCCACCCACCCACAGGCCATAGCACTAACCTCACACCTTTCAAAATTACTGGCCATCGAAATGCTGCCATTTAGGCTTGTGGACACTGAGTCCTTCCGCAGCCTGATGGCAGCAGCTGTCCCTCGGTACGCGGTCCCCAGCCGCCACTACTTTTCCCGGTGTGCCATCCCCGCATTACACCACCATGTGTCCCGTAACATCACCCGTGCCCTGACCAACGCAGTTACTGGGAAGGTCCACTTAACGACTGACACATGGACAAGTGCTTGTGGCCAGGGACGCTACATTTCCCTGACGGCACACTGGGTGAATGTCGTGGAGGCTGGGAGCGACTCGGACCCTGGGATGGCACGGGTGCTACCCACGCCGAGGATTGCGGGCCCTACCTCCATCAGGGTTTCCACCAGCACCTACGTTATTGGCTCCTCCTCCTCCGTTTCCACCTCCGAATTCTCTACACACACCGCCACTCCCCCATCAGCCAGTAGCTGGAAGCAGTGTAGCACTGCAGTGGGGAAGCGTCAACAGGCCGTGCTGAAGCTGATCTGCCTTGGGGACAAACAGCACACGGCCTCAGAGCTGTTGCAGGGGATTAGTCACCAGACCGAGCAGTGGCTCTCGCCACTCAACCTGCAAGCAGGCATGGTTGTGTGTGATAATGGGCGTAACTTGGTGGCGGCTTTGGAGCTCGGCAAGCTCACACACGTACCATGCCTAGCGCATGTATTTAATTTAGTGGTGCAGCGATTTCTAAAAACCTACCCCAATGTGCATGATCTCTTGACCAAGGTGCGCCGCGTGTGTGCACATTTCCGTAAGTCATCTACAGCTTCGGCCGGCCTGTTGAAGCTGCAGCAGCGCTTACAATTGCCAGCTCACCGGCTGCTGTGTGACGTGAGCACGCGCTGGAACTCCACCTTCCACATGTTGGCCCGGCTTTGTGAGCAGCAGAGGGCAGTAGTGGAGTACCAGCTGTTACACGGTCGTCGCCTCTCCGTTCAACTTCCTGTAATCAGAAGTGAGGAGTGGGAATGGATGTCAGACCTCTGCGAGGTTTTACGCAATTTTGAGGAATCGACACAGATGGTGAGCGGCGATAACGCTATTATCAGTGTAACCATCCCACTTCTGTGTCTACTGAAACGCTCGCTGCTCACAATTAAAACCGACGCTTTGCATGTGGAAGAGGTGGAAATGGGGGAGGAAGAGCTTACACAAGGTGATAGCCAGAGCACCCTCACTTCGTCTTCTCAGCGACAATTGGAGGAGGCGGAGGAGGAGGAGGAGGAGGAGGAGGAGGAGGAAGACACGGTTGCCTCCGCTACAGAGGGTAGCCATGGAACTTTAGTTCCATCTCTTCAGCGTGGGTGGGCAGAAGAGGAGGAAGAGGATGAGGATATTGAGAGTCAGCCTCCTGGTGAGGACAGCGAAATCTTGACTGTTGGTACTCTGGCACACATGGCTGACTTTATGTTAGGCTGCCTTTCCCATGACCCACGCGTTGTACGCATTTTAGACAACACGGATTACTGGGTGTTCACCCTTCTGGACCCCCGCTACAAAGAGAATTTCTCATCTCTCATTCCTCCGGTGGAGAGGACAAGCAAAATGGTGCAATACCAGAAGGTTCTTGTTGAAAAATTGCTCCAAAATTTTCCATCTGACAACGCTGGCGGCAGAGTACGTGCTACCTTGGCCAACCGAGAAGGGGAGAAAAGGGGAGCACACAGCAGTTCCGAGAAAGGCAGGGCAACACTCTCCAAGGCGTGGGACACCTTCATGACACCCCGCCAGCACCCTCACCCTGATGCGCAGCCTAGTGTCACAAGGAGGGAAAAGTTTTGGAAGATGGTGAAGGAGTACGTAGCAGACCGTGTCAGCGTCCTCAATGATCCCTCTGTGCCTTACAACTACTGGGTGTCCAAGCTGGACACGTGGTATGAACTGGCACTCTACGCCTTGGAGGTGCTGGCCTGCCCTGCCGCCAGCGTTCTGTCTGAGCGGGTATTTAGTGCTGCTGGTGGCATCATAACAGATAAGCGTATCCGCCTTTCCACCGACAATGCTGATAGGTTGACACTTATAAAAATGAACAAGGCCTGGATTTCCCCTGACTTCTCCACTCCACTGGAGGAAAGCCCCGGGGGAACATAAACTCACTTTATATATGTTATTTACAATGATGGGAATACTCTGTATTCCCATTCACCCCTTCCACCCCAAAAACGGGTATATGGTTGACTCTTAATGTTCTCATCCTCCTCCTCCTCCTCCTCTTCCATATGCCCTGGGATATAATTTTTATATAGGGCCAGCTCACCAGCGTGCCCTGGGATATAATTTTTATATAGGGCCAGCTCACCAGCGGGCCCTGTGATATAATTTTTATATAGGGCCAGCTCACCAGCGGGCCCTGTTTGCCAATTTTTATATAGGTCAGCTCACCAGCGGGCCTTCTCATATAATGTTTTATTGGGTCAGCTCTCTAGCGGGCCCTCTCATATAATGTTTTATAGCGTCAGCTCACTAGCGGGCCTTCGCATATAATGTTTAGGATGGTCAGCTCTGCAGCAGACCCTCACCCATAATGTTTTAGATGGTCAGCTCAGCGCACGTTTCCCTCTTAATCATGGCCTCAGTTCTGAAAATCAAGGAAATTTTTGGGAGAATTTGCCTCTGCGCACGTTTCCCTCTTAATCATGGCCTCAGTTCTGAAAATCAAGGAAATTTTTGGGATAATTTGCCTCTGCGCACGTTTCCCTCTTAATCATGGCCTCACTTCAGAAAATCGATGAAATTTTTGGGAGAATTTGCAGATGATATACAAGTAAATATACAGCAAATACTGTTTGGTAACAATTTTTCGCCTAAAGTCGTTTTTATTTTCCTTTTTGTGTGTTTTACGGTCAGTCTGTAAAAATGGCGTACTACGGGCGAAAGATCGTTCCCAGCAGCGATGTTGGAGTCCAAGGTGCATCCAGACATCCTCCCTATGCTGTCCCTGAACCATTTCTGTAGTGTTTCCATCTTTTTCTGCCCTTTTCCTATGGACCAGGCACCCTCCCCTCATCAGAGCAGGGGGTGCCTGGTGTAATGCTCGAGTCCTCCCATTGACTTCAATGGGGCTCGGGTGCTCGGCCGAGCACTCGAGCCTCAGGGGGTGCTCGGTCAGAGCACCCGAACATCCGAGCATTGGGGTGCTCGCTCATCACTAATAATTACTATTCACAAATATAATTAAAGCAAATACAAAGAGCTCTGAAGAACTGAGTGAAAAACTAGGGGGGTTATATAATAAGACTAGAAAATTGGTCCTTTTGACTAAAACAAAAAACAGTTTTTTTGGTGTTTGCAGATTCTGTAGATGATTTCAAAAAGTATTGATACCTTTCGAACTCAGACCAATATATATATAATTTTGACCATTGGTTTCAATTCAGACCGGTTGTTGATCCAGGGTGATATCAGACTGCATTTTGGAGAGAGGAAGTGGTTTCATTAGGGGGGTTTTGCCTTCCTCTGAGTCAATAAATGTGATATTGAAAAGCCTGAACTTAGATTCATGTCTTTTTTGGCCTCATCAACTGTGTTCTTATGTTACTAAATGGAATTGAAAACAATCTCCTCCAATAAAGGAACTTTTTTATTTTTTTAACTCAAAACCTAAGAAAAATGAATAACCACATATAAATACTAATATTGGAAGATGGAGTTACTGTAAGGAATTTGGCTCACCCTGAAAACTATATAAATACTTAAAACCAAATTTACCTTGTTATCTTCTAGAAATATATTATCGACTCTATCATCAAACACAAGTTTATTTGCTCGCACAGTTCCGCATCTTCCATATCTCAGACAACCTGTGCTAAAAACAAGACAAATCTGTAAGCCTAACAACCTTGCAGAGTTATTTCTATAGAAATTCTTGATGCATTTATAGATACGAATTCATCAGTATAACAAAAGCCATGTTTCATATTAAGAGGTTTAATGAATAACATATCTCCCCCCTCTTCAACTCTCCACACACCCCATAATAAAACAATCAAATCTTCTTTCTGTGCAAATATCACAGGAATGTTGTCACACAGGACAGAGAAGTAAACCTTTATAAGGAAGCTTCTTACTACCATCTTTACAACTTCAAAAGGAAAAAACCTCAGAACTGGTAAGCAATGGTTCTTCTACATCCTTCGACCCCCTTTTCCTGCCTCCCCTATTCCAAAGGCCATATAGCAGGACATTAGACAAAAAAAGCAGGACAAAAGATAGATAAACTGAATTTATAGTAGCATAATTTCAGATTATTATTGTGATTTGTTGTAAATTGAGGTTAAAGTTAGGATTGTCAGGGTTGGGGGTAGATTTTGATTAGGTTAGGATAGTGTTTGGGTTATGGTTAAGGTTAGGATTGTTAAGGTGAGGGGGGATTTTAGGTTATGTAAGAGTTAGGATTATTAGGGTGAGTGGGGAAGTTTGGGTTATGGTTAGGATTCTTAGGGTGAGCCGGTGAGATGATGTTTATTTTGATACGGTTAGAGTAATATTGGGGAAAATAAGCTTGCAGCCTCACAATTATAATGCAGCCTCACAAATCTACAACATTTTCATAGTGAACCCCTAACTATAACCACACTTACCATACAATATCCAGAAAACCTAATATCGATGAATTTTGCCCTTGTATTTCAAAAGATAAACATTTTTTTGTAGTTCAAAAGATACTATTTGTAATAAGTCCTGGATATAATGTTTAGAGTTTGAACAAGGAGAGTTGTACCCCAATCTAGAATTAGAGCCCCCACAGGGAGAAAAGGTTACTTTATAACCGCTCTAATAAGCATAATATGGAGGTCAAATATGCTATTTGTTTCAGTGTATTATTTTGGTATGATATACAATGCGTGTCAGTAGAATACCTGAGGTATAATATGGTATGTGTGTCAGTATAAAATGGTGGAATAATATGGTATATGAGTGAGTTTCCTATGAAGACATAATATATGTGTGAGTTAGTATATTAAGGAGATATTGTATGGTATGCGTGTCAGTAAAATATGAATGTATTTTATTGTACATGTATCAGTATAATATGTAGGTATAATACAGTATATATATGTCAGTTTATTATGGAGGAGTAATATGGTACATCCAACAGTATATTATGGAGATTATATGGTATGTGTTTCAGTATATAATAATTGCATAATATGGTATGTGTGTCTGTATATTATAGAGATTTAATATGGAATGCATATCAGAGTATTATGGAGGTACAATATGGTGTGTGTGTATGTGTGTGTATAATATGGAGGTATAATATTGAGTTTGTGACAGTATATCGTGTAGGTGTAATATGGTTTATGTGTCTGTGCATTATGGAGTCATAATATGGCATGTGTGTCAGTATATTATGGAGGTCTGATACAGTATTTATATCAGTATATTATGGGAAGTGTTAGTATATTATGGAGATAAAATATTGTATATTTGACAGTATATTATGGAAATACAGTATGGTATGTGTGGTAGCATAATATGGAGGTATGATATGTTATGGGTGTCAGTATATCATGAAGATAAAATGTATGTTTGTCCGTTTATTACTGAGGTATAATATGGCATACCTACCATTAAGTTATGGATGTGTAATCTTCTGTGTGTTTTTATAAGTATATTATGGAGATATAATATATGTGCTGGTATATGTTGGTATAATATGGTATGTATACAGATATAATAGTTTTATGTCATTTCTTAGGTGTTTTGTTCAGTGGAAGATGTGGCTGTACAGTTTGTTACTCCTCTTCCTGACAGTTCCTAGGGGATTCTGTGCCGATAGCTTCTCAATGGTTTGTAATTATCCCACTGGTGCCACCACAAACAGATTCAGGAGCTGCAAGGAGATCAAGGATTCGGACAGCAGTGCACAAGGTGAATATGTGAGGATATCTCTGTGTTACAGAATTGCAGACCAGGGGCTCGATTCTATAACCCCTGGTATTTTTTAAAAACACCGGTGGTGGTTTTGACAGCACAGTTTGCTATTCTATTAACTGTGCTGTCAACAACTGCCATGGCACAAAAATGTCTAATGGGCGCAACATTTGTGCCCATTGGACATCACGTAAAACAAATAGAATCTGGTATTCTATTCGATGCTGTGGCTTCACTGCATGTTAAGGAATGCACGTTTCATGGTGAAAAACCTGTGGTATGAAAAGGAGTCACAGAGTTCTTATTTTTTTCAAACTAGATTTTTATTAATTGTATGCATAACAAATGTAAAACATAAGTAACTATAGGATATAATACAAGCAGATAATAAGAAACAGATAAATATATTAAATATATAGGTAAACAACAAGAATATATATAACATAATATAAAAAGTAATACAAAACAAGTATATAAAGTTAAGATAAGTAAAATTAATGAGACCAGGAAAAGAGGAAAGCTAAGCCCTGTCTAACAAATTGCCTAGTGGAGTCCTTAACACACGGTGACAACCAACGGTGTGTGTGTGTTAGAAAAGTGGCTTCTGACACACTCATGGTTGTAAAATAAAGATTAACCCAATGAGTGCCATAGGGGTATGCAAAGCATTATACAGCATTGCATACCCGATTGGCACTCATAGGGTTAATCTCCCAAGAGTTAACGCATGTCCTGAAAAATAAACACTTACCTGTAATCCTGATGTCCAGCGGGGTACGACTCCTCAGCACCTTTTGCAGGTACAGGCCATCTTCTTTTTAAATCTTCTGACTTCTTTCTTCTTCACAATCCTTTAACCCTTTGAGTGCCAGAGAGGTATCTAGTGAATTGCAGCTCAATGCATTGGACGCCTTTCCGGCATTCAGTGGGTAAAAAAAATTCAATGAGTAGTCATGTTTTACAAAAAAATAACCCCAAAAGATGCCACAGTTAACCCTTTGAATTCCGGAGGGGTACCCCTCAGGCTCTCAAAGGATTAAAAGACGTATGGCATCTGTAATCCAATAAAACGTTTTTTGCCATTGTTGTTTAAAAAAAGTCCTCTATTGTCCTGTTTAAAAAGTTATGTTGTCTGGCCAAATGTCCCCTTGCTGCGGTCGCTAGAAGCTGATTGGCTCGGAGGTGCATAAACACACATTCCAGCTAATTGGAGGCTGTAAGTCATATAAAAGTCAGTCTCTGATCAAAATTCTCTCAGTATGACTTAGGCAACAGCCAGATAGGTAGGCAGGGGGTCTCTGTCATATGCATTCCTGGTGCCACCAGCGGAGACAACAGTGGCAGATAAGGGACATTTGGCCAGACAACATATTTTTTTAAAACTGGACAATAGAGGTTTTTTCTTATAAAAAAAACAGCAAAAATGATTAGTGATTAATTAGAGGACAGATGTCACACTTATTTAACCCTTTGAGCACTGGAGGGGTATCCGTCCAGCAATCAAAGATTTAACTGTGGCATCTTTTGGGGGCTTTTTTTGAAAAATATAACTACTCATTGAGGTTTTTTTTTTTTTTTTTTTTTAAAGATAGTAAATAAGAGAAGAAAAAGGGAAGAAAGAAGGCAGAAGATTGAAGAATGAGATGGCCAGTGGTTGACAGGTAAGTGTTACATTTCTGAGTGTTAGCATAGTGTTAGGGGTAGTAGTATTTAAGTGTCATGTTAGGGGTAGTGTATGGGACGTGTGAGGAGGGTGACTGTTTTGAGCTCACTCTCGTTGTTTGACGCTGTGTCAAACAAGTGTTTTCTTTTTTTCCTTTGATGTTCCCACAATTCACTCTATTTAGTGCTGTTGTGGGAACAAAAATAAACAATGAGCATTGGGCCAAAATGTGAGTTTGGCCACCAATGCTGGGTGTCCCAGATACCTAGCCAGCTACAGAATAGCTGCGGTACATAGGTAGGTTTGTTGATCTGTGTTTTTTCCTCCTTACCAGCTGTTTTACCAGAGGGGATAGAATCAAGCCCAAGAGTTTCTCTATACAGGATCCTGTATAATATTAGTTGTACAATACATTGATAATTATCCCTTAATTATTAAAATATAATATTATGCTCCGAAACATCAGTTATCATACAATGTTTGATGCTGGGTAAAATTTAAATGACACAAAAAAGTTTGTCTGCACTCAATGAATGGAATAATCAATTATTCTCTGGAACAGTGATTCTTAACCAGGGTGCCATGGCACTTTGGTGTGCCACGCACATCATCTTAGGGTGCCCCATGTTTTCTATGAAGACTAACAAAAATAGACTTTTAAATAAAGATTTATAGAAATTGTTATGCACATTATGTTTAATTGTGTCATTATGATTGTAAGACCTAATAATAACTGTATATTTATTTATGGAACCTTCATTATGCCCTTGATAAAGTATATTAAATATGTTAAGGGTGCCCCGAATGTTCTAGATTACGTTAGGGGTGCCCTGAACAAAAAAAAGATTGAGAACCACTGCTCTGAAAGAATAAATAACCGTTTGAGTGTCAAGAGGATGCACTATGCACATATTAAAAATGGCATGCAAATCAGTCAGTAATGTGATGCGTATACCCTTCAGAAACAATCATTTACTTATGGTCTAGGTATTTGGTCACAAAGAACCAGTTCTCCCTTTAATCTCTAGAAAGTAACACGTGACTTCTTCCTTCATATCTACCTATAGATAAAGACCTTTCTTGTGTAATTCATTGAGTGTTTCCTGGATTAAGCAATAAGTACATGGAATTGTTGTCTGTACCAGGGAACCATAACATTTTATTGTCCCCTCTTTAATGATTGGATGGTCCATCTGGCTGGAGGCATTTGCACCTTTTGTTCCATAGAGCTTCTCACCCCGACTGTTAGCTTTTAATAATGATAATATACAGTATGTTGTTTTACTTTGAAAATGGCTCCAAACTCTTGAAATCAAGACAAAAGCTGTTTGAAATTGATTATATGTACATGGAATAACAAAGCAAGATAAAGACTCTCAGCTTGATGAATTTACTCCTCTAAGATACTTACAGCTATAATATCTGCTATTGTTTTACTCTTCATTTGCAATAAAGGGTTAATTACATGTAATCACCATCTTTCTGGACCTACTAAGAGTAAAACTTTCATACAGTGTATTAAATGTTACTGAACTCCCTGTTGTATATCTTGTTTGATGCATTCGATCTAGTGGTACTCAGTGTTAATTAGCTAATCTTTTGCAGCAAGCTCAAAGATTTACATTCATACTCCCTTGCCTGGATGAACATATTGTTCCTATTGATAAGAACACATTCAAATGTAGCACAGTAGTGGTCCTTTATAAGGATGGCCAAAACGTTTTGTCTCAAAATCAAAAGAGAAAAATGGCACTTCTTGAAGAGTTGGAAATTTTGCTTGAATACTGCCAATTTTCCTCTTTTTTCCACCGAGCTTGTTGCTCATTGAAAATTGAACACATTTTCCTAGATGATTTTTCGTGATTTTCCTAGATGATTTTTTTTTTTTTTTTTTTGCAAAGGTTTTTTCCTTTTCTCCTAGGCAAAATTTTTCTCCTTTTCACCAATTCCAACAGATTTTCCCCCTATTCGAAGTAATTGTTTGCCTATGTGTCGTTTGGTGCCACATTTCCCACCAGAATATTACTTCTTCTGATGGCTGCAGTGGATAAATAAGTATCTGAAAGACAAAGCTGGAAACCCTAGAGCAATACGTGACTTCAAAAACGTGGTCCTGCTTAAGTGACACTGGCACATATTCATTATGATTTCAAGAGATAAAAAATAAAAGTACAACCTACAATGTGGCAGATGTGTATGGTATGTTGGTGGGGGGCTGGTGTGGTGTGATTGATGTTTGCATATATATATATATATATATATATATTTCTACTAACATTTGACACATTTTTCATACTTTGGATGTATTGATATGGGGCTTAGAGCCCCATATCAATACAACCACTGAGGACTTAGGTTTTTTTTTCATTCAGGTTTCTGCATCTGCTGTTTAAACAGCCGATAAGGGACTCAAGTTAAAAAAATGTAGGTCTTAACTTTCCTGCGATAATTTGAGTCCCTTATCGAGTTTTCATGGCTAACACAGATGTTTGAATTGCAATTTAGTGTGTTTTTATCATTTTCAATGGATGAAAACACCTCTTAATTTTATCACCTGACGGCTCTTTTTTGTTGCTGGTATTTTTTCACAGCACAGGCATTTGCATAGCTTACTGTGCTGGAAAAAATGCAGTTGACAGAAAAAATAGCCATCTCCAACAATTGGATCAAGCCCATAGTCTGGTGTATGATTAAAAAATTATACCAGACAGGTGCTAATGATCATCAATTTAATATGTGGGTTAATATGTGGGTTGAAAAACAATGATTAACTGAAACAGAAACAGCTGTGTAGGAGGAATAAACTGGGTGAAGAACAGCCAGACTCAGCTAACAAGGTGAGGTTGCTGAAGACAGTTTAATGTCAAAAGTCATCCACCATGGCAAGACAAGGTAGTTATACTACACCAGCAAGTCTCTACCAGGCATACATTTCAAGGCAGCCAGGGGTTTTTAGATGTACTGTCCATGCTCTTTTGAAGAAGCACAAAGAAACGGGCAATGTTGAGGACCATAGATGCAGTGTTCGGCCAAGGAAACTTAGTGCAGCAGATAAAAGACACATCATACTTAATTCCCTTCTCATTCGGAAGATGTCCAGCAGTGCCACCAGCTCAGAACTGGCAGAAAACAGTGGGACCCTTGTACACCCATGTTCCATCTGGAGAAGTCTGGTCAGAAGTGGTCTTCATGGAAGACTTGAGGCAAAAAGCCATACCTCAGACTTGGAAATAAGGTTAAGCTACTCAACTATGCAGGAAAACACAGGAACTGGGGTGCAGAAAAATGGCAGCAGGTTCTCTGAAATGATGAGTCAAAATATGAAATATTTGGCTGTAGCAGAAGGAAGTTTGTTTTCCGAAGGGCTGGAGATTGGTACAAGAATGACTGTCTGCAGGCAACAGTGAAGCACGGTGGAGGTTCCTTGCAAGTTTGGGGCTGCATTTCCGCAAATAGAGTTGAGGACTTGGTCAGAATTAATGGTATCCTCAATGGTGAGAAGTATAGGCAAATACTTATCCATCATGCGATACCATCAGGAAGGCATCTGATTAGCCCCAAATTTATTCTGCAGCATGACAAAAACCCCAAAGTCATTAAAGGAGCAGTAAACTTTTTTTTATGTAAACACATATTTTGTAGATCATTTCCTGCTGAATAAAACAAGGTCACTACCATCGCTGTCAGATTTTATTGAAAATGCATAGAAGTTTAAATAATCGGGAAGTGAATTTACTGTGTTTACTTCCTGATAGTTCTAACTGACAGGAAGTGACAGGCAGTTTATATCACATTCTATGGAGAACTGTATGTCTCTGATTTTTCTGACTTTCCTCTCCATTAGAATTTAACAGGAAATCTAATTAGAATTTGACCACTAGAGGGCACTGCTAATGTAAAAAAGCATGGGTTTAAACTGTAATAACTCTGGAAATATAAATCTCCCGGCAGTGGGAGTACCCTTATTTTACTCAATAGGAAAATCCCTACAATATATATTTTTTCATAAAAAAAGTTTACTGCTCTTTAAGAACTATCTTCAGTGTAAATAAGAATAAGGAGTCCCAGAAGTGATTGTATGGACCCCATAGAGCCCTGATCTCAACATGGAGTCCATCTGGGATTACATGAAGAGAGAGATTTAACTGAGGCTGCCTAACTGTGGTTAGTTCTACAAGATGTTTGTAACAACCTACCCGCTGAGTTCCTTAACCCCTTAAGGATGGCCTATCACGCATGCAGCTGTCACTTAAGGACCATGGACCATTTTTTTTTTGTGGCATCCAGTTCTGGGCTCCCTGAATGGTGTGCTGCCACACAGGCAGCCTGGAATTCCATGACAGTCCTGACAACCCATGATGTGCGAGAACCGTCAAGGGTCGTTAAAGGGGTTAAACACTGTGTGAAAGTGTACCTAGAAGAAATTATACTGTTTTGAAGGCAATGGGTGGTCACATCAAATATTGCTTTGATTTAGATTTTTCTTTTGTTCCCTCACCATGCATTTTATTAATTGCTAAAAATAAACTAAATACAATAAATATTAGCATTCTTACCTGATAATAAAAAGGAGTCATAACTCATAAATACAACCTTATCTTATACAGGTGGCATAATGTAGAGCACAATAAGTTAAAACTCCTGTTATGGTACCGAAATGTCATTTGAAATAAAATGTTGGCAGGTCTGATACAAATTGATCCTTAATTGTTGCAAACGTTTTATATTTTGGCATCAGATAGTGTTAATGTTAATTGTCATAAATTATTACTAAAGCTACCCTAAAGACACTTTGTTAAATAACCTTGGATGTGTTTAAAACATTTGTAAAGCTAAAAGAAGCATGAAAGTACTGAGTATATATAACTCATATTGTCCAATGTATTGTTGCTATCAGATGGACTGTACATACTGACCACTGAAAATGGTGAGTTCTACCAGACCTTCTGTGATATGACCACCAGCGGTGGAGGATGGACTTTGGTGGCCAGTGTCCATGAGAACAACATGAATTTGAAGTGCACAGTGGGGGATCGCTGGAGCAGCCAAAATGGGAACAACCCAAACAACCCAGAGGGAGATGGCAACTGGGCAAGCTATGCAACATTCGGGTTACCTGAAGGAGCCACCAGTGATGACTACAAGGTATGTAATGTCTTTTTTGGAGTATCTTCCTACAATACAGACATCAGTCTTAGATTTTCAGCAATACCATATATTTAATAAATGCTTCTTTGGTTTTAAAATGTTATGTTCCAGAAATATATGTTGATGTTTACAAAGACCATAGAAATGTATATGATGATTTGTTTTGAATTCATTGGATTCTCACTACAGTCAAATACAATTTATATTTGTCCTAACACATGTACTTCCAGAATCCAGGCTATTATGATCTTGCTGCCAGAAATCTGGGTGTGTGGCATGTTCCCAACAAGACTCCTCTGAAGCTTTGGAGAAATTCAGCTCTTCTGAGATATCGCACAGAAAACAGCTTTCTTACTGGAGAAGGAGGGAACCTCTTCCATCTCTACAAGGTTATAACCTAATGGACACAGTGAGAAGTGGGGTCTGAGGGTCATTAGTAACTAAGTTAGGAAATAATTACTAATCCATGGCTCTATAAAACAACCTATATTTACTAGCCAATTGTTTATATTTATGCTGTCCTACTGTTTCACTGGGTGGTCAAGGTATAAATTAGATCTTCATGCTGGATGGAGAGCAGATTAGCAAGTAATTATCTCATAAATGAAAAACATGCATTGCTTATGCAAGACTCCAAAAGATTACTATGGGGACATCAGGCTCAGAGGTGCAACTATCCAAAAGGAGGTAGCATGAATCAGTAGAAGAGAATGGCAGTCCACATTGTTTGATTCAGTCCAGGCTAAAATGACTTTAAACAAGTGTTTTTTATTCTGTTTGGAAAGGATATATTATGTCTGCTCTGAACATGTCTTATTTATATGTCTACAACAACACTATGTGTGTCTGTCTGTATCCACATTGTGATGTTTAGTGTTAAATGCAAAAGAATGTTAGCATAATGTTGTTAATATATAAATTAAACATTATTACGCTATCATAAAGATGCTGCATCACAGTGAGGGATTAGTTACAAAGCCCGTATACATGGGCTGATCCGAAGCCGGGAGCACCGGAAGGCTGACAGCCTGTCTGTGCTCCTGGCTCCAGGGCAGCAGTGGAGGAGCTGGGTGACAGTTCCTTCCAGAGCTCTCTGCTCCAGATCAGCCCATTCTGTGAGTCCCTACTGCACATGTGTGGTTACGCAAACAGTGAGCGACTCATTCTAGGACTTTATGTTATAGGATAATTAGTGTTAATCTCACTACTATCTGCTTTGCCTGCTCCATGGTAAAATAGGCCCCTTGTCATGAATTTGTCCTTCCTGATATGGAAGCTCAGACTGATCCATCCAGGTGATGTGTTTCTAGAAATCTGGGGAGCACAAATTAAATTCTTAGTAATGTTTCAATTATGGGGTGCCACCTTCTGCCTGCCTATAGTAGGCCACATGGTTTCTAATAAATGTAATGGACTGTCCTGTGGTTGTTGGATTACAGCTTCCATCAATGTTTGCCAACCAATGTGATACATTGTCTGACCAGGCAAGTTGGTGATCTCTAACAATTACAGGCCTGTGAGTCTAACATTAGTATTTGGGAAAATAATGGAAATGCTATTGAAAGTAAAAATTGTTTCATATAAGTATAATGACTTGCAAGACCCATGACAACATGGCTTTGCAAAAGGAAGACCTTACCAAATAAATCTGGTTAATTTTTTTATCATGTTACTTAACTGATAGACAAGGGTAGAGCAGTCTATGTAGCATATCTGAATTTCAGTAAAGCTTTTTTGACACTGTGCCACACAGGTCACTGGTAAGATATCATCTGGAGTACTGTGTACAGTACTGTGTACAGTTCTGGACACCACTTCTCCAGAAGCACATTAATGAATTAGGGGCAGTTCATCAAAAAGACACCATAATGGATGTAGGGTCATCTTGGTGCCAGAATTGACCCAAATAAATTATTATGCACAGCTTGGAAGAAAGGTTTATCACTATTTGTTCTTTCTATAAAATAAGGAATTGAATATAGTTCAGGAGGAAAGACTTTTTCAGAAGAAGACTACTAGAACAAGAGGTCATGATCAAAAGTTGGGGGTAGATAATTCAGAAGTAATGTGCTTAAGTACTACTTTACAGAAAGGGTGACAGACTCATTGAGCATCCATCCAGCAGTGGGGGTTGAGGCAAATACTGTTAGAGAATTAAAAAATGCCAGTGATCATCATGTCTATTCTGAGAAGTATGTAATACAGAACATTCTAATTAGATAGAGAAATGTGCCAGATGGTCCTTTTGTACCATCATAATCAATTTGTTTATGTCACTCACAAAGTTCAGCTACAGGCAGTGAACAGCAGTGGTCATATGACTAGCCAAGAGTCATTGGCAGGTGTAAGACACTTGCAGTGTTCTTTTAATAAGGCAAGGGTCATTGGCATACAGTATTGTTGGTTATTTAGCAAGGCAAAGTTCATACACAAGATACACATGACATGGCTCAGGATAGACCATGGCTGCAGGTGAGAGTTGTGGTTGCAGTTTACTATCCCTTGCTTTAAATCATTATCTCAAGTTTGCATCTCTGTAAATGGGTAGGAAGGAAGTCCCATCCCTATCTGGACTTCTGTCATTATAAAGTACAGATATCTCTAGGTTACTATAATCATCACTGAATTATTTACCGTTCTTTTTAGAAATACCCAGTGAGATATAATGTTGGAGACTGCCTGAAAAACAATGGACCTGCAGTACCGGTGGTTTATGACTTTGGGAGTGCTGATAAAACAGCCTCTTATTACTCACCAAATGGAAGAAGTAAGATCATATCAGTAGACATGTATTCTTCATGTATGTGTGTATGTATATCTTTATTTATATGCCATCACACAGTGTACGCAGCACCTTACAATAGACGTGAGTTACAATAAATAAGAGGGGATAAAATAAGTGCCACATTCATAGAAACATTAGGAGAGAGGTCCCTGCTCCAAGGAGCTTACAGTCTAAATGGGTAATAGGAGACAGATAACAGGGTATGAGGGTATCAAGTGCTAAGGTTACAAGTGATGAGTTTGGCCAAAGGTAGAGTAGGGTATGGCATGCCATAGGAAGGGAGCAGAAAGAGAGAAAGGTTTGAGATGGGTCAGAGCAGAGGGTGTGCATGTGGAAACAAGAAGGGCATTGTGTGCTGAGCAAAGAAAGTGCAGGGAACATAAGAGGAGATGAGGGAAGAGATGTAAGGAGGGGTAGCAGTGTGGAGAGCATTAAAGGTGAGAAGAAGGACTTTGTAATTGATGTGTTGCTGAATAGTGAGCCATGAGAGATGTCTAAGAATTATGTGCGCAGGTTCAGTTTTTGGGGTGAGTGTGGTTATTCATGAAGCAGAGTTTAAAACAGATTGCAAAGGTGAAAAATGAGTAGCAGGGATGCCAGTTAGTAGAATATTGCAATAGTCTAAGCAGGACAGAATGAGGGCATATACAAGAGTTTTGGTAGTTTGTTGGGAGAGGAACAGGTAGATTTTAACAGTGTTGCAGAGTATGAAGTGAGATGTTCTAGCAACAGAGTTAATGTGAGGGGAGAACGAAAGATAGGAATCAAATATGGCCCCAAGGCAGCCTGCTGAGCTGACTAGATCAATGTCAATTCCATCAACTGTAATGATGAAGCTAGGTGTTGGCCAAGGTTTTGGAGGGAAAATGAGCAGTTCAGTTTTGGACATGTTTATCTTTAGCTGATGGTGTGCCATCCAGGAGGAATTGGCCAAGAGGCAGTCTGAAATTTGTAGCTGGATTTGAGGTGAAAGATCAGGAGTGGAGATGTAAATTTGGGTATCATCAGCATATAGATGGTACTTGAAGCTAAATGAACTAATAAGTTCACCCAATGAAAGGGTGTACAGAGAAAAAAGCAGCAGACCCAGAACAGACGCTTGAGGCACCCCCACAAACAAAGGGACTGTGGAGGAGGTATTATTGCCAGAGGACACAAAAAGGACCGTTGTGAGAGATAGGAGGAAAGTCATGAAGCAACTTGATTTCGGAAACCAAGATTGCGTAGAATTAGAGCAAGAAGAGAATGGTTAACTGTGTCAAAGGCAGATGATAAGTCGAGTAGTATAAGTATAGAAAACTGACCTTCGACTTTTGCAGTCTGGAGATCGTTAGCCACTCTACAGAGAGCTGTCTCAGTTGAGTGACCACACCGGAAACCAGACTGCAAAGGGTCCAAAATATTGTTAGAGCTGAGGAATGTGGTTATTTGGGAGAAGACAAGGCGTTATAAGAGTTTTGAGGTAAGTGGTAGAAGGGAGACAGGTTGATAGAGAGACATGAGGGGGGTCAAGGTTAGTCTTCTTTAGTAGGGGTTTAATTTGTACCTGTTTGAAAGAAGACTAGAAGGTGACTGTGGGGAAAGAGGTGTTGAAAATGTTTGTTAATATAAGTGTAAGGACTGGTGCAAGTGGTTTGAGTAAGTGGGAAGGCAAAGGGTCCAAGGAGCAGGTAGCGAGGTAGCTAGATAGGAGAAGCTGAGAAACTTCTTCCTCTGTTACAGGTGTAAAACTATCAAAGTATGATGAAGGGAATTTGGGGAGAGAGAGTTCAGAGACAGATGAAATAGTGGGAATCTGCTTTTGAATGGATTCCACCTTGTGCCTGAAGTGTTCTGCAAAAGCTTCAGGTGAATGGATGGGGTGAGAGGAGCGTGTGGATGGCTGGAGCTTAAAAGTAACATGAATTGTTTTTTGTACCTCAACTCTCTTACAGGGGAGTTTACTGCTGGCTATGTCCATTTCCGCGTGATTAACACCGAGAAAGCTGCACTTGCATTGTGTCCAGGAGTAAAGGTGACCGGGTGCAATGTGGAACATGTAGGTATTGATAGATATGATAGTGCACAGCCTCAGAATTAAACGGCTATCTGTACCTGATCAATTGATGTTACTGTTACCCCACTCACTGTACCTGCCAAGGCTGTAACCTGCAATCCTGAGAGTTGAACAGGTATTACAGTTGAGGTATTAATCACCTGAAATATCTCATCCTTTTTACACTTAAAATATTTAGTCCAATCCATCACCTGTATGATTTTTACTGTGATACAGGACTAGGGGTGGGCGAAAAATGTGGAAATTTCCCGCATAACTTTTAGTGAAAACGTAACAATTTTTTCTTTTCCCACGAAAAAATTTTGCCTTTCCGCCTATGCAAAAATGTCCTCCTTTTTGCCTATTTTAACACATTTTCCGCTATTTTAAAACATTTTTTTGCCTTTATTTCCTGTAGGTACTACATTTCCTACTGTAATATTACTTCTTGTGAGGGCTGAAGTTTAGAAATAAGTGGCTGAAAGTCAAAGTTTTGAGTCCTACAGCAACATATGCCTTGCAAAGTGTGTTAGCATGCAGAATGCATTTGTCCTTTGCCCACAACTCTAACTTCCTGCTGTGACACTGGCACATATTCATGATGTCAAGTAATAAAAAAAAAAATAATAAAATACAACCTACAATGTGGCAGATGTGTATGGTAGTGGTGGTGGTGGTGGGGGACTTGCATGGTGTGATTTGTGTATGTATTTTTAACATTGTCATATGCTATCCTCCTTCTCAGACTATTGACACACATTTGTTATCGGTCATAGCAGTGGTACCAAGTGTGGAAAATGGTGGCAACCCTTCTTCACATTCCTCCTCCACCTCCTCATCTGTGCTGCTGTTAATATATTTGTCCTGGCTTTGTCTGTCATATGTGGCTTCTGCTACCTAATACTCAAATGGTATGAAATGTTGGTTCACTTTTAAGAATGTTAGGCTCCCAACATTGCTGCTTGATAGCCGTGTCCTGCCGTCAATGATAATACAACCAGCCACACTCAAAACCCTCTCAGACTCCATGCTTGCTGGAGGACAACTGAGACTTTCCACTGCAGTACGTGTCAATGCTGGCCACACACACTGCTTTGTTTGCCAGTAATCCATGGGGTCATTGTTTCTGCCTAAAACATAGCTATCATGCAAGTATGCAGAAACCATCTCACATGCAGTGGGGCCACTTCTAGGAGCTACACGGTGTTCCTGTGTGTCAGTTACAACCCACACTCAGGGAGCAAGTCCCAAAGAGATGTGTCCCCACCACTACCATCACTACCCATGTTGGTTTTTTTGCCACCCCTGATGATACCCATGATGAACTGCCCTGTGTTCTGAATGGGATATTCTGGTTGATGATGTAGCTGCTTCTGCTGGTTCAAATGTTTGCTGCCTTCCTTTTTACTATACTGTCTAGATGTATGTTTGTGCCCTCACTTTCTCCCTTTTATTCTCCACAATGCAACCCTCAACTCGATCAATAAGCATGTCTCGATGTTCCTTGACAGAATCCGATTCCTCAGAGAGTTGCTGCTGATCATCATGACTCCTTGCCGTGACAAACCACTGATGGCCCTTTGGCAGAAATTCTGAAATTTTGTGTTTAAAGCGGGGGTCCAGCAAAGTGGCAAGAATGTATTCCTTGTTGCTTTTAATCGACACTGTGCGAGGATCTTGTTCAAAGCACTCTAACATGTCCTTTACCAGCTGGTGCATGTCTGTGTTGTCATTCTGGTAGGAATCCTCAGCTATGCACCTCATTTTTCTGCAATATAAATATCAGTGGTAGAATTTCACTAATTCCTGCCCCAATGCGACTCTCCAGCAAGGTTGCCTCCTCAAAGGGTTTCAGCACCTCACATACATTGCACATTAGTTGCCATTGGACAGGTGACAAAGAGGATCCCTCCAAAGCTTTCCAGTTTTGCATGGTGTATTTGCTAATGGCCTTATACTGCTCGTACAAACACTTTAGCATGTACATGGTGGAATTCCACCTGCTAGGGACCTCCATTTTCAGCTGGTGATGGGGCAGGTTGTTACGCTCTTGTATGGAATATAGAGCGTTGTGTGCACTGTAGGAGCGACTAAAATCTGCACAGATTTTGCGGTCAGTAGTAAGCATCTCTTGGAGGGTTTCGGATTCTGCCAGGAATCTGGTCACAACTAAATTTAGCACATGGGCAAAGCAGGGCACATGCACCATACCACCAATTCTCAAAGTAGAGATTATGTTGGAGGCGTTATCAGCAGACACGAAACCAGCTTTTAAGGAGCAGGGTACAAGCCATTCCTCTATCACCTGCTCTAGCTTACTCAGAACATCTATAGCTTTGTGGAATTGTCTCTCAAAACTCTGCATGCACAAGGTGGCATGACAATGGTATAGGCTATCCTGCTGCTGCTGCCTTTTAATCACAGTGCCACAACCAGAAGCATGATTACTGGCTTTCAACTGATGCTCTAAGCTACTGTTGTCCACTGTTGGTGCTGGGAGGTAACCCAGTGAGCAGTCACAGTCATATAGTCTGTGCTCTGCCTACTTGTCCACATATCTGTTGTCAGGTGGATTTTCTTGCCATACGCACTTTTGCCCACCACACTAACCACCTGCTTGTACAATTCAGGCACAGCTGTCCTGGAAAAATAACTGCGGCTTGGGATATTCTAGCGTGGAGCTACACATGACATCAGTTCTCTGCAACCTCGGTTTTCTACAAAAGAATATGGCAGCATGTCCATTGCTAACATCTTGGCAACCTTGCCATTCCAAAGGCATACTTTAGGATTGCTTTTGTGAAGTTTTTGTCTCCTTCCCAGGAACTCAGTCAGTGTGGGTTGGCAGGACATGGCAGAAGCACCCTGAAACTTTATTGCTTTAACATTATTAGAGAAGGTGGTAGATGCAGCATGTGTGTGCAGTCTATGACACTTGCCACCTCCTACAGAAAAGCCAGCGTCATCATACTACTCTGTAGCAAGAGCCATAGGTGTTATTTGGACTAAACTAACTGTTGGCACTGGCAGTAGCACACTCTCTGACATATAAATAATTTCATTACTTATTTTTTCTGCCCTAGAGCCCTGGGACCTTTTTAAAGTGCTTCTGCTGCTGCAAGTTGTGGCACCTTTGGCCTGCTGATAGTGTGTCTCCCAGTCAGACCTGTGGTTGTGCTTCAGGTGGGATCTCATAGAGGAGGTGCCTCGGTGTGAGCCTGCTTTCCCCCTGCTCACAGGCTTGAGGATTCTGAGTGAAATATCTCCATACTGTGGACTTCATTGAATGAGGGTTCCCTGAGGTGGTGCTGCTGCTACTACTACTGAGGCTAGATGTTGATGCAATTCTACTGCCACTACTAGGTGTCAAAGGTGCAGCACTTACAGCAGCAGCAGCAGCAGAGGCACTCGTCATATCTAACATTGTGTTACTGAGTACTCAAAACAGGTGTGTATGTGGCTGAGTGGGAATTGGACTTTGAAGAGGCGATGATGCTGATGATGACTGATAGGGCGACTGTGTGCTTTTTGACATCTGTGCTTGTCCAGGGTCAGACTTTCCAATGGCTTTCTCAAACAGTTTATAGACAGACACAGTGCTCCTTGAAAGTGGTGGAAGATTCAGACTTTGACTTTCTGCTAACCTTATAGCCCTGTCATCATCCTCACTCTCAACGTCATCTGTGTCTGAACAAGACAAGCATGCTGGAGGGATATATTCTAGATCTGTATCATCATCAGTCATCATTAGGTCCTCCTCAGCAGCATCACCTGACACTTCTTGCCCCGTTTGCCCACTACTACCCTTCTATTTCTCTAAGCTTTTGGAGGTTTCAAACAATTTATTTTTCTTTTACTGTAACAAAGTTCCCTACTACTTTGAGGATGGGTGTTTTGGTGCTTGTTTGTCTCACTGTCTGGTGTAGCAGGCACTTCAGGTTCTACATCAACCTCTATTATGCTATTGCCAGCATCATCAACACTTGAATGCGACTTGTTGTCATCTTCAGTGTTCTTCTTATATGCTTCTTTATTTTTACTGGCACTGGTGGTGATGGAACTAGTTTTGCTGGGACCTTGACAAACTGCATCCTCCCTTGGAGTAGAGGGATCATCATCATCACTGATTGCAAACTCTTCAGCAACCATTGCTGCAGTCAGTCAGTCGAAATACTACTTTACTCTTACATCCCTGCACTGCTCCACCCCTCCCTCTCCCCCTTCCCCTTGTGTGTTTGCTGGACATTACGTGTTTTTTTACAGTACGGTACACAACACAACTGATGGAGCTGTATGATGCCTTGCCTAAGCCCAGTCAGCTGTCTGTCACTGTTACCTAATATATTTAGTTCTGTATTCTTTTTTATTTATTTTTTTTGGTATTTTTTTAAGTTGTCCACCCTGTTGTCTTATCACAGTGTGTCCAACAAAAATTCTAGCTGAAAAACAAAATCAACCAAGTCTTTCCCCAGACTTCCCCACCCAGCACAGTGACAATAACAACATCAGGGGGTCAACCTCATTCCTCCCTTCTTATCTCCTAGAATGCCCCCAGTCTCCCCTAATACAGAGAACAAATGTCCTACCTAAATGACTCCCTAAACTAAGCTTCAATTCCTCTTTATTTGCCTATCTTCTCTTGCTCAAAAACATGCTGCTCTCTCCTCTCACAAACACAGAATGGCTGCTGTGAGAGTCTGACAGCCTTTTATATGGCTGTAGAAAACTTTTCTTCCCATTTATTTCAATGGGCAGAAAAGGCAGGAAAAAGCAGGAAAACTGCACTTTTCGCAGGAAATTATTCGTCAAGCGGAAAGTGCCGTTATTCGCCGATTTCCGTTTGAGGTGAAAATCTTTGCCCATCCCTATACAGGACCTCTACAATCTAGTCTTAAAGGGACTCTCACATTTTTCTTAAAGTTGACTCAGTTGACTCTTTATTGCAGTCCAGATAATGTGTCTAATGTTATGGTTATGTAGCAATTAAAATTATTTAACAAACCATTATGCAGTTATCAGGAAATAGGGAATCTGAATCTTGCCTTCTATCTCACATTTTGGGATCTCTCTGACAGACAGTGAAACAACTAGGAATGGGTGAACATTTTCACAGCAAAAGCAAAAAATGCAATAAATAGCACTCGCCACCTTTCTTTGGAATTCCCTGTTTTCATTGAATTGAAATCAAAACTACTAATGTAATTCCCTCCCACATAGTGAGTTTACCACCAAGTATTCCCATCATGTTAAAACATTTTAAAAAGAAGTGTCAGTTTATAGCATTGCCAGTCTGTGCTGAAAGAGAGAAAGAAAGCTGCTGAAATTTTGAGCTATCTAGTTTAGAGTAAAGCAAATAGATTGAGCTGGAATTGCTCTATTTAAGGAGTTCTGGTATAGCCAGTCTAGACAGGCGGTGTGGGACAGTATAGTTAAAAAATCTTTTAAAAAATTGCTCACTCCAACACAGAAAATGATATAAATGACAAGCAGCAGCATATACGCTGGTCTTGTGGACCCTAGTGTTGCACCTGCTGCTGTGCTTTACCTGAATCTAGATTGTAACAGGTCTGTCCTACACTTTACTGTAAAATTTAACATTGCATTGCTGCTTAGGAAAGAGAGAGAGAAATCTGTTGAAATGGTGATGGCAGCATAGCTAGTGTAGCGGTAGGAAGGCAAAGAAGGGGAGCTGGAATTGCTGATTTGAGGAGTATTGTTACAAACCAGCTTTCTGGATGGTTCCAGGCACTGTGTGTATGATTTGTAGACAGTGATACTGACAGTGACAAGGGCAGATTAAAAAAATACTTTTGACTGATGAGTTACAAGCACACAGTAAATCCTGTGCCTAATCAAGAGACATTGACAGATGGTAGACACAGAGATATACTTCATACATTATTTTCAGACAGACAAAACATCATTCCGCATGCCAACAGCTCTATTGTGTACTTTAAAGTAAAAATCAACACTACTGTCATAAGGCTCAACAAATTTGGTAGGCAACAGGGTAAGAGCAAAGGAGGAGTCCTTCCTCAACTGTCCACACAGCCTAATAGAACTTAAATATGCTAGGGAGATTCTATAGCAATTAATGGTGGCCTGGTGTGGGTTAGGCTGTTTAATGACAATCAAAGGGGTAGTTGGAGTTAACTGTCTGTATGCTTATGCTGTGTAAGTCTTTACATTTCTGCATGTGTGTCCCTAGGTGTGTGTCCATATGTGTGTTTGAGTCTGTCTGTGTGTGTCCATCTTTGTGTGTTACTCTATCTGTATGTGTAATTGACTCTGTGTTTTGTTAGTGTGTATGTGTGTGTGCATCCACCTATGTATGTGTCCACCTCTGTTTATGAGATTTTGTGTGTGTCATTTCATGTACATGTATGTTGTGTGTGTGTGTGTGTGTGTGTGTGCCTGTTTCTAGAGAATACAAGGACAGATGAAACCTTGGGCTGACTCTCTATGCATCTAAGGCAAAAGTAGCCAATTGCTGGTCCTCCAGATAATAGGAGGTGTAGTCCACAACAGCCGGAGTCCCTACAATTGACTACACTGGGTCTAGTATAGACCATGCCTCAGAACCTCAACTGCAGCATTTACTCAGCATAATGAATGCACTGGCCAGACACTGCTGAGTGTTAAACTTTACCGTAGGGATTTTACATTAAAGGGCATTGGTGGACTACTGTGCAGCTTGAGTGGGTAAATCATAGTTGGACTACAACTCCCTACATCCTTCCTGAGCTATTTTTTTTTACAGCTGATGATGGTGGGTATTGTACACAAACACTAGACAGAGAACTACAGGTTGAAAATGTAAGTGGGGAATGCAAGAATTTCTCTCTGGGATTTGAGCAGGATAGGGCAAGTAGAGGCTGTACCCCCCCCCAACACTGGCGTTGTCCTGCCCAAAACACCCCTGACTGACACCTATACCATGGATGTCCAGAGGAGGAGAAAGGGGGGAATGCACCCCCACTACAAACTTGACCCCTCCACATAAACATAGGGCCTGAGTGGGCTGGCCGGGGGCTCATATTATGGCCTTACCGCCCCCCCTGTGAAAATTTCTGCAAACACCCATGCCTACATCACCAGAGGAGAAGCATGTTCCTATTATGTATGTGAGGAATAAGGCATGTGGAACTTGCGCCTTCATATATTTACTCCTCTTATATCCAAACCTGGCGTGCATGAGGCAGAAACAGACATTACTACTTTCCATTTACATATAAAATGTTGTACACATCCACCCCACACCCTACTTTCCTCTGGTACTGTAGGTAACTCAAGTTGGTCATTGTGTGCTACACCACCACTGTACTGCCTGAATTACTGACACCGTTATTCCTTGTTGCAGGACATCTCTGGGATAGTAAACTGATCTCTCTAGGCAACAGAACTGTTTAATTTTTCCAGCTCTGTAACATTTCCACTGCTGGGTGTATTAAGTAGGGATGGAGGAACCAGTCACATATTGATTTAATAACCCTGTTATCCAGTTAGAGACTGACTTGTCTTCACTCTTTCAGCACTGCATTGGAGGAGGGGGCTATATCCCTGAAGGAAACCCCAGACAGTGTGGGGATTTTGCATCATTTGACTGGGATGGATATGGGGCTCACAGATCATGGAGTTCCAGTAAGGAGATCACAGAGGCGGCTGTGTTACTTTTCTATAAGTGATCTGGACCAAGAGTTTTAGGAGTGGAAATCAATTAAAATTGGCAATGTTATGTTTGTTCACTCACATTGTGTGTAAAAATAAAAATAAAACAAACACATTATGCCAGGTAAACTGGTTCTTTATTCTTTTCTTTATTGTGACAATTCCAGTTAAACTGGTCCTTTAGTCTTCCAAAGCTGTTTTGCCCAGGCTTCTTCCTTCTGCCATTCCCTATCTGCAATAAATACATTCGAGTCTGATGTGGAACAAAGTATCAGTTGTATCAAAATATCAGTAATCTGCTGTCAAGCATATTAGACTGTACTATGGTGTTATTAATAATGGTCCAGTAGCTTTCTGCCTCATATCACTATAAACTGTGAAACATTACCAATTAGTTTCTATAGGCTGTGTGAGACCAGAGACTTGTTGACTATGGAGAGCAGCAGTGCAGCAAGTGAAGTCTGCGTATTAAGCTACCAGCTTCCTTGGCTTATCTCATCCAACCTGTCAATCAGCATTCAGTTTTCTGTCCTCCTAATGCAGTGGTTCTCAATTACGGTCCTTGGGACCCACTAACAGGCCAGGATTTGATGATTTCCTTGTTAGAGCACAGGTGAGTTAATCAGTGTGAATGAGCCTCTGATCACCACACCTGTGCTCTAGCACAAAAATCCCTAAGTCCTGGCCTGTTAGTGGGTTCCGAGGACCAGAGTAGAGGACCACTGTCCTAATGTGACTGATAGGAGTTGTTTTAGGGCTGCACATTGCAGCACTTGAATTTTTCCATTTAGGAGCAGACTTATGAGTACATGAGAGTTACACTTTAATTTGTTTCATGGGAATGGTTCCAGGTAGTTCTTGATAATTTCTCTGCATGTTCTCATATTTTCTCTCATTTTATATTCACACTCATCCAATATACCTTTTGATGTCCCAGAAACCCTGCTAGTTCTAAGCTCATCACCTTTATCATCTTTATCCTTTAGTCTCACCTAGTGGACCATCTCTACTACTCACCAAGATGGTCATTCTATAGCCCTAACTTGCTTATGCCTGTTGTCAGTCTCTAATTTTTTTTAAAAAAAGCTTATATTTTGAATTGTTCTAGAAAGATGAAAGAAACTAAAAATAAATTCCCAATTTAATGGAGACCAAACATAATTCTGCCAGTCAGTTTTATCAATCTCAGTATAAAATATATGTATCTTATAATGAAATTATCGTAATCAAAATTCTAACAATAAAATAACAACCATCACTACTAATAAAGTAAATATGGGTAAATATGTGAACAAATATTAATAATCCACCTGGAGGGCCATTATTTCAGGGGATGACTTTCCGACTAGTCATCTTTCCGAATATGTGTGTGAGTTCTTGCAAACTCTTATAAGAACTTTACCTTCATACCCAAATGATTTTGCTCAATTACTCATTTAATTGCAAAATATATAAAAATTGCAGTATATCAAGACTAATTCTCCACCTGTCTCTCAATCTACTCTGTCTCTCCTATTCTTGCTCTCTGTCTCTCCTCTTCTCCTGTCCTCTATCCCCCTCTCCATCTTTCCCTCTCTCTTTGCCATTTTCCTTTGGTCCCGCTCTCTCTTTTTCCCACACTCCTAATTCTTGCTTCTTATGCTCTCAGGAACTCCACTCCCACACTCTTTCCAGTTCTGCCAGTCCCACCACCTTGCTCTTGTGCTTTTTCCACAATCCACTTGTTTCTCTCTCTCTCTCTCTCTTTCTCATACTGTCCATAATTAATATGATAAATCTATGCAAATTAATCTGTTGTTTTCTCTGTGTCCTCCAAATCGTTTTACAGATCTAATGGTTAGTTTTATTATTCTCTATCCACAATGCACATCAAGGTACTTTAGATAGTAAAGTAGAATTTGAAGAAAAAAAAATGTCCAATGTACATTGTCAATTTCCATTACAAATTTGCTCAGACTTATTTTACTCTTAGAATAGACATATCTCATTGGCTATAACAATATTTCTTAAATTATATTCCTGCTTTAGCCTCATCCTCTTCTGATGGGAGGCTATTCCATTTATATATCATTCTTTCCATTTAATATTTTTTCATTTATTTACTCTTATTTTTTCACATTCCGATTTTAGGACATGTACTTTTTCCTAGTAGTTCTTTTATTCTGAAAAAGTAATCATTCTTAAATTTTATTAAATCCCGTAATATATTTAAGGTTTCAATCATATTATCCTCTCCATTCTATCATCCAGACTATCCACATTATGGTCCTGGAGTCTTTCCTGATATGTTTTGTGCTTTTAGCACATGCACCATTTTAGCTGCCCTTCCTTGATTAATCTTTAATTTATTAATGTCCTTCTGGAGATATATTCTCCAGAAATGTATGCAACCCTCCTTGTGAGGGTAAACTAGTTATGTAAAGTGGCATTAAAACCTCTCTTTTTCTGCTGCTAATGTCTCTTCCAATCAAATACAAACATAAAAACACAATGCGCTCCTTCTGGTAAAAACCAAAAATAAATTTAAAACTAAAGACAGTTCAACACAACAGTTCATAGTCCTAAACCGTTATCCCACAAGGTTTCAGCTCTTCAATGGTGTCCACAGTGGCACATACACACTCTAAAGCACATGCAGAACAAAATAAAGAGTGCAAAACTCCTGAGATTAGCATCTGTATTAGAAAGAGAACCTGCCTAATTAATAGGTACTTACCGGAATACTTATCTCAGGCCCAATAGAACATAATTCATAGTCATGGTCATGGTCACTGATGGTACATAGACTCTCCTCCACACTGATATGTATAGGGATATGTATAGGGAATGGTAAGAGAATGTATGCAGGGATCTGTGGGGGTAGCAGTAAGTAAAACCAGTAGTGGGAAGTGAAACTAGGATTGGGCATCTGACGGTGTATGTACAGATATGTAATCACCAGCCAGCAGTGGAGCGAAGCTGGGGTTGTCAGATAGCATATGTGGGGCTCTGTGAGTGTGACTACCATTGGACAGAAATCAGGCTGTTGGGGGCAGGCAGTATATGTGGTGAAATATGAGGGATCAAGAGTCTGGGGATGAGTGAGAGGGATGTCTAATTCATTGCTTTGCAAAGTGTTGGACATCCCTCTTTTACACATCTTTTTATTTATTTTGTTTTTTATTATTTAATAATTTAATTTATTGGTATTTTTTTCATAGTCAGACCTTGTGGGGGCATTAAGACCCCCCCCCGATACTCCCACAGCTATTGATCTCCCATCCAATAGCACTGGGATCTCAACTGGCATGACACAGAGGAGAAGCATGGCTCCCCTGCTTTTACTCCTACCAGGACATTAGGGCCAGGATTGGGGGAAAGCCTCCACATCACCGGTGACATTAATCATGTTTCCAGTAATCAGGAGGCTTTCCCCAGTCCCGCCCCCACTCCTACACAGAAATATGGGTAGAAGTGGAAACAGGGGAACAATGTTGCTCCTGTGCATTGACTCTGTTCATCTCCCATCACTATTGGCTGGAAGATCAATAGCTGGGGGGCATCAGGAGGGGTCCAGATGTCTCCTCATAAGGTCTGACATATTTTTTTTTATTGTGGTTGCCACATACTGGTAGTACTGGTAACTTTCCAGCGAACTCAATGCTGCTGTACTGTGTACAGGCTTGGCACATTGGGAGCAGCTGTAGAAACCTGTTGTCACAGTACCTAGTTTCCGGCGCAACATTCCAGTCAGCTTTGCACTTAGACCCGGTGAGCAAAGGGTGCTGGGCCATTGTGGGCGTCTTGTGGGAAGCCCAGGCAGACTATGCCCGGAGATCTGTGGTGTCCATGTCCTAGAGCAGGGCTGCAATAGGGTGGTGCGACGCAGTGCATGCCTACTGGCATTCTGTTCACGCTATGTTTATGTCGCCTAGGGTTGATTTATACCAACCTGAGTTAACTCCGCCCTGCTGCTTCTTGTGACCTGGGGTTTTTAGGTCTGCCTTAACTCTTCCCACTCACCCTTGCGTTGGTGTCAGTTTGGACCTCGGCTCAGTGCATGACCCATCATTGGCTACTATTCCGCTCTGTGTATGACCTGAGACTGGTTATGAACCCGCTCTGTGTATGACCCGAGACTGGCTACGAATCCGCTCTGTGTATGACCCGATATTGGCTACGAACCCGCTCTATGTATGACCCGATACTGGCTATGAACCCGCATTGTGTAAGACCTGATACTGGCTACGAACCCACTCTGTGTATGATCCGATACTGGCTACGAACCCACTCTGTGTATGATCCGATACTGGCTACGAACCCACTCTGTGTATGACCCGATACTGGCTACGAACCCGCTCTGTGCTTGACCCGTTGTGGCTAAACTGTCCATGTCAACCCTGCGCTAGGCTAAATATCTGGTATCAGTCTCTGCTCTGCTGACTCTCCGCTGCCTGTCCTGAAAGCTTAACTTGCTACTGGGACTCCCATCCCTGTCATTCCTCCGTCGCTATTCTGACTGGGTACTGATATCGCCTAAGGGCTCTGATGTCTGTCTAAGGACTAAGCAGAGGGTTCTGGTTGCGTTCCTATGAAGCCAAGGGTGTTTAGCCTGACTCTGACAAGGGTCAGATGGTTCTGTGTTGCGCTCCTTCCCTACCCAACGGGGTCTAGTCTCTGCCTTGGTATCAGTAGGTTCTGGTTGCACTCTCGTATAGACATTAAGGGTCTGTCTGACTAATGGTGAGTCAGAGGGTTCTGTGTAGCTAGCTGCTGTTCCTGCCTTACCTCTTCGGATCAAGAGTTGCTGCTCCCATTCCTGATACCTCACTGATTGTGAGGAGACTGCTAGTGGTCTTGTGCCTAGTCTCCAGCAGCCTGGTTCATAGTTCAGCCTATTATCTCTGGTAATAGGACCTGCTATCCTGACTGCTGCTATCCTGACTGTATATATTGTTATATTCAATAAACTACTTTCACTTTACCAAACTGTCTCCGAGCATTCCTAGCAACCATGACACCTGTACATAGTACCACCCTGGCACTCTACACATTAAATTTATAATGTTTGCTGAATTTTCATTTCAGTCCACTGCTACTGTAGGATTTCTCCAGAACTGTACCTCTGTAGCTTGAAGAAAAAGGCCCAACAAGTTTTATTTGTTGTGTGCAACCAGATTTACCCATCCCAGTCCATATATTCCATTAAAGAAGATACATTTGGAGTGTTTAAATGAGAGTGAACCTTCAGGATATGCTTCTTAAGTGTATCTAAATAATCAGTATATTTGTGACAGAATAGCCCTCTGTCCCAAGTAAGATGAAATATTGGAGAGACTGGAGATTGGGTGAGACCCAAATAGACAGACACAGTTTCACTTCATTTATTGATAATAGAAGGACAGCCTTCAGTATATTTCAGCCCATTCACTGAGGTGTATGTACAGAAGAAAAGAGGATCAATTGTACCATAGGGGGCAAGTAAAATTCTACAGTGATTTCAACATCTTCAGCATCTTAAATGCTAGAGAGGTCTCCAAAGCATCACAATAGCATTGGAGGGGCTTAAACCATTGCGTGCGAGATGGGTGTCCAACACATTACTTTGCAAAGCATTTGGCACTCCTTTGACCTCAGTGATTAAGATCCTCATCCAAATCAATGGAAATTTGTATTTGTCCTCTATAGTGTAGTTGGCTTATTCTAGAATTGTTCCAAATATCTCCATATATCAGCCACACTGTTGTTTCTCTCCATTTTCCAATTCTCTTGTCATCTTTTCAAAGTGGTAATTTTGGAATATAATATTTAGTAGGGGGATTAGAGTGTTTGCAACTATCTAGCAATGCAAGTTCAGAATGCTGAAAGAATTTTGAAGTATCATTTGTCTGTCACATCTATGTAAGTCCTGTAAATATAAGTTAATTAAAGAGATAGGTAGGTCTGGATTACATTAGCACTGAAAATGTGTCCCGATGAGTCACTTTCCAGTTTACATTCACTCACTCTTTCACTCTTCCTAACACTTTCCCTTGTGAACTTCTCAGTTAAGCATTTAATCTATTACAGAGAGCTTGAGTCATTTAGGGACCATATATCGTCTTTGGTGCAGATATTTTTTATGTGAAATTGTTATGTTAATGTGATGTAGATGTTTACACTTAAGAATCTTCTCATTGGAAAGCAATGAATTGCTTGCACCCGTAGTCACAAAAGGATTAAAGTCCGTATGTGTTCAAACTGGCGACTTTAAGGTGCAATGCACAAAATGAAAACATTAATCTGATCCATATGCAAACACAAAGTTAATGTCAATGACTTATACAAGACAAAAAAAGTGATATATTATTTTGAAAGGTTGTTCTGGTTAAAACATTTCCCCCTGTATTGTATTGTTACAGTTTCCTGGTTAAAAAAAAATGCATTCCCCATGAACTAAATGATTGCTATATTTGTACAAGGAAAAAAACAGAATTTGTAGGACAAACATACTCTGTTCTGTTGATCATTTGTATATAGTAAGATGAAAAGTGTTTAATGGTAAGAAATGCTGTATAAAGATTGTGTAAACCCTCTGGGTTATTAGTGGAACTAGGGATGGGCAAAAGTTTTGACTCAAAACAGAAATAGGAGAACAATGGCACTTTTTTTCAGCGAAAAGTGCAATTTTTCAGCTTTTTTAGCCTATCTCATTGCATTGAAATCAATGGGAAGACTGAATTTATACCCACCACATAGCAAAATTTACTTTATTTTCCATAAGAATATTATAAAAGGGGTCCCCGAGTCCCACAGAATGCCCTTTGACAAACTGAAGAAGAGAGAGCAGAACAAAAAAGGAGTTGAAGCTTAGATTAGGGCTTCTTGTAGGCAATACATTTGTTATCTGCATTAGGGAGAAAAGAGGTTGATCCCAACTACACCAACATGTTTTGTTATGAACTGGGAAGACACAGACAGACGTAATCCAAGTTCCTTTCTGATCTGGCTTTTATTTCTGTGTTAGGGGAGTCTATGAGAGTGAGAAGTGAGCAAAGGAGATTTACTCTAAATACCCTAAAATCTTGTGTGACTAACTGGGAAGACACAGACAGCTGTCATCCAAGTTCCTTCCTGTTCTGGCTATTATCTCTGTGTTGGTGAAGTGACCCAGTCTGGATAAAGAATCCGTTGAACAGGGTATTTTTTTTTTTATTTTTGTTGAATGGTATAGCGGGGACAGTAAGTTAATAAATAAATAAAATAACAAAAGTGCTTTGGTACGTAACGTGACAGAGACATGCACCCTGATGTAAGCTGTGAATGGGGCAGACCAGACTGATACTAGATGAGATAAAAGTATTTTGTAGAGGGCCAAGGCAAAACATCACACACATTCAATTCTATGGTGTACTTTACAGTAACACATTCACAATAGTTTAGTAATGTCCAGCAAACACACAAGGGTAGTGGGAGGGTGAAAGTATTTAGGAGCAGTGCCAGGACCTGTGAGTAAAGTGGTAGTCCAAAAATTGACTTCAGCTATGGTTGCAGCATGTACAACAAATGATGGTGATCCCTCTCCTCCTCCTCCTGAAGAGGATGCAGTTTTTCAAAGTCTCTCCAAAGTCCTACCACCATCATATACTTGTGCTACGTTCAATTTGGATTTTAGTAACCCCTTTTTTTAACCCTTTGAGTGCCAGAGGGGTATCCATCACATTGCTTTGCAATGCATTGGATACCCCTCTGGCACTCAAAGGGATAATGATTTCTTTATTTCTTTTATATACAATGGCTAGTAGGCAGGATAGCAGCAGGCTTTAAAAAGCTGAATGATATTTGTGTGTGTGCTGTGCATTGTGCAGGACTCAGGTTAGGCAAACACAAACCCTAAGAAGAAATTGATTTGTAGAACTTAGATTTTTTTAGGCACATGCCATGAGGAAACACTGATTTGTAGGACTCAAGCTTGTTAGAGGCCCAAGCCCCGAGTAAACAGTAGTTTGTAAGACTTAAGCTTGTTAGAGGCACAAGCCAGGAAACAGTGGTATGCAGGACTTAGGCCTGTTAGAGGCACAAGCTCTAAGGAAACATTGATTTGTACGACTTAGACTTGTTAGAAACAAACTCCAAAAATTGGTTTGTATTGTCCTCTGGCTTGCCAAAAACAAACCCTGAGACTAAAATACAACCATTTATGCCCTGCTGAAAGCAGGTCATGTTATGGTGGCCAGTGGCCAATGCCATGTTGACATTGCGGCATTTGTGACTGTTGTGCTTTTATTGCTGCAGCTGCTGCTGAGCTGTCTAAGAAGCAGGGCAATTAGGCAGCTCCAAGGGGATGGGATCAACAGCAGTGATATGAGACAGATGATGATGGTTTAATTTGCCACTAGCTCAAATGTTGTGCCTGAGGCAGTAGCAGCACCACAACTAGCCCACACCCCCACCACCACTTCAGGTATATCTGGAGAAAAGAAGTTGGCCAATAATGCTTCTCCTCCTGCACCTCCTCCAAAATCATGGGTGTGTTGACAGCAGGAAGGAAGTGTATCTTTCATCAGCAATTGCAATATGCAAACTGTGTGTAAGAAAGTTGTGAAATAGGGGAAGGACTGGGAACAATGGACACATCTGAACTCACATCAAACAACTGGCACAACTGGAAGCGAACATATGGCTGCTGTAAGAAGGTCAAATTGAACAAATATGACCTATAACAGGGGTTTATGTCTGTGTGAATATATATGTGTGTTTATATATGTATGTGTATGTATATATTTGTATTATGGACTTTAAGAATGTACAGTGGGAATTCTGTTTCCTTAATTAAGAATCCAGGGCAATTTCAACTTTCCCAAACCCCGGGGGAACACACATCAATAAAAGGGGGATCAAAGGGTGTACACAGGATGCACTTCCTTAGTTAGGAATTTGAGAACTCAAAGAAAGGTCTCTGTTAGTTAAATATGAAAGGAGTGAGGACGAACAAGGTACAAACTGTTTTGTTTGTCAACTAAACAAGTGTTCATATAAGAAAACAAATGCTTCACACCTGATAAAGTAATATTACTATCTCTTTGATGTCTCCATGAAATTGCAAGTGGGTGTGGTGAGAAAATGCCACTTGAGAAGCATCTTTTTATGCCAGATGACCAGTTCTCACCAGATATGACTGATAGAAAAATGGTATAAAAGAGGAGTATTTTTGGGCAGCAAGAGGGCATCAAGAGAGCAGCATGTAACGGAGAGCAACATACGATGGAGACTACAGCCTGGTAGGTGAGCAGTGCAGCACGTGAGCAGTCCTGATTCCTAGAAGGAAGACCAGTCCTTGAGAATCCCGATGTGAGCCCAAAAGAGGAGCAGATCAGAAACTACCTAAGATCAGTGTCGGAGGATGTGAGGAGATTGTCATCGTATTAACTGGTATCACATTTCATTCCATCTTTTCCATTTCTGTGACATACAATATTGTTTCATTCATGTATATACCATCCAAACTGTAACAGTATTTTGATTTTGTACATAAACTAATCATCCTAAGCCTTTACTTGGAGGACTTCTCAGGCCTAGGAACATATTGCACCGAAAATACGTTATTCACGAAAACAACTCAAGGAAAGTGCTTGTAACAGGAATGAGTTACCTGGAGGTCGTAGACAGACCTCACACATTTATGTTGAAAGACTAAAAGGCCACTGTAACGGAACTTGGGCCTTTACTAAGGGCTCTTGTAAGAGCCAGGCCAGAAAGCCCTAAAGACTGAACTTTCCAAGAGAAAGTAGGCGCTTCTCTGATTGGCTAGAACCCGTTTCAAGCTCCCCCATAGACTTAACATGGGGGAAAGTAGGCGGCCCAGGGATTGGTCGGTTGGATTCCCGCCCACAGAGTCTGATAGGATAAAGAACTGTTGTGATGCCAGCAGTCAGGATTGGCCACAGGTTTCCCAGCTCCAGACTGGCCAGGGGTTGAAGCGGAATATTCAAAGTTGCTTCAACCCTGCTGGCATTGTGTGAAGTGTTGTGTACTGCAGCCTCTCGCATTTGTTTCCATGTCCGTCCCCAGTCCAAGCTCTTTGTATAGTAATTCAGTCATGTCTGCCCCTTTGTATCATGTCCCCACTGAATGTTTATCCCTATTGCACCCTTTTTTTTTAAACTTGCAAGTTAAAGGTGGTTACGTGTTTATAAAAAGAGTTGTTCTGATACAAATAAAGAGTATTCGTTTTGGAGTAAGAAGGAGTCTTGTCACTTTATTTCCAGAATGGTATCAAGGAGCTTCTCTTGCTCCCCATTCTGCTACAAGCTCTGGAGCAGTACCGGTGAGGCTACCACTTTGTAGCCAACCTCAGGAGGGAGAAACCTGCAATGAAGGTCTATGTCAAGCCCAAGGACTTAGGTATCTGTTACACTAATCATTATTATTATTATTATTATTATTATCACTTATTTGTGTGTTTGAATAGTCACATCTACTCAAAAGAATAAGTATACCCTTGATAAGAGGGGATATAGAATTTCTTACAATGCTTAGGTCCACAGTCAAATCAATCATCCCAAGAAACCAAGTACTTCTGCTGTCTCTATGTCCCTTGCCTGCCCTGCTCAGGACATGTGACAATAGCAGATTTAATAATAATTAGAGATGGGCGAAAACATTCATCTCAAACTGAAATCGGTGAATAATGGCACTTCCCGCTTGGCTTAGAATTTCCAGCTAAAGGTGCCATTTTTCTGCTCTTTTTGCCTAGCTTATTCCATTGAGATCACTGGGAACATTGAATTTACACACAGCACATAGCAAATATTATTTTATTTCCCAAACACATAGTTAAAAAGGGGCATGAGGGTGCCTGTGTTGGTGGGGTGTGGAGAAAGAATCTGTTGAACAGGGATTTTTTTTGGTGGGGGTTGTTTAGTGGGGTTGGGGGCAGTTAATAAAAAAATTAATTCTAAATACAATTAAAAAAAACCCCGTTAACACATGGTATAAAAGGGATCTGAGGAGGATGCCTGTGTTGGTGAGTGGTGTATGGGGAAATAATCAGTTGAATAGGGAATTTTTTTTGGGAGGGTTATTTTATTTCCCAAAGGCAAAGTATTAAAGGGGTATAAGGGTACCTGTGTTGCTGAGGCATGGGAAAACAATCCGTTAAACAGGGAATGTTTTGGGGGGGTTTGTTCACTGGGATTGGGGGGGGCAGTTAATAAAACACATAAAAATTAAATACAGTTTTAAAAAACTAGAGATGCACCGATACCACTTTTTTAAGACCAAGTACGAGTACCGATACTTTTTTTTCAAGTACTCACCAATACCAATTACCAATACTTTTTTTTTGCGCTCATTTGCCAGTTTTCCAAGTACTTAAAGCGCGCATATTATATATATATATGCTTTAGGTACTTGGGAAAACTGGCAAATGACCGCAAAAAAAGTATTGGTGAGTACTTGAAATATATACACACACACACCACCTCTTGACTGTCCCCTTTTGCCTCTTTCTCCCCCTCTTGATTCCCACCTTTTACTTCATTCTCCCCCTCTTGAGCTCCCTCCTTTTGCCTTGGCTTTTTCTCTCTCTTTTGATCCCCCTTTGTCCCCCTCCTTGACTCTTGATCCCACTCTTTTGCCTCTTTCTCCCTCTTGGCCCCCCTCTCTGCCTCTTTCACCACCCGCTCAATGTCCCATCTTTCCTCTCCTTACCCTCCTCTGCCGGGTGCTCGCTGTTCTCTCGCGAGCTCCGGCAGAAGTCAGCGTCGGAGCGTTGCCATGGTAACCCGCGGCAACGCTCAGAAGCTACAGGAGGAGAGAGGCAACCGGGGAGCATTGTGAGCAGCTCCCCGGGCTCTCTCACTGCAGCACCGGCCCTGACACAGGGTATCGGTGCTGGCATCGTCCGCATTTGCGCAAGTACAAGTACTCACGCAAATTCTGGTATCGGCACCGATACCGATACCAGTATCGGTATCGGTGCAACCCTAAAAAAAACTCATAAGACATGGAATAAAAAAGGTCTGAGGAGGGTACCTGTGTTGATGGGTTGAGTTTGGGGAAAGAATCAGTTGAATAGGGAATTTGTTTTGGGGGGGTTCTTGATTGGTATTGGGAGGACAGTTAATAAAAAAATAAAAAATTAAAGTAAAATAAGAAATTTGTATTAAAGTGATAGAGACAGGAAGCCCCTGACATAAGCTGCCACTGGGATGGACTGATACTTGACTTGATAGAGTATTTTGTAAAGGATGATTTGTTAGATTTGTTGGTAGAGGCCCAAGCCCTGAGGAAACATTGATTTGTAGGACTTAGGCATGTTTGGCACAAGCTCTAAGGAAACATTGATTTGTAGGACTTAGACTTGTTTGGCACAAGCCCTAAAGAAACATTGATTTGTAGGACTTAGGCTTGCTTGGCACAAGCCCTACTGAAACACTGATTTGTAGTACTTAGGCTTGTTAGAAACAAACTCACAATTTTTTTTATTTTTTCGTAGGACTATGTTTTTTTTATTATTTATTTATTAAAATTTTTTTTAAAGCACAAGCCCTGAGAAAAATAAAATGCCCTATTGGCCTAGTGGAAGCAGGTCATGTTGTAATGGTGAATGGCCACTGGCCATTGTCAAATGTCCTGAGTCCATAATTGTGGAATATGCAACTGCTGTTCTTGCTGCTGAGTTGTTTAAACAGCAGGATGATTACACAGCTGAAAGGGGATGGGATCAAAAATAGCAGTAACATGGGTGATAGATGATGAAATTACCATTTGCCACAATTTGCTCTAGTGATGCACCAGAGGCAGTAGCAGCAGAATAAGTAGCCACCAGTACATGTGGAGAAAAGAAGAAGTTGACCAATAATTCTTCTCCATCTGCCCCTCCTCCAAAATCATGGGTGTGTTGTTATTAGAATAGAATATTTTCCCATGAGAGCAGGAACGGTGACTCTCATCAGCAACTGCAATGTGCACAGTGTGTGTGGTAAAAAGCATCTGGGAGCACAACTGTATCCAACAATCATGACACCAGAAATCAAGTACTGCTGCTGTCACTATACCCCTTGTCCACAACCCGCTAACTTCACATGACAACTTGCTGTTTAATAGTAATGATGAACCCTTCCTGCTACCATTTTAGCGTATTCAGTGGGATTGCATCTTCTCAGATGCTGCTTGATTCCCTGCTTGCAATTCTCCTCCACCACACTGCCATGTGTGGTCAGTGCACCACACAATGTGCAATGGTTAGACTCGAACTGCAACATCCTAACATCTACAGAGCGGCTATCATTTGGTGGGGAAGGTAAGAATGAATGAGATGGATTGATAAAAGATGTAGTTTCACTAGAGCAAGAAGGTGATGGTGAGCTATTTGTTTCACTTCTCATTGAACTTCCAGTCTCTGCCTGAATTTCTCTCTTCTTCCTCCTCTTTGATCTCCACTTCACATCTTGTTGCCTTTCTGGAGAGTCAGGGGTACAGCAACATCTGTGTTGATTTATGTGGTGGGCATTTGGCTTTAACATGTTTGACATAAATATCAGGGTGTCTGTGTTTCATGTGTGTTATCAGGGTGGTTGTGCCAAGGTGTGTTCCCTCCTTTCCCCTTCTCACTGACTTGTCACAAATTGTACACAGTGCCATTGGTGATGACTGCACTGTATCTTCCCAAGAGAAATATAGTCCCACACGCATGACTTCAGGGGAAAGGGATAGGGAACAGGTGGAGAACAATGGCCTCTTTCTTCTTGTCCTCCACATTCCCCTTCACTGTCTGGGGCAGAGGATGATGTTATAGCGAAAAGGCGAAAAATGTGCTGAAACTTTCTAGCCATTGAAAAAATGGTGAAGAATTTTGGTCAGTGGGTGAAAATGTTAAGATTTTAATCGTTGGTTTAAAAGCGGATCTTCCGAATGAAAAAGCAGACAACAACATGGTTTTCTCAGGATTTATTTGGGGAACACGGCGAGAGCTTTTGCCCACTCCTAATAATAATGATGACTCCTCCCTGCCATCAGTTTAGTGTATCCTGTAGGATGGAGTCTCCTCAGATACCGCTTGATTCCATGCTTGCAATTATACTCCACCAGATTTCCATGTGGGTTAGAACACCACAAAATGTGCAATAGGTGGACACGAACCGCAGCATCCTCACATCAAAAGAATCGCTATCATCTGGTGGGGGAGGTAACAATGACAGAGGTGGTTCACCAGAAGACATTTCTATGTCTTCCCACACCCAAACCCTGGAGCAAGAAGCTGACCACAAGCAGGTGTTTTTGGTCACCAATGATCTTTCAGTCTGAGGCTGGTTGTCTCTATTCTCCTTCCTCTTAGATTTATGCCTACTTTCTTGGTGCCCTTGGGGAGAAACAGGGGATACAGTGACAGTGGCTTTCTTTTGTGGAGGTTTGGCTTTAAGATGCTTCTCCTAAATGTCATTGTGTCTGTTTTTAATGTGTTATGATAAGGGTGGTTGTGCCAAGGTGAGCCATTGCTGATGACTGCACTGTGCCTGCCCCAAGAGACAAATAGTCCTAAACCTATGCTCTCACAGGGGAGGAGAAAGGTGGAGAAGAATGGCCTCTTTCTTCTTCTCCACAATCACCTTCACTGTCTGGGAATGCTGCTGCTGCTCTTCCTGCTTCCTCACAATCAGCACTAGAACTAGGACCTGGATTATTGCTGGTATTGGCAAGTAGAACCTCTCCTAGTCCCACATCTCTACTGCTGGAACCCTTTCCCACAGTGGCCACAGTGGTCTGTGGCACACTAGCCTGTTCATTGTCAGCCTGCATCTGGCCTTTGCAATTCCAACTCAGCAGCAGCAGGAATTCCTGCAGCAGCAGCAAAATCAGCAATATCACTACTGGTAGCAGTGGTGATGCCCATCACCATTTGCACATCTGTCTCCCATTACTTTCCTCTTTCTGCTAAAATTGCCCTCATTCTCTTCTCCACCCCAGATTCTCCACCATCACCCTCACTCTCATCACCACCACCACCACTGGTCTCTTTCCGCTGCTCTACAGGGATCAGACAGCTTGGTGATGATGACAAATGTGACAGAGGGTCCCCTACTCTCACACTTGCCATCTCTTCCTCAGATAAAGAAGGCATGCTGGCAGCCCTATCAGCAGGCACAGGCAGCTGATGTGTGCTGATGCTAATACTGCTAGCCAGTTCTGCCTTCTGCCTTGTTCATGTCCCAGAGGGACAATGCTGGGGGAATGGGAATCACAGGGTCAGGGGAATGTTGTGGGCTCCCATGACTGCTAGTCTGGCTGCTCACCACTTCCCCTTCCTCCCACCACTCTCTAGCTGCTGTGTGGTAGTTGTGGGACTGCTTGCAGATGAAAAATGTGACTTAAGGTCCCCTGCTGTCACACTTGCCATCATCTCCTCCTCCTCCTGAATATCACAAGGCACAATGACAGCAGTAGCAGCAGGCAAAGGTAGCTGACCTGTCCTGCTCATACTGCTACCCTCTTCTTCCTGTTCCTTTGCAAAAGATGACACTATTTTCCCCCAGATACCAAGGGACAATGTAGGGGGACTGAGCATCATTGGGTCTGAGGAATCAGGGCTCCCACACCCATCCAATCCCCACTTTGTCCTGAACTGCCTCATTAAAAGAGCAGGATGTTTCTCTGAAAAAATATTCGGATAAACAGAGTGGATGTTCAGAAAGGTGGAAGATGAGGTTTAAACCCTTGGGTGCTAGAGGGGTATCCAATGCATTGATTTGGCACACAAAGAGTTTATATAAATACTAGCATTATGGGGTGCCATTGCCAGCCTGTTTTTTTTTTTTTTATTCTTGTATTCAGTTATGTTACATGGAAATTTTGCATACCACTGTGTTGTGAAGGGTGTGTGAGTTGTACTACAGAGTTCATACATACATACATAGACACAGTCAGGGTCTGATTTATAAATAGGCAGATGAGGCACGTGTAGGTGCACCTGGCAATGGCCCTGTCACACTCACTGGCCCGCCCACCAGCCCATTTGGGGATGAGCCCCCAGAAATGTAATGCAATGCAGAATCTCTGAGGGCACTTGTTTTCTCTGCCTCCACGCTGCCCGGGCATCCCCTGTGAACCTCTGCTCACCACTCAACTAGGGATTAGCATAGGGGAATAATAAGCATAATATGCTAATGTGCATGCTGGCAAACACTGCAGGGAGCGTTATAGACAAAGACCAACCCACCGCTCTGCAAGTCCACCTTTGTCCCCCTCCCCTTCTCATCCACGGTCTCCTACATGCTGCAGCACAGCGCTCAGAGACTTTGGAGTGACAGGTACAGCAGGGTGTAGTGTACTGCTGTCCATACACAGAGGAGACTACTGGAGCACTAGTGCCTTCCACAGACCCAGCACAGCATGAGATCTGGACAGCATGCTACTTACCAAACCAACCCTTTCACCTGCTCAGGGATAAATATACTGCTTTCTTTATTCTATCACAAGTTAGAATCAGTCTGAAAGGAATATGAATGTTTAAATAACCAGGGAGTTTGGTGCAAGTTGTAATTTCTTGCCATCAGCCACGTTCTATGATTTAGATCATATTATATGTGTTTGATTTTTTTCCTGTGAGATTTTAATAGATATCTTAACCTCTTGAGAAATGCTTATATTTAAACCACTGGATGGAAGAAAGATCAGTTCAGACCAGCCCGCCCCATCAATGGTAAATAAGACCGAGTACAGGCTCACTGGGCCTATCCTTTTTAACCACCGCGCATGATCCTGCCTGATCCCGCTATAACGGTGTCCACCAATGTGGAGATGGAGGGAGAGAGAGAAAATCATATTCCCTGGCTGTACTGCCTTTAAGCTCTCATTAATGTATTGGTAGGAAGCTACTGTACATAGTGGGGTGTGTGGTATTAACCCTTTGAGTGCCAGAGGGTTGTGCTCTGCTGTGGAAGGAAGGGGGGAGGCTGAAGGCTGTAATGGTTGTTGGGAGAGTTCTGAGAGTTATTATTACAGAAGAGTGTGAGGGTTATGGTGAAGGGTTTAAGCTCTCTGAGTAACATACACATGCCTAACCTCAGCCCTCTACCATTACATTAGGAAACAGAATAGGGGCATGGCACCTAATGACATTTGGCACCTCTCTGGAATCCCTAATAATGTTACAAACATATGACATCTGACACATTATTAACCCTAGAACGGCCAGACAGGTGCCAAAATCATGCATTCACCCTTATAAGTTGTCACTTAAAGGTTTATTATTATGTGTCATCACTTATGTAGTCCCATTTCAATTTTTAGCACTGTGGTATCACTGCTGTAGTTCCTTTTCAGTTGTAAGCTCTGTGGGTATTACTAATTTAGTGCAATTGACATTTAGGATAACCACATTTCCATTCTGCCACTCAGGGACACTGTCGAAATGAGAGCAGCAGAATATGTGTCCTCAGCTCTAGGGCAACTATTCGGGAGGAGACATTATATATCACTGAACATCAGGGTGCAACCTGCTTTTTGTCTGGCACACAGAGAGTTATAAACACTGCTTTGACAGAAAGTGATACCTGTTTTAGGTTACAAGTAAATGCACATCATGCCCAAAGCCATAACTAGCATTACACTACAACACAATTACACAACAGCTCTGGTTTGATGTCAGGATCAAGGCTCAGGTCTGTCTCTAGTGTTTAGATTTTCGAAGGCCATTTTCTTGTAGCCAACAGAGGCATCACTTTCTGTCACAGTAAGCAATGGGCAGTGCTGTGCTCTGCAGTCTTCATTCTGGGTCTTTGAAATGTCCCTGAAGGGGCTGCCAGGGACATGGGACACACATTTAAAATCAGGGACAGTCCTGAGCAATCAGGGACATGTGGTCACCCTATTGACACTTTCAGTTCCATGGTATCACTTGTGTAGCCCCATTTCAATTTTTAGCTCAGTGGTATCTCTAGTGTAGCTCCATTTCAATTGTAAGCTCTGTGTTATCACTAGCATAGCCCCATTTCAATTGTAAGCTTTGTGGTGTCATTAATATAGTCCCATTTCAACTGTAAGCTCTGCAGTATCAATAGTGTAGCTACGTTTGAAATCTAAGCTCTGCTGTACATTCTCAATATATTTAACCCTATGCTTGACAGATAAGTGCCTAATGCATTGCTTTGCAATGCTTTACTGACCTCTCTGGTATCCAATGGGTTAAATAATTAATTTTGTCTTTTATTAACATGGTACAAGTACCTCTACCCACAAGACCAATGTGTAAACCGAGAAAGTATTGTGGAATCCCTAACTGGTGTGTGTGTGTGTGTGTGGGGGGGTATTTTAGGATCCTGCCTACAGCCCTATTGAGTTTTAATTTGGCTCTGGGAATAAAGGGGACATTGGTGGCACTATCCCACATTGGAGGAAAGAATGCTGCAGTACAGCATGGCGGGTACAGACCTCATGAAGATCTTGTGGAAAAGGCAAAAATAAACTTACTCCACACATGGAGTCACATATTGGTGTCTAGGAAGTAGGCAGCCCTGTGCCTCCTATATGAGGACACAAAAAACCTTTACCCAACTGTCCATTTGTTCCTCATTTGTCAAAATAGAAAAATGGTTATCGTAGGTTGAACTTGACACTTGTCTTTTTTCAGTCTAGTTTACTATGCCGATAGGATTGTTTCTGGTTGGTTGATGGGTGGGCATCATGTGCTTAGGACAAAGGTGATAGGGGGTCTCCAGGCTGTAGTAGGTTAAGTGAAAAGTTATTATTAACATGTATTCATTCTTCTTTAAGCACTTGTGGCAGACACTGGATAAGTCATCTCCACTTTATTTCCACTTTATTACCTCTTCATCAACGCTTTGTGAATCTCCCCCCAGATCTTCTTCCCTGCCTGAGAGTGAGAATTGTATAGCTTTCCTGCTACCAATTAATTAGAGAAGAGCTAGTCCCAATGGCAAGCAGCAGTTTAAAGGGATAGTAATACTTCATTTTATCTTTAGTTTATTTTGTAGGCATTAAAAAAACATTAAGAACAATATAAGTCTTATGTCTCAAACCTTTATGGTTTGAGAGATATTCACAAGCAAAGTTTCCCCTCCCGCCCCTTTTACCTAGTCTAAGCCATCTCTTCTCAGATGTGGAATCCAGTCCATAGAGCAGACAGATAACAGCAAGGAACAATATTCTTCCTATGAGAACAATGAAAGCCCTGCCCCCCCTGACACGCTTTTCAGCTTTTTTCCTTATCTTAATTGAAGATTGTCCCTCTTTGCAGTCTACCTGGGCACCTCCCTTCTGCTCTGGCTTAGCAGTGTTACATCAGTAAAAGGGGCGGGAGGGGGACACTTTGTCATTGAATTACTCTTGAACTATAACTTTGACAGTATTGAAATAACACTCTCCAAAGTCCAAATACTGTGATGATTAATTAGAGCTACTTTTATTATGAAACATTACTATCCCTTTAAACACTGAACTCTAGAGCTCTTTGACATGCCCATTCAGGGCAGGGTCAAACAGCTCTAGAGATACAGATGGACAAGCTTTTGCAATTACCTTGCTGGGAAGAAGATCCTGGCAATAACTCCCCAGTGCAATTAGGCCCATATTCAATAAGCTAAAGAAGTGAGATTCTGGAGTACACCAACTGTACTACAGGGGGTAAACAAGCATTTACAAAATTCACATTGACTTAAATTGGACTTTTAACCCCTTGAACGCTAGAGCGGTCTCCAACACATTACAAAACAATGCACTGGCGATCTCTATAGCATTCATGGGGTAAAAACTAATATAAAAATAATTGAGAATATTAATATCTCCTCTATGATTCAGTTGGTTTGCTGCAGAATTGCCCCACTGTGACTTATATTGCTTCCATACTGTGGGCTTGGTGTGTATAATCACACTTGTAGAAATACGGAATTGTTCACATTGCATAATGTAGGCATTTTTTGTATGTTTGGACACTAATGTGCTCAACAAATTAATCTCAGTGGATGTTTTGATCTGTGCTGGTGTTAATTAAATACTAATGTGTAGTGTGGATGAGTGGATGTGGAAAGACGGGTGCCTTGATATGGGGAGGCATCCTATGGACACGATTGTGACTATCTGATGTCTGGGTGTCATGCATAGGGGACAGTATTCCCACTGAGTGCAAATCCGGTGAAAAACCTGTGCCCCTGTCTGATTGCTGAGTGTCATGTGTGATAGTTTGGTTCATGAATGGTTATCCCACAGTGCCCCAATATTTTGTGTATTTACATTTAGCAATTTTAAATATATATTTTTTTCTTTGGGTTTTCTTACCAAGACCTGGATAGGAATTGTATTATTGGAAGTTTTGACCTGCTTCTATTGGTTTAAGCACAACCCCCCACCCCCACCCAGGTGCAATGTTCATTGTCTTTAGGACACTATATACTGCCTGTCAGAGAGTCTCTCTCTCCATCAATGAGTAAAGCTGGCAACTATTCAGCTCTCAGGACAAAGTAAATTAAGGTTAGTAAATGAGTAAAGCAAGAAAGATTCAGCTTATAGGACAAAGCATATGATGGGGTACCTTGGCGAGGTGGCAAGCTTAGCATTCTATGGACTTGACTTTGTCATTTACACAAAGTAAGTATCTCCAAAACCCACATGCAAAGAGGCCCTCACATTACTGATGATTGAATGAGCATTTGGGGAATGTTTACTTGTTCCTTATATTGTAATTTCTTTTCTCCAAAATTGCTCCAGTTCTTCATAATGTCAGAATACTTTTAGTCAGAATAAAATCAATATTTTACATGTTTACTGTGAAGAATACATCTAAAAATGGTTTTGGCCACAAAAGTGGGTGTGGTTAAATTAGGGGTGTGGCTAGGGGTAGGGTCAAGGCATGGTTAAGGGCACCAGAGGATGCTGTGCCTAGGGGCTATTGAGATGTAAATCCGGCCCTGGACATAGACACACATAGATACATATTATTATATACACACATATATTATCATACATGCACACATACACACACATGCACACATAAACATATAGACATTATTATAATAAGTAGAAATGCACACATACTGTACCTACACACACACAAATACATAAACACACACACACACCACATTTACATACACACATACCTATCTACCTACCTCTTTCACTGGAGGGCTGATATGAAGGGGAATGGTGTAAGGAGAGAAAGAGGACGTGTGTCAGACGGGGAGGGTATAGAAGACATGTCTTTCATTTGGGGAGGGTGGTAGGGGACAAAGAGAAAATATCTGACTTGTGGGAAGTAGTAGGCACCAAAGGTGAGTTAGAAAAGAATTATAAATATATCTTACAGAGATAGCAGAGTAATGCCAAACGAGATAAAACAAATAACTATTTCATTAACATGTATCAAAGTGATATCAGTATTACTACAGCATAGGTATGATATAATAAAATATGTCACAAACTTCACAATGTATGCACAATTAACAATTAATGAATTAGTCCATAAGTGAGCAGAAAAGTGGCAAGGACAGTGCACACTTTATTTTTATCTTTAAAGTTTGTACCCTGAGAATATTTTCTTTGTGGTGCATATTAATAATTGACCTCCCTGCATACTTCAGTGCATCCATCATTCCATAGAGAAGCCCACACTGCACAGCAAGTATATACCCTTTCAGCAAGTTTTGAAGTGTACCAAAGTTTTGTCTCCTCCCTGACTGACAGTAGGTGAGAAATAGATGAGAGCTGGTACCGTGTTAGCCGTAGAAATACAGGAGGCAAACATTTAGTAAAGTTGATACCTTTAATTGGCTAACTAAACAGATTTAAAATGCAAGCTTTCAAAACACAAACAGAAGTGAGGGTGACTTATGTGTCATTGTAATTGGTTTGTGTTTGTATTTATGCCTCCACTTTGGCATTCATTCATATAGTTGAAATGCATGTGGTAATTGAACATACTATGGTGGAAGGTGGATCGTGCTGGCTTCCGGGGTGTGAGTGAGTGTGTGTGAGTGAGTGGCATTCATTCATGTAGTTGAAATGCATGTGGTAATTGCACATACTATGGTAGAAGGTGGATCGTGCTGGCTCCCGGGGTGTGAGTGAGTGTGAGTGAGACTATGGTGGAAGGTGGATCGTGCTGGCTCCCGGGGTGTGAGTGAGTACGTGTGAGTGAGTGTGTGTGAGTGCGAGAGTGAGTGATTGTGTGTGAGTGATTGCATGTGAGTGATTGCGTGAATGTGTTAGTGAGTGTGTGTGATTGAGTGAGAGTGTGTGAGTGTGAGAGAGAGAGTGTATGAGTGTGAGTGAGAGTGTGTGAGTGTGTGTGTGTGATTGAGTGAGAGTGTGAGAGTGTGAGTGAGTGTGTGAGAGTGTGAGTGAGAGAGTGTGAGTGAGAGAGTGTGTCACAGTTTAAGACTCTCAGACGCAAAGTTAAGTAAAAACACAACTTTATTGAAAAGTTTAAGATAATCCCATAGGATCTCATACACATACATACATTTACATAGAGATGACAGGAAAGCAGTAATAATAGCGAGTAAGGCTCTACCAGCCCTGCCAATATACCGGGGCAAGGCAGTCTGGGGAAGCAATGGGAAATAGGTGGCTCTACCGAACCTGCCAATATACCGGGCAAGGTAGCCAATGGGAATACAAGGAGAATACAGGCTCTACTGGCCCTGCCAATATACCGGGCAAGGCAGCCCGGCATGCAACGAGGAAAGGTGGCTCTACCGGCCCTGCCAATATACCGGGCAAGGCAGCCTATCGGACTACCAGGGGAATACAGGCTCTACCGGCCCTGCCAATATACCGGGGAAGGCAGCCAATTGGAATAAAAGGAGATACAGGCTCTACCGGCCTTGCCAATACCAGGTAAGGCAGCCCAAAATGAAAATGACAGGAAAGTTCTACCGGCCTTACCAATATACCGGGCAAGTATCACAGTGCCTGTGATTCCTGTCACTCTCAGTTGTGGCTGACACTGATTTGCTGAGTGGGTTTGACCCGCCTCCTGATGACCTTTTTATACCTGGCTATCACATCTATCAGATGCCCTTTCGTGGTGTTCCTGAGCCAGTAGTGCTGTTGCTGTGTTCCTGTATTCTGAGTTCCTGTGTACCGATTCGGCTTGTCCTGACTATTCTCCAGTGTTCCTGCTTGTGTATGACCCGGCCCGTCTGCGTACCACCCTTGGATCCTGACCCGGCTAGGCTGACGTTCCTGCTTGTGTATGACCCAGCTTGTATGACTGCCTCCTACGTGCTCCGACTCGGCCCGGCTGACTTCCTGCTCCGAAGATCGACTTCCAGCTTGTTCCAGTGACCTGCGTTCCAGTTGTCGCCGCCGCAACATTATCAGTCTCTGTTGCCCGCTTCAGTGTGACTGCCTTGCCTGGTGTTACCCACGATTAGTGCTGTGCCTCGCTACCCGTGCAGAGCTGTGTTTGAATCTGTGTGCCTTCCTTTCATTGCAGAGCCTTCCAGTAGCGCTGAAGCCTCGAGTAAACGTGCTTTTTAACTCTTGCAGTGCTGCCTCGATTTCACTCTCTCTATCTCCAGTACGAGCCTCGATACCCGTGATACTGCTGCTGAGTTGGCCGCTCACCGTCGGCAACTCTAGTCCTCCATTGCAGAGTAGTCACTTTGTTTGGGCGCCTAAGGCTCTCCGGTGTCGATTACCAGCGATATCCGTAATACAGAGTGGTGGCAGCAAGGCTTCAGTGTTAGCTTATCCGGTACTACGCCCGAAGGGGCTAGTGGCTCTTGCATTCATATTCCAGCATTCAGCTAAGTCTGAGGAGGCTGTTAGCTCTTGCATTGCCGGCCGGTTCCCGTTACACCAGTGGGGGCTATTTGCACTTGCACAAACCAAAGCAGTTCCAGTAACTACGCCCGTGGGGGCTAAGTTGATTCCTATTCTGCTTAATATCCAAACACCTTGGCGAGGCAGTTCGGTCTTCAGTACTTGATGAACTTTGTCTATCCAGCACAGCCTTTTAACATCCAGGGCGTGTCAAACCTCCACATCTGAGACGGACTGTTATCTAGTCATTAACCCCTTGGGGGTTCATATCACCCTATTGCTTACTGTCTTGCATGTATATCTATTGTGCTATTACTATTGTAATATCTCAGTTTACTTGATCTGTGTATTACCTACCACCACTAGAGGGTGAACCTGTGCATTATTTTACTTTAAAAATAAAGTGTGTTTTATTTTCACTTACTGGTCTGAGAGTCCTAAAAACCGTTACAGTACGAAAGGGCCATGACCTCAGATGGTACGGGTGAAAGTAATACTCAGAACATCCACTGGAGAATGGATGTCCATGAGCAGCGCCTGGACCAATTGGCACTGGCTCTACAGACGTTACTCGAACGTACAGTACATTTGGACAAGTCTGGTCCTAATCCGGTGGTCCCCCCAGTCTTAACACCGGAGAATTCGTCTGTAATTCCCTCTGCTAACGCAAGAGGGTTAACGGCAGCGGCGCCGTTACCCTTAAGATATGATGGCGAACCCTCCGTATGCAGAGGTTTCATTAACCAGTTGGAGATATTTTTGGAATTGGCACCCCAGGCATTTCCTAACGACCGTAGTAAGGTCGGCTTTATGATATCTCTGTTGACGGGCAAAGCTTTGGCATGGGCAAATCCGTTATGGGAAAATGCCAGACCCTGCACACTGAACTTTAGAGATTTTGTGATGAAGTTCAGACGTGTGTTTGAGGTTCCTGGCAGGGCTGCCTCTGCTGCCAAAAGGCTGATGGAGATTCAGCAGGGCGAACGCACTCTGGGCGAGTATGCTATCGAGTTCCGGACCTTGGCAGCAGAGGTGGGCTGGAACGATGAGGCCTTACTTGCAGCCTTTACCCAGGGTCTCGCTGAACAGATTAAGGACGAGATAGCCGCTCGAGATGTACCCAGCGAACTGGATGAGTACATTGACTATGTCATGTTAATAGACTCCCGCATCCGGGAGAGACGCTTGGCTAAAAGGACTAAAGCAAAAAGTTATGGCCAGAACAGTTTCCTTAACCCACCCACACCACCCGTTCTACCTGAACGACCAGCCGACAGCACTGAACCTATGCAAGTAGGATTTACTAGGCTCACTAAGGAGGAGAAGTTGTATCGTAGGTGGCAAGGCTTATGCCTATATTGTGGCAAACCGGGCCATTTATTACGCAATTGTCCAGTAAGGCCGGGAAACGAACGCACCTAGGGTACCTTGGGGGACAGGCCCTAGGTGGTGTAGAACAGTCCCTAGATACTAGCACCACTAAACCCACCATCCAGGTGGCATTTGCTTGGGCGGATAAGGTTATCGAGGTCCTAGCATTGGTGGACTCCGGGGGGCAGCCGGCTACTTCATGGATCAGTCCTTTGCTGATTTGCAGGGCATTCCGTTATGTAAAAAGGACTCTCCTGTGGCAATAGAGGCCATTGATGGCAGACCCCTGGATCCTGCTTTCATTACGTTCGAGACAATCCCAGTGACAATGGCTGTGGGGGCTTGTCACAGGGAGCAGATACGATTTCAGATCATTCGTTCCCCGCACCATTCAGTTATTTTGGGGTTTCCATGGTTACAGGCACACAATCCCCAATTTGACTGGCAAAGGTGTGAAGTTAACTCTTGGTCTGAGTACTGTAACAAGAATTGTCTCTCTTTTCCTGTTAAGATTATGTGTACCTCTCCAGCTGTGCCAACAGAATATGGGCAATTCAGTGACGTATCTAGCAAAGGAGAGGCCAGCGCATTACCTGACCATAGGTCGTACGATTGCGCCATTGATTTGCCTCCAGGTGCGGTGCCCCCCAGGGGACGCACTTACCCACTGTCTTGTGAGGAGAATAAGGCTATGGAGGATTATATCGCAGATGCCCTGGAGAGGGAAATCATTCGTAAATCTACGTCTCCGGCTGGTGCCGGATTTTTTTTTGTTAAAAAGAAAAATGGGGAACTCAGGCCTTGCATTGACTACCGAGGGCTGAATAAGTTGATGCCTAAGAACGCCTATCCCATTCCACTTATTACAGAATTATTCGACAGATTAAAGGGCTCTTCGATCTTTACTAAACTTGATTTGCGAGCCGCCTATAATCTAGTCAGAATTAAAGAGGGTGACGAGTGGAAAACGGCGTTTAATACCAGAACAGGGCATTATGAATATCTGGTGATGCCATTCGGCTTATGCAATGCACCTGCAGTGTTTCAGGAATTGATTAACGATATTTTACGTGACCTGCTGCAGTCCTGTGTGGTAGTATATCTAGATGATATATTGATTCACTCTGCTAACCTCTCCCAACACATTAAGGATGTCTCAGAAGTCTTGCTCCGACTTCGTAAGCACAAGTTATTCTGTAAACTTGAAAAGTGCGAATTCCATACATCTCAAGTTCCATTCCTGGGGTTAATAATCTTCAAAAGTGGCATTGCCATGGATCAGGAAAAGTTGGCAGCGGTTCTGCAATGGCCTCGGCCTAAGGGGTTAAAGGCCATTCAGCGATTCTTAGGATTTGCTAACTATTATAGGAAGTTCATCAAGAACTTTTCCACGATTGTAAAACCACTATCAGATTTGACTCATAAGGGCGCTTCTCCCTCTCAGTGGTCTGAGGCAGCTGAAGACGCATTTGTTACCCTGAAGTCTGCCTTTGCATCTGCTCCTATACTGTCCTACCCTAATCCCTCCCTCCCGTTTACATTGGAGGTTGATGCTTCAGAAGTTGGTGTTGGGGCAGTGCTCTCCCAACGTCCTGTGGGAGGTGGCGCCTTAAAGCCTTGTGGTTTTTTCTCTAAGAAATTGTCCAGCGCCCAGAGCCATTACGAGATTGGCGACAGGGAACTGTTGGCCATCATACTAGCACTGAAGGAGTGGCGACACCTTTTGGAGGGCACTCAGACTCCAGTACTAATTCTTACTGACCATAAGAATTTAACCTATCTCTCCGAAGCCAAAAGACTGTCTTCTCGACAAGCTAGGTGGGCGCTGTTTTTGTCCCGATTCAATTTTCTAGTATCCTATCTTCCTGGCTCGAAGAATATCAAGGCTGATGCGTTGTCACGTCAGTTCGCTTCTGACACTGAGAGGGAGGAAGACCCGGTACCCATCATTCAGCCAGATCAGATCCTGGCTACTATTCGTACCACCATAACCTCGCCTCTGGGGGAGGAGATACTGGCATCACAATCACGGGCACCTCCTGAAACCCCAGTGGGGAAGTGTTTCGTAGATGAGTCATTCCGTGTCCGTCTGTTGGAAACTTATCACGCTTCTAAAGCGGCTGGGCATATTGGTAGGGACCAACTAGTGTGGTCTCTCTCTCAGCTATTTTGGTGGCCTACCTTGAGAGCCGACTGCGCCGCTTTTACGGCAGCTTGTACCACCTATGCCCATGCCAAGACCCCTAGGCATCTCCCCGTGGGCTTATTGCAACCGGTGCCTAACGGAGACCGTCCTTGGTCTCATATATCCATTGACTTCTTGGGAGAATTACCTGCCTCTAGAGGTTACACGTTCATTCTCATGGTGGTCGATAGATTCTCTAAGATGGCACATTTTGTGCCTCTGACTGGCCTTCCATTGGCCCAGGAATTGGCTATAGTCTTTGCCAGAGAGGTGTTCCGTCTGCACGGAGTACCCAGAGTGATTGTCTCCGACCGTGGGAGCCAGTTCGTCTCTAGGTTTTGGAGGGCATTTTGTGGTCAGATGGGCATCCAGTTGTCATTTTCCTCTGCCTACCATCCCCAGACGAATGGGGCCGCTGAGCGTGCCAATCAGGGACTGGAGCAGTTCCTGCGCTGCTTTGTCACCGATCATCATGATAATTGGGCTGACCTGTTGCCATGGGCGGAGTTTGCCAGAAACTGTGCGGTTAACTCATCGTCCGGGAGCTCCCCGTTTCTCGTTAATTATGGTTTCCAGCCTTGTCTGCTCCCGGACTCCTTTCAGGCGCAGCAGATTCCTGCTTTGGACGAGCATTTGGCACAACTTCGTTCCACTTGGGCACAGGTTCAGAGGTCCCTCAGTCAGTCATTCAGGCAGCAGCAACGGCACGCTAATCGCAGACGCCTTCCAGCGGTCTCATTTCAAGTTGGGGACAGGGTATGGCTGTCATCCAGAAACCTCAATTTACAAGTGCCGTCCAACAAACTGGCTCCCCGGTTCATTGGTCCATTTAAGATTATCTGCAAGATTAATCCGGTTTCTTATGCTCTGGAGCTTCCACCCTCAATGCACATTCATAATGTGTTCCATGTGTCACTCTTGAAACCCTTGGTGTGCAATCGTTATACTACTACGCCAGTGATTCCTGGGCCGGTGGACATCCAGGGCCAGGAAGAATATGAGGTCCAGAGTATTATTGATTCCAGGAGATTTAGAGGAAAGCTGCAATATTTGGTTCATTGGAAGGGCTATGATCCTGAAGAACGTTCTTGGGTTGATCAAGGGGACCTCCATGCACCTAGATTAGTACGCAGCTTTCACTCTAAATATCCTTTGAAACCCAGACCTCAGGCAGGGAGAGGGGGCCTTTGAGAGGGGGGTACTATCACAGAACCTGTGATTCCTGTCACTCTCAGTTGTGGCTGACACTGATTTGCTGAGTGGGTTTGACCCGCCTCCTGATGACCTTTTTATACCTGGCTATCACATCTGTCAGATGCCCTTTCGTGGTGTTCCTGAGCCAGTAGTGCTGTTGCTGTGTTCCTGTATTCTGAGTTCCTGTGTACCGATTCGGCTTGTCTTGACTATTCTCCAGTGTTCCTGCTTGTGTATGACCCGGCTCGTCTGCGTACCACCCTTGGATCCTGACCCGGCTAGGCTGACGTTCCTGCTTGTGTATGACCCGGCTTGTATGACTGCCTCCTACGTGCTCTGACTCGGCCCGGCTGACTTCCTGCTCCGAAGATCAACTTCCAGCTTGTTCCAGTGACCTGCGTTCCAGTTGTCGCTGCCGTGACATTATCAGTCTCTGTTACCCGCTTCAGTGTGACTGCCTTGCCTGGTGTTACCCACGATTAGTGCTGTGCCTCGCTACCCGTGCAGAGCTGTGTTTGAATCTGTGTGCCTTCCTTTCATTGCAGAGCCTTCCAGTAGCGCTGAAGCCTCGAGTAAACGTGCTTTTTAACTCTTGCAGTGCTGTCTCGATTTCACTCTCTCTATCTCCAGTACGAGCCTCGATACCCATGATACTGCTGCTGAGTTGGCCGCTCACCGTTGGCAACTCTAGTCCTCCATTGCAGAGTAGTCACATTGTTTGGGCCGTTTGGGCACCTAAGGCTCTCCGGTGTCGATTACCGGCGATATCCGTAATACAGAGTGGTGGCAGTAAGGCTTCAGTGTTAGCTTATCCGATACTACGCCCGAGGGGGCTAGTGGCTCTTGCATTCATATTCCAGCATTCAGCTAAGTCTGAGGAGGCTGTTAGCTCTTGCATTGCCGGCCGGTTCCCGTTACGCCCGTGGGGGCTATTTGCACTTGCACAAACCAGAGCAGTTCCAGTAACTACGCCCGTGGGGGCTAAGTTGATTCCTATTCTGCTTAATATCCAAACACCTTGGCGAGGCAGTTCGGTTTTCAGTACTTGATGAACTTTGTCTATTCAGCACAGCCTTTTAACATCCAGGGCGTGTCAAACCTCCACATCTGAGACGGACTGTTATCTAGTCATTAACCCCTTGGGGGTTCATATCACCCTATTGCTTACTGTCTTGCATGTATATCTATTGTGCTATTACTATTGTAATATCTCAGTTTACTTGATCTGTGTATTACCTACCACCACTAGAGGGCGAACCTGTGCATTATTTTACTTTAAAAATAAAGTGTGTTTTATTTTCACTTACTGGTCTGAGAGTCCTAAAAACTGTTACAGCAAGGCAGCCTAAAGGAGATGATAGCAACCACTATGGCCTCTATGACTGTCAGATGGCAATGACAGTATAGCGGTGATATATGGAGGCTAAATAAGCTAGTGGTGCTACCAGGTTACTGGAAACACCAGTACCTGTGTACTGGGCAATCAACGTGCTGTCTAGGACTTGACAGCAACCAGCGAGAAGTGAACCACTGCCCGCGCACCAGTAACCAAAAGTATCACATAATGTCAGCCGTGAGGCAGTGGAGCAAACCAGCGCCCTTGCGCTGGGAACCAACAGTCTCAATGTGTAGTAAGTCGTAAGGCAATAGAGCGAACCAGCGCCCGCGCGCTGGGAACCAACAGTATCAATGTGTAGTAGGCCATAAGGCAGTGGAGCAAACCAGCGCCCGCGCGCTGGGAACCAACAGTATCAATGTGTAGTAGGCCGTAAGGCAGTGGAGCGAACCAGCGCCCGCGAGCTGAAAAACCAACAGAGTGGAAATGTCGCCTGGGCGACCGAAGATCACAGCCGCCACAGAAGAGAAGGGAACTGGACGCCGCAGATGAAACAGGAACCAGCACTCTGATGGTCAACCGGATCAGGAACGGCAACGAGGACTGGCAGCAGGAAGCAGCAACGTGGGCGATTCCAACCGGATGAGGAACGGAACCAGGAACCGCTAATCAGGAGACTCAGGAACTGGATGCTCTCAGGATAGCAGGAACACAGCTATGGCCCATAGAACGTCAGGAACATGATGAAAATAGATGCAGCCTGGAGACAACACGAAAGGGCAACCAAGGGGTGCCCAGACTCAGTCTAAATAGGCAAAGTGAGGCGGGCAGAAGGCAAGCAGCCAATGGGAGCCCCCTACAGGTGATAGACACCCAAAGGCAGCAATCACGGGCACCGTGATAGTACCCCCTTCTCAAAGACCCCCTCTCCTAGGAGAGGGTCTGGGTTTCTGAGGGTATTTGTAATGAAAAATTTGCAGCAGTTTAGGTGCATGAAGGTCCTTATTATCCACCCAAGATCGTTCTTCAGGACCATAACCTTTCCAATGCACCAAATACTGCACCCCTCCTCTAAGCCTGCGGGAATCAATGATACTCTGAACCTCATACTCCTCCTGACCTTCAACCTCGATAGGCCCTGGCACCACAGGGTTAGTAGTATAACGGTTGCATACGAGAGGCTTGAGGAGAGATACATGGAAAACATTATGAATGCGCATGAACGCAGGGATGTCCAAAGCATAGGAAACAGGGTTAATTTTGTGAATAACTCTGTAAGGACCAATGACCCGGAGGGCCAACTTATTAGACGGGACTTGAAGTCTAAGATTCCTGGAGGAAAGCCACACTCTATCCCCAACCTGAAAGGAGACCGCTGGCAGTCTTCTTCAATTAGCATGGCGCTGGTAGCGCTGGAATGATTGACCAAGTGCCCTCTGAACTTGTGCCCAAGTGGAACGGAGTTGCTCGATTGCTCATCCAGAGCTGGAATCTGTTGTGACTGAAAGGAATCCGGGAGCAAACAGGGCTGGAACCCATAATTAATCAGAAACGGAGAGCTCCCGGATGAAGAGTTAACCGCACAGTTCCTGGCGAACTCCGGCCAAGGCAACAAGTCGGCCCAATTGTCATGATGGTCAGTAATGAAACAGTGCAAGAACTGTTCCAATCCTTGATTGGCACGCTCAGCAGCCCCATTGGTCTGGGGGTGATAAGCGGAAGAAAAGGATAGTTGTATGCCCATCTGTTCACAAAATGCCCTCCAAAATCTGGACACGAACTGGCTTCCCTGGTCAGACACCAGCACTCTGGGTACTCCATGCAACCGAAATACTTCTTTAGCAAACACCATCGCCAATTCTTTAGCAGAGGGAAGGCCACGAAGGGGCACAAAATGAGCCATTTTAGAAAACCTGTCCACCACCATCAGTATGAAGGAATACCCTCTAGACATGGGCAATTCTCCCATAAAATCAATGGAAACGTGAGACCAAGGTAGTTCACCATTGGGTACCGGCTGAAGCAAGCCCACCGGAAGGTGTCTAGGGGTCTTGGCACGGGAACAGGTGGCACAGGCATTCGTAAAATCAGCACAATCTGTTCTCAAGGAAGGCCACCAAAATATCTGAGAGAGGGACCATAACAGTTGGTCCCTGCCAATATGTCCCGCAGCCTTAGAGGAATGGTAAGTTTCAAGTAATCGAGTGCGGAATGGCTCAGCAACATAACACTTGCCCACCGGGGTTTCAGGGGGAACAGAGGCCTGGGAGGCCAAAATCTCTTCCCCTAGTGGTGAAGTGATACTACTATGTATAGTAGCCAATATTCGATCAGGTTGAATGATAGGTGCTGGTACCTCATCCTTGTCAATTTCAGCCTCAAATTGTCTTGACAGTGCATCAGCCCTAATATTCTTAGACCCCGGCAAATATGATACAATGAAATTGAATCGAGACAGGAACAGTGCCCACCTAGCCTGGCGTGAGGACAATCTCTTAGCCTTGGAGAGATAAGTCAGGTTTTTGTGATTGGTCAAAATTAAGACAGGGTTTTTTGTGCCTTCAAGTAAGTGGCGCCATTCCTTAACCCCTTAGTGACGGCCGCGTGCACGCGGCCGTCACTTAACGCCCGTCTAACATTTTTTTTTTTTTTTTCATAAGAATCCGGAGTCCCCGAACGGCGTGCAGCCGCGTGGGGATCCGGATTTCCTGGACGTACATGTACGTCCTCTGTCACTAAGTGACAGCCACAGAGGACGTACATGTGCGTCCATTGTCGCTAAGGGGTTAAGAGCGAGGATAATGGCCAGTAATTCTCTGTCACCTATCTCGTAATGGCTTTGAGCTCCGGTCAATTTTTTAGAAAAAAACCCACAGGGTCTGAGCATTCCACCTTTAATAGGTTGTTGAGAAAGCACTGCCCCAACCCCAATATCCGAGGCATCAACCTCCAATGTAAACGGGAGCAATGGGTTGGGGTGGGATAACACAGGAGCATTAGCGATAGCCAGTTTCAGCTTCTCAAAGGACTCCTCCGCAGCCACTGGCCATAGAGATGGGTTAGCACCCTTATGCGTAAGGTCAGACAACGGTTTAACAATGGAAGAGAAGTTCTTAATAAACTTCCTATAATAATTAGCGAAGCCCAAAAATCGTTGGATGGCTTTAAGACTCTTAGGCCGTGGCCATTGTAAGACTGCCGCTAGCTTCTCTTTGTCCATGGCAATGCCTTCTTTGCCAATTACGAACCCCAAGAATGGCACGCTAGTTCTGTGAAACTCACATTTTTCCAATTTGCAATATAATTTATTCTTACGCAAAGGAAGCAACACCTCAGACACATCTTTAATGTGTTGTGACATATTTTTGGAATTAATCATCAAGGTAGACAACGACACATGACTGTAGCATATCTCTGAGGATGTCATTGATCAATTCCTGAAATACTGCAGGTGCATTAAAAAGACCAAATGGCATGACTAGATATTCATAGTGCCCAGATCTTGTGTTAAAGGCAGTTTTCCACTCATCACCGGCTCTGATCCGAATCAAATTATATGCAGCACGCAGGTCCAGTTTGGTGAAAATAGAAGAACATTTGAGCCTGTCAAATAGCTCGGTGATGAGTGGTATCGGATAAGCATTTTTTGCCATTAGCTTGTTTAAGCCACGGTAATCGATGCATGGTCTCAGCTCGCCATTTTTCTTTTTTACAAAAAAGAATCCGGCCCCGGCCGGAGAGGTATGATCCCTCTTTTAAGGGCATCAGAAATATATTCCTCCATAGCTTGGTTCTCATCACAGGACGATGGAAAAGTGCGTCCCCTAGGGGGAACCACTCCAGGAGGCAACTCAATACTACAATCATATGGTCTGTGCTGGGGTAGGGTGCCAGCCTCTCCCTTACTGAATACATTGCCAAACTGCTGGTACTCATCTGGCAGTGAAGGGGAGGTGCACAGGACCTTAACCGGATGAGTTACACACTTCTCCATACAAGACTAAGACCAATCGGAGATTTCGCATTTTTGCCAATCGAACTGTGGATTATGTGACTGTAACCAAGGAAATCCCAATATTACAGCATGGTGAGGAGAATTGATAAGTTGGAACTGCTATTCTTCTCTGTGGAGAGCCCCAATAGTCATAGATAATGGCATTGTTTCAAAGGTAACTTGAGCAGGTTCCAAAGGTCTGCCATCAATTGCTTCAATAGCAAGAGGGGTTTCTCTTTCAATTTGTGGGACCCCATGCAATTCAGCAAAGGTATTATCCATAAAATACCCAGCTGCACCAGAACCAACCAGGGCCAAAACCTCCACTGAGCGTTTTGCCCAAGAAAGTACCACCTGTATGGTAGGTTTCAGTGTACCCAAACCTGGGGACGATTGAACACCACCTAGGGCCTGTCCCCCAAGGTACCCTAGGTGTGTTCGTTTCCCGGACGTACAGGACAAGATCTTATCAGGTGCCCATTCTTGCCACAATATAAGCACAGCCCTTGTTTCCTGCGATATGTTCTCTTTTCCTTGGTTAGCCTAGTGAAGCCTAATTGCATAGGTTCACCTGGTTCCCGTAACTGTTCATTAGGCTTCGATGCCAAGGGAGGGATGGGTGGGCAAAATGTACTGCTAGATCCATTATTTTTTTACCGTAGCCTGCGGTCTTTGGCCATTAATCTCTCATGGATCCGGGTGTCAATTAGTATGACGTACTCAATATAGTCATCTAGATCAGTGGGCAATTCTTTTGCTGCAGTCTCGTCTTTAATCTGATCACTCAAGCCCTGGGCAAAGGCTGCCAACAATGCCTCGTTGTTGCACCCTACCTCTGCTGCCAAGGTGCGAAATTCGATGGCATAATCGCCCACCGTATGCCTGCCCTGCTGTATCTCCATAAGGCGTTTAGCAGCAGAGGTGGTTCTACCAGGAGGCTCGAACATTCTCCGAAATGACTGCACAAATTCTCTAAAATTCTTTGTGCAGGGTTTAGCATTCTCCCATAACGGATTGGCCCATGCCAATGCTCTGCCAGTCAGCAGGGATATCATGAAACCAACTTTACTGCGATCAATGGGGAAGGCATGTGCAGTCAATTCCATAAATATTTCAAGTTGGTTGATAAACCCTCTGCAAAGATTAGGATCACCATCATATCTGAGTGGCAACAGTGCGGAGGCAGTTAACCCCTTGACTGCGGCCCCTGAGGGCATAGTATCATTCTCCGGTGTCTGACCTGGGGAGACCACCGGACTAGGAACAGATTTATCTGAGAGTACAGTGCTTTCAAGAATAGTTTGGATCGCTACCGCTAGCTGATCCAGGCGTTGCTCATGGACATCCATCCTCCAATGGATATTTTGTGTGTTACCATCACTCTTATTGTCTGAGGTCATGGCCCTTTCGTACTGTCACGGTTTGTTAAGACTCTCAGACGCAAAGTTAGGTAAAAACACAACTTTATTGAAAAGTTTAAGATAATCACATAGGATCTCATACATATACATACACATACATAGGGATGACAGGAAAGTGGTAATAATAGCGAATAAGGCTCTACCGGCCCTGCCAATATACCGGGCAAGGCAGCCTGGGCAAGCAATGGGAAATAGGTGGCTCTACCGACCCTGCCAATATACCGGGCAAGGTAGCCAATCGGAATACAAGAAGAATACAGGCTCTACCGGCCCTGCCAATATACCGGGCAAGGCAGCCAATCGGAATACAAGGAGATACAGGCTCTACCGGCCTTGCCAATACCGGGTAAGGCAACCCAAAATGAAAATGACAGGAAGGTTCTACCGGCCTTACCAATATACCGGGCAAGGCAGCCTAAAGGAGATGATAGCAACCACTATGGCCTCAATGACTGTCAGATGGCAATGACAGTATAGCGATGATATATGGAGGCTTAATAAGCTAGTGGTACTACCAGGTTACTGGAAACGCCAGTACCCGCGTATTGGGCAAGTCTAGGACTTGACAGCAACCAGCGAAAAGTGAACCAGAGCCCGCGCACCAGTAACTAACAGTATCACATAATGTCAGCCGTGAGGCAGTGGAGCGAGCCAGCGCCCGTGCGCTGGGAACCAACAGAATCAATGTATAGTAAGTCATAAGGCAGTGGAGCAAGCCAGCGCCCTTGCGCTGGCAACCAACAGTATCAATGTGTAGTAACCCGTAAGGCAGTGGAGCAAACCAGCGCCCGCGCGCTGGGAACCAAAAGTATCAATGTGTAGTAGGCCGTAAGGCAGTGGAGCGAACCAGCGTCCACACGCTGGAAACAAACAGAATCACTGTATAGTAAGCTGTAAGTAAGTGGAGCGAACCAGCGCCCTTGCGCTGAGAACCAACAGTCTCAATGTGTAGTAGGCCGTAAGGCAGTGGAGCAAACCAGCTTCCGCACGCTGGAAACCAACAGAATCACTGTATAGTAAGCTGTAAGTCAGTGAAGCGAACCAGCGCCCTTGCACTGGGAACCAACAGTCTCAATGTGTAGTAAGCCGTAAGGCAATAGAGTGAACCAGCGCCCGCATGCTGGGAACCAACAGTATCAATGTGTAGTAGGCCATAAGGCAGTGGAGCAAACCAGCGCCCGCGCACTGGGAACCAACAGTATCAATGTGTAGTAGGCCGTAAGGCAGTGGAGCGAACCAGCGCCTGCGCGCTGGAAACCAACAGAGTGGAAATGTCGCCTGGGCGACAGAAGATCACAGCCACCACAGAAGAGAAGGGAACTGGACGCCGCAGATGAAACAGGAACCAGCACTCCGATGGTCAACCGGATCAGGAACGGCAACGAGGACTGGCAGCAGGAAGCAGCGACGTGGGCGACTCCAACCAGATCAGGAATGGAACCAGGAACCGCTAATCAGGAGACTCAGGAACTGGACGCTCTCAGGATAGCAGGAACACAGCTATGGCCCATAGAACTTCAGGAACATGATGAAAATAGATGCAGCCTGGAGACAACACGAAAGGGCAACCAAGGGGTGCCCAGACTCAGTCTAAATAGGCAAAGTTAGATGGGCAGAAGGCAAGCAGCCAATGGGAGCCCCCTACAGGTGATAGACACCCAAAGGCAGCAATCACGGGCACCATGAGTGTGTGTGAGTGAGAGAATGTGAATGAGCGAGTGATAGAGAGAGAGTGTGAGAGAGCGAGTATGAGAGAGCGAGTGTGAGAGAGAGAGTGTGAGTGAGAGAGTGTGAGTGTGTGTGAGAGAGTGAGAGTGTGAGTGAGTGAGTGTGTGAGAGTGTGTGAGAGTGTGAGTGAGAGAGTGTGAGTGTGTTTGAGTGTGTTTGAGTGTGTGTGAGAGTGTGTGAGAGTGTGCGAGAGTGTGAGTGAGAGTGTGTGAGTGTGAGTGAGAGAGTGTGAGTGTGTATGATTGAGTGTGTATGATTGAGTGTGTATGATTGAATGTGTGTGAGAGTGTATGTGATTGAGTGTGTGTGATTGAGTGTGAGTGTGTGTGTGTTTTTTGGCTGATGTATTTGTGTCTGTGGTGTAGGAGAGAGTGGCAGCCATTTTGTTTTTTCAGTTACTTGGATAGTGGTGGGTGGGCTGGATAGTGGGGGCAAGCCAACTCCCTGCATGATTTAAATCACTCCCCCATTGCATCACCCAATGGGAGCGGTATCTCCTCCTTACTTAACTCTTTGAGTGCCAGAGGGGTAGGCAATACATTGCTTTGCAATGCGTTATGTACCCCTCTGACACTCAAAGGGTTAAGTTATGGTAACATAGCATTATAACACAAGGTAGCTCTTCAGTTGAGGCAGCATAGCAATATGCTGAGGGAACAAATAGAAAGTGGTGTTTGAGGCTTGCCCTCTGTAAGATACAGCAAAGAGTCTTTCTCCCTTTAAGGAGAAAGGAAGCAGGAAGTGGAGGAGTGACAGTTGAAAACAGACAGTTAGTGAGGTTGACTGAAGAGGTGAATATAGTTAAATAAAAGAGTTGCTATTAAGTTTATCTCTGAGTTTGTATTTTATGGAAACATTACACCCTCTTACTAAAACAGAGTGTATGGAGGGTTACAATTATCTGTGGGAGGTGAAACAGTGTGTTTGTGGGGTCATGATCCTGAGTGAGAGTGTGTGTGGACCGGGAGAAGTTATTGATATCCCCTACTTCAGGAGCGAGTGGCAGCTATATATTTTTTTGTCAGTTGGATAGCGGCGGGCAGGCTGGAGGGGGCAGGTCAACTCCCTGTATTATAAACATGCCCCCATTGAATCACCCAATGGGAGCAGTAAAGTCCCCATTGATTTACCCAATAGGAGTTGTGTCTCCTAATGACACATAAATTATGTAATGAGGCATTCTGTTCAATGTGTGTTTGTTTTCTGAGGAGACATAGATTATGTTCTGTGTGTGAGGTACCATAAATTATGCAATGAGGCTTATTCTTTTATATATATAGATTTTTATGGCTGCAGAGTTGCCCTTGGCATTGCAATGTGCTGTTGTTGCTCTTGGTGCAGTGACACGGGTAGTGTTGGACAAGTACTGCAAGTGGGGCTGTGATTTACTGTGCTTTCAGTTTTCTTTTGCCATTCTTAGACAGATGCATAATTGTGAGATGATTCATGTGTTGCTGGAGCAGTATGAAGTTGGTTAATGTGTTTTTGTTGAAGACGTGGATTCAGTATTCCGATTGTGTGTGTTGTTGGAGCTCAATCTTCGGCCATGTTTTTATTTTTTATTTACAGGCAATATTGAGGACAGGGAAAGTCCTTGCAGAGGGAATAGTGAGAGCATGGAAAGTCCTTTCAGAGATTTTGAAAGGAGTTGCCAGAGGGCCTTCATCAAAATCATGCTCCCTGTATATTTTTACACAGGCAGGAAGGAGGAGATATGCATATCTTCTCCTTGCTGCCACCCCAAGATGTTACAGGCACAGCCGGAAACTTCTGGATCACGTAACTAGGGAGGGGTGAAAATTTTAGCCTCCAACCAAAATCGGTGAAAAATGTCACTTTCTGTTTGGCGAATAATTTTCTGAGAATAGTGCCATTTTTCTGAGTTTTTTGCCTAGCTCATTCCATTGAAATCAATGGTAACATTGAATTTACACACAATATATAGCAAATGTTATTTTATGTCCCAAAGGCAAAGTATAAAAGGGGTATAAGAGTGCCAGTGTTGGTGGAGGCTGGGAAAATAATCAAACAGGGAATTTTTTGGGGGGGGTTGTTGACTGGTATTGGAGGGACAGTTAATTATAAAAAATAAAATAAAATAAGAAACTTGTAAGTAACTTGACAGATACAGAGACCCCCCTAATGTAAGCTGCGACTGGGGCAGACTGACACTTGATGGGATAGAGTATTTTGTAAAGGATGATTTGTAGGACTTATTGTTTGAGGCCCAAGCCTTGAGGAGACATTGATTTGTAGGACTTAGACATATTAGAGGCACAAACCCTGGTGAAACATTGATTTGTTGAAGGAAATTAGACATGTGTTAGGAAACATTGATTTGTAGGATATAATCATGTTTGGCACAGGCCCTAAGGAAATACTTAGGCTTGTTAAAAACAAGCCCCCCTCCCAATTTTTTTTTTTTTTTGTAGGTCTCTGGTTATTTGTTTACAGAACAAGCCCGGAGAAAAAATATGACCTACTCGCCTAGTGCCAGAAGGTATGTTTTGTTGGCTAGTGGCCACTGACCATTGTCAAATGCCCCGGTGTAATTACGGAACTTACGACTGCTGTTATTGCTGCTGCTGATGATGATGATTAGGCAGCTCAAAGGGAATGGGATCAACAACAGCAGTAACATAGGTGATGGATGATGAAGTTTCCACTTGCCACAACTAGCTCCAGTGATGTGCCTGAGGCAGTAGCAGCACAATAAGTAGCACACAGTATATGTGGAGAAAAGAAAAAGGCCAATAATTCTTCTCCATCTGCCCCTCCTCCAAAATTATGAGTGTGTTGTTATTAGAATATAATTTTTTCCCATGAGAGCAGGAACTGTGCCTCTAATCAGCAACTGCAATGTGTACAGTGTGTGTGGTAAATAACATCTGGGGGCACAACTGTATCCAAACACCATGACACCAGAAACCAAGTACTGCCGCTGTCACTATACCCCTTGTCCAGACCCCGCTAAGGACACATGACAGCTTGCTGACATTTTAATAGTAATGATGAACCCTCCCTTCCAGCATCCTAGCATATTCTGCGGGATGGAATCTCCTCAGATGCCACTTGATGCCCTGCTTGTGATTCCCCTCCACCACAATGGCATGTGTGGTCAGTGCACCACACAGTGTGCAATGGGTGAACACGAATTATTGAAACCAAATGTACATTGTTATCCTCTAGAATATATATTATCACCTACCACTATTATTTGCTCACACAGTTCCACGCCTTCCATATCTCAGACACCCTGTGCTAAAAGCAAGACAAATCTATAAGCCTAACTACCTCACAGAGTCATTTCACAAAATTCTTGATGCATTTATACATACAAATTCATCAAAATAACAAAAGTCACATTTCATAGTGACAGATTTCTACTGAATAACCTCCCCATTTTCACCCCTCCACCCACCCCATAATAAAACAATCAAATATTGTTTCTTTGCAGAAATCACAGGAATGTTGTCACGCAGGACAGAGAAATAAACCTTTATAAGGAAGCGTCTTACTAACATTTTTAAATCTTCAATAGGAAAAGAACCTCAAAACTGGTAAGCAATGGTTCTTCTATATCCCTCAACCCCTTATTCCCGCCTTCCCTATTCCAGGACCATGTAGCAGGACATTAGATGGAAAGATAGATAAGATAGATAAAGTGAAGTTATAGTAGCATAATTACAGATTATTATTGTGATTTGTTGTAAATTTATAGAAATGTACACAAAAGATTGATGGCAAAACAGGATTACAATGAAACTGAGAACATGACATCTGTATTTGATAGTGTTACAGGAGAGATAATACCTCCTAATAATGGTTTCCTATTGCACTGGTGAGTAGTAAATGCCAAGCGTCAAAATGGCACATTAAAAATATCACTTGTAACAAAACGACTCACTTAAAATGTCACTTGCATCAAAATGGAACATTTAAAAAGTTGCATTTTAAAATGTTGCCTTGCTTAGGGTTTGGATTGTTAGGGTGATGGGGGATTTCAGGTTAAAGGTAGAGTTAGGATTGTTAGGCTAGGGGGATTTGAATTAGGTTAGGGTAGTGTTTGGGTTATGGCTAAGGTTAGGATTATTAAGGTGAGGGGGGATTTAGGTTATGGCTAGAGTTAGGATTATTAAGGTGAGTGGGAAAGTTTGGGATATGGTTAGGGTAATATGGGGTAGAATAAGCTGACATTTTAAATGCAATATTTTAAATGCACCATTTTGACACAAGTGACATTTTAAACATTCTATTGTGATGCAACCTCACAAATCCACAACATTTTCATAGTTAAACCCTTATAATAACCACATTTACCTTATGATATCCAGAAATTTCTAATGTCTATGAATTTTGCCCTTACATAGTAGATAAGGCTGAAAAAAGACATGCGTCCATCAAGTCCAGCCCATGCCAATAACACCCCTGTTGATCCAGAGGAAGGCAACAAAAAAGCCCTCTGGAGCAATTTCCAATGTAGGTGTGTGTGTGTGAGTGTGTCAAATAGTTCCCCGGCTCAATATCCTATTTGCTTTGAAGCCATCTGTCATAACTGTCAATATTGTTCTGTGCTAGATAGGCATCCATTGCTTTTTTGAATGCAGTTACATTATCTGCAAGCACAGCATCCCGAGGCAAAGAATTCCATAGCCTTACCGCCCTTACTGTAAAGAATCCCTGCCTGTGTTTTAGTCGAAAGCGCCTTTCCTCAAGTCTTAATGGATGACCTCTTGTTCTTAGCTCAGCTCATCAACATTTCTTGTAGTTCAAAGGATAAAATTTTTATCAGTCCTGTATATCATGTCTATATTTTGAACAAGGAAGAGTTGCACCCCAGTCTAGTCTATAAGCTTCCACAGGGAGTAAAGATTACTTTACACCCATTTCTAATTAGTATAGCATGACGCTATTATATCCTATTTGTTTCAGTTTATTATTTAGTATGAAATACTATGCATGTCAGTAGAATACCTGAGGTATTATATGGTATGTGTGCCAGTATAAAATGGTAGAATGATACGGTATATGTGTGAGTATACTATGAAATTATAATATGATATGCAAATTGTTATATTAAGGAGATAATGTTTGGTATTTGTGTCACTATGATATGCATGTATATTATGGCATGTGTCAGTATAATATGGAGGAATAATACAGTACATATGTCAGTTTATTGTAGAATAATAATATGGTATGTCCAACAGTTTATTTTGGAGATACATTATGTTATGTGAGTCATTAGGGTATGGGGTATAATATGATATGTGTTTCAGTATATAATAGTTGCATAATATGGTATGTGTACCCATATATTTTAGAGGTTTAATATGGAATGCCTGTCCGAGTATTATGGAGGTATAATATGGTGTGTGTGTGTGTATGGAGGTATAATATTGTGTTTTTGACAGTATATTATGGAGGTATAATATGGTTTATGTGTCTGTGCATTATGAAGTCTTAATATGTCTTGCGTTAGTATATTATGGAAGTATAATATGGTATGTGTGTCAGTATTTAATGCTTAGTATATTATTGAGTTAAAATATGGTATATTTGACGGTATATTATGGAAATATAATATGGTATGTGTGATAGTATGGAGGTATGATATGGTATGGGTGTCAGTATATCATGAAGGTAGAATATATGTATGTCCGTTTATTACTGGGGTATAATATAGCATACCTGCCATTATATTATGGATGTGTAATCTTCTGTGTGTTTTTGTCAGTATATTATGGAGATATTGTATATGTGCTGGTATATGTTGGTATAATATGGTATGTATACAGATATAACAGTTTTATGTCATTTCTTAGGTGTTTTGTTCAGTGGAAGATGTGGCTGTGCAGTCTGTTACTTCTCTTCCTGGCAGTTCCTAGGGGGTTCACTTCTGATAGCTTCTCAATGGTTTGTGATTATCCCACTGGTGCCACCACAAACAGATTCAGGAGCTGCAAGGAGATCAAGGATTCAGACAGCAGTGCAAAAGGTGACTATGTTAGAATATCTCTGTGATAAAGAATTACAGACTGGCGGTTTCTCTATACTAGGCTGCTGTATAATATTATTTGTACAATATATATTTATAATTATTAATTAATTACTAAAATACAATATCATACTCCTAAACATTGGGTTAACATACAATGTTTGACATTGGGTATATGTTTCCATAGATAAAGACATTCCTTGTGTTATTCTTTGAGTGTTTCTTGGATTAAGCAATAAATACATGGGATTGTTGGCTGTACCAGGGATCCATAACATTTATTGTCCTGTCTTCAATGATTGGACAGTCCACCTGGCTGGAGGCACTTGCACCTTTTGTTCCATAAAGTCTCTCACCCAGACTGTTAGCTCTTATTAATAATAATAATCAGTATGTTGTAATACATTGTTTACATTTATATATATATATAATTGGAAGAACAGAGGAATATAAAGACTCACAGCTTGATGCATTCACTCCTCTAAGATTCTTACACCTACAATATCTCTGATCAGTGGTGTAACTATAGGGGTTGCAGGGGTCGCAACTGAGACCGGGCCCATCACTTCAGGGGCCCGGCTGCCCCCTGCGACCCCTTCTTCCTGGCGCCGCAAGCTCCCTCCCGCGCTCTAGTAATGCACAGCGCTGGGAGATGACATCATCTCCCAGCGCTCTGCATTACAGAAGAGGACAGCGCGGGAGCACGTCGCACCAGCCCGCCTCTCCTGCCACTCAACTGGACCACCAGGGATTGGGAGGTAGGAAATGGAGGCATTGTGGACGGCCTGGAGGCCAATGTGTTTGGGGGCTGGGGGGGGGGGGCCCATGGCACTTGCACCAGGGCCCGGACCGTTCTAGTTACGCCTCTGTCTCTGATTGTTTTACTCTTCTTTTGCAATAAAGGGTTAATTACATGTAAATATAATCTCTCTGGACCTCCTAAGAGCAAACCTTTCATATAGTGTATCAGATGTTACTGAACTCGCTGTTGTATATTTTGTTTGATGCATTCGTACTTGTGGTTCTCAGTCTTTATTAGCTAATCTTTTGCAGCAAACTCAAAGACTTGCATTCATACTTCCTTACCTAGATGAGCATATTGTTCCGATTGATAAGGACACTTGCAGATGTATCACAGTAGAGGTCCTTAATAGAGATGGGTGAAACTTTTTGCCTCAAAAGTGAAATGAGAAAAATGGCACTTCTTGACGAGCTGGAAATTTTGCTCAAAAAGTGCCAATTTTCTGCATTTTCCTGCCTAGCTCATTGCATTGAAATTAATGGTAAAACTGAATTTCCCCCACAGTGTGGAAAGTTTCCCTTATTTTCTCACCGGCATAGTATAAAATGGGTGCCAGGTACCCGCAAAGCGCCATTCTTTGTGAGAGAGAAAGTAAGGAGAGCAATTTTTCAGTTAGCTAGGACAGGCAAATAAATTTAACTTGGAGTGTAGTTTAGAGAGTCTTATAGGCAAGAAAACTGTTCTCTGTATTTGGGGGTCTGGGAGTATGCTGGGGGAGAAGAAGGGAAAAAGGAGGTTTATCCTAAATACCTCAAAATTCTGTGTGACTGTCTGGGAAGACACAAGGAGCCATGATTCAAGCTTCTTCTTTATCTGGCAATTATTATCTCTGTGTCTAGGGAAAGAAGCAGTTGAACAGGTGTTTATTTTTTTATTTTTGCTGATCGTGATAGTATTTTTGCATGTTTACTATTCCATAGGCATACCTTTGCATTATGTTTGTGCAGGTTTTGACTTTTTCTAAGAACTTAGTAAGTGTGGTATGGTAGTACATAGTAGGAGAACTGTGTAACTTTATTGCTTTATTGACCTCATTTGTGGAGGTGGTGGGGGTGGTTGCGGTATGTGTAGGTACTCAATAACATCACTACTTCTATTATCTGCCCCAGAGCCCTAAATACTTTTTGGAGCGCTTCTCTGCTGCTACATGTGGCAACTCTGACCCACTGATGGTGTTTCTCCCAATCAGACCTGTGGTTGTGCTTCAGGTGGGATCTCATAGAGAAGGTGCCTATGTGTGAGCCTGTTTTCCCCTGCTCACGTGCTTTTTGCACAAACAGTGACATGCTTAGCTTTTGTATCCTGACTCAAGTATCTTCATGGACTGGGGTTCCTGAGGGGCTGCTACTACTACTACTACTACTACTGCTGGGGCTAGATGCTGATGCAATTGTTCTATTACTACTACTAGGTGTCACAGGTGCTGTGCTTCCAGCAGCAGAGACACTCATCATAGCTAAGGTTGTGGCTGTTGATAACTTGTGTTGCTGTTGTTGCTGCTGCTGATTACTGATTACTGATTACGCATGTGTGAGGCTTGTACTTGGAAGCAGTAATGATGCTGATGATGACAGGCAATATGACAGTTTATTTTTAGGCATTTTTGCATGTACAGGACCAGAGTTTCCTGTGACCGGAACAGTGCTCCTTTTCTGTGGTGGAAGATTGAGCCTTTGATTTTAATCTAACTTTCTGGCCATGTCATTAGAGATGGGTGAAAAGTTTCACCTCAAACTGAAATCGGTGAAAAATGGCACTTTCCTCTTGGTGAAAAATTTCCCGCAGAAAATGCCATTTTCCTGTTTTTTTCACCTAGCTCATTGCATTGAAATCCATGGGAAGAAAAATTTTTCTCCACTACAAGAGAGTTTTCTCTATTTTGCTACAGACATATGCAAGCGTGTCAGGCTCTCACAGCATGCCATTCTCTGTTTGTGAGAGTAGAAAACAGCATGTTTTGAAGGAGGTTGACCCAAAATACCCCAAAATTTCACGTGACTGACTGGCAAGACACATGCAGCTGGGGTCCAAATTGATGGCTGACTTTGTTTTTATTGTCTCTGTGCTGAGGAAGTCTGGGGAAATAAGTTGGTGATTTTGTTTTTTTAGTTAATTTTGTTTACTAATTTTGATAAGATAGGGTGGACAACTTAAAAAAAGCAAAAAAAAAATAATTAAACAAATAAATATATTAGAGGATCTCTGTGACTGAGGCAGTCTTGATAGACAGCAGACAACATTGTGCAGGGATGTGGGAGTAAAGTGGTAGTACAAAAATTGTCTGCAGCAATTGATGCAGAGGCGGATGTAGTTTGTCAAGGTCCCACCAATCACACCACACCAGTCCCCCACCACCACTACCATACACTTCTGCCACATTGTAAGTTGTACTTTATTTTTTTCACTCACTTGACATCATCTTGAATATGTGCCATTGTCACTTAAGCAGGAGGTAAGTGTTGTGGGCAAAGGACAATGCACTCTGCATGCTAACAAATTTTCAAGGTATATGTTGCTGTAGGACTCACAGCTTTGACTTTCAGCTACTTATTTCTCCACTACAGTCCTTGGAAGAAGTAATATTGTACTGGGAAAGGTTTTATCATATTAAACGTATGAGACAAATGTATTGGAATAGGAGAAAAATGTTTTGGAATAGGAGAAAAATGTGTTGGAATAGGCGAAAATGAGGAAAATTTTTCATTGGAAAAAACGTTTGCGAAAAAAGAGAGAAATTGTCATTTTTCGTAAAATATCATTCGGAAAATGTTTCTCACTTTTTGCCCACCCCTACATGTCATCATCTCTCTTACTCTCTACTTTATCAGTATCTGAAGACAAGGAGGATGCTGGAGGGATATATTATAGACCTTCATCATCATCATTCATCATTAGGTCATTCTCAGCATTGCTCGCTGCTTCTTGCCCACTACCCTTTTATTCCTCTAAGCTTTTAGAGGTGACAACAATTTCTTTTCACTTTTACTTTCAAAAAGTTCGCTATTACTTTCAGAACAGGTGTTTTGGTTCTTGTATCACTATGAGATGGTTGGTTCAGCTGCTATACCTTCCTCTATTATGCCGTAATCAAAACTATAATGGGACTCATTGTTATCTTCAGTGTTTTTTTCTTTTAGATTTTTTTCTTATAGTAGTATAGTAGTGTCACTGGCAGTGGTGGTGTTGTTGGTGGAACTTTTGATGGGATATTGACAAACTGCATCCTACCTTTTAGGAGAGAGATCATCATCATTTATTGGACACGCTGCAGCAACCATGGCTGCAGTCAGTTTATGAACTATCACTTTACTCCAACTTCTCTGCACTGGTCCTCCTTCACCCACTCTCTGCCCCTTGTGTGTTTGTTATACATTAACTCAAGTCTGTCTCAGTCACACAACTCACATCAGGGTCCCAGTAAGCTGCTTGTCACCTATTTTCTTAAAGGGATAGTAACCCCCCCAGTAAACTTTAATCCAAAAGCTAGTAATAGGCAAATCATACTTAACTCCCTTATTCCCATCTCTCAAACCCTTATGGTTTGAGAGATATAAGAAAAGAAAGACCTCCGTTCCCTCCCCTTTCTCATGCGTCCGCTGTACAGCGGACGTCATGAGATCCTGCTTCCCGGACCAGACGGCGTCTCTTCAGGAGCACTGTCATCTGGATATCTTGGTATAATTACTTCATCAGAATGGTCTAAAACGTGTGCCTGGCTTGCAAGCACATGTTGTAGACCATACCGATGAAATAATTATACCGAGATATCCAGATGACAGCGCTCCTGAAGAGACGCTGTAAGTCGGTCGACCGGATACTGCCTCTGACAGCTGTCATATAAAACAAAATTTTGGCTGACTTGATACTAATTGATCCTTAATTGTTGCAAACACTTTATATATCTGGCGTCAGATAGGGTTAATGTTAATTGCCCTAAATAATTACTAAAGCCACCCTAAATTCACATAATCAAATAACCTTGGATGTGTTTAAAACATTGTAAACACATAAGAAGCATGAACTTATTGAGTATATATATGTCCAATATACTTTTGTTATCAGATGGACTCTACATATTGACCACTGAAAATGGTGAGTTCTACCAGACCTTCTGTGATATGACCACCAGTGGTGGAGGATGGACTTTGGTGGCCAGTATCCACGAGGATAACATAAATTTGAAGTGCACAGTGGGGGATCGCTGGAGCAGCCAGAATGGGAACAACCCAAACAACCCAGAGGGAGATGGCAACTGGGCAAACTATGCAACATTCGGGTTACCTGAAGGAGCCACCAGTGATGACTACAAGGTATCTCACATTTTTTATGGAATATCTTCTTACAATACAGACAACACTCTTAGATTTTCAGCAATACCTTATCTTTATTAAATGCTTCTTTGGTTTAAAAATGTTAGGTTCCAGAAAATATATGTTGATGTTTACAAAGACCATATAAATATATAAAATGTTCTGAGTTCATTGGATTCTCACTACAGTCAAAAACAATTTATATTTGTCCTAACACATGTACTTCCAGAATCCAGGCTATTATGACCTTGCAGCCGGAAATCTGGGTGTGTGGCATGTGCCCAATAAGACTCCACTGAAGCTTTGGAGAGATTCAGCTCTTCTGAGATATCGCACAGAAAACAGCTTTCTTACTGGAGAAGGAGGGAACCTATTCCATCTCTACAAGGTTATAACCCAATGGATACAATGAGAAATGGGGCTTGAGGGTTGTTAGTAACTAACTTAGGAAATAATTACTAATCCATTGTTCTATAAAACAGCCTATAGTTACTAGGCAGTTTCAGTAAAGCTTTGACAATGCCACACAGGTCACTGGTAAGATATCATCTGGAGTCCTGTGTACAGCTTTGGACATCACATCTCCAGGACATTAATAAATCAGGGCAGTTCAAAGAAAAGCCACCAAATGGTACAGGTGCCAGAATAGACTCAAAGAAATGAATACGTACAGCTTGTAAGAAAGAAGAGAGAGTGGAATTGTGACAGAAACATTTCCATACATTAAGGAATCTAATATAGTTCAGGGAGAAATAATTTTTCAGAAAAAGTAAACAAAAGGTCATAATACAAAGTCAGAGGGGAGAGAATTCATAAGCAAAGTGCTTAAGTACTACTTTATAGAAAGGGTGATAGAGCAGCCATTCAGGCAAATACTGTTAGAGAATTAAAAAAATGCCAGAGATAGTCATGTCTATTCTGAGAAGTGTATAATATGGTGCATTCTAATTAGATAGGGAAATGTGCCAGATGGTCCTTTTCGAGCAGCATAATCAATTTGTTTATGTCACTCACAAAGTTCAACTATGGGCAGGCAGTAGCTCAGGTAGAAGGCAGGTTAATTTATATGCAGGCAACATACAGTAACTGTGGTCAATTGATAAGGTTAAGCATTTTGACCAGCAACAGACAAAAGCAGTGGTCATGTGACTAACCAAGTTTCATTGGCAGGCGTAAGACACTTGCAGTGGTTTTTTAATAAGGCAAGGGTCATTGGCATACAGTAGTGTTGGTTATTAGCTAAAGTTCCAACACAAGATACACATGACATGGCTCAGGATAGACCGGGGCAGCAGGTGAGAGTTGTGTTTGCAGTTTACGCTCCCTCTCTTCCTTGCTTTAAATCATCATCTCCTAAATCTGCACCTCTGTAAATGGGTAGGAACAGGGAGCCCCCTCCCCATCTGGACTTCTGTCATTATAAAGTACAGATATATCTAGGTTACTAGAATTATCACTGAATTATTTACTGTTGTTTTTAGAAGTACCCAGTGAGATATAATGTTGGAGACTGCCTGAAAAACAATGGACCTGCAGTACCTGTGGTTTATGACTTTGGAAGTGCTGCTAAAACAGCCTCTTATTACTCACCAGAATTAAGTAAGATCATATCAGTAGACATGTATTCTATTTAAATGTAACATGAATTGTTTTTTGTAACTCAACTCAATGACTGTAAGATGCTTTGCTCTCTTGCAGGAGAGTTCACTGCAGGCTATGTCCATTTCAGAGTGATTAACAATGAGAAAGCTGCACTTGCGTTGTGTGCAGGAGTAAAGGCGACCGGGTGCAATGCGGAACATGTAGGTATTGATAGATATGACAGTGCACAGTCTCAGAATTAACCAGCTATCTCTACCTGATCAATTGATGTTACTGTTACCACACTAATTTTATCAACTTCAGATGATGAAAGGCTAAGATGGCCTTGCCAAGGTTAGAAACTGCAATCCTTAGATATGAACAGGTACTACAGTTGAGGTATTAACCACTTCAAGTATCTCATCATTTTTACACGTAAAAGTAATCCAATCCATCACCTGTACAATTCTTACTGTGATACAGGACCTCTACAATCTAGTCTTAGAGGGACTCTCACATTTTTCTTAAGTTGACTCTTTATTGCAGCCCAGCTAATGTGTCTAATGGTATGGTTATCTATCCATTAAATTATTTAAAAAACCATTACACAGTTTTCATGAAAAAGGGAATCTGCTCATCTCCTAGCTCTGTCACGTTTCAGGGCCCAAAGAAGAAGCAAAAGAAACCAGTGCTACAATCTGTCTCCAAGAAACAATAGGATGTGGAGAGATACTATGGATTGGATTATATATATATTGAAACAAATAGCAATTAATTGATAGAGGAAGTATAGCAGGAGAGCCTATGTGATTTAGTGTCCAAATATAAATACATCATACATAAATCCTCAATGCTGCTAGTCCCCTTGGTCTCAGGACTAGGGGTGGGTGAAAAGTGAGGAAAAAATATGCATTACTTTTCACGAAAAACTGCCTATTTTTCTCTCTTTTTTTGCAAAAGTTTTCTCCTTTTCGCAAATGCAAAATTTTCCTCCTTTTCTCCTATTCCAACAAGTTTTTCGCCTATACAACACATTTTTCTCCTATGTTTAATATGGTGCAACATTTCCCAGAACAATATTACTTCTTCTGAGGGCTGTAGTGGAGAAATAAGTGGCCGTGAAGTCAAAATTGTGAGTCCAATAACAACATATACCTTGAAAAATGTGTTAGCATGTAGAGTGCATTTGTCCTTTGCTCACAAGACTAGCTTCCTGCTTAAGTGACACTGGCACATATTCATGATGATGTCAAGTCTTAAAATAAATAAATAAAGTACAACCTACAATGTGGCAGTTGTGTATGGTAGTGGTGGTGGGGTCTGGTGTGGTGTGATTGGTGGGACCTTGACAAATTTCATCCACCCCAGGAGCAGAGGGATCATCATCATTTATTGCACATGCTGCAGCAACCGTTGCTGCAGTCAGTTATTGAACTGCCACTTTACTCCCATGTCCCTGCAATGCTCCACCTTTTCCCTTCTCGCTTGTGCATTTGCTAGACATTACTCAACTACTGTGTGTGTTTTTACTCTCTACAGTACACAACTGATGGAGTGTGATGTCTTGCCTTGGAACTCAACAAAGTGCTCAGTGTCATCTGCTGTCAATCAAGTCTGCCCCAGTCACAGAGCTCACATTAGGCTCCCAGTCAGCTGTCTAATATATTTATTTGTTTAATTATTTATGTATTTATTTTTAATTATTTTATTTTATTTATTTATTTATTTTTTAAGTTGCCCACCCTCTCTTATCACAGTTAGTCCAAAAAATATATATAATTAAAAAACAAAATCAACAACTTCTTTCCCCAGACCTTCTCCAGCACAAAGACAATAAAATCAAAATCAGCATGTAATTTGGACCCCAGCTGCCAGTGTCTTGCCAGTCAGTCATACCAAATTTTGGGGTGTTTTGGGTCAACCTCCTTCCTCCCTTCTCCTCCACCAGAGTGCCCACAGACTCCCCTAATACAGAGAACAAATGCCCTATAATGACTCCCTAAACTAAGCTTCAATTCCCCTTTATTTCTAGCTCAAAAACATGCTGCTCTCTCCTCCCACAAACACAGAATGGCAATGCTGTAAGAGCCTAACACCCTTGTATATGGCTGTAGTAACCTAAAGAAAACATTTATGTGGTGGAGAAAACATTTTCTACCCATTGATTTCAATGCAATGAGCTAGGCAAAAAAAAAGCAGGAATTTTTTCACCAAGCAGAAAGTGCAGTTTTTCGCCAATTTCGGTTTGAGAAGAATGTTTTCGCCCATCCCTACTCAGGACCTCGAAGACATGGTTTAACATATGAAACAAAAGAAATAGATAAGGAAGACAAAGCAAATCCGACACTCTAAGTGTAGTAATTTATTTGATAAAACCGCAGTTATATGACAAATAACGGTCAATAAAATATATAATATGACACAAAGTGGAATCAAAGAAATACAAAATATATATATAGGTATATTAATGTAGACCTACACACATATAGTAATCAAAGTTATTGTGTGTAGTTGGAAAATACCACAGCTCTGAGAGTCAATAAAATAAGTAATATGACACAAATGGGAAAAAGGAGTATAAAATATGTATTTACAGTGGTGAATGTAATTTGCTTTGTAGTACAGTTGACACTTGATTTTGATTTTATATCGACTGATGTTCAGTCATGTATCCTCTAGCTCATGCATTTTATCACATTCTCTTTGAACTGTGAGATTTTACAGCTACATACAATAGCTTTGATTGCTTTATGTGTGTGGGTTCCTATTTATATATATATGTGTATGTATATATATATTTTTTTTTTCCTTTTGTGTCATTTTATATATTTTACAGACTCCCAGATCTGTTAGCTGTGAGATTTACAAAACTACACACAAAAGCTTTGATTACTATATGTGTGTGGGTTTACATTTATATACTATATATTTTTTATTTCTTTTATTCCCATTTTGTCATATTATATATTTTATTGACTCAGTTATTCGTCATATGTGCTGTTTTATCAATTAAATTACTATACTTAGTCGACTTTGTTTTGCCTTCCCCCTCCAATCTTTTTCTTATATTTCAGGATCCCCCTGACAGACCACAAAGTATTCCCATCATGCTTATTCCTAATTTTTTTTAAGTGTCAGTTTATTGCATTGCCAGTCTTTCCTGGAAGAGAGAACAAAGCTGCTGAAATTTTGAGCTGTCTAGGGTAGAGGTGGAAAAGCAAAGAGATGGAGCGCAAATTGCTCTATGTAAGCTGTACTGGTGGTAACCATAGCCAGTCTGGACAGGAGGTGTGGGTAAGTAGGGTTAAAAAATATTTAATAAAAATTGTTACACTTAGGGATGGGCGAAAATTTTTGCCTCAAACTGAAATCGGCAAATAATGGCACTTTCCGCATGGCGAATAATTTCCTGTGAAAAGTGCAGTTTTTCTGCTTTTTCCCGCCTTTTTCGCCCATTTAAATCAATGGGAAGAAAAAAATTTCTCCATCACATAAAAATTTTCTACAGTCATATAAAAAGCTGTCAGGCTCTCACAGTGTAACGGTTTTCTGACACTCAGACCGGGGTATGAAGTAAAAACACAGTTTTATTGAATCAGGAATGTAAAACAATGCCCCTAGGGGCCAGCACATGAATAACAGTAATGGCAATTACAGACAAAGTGAATGCAATACAGTGGTAGGAATATGTGCTATGTATAGACGGGGAATAACCCCAAAGGGTTAACAGGTGCAATAGGAGAGACTCAGTCTTAGATTGGCCAACGCCCAGGATATATAGCAGTCTCTGAATAGCGGAAAAGGAGAAAAGTGACTGCACTGAATTCACTCTCAAGTTGGAATAGGAATGCACACAAGTGCCCAGAGCTGAGCCAATACCACCTCCGTGGGCTTAAGAGGAATGCTACTGCCAGAGCTGGAGTAACCAGAACCAGAATCGCCCTTAACTGAAAATAGTAGTAACCCTGCGTGTGCCAAATGGATTGTGCCCTGACACCCCTTGGGTGCCAATATAGACGGTTACTGCACAAGCTACAAAGAACCGAAGCCCTGGGAAGTGCAATGGATAGCGTACCCTCTGAGCATATGTAGGCCGGAGCCAGGACACCCTTCCGGTGCCGCACTCAATTCTCACAGAAAGAGCGAACAGACTACCAGCGCCAGCCGGCGCGGTCACGGTGCACACCGAACACCAGACAGACAGTGCTCTGCGGGAGATAATATGGCTGTAATAGAGGTACTCAGAGTAAACGGGTAACCGTATGCTTGGCAAGCGATAAAGGAGGCACGAGACCGGAGACTACAGGCACTGCACGGGTTAAGTGGTTCTGTACAGGAGAGAACAGCTGGCAAACAGCGGATGGCAAAGCAACTTCAGGCTACAGCTAGACGATAGTGAGAGGAACAGCGAGTCACTTTAACAGTTCAGAATGTCGCCGGAGCGACCGGAGCAATACTGGAACACCGGAACAGCAGACAGGACCGGAGCAACAACCGGAACCGTATCAATACTGCAGCAGGAGCAACAGCCGAAGAGCGGGTCGATCACGGAGCAGAGTCTTCAGTCAGAGCCGGGTCAATCACGGAGCAGGGTCGTCAGCCAGAGCCGGGTCAGTCACGTAGCAGGGTCGTCAGCCAGAACCGGGTCAATCCCGGAGCAGAATCAGGAGAGAAGTCAGACTAGCCGGGTCGGTACACAGGAGACACTGGAACTACAGCAACGAGGCGCAGGAACAGGAACACCACGAAAGGGCAACTGACAAGTGCCCAAACTCCAGCATATAAAGGAACATCCTGGGTGGGCCAATCAGCTTCCTCCAATGCACAGGTAATTCAGCCAAGATTGACAGGGAAACACGGGGACCGTGATACATAGCATGCAATTCTGTGTTTGTGAAAGGAGAGAGCAGCACCTTGTTTGAGATAGAGAAGAAGGCGAATTGAGTTTAGGGAATCTTTAAGGTAGGACATTTGTTCTGTTAGGAGAGTCAGTGGGGCACTCTGGGGAGAAGAAGGGAGGAATGAGGTTGACCCCAAATAGTCCAAAATTCCATGTGGATGACTGGCAAGACACAGGCAGCTAGGGACCTATTTGCTTTCTGATCTTGCTGTTATTTTCCTGTGCTGGGTGGGGAAGTCTAGGGAAAGAAGTTGTTGATTTTGTTTTTCAGTTATCATTTTTTTTGGACAGACTGTGATAAGACAACAGGATGGACAACTTAAAAAAAACAAAAAATAAAGAACTAAATATATTAGGTGACAGTGACAGACTGCTGACTGGGCTTAGGCAAGGCATCATACAGCTCCATCAGTTGTGTTGTGTACCGTACAGTAAAAAAGCACAGTGTAGTTGCGTAATGTCCAGCAATCGCACAAGGAGAAGGGGAAGGGGCAGGGGTGGGCAGCAGTGCAGGTATGCGAGAGTAAAGTAGTAGTTCAAAAACTGACTGCAGCAATGGTTGCTGCAGCATGTGCAATCGATGATGATCCCTCTACTCCAAGGGAGGATGCAGTTTGTCAAGGTCCCACCAAAACTAGTTCCAGCACCACTAGTGCCAGTAGAAATAAAGAACCGTATAAGAAGAACACTGAAGATGACAACAAGTCACATACAAGTGTTGATGATGCTGGCAATAGCATAACACAGGAAGGTGTAGTAGCTGAACAGCCTGTTGCATCAGATAGTGAGATAAACAAGCACCAAAACACCCATCCTCAAAGTAGTAGGGAACTTTGTTACAGTAAAAGTAAAAATAAATAGTTTTAGACCTCCAAAAGCTTAGAGGAATATAAGGGTAGTGAACAAGAAATGTCAGGTGATACTAATGCTGCTGAGGATGACCTAATGATGACTGATGACTGATGATGATGCAGATCTAGAATATATCCCTCCAGCATCATTCTCTTGTTCATATACAGAAGAAGTTGAGAGTGAGGATTATGACATGGCTATAAGGATAGCAGAAAGTCAAAGGCTGAATCTTCCACCATTTTTAAAGAGCACTGTGCTTGTCTATAAATTGTTTGAGAATGCCTTTGGAAAGTCTGACCCTGGACAGGCACATATGTCAAAAAGCTCACAGTCACCCTATCAGTCATCAAGCAGCAATGATGGGAGATTAACATTCTTAAAAATGAACCACTATCTCATACCATCTGAGTATCAGAAACCACACGTGACAGAGAAAGACAGGACAAATATATTAACAGCAGCACAGATGAGGAGGTGGAGGAGGGATGTGAAGAAGGGTTGCCACCATCTACACCACTTAGGACCACTGCTATGACCGATAACTAATGTGTGTCAATAATCTGAGAAGAAGCATAGCGTATGACAATGGTAAAAATACATACACAAATCAAATCACGCCAGTCCCCCACCACCACCACCACTGTAATACACATCTGCCACATTGTAGGTTGTACTTTATTTTTTTTATTACTTGACATTATCATGAATATGTGCCAGTGTCACTTAAGCAGGAAGTTAGTGTTGTGGGCAAAGAACAAATGCATTCTGCATGCTAACACATTTTTCAAGCCATATGTTACTTTAGGACTCACAACTTTGACTTTCAACCACTTATTTCTAAACTTCAGTCCTCAGAAGAAGTAATATTACAGTGGGAAATGTAGTACCCATAGGAAATATAAGCAAAAAATGTGTTAAAATAGATGAAAAGGACAACATTTTTCCATTGGTGAAAACTTTCACAGAAAAAGCAAAAAATTTGCAAGAATTTTGGGAAAAATCATGCGGGAAATTTTTCATACTTTTCGCCCACCCCTAGTTACACCCACTCACTCCAACACAGATATGGACATGAATGACAAGCAGCAGCATATACTGTGGGGTTGTAGACTTTATTGTTGTACCTGCTGCTAAGCTTTATCTGATTCAAGATTGTAACAGGTCTGTACTACACTTTACTATAAAAATGAACATTGCACTGCTGCTTGGGCAAGAAAGATAAATCTGTTGAAATGTTGATGGTAGCCAGTGTAGAGGTAAAAAGGGAAAGAATGGGAGCTGGAACTGCTCGATTTAAGGAACATTGGTAATAGCCAGTTCTCTGGATGGATCTAGGCAGTGTGGGTATGATTTGTAGACAGTGATATTGACAGTGACAATGACAGATTAAAAATACTTTTGACTGATAGGTTACAAGCACACATGAACTCCTACAGCTAATTTGAGTGGCAGTGACAGATATAGACACACAGAGGCTACTTCATACATTATTTTCAAACATCACTCGATATGCTAACAGCTCTATTGTGTACTGTTCTGTAAAAATCTACGCTACTGCCATAAGGGTCAACATATTTGGTAGGCAACAGGGTAAGGGGAAAGGAGGAGTCCTTCACATGTAGAAACAATCAACTGTCTACACAGCCTACTAGAACATAAATGTTCCAAGAGGTTCTACAGCAATTCACAGTGAACTGGTGTGAGTTAGGCTAGTTCAAACAATAAGCATATCCATTCCACAAGACACTGTTTTACACAAACAACATTCTGTATGTGTATTTCAGCTTCCCTGTCAAGGGCACTGGTGGGTTACAGTGCAAACTGAGTGGGCAGATCATTGTTGAACTATAGCTCCCAACATCCTTCCTCAGCTATTTTTTTTTACAGCACAGGATGGTGGGTGTTGTACACAATCACTAGATAGAGGACTACAGTCTCCAACTGTTCTGCTGTGTAATTGGGTGATTTGAGCAGGATAGGGCAAGTAGGGGATGTACCCCCCACTGGCACTGTCCTTCCCAAAACACCCTGACTGATACATAGAACATGGGTGTCCAGAGAGGGGGGGACATAACCCCCCATACAAACTTAACCCCTCTACATAAACATATGGCCTGCGGATGCCCAAGCCAACATCAACAAAAGAGAAGCAAGTTCTTACCCCCTCTGGTTGTGCAGGTAACTCAGTTTGGACAGTGTGTGCTACACCTCAGCTGTACTGCCTGAATTACTGCCTCAGTTGTGGGTTGTGGCAAGACATCTCTGGGATAGTAAACTGTTCCCTGTAGGCAACATAATTGTTTACTTTTTACAGCTTTGCACCATTTCCACTGCTGGGTGTATTAAGTAGGGATGGAGGAAGCAGTTACTTATTTATATAATAACCCCATTATCCAATTAGAGACTGACTTGTCTTCATTCTTTCAGTACTGCATTGGAGGAGGGGGCTATTTCCCTGAAGGAAACCCCAGACAGTGTGGGGATTTTGCATCATTTGACTGGGATGGATATGGGGCTCACAGAGGATCGAGTGCCAGTAAGGAGATCACAGAGGCGGCTGTGTTACTTTTCTATAAGTGATCTGGACCAAGAGTTTTAGGAATGGAAATTAATTAAAATTGGCAATGTTATGTTTGTTTACTCACATTGTGTGTAAAAACAAAAATAAAACAATCCGTTATCCCAAAAACTGGTCATTTATTATCTTCTTTCTTGTGACAATCCGAGTTAAAATGGTCATATTCTTTGTGGGCTGAGGTGGTGCCCATCCCAGTTAAACTGATCTTTCAATCTTCCAAACCAGTTGTGCACATGCTTCTTCCTTGTGTGCTCTCCTGCACCTTCATATCTGCAATAAATACATTCAAGTCTGATGTAGAACAAAGTATCTGTTCTGCTGTCAAGCACATTAGACTGTACAATGGTGATATCAATAATGGTCCTGTAGCTTGCTGCCTCATATCACTATAAACTGTGAAACATTACCAGTCTCCATACGCTGTGTGAGACCAAAAACTTGTTGGCTATGGAGAGCAACAGTGCAACAAGTTAAGCCCATGTATTAAGTTACCAGCTTAGGTACTAAAGGATCTAGCAAGGTGATATCAAGTGTAGATGCTTGCTGGAATATGCCAAGATGCAGTTATTTTTCAAGGATGGCTGTGACAGAATTGCACATTCAGATAATTAGTGTGGTTGGCAAAGGACTGGGAAGCCACTTGACAACAGAAATGTGGACAAGTGGGCAGAGCACACACTATATGAATATGACTGCTCACTGAGTTTCCCTTCCACCACCATTTATGGGCAATGCTACTAGTTTACAACATCAAGTGACAGCCAGTAATCTTGTCTCTGGTTATGGTAGTGTGATTAAAAGGCAGCAGCAGGATAACCCATAATATCAGCATACCACCTTGTGCATGCAGAGTTTTGGTAGGTAATTCTACAAAGCCATAGCTGTATTAAGTAAACTAGAGCAGTCGATAGTTGAATGGCTTGTGCCCCTATCCTTGAAACCTGTTTTTTTGTCTGCTGATAATGGGTCCAACATAACATATGTTTAGAATTGGAGATGTACCCCCTTTGCCCACATGCTGAATTTAGTTGTGACCAGATTCTTGACATAATGTGAAACCCTCAGAGAGATGCTGACTATCGTTCGCAAAATCTATGCCCGTTTTAGCCACTCACAGTGCAAGCAACACATTATATGCCATACAAGAGTGTAACAACCTGCCCCATCACCAGCTGAAAATGGAGGTCCCTAGCAGGTGTAATTCCACTTTGTACATGCTAGAGTATTTGTACAAGCAGAATAAGGCCATTAGTGTGTTAACAGTGCAAAACTGGAATGCTTTGGAGGAAGCCTCTTTGTCACCTGGACAATGGCAACAAATGTGCAATGTATGTGAGCTGCTGAAGCCATTTGAAGAGGCAACCATGATGGTTAGAAGTATTGGGACAGAATTTAGTGAATTTCTTCCACTCATATATTTGGGTTTAGACCAGCAGCAGCATCAGCAATAACATCAACCAGATCATCTCATTCCCAACATAATCCAATCAGAGCATCTCATTCCCAATTTAATTGTGAACACAGGTGATACAAATGTCAGGGAGTCAAACATTTGTGGTGGTAGTGGTACTGGTGACTTCACATCTCTATGAGATTTACTCCATGAGTATGGGTTGGTAACAGGAACAATATGCAGATGGTTTCAGCACACTTGCAGGATAGCTACGTTGCCAGCAGAAACTATAACCCCATGGACTACTGACAAACAGAACAATGTTTGTGACCAGTAGTGACATGAACAGCCATGGAAACCCTTAGTTGCCTACCAGCAAGCATTGAATCTAAGTGTGTTTTCAGTGCCGAGCAGCAGTGCTGAGAGACTAAAACTCTTAAAAATAAACCAAAATCTATTACCATTTGAGGATAAGGTAGCAGATGTGGACAAAACCACACTGTCAGTGAAGGCCACAGTGCATATAATTAACAGCAGCACACCGGATCAAGAGGATGAGGATGAGGGATGTGAAGGGTTGCTTCACCACCACCATACACATCTGCCACATTCATTGTAGCTGTAAACCTCTTTATCTTTTGCAAAATAATGGTTAGCCAGCAGGGTGGCAAACTTAGATGTAAAAGTCTGAGATTAATTTGTGTGTGTGCAAGACTCAGGCTAATCTAAAACCAACCATGGACCCCTGAATAAATATTTTTTTCTGGACTCCGGCTTGCCTAAAACAAACTCTGGGCCCCTGAGTTAATAATTTTTGCAGGGCCAAGACTTCCCAAAAACAAACCCTGAGTAAATATTTTTGCAGGACTCAGGCTTGCTACATATGCAAGGCAAAACAAAACATATTTTGCTTAATTAGGGCTGTTGTGCCAAGGTTTGTCACTTTTCCCCCTTTTCACAACCTTCTTACAAATAGTACACAGCGTACCTACTGTACTACACTGCGCATACCCAAGGGAAAAATATTTTCACAACCATAATTTCAGTGAGGGGACATGATGAAAAGAATGGCCTTCTTCTTCTCTACAACCACCTTCACTGGCTTGGGCAGGGGCTGCTGCTGCCTCAACATCATCACAGGAGCTAAGACCGGGATTTTTGGTGGCAAGTGGAACAGACCATGGTCCCATATCGCTGCTTGAAGAAGCCAGTCCCATGGTGGTCATACTATGGCACATTAGCCCTCTCATAGACTTCCTGCTGCTGAGAAAGATGTACCTTTTTCTCCCATTCCTTTTAGCTTTACACCAAAAATGCCTTCATGCTCTCCTTCACACTCACTGCTCCACCAGCACCTCACTCTGATCAAGACCCCCACCAGTCTCTAGCTTCTCTATGGTGGTAGGACTGCTTGTGGATGATGATGTGGGCCTGAGAGTCCCTTGCTGGTTCAAAAAAGAAGGCCCACTGCTAGCAGTAGAAGCAGGTAAATGAACCTGCCCTGCTCCCAAAATTAGTCAGTTTTGTTGTCTTAAAAATTTGGCCCCAGATCCCAAAGGATGATGTTGGGAGACTCAAGCTCATTAGATCTGGGGAATGTGGGCTCCCAATCCCTTTAGCACTGGTGGTGCTACTGCTAGCTATAGTGACTTCCTCCTCCTCAGGGTACTTTCAGCTTCTCTCACTTTATTTTTTAAATGTTTTATTTAAATTGACTTTCTCTTTCTCTCTCTATCTGTCTTTCTCTCTTTCGCTTTCACTCTGCCTCTTTCAACTCTGCTGTTCTCCTAAAATACACAGCACTACAGTTCAGAAAATTATGGGTTGATTTAGTGTATGGGTGGGATGTTTTGTCCCATCAAATACCATAGACTGGAAATGGAACCATTCTCGTGATATTTTCTGTGGTCTTAGTAAAACACCTGAAAATCTACAGGTTTCTCTTTGGTCATAAGTTCCTGCGGGAAAAGCAGAAAACCACATGTATTCCATGAATATTTCCGCATGAACGATATGGGAATTTTTGCCTATCACCACTAGGGATGGGTGAAAGTTGTCGCTGTGTTCCCGCAAGAAATTACGCAAAAAACACATTATTGTTTGCTTTTTCATGAGAAATTCCACTTTTCAAACAGCGAGTAAAATTTCCATGTTCTTCACCCATTGGCCACGATTCTCCGCCAATTTTTTAGTGGCTAGAAAGTTTACTCCCATTTACGCTGTTTTTGCTTTTTCGCTATAAAAACGTGACGTATTTGTGGAAGTCAGACACAACAGAAGCAGCTACAGAAAGAGGAAGACGTGCTGTGCTGTTCTGCTGTTATTTATTGTGAAAATTGAGGCAGGAGAGGCTCATAGTGACTGCTATCACTATGAGCAGCAAAAGGAGGAACTAGAGGAACCCTTAGTATGTGTCCACCGAGTCTGAGAAGGAGGAGAAGTGACTAGCAGTACTGAACCAATGCTGTCCAGTCCCCCTAAATCAACCCAAGGGGTCTTGGGGAATTTAATGAGAGGAGGGAGAAAAGGGAATGGTAAAGGAGGGAGAAAAGGGAATGGGAAAGGAGGGAGAAAGGAATGGGAGGGAGAAAAGGGTAGTATTAGTGAGTGCAGGACAGGCCAGCTGCCTGTGCCTGCTGCAAGACGTGTGTTACGGTTTTTTAGGACTCTCAGACCAATAAGTGAAAATAAAACACACTTTATTAAAGTGAATAATGCACAAGTACACCCTCTAGAGGCGGTAGGTAGTATACAGATAAAGTAAACTGAGATATTACAAGGGTAATAGCACAATAGACATAAATGCAAAACAGTATGCACTAGGATGATATTGACCCCCAAGGGGTTAATGTCCAAATAACAGTCTGTCTCAGATGTGGAGGTTTGACACGCCCTGGATGTTAAAAAGGCTGTGCTGTATAGACAATGTTCATCAAGTGCTGAGGATCGAGCTGCCTTGCCAAGGTGTTGGATAGTAAGCAGAATGGGAAACAACTTAGCCCCCCCAGGAACTGCTTTCGTTTGTGCAAGTGCAAATAGCCCCCCCGGGCGTAACGGAAACCGGCCGGCAATGCGAGAGCTAACAGCCTCCTCAGGTGTAATCGAATGCAGTAATAATAAAGCAAGAGCCACTAGCCCCCTCGGGCGTAGTACCGGATAAGCCAACACTGAAGCCTTTCTGCCAACACTCTGTGTCAATGATATCGTCGGTAACCAATACCGGAGAGCCTTAAGCGCCCAAACGGCCCAAACTATGTGAACACTCTGCAATGGTAGACTAGAGTTGCCGACAGAGAGCTGGCAACTCAGCAGCAGTATCACGGGTAACGAGGCTCGTACAGAAGATAGAGAGAGTGAATTTGAGGCAGCACTGCAAGAGTTAAAATGCACGTTTACTCGAGGCTTCAGCGCTACTGCAAGGCTCTGCACGGAGAGGAAGGCCCACAGAATACACACAGCTCTGCACAAGTAACGAGGCACAGCACTTAATCGAGGGAAGCACCAGGCAAGGCAGTCACACTGACGCGGGCAGCAGAGACTGGAAATGTCGCGGCAGCGACAACTGGAACGCAGGTCACTGGAACAAGCTGGAAGTCGATCTTCGGAGCAGGAAGTCAGCCGGGCCGGGTCGGAGCACGTAGGAGGCAGTCATACAAGCCAGGTCATACACAAGCAGGAACGTCAGTCTAGCCGGGTCAGGATCCAAGGGTGGTACGCAGACGAGCCGGGTCATACACAAGCAGGTACACTGGAGAATGGTCAGGACAAGCCGAATCGGTACACAGGAACTCAGAATACAGGAACACAGCAACAGCACTACTGGCTCAGGAACACCACGAAAGGGCATCTGACAGATATGATAGCCAGGTATAAAAGGGTCATCAGGAGGCGGGTCAAACTCAGTCAGCAAATCAGTGACAGCCACAACTGAGAGTGACAGGAATCACAGGCACTGTGATAACGTGCTGCCCCTGCTTCCAGTGCCACCATTGCTGTACCTGCTGCCACCATTGCTGAACCTGCTCCCAGATGTGCTGCCCCTGCTGCCACTACTCTGCTCCTGCTGCCACTAGTGCTGTACCTGCAACTACCATTGCTGTACCTGCTGCCAGATGTGCTGCTCCTGCTGCCACCGGTGCTGTTCCTGCAGTCATCATTGTTGTACCAGCAGCTGCCATTGCTGTACCTGCTGCCAGATGTGCTGCCCCTGCTGCCACTAGTGTTGTACCTGCAACCACCATTGTTGTACCTGCTGCCAGACGTGTTGACCCTGCTTCCAACGGGACTGTGCCTGCTGTCAGACGTGATGACCCTGCTGCAACCAGTGCTGAAACAAGCAGTCCCGCCAGTTCTAATACTACTACTACTACTACTAAGGCCAGCAGCTTGTTAGTGTTAGGAGTGTAGGAGGGGATAATAAATAATAATATCCTCAGATTACTATTGACTGTGAGACTGAGGAGGAAGACTCTGCGGCTAAAATTGATGTGGTTGGTGTTAGAAGTAGTAGCAGTAATGGTGAGGCAGCCATAGTGGTAGGGGAAACATTGGAGAGCGTCCAGACTAGCGGTCAAGGGAGCACACACCATACCTCTGACCCTGGGAGTCCTCCCCTTACCTTCACTAAAGTGTCCAAATGGAACAGGAACTTGAAGACCAAGAGGCCAGAACTGTTGATGGGGGAGAGCAGGCACACAATTAATTCCACCACTAGCAGGAGCACAGATCAGCTGCTTGTCCCTTCTGCTAGTGCTACCACTGCCAGTTGGCCTTCTTCACGTCACCAAGAAATGACAAGTGTGACACTAGGGGACCCTCTGTCACATTGCCCATCACGTCCTCCAAGAAGCAGTGAGATGTCTGTAATAGAGTAGCAGTGTGTAGGGACTAGTGGAGGTGGTGATGATGCTGGAGAAGCTGGGTGTCATGGGGTGACTAGGAAATTAACACAAGTACAGATGAACTTAAGATAAAACTTTATTAAGTACAATAATGACAGGAAATGAAGAAACAGGCTGGTGGCAACAAATGACACAACAGTAGTAATAGTAATGACACGAAGTGGCAGCAGATAGTGACACACCTTCACGAGACCAGGGACCCACTTTCCTCACCCTTCACCAGGAAGGTGAGCAGTAACGGTATGGCCCTTGGACTCACACAGGTAGATGTGAGGACAGTGCAGGTACGCCGCGCACACGGTATGAATGACACACCTTCACTAGACCAGGGAGGAACAGTGAACTCACTTTCCCCACCCTTCACTAGCCAGATGAGCGACAATGGAAAGGCCCTGGGACTCACACAGGTAGATGGAATAACAGTGCGAGTACTCCACGCATACGGCTGAATGGCACACTTCACAAGACCAGGGAGGAAGAGTGGACTCACTTTCCTCACCCTTCACTAGGCAGATGAGCAAGATATGAATGGCCCTGGGACTCACACAGGTAGATGTGAGGGCAGTGCAGAGCACTCCCACGCACACACAGTCGGCAGGAATAAAGGAGCTCAACAATACCCTAGCGATAGGGTATACAATAGTCTGGTAACCAGTACTGAGGCTAGGTAGGCAACACACAAACTGGGACGGCCACTGGAGGTCAAACGCACGGAATGACTGATAAGTGCCGCTAATGGAAGCGAGCGCAGAGTGGAAGGCACAGACAACAAGGAAACCAAACCGAGGCATGGAATGGCAAAGGAGTGCAACAACGGAGAGTGAACCAAGAGGCAGCCAATGGTCAGAACCGGATTGGGTAGTCAGACGTTGCCAGTGGTCGTAGCCGGAATGGGTAGTCAGACGTAGTCAGGAGTCAGAACCAGAAAGGGTAGTCAGACGTAGCCAGGAGTCAGAACTAGAATGGGTAGTCAGTAGGGATGAGCGAGCACCCCGATGCTCGGGTGCTCGGGTGCTCTGACCGAGCACCCCCTGATGCTCGAGTGCTCGGCCGAGCACCCGAGCCCCATTCAAATGAATGGGAGCACTCGAGCATTAAACCAGGCACCCCCTGCTCTGATGAGCGGAGGGTGCCTGGTCAATGTCCCCCTTCATCTCCGCTATGCCCCTCTTCCACAATGTCCCCCTTCATCTCCTATGCCATAGCGGAGATGAAGGGGGACATTGTGGAAGAGGGGCATAGCGGAGATGAAGGGGGACATTGTGGAAGAGGGGCATAGAGTCTATGCCCCTCTTCCACAATGTCCCCCTTCATCTCCGCTATGCCCCTCTTCCACAATGTCCCCCTTCATCTCCTCTATGGCATAGGAGATGAAGGGGGACATTGTGGAAGAGGGGCATAGCGGAGATGAAGGGGCACATTGTGAAAGACGGGCATAGCGGAGATGAAGGGGGACATTGTGGAAGAGGGGCATAGAGTCTATGCCCCTCTTCCACAATGTCCCCCTTCATCTCCGCAATGCCCCCTTCATCTCCGCAATGCCCCCGTACCTCCATTCCCTGGTGGTCCAGCGGAGCGTCTTCGGATCTGTGCCTCTTCCGGCACAGATCCTCTTCACCCGAACATGTCGGGCGAGCACATGGCGGTACTCGTACGAGTACCGCCATGTGCCGAGCAGAGCGATGCTCGAGCCGATCCGAGCATCGGCCGAGCACGCTCGCTCAACACTAGTAGTCAGACGTAGCCAGGAGTCAGAACTGGAATGGGTAGTCAGACGTAGCCAGGTAATACACAGGAACAGTAATGGACCAACACAGCAATAAGCTCAGGTACACCACGAAAGAGCAAAGGCAATGACACAGGCTGAGGTTTAAAAACCCTGACAGGTGGGCGGAGCGATGACCTCACCAACATGGTGACCTATAAGAATGGCGACTCAGCGACAGCTAGGAAGTGAATAATGTTGCTCTATGGCCATTCTGCTAGATGCAATCACGGGGCACCGTGATACCGTTTGGCAGAAGAGGTGGGTCTTCCTGGGACTTCAAACACTCCATGGAAAGCAAGCACAAATTCAGCAAAGTTCTTTGTATAGGGTTTGGCCGTCTCCCACAGTGGATTAGCCCATGCCAGTTCTCTCCCAGTCAATAGGGATATCATGAACCCCACTTTGCTTCTGTCTCTCAGGAATGCATGTGATGCCAGTTCAAAAAAAATTTGTAGCTGATTTATGAACCCACGACACAGTGTAGGTTCCCCATCATATCTCAGTGGTAACAGAGCGGTTGCGGACAACCCTCTATTTGTGATTCCAAGTACCTGGGACTGTGCTCCCGGTGTCATAGTGGAAGGGACCACAGAGGATTGCACAGGTTTGTCAAGGTGTGTAGTACATTCCAAGATAGTTTGTACGGCCAGTGACAACTGGTCCATCCGTTGCTCGTGTAAATCCATCCTCCAATGGATTTTCTGTGAATTACCCTCACCAGTACCATCTGAGGTCATGGCCCTTTCGTACTGATACGGTTTTCAGACACTCAGACACATATGGTTTAGTAAAACACAGTTTATTAAGAGAAAGGCAAGTACGGCAACCCACACAGAATAATATACAATGGTAATACAGACAACTGACACAGGAACAGGTAGCAGACAAAGGAATGTAGCCAGAAAATAACCCAGACGGTCTAGACTAGTACAGCAGTAGAGGGAAACTAGTCCAGAAACAGAGAATACCTCAGGGAGGTAACTGGAACAATTTGGCCAAAAAACTGAACTAGCAGGCCCTAGTCGTGAGGAGGACCCCAACACAATCTCCCTAGAACGCTAGAGAGGCTATCTGGCGTAGAAATACAAGTAAGGCAACAGGACCCTAAGAACACTAGGGATAACAGCGAGATAGACAGCTGCGAGGCAACAGGACCCCTAGTACACTAGGAAGGTCAGTAAGGCTGACAGTGAGTTATGAGGCAACAGGACCCCTATTACACTAGATGGTAAAGCGATACTGACAGTAAGCGGCGAGGCAACCGAACCCCTAGTACACTAGATGGTAAAGTGATATTGACAGTAAGCAAGGCACTCAGGAACCCTAGTGCACTAGGGTAGCTCAAGCAGGGATTAGGTGAGGCAACCGGATCAACCCAAAGGACTAAGGCAACCAGCTGGTGACCGGAGTCACTGAAACCCACGCACCAACCCTAGGGCTAGGGAACAAACGCTTCTGACCCAATACAGGCCCTAAGGCCGCACAGACAGGGAACTAGCTAGGCGCCCAGGGAAGCAGCAGCCAATCTCATAGTGATGGAGCGACAGGCTGTGCAAGGTCAAGCATACAACAGATGTGGGCACCAGGGGAAGATCTCCAACACAGGAGTGCCAGGGACTAGGCAGCACAAAGTAACCGGGGACTACTGGGTCACTAGGGAGTGGAACCAAACAGAGCTGGAATGGAACCCTCGCAGCAGGAACAACAGATGAGCCGGGTCGGTACATGGAGCAGGATAGTCAGCCAAGCCGGGTCGATACACGGAGCAGGATAGTCAGCCAAGCCGGGTTACAATGGAAATCAGGTACTGGCGATAAATCAGGAACGTAGTCAGTCTAGCGGGTCATACACAGGCTATACAGGAACCACAGGAGCAAACACAAGATACTGGTACACCACGAAAGGGCGCCGCCATAATGATGGCACCAGGAATTTAAAAGCAGATGATAGGAGGAGTCAGCTTGATTCGCCAATAAGAATGCAGTATGGAAATCAGGAAGTAGCAATGTCCCAGACAAAGGAATCATGGGCACAGTGATATCGCAACAGAGGAGGAGGTAGTCAGACGAAGCCAGGAGTCAGAGCCAGATTGGGTAGTCAGACGAAGTCAGGGTTCAGAGCCGGATCGGGTAGTCAAACTAAGCCAGGAGTCAGAGCCGGATCAGGTAGTCAGACGAAGCCAGGAGTCAGAACCAGATCGAGTAGTCAGACAAAGCCAGGAGTCAGAACCGGATCGGATAGTCAGACGAAGCCAGCAATAATACACAGGAATCAGTAAATGGACCAACACAGCACAAGGTTCAGGTACACCACGAAAGGGCACACGGTATTGGAAATGCTGAGGCCTTTAAGGCCTAGTAGGTGGGCGGAGACATGACAGCAATTATCAGTGACCTATAAGAAAATCGACTTGCACTGAGTGACAGCCAGAAAGTAGCAAAGTCGCTGTAACAGTAGAGTAACACTGGAGGCAATCACGGGCACCGTGATATTACAAGACACACTAGTAGCAGCTTTAGCACTGGTGGCAGTAGCTTCAGCACTGGCAGCAGGCACAGCACTGGTGGCACTGACAACAGGGGCAGCATGTCTGACAGCAGGCACAGTTTTGGTGGCAGCAGGTTCAGCACTGGCAGCTGGCACAGCACTGGTTGCAGCAGGCACAGCACATCTGAAAGCAGGCACAGTATTGGTGGAAGCAGGGCCAGTACTGGCAGCAGGCACAGCACTGGTGGCACTCACAACAGGGGCAGCACATCTAGCAGCAGGCGCAGGCAGCTGACCTGTCCTGCTCTCACTACCCTTTTCTCCCTATCTTCCCATTCCCTTTTCTCCCTCCCTTCCCATTCTCTTTCTCCCTCCCTTCCCATTAACTTCCCCAAGATCCCTTGGGGAACTGGACAGCATTGGTTCAGTAGTGCTCACTTCCTCCTCCTCCTCCAAACTCAGTGAAAACATAAGGGTCCTTCTATTTTCTCCTTTTAATATTTTTAAACCTGTTCATAGTGATAGCAGTCACTATGAGCATCTTCTGCCACAATTTTTCCAAAAGATCACAGCAGAATAGCACAGCACGTCTACCTCGCTCTGTATCTGCTTCTATTGTGTTTGATTTCCACAAATATATCACCTTTTTATAGCAAAAAGGCGAAAAACACATAAATCAACGGACGGAAACTTTCTAGCCATTCAAAAAATGGCGAACGATTTTGGCTAATGGGCGAAAAATGCAAAAATTTTAATTGCTGGATTTCCTGCGAAAAAGCGGACAACAATGTGGTTTTTGAAAATTTCTCACGGGAACACGGCAAGAGATTTCTCCCACCCCTACACCCCAGTGGCAGCTTATGTCAGGGGGTTCCTGTCTCACTTTACATACAAATTTCTTATTTTATTTTTATATTAACTGTCCCCCCAATATCAGTCAAGAAACCCCAAAGCAAATTCCCTATTCATTTGATACTCCACCCACCAACACAAGCAGCCGCCTCAGAACCCTTTTATACCATGTCTTATGGTGGGGAGGTTAATTGTATTTAGGATTTTTTTTTTTTATAAACTGTCCCCAATCCCAGTAAACAACATCCCCCCCCAAAAAAAGTCCCTGTTCAACTGATTCTTTCCCCACACCCCACCAACAAAGGCACCCTCATGCCCTTTTTATACTATGTCTTTGGAGAATAAAATAATATTTGCTATGTGAAGTGTGTAAATTCCATTATTTCAATGAAATGAGCTAGGCGAAAAAATCAGAAAATCATCACTTTTCGCTGGAAATTATTCTCAAAGAGGGAAGTGCCATTATTCGCCGATTTCAGTTTGAGGTGAAAATTTTTACTCATACCTATTTGCCTGTCTAAAAAGCATGTGAGGGAGGGAACAGCAGGCTCACACCTAGGCACCTCCACAATGAGTTCCCACCTAAAGTCTGACTGGGAGATACACATCAACAAGTCAGAGGTGCCACAACTAGCAGCAACAGAAGTACTCCTAAATGGAGCATGATTCTGAGTTTGTTTTTGGAGATGACAAGAGTCATAGGTGCGATACATACAGCCATCACCTCCACAAGTCATGTCTAAAAGCAATAAAGTTGCACAGTTATACGATGTACTACCATCTAGCGGTGGGTGCAGGGTACCGTAGTGTTCCTGAGAAAAAATTTGTGAAAACCACGTGGTGGTCCAGTTTTCATGGGAAAATCTGCATTAAGTAAAGCAATTAAAATATTCTCCATTTTTGCCTATTGCCAAAAAATGTTCACTATTTTTTCAATGGTTAGAACGTTTTCACCATTTTGATTACATGTTTTTCACCTTTTCTCTATAAAAAGATAAAGTTCTCCAGGAAGTGACACACCATACAAGCAGCTATAGAGAGAGATAGAGGTGCTAGGCTGTTGTGACGTGAGTTTATAGCAAAATTCAGGCAGGGAAGGCTCATAGTCACTGCTATCACTATGAGCAAGTTAAATAATAATAAAAGGTGGAACTGGAAGGGCCTTTATGCATCCAGAAAGTCTAAGGAGGTGGAAGTGACCACTACCAACATGAATGGGTCTGGATGCCCTGGTTCCACAGACACAGTTATGGGGAAATTTGTCTCACAGGAAGAGGAAGAAGAGGGTAGTAGTGTGAACAGGACAGGTCAGCTGCCTGTGCCTGCTGCCTATCATGGTGCCCGTGATCCGGGCCTATGGCTCTACCAGTCCATTCCTGGTATGCTTGGTGGCAGCATCATCAATCACTGACTTCCTGGTTGCCACGAGCGTCATTCTGCGTGCTCGCTATTATTATAGGCTAGGCTGATTTGGTTGAGAGTGGCCCCACCTCTCTGATAGGCCTTATATGCTACATTCTGTCCTAGCCTCAGTGTCCTTTTGTGGTGTACCTTGAGCACGCGTTAGTCTTCCGTTGTAATTCGTTACTGGCTGCGATTCCGAGTTATGTATGACCCTTGGCTCCATCTGACTAGCTGATTAGTGCTCATACCTCTAGCCTCGTCTGACTACCTGCCCCGTGCTTGACTCCTGGTTCTGTCTGACTGCCCAATCCATGTATGATTTTTGGCCTGGCTGACTACTCGCTCCATGCTATACTGTGTCTTTGTCTGACTACCCGAATAGTGTATGACCTTGGCTTAGTCTGCTCCATTCTATGCTTCCTGGGGCCTGGCTCGCTCCATGCAGGCTGAGGGGCCTGGTCATTTCCAGGTGAGTTCACTCTGTAGTCTAGCAGTGCTTGGTCCTATTGCTTGCTTGTGTCCTAGCATTCTAGGACATGTGGCTGTTCCTGTGTCCCCTAGTGTTGTAGGGTATTGTGTCGGAGGACCTTAGCATTCTAGGGTTTTGGTCCTCCAGTTTCTGCACACTGTCAGTGCTGTACGCTATCTCTGGAAGTATTGTTTGGCTATGTTCAGTGCTAATCCTGGTAGTGGGCTGTGCACTGTCCTCACATCTTACTCGGGGAGGTTGGGGAAGTGCTTTTTCCATCTTGTTTGCATTTGTTCTTAATAAAATGTATTATTATTATACCTGTACCTGTCAGAATCTTTATTTGTCTAATCACTCCATGACAGTACGAAAGGGGCATGACATCTGAAGGTACAGGTAGCCCACAGATACCTAGCATTCTAACAAAAATGGAGATCTAAGATCAGCGATTTGATTAGCTTTCTTTGGAGATGCAAACACTCCTCAATCGCACAGCACACCTTGATAGGTCTGAGCGATAACCAGTGGCCTCTCCTGACCTGGCACCGGCAGTAGCGGCTCATGGCGAGAATGCTATGTTCTGAGGGTTATCTGGATCCGCTCCACTCCCTCAACAATATGATGGGGAACCTACGTTATGTCGTGGGTTTATAAACCAGCTGGGCATATTTCTGGAACTAATACCAAATGCTTTTAAGAGCGAGCGAAGCAAGGTTACTATCATGGTGCCCGTGCTATTCAGCGACATTCTGCCAGTCTACTTTCCTGCTTTACACCTATTGGCTGATCTATGATTGTCCCGCCCAGTATTGTCCTTAAATACTGGGTTTTGGCACAGCTCCAGTGCCCTTTCATGGTGTTCCAGTACCAGCGCTTGTTCCTGATTACAGTTTGCTCTCAGTGTATCAACCTGGCCTGCCTGACTACTCTGCATCTCGTCTCCTGCTTTTGGATGAACACTTAGACTCGTCTTAGTAAGGTTAAAAGCTTTATTAATACAATAAAGATCATATGTAGTAGCAGCAGTAATAAACAAACAGGAAGCAAAGGAATACAGTGGAGTGAACCAGCACAGGACAATGGAATGTGCAGAAACACGGCCAGCAGGAGTAAGTAGGATGTCTGGTGTCACCCAGAGGATAGTGGCAACACTGGTACTGGCACTCCCAGCTGCCTGGGAGTCTAGGAACCCAACAGGAGCGCAACCGTTCTGGCACTGGTACCTCACAGACGCCTGGAGACCTATGAACCCAATGGACAATGGCAACACTGACTTCGACAATCCCAGCTGCCTGGGAGCCTATAGAACCCTGAGGAGGGTGACAAGACTGGCATAGATCCTTCCCAGACGCCTGGGAATTACCGACCAGAGATCAGGAGATGACTGGTGCGACACGGACCACCTTAAGACCGGGCAACTCTCAAAAATCCCTAGAACGCTAGGGGTGGATCGCAAGTAGGATGAGGTAAGGCTACCAGTGCCCCCTAAGGGATAGCACAACGAGGCTGGCTCAAGAGCCACAAGGCTACTGCAGCAGGAGGGACAATACCCTGGATCACCAGGTGTATACAGAGACAGGCAGGAACTCCCAGTATGTGCTGCAACTCCAAAAGGAGTGAGCCCCGCGAAAGTAGGTGGACACTATTGATCAGAGTAACACAGTCAGTGTAGACACAATGCACCGGTACTTTGAATGTGCACACTGCTCAACGCAGTAATGAGAGTGACTAGCGCAACACACTTAGCCCACGGTCGACAAACAACAAGCGCCCCGCGGCGCACACCAACAGGCAGGAAAAGCTACTGCTACAGAGATGGATCAGCACGGGCGACCTTGTGGTTAAGCCCAGTAGCAACGAGCGTCTCCGCACACAGACAGAGCGAGTGGCACCAGCGCACTGGAATACGGTCAGCAACACAGCGGGATCATGGCCAGCGGTAGTCAGCAACGGAGGAGGTTCTCAGCCAGACACCGTCGGTAACGGAGCGGGTTCTCTTCCAGATGCAGTCAGCAGAGGAGCAGTTTCTCATCCAGATACGGTCAGCAACTGAGCAGATTCTCAGCCAGATGCAGTCGGTAACGGAGCAGGTTCTCAGCCAGATGCAGTCGGTAATGGAGCGGGTTCTCAGCCAGATACAGTCAGCAACAAAGCGGGTTCTCACCCAGATACAGTTGGTAATGGAGCGGGTTCTCATCCAGAACAGGTCAGCAACGGAACAGGAACAAATTGTCACGGTTTGTTATGACTCTCAGACACAGAGTAAGATAAAAATCAAACTTTATTGAAAAGTTTAATGGGAACCCTCACGGGTCCAGTACATACACATATGTCACATATACAAGATGGATTCAAACAGTAGTTAGCAAGATACTGCAATATAGGCTTTACTGGCCTTGCCAATATACCGGGCAAGGCAGCCAGCAAGATAGCACTAAGGAATGTAAACTGGCTCTACCGGCCTTGCCAATATACCGGGCAAGGAAGCCAGTAATAGGAAGACAGCTCCACTAATGCTGAGCAGCAGCCAAAGATGGAGAGTGGAGCAAACCAGTATCACAGCTAGGGAGCCCAAACCGGTGCACTATACAGCAGCATCAGCAACCGGTATGTGGAGTAAACCAGTACCACGTACTGGACAAACATATCGCCCCACCAGTTTCATGCAACGGAATCAGCAACCGGTATGTGGAGTAAACCAGTACCGCGTACTGGAGCAGTGGAACACCCAACCGGTTCTATACAACGGAATCAGCAACCGGTATGTGGAGTAAACCAGTACCGCGTACTGGAGCAATGGAACGCCCAACCGGTTCTATACAACGGAATCAGCAACCGGTATGAATAGAGGAACCCATGATAACAATGTCGCCCAAGACACTAGGTAGCCAGACGATGACAATCAGGATACAGCATCAGGAACAGTATGCATGCCCGGACAACCACAGGAACGGCAGGACGGCCAACCAGGTCAGGAATGGAAGCAGGAACAACGCCAGCACTGGATCAGGGATGTAGGATGAACAAACGGCAGCACTGGATCAGAAGCAGAAGCAAGAACAACAGCCCAACCGGTTCTGAAACGAAGGCAGCAGCAGCTCTGACGGTAGAGAAACGCTGACACTGGTAGCAGATCAACAGGCCCAAGGATACAGGTAAGGCAGGTGACTTCAGACGCAGAGACGCCACAAAAGGGCAACCAAAGGGTGCCTTAGCCCAGTTTAAATAGGCAGTACGAGGCGGGTTATAGACAGGCGGCCAATGGAGAATACACACACCTGACTGACAGCAAGGGCAAGCAATCACGGGCACCGTGATACAAATCAGCAAACAGGAAACATTGTCAGGCAGGCCAGGTCATACACAGAACAGCAAACTCAAAGTAAGTAGTTCAGCAGCAAGAACACCACGAAAGGGCACTGTAGTAACGCCATGGCAGAGGTTATAAAGGCTCAGGCAGGGCAGAGACAAAAAACAAGCCAATCATATGCAAGTATAGAAATACGGTGATAACAGTGTCGCCGCCAGCAGCCTGGAGCATGGGCACCGTGATACTGTGTGTCAAACAAACCGTTACAATTGGATTAAAGCCCTTTCAGGTATGGGTGGGTTCTCAGGTTCACTTTCAATAGTTTCAATTATTTAATTATATTATTTACTACTACACATATAGACTCAGAGTTTTTTTATCTATTTTTATGGCTGCAGAGTTGCCCTTGGTATTGCAATGCTTTGTTGTTTCTCTTGGTGAAGTGACACAGGTAGTACTGCAAGTGGGGCTGTGATTTACTGTGCTTTGAGTTTTCTGTTGCCATTCTTAGACAGATGCATAATTGTGAGATGATGCATGTTTTGTTGGAACAGTATGAAGTTGGTTAATGTGTTTTTTGTTGAAGACGTGGATTCAGTATTCCGATTGTGTGTGTTGTTGGAGCGCAATTGTCGGCCATGTTTTTATTTTTTAGTTACAGGCAATATTGAGGGCAGGGAAAGTGTAACGGTTTTTAGGACACTCAGACGAGTTGGTAAAATAAAACACAATTTTATTTTAATAGCAATAATGCAAATGAACGCCCTCTGGAGGCGGCAGGAATAAACACACAGAAATGACTGATATAGCACAGAGAGACAATGCACAGTATAATTGACATACAAGATCTCTTCAAGAGAATGGTATACAGTACCCAAAGGGTTAAGAGCATAAATCAGTCAGTCTCAGATGTGATGGTTTGGCACACCCTAGGTGTTAAAAGGAGGTGCTGATAAGAGACAGTTCACAGTGTTCTGGAAATGTAAATGCCTAGCCGAAGTGACCAAATAGTTAAGCAGAACAGAATCCAAATAGCCCCCGCGGGCGTACCTAACAGGAAGACTGCTTCTGCGAGTGCGAGTGTGGATAGCCCCCACGGGCGAAACGGAAACCGGCCTGCAATGTAAGAGCTGGCAATAGCCTCCACAGGCGTTAACCGGATACTAGCAATAGTAACGATAAAGCCAATAGCCCCCACGGGCGTATACAACGGGAACCTGCCAGAGCTTGAGACTTCCCTTTGCTGCCACACTAGCCCAGAGGCCACAGTAGATATCGCCCAGTAACTAACTTAGAAGTGAGAGCCAATGACGCCCTACCGGACCAACATAAAGTGACTACTCTGCAGTAGGATAGATAGAGTCGCCGTCGGTAAGCGGCCAACTCAGCAGACGTAGCACAGCGAGAGAGGCTCTATACTGGGAATCGAGGTAGCGAGAGTAAAGCAGCACTGCAAGGGTTAATATGCACGTTTAAACACAAGGCTCTGTAAGGTATCGAAGCTCTGCAAGTGTAGTGAGGCTCACGGAGGAACACACAGCTCTGCAAGACAACGGTACACTGCACTGATCGAAGGCAACACAAGGCAGAGTGGGCACACGGCAGCTGGCAACAGCAGGTGAAAAATGTCGCGGCGGCGACAACAGGAGCGGAGGTCACTGGAACGGGCTGGAAGTCGATCTCGGAGCAGGAAGTCAGCCGGGCCGGGTCGGAGCACGCAAGAGGTAGTCATACAAGACGGGTCATACACGAACAGGAACGTCAGCCAAGCCGGGTCAGGAGACAGAGGAGATTCGCAGACAAGACGGGTCAAACACGATCAGGAACACTGGAGCGTAGTCAGGACAAGCCAAGTCGGTACACAAGAATCCGGAACACAGGAACACAGCAACAGCACTACTGGCTCAGAAACACCACGAAAGGGCATCTGACAGATGTCTGGGCCAGGCATAAGAAGGTCACCAGGGGCGGGCCAAACTGGCTCAGCAAATCAGAGCGAACCACAAGTAAGAGTGACAGAAAATCACATGCACTGTGATAGTACCCCCCTCTCAAAGACCCCCTCTCCCTGCCGGAGGTCTGGGATTCAGAGGATATTTAGAGTGAAAGTTGCGCACAAGTCTAGGCGCATGGAGGTCCTTTATATTCACCCAAGAGCGTTCCTCAGGGCCATAGCCCTTCCAGTGGACCAAATATTGCAACTTTCCTCTAAATCTCCTAGAGTTAATAATACTCTGGACCTCATACTCCTCCTGGCCCTGGACGTCCACCGGCCCAGGAATCACTGGCGTTGTAGTATAATGAATGCACACCAAAGGTTTCAAAAGAGACACATGGAACACATTATGAATGTGCATAGAGGGTGGAAGTTCCAGATTAATCTTGCGGATGATCTTAAAGGGCCCAATGAACCTGGGAGCCAGCTTATTGGAGGGTACCTGCAAATTGAGATTTCTGGAGGAGAGCCATACCCTGTCCCCTACCTGAAATGAGACCGCTGGGAGCCGTCTGCGATTAGCGTGCCGCTGATGACGCCGAAATGACTGACTGAGGGAACTCTGAACCTGTGCCCAAGTGGAACGAAGTTGCGCCAAATACTCATCCAGGGCAGGAATCTGTTGTGCCTGAAATGAGTCCGGGAGCAGTCAAGGCTGGAACCCATAATTAACGAGAAATGGTGAGCTCCCGGACGATGAATTAACAGCACAATTCCTGGCAAACTCTGCCATGGCAACAGGTCAGCCCAATTATCATGACAAAGCAACGCAGGAACTGCTCCAGTCCCTGATTGGCACGCTCAGCGGCCCCATTGGTCTGGGGATGGTAGGCGGAGGAGAAGGACAATTGGATGCCCATCTGTCCACAAAATGCCCTCCAAAACCTGGATACGAACTGACTCCCACGGTCGGAGACAATCACTCTGGGCACCCTGTGTAGGCGGAACACCTCCCTGGCAAAGACTACAGCCAATTCCTGAGCCGATGGAAGGCCATTAAGGGGCACAAATGAGCCATTTTAGAGAACCTATCGACCACCATAAGAATAAACGTATACCCCCTAGAGACTGGTAATTCTCCCAAGAAGTCAATAGATATGTGAGACCAAGGACGTTCGCCATTGGGCACTGGTTGAAGTAAGCCCACAGGGAGATGTCTTGGGGTCTTGGCACGGGCACAGGTGGTACAGGCTGCAGTAAAAGCGGAACAATCGGCTCTGAGTGTGGGCCACCAAAACAATTGCGAAAGGGACCATACAAGTTGATACCTAACGATATGCCCAGCCGCTTTAGAAGCATGATAGGTCTCCAACAGACTGGTACGGAATGGCTCATCCACATAACACTTTCCCAATGGGGTCTCAGGAGGTGCCCTAGATTGCGATGCCAAAATCTCCTCCCCCAGAGGCGAGGTTATAGTGGTACGAATAGTAGCCAGAATACGATCTGGCTGAATGATAGGTACTGGTGCTTCCTCCCTCTCAGTGTCTGATGCGAACTGACGCTACAAAGCATCTGTCCTAATACTCTTAGAGCCCGGAAGGTAGGACACTAGGAAATTAAATCGAGACAAAAAAAGAGCCCACCTAGCTTGTCGTGAGGACAATCTTTTGGCTTCGGAGAGATAAGTTAAATTCTTATGATCAGTAAGGATTAATACTGGAGTCTGAGTACCTTCCAACAGGTGGCGCCATTCTTTAAGAGCCAGGATAATGGCCAACAGCTCCCTGTCGCCAATCTCGTAGTGGCTCTGTGCACTGGACAATTTTTTTTTGGAAAAACCCGCAAGGTCTCAAGGTGCCACCTCCCACAGGACGTTGGGAGAGTACTGCCCCAACCCCAACCTCAGAGGCGTCAACCTCCAACGTAAATGTCAGGGAGGGATTAGGGTGGGACAGCACTGGAGCAGACGCAAAGGCAGATTTCAATGTAACAAAGGCGTTTTCAGCTGCCACAGACCACTGAGAAGGAGAAGCACCCTTATGTGTCAAATCTGACAAAGGTTTTACAATCGTGGAAAAGTTCTGGATGAACTTTCTATAATAGTTGGCAAAACCCAAGAAACGCTGAATAGGTTTTAACCCCTTAGGACGAGGCCATTGCAGGACTGCTGCCAACTTCTCCTGATCCATGGTAATGCCATCTTTGGAGATTACGAACCCCAAGAATGGTCCTTGAGATGTATGGAACTCACACTTTTCTAGTTTACAGAACAGCTTGTTTTTACAAAGTCGGAGCAAGACTTCCGAGACATCTTTGATGTGTTGAGAGAGGTTGGCAGAGTGAATTAATATATAATCTAGATATACCACCACACAGGACTGAAGCATGTCACGTAAAATATCATTAATAAATTCCTGGAATACCGCAGGTGCGTTGCATAAGCCGAATGGCATCACCAGATATTCGTAGTGCCCTGTTCTGGTATTAAACGCCGTTTTCCACTCATCACCCTCCTTAATTCTGACCAGATTATAAGCAGCTCGCAAGTCAAGTTTAGTGAAGATCGAAGAGCCCTTTAATCTGTCAAACAATTCAGTAATAAGTGGGATAGGATAGGCGTTCCTGGGCATCAGCTTATTCAGCCCTCGGTAGTCAATACATGGCCTGAGTTCGCCACTTTTCTTCTTTACAAGGAAGAATCCGGCACCAGCCGGGGAAGTAGATTTACGAATGATTCCCCTACTGAGAGCGTCCTCAATGTACTCCTCCATTGCCCTGTTCTCCTCACATGACAGTGGGTAAGTGCGACCCCTGGGGGGTAGCGCACCTGGAGGCAGATCAATGGTGCAATCATAGGGTCTATGCTCAGGCAATGCACTGGCCTCTCCTTTGCTAAAAACATCACTGAATTGCCCATATTCAGTTGGCACGGCAGGGGAGGTACACATAATTTTGACAGGTAATGAAAGACAATTCTTAGTACAGTATTCAGACCAGGAGTTGACCTCACATTTCTGCCAGTCAAATTGAGGGTTATGTGCTAGTAACCACGGGAACCCCAAAATGACTGCATGGTGAGGGGAACGAATAATTTGGAACCGTACTTCTTCTTTGTGAAAAGCCCCCACCGTCATTGTGATAGGAATTGTCTCCATCGTAATGAAAGCAGGTTCCAAGGGTCTGCCATAGATGCCTCAATTGCCACAGGAGAATCTTTCTTGCATAATGGAATGCCGTGCAAGTCGGCAAAGGATTGGTCCATGAAGTACCCGGCTGCACTGGAGTCCACCAATGCCAGGACCTCAATTACCATGTCTGCCCAAGCGAATACCACCTGGATGGTGGGTTTAACAGTGCTAGGATCTAGGGACTGTTGTACTCCACCTAGGGCCTGTCCCCCAAGGTACCCTAGGTGCGTTCGTTTCCCGGTCCTTACTGGACAATTGCGTAATATGTGTCCTGGTTTGCCAGAATATAAGCATAAGCCTTGTCTCCTGCAATACAACCTCTCCTCCTTAGTGAGCTTAGTGAACCCCAATTGCATAGGTTCAGCCGATTCGGCTGGTCGTTCAGGAGGAACGGGTGGTGAGGGTGGGTTAAAGAGGCTTCCCTGGCCATAGCTTCTTGATTTAGCCCTTTGAGCCAACCGTCTCTCACGGATGCGGGAATCAATTAGCATGACATAGTCAATATATTCATCCAGATCACTGGGTACATCTCGAGCGGCTATCTCATCCTTAATCTGCTCAGAGAGACCCCGAGCAAAGGCGGCAACTAAGGCCTCATTATTCCAGCCCACCTCTGCTGCCAAGGTCCGAAACTCGATAGCATAGTCGCCCAGTGTGAGTTCGCCCTGCTGAATCTCCATCAGCCTTTTTTGCAGCAGAGGCAGCCCTGCCAGGAACCTCAAACACTCGACGGAACTTTGTCACGAATTCCCTAAACTTCAGAGTGCAGGGTCTGGCATTCTCCCACAAGGGATTTGCCCACGCCAATGCTTTGCCCGTCAACAGAGATATCATAAATCCAACCTTACTACGGTCGTTAGGAAATGCCTGGGGGGCCAATTCCAAGAATATCTCCAATTGATTAATGAATCCCCTGCATAGGGAAGGCTCGCCATCATATCTTAACGGTAACGGCGCAGCTGCCGTTAAACCTCTGGTATTAGTTGGAGGGACTACAGGCGGATTCTCCGGTGTCAGAACTGGGGGGACCACCGGATTCAGACTAGGCTTGTCCAAGTGTACCGTGCGCTCGAGTAAGGTCTGTAAAGCCAGTGCCAATTAGTCCAGGCGCTGCTCATGGACATCCATTCTCCAGTGGATGTTTTGTGTGTTACTTTCACCTTTAACGTCTGAGGTCATGGCCCTTTCGTACCGTAACGGTTTTTAGGACACTCAGACGAGTTGGTAAAATAAAACACAATTTTATTTTAATAGCAATAATGCAAACGAACGCCCTCTGGCGGCGGCAGGAATAAACACACAGAAATGACTGATATAGCACAGAGAGACAATGCACAGTATAATTGACATAAAAGATCTCTTCAAGAGAATGGTGTACAGTACCCAAAGGGTTAAGAGCATAAATCAGTCAGTCTCAGATGTGATGGTTTGGCACGCCCTAGATGTTAAAAGGAGGTGCTGATAAGAGACAGTTCACAGTGTTCTGGAAATGTAAATGCCTAGCCGAAGTGACCAAATAGTTAAGCAGAACAGAATCCAAATAGCCCCTGCAGGCGTACCTAACAGGAAGACTGCTTCTGCGAGTGTGGATAGCCCCCACGGGCGTAACGGAAACCGGTCTGCAATGCAAGAGCTGGCAATAGCCTCCACAGGCGTTAACCGGATACTAGCAATAGTAACGATAAAGCCAATAGCCCCCACGGGCGTATACAACGGGAACCTGCCAGAGCTTGAGACTTCCCTTTGCTGCCACACTAGCCCAGAGGCCACAGTAGATATCGCCCAGTAACTAACTTAGAAGTGAGAGCCAATGACGCCCTACCGGACCAACATAAAGTGACTACTCTGCAGTAGGATAGATAGAGTCGCCGTCGGTAAGCGGCCAACTCAGCAGACGTAGCACAGCGAGAGAGGCTCTATACTGGGAATCAAGGTAGCGAGAGTAAAGCAGCACTGCAAGGGTTAATATGCATGTTTAAACACAACGCTCTGTAAGGTATCGAAGCTCTGCAAGTGTAGTGAGGCTCACGGAGGAATGCACAGCTCTGCAAGACAATGGTACACTGCACTGATCGAAGGCAACACAAGGCAGAGTGGTCACACGGCAGCTGGCAACAGCAGGTGAAAAATGTTGCGGCGGCGACAACGGGAATGGAGGTCACTGGAACGGGCTGGAAGTCGATCTCGGAGCAGGAGGTCAGCCGGGCCGGGTCGGAGCACGCAGGAGGTAGTCATACAAGCCGGGTCATACACGAACAGGAACGTCAGCCAAGCCGGGTCAGGTGACGGAGCAGGAACATCAGCCAGGCCGGGTCGAATCACGGAGCAGGAACCAGAAGCGGAGAAGTCAGATGGGCCAAGTCGGTACACGGGAACACAGCGACACAAGTAAGCACTGGTACAGGAACACCATGAAAGGGCACCAGACAGGTGCCAGAGGCCCAGTATAAAAAGGCCATACTGGGTGGGCCAAATCAAGCTCAGCCAATGGGAGCGCAGCACACAGAGACTGACAGGAAAAAGCACGGGCACCGTGATAGTACCCCCCTCTCAAAGACCCCCTCTCCTGGCATAGGGTCCTGGTTTCTGAGGATATTTAGAATGAAAATTGGGCACTAACCTAGGGGCATGAAGGTCCTTCTGATCGACCCATGAACGCTCTTCAGGACCATAGCCCTTCCAGTGGACCAAATATTGCAATTTTCCTTTAAATCTCCGCGAATCAATTATGCTTTGAACTTTGTACTCCTCTTGGCCTTGAACATCCACAGGCCCAGGAACCACAGGAGTGGTAGCGTAGCGGTTGCATACCAAAGGTTTTAAGAGGGACACATGGAACACGTTATGCATGTGCATAGATGCTGGGAGTTCCAATGCATAAGAAACAGGATTAACTTTTCGGATCACCCTGAAGGGACCAATGAACCGGGGAGCCAGCTTAATTGCAAATTAAGGTTTCTTGAGGAGAGCCATACCCTGTCCCCAACCTGGAAGAAGAGCACTGGCATAACGCTGATGTCGTTTAAATGACTGTCTGAGGGTCCTTTGAACCTGTGCCCAAGTGGAGCGGAGTTGCTCAATATGCTCGTCCAGAGTTGGAATCTGCTTCGACTGGAATGAGTCCAGGAGCAGGCATGGCTGAAACCCGTAGTTGATGAGGAACGAGGAGCTCCCGGACAATGAATTAACTGCACAATTCCTGGCGAACTCTGCCCACGGCAACAAGTCAGCCCAATTGCCGTGATGATCAGTCACAAAACAGCGCAGGAACTACTCCAGTCCCTGACTGGCACGCTCAGCAGCCCCATTGGTCTGGGGATGGTAGGCAGAGGAAAAGGACAACTGGATGCCCATCTGGCTACAGAATGCCCTCCAAAACCTACACACGAATTGGCTCCCCCGGTCAGACACCACAACTCTGGGAACTCCATGCAAGCGGAATAATTCTCTAGCAAACACCACTGCCAGTTACTGGGCTGAAGGAAGACCAGAAAGGGGTACGAAATGAGCCATCTTAGAGAATCTGTCAACCACCATCAAGATAAATGTATACCCCCTGGACACTGGCAGTTCTCCCATGAAATCAATGGATATGTGGGACCAAGGCCGTTCGCCATTAGGTACAGGTTGAAGTAAGCCCACTGGGAGGTGTCTGGGGGTTTTGACATGAGCACAGGTGGCACAGGCTGCAGTAAATGCGGAGCAATCGGCTCTAAGGGAGGGCCACCAAAAAACTTGTGAGAGAGACCATATTAATTGATCCTTCCCAATATGGCCAGCAGCCTTAGACGAGTGATATGTCTCAAGCAGCCGGGTACGGAATGGCTCATCCACAAAACACTTGCCAACTGGGGTTTCTGGAGGTGCCGTAGCCTGGGTAGCCAAAATTTCTTCCCCCAGTGGCGAAGTGATACTAGTACATACAGTAGCCAGAATATGATCAGGCTGAATGATAGGCACAGGAGGCTCATCCTTCTCTACCTCTGGCCTGAATTGTCTAGACAGGTCATTCGCCCTAACGTTTTTTGAGCCTGGCAGGTAGGATACTACAAAATTAAATCGAGATAGAAACAGTGCCCATCTAGCCTGGTGGGAGGACAACCTTTTCGCTTCTGAGAGATAGGTCAGATTCTTGTGGTCAGTTAAAATTAACACAGGAGTTCTAGTGCCCTCCAGTAGGTGACGCCATTCCTTCAACGCGAGAATAATAGCCAGGAGTTCTCTGTCACCAATTTCATAATGGCTTTGGGCACTCGAAAGTTTCTTTGAGAAGAACCCACAAGGTCTCAAGGTGCCACACGCAACTGGGCGCTGGGACAGTACTGCCCCTACCCCTATTTTGGAGGCATCAACTTCCAATGTAAATGGCAGAGCAGGGTTGGGGTGGGACAGTACAGGAGCAGATGCAAAAGCAGACTTCAATGTCTCAAAAGTGTTTTCAGCTGCCTCAGACCATTGAGATGGATTAGCACCCTTGTGCATAAGGTCAGACAGAGGTTTAACAATCGTTGAAAAGTTCTGGATAAATTTCCTATAATAATTGGCAAAGCCAAGAAAGCGTTGAATAGCTTTTAACCCCTTGGGACGTGGCCATTGTAACACAGCTGCAAGTTTCTCCTGGTCCATGGCAATGCCATCTTTAGAGATCACAAAACCCAGGAAAGGTACTTTGGACCTGTGAAACTCGCATTTTTCCAATTTACAAAATAGTTTATTTTTGCGTAAATGAAGCAAGACCTCGGACACATCCTTGATGTGTTGGGCTAGATTAGCAGAATGTGTAAGTATGTCATCAAGGTATACTACGACACACGACTGAAGCATGTCACTGAGGATGTCATTGATAAACTCTTGAAATACCGCAGGTGCGTTACATAGGCCAAAACACATAACTAGGTATTCATAATGCCCAGACCTAGTATTGAATGCCACTTTCCACTCATCCTCAGCCTTAATTTTGATTAGGTTATATGCGGCCCATAGATCAAGTTTCGTAAAAATGGAGGAACCTTTTAACCTGTCAAATAGTTCCATAATAAGTGGTATGGGGTAGGCATTCTTAGATATGAGTTTATTCAGCCAGAGGTAATCAATACAAGGTCTTAATTCGCCATCTTTCTTTTCCACAAAAAAGAAACCGGCGCCAGCCGGAGAAGTAGACTTGCGTATAATCCCTCTTTTAAGGGCGTAATCGATGTAGTCCTCCATAGCCTTATTCTCATCGCACGACAGTGGGTACGTGCGACCCCTGTGTTACGGTTTTTCAGACACTCAGATAGTGGATTGGAATAAAACACAGTTTTATTAAAAAAAACAAAACAAAAAAAAAACAAAGATTGACCTTTATAGGCTACACAGTAAATAGCGTTAGATAGGCTACCTAGGCCTTCACAGGACCAGTATACAGAAGTATGGATAATACATATACTGTCATAGGACAGACTCAGAATAGCGACTGGTAATCAACAGTAAAATACAAAGGAAGTGTCAGTCTCTGATGTGGTATTTGGCACGCCCAAGGTGAATAAGAGACAGCAGTAGATTATGCAACACCTTGTCCATAGGTGTAGAGGGCTACTTTGGAGTACAAGGATAGAGGCAGAACGCTGCGGAGTAGTTAGCAGATAGCCCCCACGGGCGTATAACGGAGACTATTTGTACTGCAAGAGCATGAGCCAATAGCCCCAACGGGCGTATAACGGAGACCAACCGTACAGTGATAGCTTGAGCCAATAGCCCCCACGGGCGTATAACGGAGACAATTTGCACTGCGAGAGCGTGAGCCAATAGCCCCCATGGGTGTATACAACGGACACTGGGTACAGCAAGAGCTTGAACAGATAGCCCCCTTGGGCGTTAGTAACAGAAACCACCTGTGCTGCAAGTGCTTGAGCCAATAGCCCCACCGGGCAGTAACGGAGAGTAACACTGATGGAGCTAGAGCCAATAGCGCCTCCCACGGGCGCGTTAACGGAGACCGACTGCCCTGCTTGGTTGACAATATGAGCCGCCGTCTAACCAAGACCCACAACGCGGCCGGCTCAGCAGGAGCAGCGGATAACTGCAATGACTCTGCATGTGTTAAGAAGGCTCAGATCAAGGAGACGGTAGCACTGCACGAGTTAACCTCAGCACCAGGGTAGGATATGCAGCTCTGCGAGTACAATCGGAGGCTCAGCGTGTGAAGGAATCGCTCTGCAAGTGCCAAGGAAGACTCAGCTTAGCCAATGGTCAGGTATAAAAAGGTCACCAGGGGCGGGCCAAACAGGCTCAACCAATAGGGGAGCAGCACAAGCGAGAGTGACAGAGAGAGATCACAGGGACCGTAATACCCTGGGAGGCACCACACCCGGAGGCAAATCACTAGCGCAATCATAAGTTCTGTGCTGAGGCAATGCGCTAGCCTCTCCCTTACTGAATATGTCACTGAATTCTCGGTATTCAGCTGGCACGGAGGGAGAGGTACATAAAATCTTAACTGGGTGCAACAAACAGTGCTCCATACAATACTCAGACCACGATCTGACCTCACATTTCTGCCAGTCAAACTGAGGGTTATGCAGATGTAGCCATGGGAACCCCAGAATGACTGCATGATGAGGGGAATGAATTATCTGGAAACGCAATTCCTCCTTGTGGAGGGCCCCAATAGACATGTTAATAGGAATAGTTTCCATTGTAATCAGGGCTAGTTCCAGTGGTCTTCTGTCAATGGCTTCAATGGCTAAGGGGAAATCCCTTTTGACCAAAGGAATTTTATGTAACTCGGCAAATGAACAATCCATGAAGTAACCAGCTGCGTCATAATTCACCATGGCCAGAACCTCAACTGGCTGTTCTGCCCATGAAAATACCACCTGGATAGTGGGTTTCTGTGTACTCGGATCTAGGGACTGCTGTACACCACCTAGGGCCTGTCCCCCAAGGTACCCTAGATGTGCCCAGCCTTGCCACAGTATAAACATAGACTTTGCCTCCTGCGGTGTGCCCGTTCCTCCCTTGTGTGTTTGGTGAACCCGAGTTGCTTTGGTTCGCTGGACTTGGGTAAACGGTCAGGAGGCATGGGGGGTGAGGGAGGCATGGGTGGGTTCAAAAGGCTGCTTTGCCCATAGTTTCTAGACCTCGGCCTCTGATCTTTGGCCATGCGTCTTTCACGAATATGAGAATCGATTAGCATGACATCCAAGTCATTGGGTACATCTCTCGCAGCTATTTCATCTTTGATATGGTTAGCCAGACCTTGAGCAAAAGCTGCCACTAACACCTCGTTATTCCATCCTACCTCTGCTGCCAATGTACGAAATTCTATGGAATAATCACCCACGGTACGATTACCTTGTTGTGCCTCCATCAATCTCTTGGCAGCAGAGGCGGCTCTACCAGGAACCTCAAACACTCTTCTGAACATTCGTACGAACTCCCTTAAGTCCTGAGTGCAAGGTTTGGCATTCTCCCACAGAGGATTGGCCCAAGCCAGGGCTCTGCCCGTTAGTAAAGATATCATGAACCCGACCTTGCTCCTGTCATTTGGGAAGGCATGAGGCTTTAGTTCCAAGAATATCTCTAATTGATTAATAAACCCTCTGCATAGGGTAGGTTCACCATCATATCTGAGCGGTAACTGCACCACCGCCATTAATCCTCTAGTCGGTGCAGCAGAAATCACGGAATGATTCTCCGGTGTCAAAATTGGTGGGACCACCGGATTCTGACTGGGTTTATCTAGGTGTACCGTACGCTCAAGTAATGTCTGCAAGGCCAGTGCCAACTGGTCCAGGCGCTGCTCGTGCACATCCATCCTCCAGTGGATGTTCTGTGAATTACCTTCACCTTTACTGTCTGAGGTCATGGTCCTTTCGTACTGTAACGATTTGTACAACACTCAGACTCAGTAGGTTAGAATAAAACACAGTTTTATTAAAAGACACAATGAAAATTCCCTTAGGGGGCTATAGTGTATCACAGCGGAATAGACAGGAAATTATAGGTCATAGACATATGCCCACACAGGCCCAGCATTACAATGAATTGGATGGTACAGATACTGTCACAGGTCAGGCATAATAAGGCAAACTCAGCACAGCATGGGTTAAAGTCCAATGATATAATCAGTCTCTGATGTGGTGTGTTCAGTAACGCCCAGTATGATGGATAACAGCTACAGGAGACTGTGGTGCGAGAATGGAGACAAGCACCTAGATCTGCAGAGCAGAGCTGAGACTTATACCCTCTGCTGTAGCAGTAACGGAGGCCACACAATACTCTGCAAGAGCTGAACAGACTTGAGCCACGGGCACCCGACCGGTGCAGTAACGGAGGCAACAGTACTCTGCACGAGCTTAGTTAACGGAGGCAACAGTACTCTGCACGAGCTTAGTTATGGTGAGCCATTGGTACCTGACCGGTGCCGTCACGGAGGCAACAATAGCTCTGCAAGAGTAAACGGGAGGCTCAGCAGTAATGGAGGCAACAGTGGCTCTCTGTCTGGCAGGCCCCGACTAGGAGGAAGTCAGAATGTCACCCAGATGACACGATGAGCAGGAACTGGAGAGCTGGGCCGGAACTCAGAGCAGGAACATCAGACAAGCCAGGTCAGGTCACGGAGCAGGAACATCAGCCAGGCTGGGTTGAATCACGGAGCAGGAACGTCAGACAAGCCAGGTCAGGTCACGGAGCAGGAACGTCAGCCAGGCCGGGTCGAATCACGGAGCAGGAACCAGAAGCGGAGAAGTCAGACAGGCCAAGTCGGTACACGGGAACACAGCAACACAAGTAAGCACTGGTACAGGAACACCACGAAAGGGCACCAGACAGGTGCCAGAGGCCATACTGGGCGGGCCAAATGAAGCTCAGCCAATGGGAGCGCAGCACACAGAGACTGACAGGAAAAAGCATGGGCACCGTGATAGGACTGAGGAGGGTGCCTGTGTTGATGGGTGGAATTTGTTTTCAGCGGTTGTTGACTGGTATTGTAGAACAGTTAATTATAAAAAATAAAATAAGTAATTTGTAAGTAACATGACAGAGACAGGGACCCCCCTAATGTAAGCTTGTGACTGGGGCAGACTGATACTTATTGGGATAGAGTATTTTGTAAAGGGTGATTTGTAGTACTTATTGTTTAAGGCCCAAGCCTTGAGGAGACATTGATTTGTAGGACTTAGACTTATTAGAGGCACAAACCCTGACGAAACATCGATTTGTTGTAAGAAATTAGACTTGTGTTAGGAAACATTGATTTGTAGGATTTAAACATGTTTGGCACAGGCCCTAAATAAACATTAATTTGAAGGACTTTGGCTTGTTAAAAACAAGCCCCTCTCCCAATTTTTTTTTTTTTTTGTAAGTCTCTGATTATTTGTTTAAAGAACAAGCCCGGAGAAAAAAAATGCCCTACTTGCCTAGTGCCAGAAAGTATGTTGTGTTGGCTAGTGGCCACTGGCCATTGTCAAATGCCCCGGTGTATTTACGGAATTTTTGACTGCTGTTCTTGCTGCTGATGATGATGATGATTAGGCAGCTCAAAGGGAATGGGATCAACAACAGCAGTAACATAGGTGATAGATGATGAAGGTTCCCCTTGCCACAACTAGCTCCAGTGATGTGCCTGAGACAGTAGCAGCACAATAAGTAGCACACAGTATATGTGGAGAAAAGAAGAAGGCCAATAATTCTTCTCCATCTGCCCCTCCTCCAAAATCATGGGTGTGTATCATGGTGTCCATGATCCTAGCTGCAGGGCGACATTGGTACATGCGGGTTTCTCTTTGCACGGTTCTTATTGACCACTGGGTTCTGGCTCCGCCCAGGGCTAGCCTTTTTATGCCGGGTCCTGTCATTCTTTCAACGCCCTTTTGTGGTGTACCTGTACCTAGCGTTTACGTTGCTGCATGTTCCTGCTCCATGTATGACCTGGCTCGCCTGACTTCGCTTCTGTCGCTCCTGTGTTATTGCTTTCCATTGCTGACTAGGACTGGCTGACTACCTTCATGTGTACCGAACTGGCTTTGGCTGAGAACCCGCTTCCGTTGCTGACGAGGACTGGCTGACTACCTCCGTGTGTACCGAACTGGCTTTGGCTAAGAACCCGCTTCTGTTGCTGACTAGGACTGGCTGACTACCTCCGTGTGTACCGAACTGGCATTCTGGCTTCTGACCCTTCTGTTTGTGTACCCTGAGCTCCATTACTCTCACTCTCGTTACTCAGCGACTTCCGCTACAGCGCCTGCTTGGCCTGTCACTCCTTAGGTCACCTGGGAGTTGCGAGTAGCTCCGTTACTGCTATTCCCCAGCGTACTAGGGATCCGGTCACTTGCAAGTATCCTATCTGTGTCGCCTCCACTATCCCTAGTGTTCTAGGAATCGGTCACTTACCAGTGTCCTATCTGTGTTTCCTCCTCTATCCCTAGCATTCTAGGGACTCGGTCACTTGCCAGTGTCCTATCCGTGTTGCCTCCGCTATCCCTAGCGTTCTAGGGACTCGATCACTTGCCATTGTCCTGTCTGTGTTGCCTCAGCTATCCCTAGCGTTCTAGGGACTTGGTCACTTGCCAGTGTCCTATCTGGGTTGTCTCCGCTATCCCTAACGTTCTAGGGACTTTGTCACTTGCCAGTGTCCTATCGGTGTTGCCTCTGCTATCCCTAGCATTCTAGGGACTCGGTCACTTGCCAGTGTCCTATCTGGGTTGCCTCTGCTATCCCTAGCGTTCTAGGGACTCGATCACTTGCAGTGTCCTGTCTGTGTTGCCTCAGCTATCCCTAGCATTCTAAGGATTTGCCCTGCAGTTACCTGCCGCTATTCTTGGTGTGCCTTTCCGTGGTTTGGTACTGTTGTGATTTACTCTGTTCCAGTATCCAGTCATCAGATCATGCCTACTTAGTTCCTGTTGTATTGTTTTTTATTGCATATTATTTCTGTCCATCCTGACCTGTGACAGATTTTCGAAGTACTACGGTACTGTCTTTATCTGGGCCTGAGTAGGGTGATCTTTCCTTGTTGATTATTTATTTTCAATAAAACTGATCTTAACCTTACCTAATTTGCCTGAGTGTTCTTACAAAACCATGACAGTGTGTTGTTATTAAAATATATTTTTTTCACTTGAGAGCAGGAACTGTGCCTCTAATCAGCAACTGCAATGTGCAAAGTGTGTGTGGTAAATAACATCTGGGGGTACAATTGTATCCAAACACCATGACACCAGGAACCATGTACTGCCGCTGTCACTATACCCCTTGTCCAGACCCCGCTAAGGACACATGACAACTTGCTGACATCTTAATAGTAATGATGAACCCTCCCTTCCAGCATCCTAGCATATTCTGCAGGATGGAATCTCCTCAGATGCCACTTGATGCCCTTCTTGTGATTCCCCTCCACCACACTGTCATGTGTGGTCAGTGCACCACATAGTGCGAAATGTGTGAACACGAATTATTGAAACCAAATGTACATTGTTATCTTCTAGAAATATATTATCACCTACCACTATTATTTGCTCACACAGTTCCACACCTTCCATATCTCAGACACCCTGTGCTAAGAAGCAAGACAAATCTATAAGCCTAACTACCTCACAGAGTCATTTCACAAAATTCTTGATGCATTTATACATACAAATTCATCAAAATAACAAAAGCCACATTTCATACTGACAGATTTCTACTGAATAACTCCCCCGTTTTCACCCCTCCACCCACCCCATAATAAAGCAATCCAATATTGTTTCTTTGCAGATATCACAGGAATGTTGCCAGGCAGGACAGAGAAGTAAACCTTTATAAGGAAGCTTCTTACTAACATTTTTACATCTTCAATAGGAAAAGAACCTCAGAACTGGTAAGCAATGGTTCTTCTATATCCCTCAACCCCTTATTCCTGCCTTCCCTATTGCAGGACTATGTAGCAGGACATTAGATGGAAAGATAGATAAACTAAAGTTATAGTAGCATAATTACAGATTATTATTGTGATTTGTTGTAAATATATAGAACTACACACAAAAGATTGATGGCAAAACAGGATTACAATGAAACTGAGAACATGACATCTGTATTTGCTAGTGTTACAGGAGAGATGATCCCTCCTAATAATGGTTTCCTATTGCATTGGTGAGTAGTAAATGCAAAGCGTCAAAATGGCACATTTAAAATATCACTTGTGACAAAACGCCTCACTTAAAATGTCACTTGCATCAAAAGGGAACATTTAAAAAGTTGCATTTTAAAATGTTGCCTTGCTTAGGGTTTAGATTGTCTCTGATGTTGCGCCCATCGCTTAGAAGGTGGATCCACCAGTCACGGGCTTGTAGATACGACCTCCACTTAATCTCGAAGTCGGAGCATTTCAGTTGAAGAACAGCTCTAGAGACCAGCTGGAGGAGAGCCGCCAAAGATTGCAGAGTGTCTATACCAAAGGATTGCCATCCAGAGAAAATTGAGGGAGGAAGACCCAGCAGGAAATCTGGGCTTCCCAACAAAGATTTAAATGGAGATAGCTAAGGTTGTTGATGTTAATAACCTGTGTTGCCAGGATGACAATGTATTTTTTTTTCTTTGCATGTACAGGGCCAGTTTCCAATGGTTTTCTCAAACAGTTTATAGACAGGCACAGTGCTCCTTTTCAGTGGGGGAAGATTGAGCCTTTGCTTTTAATCTAACTTTCTTGCCATGTCATCATCTCTCTTATGCTCAACTTCATCTGTATATGAACAAGAGAAGGATGCTGGAGGGATATATTCTAGTTCTACATCATCATCAGTCATCTTTTCGTACTCCTCAGCATCGCTCGTCGTTTCTTGCCCACTACCCTTATATTCCTCTAAGCTTTTAGAGGTGTCAACAATTTCTTTTCACTTTTACTTTCACAAAGTTCACTACTACTTTCAGAACAGGTGTTTTGGTTCTTGTTTGTATCACTGTGAGATACAGCAGTTGGTTTAGCTGCTATACTTTCCTCCATTATGCCATCATCAACACTAGAATGGGACTCTGTTATCTTCCTATATATTTTTATAGTAGTGGCAGTGGTGGTGTTTGTGGTGAAACTTTTGGTGGGACCTTGAAAAAAATGCCTCCTCCCCAGTAGGAGAGGGATCATCATCATTTATTGGACATGCTGCAGCAACCATGACTGCAGTCAGTTTATGAACTACAACTTTACTCCCACTTCCCTTCATTGCTCCTCCTTCTCCTACCCTCTGCCCCTCATGTTTTTATTGGACATTAACTACTGTGTGTGTTTTTACTCTAAAGTACAGAACAGAACTGATGGAGTGTGATGTCTTGCCTTGGCCCTCAACAAAATTCTCAATCTCGTCTGCTATTTATCAAGTCTGCCTCAGTCACACAGCTCACATCAGGGTTCTAGTAAGCTGCCTGTCACCTATTTTTTTTAACTGTGTTGTCCACCCTGTCTTATCATTGTCCCCAAACAAATTATAACTAAGAAAAAAAATCAATAACTTCTTTCCCCAGACTTCCCCAGCACAGAGATAAAAACAGGAACCTAGACCACAGCTACCTGTGTATTTCATATCAAATCATTCAGACAGAGTGTTGGGTTATTTGAGGTCAACCTCCTTTGTTCCCTTCTCACACCCCCAGACACGTATAACACAGAGACAATAACTGCAAGATCAGCAAGGAAATTGATTTGCATCTGCTTGTGTCTTTCATATCAAATCAGTCAGACAGAATGTTGGGGTATTTGGGGTCAACCTCCTTTACTCCCTTCTCATAGCTCCAGACCCCCAGCACAGAGATAATAACAGCAAGCTCAAGAAGGAGCTGCTTGTGTCTTGCCAGTCAGTCACATCAAATTTTGGGGTATTTGGGGTCAACCTCCTTTCTCCCTTCTTCTCCTCCAGAATTCCCCCAGACTCCCCTAATACAGAGGACAAATGTTCTACCTAAAAGACTCCCTAAACTAAGCTTTAACTCTACTTTGTTTGCCTATCTTCTCTAGCTCAAAAATGTGCTGCTTTCTCCTCTCACAAACACAGAATATAATGCTGGGAGAGCCTGATACCCTTTTATATGTCTACAAGAAAAGAAGAGAAAACCGCCATGTGGTGGGAAAAAAAATTCAATCTTCCCATTTATTTAATGCAATAAGCTGTGCAAAAAAGAAGGAAAATTGCACTTTTCGCTTGAAATTTCCCGCCAGGCAGCAAGTTCCAGTTTTAGCCTATTTCTGTGTTGAGGATAAAACTTTAGCCTATCCCTAATCCTGTGGAAGCAGTTTGTCAAAGTACCATAAAAACTTCAACTACCACCATTAATATTAAAAAAAAATGTAAGAACACTGAAGATGACAACCAGTCTCATTCTAGTGTTAATGGCATGAACGATGAAGGAATCTGTAGCAATTCATCCAACTGCTGCATCTGTCAGTGAGAGTAAAACACCAGTCCTCAAAGTATCAGCACTGAGGAGAAGGAATGTTGCTACCATATACCACTGTTGGACCACAGCTATACCACTTATTAATGTTCATCTGCAGGAAAATATCCAACTACCATTTGGTGTCAGAAAATTAATTTTGGGACCCACTTGGGATTAATTGGAAATGGCTTTAAAGGGTTGTTTTTTCTTTTCACTGACTCAACAGGGTTTATAAAGCATATGGATATATGTGCCATCTGTAAACAAAGTTTTTATTTTCCTCTTCATAATTTTTTTGGTTCTATTATGCCCTGCATCTTGTTTGTCTCCACAACATTATTGTGTGTAGTCATTGTGACACAAAGGGAGCAATGTGTGAACACAAATTGCCATATTCTTGCCTGAACAGAATTGCTGTCTGGAGGAGGTAATAGCATTGGTGGAGGTATTTGAGACTGAGTGGGAAGACTTTGAGTGGATGTGGAAACTGGGTTTGGGAGACAAGACACTTGTAGTGGTGGCTACAATGGTTGCTGGGGCATTGCAGCTGGCTTATGGTGGTTCTCTGCAGTTAATTTTGTTTTCTTACTAGTGGAGGTTTACTTGTGTCCACATAATTGAAGAGGGGTAGTAGAAGTACCAGCAGGGTCAGCACCAGCAGCAGTGGCATGGAAGTGGGGCTTTTTGTTTTGGCATACACTTCAGCATGCCTGTGCTGCTTATGCTTAATTAATGCAGATGTGCCAACGTGGGATCTCTCATTTCCATCTTTTACTGTGCATTCTCACAGGGTGCATAAAGCATTTTTATATTCCTGCACTGTTCCAGACCCTGGGGAGAAATATTCACACCCAGGACTTCAGTGCAGGATGAGGAGATGATGTTCTTAAATCTTAAACACAAACACTACAGAGCCTGAGTCTGACCCAGAATATGATGAACTTTTTGCTCTGCCTGTCTGATTCTCTTCCTTAACCTATACAGCAGCTGTCACCAGTTCAATCGCCACATCTTCAGGCCCTGTCACAGAAACCTACTCCTCTTCCTGCAAGCTCAAATTAACCTGCCCCTCTTCCTCTTGACAACTCACAGGATCCTGCCCCTCTTCTTGTCCATTGTCATGTTCTCCTGCTCAGAAACCATTGCTGTGGGTGAAACTGGAGAGAGTAGCTTGAAAACGGAGACTGTGAACTGGCCCTCCCTTGTTGCAGCCAAGGCTGTATAAAGATGCTGGTCATGAAACCAGATTGTTCCTCCCCATTTGAGCCAGGGAGCAACCAGGATAGTAGGGTCAGTAACTGTTGAGGGTTGAGCAGGGGATAGGAAGTTCAACCAGGTTGATGACTCAGAGACACACTGTCAACCCCAAGGAGGAGTTAGGGAAGAAAGATAATTAGAGGCAAGACAAGTCAAAGGCGAGGAAGACTAGAGGAGAACAGCCCAGGAGGATCAGGGAGAGATAAGAGGAATAGTAGAGGTGAAGGTGTAGGACCACAGCAAACCATTAGAGGCAGCCTAGAGCAGACAGAAGGGTAGGCAAAAATGGAGAGGAGAGGAAAATGGCCAGGGTGAAAGACCAGGGTGAAAGAGTGAGCTGAAGATGTAAGATTGTAGTGAACCAACAGGGGAATGGACAAGATAAGAGAGCAGAGTAAGGTGAAGGCAAAATAGAGAAGGAAGAGGTGAACAGCCTAGATGGACCTGACTAGAGTAAGAGAAGACAAATGCAGAATGGCAGCACACCCTAGTGGTCAGACTAATAGGCAGCAAGGTATAGAGAAGATAACAGGGTTAGATGAAAAGCCTAAACAAACCAAAGGAGGAGAGGTTAAGTGGAGATGGAGAAAAGAGAAGGTGGCGAACAACAGACGGGAAAGGAGAATTTTGACAAGTGCAATCTGAGTCAACAGACAGGAAGGCGGTGAAGAGGAGAACAGGAATACTTGAAGCAGTGTCTTGTAGGACAATATGAAATGACAAGGTCTTACAAGCCAATAGGCTGGGCCCTGCAGTGCTGCTGCTAGTGGTAGCAGTAGCAACGGCACTGCTGCTAAGAATTTCTGCCTATATTTCAAACTTGGCAACTGAGAGAGCACCACAATTAAGCCGTAGTCTACTCCGCCACATGAGGATGATTCTCCACCAGTTCCACACAGTCCCCTCCAAGTCTTTACAGTAGACATGATTGAAAACACTCTTATTATTTAAATTCATTGAACATGTCTCTTATTAATATATAAATTAATATGTTTATTTATATAGCTCCGCATGTGTACGCAGAGCTTTACAATTTAATGGTTTAGACAATGCAGGGTTACAAGTGCTTTGCAAAGTGAAACACTGTAAGTGAAAGCTTATAATCTAAAGTATATACCATAATATACAATATAAAGTATATATTATTATAAAGAAAAATAAGTATTAGAATAAGTATTTTTATAAAAAACATTAAAGATAAAAATATAATATGAAAGTGAAAAAAATGTAACACTACGCAGACCCTAACTACACTAATACTAACTAAATTTGAATTCCTCTCACCGCCCTAACACTTACTTGCACAATCTGGATATCCCTCCCTACCGTAACACTAAATCTCACTTGCCTGACCCTCACTAACCTAGCCCTAAATCACACAGTTCACATAGTACAGTAATCACAATTTTTTTAGCTGTCTCCTCTCCTGGAAACACCTCTACACCGCTCTACAAACAACCCCACACTGAAGTTTGGGAATTGATTCGCTTTTATAGGGTAGGCTGGCAGGAAGTTAAGCGGGAGTTTTTCTGTGGGGCGGGAAAGTCACACCTCCAAAAATCAATAGTATAGGTTGATGAAAGCTATAAGTCAGGGAAATTTCTGCCTGAAACAAACAATAGGGAGGATTTTCACTGGCAAAAGTTTTGTGGGAATTTCCCTCAGGAAAAAGTAGAAAATTTCCAGGGGACTTTTTTCACGCATCCCTAGTGTTTAATTGCTGTCTTTCTGAGTTAAGCCATCTTGATCTAAGCCACTTCTGTTGACTTGCATTGAGATTTTTTTTTTTACTTAACAGAGGAAGTTATAGATAAGCAAGGAAAATCATGGACAATAAGTTCGGCTTCATCTTTTTCATTATTGGTCTTATCAAAAGTTCTTAATTTATCACAGTATGGATTCACATCTTACTATATATACAATACTAACTACCATGCATTCCTGCCACCAATGCCACCAACTATAATTAGTGTACTTACCTGATAATAAAAAGAAGTCATAACTCATAAATACAACCTTCTCTCATACACGTGGCATACTGTAGAGCACATCAAGTTATAACTTCTGTTTTGGAACCAAAGTGTCATATAAAATAGAATTTTGGCAGAGCTGATTCTAATTCATCCTTAATTGTTGCTAACACTTTACACATCTGGCATCAGATAGTGTTAATATTAATTGCCCTAAATTATTACTAAAGTGACCCTAAAGTCACTTTATTAAATAACCTTGGATGTGTTTAAAACATTTGTAAACATATAAGAAGCATGAACGTACTGAGTATATATAATCTTGTCCAATGTACTGTTGTTATTAGATGGACTTTACATCTTGACTACTGAAAATGGTGAGTTCTACCAGACCTTCTGTGATATGACCACTAGCGGTGGAGGATGGACTTTGGTAGCCAGTATCCATGAGGATAACATGAATTTGAAGTGCACAGTGGGGGATCGCTGGAGCAGCCAGAATGGGAACAACCCAAACAACCCAGAGGGAAATGGCAACTGGGCAAACTATGTGATGACTACAAGGTATTTAACATTTTTTATGGATTATCTTCCTACAATACAGACATCACTCTTAGATTTTCAGCAATTCCTTCTCTTTATTAAATGCTTCTTTGGTTTAAAAATGTTATGTTCCAGAAAATATATGTTGACGTTCACAAATACCATAGAAATGTATAAAATGTTCTGAATTCATTTGGATTCTCACTACAGTCAAATATAATTTCCATTTATCGTAATAAATGTACTTCCAGTATCCAGGCTATTATGACCTTGCTGCTGGAAATCTGGGTGTGTGGCATGTTCCCAACAAGACTCCTCTGAAGCTTTGGAGAGATTCAGCTCTTCTGAGATATCGCACAGAAAACAGCTTTCTTACTGGAGAAGGAGGGAACCTATTCCAGCTATACAAGGTTATAACCCAATGGACACAATGAGAAATGGGGCCTGAGGATCATTAGTAACTAACTTAGGAAATAATTACTAATCCATGGTTCTATAAAACAGCCTATGTTACTAGGCAATTGTTTATAGTTATGCTATTGAACTGGTTCACTGGGTGGTCCAGGTATAAGTTAGATCTTCATGCTGGATGGAGACCAGATTAGCAAAAAATTATTTCATAAAAGAAAAATTATGCAGTGTACATGCAAGTCTCCAAAAGTTTACTATGGAGGCATCAGGCTTAGGGATGCCACTATCCAAAAGTAGGTAACATATAAATCAGTGGAGGAGACTGGCAGTCCACATTGTTTGATACAGTCCAGGCTCAATTGACTTATAAATAAGACACTTGCTTTAAGTCCCTCTCTTTAGTAAATTGTGCCCCTTGTCATGAATTTGTCCTTCCTGATATGGAAGCTCAGACTGATCCATGCAGGTGAAGTATTTTTTAGAAATCTCTGAAGCACAAATGTCATTTTTAGTAATATATAAGTTATGGGGTGTCACTTTTTGTCTTCCTACAATAGACTCCATGGTTTCTAATAAATATCTGTAATGGGGCTCTCCTGCGGTTGTTGGACAACAGCTTCTGTCAACTTCTGCCAAGCAATGTGATTCATTGTTTGACCAGACAAGTTGGTGGACCTACAAGGCAGAGTAGGAATATTAGACATAATCTGAGATCCTGGGGTCTAAGTCCTGAAACAGAAGATAGAAGTCTGTATATTGATTGTGCAGTGGCTGGAACACTGGAAGTAACTGGAAGAAAATAGATGAGTTAGTAGCTGCTTTATCGAAGCAAGTATATGACACATGACTGCACAAATGTAGTTTGAAACAAGGTCTAGCCATCCATACTCAAGCCTATAATAACTGAAGGGCAGAGAAACTAGGGAGCTGAATTGACTGTGAGAGGTGGAATAATTACGAGCATAAAGCTGTCACTATGGTGAGAAGTCACCCAGTCTGTCATAGCATTAAACCATGCAAGTAAATTAGGATCACTTTAAGATGGCCATAAGACATTGGCATGTAGCTGACAGGACAGAGCTTGAAAGAAGAGTAGTCACAAGGTTTAGCTAGGAGTGGGTGGCAACAGAGGTAGAAACTAGTATGACAGTCATAGGCAGTTAGCAGACAGTAAGACATACTAGTGGTATTTTAATACAGTGAGGGTTGTAGGCAAGCAGCCGACAGTAGCAGTGGTCATTTAACAACTCAAGGCAGACATAAAACACTACTAGTGGTCATCTAACAAGGTGAGGTTTGTTAACACACAGATAGAGGCAATAGTCATTTCAAAAGACATGGATCAATGGCAGGAGGTGAACAATAGCAGTGGTCATTTAACTAGACAAGGATCATGGTCATTTAACTAGACAAGGATCATTTAACAAAGTAACTGTTGCACACAGGATACAGATGATAAATGGCCTAAGGAATTCTAGTCGGTAATAATATTTTGCATGGCCACGAGAGTACAACTGCAGCACCTAAATAAAGAGATAAGAAGTAAGACCTTGAGAAACTGAAACGTTTTTTTAAGACTCTCAGACCAGTGTGTGAAATAAAAACACAATTTATTAGAATAAGTTAAGGCAGAAGTACGCCCTCTAGTGGCGGTTGATATACACCAGCAGTAGGGACTGGAAGATACAATTGGAAATGCACAAATGAATTACATGTACAAATACACAGCAGTAGAATAGAATATACCCACAGAGGGTTAAGTCCTTGATAACAGTCAGTCTCAGAAGTGGATGTTTGGAACGCCCTGGGTGTTATAAGGCTGTGCTGGAGACAAAGTTCATCATAGGCTGAATACAGGACTGCCTCGCCACGGTGTTCAGTAAGAAGAAGCACAGGAATCCACTTAGCCCCCTCGGGCGTACCTACTGGAACTGCTTCAGCTAGTGCAAGTGCAAATAGCCCCCACGCGCGTGATTGGAACCGGCCTGCAATGCGAGAGCTGCCAAGCCTCCTCAGACTTAACCGGACACCGGGATATGACGTGCAAGAGCCAACAGCCCCACGGGCGTAGTTACCGGATTTGCTAATGCTGATGCCTGTGCCTGCCGCCACTCTGTATAACGGAATCGCCCAGTATTACAAGAGAGAGAGTCTTAGGCGCCCAACCGGCCCAACGGATGTGAATACTCTGCAAGGATGTACAGAGCTGCCGACGGAGAGCGGCCAACTCAGCAGGAGTATCACCGAGAACGAGACTCTTACGGGAGTAGAGAGAGAGTGGAACCCAGGCGACACTGCTAGGGTTAAATAGCACTTTTACTCGAGGCTTTTCAGCGGTATAGCAAGGCTCTGCAGTATGAGGGAGGCATACAAACGCACAACTCTGCACAGGTAGATACACTGCACTGATCAGAGTACACCAGGCAAGGCAGTCACACCAAAAGCTGGAACAGCAGATAGAAATGTCGCGGTGGCGACAACTGGAACGCAGGTCACTGTAGCAAGCAGGAGTCGATCTTCGGAGCGGGAAGTCAGCCAGGCCGGGTCGGAGCACGCAGGAGGTAGTCATACAAGCCGGGTCATACACAAGCAGGAACGTCAGCCAAACCGGGTCAGGATCCAAGGGTGGTAGTCAGACGGGCCGGATCATACACAAGCAGGAACACTGGAGAATAGTCAGGACAAGCTGATTTGGTACACAGGAATCCGGAACACAGGAACACAGCAACAGTATAACTGGCTCAGAAACACCACGAAAGGGCATCTGACAGATGTGATAGCCAAGTATAAAAAGGTCACCAGGGGGCGGGCCAAACCAACACAGCAAATCAGTGTTTGCCACAGATGAGACTGACAGGAATCACAGGCACTGTGATAGAAACATAGTTAACTGCATGTCGGTCTAATGAAAGTAACTAAAGTCTTAGATTTTAGAAGTGCAAATTTTCTCTTATGGGTGAACATATAAGTAATTCATTAGCAGAGAGGAGATTGGTTCATGGTGTACAGGAACAATGGAAACAGGCAAAAGTTCAGTTTGATCTGCAACTGAATTCTGCATTAGCCAAGTAAACACTGGTAAAAGAAACAGAAACACAATCTAGCTCTCTAGAGAGATGGTGGTGGTGTAAAAAATAAGGCAGGCAGAATCACAGGAAGATAGAAAAGTTTACAAGGGTAAACAGAATGAAGCTAAGCACATTATTAGACAAGTTAAATCACAAGCAGAAGAAAAAATGGTTACAACACTTTCTTTAGGTTAATTAGTGAAAAAAGAAAAAGGAGACATAACATTTGAGTAAGAACATGTAGATATGTGAAGGGACATAAGGAAATATCTGACTGTCCAAATAATACATTTTGAAATCAAAACTGAACATTTGATAAATCAGTTTATCTAGATGAGATTCATCCAAGGTGATTAAATAAGCTTAGGTATATTCTTGCAGCACCTCTGCCTGAGCTTTTTAAAAAATCTCAGTTGACAGAAGTGGTTCTGGATAACTGGAAAATTGCTACTGTAGTGCTCCTACAAAAAAAAAAGCAGCAGGGAAAACGCTAACAATTATAAACCTATGAGTCTAACATTAGTAGATTGGAAATTAGTGGAATTGCTATTGAAAGTAAGAATTGTTTCATATGAAAGTCTAATGACTTGCACGATCCATGACAGCATGGCTTTGCAACAGAAAGATCTTGCCAAACAAATCTGGTTACATTTTTTGACTGTTACTTAACTGATAGACATGGGTGGAGCAGTAGATTTAGCATATTTGAATTTCAGTAAAGCTTTGACACTGTGCCACACAGGTCACTGTTAATTATCTGGAGTACTGTGTACAGTTTTGTACACCACATCTCCAGGACAGTAATAAACTGAGTTCAAAGAAAAGCCACCAAAATGGTGCAGGGTCTTCATTGTGCCAGAAATGACTCAAAGAAATTAATATGTTCAGCTTAGAAGAAAAGAGAGTGATAGAACAAGAGGCCATGATACAAAGTTATAGGGTAGAAAATTCAGAAGTGCTTAAATACTACTTTACAGAAAAGGCTATAGACTACAATGCATTCTAATTAGATAGGGAAATGTGCCAGATGGTCCTTTTCTACCATCATAATAAATTTGTTTATGCCACTCACAACATCCAGCTATAGGTAGACAGCAGCTCAGGGAGAAGGCAGGTTGATTGTATAGGCAGGCAACTGGTAATTTTATAAGCTTAAGCATGTTGACCGGCAGCAGACAAAAGCAGTGGTCATGTGACTAGCCAAGAGGCATTGGAAGGAGTAAGACACTCACTGTGGATTTTTAAGAAGGCAAGGGTCATTGGCACACAATAGTGTTGGTTATTTAGCAAGGCAAAGTTCATACACAAGATACACATGTCATGGCTCAGGGTAGACAGTGGCTCCCTTGCTTTAAATCATCATGTCCTAAGTCTGCACCTCTGTAAATAGGTAGGAATAGGGAGTCCCCTCCCCATCTGGACTTCTGTCATTATAAAGTACAGATATCTATAGGTTACTAGAATTGTCACTGAATTATTTACTGTTGTTTTTAGAAATACCCAGTGAAATATAATGTTGGAGACTGCCTGAAAAACAATGGACCTGCAGTACCTGTGGTTTATGACTTTGGAAGTGCTGATAAAACAGCCTCTTATTACTCACCAAATGGAAGAAGTAAGATCATATCAGTAGACATGTATTCTACATAAAAGAAACATGAACTGTTTTTTGTACCTCAGCATATTTACTGTAAGAATCTTTGCTCTCTTGCAGGAGAGTTCACTGCTGGCTATGTCCATTTCCGAGTGATTAACAATGAGAAAGCTGCACTGGCGCTGTGTGCAGGAGTAAAGGTGACCGGGTGCAATGTGGAACATGTAGGTATTGATAAATATGATAGTGTACAGCCTTAGAATTAAACAACTATTTGTACCTGTTCAATTGATGTTACCGTTACCCCACTCATTGTATCAACTTCAGATGATGAAAGGCTAAGACGGCCTTGCCAAGGTTAGAAACTGCAATCCTCAGACCTGAACAGGTACTACATTTGAGGTATTAGCCACTTGAACTATCTCATCATTTTTACACATAAAATATATAGTCCAATCCATCACCTGTACAATTCTTAGTTATACAGGACCTCTACAATCTAGTCTTAAAGGGACTCTCACATTTTTTTGAAGCTGACTCTTTATTGCAGCCCAGCTAATGTTATGGTTATCTCTCCATTAAAATTATTTAACAAACCATTAACCAGTTTTAATGAAATAGGGAATTTGATCAACTCCTAGCTCAATCACATTTCAGGACACAATGAGCAAGCAAAAGAAACCAGTGCTACAATCTGCTCCAAGAAACAGTGGATAGATACTATGGACTGGACTAAAGATATTGAAACAAATAGCAATTAATTGATGGAAGAAGTACAGGAGGAGCGCCTATGTGCCTTAGTGTCCAAATATTAATACATTGTAGACAAATCCTCAATGTTACAATGCTTCTAGATCCCTTGGTCTCAGGACCTCCAAGACATGGTTTAGCATATGAAACAAAAGAAAAGGATAAGGTGGGACAGAGCAAAGGTGACACTCAAAGTGCAGTAATTTATTTGATAAAACTTCAGATATATGACAAATAACTGTCAATACAATATATAATATGACACAAATGGGAATAAAAGAAGTACAAATATATATAGGTATATAAATGTAAACCTACACACATATAGTAATCAAAGCTGTTGTGTATAGTTGGAAAATATCACAGCTCTAAGAAAATGTGATAAGATGTATGAGCTGGAGGATACATAATACAAGGCAAATTACAGACACCACTATAAATACTCAAATGGTGTTAAATGACACTAGGTTCAATATACACATAACATCTGCTAGTGGATGTTGTGAAATGGTACAACAGTGTGTATATACAGGATAGTGTGCAAAATCGGCAATCAGGGGGTAATTGCAACAGTCAATGCCATCAGTGGAATGTTGGGGGATTCTGGAGCACATGGCTGTAGCACGCTTGGATGAGTGATGATCACACATTCCCATGGAGAACTAAAGCTGCTTTTGATGAGCATTATATTTACCATAATAAAGTAAAGACATTTACTGCTGGGGTTACCCCAAGACTGCCGATTTTTGCACACTATCCTGAATATACACATTGTTGTACCATTTCACATTGTCCAATAGGAGACATTACGTGTGACTTGTACCTAGTGTCTTTTAACACGTTTTGAGTATTTATAGTAGTGGATGTAATTTGCCTTGTATTACAGTTGCCACTTGTTTTGATTTTATATAGATTGATTGATGTACAATCATGTATCCTCCAGTTCATGCATTTTATCACATTCTATTAGAGCTTTGTGATTTTCCAACTACACACAATAGCTTTGATTGCTTTACATGTGTGGGTTCCTATATATATGTATTTTATACTCCTTTTTCTCAATTGTGTCATATTATATATTTTACTGACTATCAGAGCTGTGAGATTTACAAAACGACACAATTAGCTTTGATTACTATACGTGGGTTTACATTTATGTAATATATATTTTATATTTCTTTTATTCCTATTTGTAACATATTATATATTTTATTGACTCAGTTATTTGTGATATAAGTGCTGTTTTATCTATTAAATTACTGCACTTAGTCAACTTTGTTCTGCCCTCCTAATCCTTTTCTTACATTTCAGGAGTCATGACCCCTCTGACAGACAGTGAGACAACTAGAAATGGGTGAACATTTTCACAGCAAAATTAAAACATGCAATAATAAATAATGTCACCTTCCTTTGGAATTTCCTGTTTTTCCATTTTTTTTCAAAATTTTTTATTTCATTGAAATCAGAACTACTAACGTAATTTCATCCCACATAATGAGTTTCCCGCCAAGTATCCCCATCATGCTAATGCATTTTTAAAACTGAACGTTTCATTCAATAATTAAAAAGCTGGTAGCCAAGTTAGTAATAAAAAATTGGCGTTACGTTAAGGGATCTTCCATAATGCTATGTCTACCACCTAAGGGATTAAATGGGTTATTTCTCCAGATGGAAAGAAGTCTAAAGCATGCAGAGAAGGAGAGAGCCAGGGCAGCACACAGAGAGACTGGGATGAGTCTTTCCTTCTTCTCTGCGGCCACCAGATGGGTAAGGATGATGGGAGTTGTAGTGCAATTGATGCGTTGCAGGGAATATGTGTGAGAAGATTACCTCAGTTTGTGCTTTGCAATTTGTCCCAGCTCTCGCTCCCATTCTCTGCATGCTTTAGACTTCTTTCCATCTGGAGAAATAACCCTGTTAATCCCTTAGATGGCAGACATAGCATTGTGGAAGCTCCCTTAACATAATGTCAGTTTCTTATTACTAACTCGGCTACCAGCTCTATAATTATTGTATGCGACGTTCAGTACGCGACATGAGACTCTCTCTGTCATGCAATGTGAGATTCTCATCTCATCATGTGACATAGTTAATGTGTCATGTGGTCACACGCTTTTTTGCATGCAACCTTTTAAAAGTGACCATGGGTTGGCCCTGAATTGGGTTACGGATTGCTGTTTTCCCACCAGGGTGGCCTGCGACCATTCCCCGCTATTATTGTCTTTACATCGTGACCAGAGACCCAGGCCCAGAGTTTGGAGGTTTAGTCCCGTATGGTTGACTAATACGCAATTGGTGTCTAGGCACAGAGAAGATTTATGTAACTATTTTGCCAACAATGTCAATTCTGCTGCTCAGGGTATTGTTTGGGAGGCTGCCAAGGCAGCTGCAAGGAGTTCTCTGATATCTCTTATATAAGTGGAGGTTTTGGAATTGGAGGCTGCTGAGGCGGAAAGACAGTTTGTGGGGAGTGGGGTTTCGGCGTCTTATACTAAGTTTGTTTCCTGCTCGTTGCGATACTCTGCAAAACTTTCTGAACTGAATGCCCATCATGTTTTTTATATGAAACAAAATATTTTTGAAAATGGGGACAAGGCGGGGAAGCTCTTGGCTCATCTTGTTCGCCAGCATAGGGGGACTCCGTTGCTTTCTTCACTCCGGGATTCTGGCGGTGAATTGATACTCGACCCGCGGATGATTAATTTGCGAATCCAGCGCTTCTACACTCATTTATATGAGTCTCGACTAACCCGCTCTGAGTCTCAGATATCTCATTTTATTGATTATTGTGACCTTCCGCAACTTTCCTTAGAACATCGACGCATGCTGGATGCTCCTATACTTCTTAGAGAGGTGATGGAGGCGATTCGTGGTTTGCCGGCAGGCAAGGCCTCTGGTGTGGATGGTCTTCCTGCAGAGTGGTATAAGGAGTTTACTGATATCTTGGCCCCCCATCTCTTGAATACTTTTTACGCTGCCATAGATGACTGACATCTTCCGGATTCCATGAATGACGCTTCCATTATTGTATTACCTAAGCCAGGGAAGGATCCGGAGTTCTGCAACTCTTACAGACCTATTTCCCTTTTGACTACGGATGCAAAAATTGTGGCGAAAATACTGGCTACAAGATTAAATACTGTGTTGGGAACCATCGTACATGAAGATCAGACTGGTTTTATCCCGGGCAAATCGACGTCCCACAACCTTAGAAGATTATTTTTGCACCTGCAGCTTCCACATGACACCATCGGAACTCGGGCGATAGCGTCCCTTGATGCATCTAAGGCCTTTGACTCTGTAGAATGGCCATATCTTTGGCATGTGCTTAGAGGTTTTGGTTTTGGTCCATCCTTTATTAATGGGATTCATATCTTATATGGTAACCCCAGGGCTTCTGTGGTGACGGGTGGACTGAATTCATAGCCCTTTTCTTTGCATCATGGCACTAGACAGGGCTGCCCGCTCTCACCCGGCTTGTTTGCCCTGGCCCTGGAGCCTTTGGCTGTTTTGATTCGTGCTAATCCGTTGATCCGTGGACTCAGTATTGAGGGCAGAGAGGAAAAGATTGCATTGTATGCCGATGACATTCTACTCTTTCTTGGTGACCATGGGGATTCCCTGAGGACTACGTTGCGGTTGGTTGACGATTTCGGTACATATTCCGGATTTCAAATCAATTGGTCTAAGTCCTCTTTGCTCCCGATTGATGGTTGTCTGTGGGAGTCTCGCTCACCGGACGTCCCACTGTACCTATTTGGGGATTCGGGTGGCGGCAATGACGGACTCCTTTTTGGAGATGAATTTGTTGCCTACTATTCAATCTTTTAATGATAAAACAATGGCATGGCTTCACTTGCCCTTAAATGTTATTGGTAGGTCGAATCTTATTAAAATGATTTTTTTGCCCAAGTTTTTATATATTTTTCAGATTACGCCGGTCCCTATTCCTAAAAAATATTTCTGACAAATAGACAAAATTATTTCACATTTCATATGGCGGGGGCGTCGGGCTAGACTCAAGTTGACTACTCTTATGAGACCGAAGCGTGAGGGAGGAATTGCCTTGCCCAACTTTTACAGGTATTACTTGGCAGCGCAATGTCGTTATGCTCTTGACTTTGTTTCCTCCAGGCCTCGCTATCAAACTACTCAGATAGATACACTGTTATTGCAGCCTGCTTATGAGCTACCCCAGTTCTTGCATGGCAGCCCCGCAGTTTTTAAAATTCAGACTACATTAGCTGTAACTCTATATGAGGCTTGGGGGAGTTGAAGAGGTTGCTGGGATATGTGGCCATGGACCCGGATGTCCCCCTGTGGGCCGCCGCGGGTTTCACTTACTGGGTAGTGAGTTTGGTCCTCTGTGGGCTAGATTTGGGATTACTACTCTTGGACAATTGTATCATGATAACCAGCTGAAATCCTTTGCACAACTACATGACAAATGCCGTCTGCCACACAATCTTTTCTATTCTTATTTATGTACCAGACATGCTGTTAGAGCACAGTGGGGTGATAGAGCACCGATGATTGCTACATTCCCGCTTCTTACTAGATTGATGACCCTTGAGCCTCCGAGACCTCTCTCCTTTATTTATCAGTGGTTGGAATCTCACATGAGGTATCAGGAATTTCTCTCATGGAATAAATGGGAACTGGATTTGGGCCCATTGGAGGACTGAGAGTGGAACATGGCTAAGGAGGTGCCAGCCCAGATGGCAACATCGACTAGGCAGCAAATGATACAGTTGAATATTCTGCATAGAATTTATTATACACCAATCAGACTGTTTAAAATGGGGAATTCTGGTACTGACCATTGCCATCGATGTGACAATGTTCAAGGCACGTATTTCCATATGATTTGGGAGTGTCCTGAGGTTGGGAGGTTTTGGACGGAGATAATGCGTATTATGACCCTGGTGTTGGGAAGACCTGTTCCTGCGACTCCAAAGGTTTGCTTATTGTCTGTCTTCCCCGATGAGATTGAGGATGCTAATGACAAATCTCTTCTGCGTGAGCTCTTGGTGATGGCGAGAAAGGTGGTGGCCTTGAACTGGATGTCAGACAGAGCTCCCAATTGCAGGGAGTGGATTAACCTGGTTTCACAGTGTTTTCCACACTATAAATTGGTTTACTTACACTGAGGTACTCCGGCTAAGTTTGATAAGATCTGGGGACGGTGGCAGACCTGGTGGACAGCTAGAGCAAACACTACTGTAGCTCCCGGCGATGTGTAATTTTTTGGAGCTGATCGAATGAATTCATATCTGTTTACCATGTGGATGCTTGTGGCATATACTTGTTGTACACCTTTGTGTCTGACTCTTATCCATGATGGGATTTTGTGGCGACACTGGCTAGTGGGTGGGGGTTGGGGGGGTGCTGTGGGCTCAGGAGAGAGAGGAACTGGGATTGAGGGGTATAGATTTAGCTTAGTTTGGTTAGATGTTAGGAGTTTGGGTTGAATTTCTATAAAAAACCTCAGGTTGACTCTGTACGCCCTATTAATATGCATCTGTTCCTTTTATCTGTTATAAATGTTTGCATACTCTTGTTGTACTTGACTGATATTACATGTACCCTTTTTCTTTGTATGTGTATGGAGTGATCTGATAATAAAATATATTAAAAAAAAAAAAGAAAAAAAAAGTGACCACGGGTAAGTAGGGTTAAAATTACCGGCACTCCAACACAGACAAGGACATGAATGACAATCAGCAGCATTGATTGTGCTATGCTTTATCAGAATCAACAGGGTTATCCTACACTTTGCTATAAAAAGTAACATTGTACTTCTGCTTGGGAAACAAAATCTGTTGAAATGTTGATGGTAGCTAGTATAGAGGTAAAATGGCAAAGAATTGGAATTGCTTGATTTAAGGAACATTGGTAGTAGCCAGTTCTCTGGATGGTTCTAGGCAGTGTGGGTATGATTTGTGGACAGTGATACTGACAGTGACAAAGACAGATTAAAATACTTTTGACTAATAGGTTAGAAGTGCACATGAAATCCTACAGCTAATCTGAGTGACAATGACAGATACTAGATGCACAGAGGCTACTTCATACATTATTTTCAAAATCACTCGACATGATAACCGCTCAATTGTGTACTTTACAGTAAAAATCAACATTACTGTCATGAGGTTCAACATATTTGGTAGGCAACAGGGTAACTGGAAAGGAGGAGTCCTTCACATGTAGAAACAATCAACTGTCTACACAGCCTAACAGAACTTGAATGTTCCAGAGGTTCTACAGAAATTCATAGCGGCCTGGTGTGGGTTAGGCTATTTCAGACAAAAAGCATATCCATTCTACATGACACTGTTTTACATAAACAGTATTCTATCTGTGTATTTCAGCTTCCCTGTTCTCCTGTCCTCATTCAGAACAATCCAGCAATGTAATGAAACATAGGCAAGCTGACCCTCAACCCTTAAAATATCTTTGCCCACACATGAGTGTGTGTAGTTGACTATATGAGTGCTTGAGTTGTGTAAATCTTTCCATTTGTGCATGTGTGTTTTAGTCTGCATGTTTGTGTGTGTGTGTGTGTGTGTGTGTGTGTGTGTGTCCATATTTGTGTGGACCTCCAAATAATAGGAGGTGTAGTCCCCAACACCTGGAGTTCCTACAACTGACTACACTTGGTATAAAGTATAGACCATGTCTCAGAACCTCCATATGCTGGTACTGCAGAACTTCCTCAGCACTGTGAATGCACCAGCCAGACTTCTGAAAAGTGATAAACAGTATTGTGGTGATCTTACTTTCAAGGGCACTGGTGGGTTACTGTGCAACTTGAGTGGGCAAATCATAGTTGGACTACAACTCCCAATATCCTTCCTCAGCTTATTTGTTTTTACAGCTGAGGATGGTGGGTGTTGTACACAAACACTAGATTGAGGGTTACAGGTATTAAATGTATAATGAGAATAGTATAGTATATCTATAGTATAGTTTATCTCAGACTGTTCTGCTGTGTAATTGGGGGATTTGAGCAGGGTAGGGCAAGCAGGGGCTGCACCCCCACTGGCACTGTCCTGCCCAAAACACCCCTGATTGATACCTACAACATGGGAATCCGGGGGGGTACATACCCCCCCCAATACACACTTGACCCCTCCACATAAACATATGGCCTGCAGATTCCCAAGCCTACATCAACAGAAGAGAAGCAAGTTCCTACTATGTATGGGAGGAATAATGCATGTGGTAGTTGCACCCTCACATGACTTATTCCTTTTATCTCCAAACATGTCGTGTGTGAAGTACAGATACAGAAACAGATAATGCTACCTTACATTTACATATAAAATTTTATACACTCCCTGCCTCCCACCCCACACCTTACCCTCTCTGGTTGTGCAGGTAACTCAGTTTGGGCAGTGTGTGCTACACCTCCACTGTACTGCCTGAATTATTGCCTCAGTTAAGGCTTGTGGCAGGACATTTCTGGGATAGTAAACTGATCCCTGTAGACAACAGAATTGTTTAATTTTCATAGCTTTGCACTATTTTCACTGTTGGGTGTATTAAGTAGAGATGGAGGAACTAGTCACATATTTATATAATAACCCCATTATCCAGTTAGAGACTGACTTGTCTTCATTCTTTCAGCACTGCATTGGAGGAGGGGGCTATTTCCCTGAAGGAAACCCCAGACAGTGTGGGGATTTTACATCATTTGACTGGGATGGATATGGGGCTCACAAAGAATCTAGTGCCAGTAAGGAGATCACAGAGGCTGCTGTGTTACTTTTCTATAAGTGATCTGAACCAAGAGTTTTAGAACTGAAAATCAGTCGAGAGGGGCAAGGTTATGTTTATTCAATCACATTGTGTGTAAAACAAAAATAAAACAATGCATTATCCCAAAAACTGGTTCTTTATTCTCTTCTTTATTGTGACAATCCCAGTTAAATTGGTGATTTATTCTTTGTGGGCTGATGTGCCCATTCCAGTTAAACTGATCCTTCAATTTCATTTCCCAAACGTGTTCTGCCCAGGCTTCTTCCTTGTGCGCACTCCTGCCTTTCTGTATCTGCAATAAATGCATTTAAGTCTGATGTGTAACAAAGTATCTGTTCTGCTGTCAAGCACATTAGTCCAGTGTTTCTCAACGTTTTTTGTTCAGGGCACTCATAACACACAATCTTGATTCTTTGAGGCACCCCAACATTTCATGTGTCATTTGTCAAGGGCATTGTGAAGGGTTCAAATAAGTAATATATAACTATTCTTGTGTTTCATAATTAGAATAACAAAAACAACTATACTGTGCAAAAATATTTCTATAAATAATCATTTTAAACTCAACATTCAGATTTTTGTCAAAGTCTTTATAGAAAACAAGGGGCACCACAAGTGGATGTTTGAGGCACACCAAATTACACGGCGCCCTGGTTGAGAATCCCTGAATTAGTCTGTACTATGGTGATATTAATAATGGTCCAGTAGCTTTCTCCCTCATATGACTATAAACTGTGAAACATTACCAATCAGTGTCCATAGGCTTTGTAAGAGAATTAAACGTGTTGTGTATGAAGAGCAGCAGGGCAATTAAGGGTATTAAGCTACTAGCTTTGTTTGACTATCTCAGCCCTCCTGCCAATCAGCATCCAGTTTTGTGTACTCTTAAAAGGAGTTGTTTTAGAGCTTCACATTGAAAACTCTTGTAAGAACTTTACCTTTATACCTGAAGAGTATTGCTCAATTACAAATTTTATTGTAAAATATATAGAAATTGAATTATATCTGGACAAGCAACTTCACCCTATAAAGATGAATGGGGATGAATAAATATATAGCTTTTATATTTCAATGTTATGGTTTTAAATCCCAATATGAAGTTTATATTCAGCTGAAGAAGTCTACAGTAGGACCATCTCTTGCTACATAATTATGATAATATCACGGTGCCCGTGATCTTCTTTGCCAGTGACATTGCTACTTCCTGTTCTATTCCTGCTGGGCTCTTATTGGCCGCTGGGTTCTGCCCCACCCAGCGTTAGCCTTTTTAACCTCAGTCCTGTCATTACTTTGGCGCCCTTTCGTGGTGTTCCTGTACCTGGCGTTTGTACTGCTGTTGGTTCCTGCTCAGCGTATGACCCAGTTTTGCCTGACCTTGCTCCTGTCTCTTCCGCTCCATGATTCAGTTGCTGACTAGGATTGGCTGACTACTGCTCTGTGTACCGATCCTGGCTGTGGCTGACTACCCGATCCATTGCTGACTAGGACTGGCTGACTACCACTCTGTGTACCAATCCTGGTTGTGACTGACTACCCGATCCGTTGCTGACTAGGACTGGCTGACTACCACTCTGTGTACCGATCCTGGCTGTGGCTGACTACCTGATCCGTTGCTGACTAGGACTGGCTGACTATCACTCTGTGTACCAATCCTGGCTGTGGCTACTACCCAATCCGTTGCTGACTAGTGTCTTCCTGGGACTAGTGCCTAGCCAGTGCCTGTCAGTGTTGCCTCCGGTTACCCTGGTCTCCTGGGACTAGTGTCTTGTCAGTGCCTGTCAGTGTTGCCTCCGGTTACCCTAGTCTCCTGGGACTAGTGTCTTGTCAGTGCCTGTCAGTGTTGCCTCCGGTTACCCTAGTCTCCTTGGACTAGTGCCTTGGCCTTGCCTGTCAGTGTGCCTCCAGTTACCCTAGCTTGCTGCCGTTCTCTCCCTAGCCTTCTAGGGATTCTGCCCTGCAGTCACCTACCGTCTCGCTAGTTGGGAACACTGAAGTTCTGTTCCTGGCTCCTGTAGTCTGATCCAGCCTGCTTTATTACGGTTTTGTTTTGCTATTCCTCCTGCACCCTGACCTGTACCAGATTTGGGAAGTGCCACGGTACTGTCCGGATCTGGACCTGTGAAGGGTGACCTTGTGCACTTTATTATTCTTAATAAAGCTGATTTTACCTTACTAAATTGTTTGAGTGTTCTTACAAACCGTGACGGATAATTTGTGCATGTGTCACGGTTTTTGATGAACACTCCGACAGAACAGTAAGGTTAAAATGACTTTATTAGAATAAAGAGCATACACGAATATAGGCCCTAAGGCCCAAAATACAGATCGTACAAATATATAAATATATATACACTGTAGGATACAGCCAGAAGGACCAGTATAGGTAGACTGAATGGACAGGGTACAGACTGGCAGTGAGGATTCTGGCAGAACCAGTGAGATAGGAGTTACACCGTTCTGGAGATGACAACAGGAGAGCATACACAGGAGGTTCAATATAGGAGGACTGGCACAACCCAGACACCTGGGTACTGAACCAAAAGGAGCGAGGCAACACTGACCCAGGCTGTATGCCGTAGGTAATGAGTAGTGTTGAGCGAGCGTGCTCGGCCGATGCTCGGATCGGCTCGAGCATCGCTCTGCTCTGCACATGGCGGTACTCGTACGAGTACCGCCATGTGCTCGCCCGACATGCTCGGGTGAAGAGGATCTGTGCCGGAAGAGGCACAGATCCGAAGACGCTCCGCTGGACCACCAGGGAATGGAGGTACGGGGGCATTGCGGAGATGAAGGGGGCATTGCGGAGATGAAGGGGGACATTATGGAAGAGGGGCATAGACTCTATGCCCCTCTTCCACAATGTCCCCCTTCATCTCCGCTATGCCCGTCTTCCACAATGTGCCCCTTCATCTCCGCTATGCCCCTCTTCCACAATGTCCCCCTTCATCTCCTATGCCATAGAGGAGATGAAGGGGGACATTGTGGAAGAGGGGCATAGCGGAGATGAAGGGGGACATTGTGGAAGAGGGGCATAGAGTCTATGCCCCTCTTCCACAATGTCCCCCTTCATCTCCGCTATGCCCCTCTTCCACAATGTCCCCCTTCATCTCCGCTATGGCATAGGAGATGAAGGGGGACATTGTGGAAGAGGGGCATAGCGGAGATGAAGGGGGACATTGACCAGGCACCCTCCGCTCATCAGAGCAGGGGGTGCCTGGTTTAATGCTCGAGTGCTCCCATTCATTTGAATGGGGCTCGGGTGCTCGGCCGAGCACTCGAGCATCAGGGGGTGCTCGGTCAGAGCACCCGAGCACCCGAGCATCGGGGTGCTCGCTCATCTTTAGTAATGAGGCAACGCTGACCCAGCTCTATGCCGCAGGTAACGAGACAACTCTGACCCAGGCTCAGACTGCAGATAACGTGGCAACCATGTAATGGCAGCACAAACCCTAGGGAAGGGTTACCGGAGACCAAGTCAACTGCTAACAGACAAACCCTAGAACGCTAGGGGTGGATCGAGACAACAGTAAATAGATGTAACGCAACCAGTGTCCCCTCAACCTGCGGAATGGTAAGTGCAACGCTGGCTCTAGAGCTCGAGGCTTCTGCAGTAAACAGTATTCGCCCTTACCTGGACGATCCAGGTACTCACAGGGTTAATAGTCAACGTCCAGAGAATAACTGCAACTCCCAGAGGGAGGGAGCCCAGCGCTACTAGGAAGGAGGACACAGAGAGTGATGAGAGTAACACAGTCAGTGATAGAACACTGTACTGGTACTTCGATTGTGCACACCGCCAGCAGCGGTTAAGAGAGCGGCTTAAGCACAGGCTTAGCCTTTGGTTGACAAGAAATAGCACCACGCGGTGCACATCGACAATGACATACAAGACCCAGTAATCACTGTGACCACACGAGGTTGCCAAAGGGTACATCCAGACACAGCCGGTACCGGAGACGGTACTTCAGCCAGAAGTAGTCAGCAAAGGAGCAGTTCACAGCCACAAGCAGTCAGCAACGGAGCGGGATCTTCAGCCGGATACGGTCAGCAATGGAGCGGACACTACAGCCAGAAACAGTCAGCAACAGAGCGGGTTCTACAGCCAGACACAGTCAGCAACGGAGCGGGATCTCCAGCCAGATACAGTCAGCAACGGAGCGGGTTCTTCAGCCAGATGCAATCAGCAACAGAGCGGGTTCTTCAGTCAGATACAGTCAGCAACGGAGCGGGTTCTCAGCCAGATACGGTCAGCAACGGAGCAGGTTCTCAGCCAGATATGGTCAGCAATGGAACAGCAGAAACAGGAACTCAGGGACGTAGTCAGGCAGGCCAGGTCATACACGATAAGCAATAGCACGGATACACAGTCAGGAACTCGTACACCACGAAAGGGTGCCTAAGGAAAGACACCCCAGGGTATATGAAGGCAAGCCCTGGTAGGAGCAATTATAACCAGCTAATCAGAGAACAGTAATGGATAACAATGTCGCCTTTAGAGCAGGAAGCACGGGCACCGTGATAGCATGGGATATTTTCATGGGAGTCCGCTTTCTTCTCCCCAAGCAGTACCTTTTATGAAAAAGTAATTTTTTACAAGAACTTTATAAACAACCTTTTCTTTATCAGGAAGAGAAACACAGATTATTGTAATACATTTCACCAGTATCCGAATAACATCTTTTGTGAGATAATTTTCACTGCAAGTACCAATGCTGGACTTTTTGGATGCATTTTTTTCCTGGCCTGATGGCTCCTAAGGATGCTTAGTCCTATTGACTAGGGTTGGGCAAAATTTTTCTTCTCAAAAGAGAATCAGGAGAAACATAGCACTTTTCACCAAGTGGTATTTTTTTTGTGAAAAGTGTTTGGGGGGTTTTTTCGCCTAGCTCATTGAAATCAATTGGAAGACCGAATTTCTCCCTACCACATGGTAAGTTCCCCTTCTTTTCCTTCAGACATAGTATAAAAGGGGTGTCAGGTTTCTGCAGCATGACATTCTGTGCTTGTGAGAGGAAGAGAAAGCAGCACATTTTTGATTTATAGAAGACAGGCTAATAAAGTGGAGTTAAAGCTTAGTTTATGGAGTTTTATAGGTAGGACATTTGCTTTATGTATTAGGGGAGTCAGGTGGACTCTGGGGGACAGAAAGGGCGAAAGGAGGTTGACCCCAAATATCCCAAACATCTTTGCAACTGTCTGGGAAGACATATGCATCCATGATCCAAATTATTTTCTGATCTAGCTGTTAACTTTGTGCTAAGTGACTTTGAGTGTGGGAGAAGGGTGCAAAGGAAATTTATCCCAAATATGGCAAAATTCTGTGTGGCTGATTGGACATACACAGGCAGCCATGATCCAAGTTCCTTCCTGATCTGACTGTTCTCTGTACTAGGGGCATCTAAGGGTGTGGGAAGGGATCAATTGAGAATTACCCCAATTATCCAAAAATTCTGTGTGTCTTACTGGGAAGAGCCTGGGGAAAGAAGCAGTTGAACAGGGAGCATGGTTTATTTTTATTTTTGTTGACATTGATAGAGATGAGGGACAGTTAATTAAAAACAAATTATAAAATAAAAATTGATAGCTGGTAGAGAAAGGGTCCCTGCCATGAGCTGTGACCTAGGCAGATTGATACTAGACAAAATAGAGTATTTTGTAGAAGGCCAGGGCAAGACATCACACACAGTCAGTTCTATTGTGTACTCTACAGTAAAAACATGCAGTTGTTAAGTAATGTCCAACAAACACACAAGGGGCAGGGGTGGGGCGAAAGGAGGAGGAGCAGTGCAGGAACATGTAAGTAAATTGGAAGTCCACAAACTCACTAAAGTCATTGTTGCTGCAGCATGTACAATAAATGATGAAGATCCTTCGCCTCCTGAGGAGGCAATTTGTCAAAGTCCTACACAAAGTACTAACACCACCAGAACCAGTTCTATTAATAAACCATCTAAAAACACTGAAGATGACATTCTAGTATTGATGGCATAATGGAAGAAGGTGTAGCAGTTTAAACAACTGTTGCATCTGACAGCGAGACAAACAAGCACAAAATCACCTGTCGTCAAAGTTGTAGAGAACATTGCAAAAATCCCTCAAAGGGGATAAGTAAAAATAAATTGTTTGAGGCCTTGAAAAGCCTAGAAGAATATAAAAGTATTGGGGAAGAAACAGTGGGCAATGCTGAGGATGACCTAATTACTGACTATGATGATGTAGATCTAGAATATATTCCTGCAGCATCCTCCTCTTCTTCAGATACAGATGAAGTTGAGAGTGAGATAGGGGATGACATAGCCACCACTGGAAAGGAGCACTGTTTCTGCCTGGACAAGCAAAGATTCCCAAAAATGTAGTTTTCCCGACAGTCTTCATCATTATTTTCACAGCTTCCAAGTCCTACTCAGCCACCCATACTACCAGTGTTGATTATCCAGCAACAACACAGGTTATTAATATTGACAACCTAAGCAAGGATGAGTGCCTTTGTTGTTGAAAGTGCAGCATCTTTGACACCTAGTAGCAGTACAATTGCAGCAACATCTAGCCACAGTAATAGTAGCAGCCCCTCAGGAACTCCTCAGTCAATGAAGTCCACAGTATGGAGATACTTTACTCACATTCTATAAGTTCAACATATTACTATCTGTTGTCTGTGTAAAAAGCACATGCACAGGGGAAAGCAAGTTCCCACCTAGGTACCTCCTCACTGAGATTCCACCTGAAGCATAACCATGGGTCTGACTGGGAGACACACCATCAGCATACCAGAGGTGCCACAACTAGCAGCAGCAGAACCATTTCTAAAAGGGGCTCTGGAGGACGTATGTTGGACATATACAGGAAGGGGTTAAACAGGAGACCCAATTAGGTTTATATCTTCACATAAATAAATAATAATTTAAAATTAATTTGAGAACTTTACACAATACTAGGTATTGACACCCTACTTCACAATAAATAACTGATTAAAATAATCAATTATGCATATTTGTGCAAAAAATATATATAACTTATTTAAGTAAAATATACTATATATAAATTGTAGTCAACAATGATATAAATGAGTGAACACCAGCTGAAATAGACAAAACATATAAATTGCATTATTATTGTCAAAGATAGATTATACCAAGAACATACCCAGAATCTAAATCTAATAATATATGTCTAGAAAGTATAACAAAACTTCATGCAACATATACCATAAAACAATAATAGCAATCTTATTTAAAACCTAAAACACTTCAATGGTTAACACACAGATACCAAGTATATGGATGCCCCACCCCAGATGGGGGCTTCTTTTGTCTAGTGAGAGATTTAAAGTGTTAGTAATGTCTAAAAAGACTTTTTTGCATTTAGAAGAGCTTAAAAAGCTGATCTAAACGCAAAAAAAAAGTATCTCTCAAACCGCTATGGTTTAAGAGATACGGGCGTTTAAAGTTTGCTGTTTCGTGTCGGTCGACATGGTGGCGCTTTCAGGCACACGTTTTAGACCATTCCAATGAAGGGATTCCGTGTAAGTAAAGAGATCTCGGCACTTCTCAAGCGCCACCGTGTCGACCGACACAAATCTCCTGCTGACAGCTTTACAGCTGTCAGTAGGAAACAGCAAACTTTAAACGCCAGTATCTCTTAAACCATAGCAGTTTGAGAGATACGTTTTTTTGCATTTAGATCAGCTTTTTAAGCACTTCTAAATGCAAAAAAGTTTTTTTTAGACATTACTAACACTTTAAATAAACTTCCCACTGTACAAAAGTTAGACCCAAAAATACATGCAACAAAGAAAACTCTAAAAACACAAAGCAAAATAGACAAATAGCAGCTGGAAGGTTAATAAATTAATTCAAAGAATTCCCCAGATCAAATATTAGCTAAAATAACCTTTCCAGAGACACAATATATTATTCTAGAAATATCAAAAATTATATTAACTAATATATAAACAAGGCTATATGGATCCAACTGCTATCAACTATTTCTCAATTATCTGGATATAATTTGTAATTAAGTAATTAATTCTGATTAATTTCAGAATACAACTAAAGCCAAATATAGCTTACTAGTTGAACAGCCCGTTACACGGGCCACAGTGCCTCTGGCAGCCGGTCGCGGGTCTCCCGCGCCTCAGCTGATACAGAGCCTCTGGCAGCCGGTCGCGGGGCAGTCACACGCAGTGGAGACTGCCCGCGCCTCGGCTGATACAGAGCTGGACGCTCCTTCGGAGCGCCCAGCTCTGTATCAGCCGCGGCGCGGGCAGTCTCTACTGCGTATGACTGCCGCACGCACAGCAGTGTCTACTGTGCATGTCGAGCGTTACACACAACTTGGCGAATTATTATATAGGATAATGTATTTCACTCTGTAAAGCTGGCCAGACAATATTTAGCAAAACTATATAAAATATTCCCCAAATATCAAGGAAATATTTATATGATTCTGAAATGTTGTAGAATTAAAATAAAGAGAAATATAGTTACCAAACAATAGGTGTGTTTCTTAGAATCTCTTTAGCAGCCAGGAACAGGACAGCCAAGACCAAGAAAAATCAGGAAAAGTCCCTGAACTATCCTAGGCCTTAATATTTATAATGTAAAATTGTTATTATCAGAAAGCCCAATCTCCTCTGATTGGGTCTCATTAGAATATGACATCATCATTATTATCTGATTGTACAGTCTAAATTTCTAATTTTACTATGAAATCATTCATTACACTAGTAATAACTCTATGATTCCTGAAGATGCGCACTTACTCTATTTTAAAATTGTCCTTGATAAATTTTTATTATCAAGAGAGAGGAATGTAGGGAGTTACAATACATCACATAAACATGTCATCCTACCAGACTTTCCCATATGGGGGTACACTTTATCCCAGACCTGTTGTATGCAAGAGAGTCATATATTCCCATAAAAATGTTATTCGGTTATTTCCACCCCCTACCTTGAAGCAAAGGGCCATTGTTTTAACATGATACCATTTATACACATCTTAAAACAGACTTTCAGAGAATTTTGCTTAAAAAAAATTTACCAACTCCTTCCAGTCATGGCAATGTCTCTACACATAATAGATGTGCTGTTGATGTGTAACAATGTGTGCCAAGAGTTTGTTCTTTTGAAATACCACCTATGGCTCCTGCCGTAGAGAAGTATGACTCTGAGTTTGCTGTTGGAGATAGCAAGAGTCATAGACTGTGCACACATGCTGGTTCTACCTTCACCACCTGCTCTAGTCATTGTTTAAAACAATCAAGTTACAAGGTTTTTCTACCATGTACTGCCAACCCACACTTACTGAATTCTTGGGAAGGAGTCAAAAACATCACAAAAATAATCCCAAAGTAAGCATATGTAATGGCAAGGTTGCCAAAACGTTCTCAATGGACATGCTGCCACATTCTTTTGTTGAAAACCGAGGATCTAGAGAAATTATATCATGTGTAGCTACTTGCTGGCATATCCCAAGATGCAGTTATTTTTTCAGGATGGCTGTGACAGAATTGTACAAGCAAGTGGTTAGTGTGGTGGGCAAAGGCCTGGAAAGCCACTTGACTACAGACATGTGGACAAGTGGGCAAAGCACAGGCAATTTGACTGTGACTGCTCACTGGGTTTCCCTCCCACCACCATCTATGGGCAATGCTATTAGCTTACAGCATCAAGTGACAGCCAGTAATCTTGACTCTTGTTATGGTACTGTGATTAAAAGGCAGCAGCAGGATGGCCCATAATATTAGCATGCCACATTGTGCATGCATAGTTTTGGAAGGCAATCCTAACAGCCATAGATGTATTAAGTAAAACTAGAGCAGCTGATAGAGGAATGACTTGTACCCTGCTCCTTGAGAGCTGTTTGTTTTGTCTGCTAATAATGGCTCCAACATAATAGCTGTGTTTCGAATGGGAGATATGGTGCATATACCCTCTTTGCCTATGTGCTAAGTTTAGTTGTGACCGGATTCTTGACAGAATCAGAAACCCTCAGAGAGATGCTGAATATCTCCAACAAAATCTGTGTCCATTTTAGCTATTCGTATTGTGCACACAACTGTCACGGTTACCCAGAGAAGTTCAGGAGTCAGTACGGTTTAGTTAATGCAGTTTATTAACAAATGACATAAAGAGGATATATACAATATACACACTAGGAATAAGCACAGGGTAATAGCCAGCAAGCCTGCTATCACAAATAATAGGTTGCAATGCTAAACCACTTGTCACGGTTTGTTAAGACTCTCAGACACAGAGTTAGATAAAAACACAACTTTATTGAAAAGTTTAAAGGGAACCCTTGTGGGTAACATACACATATAACATTTAGCGATAATACATGGTAGCATGAGTAGTGGTACAAAGAATGAGACACAGGCTCTACCGGCCTTGCCAGTACCGGGTAAGGCAACCTTAGGTGGCACAAGATGGAAACGGTTCTACCGGTCTTACCAATATACCGGGCAAGGCAACCTGGAGACTGGTACAACGAGTAGTATTAGGTTCTACCGGCCCTGCCAATATACCGGGCAAGGCAGCCTGGAGACTGACACAACGAATAGTATTAGGCTCTACTGGCCCTGCCAATATACCGGGCAAGGCAGCCTGGAGACTGGTACAACGAATAGTATTAGGCTCTACCGGCCCTGCCAATATACCGGGCAAGGCAGCCTTGAGACCAAGACAGCAAGTGTGGAGGCTCTACCGACCTTGCCAATACCGGGTAAGGCAACCTTAAATTGGTACAATGTGGAATAGGTTCTACCGGCCTTACCAATATAGCGGGCAAGGCAGTCTGGACTGCAAGTACAGGATGACAGCAACTATGGCCTCAGTGACTGTCTTAAGGTGGGATAGACCAGTCACATAAATGGATGGACTGAGGCCCACTAGATAGTCAGGATGGTATAGGCAACCTGTAGTGCTGGAGCAAACCAGTATCCGCGTACTGGAGTACACAGTCTCTACCGGTGCTGATAGATCTGCAGCAAGCAACCGGTTAATACATGGAGCGAACCAGTACCAGCGTACTGGAGGAACAACAACTCTACCGGTGCTGTCTAGGACTGAACAGCAACCGGTTATGCATGGAGGGAACCAGTACCCGCGTACTGGAATGACCAAAACTCTACAGGAGCTGTCTAGGACTGCGCAGCAACCGGTTATCCATGGAGCGAACCAGTACCCACGTACTGGAGTGACAGAAATACTACCGGAGCTGTCTAGGACTGAACAGCAACCGGTTTGACATGGAGCGAACCAGTACCCGCGTACTGGAGTGACAGAAATACTACCGGAGCTGTCTAGGACTCAACAGCAACCGGTTTGATATGGAGCGAACCAGTACCCGCGTACTGGAGTGACAGAAAGCTCTACCGGTGCAACAGGCAGCCGGCTGTAGATGGAGCGAACCAGTACCCAGAGGTACACAACCAGCACCGGTGCTGTAGATGATAATGAGCAACCGAAATATATGTGAAGCGAACCAGTACCCGCGTACTGGAGAAACCTGGAACTCTACCGGTGCAGCAGCAGCAGGTTAGTATGTGGAGCGAACCAGTACCAGCGTACTGGAGTAACCAAGATCTCTACCGGTGCAACATCAGCCGGTTGTATGGGGAGCGAACCAGTGCCCGCGTACTGGAGTAACCTAGATCTCTACCAGTGCAACAGCAGCCGGTTGTATGTGGAGCGAACCAGTACCCGCATACTGGAGAGTGGAACACAAGTGAATGAAAATGTCACCAGGGCGACTGGAGGAGACAGGCACAATGCAGGCGATCCAGGAGCAGGAACACAGTCGTTGATGGTCAGGAAACAGATCTACAGGCAGTCAACCAGAATGGCAGCAGGGAACAGCAGCAGGGACAGCAACCCCAATCGGATCAGGAATGGATGCTGGAACCAGGGAAGCTGGCGAACAGGAACTCAGGCGATCACAGATGAGCAGGAACAGAGAAATGGCCCAGGAAGCTCAGGAACTCAATGCAGGTGCAAGCAGCATAGAGACAACACAAAAGGGCAACCAAAGGGTGCCCAAGCTCAGTCTAAATAGGCAATGCAGGGCGGGCTGAAGGCAGACAGCCAATGGAGAGCCCCCTTCAGGTAACTGACAAAGAAAGGCAGCAATCACGGGCACCGTGATACCACTATGCTGGAGACTAGGCCTTGGCCACTGGAATTCTCAGCTGGAACCAGGAACAGGAACTGGAACAGGAACCCAGGATCTTGATCCGATGAGGAAAGAGGTCTGACTCAGCTTGCAGTCAGAAGGAAATATCACTGACTCACACCTGGAGCCAGTAAGGGTGAATACTGACTCATGCCTGCAGTCAGTAGGAGCGAATACTGACTCACGCCTGCAGTCAGTAGGAGCGAATACTGACTCATACCTGCAGTCAGTAGGAGCAAATACTGACTCACGCCTGCAGTCAGCAGAAGTAAGGTGAAAACTGACTCACGCATGCAGTCAGCTATGCAAGTCTACCAGAGCCCCAGGCCCACACTATATTGGGTGTCTGAACACCAGGGGAAAAGATGAAAGAATAGTCAGACAGAGCCACAAGTCAGCATCAGAGGGGGTAGTCAGACAAGTCGGGTCATACACAGTTCAGGTAGTCAGCCAGAGCCACAATTCTGCACCACTTTGGTTGTCCACTATTAGGGGTTAGGCAAAAGAATAGTCAGACAGAGCCACAGGTCAGCACTAGAATGGATGGAAGACTAGCCAGGTCATACACGGAGCCCAAGGTAATAGAACTGCTATGAACAACAACGCAAGGGCAACTGAATCAGGCCTCAGTCTGCCCTTTAAACTCCTCCACAGGAAGTAGGAGGAGCCGCTCAGAGTGAGGAGGTAGGCAGTTGGTAAGGGGAGACTACGGGAAGCAAACAGATAAAACAGAGGCCTGCAGCATGCTTGAAGCCTCGCACCTGCAGATGATGCTGAAGTCAAGGTAAGCTGTAACAACAACACACTATATTCCATATAAAAATGTAACAACCTGTTACATCACAAGTTGAAAATGGAGGTCCCTACCAGGTGGAATTCCACTTTGTACATGCTAGAGCATTTGAACAAGCAGAGTAAGGCCATTAGCGAGTAAACAGTGCAAAACTGGAATGCTTTGGAGGAAGCCTCTTTGTCACCTGGACAATGGCAACAAATGTGCAATGTATGTGAGTTGCTGAAGCCGATTGAAAAGGCAACCATGATGGTCAGCAGTATTGGAGCAGTAGTTAGTGAAATTCTTCCACTTATATCTTTATTGCATAAAAAACTGAGGAGCATGGCTGAGGAATCCTACCATAATGACAACACGGACATGTACCAGTTGAAGTTTAAGCTTGCTTTGAACAAGACCCTCAAGGAATGAAGAATGTTTTCTTGCCACTTTGCTGGCTCCCCACGTTAAACACAAAATGTCAGAATTACTGCCAAAGCATGATCAGTTTGATCTCTTAGATTCTGTCAAGGAACATAAATATATGGTTATCGACAGAGTGGATGTTTGAAATGTAGAGGATGAGAGGGAGAAAGTTAAAAACTGCTAGAAAGCATACTGAAAAGGAAGAGAGAAAAGGGTTTAGACCAGCAGCAGTAGGAACTGTAACATCAACCAGAACATCTCATTCTCAACATAATTCTGAATACAGGTGATTGAGGTGTTTCAGGGGAGGCAATCAAATATTTGTGGTGGTGGTGGTGGTGATGGCACTGGTGCCCTTTCATCTCTATGGGACTTGCTTCTTGAGTATGAGTTTTTTAACTGATACACCATGCAGCTCCTAGGAGTGGCCTCACTGCACGTGAGATGGTTTCAGGATAAATATGTTCTCAGCAGAGGCTATGACCCCATGGACAACTGGCAAACAGAACAATGTGTGTTACCAGAACTGACATGAACAACTGTGGAAACCCTTAGTTGGCCACCAGCAAGCATTTAATCTAAATGTGTTTTCAGTGCAGTGAGCTATTGTGTATATTCGTAGGACATGACTATCAAGCTGAATTGCTGGGAGGCTAAAACTCTTAAAAATAAACCGACATTTAATACAGTATAAGGATCAGGTAGCAGAAGTGGACAAAACCACACATCAGAGAAAGCCAGGGTGCATATATTATTAACAGAAGCACTAAGGATCAAGAGGATGAGGACGAGAGATATGAAGGGTTGCTTCAGCACCACCATACACATGTGCCCCATTCATTGTAGGTTGGAACCTTTTTTTTAATCTATTGGGCCCTGAGTAAATCATTTGTTTTAGGACTCCAGCTTGCCTAAAACAAACGCTGGGCCCCTGAGTTAATATTTTTTTCAGGGCCCAGGCTTGCCAAAAACAAACCCTGAGTAAATATTTTTGCAGGACTGAGGCTTGCAACATATGCAAGGCAAAAGAAAACACAGTTTCCTTAATTGGGACTGTTTCCCCCTTTTCACAACCTTGTGACAAAAAAGTGCACAGTGTACCTACTGCATTATGCATACCCAAGGGAAAAATATTTTCACAACCATGAGTTCAGTGAAGGAACATATGGAAAAGAATGTAAAATAAAAAATAGAAAGGAGGGAGCCCAATAGTTCCTTAACCCCTTAACGACCAGCGTCGCGGTCACTTAAGGACCACGGAGCATTTTTTTTTTTTTGTAATTTCCGGTTCCGGACTCCCCAATCAGCATGCAGCCGTGGGTGGAGCACAGAATTCCATGACGGTCATAGTACGTCATGGATCGTTAACTCAGATCTACCCATGATGTACTATGACCGTCAAGGGTTGTTAAGGGGTTAAATTACAACTTTTAACTGGTAAAATTCTTTTCCAAATTTTCTACTCACTTTGAAGATGGTTGTCAGTGGCATATGCCAAATAACAACATTTGCGCTTACAGGGAACGTAATTATGTCCCTGTTCAGGAAACACCAGGATCAATCCAGATAGAATAAAGGGAAGAAAAAAATCATTTGTAAAAATGATTTAATATATAAAACTAATAAAAGAGCAATAATTAGGCTAATGCCCAATAAAACTGCCTGTTAAACACACGACCTTTCACAGAGTAACTGCTTTATCAAGTAATCGGCAGATGTCTATACCCAGTCTATACCCAGGATATCATTGGAATACATTTCATGGGCCCTATACTGGACTTTGTTATGGTTTTCAATCACTTCACGGGATCATGAACAGCCAAGTAGTTTCTCAGAGACTCCACTACCCATTAAACTACAATACACTTCTTAATCACAGAGTAGTAGGCTGTCTTTGGAAAACCCTCCATATTCAAAAATACATTATACTATGTCATGGCACAAATCTCAGTTTAGTGATTCTTTTTTCTGAGAAACCAGGAAGAAACCACTTTGGGTCTATTTCAGGAATCCAAAAAGTATCAGTTCTGGGATCAAACTAACTGGCCACAAACACAACAAAACCTTGCATTCTCATTGACGGGCTTTAACTTTGAATATCAGAGGTCTCCGATGCATTGGAAAGCAATGCAAAAGTGTCATCTCTAGCATTCAAGGGGTTAAAAGCTCCAGGTAAATCTTTGTGAATTTACATTTGTTTTCTTTGGTGCTAATTTGCTCTAGAATTCCTCCTTTTTAACTTTCTGAAGAGTCCCTTAATGTCTTACAAGGTATGATCTTGTCCAAACAGACATCCTAAAATAATTAAGGAAGTTATTATTTATTTCTTATGTGACTGCTGGGGACCATCTGTGTAGCTTCTGAAGGCTGGAATGTGATATCTCAACGTCTCATAGTTTAGCCTCATCACAAGATTAGACAGATAGCCATGATAGCTATTTGCAGAATTCAGCCCAACTAGCAAAACTGGTCTGCTACCATAGAAAAACATTGCTGAGCGTTATGTGTCATAAATTCTTAATGTTTAGCAGTTTTAGAAATAAGGTCATGAAATCTGCATGTTTACTTGTTACAAAACAGATTCCGAGGGGCAATTTCAAGACTTCCTAAATCCAAACAGAGCTTTAATGGTACAAAAGCTTAGAAAATGTATCAGCCAACATAAAATCTCCACGTTGGACCCCCTCTGGCATGTAAAAGTGGTGCCTTCTAGAGAAATACATATATATTTCTTAATAAATACGGCATTGGGGATCTTATTAATGACACTCATGAATGGCTTCACATTCTTCAAAAATGTACAGGCAAAGGGTGGTCACACTAATTATTGATATGATTTAGATTTTTCTTCTGTTCATTCACTATGCATTTTGTTAATTGATAAATATAAACTATTAACATGTCTATTTTTGAAAGCATTCTTAATTTACAGCATTTTTAGGCACAAGCCCTGATGAATCAGTGATGATTTTTGGACTCAGATTGGTTAGAGGCACAAGCCAAGAGGAGTCAGTGATTTGTTGGACCTGAGTTTGTTAGAAGCACACTCCCTAGGTATCAGTGATTTTTTGGACTAAGGCTTGTTAGAGGCACAAGCCCTGAGGATACAGCGATTTGTAGGACTTAGGCCTGTTAGAAACAAGTCCCCAAGTCCCCAAAAATATGTTTTTATATATAGGCCACTTGTTTGAAAGTACAAACCCTGAGCAAAAAAAATATAAAAAAATAAATCCCTACTGGCCTAGTGCCAGCAGGTCATTTTATGGTGGCCGAATGCCATGGTGACATTGTGACATTTGTGACTGCTGTTACTGCTCTGCTGCTGCGTTGTTTAAGCAGCAGGACAATTAAGGCAGTTCCAATGGAATGAAATCAATAACATCAGTGATATGGGTGATTATGGTTCCACTTTCCACTAGCTCCAGTGATGCACCTGAAGCAGTAGAAGCACCACAACTAGCCCCCCTTCCCTACTTCAGGTATATGTGGAAAAAAGAAGTTGGCAAATAATGCTTCCCCTCCTGCAATTCCTCCCAAATCATTTGTGTGTTGGAATTTTTTCCTTGACAACAGGAAGGAACTGTGCCTTTCATCAGCATCTGCAATGTGAACAGTGTGTGGTGAAAATAAGGGAAGGACTCATCTGCACTCACAAAGGAACAATTGACATATCTGCAAACAACTGGCACAACTAAAAACAAACACCTTGATGCTTGAGTCCGAAATATCAAATCAGTAATTTCCCCAGAACTCAAGTACTGCTGCTGTCACTATGCCTTTTGTCCACTATGCTAAGGACACATGACAAGTAGCTGAATTAATAAAAATGATGAATCCTCCCTGCCACCAGCTTAGCATATTCTGTGGGATAGAATCTCCTCAGATGCTGCCTGATTCCATGCCTGCAATTGGTATCCTTTTAAAAGGTCGCACAAGAAAGCGTGCAACCAATTAGTGCATTAACTATGTTGCCACAATACAAATGGAGACCTGAGAATCTCGCATTGCATGAAAGAGCAAGATTCTCAGTTTGCGCTGGAAAAGTTCACTAAAAAAAGATGTTGATGAGCACTGCTCTGGCCAGAGAGAGAGGCCTGGAGCAGTGCTGGATGTGGGCACAGAAAGGGTTAAAGACATACTACAAGGGAATAAAGGCGTGTACTATGGAGCTTTCTCATCACTGGCCAGGACATTCCCCTCATGATGCCTGAGTGCTGCCTCTGCTCTCTCTCCCCTGTCATTCATCCAACCTGCATCAGTAGTTAAGCTTGGATGGATGGATGACATAGTGTACGCATTTATTCCCTTGCAGTATGTCTTTAACCTTTTCCGTGCCCACATCCAGCACTGCTCCGGGCCTCTTTCTTCCTCTCTCTCTGGCCGGAGCAGCGCTCATCAACATTTTTTTTGTGACCTTGTATAGCACGACCTGAGAATCTCGTGCTTTCACTCAGTGCGAGATTCTCAGGTCACCCTTTGTATCTTGGCGACATAATTAATGCAGTATTTGGTTGCACGCTCTTTTGCATGCGACCTTTTAAAAGTAAACCCCTGCAATTATACTCCACCAAACTGCCATGTGTGATCAGAGCGCCACACAATGTGCAGTGGGTGAACACTAACTGCCACATCCTCTCATCTACACAATCACTATCAGCTGGTGGGTAGAGGTAATTATGACAGAGGCCGATCACCAGAAGACGTTGTTACATCTTCCGACACCTGAACTGTAGCGTATGAAGCTGATGGCGAGTCAGGTGTTTTGCTCGCCATTATACTTTCAGGCTCAGGCTGGGTTTTTCTATTTTTCTGTCTCTTAGATTTCCTCCTAGATGTCCTTGGGGAGAGATGGGGTACAGCGACTTGTGACTTCATTTGTGGGGGTTTGGCTTTAACATACTTCAAATAAATGTCATGCTGTCTATATTTAATGTGTGTTATCAGGATGGTTGTGCCAAGGTTTGTCCCTTCATTTCCTCTTTTTACTAACTTGTCACACAGTGTCAATACTGATGACTACACTGTGCCTGCCCCAAGAGAAAAATAGTCTTATGTCCATGACCTCGGGGGGGGAGGGGGGAAGGCGGAGAAGACTGGCCTCTTTCTTCTTCTCCACTATCCCCTTCACTGACTAGAGCAGAGGTTGATGCTGCCGCCTCAGAATATGAACTAGAACTAGGACCAGGATTATTTCTGGCAACTGGAACCTGCTCTAGTCCCACATCACTACTTCTGGACCCCATTCAGACTCTTACCACCGTGGTCTGTTGCACACTAGCCTACTCATTATCAGCCTGCTGCCCTTGTAACTCAGCAGCAGCATCAGGAATTACAGCAGCAGCAAACTCTGTTAAGAAGACCCTTATTGTCTCTTCCACCCCCGCTGCTCCACCATCACCCTTATCACCATCCCCACCAGTCCCTCCTTGCTGCTGCAGCTGCTCTAATAGAGTTGCACTGCTTGGTGATGATGACAAATGTGACAGAGGGACCTCTGCGGTGGTGGCGGCAGTATCTTTAACATTTAATATTCATATTAATAAGTAATATTTGAACGGGAACATCTGTAGTCTCCACTGGGGATAATATTATTCTTACACATTTATTTGCCTCCTATTCTCCCACCATATTATTATTATTTATTTATTATTATTTATTGGAATTGTAATGCCGGCACATTGTAACCCTTTGAGTGTCAGAGAGGTACGCAATGCATTGCTCTGCAATTCGTTGTTCACCCCTCCAGCACTCAAAGGCTTAACACTCACATTACTGAATAAAATATTTTTAATGTGGACGATTTTTCTTTTTACAGGTTCATATTTTACAACAGACGATCAGAAGACAGAAGAGAAAGAAGGAAGATTGAAGATAGTGTTGAAGACTCTGGACATCAGGATTACTGGTAAGTGTTTTTTTTTCACAGGGGATGATTGTATATTTAGTTGGATTAACCCTAAAAGTGTCACTCATAGGGTTAATTTTAATAACATTTTACTCATTTTTTTCATTCTTTGGATGAATTGCTATGGGGCTTAGGGCACCATATCAGTACATCCACTGGGGGTTTTGGGGCCTTCTTTTAAATTACTGTGTTGACGGGATTAACATGCATTATGGAACTTAGGGCCCAGAAAAACCGGGTGCAGATTTTCACCTGTTAGAGTCGGTCCCTTAAAGGGATAGTAATACTTAAAAATTACTATCCCCCATCTTGTAGCCAGTAAAAAACTGAGTAAAATGAGACCAGCGGCATTTCTCAAACCTTTATGGTTTGAGAGATATCTGCTTTCAAAGTTCCCTCTCCCCTGACGTCAGCATTCTAGCTGACAGCAGGGGAATCCGGTCCTGGGACCGGTGGAGGCTCTGCAGCAGATCACGGTAATAAAAAAGAAATCCTTAACTTAAAAGGTCTTCTATGTATGCTTGCAAACCAAGCACACGTAGAAGACCTTTTTAGTGAAGGATTTCTTTATTTATTACTGAGATCTCAGCACTGCTGCAGAGCCGCCGGCTGATCCCAGGACAGGATTCCCCTGCTGTCAGCTAGAATGCTGATGTCAGAGGAAAAGGCAAAAGAGGGAACTTTGAAAGCGGATATCTCTCAAACCATAAAGGTTTGAGAGATGCCGTTGGTCTCATTTTACTCCTTTTTTTACTGGCTACAAGATGGGAGATCGTAATTTTTAAGTATTACTATCCCTTTAATGCATATTAAGGCCTAAAGGATGGGATTGAATGGGAAAATAGACATCTTCGAAATGCATTTTAAAAGGTTCAGATTGGTGCTAACTTTAGCACCCAAGGTTTGTGGTTTTTTTAGCTGGTATTTCGTCATAGCACTGGTGATTGAATTGCTTACTGTGCCTGAAATTTTTTGTTGACGGTGTGAATTGAATCAAAGCTACAATCTGATATTTTATTCCAAAGTACATATCTTACTTACTTTTATATTAAATAAAATTGTTGATAGCCATATTTCGTCCTCAAGAGAATACAATTTGTTAAAGTTGATGATATCCTTTAATGGACCAACGTAATAGTTGTTTATAATATACAGAATTTTTGAAACCACAAAAGTTTGACTCCTCTGAAAACTCTACACATTATGAATAACTAATAAAATGGCCCTGTGATTCTAACATAAGTATCATGAATTAAATATGCCTACATGTTGTGTTAGCCAATTTTAAGTGAAATAAACCTTTATATTTGATGACACAGTATGGCACTTTCTGCCAGTTTCCTGCAGAGTATGTACATTTGCTGTGCTATTAGAAATGCCAACAGTATGTTGGTTCTGCCATGTTTTATTCATATTGTATGGTAATTCTGGCTCAGTGAAGAAACTAATTGTCAGAAACAGCCACTCTGTGCCACGAACAAATAAAGGTACATTTCTCAAAGACTAATTATGTAATGGCTAGCACCACATATAGATACTTGTAATTCTCTTTAAAATTAACTCACTTTATATTTATCATAAATAAGACTTTCTCAAAAAAACTTTTAAACACTGGCATTGCCCTCAGATCCAACCCAAGGCTTCTATGTAGAGGAAAGAAAGCTCCCATGAGCACTGAGTAAAGTGCTGATGTCACCCAAATATGAAAAAGCTATGGGAACTCTGTTTCCGTAGCTCTGGGGCCACTGCACATGCTTTAATAGGGTATTTTATTGATCCTATTCTGTCTTTTGAGTGTAACAGGTCCAATAAAAAACAAAACAATTATTGTAAAGAGCACCCATTGATAACGAGTGGCATAGTGGCCACTCATTGATGCTCAAGTCACGTTTCATATCAGCCTAGTCCAACCCACAGACAGTTTACCTCCAAACTGTCAAGCAAATCCTCTCTGCACAAGAGACTCAGTACAACCACAGATGTATGTTCCAGCCTGTGTATGGGCCTCATTGGTGTGATGCAGATGACTCCCTTTAGGCATTTGGAGAGCAAGGGCCCGATTTTCTCATGCAGAGGATTTGCCTGACCTCTGAGGGGGCCACTATGCCTAAGAACAAAACACTTTATTTTGTTCGTTCTCAGTGGGTGCTTGTCACATTCTTTGTTATAAGCATTAAAGAGTAGAATTGTACACAGCAAAAAAAACTATTTCATCCAAATGATAAATATTTTTTCACCAATTCAGATGAAATTAATTTTGTTCACTCCCCACCCCCCTTTTGGTTAGTGGTAATTTCGTTGAATGTTTTCTTTACCAAACAAAATTAATTCACTAATATTTTGAATAAGGACCTCCACAGTCATACCACTCACCTTGATGTTGGAGCCCCAAAGGAGGTGTCCTTGATGCTCTGGTCCCCATGCATCTCCTGTCTATAAACAATGGCCCAAGCAGGAGTAGGGGGGTTATTTTATTTGTATGGGTGGAAGCGGGGATGGTGGCAGTGGGGTTTTAGTTTTTTTTTTTAATGATTGTTTTTAGACATAAGAGGACCAGGGAGTCAAGGACACCAGTTGACCTCTGACATCAAGGTATGTTATGAATGTTGTAAGCATGTGAATGAACAAATTAATGAAATGAGCAAATTGATTTAAACAGATTAAATGAATGTGCCATTAGTGTTTATATGTTCCCTGCCATTCACCATTTTAATATGGATTTCATAAAAGCAATGCTTGCTAAATTTTGTATTCATTCTGAAACAAATGCACAAGTGAATGATGTCAGACACAGTTTAATACTGTAGCATGAATCAAAATAAGGTTTTCTTAAAGGGATAATAATACTTAAAATGTAAAAAAAATATGTTCTAGGGTTTATCCCCCTGAGTAAAACAAGGGTACTCCCACTGCTGAAAGGTATTTCATTCAAAAGTTATTAATTTTCAAAGTTGAATTTTTTAGGTGCAGTATCACAGTGGCCTGAAATTGTACAGTGGCGCTGTTGCTACACCATCCTATGGAGAGTTATGGTCCCGGGAACAGAGCTGTCCATAGGATCATGTAGCAACTGCGCCACTGTACAATTTCAGGCCACTGTGATATTGCACCTAAAAAATTCAACTTTGAAAATTAATAACTTTTGAATAAAACACCTTTCAGCAGTGGGAGTACCCTTGTTTTACTCAGGGGGATAAACCCTACAACATATTTGTTTTTACATTTTAAGTATTACTATCCCTTTAACTATAATTCTCTCTTTAAGCATTATTGTCTTCTAGATTTAAAGCAGGGAAAAGTCATAGCAAAACTGTACACTCTGTGTAATAAGGCAGATGCAGATTCATTTAGGGTCTAACAAATATCCATAAGTGAAATATCTTAAAAAATAATGTGATTTTTTTTAAGTTGTAATTGTTGTAAGCAGAATTGCTCCATTTTACCTTAATACATAGTGTACAAATCATTTGCCATACCTTTTTTCCCAGTTTTGCACCCATGTAATTGTAGTATGTTTTAGCATTAACATACTTATTTAATTTTTTTTTTCAATTTTACCTTACATGTGTGATCTAAAATCGGTATGTTGGCATTAATTACATAGTAGAAATTATGAAACTGGGTATGTGTATGCCATTTTATTGTCATCAATACCAGTATCAGAATGTGAAGTTGATCTGCACTGGTACATGGTTATTTTCCATTTACAAATCATAATCATGCCCACATTTAAACTGCTCAGCAGTGCTCAACAGTGCCTCATTTCAAGACGTAGTCTTCTTTAGAAATTGTCTAAGAGACTTCTTAAAGATTACCTTCACATCCTTATTTCTGAATGTATAAATGAATGGGTTCATTAGTGGGGTGATAACTGTGTAGAAGAGAGAGAGGAATTTTTCATGAGGGCTAACTTTAGGTCTGACATACACGATGAAGGATGTGCTGAAGAACATGCTAGCTACAATGAGATGGGAAGAGCAAGTAGAGAAAGCTTTCTGTTTTCCTTCATCACTCTTTATATTTAGTATGGTGATTATGATATGAATATACAATCCTATTATTGCAGTAAAAGGCATAATGGTTGCAAAACAAACAGCAGAGCTTGTGACGACTTTGCTGATAAATGGGTTGGAACAAGCTAGATTCTGTAGTGGAGCCAGGTCACAGAAGAAATGGTTGATCTCATTGGGACCACAGAATTCCAGATTGGCTGTGAAAACTGTAGGAAGGAGAGCAATGACAAATCCAACAACCCATGGAAAAACTGCAAGCCCAATGCAAAACTGTTTTCTCATTATTGTTGAATAATGCAAAGGACTGTTTATGGCCAAGTCTCGATCAAAGGCCATGACTGCAAGTAGATAACATTCTGTTACTCCCATTGTGCCAACAGCACACAACTGTGCAAAGCAGCCAACGAAAGATATCTTCTTGGCTGCTATAATGAGATTAGCTAGGAGTTTTGGAACAGTAGCAGATACAAACAAAATATCTAATGTTGCAAATGTACTAATAAAAAAATACATTGGAGAATGAAGAGAAGGTTCAACTCTAATTAGGCCAATTATAGTTATGTTCCCCAATATACATATCATGTACATTAACAGAAGCACTGTGAAGAGCAAGATCTGGAACTGTTGGAAGTTTGCAAAAGCCAGAAGAATAAATTCTTTCACTGTGGTCTTGTTGAATTCTTCCATTCTGGTTCAGTTTTTATACCTGTAAAGGTAATATAAATGCCTATTTAATGTACTTAAAGGGATAGTAATACTTCGTTTTATCTTTATTTTATTTTGTAGGCATTAAAAAATCATGAAGTATGATATGTCTTATCTCTCAAACCTTTATGGTTTGAGAGATATTCACAAGCAAAGTTTCCCCTCCCGTCCCTTTTACCTAGTGTAAGCCATCTCTCCTCAGATGTGGAATCCAGTCCATAGACCAGACAGATAACAGAAGGGGACAATCTTCTTACTATGAGAACAATGAAAACCCTGCTCCCCTTGACAAGTTTTTCAGGTTTTTCCCTTATCTTAAATGAAGATTGTCCCTCTCTGCAGTCTACCTGGGCACCTCCCTTCTGCTCTGGCTGAGCAGTGTTACATCAGTAAAAGGGGCTGGAGGGGGATACTTTGTCATTGAATTACTCTTGAACTACAACTCAGACAGTATTGAAATAACACTCTCCAAAGTCCAAGTACTATGATGATTAATTAGAGTTGCTTATATTATGAAACATTACTATCCCTTTAAGCAGTAAGGTACCCTTTGGCACATGGGAGCTAATTCAAGACAAAAGAAGATTTTTATCCTCTTCATTTAATAATATAACTCCATAAAATTGAATTAAGAATGATCCATGCACTTAATTTATGAATCCATAGCAAAAAATAAACATTGTGCTTTGTTAATGTAAACTAAATTGAGTCTTTGTTCTACCTGAATTGTCTAAACACACTGGACACCATCCCTTCAACCATCACATTGTTTCATTCACAAACAAGTTTGAGGCATAAAAAGTCAAAGGGGAAAAAGAAAAACCAAAATCCTGCAGCAGTTTAAAGGTAGTGTACAGTGACCATTCATAAGTTGATAAAAAAAAGTCAAAGGACAAAAATAGAAGGAATATATAGCAGTCAAATGCACATTAATACCAAATTGTGTGTGGTAAAACTAACATTCTGCAAAATTATGTCCTAATTTCAAGTTAATTTCAAGGTTTGAAAGTGGTATATTTGAAACTAGTGTCAGTGGACCATATTCCTCAAATGTTCACTTCTGGAGCAAACCAATTGCAACCATTGTTGTAATTTACTGATAAAGTGCTGTATACATAGAAGAAGCTGCCACGAAAAAGGAATTAAAATTTATTATAAATACATTATTTTTACCTTCTAAATAATGATTATAGAAAAATAATAAAGTAGTTCATTTCTGCAGTCTTTTAAATCTTTCCACAGGATGAAATCAAATCAGACTTTTCTACAGTGAACCCCACCATGGTAAATATAAGAGCACAGGTTATGGCAAACTGGTAAACCCTCATTTCAAAATACCTATGTCCATATTAATATTAACCATTTGGGTGCTGATAAGAGTGCTCTCTGCTATCCCACCAACTATACAATATTTAGTTGTCTCACTGCACTCTGAGATTCTCAGATTGCCACAACATTTATTGTGTCAAAGTTTTGTTGAGTTATATCAGGCCTTCATCAGGACAAAATGAAGGCATGGTGTAATTCACCCAAACCATGACTTAAATGTAGAAATTTGAGAGACTTGGGGTAGATTTAAAGGTTTTCTTTAAAACAGCTGTTAAGTAAAAAAGGCCTATCGGCCACAAATAATGCATGATTTACGGCGGATTCTACAGGTAGTCTACAAGAATAACTAACGAGCGTAAGCACAACAAAAACAAGTAATACAAAAACCTGCATTGCACTTTTTTTCACATCATCATGCATCCTAATCACCCATTAAAACAGAATTTAAGTCAAAATGTAACATAACGGCTGCCGTTGGCTAGCAACCCTGATTGATGCACCAACAAATTCAATCCCACAGCCAATCCCAAGGCCCAAAAGTATCCAAAAAGTTCAAATACACCTATATAAACCCAAAAATAACAGTCACAACCTGTCTATGTTCAGAGTTTCAACGAGCTAGAGCACAGGACCCAGGAGAGGAGGATAGTGTTTAGAGCGAGGGAGAGAGGACCTGTCATTGGAGGTAGAAGGAGTTTTTGGAGTTTGGAGAGAGGAGAGCATTGCACTTAAATATACACATATTACACTTTTGAACATATTACATACACCCATATAAACACATACACACACACACACACATAGTCTTTTTGTGTTTAACACTCTACACAAATTTTTAACTTTATTTTCTCAGTGTGAATCTGTGAGTGATTGAGTGTGACAGAGAGTAAGTAGGATCGAGTGTGTCTGTAAGGGCCTGTGGGAGTGCTTGGGTGTGAGTGGGTAAGTGATGGCGAGGAGAGGAGGACAGGAAGAGTAGGCACATGGAGGCCAGGGACAGATGTGTCAGTGGGACGAGAGGTACCTGTCGCGGAGCACCACGCACAGGCAAGTGCAGAGCAGGCAGGACATTCCGGGCATAGCTCTGAAACCTCATAGGCTGGAGGTGAGGAGGAGAGGATCAGGGATCCCCACTACATGGAAGAGGAGAATAGTGCTCTCCTGGAGGCTGTTCTAGAGAGGGAGAGCATCCTCTTTCTGAGTGATCGGGTCCCTGGCCTGGCTGTGAGGAGGAAGACACGCAGCAAGGTGAATGAGGTGGCCAGCTGCAGACGGGATGTGAAGTCCATAAAGAAAAGATGGGGCGACTGCAAGAGGGTGGTCAAAAAGAAGTTGGGTGATGTCGCCATGTATGCCCGAGGCACCGGAGGTGGTCCACCTGTCCCAATAACCTTCAGCAGATGGGAGGAGAGGCTGCGGCAGACCTTGTCATCCACGCTGATTGATGGGGTCCCTGGAGGATCGGACACTGGGGATGAGAGGAGCCTCCACACTACCTGTAAGTGCATCATCGCATAACCACACACCACATCAACCAACACAAGCTGCACACTCAAACACAGTCACACCTCAACACATGCTCATTATTCACACACAGCTGCATCAACACAGCACCCTGAGGGTTCAAACAGGACACAATACAAGGACAAATGGCAAGGATCAACTAGGCCCTAACTGTCAAGTCACAGTTCAACCCTCTTGTTGCTGTGCTGATCACACACAATCCACATAAACCATGCTTTTTAAAGTTTTGTCTGTTAAACATCATTACTGTTCCTCCACAATGTCACCCATGTACCCACAGGGAAGTCAGCACATAACCCTTTGAGTGCTAGAGGGATTATCAATGCATGGATCAACAATGCTTTGGAAACCCCTCCGGTACTCAAAGGATTAACCAACGACAAACACAATTCGACAGAGTTAGGATTACATGTTACACAGGGGATATTCATGAAGCAGTGTAAAAGACATGATGAAGTGAAGTTAACCCTTCCATACCATCACTTCACCAATTCCCATGTTTGTCTATTGAGACTATTCAATAAAATGTGTAAAGTTACTGAGGGCTCATTGGATAGACTCCATAGAAAAACATTGGAAATGTAGAAATTATATAATTGGAGAAGTCATCATTTCCACTTTACCTCCACTCCATAAGGTCTCCATCACCGCTCACTGAATCTCAAGTTCACATGAACTGTCATATCATACATTTGGTTTTCACATGGATCCTCAGGAGTGTTGATGCTATGGATGGATGTTATACCATCCACTATTTGCAGGATACACATGGAAACCAAATGTCTAGCACTGTAGGTGGCACATCAACAGGCCATGATTGATGGATATCCCTGATTAAGCAAGGCTGGGTCACTCACAGAGATGGAGCGAATGATCCAAACAGCAACAGACCTTAATCAGAGAAATCCCTCAATACTGACCTGATTAGTAGCCTGGGGAATTAACTTGGACACACCTCATGTATCTGTGATTTCCAGGGTGGTATTCCATGCATCGCAATGCAATGCATAGAATACCATCATGACAACCAGAGATCCATATGTCAATTAAATAATCTTACATTAATTTTGTAATTGTCTACACTACTAATCACACCATTTCATTTCCCCACACAGCATATGGGCCTACAGCACAGCAGGAAGCTGTGGAGGAGGCACACACATCCCCAGATGAGATTCCTCTTGGGGAGCAAGAGGATGGGACCGGCACATGGTCACCCTATCCAGCTGCACCACCACCTCCAGCATCTTCAGCTGCACCATCACCTCCAGCATCTTATGCTGTACTACCACTTCCAGCATCTTCAGCTGCACCACCACCTCCAGCATCTGCTGTCCCACCAGCTGCTCCCCACACTACCAGGACTAGTTAAATTTTGAGAGGTCCATGCAACCATGCTCTTCTGGACCTTTCCACTCTGCTGCACCACCACCACCACCAGTAAGGTCCTGGCCTCCCAGGACTGTGGCCACATATGGGCCGTTAGCTGTTCTTAAGACAGACCTTTAAATGGCTTACAACTCGTTAACGCACCCGTTAGTTTTTTTTACGCCTAACGCCTGCCTTTCAATCTACCCTTTGGTCTGCAGTGAGATCATAGAATAGCTCCCATATTAATGCTACAGATAGCATGTTTAAGGGTGCTAAGGATTATGAAATATATTACTTCTTTCTTTGACAACTAACATTTTGGGACATGCTAAGAAAAACTAAAGAGAGATAAAAAAATACCTCACATATTAGTAATTAAGAATAACTGAAAATGATACATTTGTATTAAACTGATAGTATTATTTCTTATCAATGCAATCCTTTATGTGTTAGAGAGGCAGGATAGATAGTCTTGATGTACTGCCAGGCACAAAAGACAGTAAGGACTTAACCCAGAGAGACAGCCAACACATTGCAATGCCATGAGTTGACTACCTTTCTGACATTCAAAGGTTAAACATGGGACAAATGTTAGGGCAAGTGTTAGAGTAAAAAATGAGTAAGGTACCTTATTTTGCCTCAAAAGTCCATCAAGTTTGCTTGGAAGAAAATTACCTTTTAATTTTTTTTACAAGGCATTTTATAAAACTGTGGTAATGATTTTACTTACCTAGACTTCTATGCATTAATAATCTGTCAAATGCCAAATCTTAATATCCACTAAAAAATCAAATTCAGTGCATCGATGTTGCAAAGTATATGTTTATTGCACACACATTTTCTGTAGAATAAATGTATTATCATGGATAAAAAAAATATTCGCACATCCAGCTGTTTTATACATCCTTGTTACAATATATGCAATGAGAGTTTACAGTAATGACACAGGGGAAAGCCGTCTTTTGACACTTGAGACTGTTTTATCAGTTCAGTCTGGAATGAAGTATCTACAAGAGAGTGCTAACAAGGTCCTTTGTGGACATACAGTTAACACAAAATATACTTATTTTGCTAAACAGTTCAGGTTCATTGCAAAGCTAAAATAGATATACTTCACTTATTATACAATATGTTAGTGCCCAGGAAAACTGCCTCTTATCTTGTGGAGTCTTTCTAGCAAGGAAAATGTACAGCATAGGTAGGCCAGTTGGTTTGGATCTGCCATCAAATGTTTTTATGCTAAACAACTGTGGAAGTCTTTAGTCAAAGAGCTAATCAGAAAAAAATAAAGGGGGCATTCATCAAGATTAGTGGTAGTCACTTTGAATTAAAACAGAGGCAGGGATTTCCACATCCTTACTACCATTAGTGAAAAAACTAATGGTAGTAAGGATTTGGAATTCTTTGTCTCAGGAGGCAATGTTTGCAGATCCATGTCTAGTTCAGTTCTAGAGAATTAAGCCACTTGGCTTCGATGCAGATATGATGGTGATCCAGTATGATGTCCAGTTGAACTTTGGAGCCATTGAAATTTTAATTATATCCAAAAAAGGTGAGACAAGTGCACACAGAGAATTAATAGTACTTAGTAATTCATTCTTAGGGATGGTACACTCAATGGTGCTGCTAATGCTAAAACATGTTTTTGCTAGCTTGTGCCATTACAGAAAGAAATAAATGGTATTCCTGTCAGTCTGTTCCAACCCACAGACTGTCCGACACTGAAGTGAGAGGCAAATATTTTCTATATCAGAGAAACAGCAAACCTCCAGATGTCTATTTTGGCCTTCAGTTGACCATGTTAGTGAGGTGCAGCTGATTCCCTTTAGGCACAAAAAGAGCAAGGGCACATGCCTTGGAAATGGCTTCAAAATAGTTTTTTTCTATTATTTGCTCTGGTTCAACAAAAGTGATATGGCACAGACCGAATATGATGCACACATCCTTTTTTCATCCATATTAATTATGGTACTAGCGTACTACATCAACAAATGAAACTGGATAAAAATGCTTATTTATGTTACTTGATCTCCGTGAAGGAACTTGAGAATGCTTCATACAGGCAGAGGGAGATGGAAGGATTCAAACAATTTTTTTCTTCAGTCAAAACATTTTCCATATTTCTTTGTTCATACAGAAGTGCCAAAACACACACTTACTTCAGTAAACACAAACAAAAAAAATAGTTATATTAATATACATTTTTATTTTTAAAGTGGTCATTTACATAATTACAGTGCAATAATAATCATTTTAACCAGTGGTGAATTAGAGAGTGACTGAGTGAGTACTTGAGTGAAAGAGGGAACAGTGTATGGGGATTAAGGAGAAATAAAGGAGGAAGAGGACGAGAGGAGGAATTTCCAGAGAGAGAAAATGAGTTCTCAAGGAATAGAGAATTTTGAGACCCCAGAGCATGAGTAAAGTTGATAAGTAGATTCCTAGGCACCAGGCACATATGCACCAGGCATGGAGGGGAGAGGTGGGAAAAGAAAGGCATGGAATGAAGAGAAAGGGAGGTGCTGCAAGGAAGAGTAAAGAAGAGTCACCTAAACTACCATCTGGTTAGCTTAAATCTGGAGAGTTTGAGGAGGATAGGCAGAGAGGCCATCACTTCTCATTCTCTGAAAATGAACACTTCTTAGCTTTTGCACTTGAATGATAAGAGGACTGCTCAGTATTGGCAAGAATAACCTGTCTACTTAAAAGATGTATGGTTTTTGGATTTAACATTCAAGGAACTATGCTGGCCTCCCTATGAATTCTACAGAACTCTGGAAGAAGTGGTTCCAGGACTGCAAAAGGATTGTAAAATAGATATTTGTTGAGTAGTTGCAATAAACCTGAGCTACTGTTGGCAGGTCTGCAAAAGAAATTGACTATAACATATGGGGGAATTTCTAAAGAGAGACTTTGCTCTCTGACGAGTGTTTGATTGAATAAATCAATGTTTAAAAGAGAGAAGATGTGATAATAGCAACATTCTTCCTTAGTACTTTTGGTTATCCTTGATTATATAATCTCAATGTGATATGCCTGTGTATTGACTTTTGCCCCTTAAACAGACAAACACATGGAGCATAATTGTCCCTACTCAGTGTTAAAACTTACCTTAGTTTAAGCGCCATCTCAGGCGCAAGGCTTCAAGCATGCAGCAGGCCTCTGTTTTATGTGTTTGTTTCCTGTAGTCTCCTCCTACCTACTTCCTCCCTCTGAGCTGCTCCTCCTACTACTTCCTGTGGAGGGGTTTAAAGGGCAGTCTGAGTCCTGACTCAGTTGCCCTTGCGTTGTTGTTCATAGCAGTTCTATTACCTTGGGCTCTGTGTATGACCTGCTAGTCTTCCATCCAACCTGGTGCTGACCTGTGGATCTGTTTGACTATTCTTTTGCTTATCCCTTTAGTGGACATCCAACCTGGTGCAGACCTGTGGCTCTCGCTGACTACCTGAACTGTGTATGACCTGGCTTGTCTGATTACCCCCTCTGGTGCTGACTTGTGGCTCTGTCTAACTACTCTTACGTTTGTTCCTTGTACCTGGCAGACACACAACCGAGTGCGGACCAGGGGCTCTGGTAGACCAGCTCTGATACTGACTGCAGGCATGAGTCAGTTCACTCCATTCTGACTGCAGGTGTGAGTCAGTTTGCTCCATACTGACTGCAGGCATGAGTCAGTTCACTCCATACCGACTGCAGGCATGAGTCAGAGTTTGCTCCCTACTGACTGCAGGCCTGAGTCGGTACGCCCGCTACGTCAGATCAAGATCCTGTGTTCCTGCTCCTGTTTCTTGCTGAGACTACCAGTGGCTAAGGCCTTGTCTCTAGCACCGTGGTTTAGCCTTGCATCCTAGTATTCCTAATAGCAGGGTTGCTGCCTTTAACCCTTTGCCTGTTCCTTTGTATGTATGTATATATTTTTTTGGTTCATTTTTCAATAAAATTGCATTAACTATACCGTACTGACTCCTGAACTTTTCTGGGTATCTGTGACACTCAGGTATCTTATATTACAGTTGTCCTGAATCTCAGCTGAAAAGAAAACTGGTATCGATGAAAAGAGAAGACTAAAAAGGAAGGGAGTCCATAGTGATATCTGACATGGTGGTGCCTGGTGATTAGCATAGGCTTGTGGACTAGTTGACAATAAGTGCTGGCTAGTTTATTATATTTCCTATCTGTACTACTGTAATAAAGTAACTGTTTAATCAAAATCTAACACATCTTTAAATGTTTCATAGGCCCCAAAGATACTTTGCACATGTACAATGGATCACAGGCACATGCATTTTTTTTTACTTTCAGCAATGGTTCTACCAAAATGAATAATGATTAGTGGTGTGGACAGATCTAGTCTATAGTTTATTCATAAAAGTTCCTCTTTTTCTTTTCTTTAGATATAACTGCAATAGAGCTATAAAAAATGTTCAAAATATTGGAAAACCAACAAGTACCTTTATCTTCTCGCGGAGAAAGCAAGAAGATTTAAGGGACAGTAATACTTTAAATAAACTTTAATCAATTTTGTAGCCCTTAAAAATACAAATTCAATGAGCCCTGCGGCATCTCTCAAACCTTTATGGTTTGAGAGATACCTGCTTTCAAAGTTCCCACTCCCCTGACGTCAGAGTTCTAGCTGACTGCAGGGGAATCTGGTCCTGAGACCAGTGGAGGCTCTTCAGCAGAGCCGAGATCGCATTATAGAAACAGATATGCTTCACTGAAATGGTCTTCTACGTGTGCTTGGTTTGCAAGCACACTTGAAGACCGTTTCAGTGAAGGATTTCTGTTTCTATAACGCGATCTCAGCTCTGCTTCAGAGCCACCGCTTGCCCAGGGACAGGATTCCCCTACAGTCAGCTAGAATGCTGATGTCACGGGAGTGGGAACTTTGAAAGCGGCTATCTCTCAAACCATAAAGGTTTGAGAGATGCCGCAGGGCTCATTGAATTTGTATTTTTAAAGGCTACAAGATCGATTAAAGCTTATTTAAAGTATTTCTATCCCTTTAAAAAAATTGGGCAACATGCTGTTTCTGCTCGCAATAGATTATAAACTGCAATGGTCAGCATTCTCAGCAAGTATCCTTCGAAATATAGACATCTAGGGCTCGATTCTATTAGCAGTGTTAAAACAGGCAGAACAGTAAAAACATGCACCGTGCAAAATGCAAACCTGTGTTTTACCAGTATTTTATTTCAGAATGAGAAAATATGCAAACTGGCGTAGGCTGCATAGGTCACCATATTAACAAAAAATGGGGATGTCTGTTTTTAACACACCACACATTAAACTTCCACAGAAAGCAATGCGTAAAATGTCAGTGTGAAAGGAAATTTGTGAACGTTTGACAACAGTAAGTTCAAGTTAAGTGTTAGGCCAAATCCAAGCCCCAGCCAATCCAAAGCCAGAAAAGTATTAATATGAGTCCCAAAATGTATAAAGGAAAACCCAAAAAAACGCCAAGCACTGCCTGTGTTTCACGGTTCTTTGAGCTAGAGCACAGCGCCCGAGGTGAGGAGGATAGCGTTAGCGAGACAGAGAGGAGCAGTCACTGGACAGAGGTAGAGTTGGAGTGGGTAGAGGAGCAAATTGCACATAAAAAAAATCAAATATTACACCTTTGAACATATCACACACATTACATCCACACACAATCACAAACACACATCTTTTGTTTTAATTTAATACACATTTATCTTTATTTTATATATGACTGAGTGAGTGCAAGGGAGTACTAGAGAGTGATTGTGATCGAGTGCTTGAGTGAGTGCCTTTTTGATTGATTGAGTGTGAGGATGGTGGAGAGGAGAGATGGCAGGGAGAGGAGTGGAGGCTGGAAGGAGGGGGAGAGGAGATGGAGAGGAGGATGTGTGCAGGGCATCCCTGGTCAGGAAGGAAAGGAGAGAGAGCAGGTGGGAGGAGAGGTACGCAGCAAGCAACTGGTACACGCCAGGCAGGGAGGGAGCTGGCAGTGGGATGGGTTGTGGGAGTCAGGGAGGGACACATACAGCCAGGGCCAGTGTAGGTTGTGCCTTCACATCTCAGCAGGCTGAACCTGCAGTGCAAGGTGATAGGGTCAGGGAACCCTTGTACACCTATGAGGAAAATATGGCCCTGGTCTGAGGTATCCTGGACAGAGAGAGGATACGCTACTCCTTAGAGATGTTGAGCGGCATCTCTGTCCATAAGAGGAAAGCTTGACAGGAGGTGGCAGACTCAGTGAATGCAGTCTCAGTGTGCAGGATAAGGGTGGACTGTCTCAAGGAAAGATGGACAGACTGTAAGAGGTGAGTGAAGCATAAGCTGGGTGAGCTGGCAGCCTACGCCAGAGGAACAGGTGGTGGCTCTCCAGCTTCCATCACCTTCAATGGCTAGGAGGACCTGCTAGGTGACAGCCTGTCCACCACAGCAGTACAGGGAATCCCTGGTAGCTTGGACACAGGAGAGGACAGTACTCTTCAGGATCCAGGTAAGCAACAATCTCTCTTGTCCCCCTAACCAACACCCTGTTATATATGTTGTCATATCATTTGTTCCACATATATGTTGTATTATTCCCTGCTTCAGTCCCTAACAGTAACAGACCATATATCCCAGGTCAGTTCATCCTTCTGTTTGCCAGAGAGGTATTCAACACATACCCTGCCATTCATTGACTTCCCCTCTGGGACTCAATGGAATGAAGCATGTTGTTAACCCCTTCTGTTCTGCATTGCTCATACATGCATTTCCCAGTCGTTACAGTCAGACCCATCATGTAGTGATGTGTGACAGGTTCCAGTGATTGAACTAGTGCCACAGACACTTCTGCAAAAGTGAAAACAGCACCTGACTGATTTGCAAATGAAGGTAAATATCACAATGCTGATTATAGTGATACACCCACAAAATGCAACTCCTGGAGAATCTTTCAGTGTCAAACATAAGCAGCAGTGGGAGTAAACATTTCACTCAGAATGATGAAACCCTCAAAGGAGTAGACAGAGTTGAAAGGATCTTAACTTTGGAATGAGTTGCATGTCCCTTCAGCACTCAAAGGGTTAAGCTTGTTATAGGCTAAATCAGTCTTTCAGGCTAGGGTCCAAATGATCATGATGTATATCACAGCAGACCATGTTGTGATTGTACCTGCAACTAATTCCCATTCTTCATTCTCCATTTTCAGTGTCTGAGTCAGAGAGCCACGGACCAGCAGAGGAGCAGGGAACAGGGGACATGAGCCAAGACCTTGCGGAGGGACCCACCTTGGTACAACCTGACCAGCCACACCAACAGGTCCCAGCTGATACCCAGCCTATGGTAATCTCACAGTGGCTTCCACCACAAACACCTGCAAGGTGGGTGATGCCCCACGCCAAACCCCTGGCTCCCACCACCACCACTCCTACACATGTACCACACATACAGGCCTCATATGGGGCCTTCAGAACCGACCTGGCTACCACCACCACCATATGGCACATACCAATGCCAACCAGCCTGGAGTCAGAAACATGGAAGTCAGTGGCTGGGGACTGAACCCTGGCCACTAGACTACCAACACATTGGCCTGGTTGGTGAGCCCCAAAGGTTACAAGCTCACTACAGTAGCACAATACACACATCGGGATCACCAGTGGGGGATATTGATGTGGTGGGTCTGGGTTCCTCCCCACATATATCGCCACAGTCAACCGTGCCCCCTGCTTCTCCACATGCAGCAGAACCACATCCAGTGCCCCTTGCTTCTCCACCTGCAGCAGAACAACAGCCAGTGCCCACTGTACCCCCAATGGATCCAACTACGGAGCTGCGGGATCATAATAGGACCAGTCACAATTATTGACCTTGCAGCAGTCGTCGTTAACACCATCATCCTTCTCCATAACACCTGCACAAACACCTGTCCATAGGAAGAGCTTGAGACAGTCTTGAAGGCCTGGCCCCTCTGACCCCCACCACCACCACCAATTCTGCCTTTCCCCTTGCCAAAAAGGGAAGGAGGTGGTCTTCCATATGAATAAGTATTCCTCTCTTGGAAACATGGTTGTGTTACCATTTTCAATTCCAGAGGTATGTCTGACGCATTGCAAAGAAATACAATTACACCACCCTGGCACTCTACAGTCCCTTGGTGTTCATGTTTATTGCATTGCTGCAAATAACAATCCTCAGCTGTTGGAGCCATTCAGATATCATGTGACTCATCAACATGGGGGAGACACAGAAGAACTGGACGAGTCTCTTGTAAGCTGTTGGTCCACAACAACTTATGCACCCACAATTTGTTACCCACACAAAAGTACATACAGGTTCAGACGTTACATTGGGACACTGTAGGAACAACAAAACATGTCCCCCAGCTGACAGGATGGCAATATGCATAGCAACTGACATCTGCTTGTGTTCTTGATCTCTTCAGTGTGGCACATGTGATGTTGTGTAGATCACAGGGGACATGCTGAATGGACATGGAACAATGATCGTTTGCAGAGTCTGGGTTGAGATCAAGAAACATGCCTTACTGAAGTGTATTAATGTGTGGTTGTGGGAAAAGCACACCCACACAAACTGTGGTTCAGATTTTCGGGGGGATACAAACATGGGATTTGTGAATATCACATTTCATCTGAACTGGAGGTCCAAGACTTTGAATGGTGTATTGGTCTGTAGCACTCCCTGTATCTTTGTGTTTCAGTCATATCTGCCATTTAACAGGTTGGGAGCAGAGTTCAGAGAAATGTTGCATAGGTGCTGTAAGTTATCACATGTGTTTCAGAAGTTGTTTCATTAACCCTCTGAATGTTCCCCCTTTGCATTCAAAGGCGGATGTGCATGGTGTAGACCTGTTAAGCATGAAACAACAAGCCATGTTCATGAACACAGTGAAGGTTTTAATGGTATTTGGAGTACACAACATAAGATTACAGGAAGAATGGGAAGTGAATCTCCCCCCCCACACACACACACACACACCTCTTCTGCATCCATGAGCCACGGGGTCCTCTGCAGTTAGGTGAGAAGGAAACAGCTGTGAGACAGTGACTAGTTCACAGGTGGCTATGTGAGGTGTGGGATGTGGGGGACAACAAACACTGCAGGATATCACACGTTAGCTGTCAGTACAGACTCACTTGCTGCCATCCATTGCAAAGCATCTGAAGACTTTAACACCATTGAAGGCTATGTCCCGAGTATGTGACAGTCTGTATGTTCCAGGGTGATGTTTGAGGTGGTGGTAGCTCAGAAGAAGAAGACCAGGGAGAACAGTCACTTCAACAAAACTCAAGTGCAGTGGCAGCTGTCAAGCAGGAGAAAAGCTTCCTGGGAATGGAGACAAAACATGGTTGAATGTTGGGATATGTGAACGCATTTTGGTGATCTGATGTTGGAAGCTTGAGGTTAGTACATGCATTATACTCACAGGCAAAATATTAATTAATGATCCTGTCCAGTATCTTCCCACTTCTGAGGGCATTACTGTCCAATGGCTGTGGCACTGGTCCCTCAGAACAGGGATCAGGGTGAATGTCACCTACTAACCGGATATTCACAGCAATACAGAAGGCAGTGGCAGACATGAAGGCAGTATGGACCAATAGTAGCTGAGGGATCATCAGGGTCATCTGTTTGATGATTGTGTGTTACCTGTTGAAGCCTAATATGTTTTGAGCATCTCCCTCCCACTGTAATATACAGGAGTGCATACCTTGATTGGGTATGTATATGTTTTTGGGCTTGTGCTTTATATCCTGTTGATCTGGAGGTGCTGTTTTGCACACCCCTTTGGTATTCAAGGGGTTCCTGTGTTGCCGGTAGCTATGCAGGTTTTGGGACACTTAGTTTACTTTTCAGGTTCTTTATCTGTGTTTTCAGGGGTTAACTTTTTATTTTGGCCTTGGAAAGCTTGCGTGTATACACTCCTACAAACATTTATTGAAGGTAAGAAAAGAGCCAATGACCCATCCCTCCAACCTCCATTCAACACCAAAAATGCAATTCATGTTTATTTGATCAACAAAAATGAGAAAAATGATGACGATAATGTTGCACAAGTCAGCGTGCAAGAAATTTTTGAATGTATATAAAACTGATTAATATTACAAGTTACAAAACAAAATCTCAGAAAGCCATCTTCTTTCCACAGGGCCCATAATAACTGTAAGAAATATACAGTACAAGATAGTAAAGTAGCTTTTCAAAGAGTAAAATAAAATTTTAGATGAAATGGATATGAATGTGTAGATGATGACCACCACAGCCTTATGGATTTAGTTTTTGAATCTGAAGCATTATATTACATTTTAGCATGGGCTATGGATTATCTGAAATCTTGTTTCCCCAAGCCATGTCAATAATCATTACCATTCTCTATTAGCATCATAATTTCACCCAATTCTGGAGATAAAAGCCCATGGATCTGCAAGCCCATCATGCTTCATAATCATAGTTATATTCTGCTGCCACTCAGTGAATTACAACATTTACCACAGCTCCAAGGTATCATCATTGGTAGATATTACCTGTAATTCAATTCATGCTATCAAGGTTTTCTTTATTATGCTGTTTTACATTCCACGTTTGTATGTTCACATTTGGGGTTATATGCATTTAAATATCCTATATTTCATTCTAGTAGTATCTGTAAGAAAAATATATCTCAGCTTGTTTTCTAAGGCTTAAATTCCAGTTTTACATATGTTTTGATGGAGCAGAACATCCCGCCTTTCCAATGCTCCCATTGATTGTACAGGTTTATCTTTAAATGGTCTAATATAAAAACCTTTCTGAATCTAAATAAAGGCTCCCTAAACAATTCATTTTATACATGGGTTAAAATGCAAGGTTAGGATTATATTTAGGCATGTAATATAATATTGTTTTACATAAGCTAGCTGTAAGTATGTAATAGTTATATCAATCTATTAAATTTTTTGGTGATATTCCTTTAAATGCTAAAGATTACAATATTTAGTGTAAAGAAATATTTAGCATTTAAAGTTTTAACTTGAACGCAAGTATAAATGTACAAATAAAATATAAAACAGCATGATGGATATTATATCTTTAAAATTACTTTTGTATAGTTTATTTTGTTGACAAACGTGCAATGAAAATATAAAATTATGGATAAATTAAAAACACCTGCAATGTAATTTTACATAATTTTTGTTAGAAAAAAAATCAAATTCATAGTTTTGTAAAGATCTGCTTTTGTTAATAATATTTTAGGCCATATTTACCTTCTGCTTCTTGTTCCAGTTAAACAAGGGTTCCATAATTTTCTTTTCAGCAAATAAGACTGAGAAAATCATTGTTTTCTGTGATTTTAATTCCAATACTTTCAGAGGGTCTGAAGAGTGTTGCTCTTCCACACTTGATTGATAGTTAAATATTGTTACATTATCACTGTATGAGGTATGTCTTGTAGTAACTTTGCATTTAGGTTCCTCATCTTCTTCTCCTTCTATCATCAGAATGTTATTCTGCGGCAAAATATTTTTCTAAAACTATATTGGGAAGTACTCAGCAGGCAGCTATTATGTGGAAAACTTTATTTGGCGACTATTTTAACACCTGTCAGCATGATCTACATATTGAAGCAGTGGGATGTTTATATATATATATATATATATATATATATATATATATATATAGGCAAAGTGCCACAATTCTGGGCAAACCAACTACACCTTAGGGAACAAATACAGATTAAAGTTGATTAAAATTGAACTTTTCACTCCCTGAGTGCTTGGGACTTGGGAGGTCTCCAACACATTGCTGTCTAGCTGTTGCAGACAATACTCTGGACTTGCCCATCCTTGAGCTCGAACTGGCAACTTCAGTTATGGGTCCTGTGACTTCCACTGATGCCACCAGAGGACATTTCATCTCTAGCCTGTTCTGAATCAGTATTGCCCTATTCCTCTTCATGGATTTTCTGGCTCCTATTGGTTAATGGTCTCCAGCTATACCTTGTTTAGAGACTATTTAAACCAGCCTGGCTGAGCTCCTAGTGCTCATTTGTTAGCCCTAGTGATGAAGACTCAGTTTCTTGCTTTTTCTTTGTTTGATCCTCCAGTTGATCTCGGATTGTACCTTGACATCTCTTGAATTCCACCTATTTCGACCGCGGCTTGTACCTTGACTACACTTGCACTCCACCTGCCTCAACTGATTGGCTTGCCTTCACTACTCCTAAGTCTCCTACTCCTGTTTCTTTGCCTTCCCCGGACCACCAGTGCACCTATCCTGGTCAGGACCCTGGTTCAGCCAGGGTAGGGGTATCTGGCTTTGCACCCAGCACTGCAGCAAGGGTACACTAGTTTCAGGCCTGGCTTTTCCGCCTCACACTCAGATGTTGCTCTTTCACTCCATTTGCAGAGACTGAGAGCCATAGGCTTCTTTCAGCCCTTTTGTCCCACCATCAGGATCCAGTAGCCCCATTTAAATTGATGCAACCATATCCTACATACTCTCTGTCATGCTAATATAAGGTATAGTAATTTATCAGTTTGGACTCCATAGTGATTTACTACTAGTACATGACAAATTAAAACGTAAAAAAAAAACAAATCTATGCTTTCTACTTTTGTTTATGTAACACAAAACTTAAGGACAGTAACTACTTGCAGGCTACAGTTATCTGCGAATCAGCTCTTTGAAGGGCCAGCAAGAACCAAGAGCCTGGGTGGATATGACCAATGGATATAGCTAGAGTAGAAGAAATAGAGAGCAAGTATTTTTACCATTGAAATAGCAAAACAAGATGTTTGTTAATCTGTTTTAACATGTTATGTGAATAAAGATGTGGGGACAAAAATAAAAACACAGATCTAATTTATTTTATCTCCTACTACTGCATTTATCCTAGTTTTGTCCTACCAGTCACTGCCCTTTTAAAACACTTTGAGAGGCAAAGGTTATCCAAATAAAAGTTTTGGCTATGTCTCTGGTACTAAAACTGTTAAAGAGGGGATTCTATATACAAATCATTTTTCACACCTGCAAATAAGTAAAAACAACACTCAGTGCTCTCTAGGCATCAATAATTCAAAAAGTAAGTAAAGACACTACAACTTACCAACAAAACAGTTACGAGTAATCACACCAGATTCATAATCCCTAAAAAGAGAGTATTGGTATACCAGAAATAAGTAATAGAAGGCAGTGAGTCTAGTGACCAAGTAGATCTACAGTGTAGTTTTCTAAAACCACCTCTGTATTCATGGAATGACACTGCTTCTAATGGCTGATGTTAATATGAGGGGAGTTTAAGATGATATGGGTACATTGTTTTATTGTATTTCATTCAACACATTTAAACCTTTGAGTTCCATAGATGTATCCAATGAATACCTCTCAGGCACTCAAAGAGTTAAAAATACCTGCTTAATTATGTGTTATTCCTCTATGATGTAAAGGTAACAACTGTATAAGAGCTTTCTTGCATGACATCCTGCACTTGTGCATGTTAGTGTGAAAAGTGCCATTCACCATTACTTAAAGGGATAGTAATACTTCATTTTAACTTTATTTTATTTTGTAGGCATTAAAAAAACATGAAGAATGATATAAGTCTTATCTCTGAAACCTTTATGGTTTAAGAGATATTCACAAACAAAGTATCCCCCCCCTGTTCAACCAGATCAGTAGGGAGATGCCCAGGTAGACTGCAGAGAGGTACAATCTTCAATTAAGATAATGGAAAAAGCTGAAAAACTTGTCAAGGGGGGAAGGGCTTTCATTGTTTTCATACAAAGAAAATTGTCCCCTTCTGTTATCTGTCTGGTCATACAACCAGACTCACATCTGAGAAGAGATGGCTTACACTAGGTAAAAGGGGCGGGGAGGGGAACTTTGCTTGTGAATATCTCATAAACCATAAAGGTTTGAGAGATAAGACTTATATCATTCTTCATGTTTTTTTAATGCCTACAAAATAAAATAAAGTTAAAACGAAGTATTACTATCCCTTTAAAGTTAAATCTCCCAGAGGCTAGGAAATGGCACTAAATATTGCCAAGCTAGCTATTGCTGTATTAGCAGAGTCAGAAGGTTCAGGGTCCTTTTTTTAGAACCTTATGTAGCCATCAATCACTACCTCATTTTTAACTTCTCTATGTCCATCTTGACACAAAGCACTGAGGTTTAGCATATGGCTCCTTTGCAGGGTCCACCCCATTAGCTGGGCCTGACTGTGACTTTTTCTCCTCCTGATTCTCCTTCTTTAGATCAATAACCACTTCTCTCTCTCTCTCCCTCTCTCAGGCGACCACTAGCTATTATTACTCTCAACTACCTTAAATACCCTTATTGCCTTTGAATATTATAAATAGTGACTTGAGCGTGAGGAGCATAGGTGGTATGGATCCAAAGCACTTGACTAATACCAGCCATCTGCTAGTTGGGGATAATGGAAACAAAAGCCGCCTGTCCCATAGCTATCCAGATAGGCCTAGATAGGTTTTACAAACTATCATTTTTTTCATGGAGTGTCATCATCATCATCATCATCCTCAATGGAATTACTGGTTAGGTCAAACTTACACATGCTATATTCATGCCTCAAATAATTTTTCCCAACACTAGCCATGGAGGAGCCTAATATGCCATGTCTTCAGAATTTTCCTGCTTGAGTACAGGTATGTTAATAAAATTATATTCATTTAATTAACTCACCTTTGAAAAAGCAGAGCAATCATAAAGATATGGACTATTAGGTGTCCCAAAAGAGAGTGTTGACAACCATTGCTCAAATAATTGAATTAAACAGATTTTTCACAAGTTAAAAATTGGGCTTTTCACATACAGTAGATACGCAAAAGTGCATACATTTTTTCTCAGCTCAGACATATTGTAAATTAGATGCTAGTATTGAATGTTAGGATTGCCTCTATTATCTAGAAAAATTAATAAAGATCCCGTTGAATAGGATTAAAACTCAGTGGCTCCTGAAATCAAGCTTTAACTTCTTTTAGAAACTGTCTAACTGACTTTTTAACAATCACCTTTACATCCTTGTTTCTGAATGTATAAATAAATGGATTTAATACTGGAGTAACTACTGTATAGAAGATTGCAATGAATTTGTCATATGGACTGCCCTTAGGTCTGACATATACAATGAAGGATGTGCTGAAGAACATGCTAGCTACAATAAGATGGGAAGAACAAGTAGAGAATGCTTTCTGTTTTCCTTCATCACTCTTTATATTTAATATGGTGATTATGATATGAATATACAATCCTGTAATTACAGTAAAAGGGATAATTGTCGCTAAGCAAACTGCACAACTTGTGACAATATTGCTGATGAAAGGGTTGTTACAAGCAAGATTTTGTAATGGTGCCAAATCACAAATAAAATGGTTAATCTCATTAGGACCACAAAATTCCAAACTAGCTGTGAAGATTGTAGGAAGGAAAGCAATAACAAAGCCAACAATCCATGGAAGAACTGCAAGTTCAATACAAAATGTATGGTTCATTATTGCTGCATAGTGCAAAGGACTGTTAATGGCTAAATCTCGATCAAAGGCCATGACTGCAAGTAGATAACATTCTGTTACTCCCAATGAATCAATGGCATAAAGTTGTGCAAAGCAGCCAATGAATGATATCTTCTTATTAGCTTCAATGAGATTGACTAGGAGTTTAGGAATAGTGGCAGACACAAACAAAATTTCCAAAGCAGCAAATATACTAATAAAAAAATACATTGGTGTATGAAGAGAAGGTTCATATTTAACAAGAGCAATGATAGCAATGTTCCCTGTGACACATATAATGTAAGCTAATAGAAGTACTATGAAAATTAAGATCTGTATCTGCTGGCAGTTATTAAATGCTACCAGAACAAATTCTTTCACCATGGTCTTGTTGACTTCTTCCATTTCATATAAACAGGATACCTGTAAGAGCAATACAATTTTATTTTGTTATTTTTTTAACACAGGGTAGACTTTTTTATGATTTTCTATTAATTTTGTATCAATGGTTTACACTAAAAAATATTGCAATTGTTGAAGCTAAAGAGGTTCAGCTCTGGAGCAAACCAGCTATACTATAGCACGCAAATAGAAATACCAATTGATTTAAATGGGGATTTTAAGTCCCTGAAAGATAAAGAGATCTTTAATACATTGTGAAGCAATGCTTTAGAGAACTATGCAACCATTAAGTGTTAAACGCTCCATTTAAATGAATAAGAATTTTAGTAAGATTTATTTGTCCCCTATGGTGCACTTGATTTGCTCCAGAATTGCACTTCCTTAGCTTCCAGAATTGCACCTTAACCCTTTAAGCACCAACGGAGTATCCAGTGCATTTCTTTGAAATATATTGGGTACTCCTCTGGCACTCATATGGATAAATATGTAGGTCAAGTTAGAACATCTTAATTTTATTTAAAAAATAGTTTGAACTATAATAATGTTTGAATGAAACATGCCTGGCAGTAACAGAAGACCCTTGTCTTACATAGTAGGTAAGTCCTATAACAGTATACATATGTGCAGATGGTTTCCTCCAGAATTGCTTATCTTTTGCTTACTGCATAAGACCCAAAAATTCAATTTATTTCAGTGTGATTTTTTGCTGTGTTGCAGTTGGTTTTGCTTCAAAATTCTGCCTTTTTTGTCTTTCTGCACATGTGCATTTGCATCAAAGAAAATGATGATCAAGTCTGGTGCAAAATATTTCTATCATATATATCAAAGAGACAATATTAGGGTCATGTTGTCCACCATCATTGCACTGTCACTGGCTGGAAACATGTACATATTTTTTTTCAGTCTTTGTGATACTGTCAACATTCAAAACACTGGTAAATATTTCACTTACTTGTGTTCTCTTACAAACTGAACAAACTGTTTATATGCAATAATACGTTTCTCAAAAGCCAATTTATAAAATTCAGTAACAGGCAAAAACAAAGTTCATATGCATCAATTTTACAATTTGATGCATACAGTTTTCAGTCAAAGAAAACCTTCCATTATTGGTGAAAATTTTAAAAATCTTATGTTTAAATCATTCGACTGTTTAATTCTTTTATATGTTCCTGTTACAATTGAAATAATAATAGTTCTGTAATATTTACACAGGGGAAAAATGTCCTTTGACACTTGAAAATGTTACAACATGTTAGTGTGGGACCAAGAAAAAAACAGTAGTGTCCTTTGTGACATGTAGTTTACTGTCATTTGCTAATGTTTGATACATATATCAGTTAATTAGTCTAAAAAAAACTAGCCTATTGCACTGATTAAACCAAGGCCTAGAATGAAGAGAGAAACCTCTGTTTTGTTATAGAAATCGATATAGGGGACCTGAAGGAAATTCCACTTGCCTTTAAATACCGTAAAATCTTGGGTATAATAAGCACAATTTTACCCCACTTCACCTTATGTGAAGTGGGGGGGGGTGTATTATACACGATAGTTTAAAAAAAAAAGTTAGGCTTGGCAGAAACCTTCCCTCCCTCCCCGGGGCCAAAACGGCTGCCAAACCAAGACTTACTTGGTTCAAATTTAACTCCCCACTGAAGTCCGCATCTCTCTCATTCATGAAAGGCAAAATACAAAGCTTCCCAGCGGGCGGCATGCTTCCATTTGCCGCCCGCTTCCTTCAATGGGCTTTCAGGACCTTCTGCCACCAGCCAATTGGACGTTTTGGAAAACAGTGCACAGTGTATACGTAAGGAAGATCCCATCAATCTTTTAAAGAAATTAGAGAAATGCTTGGAGAAAGAGACAAGGGATTGGTATGACCTTATCTCTTTAGAAAATTATGAAAAGCACAATGTAATCCCTAGGGGACTATGTATATATAAAATTCCTATGTTGGAGACTGATGATATTGAATTTTTAGTGGATTGGGATCAGATATTGGAAGAGTGTTCATTCAAATTGATCAGATTGTTAATAAAATACAGAGAAATTAATCTGGAGAAGATGAGACAGGATATAGATGTGATTGAGAAAAAGTTGAAAGATACTGAAAATACTGAAATGAGTATAAATTTACAAGAGAATATTTCAAAAAAGATAAATAATTTAGAACAAAATATAATACACACCAAAAAGAAAAAGTTCATGAGGGATCAGGCTGAACAGGGTAAGAGACAGGGTAAGTTTTTAAGGAAATTTTTAAAAAATGGGGAAGGTGAAAGGAGGAATAAGAGATGGAGACCCACTTATGATGAGATGAATGGTGAAATAGATCGTTATGAAGATGAGGAAAGGAATTCTGTAGAAGTAGTCCCCAATAGGAATAAGAATAAGATCCAGTTCCCCAGAGATAAAAGAACAGGGAGGTATCAGAATTTAGTATACTATCCGATTGGATGTATATATCTAAATAGGAGGGGTGAGGTGGATCATATTGAGAAAGAACAACAAAATATGGAAGAAATTGAGAATGAGAATCAAAGGGGAACTGAAATAGAGGAGGTGACAAGGAGTTCCAATCTTCCTTTTTTGGAGGAGGGCAGGTACAACCCACAAAGATTAAAAACAACACAGAGGGGGACTCCATGCAAAGGAAGGAAAAGATCTATAAGATCAGAAGGGGATGCAGATGAGGAAGAAGATCAAGGAAGGGCAGCAAAAATCTCATGGAAGGAGTGCTAAGTGGGGAATGTAAGAGTGGGATATTCAACTTCTCGTTGAGAGAAATTATGGGGGATGAGGTTAGATTACTAACTAAAGTTCTCTCATTTGCTCCATCCAGCCTGCCAAATCAGTTTGATTTGTTTATTGATACCAAGAAATTTATTAGATCATTGACGGTTAAACTTTTTTTCTTTGGTAAAGAAGGAGACACATCAAGAGTAAATGGAGGGGTATCGATGGCAGATGTATATACAGTGAGGAGAATAGAGGCTTTGAAAGAAGAGAACAGTCAGCAGATAAGTGTGCCTATACATAGGGGAAAAAGGACTAAGTGTAACTTTAACCCAGTTCAACAACAAGGAGAATATATTAAGGTGTTTGAGAGACTAGTAGAGAAGGATATAGAAAAGTTATGTAAGAAGGAAAATAAATCCCTAGATAATATGGATAAAAATGAGAAACAGGCTCTAAAAAATTTAAAGGAAGATAATACAATTGTAATCAGACAGGAGGACAAGGGTGGGGGGATTTGTGTATTTGTCACGGTTTGTTAAGACTCTCAGATGCAAAGTTAGGTAAAAACACAACTTTATTGAAAAGTTTAAGATAATCCCATAGGATCTCATACATATACATACACATACATAGGGATGACAGGAAAGTGGTAATAATAGCGAATAAGGCTCTACCGGCCCTGCCAATATACCGGACAAGGCAGCCTGGGCAAGCAATGGGAAATAGGTGGCTCTACCGACCCTGCCAATATACTGGGCAAGGTAGCCAATCGGAATACAAGGAGAATACAGGCTCTACCGGCCCTGCCAATATACCGGGCAAGGCAGCCTGGCATGCAAAGAGGAAAGGTGGCTCTACCGGCCCTGCCAATACACCGGGCAAGGCAGCCTATCGGACTACCAGGGGAATACAGGCTCTACCGGCTCTGGCAATATACCGGGCAAGGCAGCCAATCGGAATACAAGGAGATACAGGCTCTACCGGCCTTGCCAATACCAGGTAAGGCAACCCAAAATGAAAATGACAGGAAGGTTCTACCGCCTTACCAATATACCGGGCAAGGCAGCCTAAAGGAGATGATAGCAACCACTATGGCCTCAATGACTGTCAGATGGCAACGACAGTATAGCGATGATATATGGAGACTAAATAAGCTAGTGGTACTACCAAGTTACTGGAAACGCCAGTACCCGCGTACTGGGCAATCAACGTGCTGTCTAGAACCAGCGAGAAGTGAACCAGTGCCTGCGTACCAGTAACTAACAGTATCACATAATGTCAGCCGTGAGGCAGTGGAGAGAACCAGCGCCCGAGCGCTGGGAACCAACAGAATCGATGTATAGTAAGCCGTAAGGCAGTGGAGCAAACCAGCGCCCTTGCTCTGGGAACCAACAGTATCAATGTGTAGTAAGCCGTAAGGCAGTGAAGCAAACCAGCGCCCACGCGCTGGGAACCAACAGTATCAATGTGTAGTAGGCCGTAAGGCAGTGGAGCGAACCAGCGTCCGCACGCTGGAAACCAACAGAATCACTGTATAGTAAGCCGTAAGGCAGTGGAGCGAACCAGCGCCCTTGCGCTGGGAACCAACAGTCTCAATGTGTAGTAAGCTGTAAGGCAATAGAGCGAACCAGCGCCCGCACGCTGGGAACCAACAGTATCAATGTGTAGTAGGCCGTAAGGCAGTGGAGCAAATCAGTGCCCGCGTGCTGGGAACCAACAGTACCAATGTGTAGTAGGCCCTAAGGCAGTGGAGCGAACCAGCGTCCGCATGCTGGAAACCAACAGTACCAATTTATAGTAAGCTGTAAGGCAGTGGAGCGAACCAGCACCCGCGCGCTGGAAACCAACAGAGTGGAAATGTCGCCTGGGCAACCAAAGATCTCAGCTGCCACAGAAGAGAAGGGAACTGGGCGCCACAGATGAAACAGGAACCAGCACTCCGATGGTCAACCGGATCAGGAACGGCAATGAGGACTGGCAGCAGGAAGCAGCGACGTGGGCAACTCCAACCGGATCAGGAACGGAACCAGGAACCGCTAATCAGGGGACTCAGGAACTGGACGCTCTCAGGATAGCAGGAACACAGCTATGGCCCATAGAACTTCAGGAACATGATGAAAATAGATGCAGCCTAGAGACAACATGAAAGGGCAACCAAGGGGTGCCCAGACTCAGTCTAAATAGGCAAAGTGAGGCGGGCAGAAGGCAAGCAGCCAATGGGAGCCCCCTACAGGTGATAGACACCCAAAGGCAGCAATCATGGGCACCGTGATAGTATTAAATATAGAAGATTATTTGGAGGAAGCATATAGGCTCTTGACAGATAAAAATACTTACACTATTTTAAAATCGAACCCTACTAAAGAATATTTAGGAGAGTTAAAAGGGTTATTAGAAAAAGCAAAAGATAATGGAGTATTAGATAAGGCGGAATTTGAATATCTATATAATGAAGGTTGTATAGTACCTATTTTCTGTTATCTTCCTAAATTACATAAAAATAGAGAGAAGCCCCCAGGACGTCCGATAGTGTCGGAAATAGGGTCAATGACAGATAATCTATCCCAGTATATAGATTTGTACCTACAACCACTAGTGAAGCTGTTGCCCTCATACCTGAGGGATAGTATGCAGGTGATAAAGAGCTTGGAAGAAATACACTGGAAAGATTCATATAGATGGATTTCCTGTGATATTTCTGCCCTGTATACTGTGATCCCACATGTTGAGGGAGTATGGGCCTTGCAATACTTTTTGGAGAATGACAGAGTAATGCCTTCAATTCAGATCTGTTTTCTATTGGATGCGGTATTATTTGTCCTGGAGCATAATTATTTTTTGTTCCAGGATGATTTTTTTAGTCAACGTACAGGTACGGCTATGGGCTGTGACTTTGCTCCGTCATTTGCCAATTTGTATATGGGTAGGTGGGAGTCGGTAACTATATGGGAAGATAATCCATTTATTGAAAATATTGTCTATTACAAAAGGTATATAGACAATATTTTAATTATCTGGGGGGGGGACGGAAGAGAGATCCCAAGAATTTCTTCAATATATTAAAGACAATAAGTTTAATCTTTCCTTCTCTAGTCATACAGACACCAGTGAAGTTGAATTCTTAGATTTGGTATTATCAAATGAGAGAAGTACTATATATTCAAAAAATCATAGAAAGAATGTTGATAGTAATGGCTATCTCCAGTTTGATAGTGGTCATCATAGGAGATGGAAAGAAAATATTCCATACGGACATCTCCAGAGAGTAAGGCGCAATTGTACTAGAGAGATAGACTTTCAAAAAGAGGCACTAGTAGTAAGGAAAACATTTTTGGAGAAAGGATATAATAGTCAACTACTGGATCAGGCAGAAGAAAGAGTTAAAAAGATACTGAGAGAAGATCTTACGCAGTATAAGGAGAAAAAGAAAGAACAGGGAGACTGGACACCCTTTTTCACCACTACATACAACCAGAAAGCCCATCGGGTGGAAGGGATCCTCAGAAAACACTGGTATATATTAAGGGAAGATCCTATATTGGGGCCTACTTTGGAAGAGAGACCAAAAGTCTCGTTTAGGAAGAATAAGAATATAAAACAAATAATGGCTCCTAGTGATATATATATATATAACAAAAAAAATCAATAATAAGAAAGAAACCGGAGGTGCTGGGGATTGCTTCCTATCAGTGGGCAAAGGGATGTATAAATGTGGAAAAAAGGGATGCCCGGTATGTATTCACTACCCGTTTAAGAGGTCTGAATCCAAGTCGACGTTTGAATCCAAAGTGACAGGTAGAAAATATGAAATGAGACAGTTCCTAAATTGTGATTCTGAGTATGTTGTATATCTCCTCGCATGCAAATGTGGCCAGCAGTATGTGGGGAGAACTAAGCGCAGACTCAGGGTCAGATTTGGGGAGCATTTCAGAAATGTCACGAATAAATTGGAGACGCATAGTGTCTCTAGACATTTTATAAACAATCTGGAGTGCAAGAAGGAAGATCTGACTATGATAGCGATAGAGCAAGTGAAGATAGATAGAAGAGGTGGAGATAGGTTACTTAAACTAAGGAAAAGAGAGACTTTTTGGATCCATCAGTTGAAGACATTACAACCAACAGGTCTAAATGTAGATCTGGATCTGGCTGCCTTTATATAATTTAAATAGTAAAGTGGAATGATAAGATTATTGTGGGGAGTTTGCAGCTTTACTGATGGGTTCTCATGACTCTTCTAGTAAAAAACAGGGTTCTCCTATGATAGGAATAGTAGATATAGTTACTTTTCCTGTATCCAATAGATATATTTAGGAGATTAGTAATGAGAAGGGATTTGAGGATTTATAAATATATCGTTGGGATATATATATATGATGGATACACCTTTAAGTTTGAGGACTAAGCCACACTATGTTGGATAATAATGTTATACTGGATAGAAAGTCAAGTGAGGTAGTCATTGAGGAGGATAGGTCAGTCAGTTGATACACCACTCTGAATGAGCTGATTGATGTGGGTTTATATAAATTATTTGAGTTATGTTTATGTTTAGCTTTATGGTGTGATAGTTGTTTTAATAAAAAGTATGAAAAAAGAGGTTATTATGTTAATTAGATGATTGATTGATTGATTGATTGTGTGTTCTCTTGGCCGGATGTGAGGCTTGAGAGTATTTAATCCGGCCGGAGGAGATAAACTGTAAAGCCCTGACGAAGCAGGCAGTTGATCCGCAATACGCGTTGGTTTGTTTTATATGTGCTGTTGTTGTTTTTAGTATCAGAGTTTCTCTCTACTGAGCCTTCACATCAGATAGCCCAGAAGTGGATACGTTGTTACATCATGCCGAGTGGAAACAGACATCTGTATGACATGGGAGCTTCTGTTGAAGAGTTCCGTGAGTCTAATGGTTATCCCGCTTTGACAGGTATTGTTTTCTGTTTCAACTGGACAGTATCATACTGATTAGGCTTGTTTAAGTTGTATCCGAGTCCTGGTAATATATGAAGGAGAAAAGGGTTTAATCGGATGGACGACTGATGAGAGAGAAACGTGATAAATACATGTATATCTTGTGAGTGTTATTTTAACTTGCGTATGAGAAGATTTTATTGAACTCCACTTTTAGATGGTCCTCTTTGCGCTTTTTTGTACAGAGATTTGGTCCAGTGTTTGTGTGAAAGAAGGCCACATGGAGAGCGGCATGAGGAGAGTCTAAAGAGTGATTGAAGAAACACTTTGAACTGAGTGATAATTTTATATTTCAAGTTCTCTGGATCAATATCTAATACAATTTTGGCATACTGTATTTGTTATTTGGAACTTATTGCCATAGATTTTGCTTTTTGATATATTATAGGTTTTGGAATATTCTGCTGTTGATCCTGTGAGGAGTAGAGAGGGGTTATCTGCAGGCACACCAGCAGATATCCTTAGGGTTATCTGTCTCTGCACCCTGAGCTTTTTAGCACCATTTGTCTTCCGTTTTGTTTGTTGTTGACCTGACAATAAAAACTTACCATCAATCATGATGTACAGCAGAGTCTTCAGCACCTTGGTCAGCTACTGTCCATCTTCTTCTGTCATCTTCCATCTTCCTTCTTCTTTCATCTTCCATCTTCCTTCTTCTTTCTTCCTCTTTCTCTCCATCTTGTGTCTCCTCTTCTGTTTTCTTCTCTTTCTTGTTTCAAACAGTTTCCTTTAAATAGAAAAATCATTAAACATTACATTTTGGCCAAAAATCTAACTTAGAAATATGTTCATTGTTTAAACCTTTGAGTGCCAGAGGGATACACAACACAGGATTAAAGCAATGCACATATTCCAAAGAGACACATTAATTCCCACAAATGAAAAACATTGTCCCAATCTTTTTTGCAAAAAAGCAATTCTTTGTTCTAAATCGAAAAGTAATCATTAAAGCAAAAATATTGTATCTTTGTAAAAAGAAGCCAAGTTGTAGGCTCCTCTGCTTTACCAGCTGTGGTGGCAGGAAGTGAGACAGACAAACTTTCCACTTTTGGTACCTTTTGGGCCGATGTCCGATCCAGTGTGTGGGAAATCTGAAGACAGAATGGCTTTTATATGGCCAGTCTATGTTCAAAATGTCTCCCAGATGTCCATTGGCTGGGATGTGTGCTTACACCCCCCAGCCAATTAGCTTCTATCAGGTTCTGTCATCCCCCCCACTAGAAGATGATTAGCTGGGAGGTATGTAAGCACACCTCCCAGCCAATGCATGTCTGGGAGACATTTCGAACAAAGACTAGCAATATAAAAGCCAGTCCCAATTCAAATTTCCCAGACCCTGGAATGGACATTGGTCTGAAAAAGGTACCAAAAGGGGGGGTTTTGTCTGTCTCACTTCCTGTTTCCAACGCTGGTGTCAGCGGCCTACAACTTGGATTTTTTTTTACAAAGGCACGGTATTTTCTCTTTATTGGTTACTTTTCGATTTAGAACTAAAAATTGCTTTTTTGGGAAAAGGATTGGAACAGTGTTTTCGATTGGGGCAATATAGTGTGTCATCTTCGAATATGTGCATTAATTTAACGCTTTCACTGCCAGAGAGGTCCTGTCACGGATACCCAGAAAAGTTCAGGAGTCAGTACAGTATAGTAAATGCAATTTTATTGACAAAATGAACAAAGAAAATATATACATATATACATACAAAGGAACAGGCAAAGAGTTAAAGCCAGCAACCCTGCTATCAGAAATAATAGGATGCAAGGCTAAACCTCAGTGCTAGAGACTAGGCCTTAGCCACTGGTAGTCCCAGCAGGAGCCAGGAACAGGAGCAGGAATGCAGGATCTTGATCTGACATATCGGACGTACCGACTCAAGCCTGCAGTCAGTAGGGAGTGATATCTGACTCACACCTGCAGTCAGAATGGAGCGAACTCTCACTCACGCCTGCAGTCAGAATGGAGTGAACTCTGACTCACTGCAGTCAGAATCAGAGCTGGTCTACCAGAGCCCCAAGTCCGCATTAGATTGGGTGTCTGCTAGGTACAAGGAACAAACGTAAGAGTAGTCAGTCAGAGCCACAAGTCAGCATCAGAGGGGGTAGTCAGACAAGCCAGGTCATACACAGTTCAGGTAGTCAGCCAGAACCACAGGTCTGCACCCGGTTGGGTGTCCACTATAGGGATAAGCAAAAGAATAGTCAGACAGAGCCACAGGTTAGCACCAGGTTGGATGGAAGACTAGCCAGGTCATACACAGAGCCCAAGGTAATAGAACTGCTATGAACAACAACGCAAGGGCAACTGAGTCAGGACTCAGTCTGCCTTTTAAACCCCTACACAGGAAGTAGGTAGGAGGAGCAACTCAGAGGGAGGAAGTAGGTAGGAGGAGACTACAAGAAACAAACACATAAAACAGAGGCCTGCTGCATGCTTGAAGCATCGCGCCTGTAGATGACGCTGAAACCAAGGTAAGCTGTAACAGGTCCGCACATATATCCAAGTTAGGCTTTTGGCCAAAATGTAATGTTTATTTTTTTCTATTTACAGGAGACTGAAACAAGGAAGAGAAGAAGACAGAAGCGAAGGCAACACAAGATGGAGAAAAAGAGGAAAAAAGAAGAAGGAAGATGATAGATGAAGATGGACAGTGGATGACAGGTAAGTGTTACACAGTTTAGTGTGTTAGGAATCGATCATTAGCTCTTTTCCTTTGATGTTCCTATTACTCACACTATTTAGCATGAGTTTTGTGAACTTAAAACACATGACGGATGTTTGGCCACAAGTCATTTTCTGTGGCCCAACGTCCGTTGTGGTTTCAGTAGGCAGGGCAATTGAATACTGACTTACAAATTTTTTCTTGTCAGTCGGTAGCCAATTTTGCCTTACCACAAATTTTACTACCTTAATTTAATGTGGTAATTTTGCCCTGCTACCTGATTGTTAAAATTAGACATTAGATTCAAAGACCATATGTTTTATATATGTATTTATCAGTTTATGAAAATTAAGTAGTATTGGCTGGTACAGTACTGTGTGTCAGATACTAGCATTCCAGCTAAACAGCTCATAAACTATAGTTTTAAACAAAGAATGACTGACACAGTTGTTTCCAAAGCTCTTCCAAAATCCCCTAATGAAATGTTAGATCAACTTTAAGAAAGCCAAATTGATAATTAAATTATTTTGGAGGGAGGGAGAGAGAAACTTAACAGGACATGTAGAAGGCTGTTCAGCTCCATATCAGGTAAAAATTAAGTTAATTAACCACTGTTAAGTATCCGTGGAGGTGAAAAGTAGTAAATCATTATTAAGGATAGGCATAAAGTTCTTTTGTGTTCCTGCGGGAACTTTCTAGAAAAAAAAAATATATATACTAGTATGGAAGCCCATATTCACGGGCTACAGTGTACCCAGCTGCCCCAGAGCTGGGAGCAGAGACATGACGTGAGCCGTCCGCGCTGATCCTTAGTGGGGAGCTCCAGACGGCTCACAGAGAAGCTCACTGTTTGCAAAACCACACATGCACATTAGAGACTCTCTACTGCACATGTGCGGTTACGGCTCACTGTGAGCAACGCATTCTCCCACTTTATATTATAGGATGGTTTTTAGCTTTCCGGCAGGAAGTTTCGTCCATAAAGATACATGTAGATTTACCTCCTTTTCTCTAAGAATGTGTAGTTTCTGCTACCTGATACTCATATGGTATTAGATGTTGGTTCATTCATTTTTAAGAATGTTAGTCTCTCAAGCTTGCTGCTTGATAGGAGCATCCTACAGTCATTCACAATGCAACCAGCTACACTGAAAACCCATTCATACTCAATGCTTGCTGGAGGTCATCTAAGGGTTTCCACTGTTGTTTTTGCCAAGAATGTAGCTATGATGAAACCATCTCACATGCAGAGGGACAATTCCTAGGAGATACACAGTGTTCCTGTGTATCAATTACCAACCCATACTCCGAAAGCAAGTCCCACAGTCCTTTTTTCTAGTCATCTCTTCCACCCGGTTAACCCTTGCAGCTAATATGCTATCATACCCGTTTGGCAACACCTCCAACTTAATAAATAATTAAAAACAAATTAGTATATATCCAACTAGCATATAATAGGAGGTATTGTTGAGTGGTGCATGCTTGTGCATATATATGAGGGTGGTTTTAATTATGTGCATGTTTGTATATACACACATGTATTTGCCTTATATGCTAGTCGGATATATACTTATTTGTTTTTAATTATTTATTAAGTTAGAGGTGTTGCCAAACAGGTATGATAGCATAATAGAAGCAAGGGTTAACCGGGTGGAAGAGATGATGAGAGGGATTACGTAGAAAGGTAAAAGTGTTATTAGGGACAAGATGCATTATGGTCGGTAACCCCTGATGAAACGGCTAGAGAGCTGTAATACGCGTTGGGTGGAAAATATATTAATTTGAAATTGTCTAAGTGTTCCAGTTTTTTGGTACCTCTTGGTAAAAACTACAGTGATTGAATCCAACTATTGTGGATTTGAGGTGGAATCCGAGGATACCCTTAAGATTGGGTGAGATTGGACAATCGGTGGAGAATAGGAATCCCTCATAAAATACAAAGTGTTGGAAGGAGTACTGTAGTCTAATAACCAGGATGTGTTAAGAGTTCAAGATTTGTTTTTATTCAGTGAGTGCAATCTGTGTATTGTGCCACAGTGTTTTAATAAAATAGTACTTTTAGATTTTGGTTTTTTTGCAATCCTTTTTTGTAGATTTTTTTGCCATTGTGAAGGGTGGTTCCCTCTACGGATGCAGCATTAGAAACAGGTGGATAAGCAGGAGACTCCTACATCAAAAATTAAAGGAATGCGTGATTGAATTGGGATCTGGTAGTTATCACACGGTTTGGATGAAGGACTAAGCCAATTGGGAGAGGATATGTAAAGACTCACTGGAAACTTGGCAGTGCCCGCAGTGGACACAGGATCCCAATACCTGAAGGAGTGATAAGTACATTTTCCCACATAACCTCTCAGAAATAAGAGTTTGGAAACTGGGTGGATGCCTTATTTGAAAAGGGACTTTACACTTAATGAATAGTTTATCATAGTAGTGGTTGGGATTTTATACACACACGGAGCGCAGGAAGTCTGGGTGAGTAGATGTGGAGAGTATTTTTGTACTCCACACTTATACACTAAGACATATTAATTTTACATTTAGTCATTAAAAGCAATCAATAATAACATTTTTACTAATTATTGAAATAAAAATTATTAGTGTTAACTGCTGTTTCCTCTGTCAACCATGCCATACACTGAATAGAAAATGTATTAGATGCCAGGGTGAGAAACAAGAGTGTGTTTATTTTATTCAGCATTTCAACTTAGAGGCTATGCATTCTCCAGAATAACACAATCTAGACAAATGTCAGCTTAGAGTGAAAAGATTGAAATCAACTTGTACTTATAGTGAATATAAGTGTGTTATATAAAACCTTACCCCCACTGTAAAAAATTATATTATCTTTTTTATTTTTATTTTGTTTGTGTAGTCACGAAAGCTTTGGTTGTGGGTTTAGATTATGTCTACATGTACTGATATGAGCACAGTAAATGGTTATGTGTGAACTGGAAGTTCTTAGGGGAGAGGCACAAAAGGTTGATGCTGTGGCGATATGATTTTGTTGGTGTGTTCAAAGCACTTTGACTTTTTGATCTAAACACACATCGCCATATGCACTAAAATTTATGGATGCAAAGGGAGTGGAGGAGAAGGTACCCATTAGCATACAGGATAATTAAACTGCCTTCAATGTGAAAGGGATGCCCTCCTTCACACATCACCAGCAGTACAACAATCCTGAAGTTGGAGAGCATTCTCAATGCTTCCCTACTTGGCCAGTAGGGAAGTGGAGAGGATACTTTCAGCACTACGAACAGCATCACTCCCTTAATCCTTTGAGTGCCATAGGGATGTACATTGTGCACCCCTTTGGCATTCAAAGGGTTAAAACGGTACATGAAGCAGTACAGAATCATCCCCTTAACTCTGTATCATATTTCACTTCCAAAGGAACAAGTTTGGGCATTAGACAGCAACCATGAAGGATTTGTGGCTACCTGCTGACCTCAAGCCATTTTACCTTGCCCACTGCCCACTGCCTGACCCCCAGAATTTTTCCCTTGCCCACATGTAGCCACAGATCCCCATGTTCACTGTCTGACCCTTCTCTGCATTCTTCCATTGCCTACTGATAGTCGCAAATCCCCATGGGTACTGACTGGGCAAGGGAACAACGCTGGGGGGTGGGTGCCAGTCATTGCATGTGGGCTAACATGCAATGGTGCTGTTCCCCATGTTGCCGCAGAATAAATATGTTCAATACACTGGCACACAGTTACATCTGACATATGATTCCCCCCACACAGTTTCAATATGACATGCTGCCCCCCCACTGGTCCAATATGACATATGCTGCCCCCAAATAGTTCTAATTCTACATATGCTGCCTACAAATTCAACATATGCGGCCCCCATATAGTTCTAATTTGACATACGTTGCCCTCACACAGTTAATATCCCACATATGTTTCCCCATTCTGCCCCTAGCCATCACTCCCTGTTACTATATTAAAAAATAAAATGCACATAGTGCAGGATCCCCTTTTATTGTGGGGGGTGGTTGTAAGACAATCAGATGTTACAGTGGGGCATCTGGACCCCACCCGAGGTCCCCCTGGCATTGATCACCTATCCAATAGGAGAGGTGATCAATGCAGTGACCAGTAAGGTGATCAGCTCCTTCCTCAGCTACCTCCTACTCAACATGATGTTCTATGAATAATTGTGTTGATTAGGAGGATCCCCAAGATCCACTTGCATCATGGGGGTCTTGATGATCCTCCTACTCAATGTGATCATTCATAGAACATCAAGTTGAGTAAGTGTTAGCAGAGTGAGGAGCTGTCACAACATGGGTGGTGGGCACACTGTTAAATTTTGCCATGGGCTTTAGTCCCAGAACTTTTTGGAACCTAACAATGTGCCTGGATACAGGTGATCTGAAACCAGTAAAATATTACTGTCTCTTGACAGCTATTATATCATAGTAAATTCAAATGTGTTTTTATTTTGTAAATGACAACATTGTACATTCTGAAAATGTATGGATGATATGTATAGTAGAATACAATAAAGTGAGAATGTGTAGGGTTCTCCTTTAAATCTATTGAGTGTTATATTAATTAAGAGGAGTTTATGTTAAAAAAACAAACAAACAGGGGGATTGCACTAAAGTGTGACAAAGAAGATATAATAATAACGCCTCCAGGGAGATATACTCTCCAATTTCTACATTATTCAATGGGAGAGCCTTAGTTATAGACTATAGGGGAGATATACTAAGGTGTGATAAAGAGGAGATAACTTCTCCAGTGAGATAAATGCTCCAGGTCTTTTGTGATACTATGGGAGGGCTTTAATTATAGACAACAGAGTGAGATACCCTAAGGTGTGATAAAGAGGTGGTAGTAACTCAAGTGTAATAACTCTAAGGTCAGTATGTTATTCTTTGGGATAGCTTTAATTATAGACTACTGGAGGGGATGCACTAATTTGTGTTAGAAGAAATAACTTCCCTAGTGTAATAAATTATTCAGTTCATATGTTATTCTAATGGAGAGCTTTCATAGTAGACTGCAAGGGGAGATGCACTAAGGTGTGATAAAGAGAAAATATCTCCTCCATTATTCCAAACTCTCCATTTACTATGTTATTCCATGAAAGAACTTTAATTATAGACTAAGTGGGAAGATGCACTAAGGTGTGATGAAGAGGAGATAAGTTCTCCACTGTGATAAACTCTTCAGTTTGTATTTATTTTATGTGAGAGCTTTGGTTATAGGCTACAGAGGGAGATTTACTAAGATGTGATAAAAGAGGAGTTAGCTTCTATATTCATGGTCAGTGATAGGAACAAAATGACAAAGCAACAAAAATATCCCAGGCGTCATCTTGGACCTGGTCAAGGTTAAAAGGAGCCTTAATATTTCTTTAGACGTTTTGCTTTTCTAAAGGCTTCTTTAACATCTTTGTTTCTCAATGAATAAATAAAGGGGTTCAGCAATGGAGTAACAACAGTATACATGAGTGCAAGGTATTTGTCATACTGGCTGCCCTGAGGTCTGCCATACACAATTATGGCTGTGACATAAAACAAACTGGCTACACAGAGGTGCGAAGAACAGGTTGAGAATGCTTTCTTCATGCTTTCAGCAATCTTAATCTGTGAGATGGTGATAATGATATGGATGTAGAATCCAATGATTATTATGAATGGGACGACAGAGACAATGGTGGCTGCTGAGCTTGTGACCAACTTGCAGATAAAGAGATTGGAACAAGCCAAAGATTGCAAAGGAGCAAAGTCACAGAAAAAATGGTTGATCTTGTTGGAGCCACAGAATTCCAATTGAGCTGTTAAGATTGTTGGAACTATTACAATACCAAAACCAAAAATCCATGGAAACATTGCAAATGCCTTACAGGATTTATGGCTCATAATAGATGAGTAATGTAAAGGGTTATTAATAGCTAGGTCCCGATCAAAAGCCATTACTGCAAGAAGGCAACATTCTGTTGATCCAAGGGCATCAGATACAAACAATTGAATAAAACAACCAATGAAAGATATACCTCTGTCAGCTGAAATGAGGTTAGCTAGAAGTTTAGGAATAATGGCAGACACAAACAACATTTCCAGTGCAGAAAATGTACTAACAAAAAAATACATTGGAGTATGAAGTGAAGGTTCAAGTCTAGTTAGGACAATAATAGCAATATTCCCCATGACACATATAATATACACAACAAGAATAACAGAAAATAGTAAGATTTGAAATTCTTGGAGATTAGCAAATGCCAACAGAACAAATTCTTTCACCATTGTCTTGTTGAGTTCTTTCATGATTATGAAAAGAAGACCTGGATAAGAAATAAGAAACAATGGACTTACACATTAAAATCAAACACAATTCTGGGGCAAATTAACTGCACACAAGATCACCATTGATTTGATCAATGCATTGTAAAGCAAAGTGTTGGAGACCCCTCTGTCAATTATGGGCTAAAAGGCTCATTGACATCAAGAGCAATTGACACATATTAATAAGGAGTTTCAATAGGACAAAAAGTTAATGACATTTGAAGGGCAACTAACACATGCTAATGCATTTTAATATCTTGTACTCCAACAGCATCTATAAAAACATATTTGAGTGTAGATCCTGAAAGCCTAAGCTTAAACTTGTTTGTGTATTATATTTAGAGAATCTTTACTTTTGTATTATAGAAAATAAAATAGAAAGTAATAACACCTTGTGAAGCATTCAGCAGGGCCAGATTTACATCCCAGGTGCCTTTAGCTCCGCCCAGGGCCACACCCCCATTCATCACATGGTCCCACCCCCACTGACATCCAGTGTTTCCTGGCCCAGTAAATGACCTTGGCCTTTAAAAAGCAAGGACTGAAAACTTTAACCTCTTGGTTATTACAGTTATCTCCAGTGCATTGCTTCCCAATGAGATGGAGATATCTCTAGCATCCAAGGGATTAAATAATATCCTATAAAGGGGTATATAAACTGGTATAGGTTTAATGGGATTGCTCTGATCACACCCACAATTCAGAATATGGGTGTGACCAGCAGAGGTGCCCCTCAAAATTTAGAGCAGTTACCTATCTGCTAATTGGAAATCCAGCCATTACATTCACCAGGTTAAACATCCTCTGAAGCTGATAGGATATAAGAACATTTGCAAAAGCATCTTCTCAATGAAAACAGGAATACATAGAAGGTAGTGATGCTGGTAATAACAACATGTAATTAAAATATTCTATTCAAATTTAAAAACCTGTCAAATGATTTGTCACATTATTTATTAGAAATTAAATGAACATTCTGTACTAAGAAAAGTGCAATGTTCCTTTGTCACTTTGGCACTATGGGGCATATGTATCACTAACTACTATGTATCTAAGTAAACATTCAATTGTAAATGATTTGCTCTTAGTTATTGATAAGCAAACTAGAGACAAATGTAGAATTAGTGACTCGTAGGACAGGTCAAAAGTGAATTTCCAGAAAATGCAATAGCTTCCCTTAGTGACATATGCATCAAAATAGGCCAAAAATCACATTGATACATATTGGTGACTTTCAGGTGGTTAACCAAGAGACAGGATGGATTGTGGGGCTGGAAGTGAATATAAAGAACAGAGCACAGGCTGTTCAGAGATATTTTTGGTTCATATTTATAAAAGCAAACTGGAGTTATTCTGGAGTAAACGAACTGCAACACAGGGGACAAATTAAAATTCCTAAATTCTCATGCACTTGAATAGAGCTTTTTACCCCCTTGAATGCCACAGATGTCTCTATCGCATTGCTTTTCAATACATTTTTCACCTCTCTGGCATTCAGGTTAAAATCCCAATTTAATTTAACAGGAATTTCCATGTGTCCTCTATGGCGTACTTGGTTTACTCCAGGATAACACCAGTTACCTTTTATAAATATGGGTCTTTATTTATTTCTTCCTGAATCCTTTCCAAACTGTGTGGCTCCTCCCACTTCAACTTATTTCCTCCTAACCTCTTTGCTTTTCTTTGTCTCTTCCCCTTGGCTGGAAAGAGACGACCTGCTGTGTGCATTACATTGGAAAATCAGATTATCTTGTAAGAAACTGTTGCATTGGTACAGTGGGGAGGGATTGTACTCTAGATTTATGATTTGCTGACTTTTACTTCTTAATAATTATTTCTTAAAGGAACACTTCTTAATTATTATTTCTTAAAAGTGGCCCATTTCTACCATTGTTCCAGACCACCAATCCCAGGTCACAACCTTTTGTGAACTTTAGAACTGGCCATAATCTTGTTAAGGCATTAGTGATACCACAGAGATTACAACTGAAATTAAGCACTTAGTAGGTAACACAGGACTCTCCTCAGCTTGAGATTTTGACTCTTCAACTGAGATCTGGGTCAACCCAGAGAGTTCCCAATCCCAGGTAAGAAAATAAGGGGCTTAACAAAGTGGCTTTTAGCCACCATAATACGGTGGGGGTGGAGGGCTAGTGTTGATCTCCATACTCTACAAGTAATATAAAGGAGTTGGTGATAAGGTGGGATTTTGAGCCACTATAACAGGACTTGTAATCATATATGTTATATCCAACCTCATCAATTCTTATAGGTTTAAACACACACACCTACATAAGCAGCATGATGTACCACATTTTACTTCTCCTATCATCTGCTCTGTCTCAAAGGATGGGCAAGTTTGGTTGGAAAATAAAAATCAAGTAAGTGGGCTACGTGGAGCCTCAGTGTTGGTGCACTCTTTGTTCATTAAACTGCCCTACATTGTATGAGAATCATCTAAATATGACGAAGTGTGTGTGAAATTGTGATTATTACCAGGCGAGTACCTTTCTTTATAGCAATTTATGCTGTTTGCCTGTATGTGGTCAGATAACCGAGTAAGCTGCTGGATCTGAGTGGGTCTGGGACAGGCCAGGTTGACATATACAAATCAAATTGACTCCAATCTTTTTCTGAGGAAATTCTTCAGGTGCCTTATGCCATTCTGTTCTTATTTTCTTATCATTGTATGCCATGGGGTTGAGTTCTTTGGAGCAGTGTCATTTTCTCCTTTTGTGCATCTTTATGATCACTCTAAAATCGTGAGTGAGACCACATTATGTAGCGGTGGAGCTAGTAGTTAGCACATGTCCTCCCCAGTTTGATTGATTTTCATATAAAGCATGGGTTGAAGCAGGGGGCGAACGCATAGAAACACCGGACTCCATTGCAGCCGCATTCGGCTGCAATTACATCATGTCTCCTTCGATAAAAATGTTCAAAGTGGTATATAAAAAGTGTTGCCTGGAAGGAATTTTGCTTCTCTGTCTTCTTCCAGTCTGTCTCCAAACTGTATCAGTTATATCTTTCTTACAGTTCTCCCCTGCACAACTACTAGTCTTTACTGTCTTCAAGCTGTGTATACTATACAATACTAGTTGAAGAGCCCGTTACACGGGCCACAGTGCCACTGCCAGCCGGTCGAGGTGCAGTCATGCTCAGTAGAGACTGCCTGCACAGCAGCTGATACAGAGCTGGATGTTTCTTCGGAGAGCCCCGCTCTGTATCAGCCTCATCACGGGCAGTCGCTACTGCTCATGATTGCAACACGCGCAGCAGTCTCTACTGCGCATGACTGCATAGTTACAAACTTTCTAGCGAATTATTATATAGGATGAACTATCAAGTTTTCCCCTGCTGAAATAAATAAACATGCTGTTGAAGCTATAGTTGTCTTTTCTGACCAGTCCAGCTTCTCTAGTCTGCCCTGTTCTACTCTGCTGAATCACATGCTGTGTCCTGTGGCAGTTTGTTGTTACTATGTTAAACTCTGACATAGAACACAATATGTTAGTAGAGCAGGGCAGAGTATATAGCTTTACGAGCAAGATAAGTTATTTATTTCAGTAGAGAAAGACTTGATAGTTTCCCCCTGAAGTCCTTTCAATGCATCCTTATTATTGTGCAATGAGAAAGCTGAAGCAATCACTTATGCTTTGTTTACTACCTAATTGAAGGGAGAGAGTGGTTAGTGTCAGGGGGAAGGGGGAGCAGAATGAAAATCAAATTTAAAAATGAATGATCATGTTATATATTTTCTATCTGGACTGATTCTTGAACAGTGAATCCAAATTCATTTAATTCTGGGGAGCCACCTTCTTCCCCTTGCAACTTCTATAAACTTTAAAGGGAGCAAGAGGAAATGGTTGCAATACTGTAGCCTGATCAGATAAGCAGGGCACATTTTGAAACAGAGCTTAACAACTAATTGCAATTTTTTTTTTTTTTTTACTCACATTGCATCCTTAGATGTACATGTCCTGATACACAAAGTACAGTCAATGAGCTTCAAATGGAAGACACAATTTTGTGAAAGCAAAGCCTCCCCCAAACCCATGATTAGTTTGTCTGCAGGATGATCCAGTTTGGGCAACACAAAACACAGGCTCACTTAGTAAGGACATGATTTATGCAACCTGTGCAAACGAATCCTCAATCACATAAGGCGTAGCACTCGACTGCAGATGTGTCATCGCCACTCCCACCAGCCCTAAACATTGTCCTTTGCAAGATGTGAAAACTACTGCTCTGCAGCATGTGTGATATAGTGGTCATAGCCCACTGTAGGTGAGCTTAAAAACTCCCCAGGGGCTGGGGAAAATTCTGCTCATTGTGTGGAGGACCCCTGTAATCCAATATATCAGAACTGCCCACACATTCTGGTGGCTACAGTTGCCTCTGCTATGCCACTGAAGCAGAGGCTTTCCTCAGTAAACAGTGGACCCTATGACCAGACAGGGGGCAAGTGCCCCACTTAGTCCTGGGCCAGCCCACCTCATCTTGTGGAGGTGGTGGTGGTCATGCTGCTAATGCTGCCTCTTCATCCCCATTAGTAGTACAAAGTGGAAAATCTGTACATTTCATACCACTGTTGGTACTTTCACTATGACCAGTAAACAGTAAAGTTGACATACCATCCTGATCTTACACTAACATTTCCTGATACTGGTGGGACTGGGAATACAGACAGCATCACAAACTTTAGAAAGTACAGCCGTATCACCACTAAACAATATCACGTCAGTGGTGGCATGTGATGCATTGCCACCATGTCTCTCACCCACACCTAAAATGAATAAGACATGAAAGTTCTCTTTATGTCACCAGTGGTACTACCAGACTCATCAGCAGCAACAGTACCAAAAACAGACTCATCCTCCTCCTTTGCTGATGGTTCATCTGTTGTCACATTCACAGGCACAGCAGACACAGGGTCAGAGACAGGCAGCAACCTTGTCCTGCTACTACATTTTCCCCTTTTGAAAGTCACCCCAAGGACCTACATAGTAGCATAGTATCATAGTTGACGAGGCTGAAAAAAAGACATGCATCCATCAAGTCCAGCCCATGTCAGAACACCCCTGTTGATCCAGAGGAAGCAAAAAAAATGCAAAAACCCTGAAGCCATTTCTAATTTAGGCTCAAATTGGTAAAACAAAAGTCCTTCTTGACTCCAAATGGCAGTCAGATAGTTCCCTGGCTCAACATCCTATCTGCAGTGTAGCCATCCGTCATAATTCTCAATATTGTTCTGTGCTAGATAGGCATCCATTGCTTTTGTTGAAAGCAGTTACAGTATCTGCAAGTACAACATCCTGAAGCAAAGAATTCCATAGCTTTACCATCTTCACTGTAAATAATCTGTGCCTTTGCTTTTTGTTGAAAGCACCTTTCCTCTAGTCTTAATGGATGACCCCTCATTCTTAGTTCAGCTCTTTGCGTAAATAATTAATTAGATAGTTCTTTGTATTGACCTTGACTGTATTTGTAAATGGTAATCATATCACCCCTTAGACATCTCTTCTCTAATGTAAACAAACCCAGGTTGGCTAGTCTCTCTTTATAACTCAGATCCTCCAATCCCTTTATCCATTTTGTTGCACATCTCTGCACTTTTTCCAGTTCAACTATCCCAAAATTGTACTCCATATTCCAGATGAGGCTTAATGAAGGATTTATACAGAGGTAGGATAATATTAGCATACATTGCATCTACACCTCTTTTTATGCAGGCTAGAACCCTATTTGCTCTTGCAGCAGCTGAGTGACTCTGAACACTGCTGTGAAGTCTATCGTTTATCAGTACTCCTAAATCTTTCTCTAATGAGGATTCCCCAAGTTGTTTCCCATTTAGAGTATATGTAGCATGTTTGTTTCTACAGCCCAAATGCATAACCTTACACTTATCTACACTAAATGTCATCTGCCACTTTTCTGCCCATTCATTCATTTTAACAAAATCCTTCTGCAGACAAAATACATCTAGCCCAGTATGTATTTTCTTGCACAGCTTAGTGTCATCAGCAAAGATTGAGATGCTACATTCAATCCCCATGTCTAGATCATTCATAAACAAATGAAAAAGCATTGGTCCCAGGACTGAACCCTGTGGCACCCCACTTATAACTCTAGACCAAGTTGAAAAGGTTACATTTACAACTACTCTCTGCCATCTATCATTTAACCAGTTCTCAATCCATGTACAAATAACCTCACCCAAACTGGAGCCTTTCATTTAATGGAGTAAATTGTTGTGAGGCACTGTATCAAAGGCTTTTGAAAAATTCAAGTATACTACAAAAACAGCAATTCCCTTGTCCAAATTACTAACTCTTTTGCAAAATGCAAGTAAATTAGTCTGACATGATATTTTCTTCATAAAACTATGCTGACTCCTACTAATAATATTGTTTGTCTTCCCATAGTTCTGAATACTGTCAGTTAGTAACCCTTCTAGTATCTTACCCACTATGCAAGTCAAGCTCATAGGTCTATAATTTCCTGGTTTGGATCTTGCCCCTTTTTGAATAATGGAACTACATCAGCTTTCCTCCAAACACAAGGCAATCACAAGGCACTATGCCTGATGAAAGTGAATCAATAAATATTAAGTATAATGGTCTTAATATTACTAAACTAAGCTCCTTAAGTACCCTTGGGTGTATACCATTTGGTCCAGTTGCTTTATTCACTATAACCTTTTCCAGTCTCTTTTGGACTTTGTCCTTAGTAAGCCATGTACATGACAGAGGAAATTCTATGGTTTTGTCTATTGCCCATAGCCTGTCGTTGTTGCTTCCTTTGTATATACTGAAGCAAATAATGTATTTAGGGTGTCAGCCATAGCCTTATCCTTACTAATCAATTCACCTGTCTGAGCCGTAAGAGGACCAATATCAGCCGTAACTTTTTTGTTACAAATATACTTGTAAAATCGTTTAGGATTTTTCTTGCTCTCATTTGCAATATTTCTCTTATTTTCAATTTTCGCTAGCGTAATTGCTTGTTTGCTGACTTTATTACATTTTTTATATTTTTAAAATGATGCATCTGCCCATTTGACTTAAACGCTTTAAAAGCCTGTTTCTTACTTCTCATTTCCCTGCAAACATCATTATTAAGCCACACTGTTTTCACTTTAATCCTCATGGTATATATTGACACATATATTTGTCTAAGAGTATGTTAAACAAATTGAATGATTCTTGTGCATTTTTATCTTTGAAGATTACATCCCACTGAAAATCCTTTAATACTGCTTTTAGCTTTTGTAAAATTAGCCTTTTTAAAATTAAATGTTTTGGTTAAACCCTTGCTATTGGTTTTCCCATAACAAATTTCAAAGGATACCATATTGTGCTGCCTAAATGTTCCCTTACATGTGCACTGTTTATGTCAGAATTGTCTGCGAGAACTAGGTCAAGCAAGGCCTCTTTTCTAGTTGGCTCCCTCTACTAGTTGGGACATAAAATTATCATTAATAATAGTTAAAAAATTGTTTCCCTTTGTTGTGCTGGATGTCATTTCGCTCCAGTCAATATCATGATAGTTGAAATCTCCCATTATAATTACATTTCCTGACCAAGGAGTCTTTTCCATTTGCAGTAAAAGTTGGGCTTCCTCCAACTCCTCAGTATTAGGTGGCTTGTATTAAACCCACACTAACGTCTTTTTTTATTATGTGTGCCCCCAGTGTGTGTGTATTTCAACCCACAGGGCCTCTGCATTTTCATTGGACTATTCATTTATATCTTCCTTTATACTAGGCTTTAAGACATGCTTTACATATAGACATACCCCCCTCCCCTTTTATTAACCCTATGCCTCCTAAAAAGTGAATAACTCCCTAAATTGACTGGTAAGTCATATGGACCATCAAACCAGGTTCAGACACAGCAATTAGATCATACTGCTCATACATTGCAATCATTTCTAGTTCCCCCAACTTACCAGCCAGACTACAAACATTTTCATACATATATTTTATCTTTTTGTCATTCTGAAACATTTAATTCTTTGTAAAATGTATTTGCGTTTTAGCAGGCTGCAACAATGGCACTTCCCTATTAGATAAACTAGGTCATTCCCCCTCTCCACCCCATGCCCCTTCTCTAATCCAATTTCCTCAATTATACTACCTGCCCCATCCTGTGTTGCAGCACCCTTCCCCCTTTCTAGTTTAAAGTCTAGAGTATGCTGTGGCTAATGGGATCTGACTCACAGGAGATGTGGTGCTAGTGCTTGTGGCAGAAGCATATCTGCTAGTGGTCTCTTATTTCCTAGAGTCACAGCAGTGTTTGTAGTGGGGTTTTGGTAGCATTGTTGTGCTGCTGGTGAGCTCTGCATTCACTGAATCATATGGTACGTGGCAGGGGCAAAGGCAGCACCAGTTGCTGCTTGTGGGGCAGGGTCACACTGGGAATAAAAACCAGCCCTGGAAAAAATTGCTTACCAGCTCCATAGCACTGTGTCATTATACCAGCCCCAGACCTCTTTAACTTTATATATTAGCCAGGGATATATTACACCACCTAAAAAAAGAAAGTGCCCATCTTTTGGCCATTTGAAACTTTGGGAGGTATGCATTGAGTAATTGTTTATCCCATTCCAGAATATAGCTGTGTAATCATCTATCATATAAACCGCAGCCTGTAACACTAGAGGGATGTGCAACACAGCTAGTATATAATATTATGTTTAATACAGCTCAAAGTATATTACTAAAACACCCTGGTGTTTAAATGTACTTAAAAAGTGCAGATCTAGAGCCCATCTAGCCTTAATCCTTTGAGTGCCAGAGGGGTATGCAACGTATTGCAAAGCAATGCGTTGCATACCCCAGACACTCAAAGGGTTAAAAGGGATAATTCAGCCTGGCGCCAAGCAAATCCTTTCTCTTACCCCCTTGTCAGATTCTTCACCCGATTCGGTGATGCTCTGTTCTATCCCTCCGGTGCGGGACACATGCTCCTCTACAGGCTGAGTTCAGTCCAGTAATCACCCTCTGCACGAGTGCCTGCCCTCAATGTGCAGTGACACAATGGTAAATAGACATCCAGGCTCCGGCACCACTCCAGCCCGCAGCTGCACTCAGACTGAATTCTTTTTTTACATGGCGGCCCACCACAGGCAATGGCCCTGGCCATGAACTGTGTCAGTGTGTACATACCACGTGGTGGCCGACGGTTCTTCAAATCTTGCAGCCATGGTCCTGTCACCATGTGGCCACAGATTTTATAGCAAGCAACCCCAGGGAAGCCCAGTGCAGGCAGCATACCTGGAATTTTCCCAGTAGGCCAGTCCGGCCCCATTGTGAGGTCTGGTGTCTGTTAGTCAGAATGGCTTTGGAGAGAGTGGTAGCAGCACTATCTGTTCCTGGTGTGGTCTGGAGTCTCTCAGTCACAAGGGCTGTGGAGAGGGTGGTAGCAGCACTATCACATGATGGTGGGCACTGGAGTATCTCAGTCATTGGGGATATGATGGAGGTGGCTGCTGGTGGGCTCTGGTGTCTCACAGTAACAGGGGATGTGGTTGGGGTGACAACAGCACTATCTGGTGTGCTTTGCTGCTGATCAATATTGCTACTAGGACTGCTGATGCTGCTGCTAATCCTAATCAGCATTCCTACAACTCCTCTTACTCACTTTCCCCCCTCCACACACACATACAGTGCAGCAATTAACAGCAGCAGTAGTACTATGTTTCTACTGCTCTCTCTTGATTACACCTCATATAACGGTGGAAAGTAACAGATTTTTATAGTGGTGCAGCAGAAATTATCACAGCCAGAGAAATCATCAGCATGAGAAATTAAATTATGGTAAGGAAGGAATGTTATCATTTTTCAATGTGGAATTTTCATGTATAAAGCATCAAATTGTGGATTTCCCATGACAATTCCCATGCAAAAATTGGACTTTTTGGCCATCTCTTCTAGGTATGGGTGAAAATGTTCACCTCAAACTGAAAACGATGAAAAATGGCACTTTCCGCTTGACAAAAAAATTTCATGCGAAAGGTGCCTTTTTTCTGCTTTTTCTCACCTTTTTCACCTAGCTCATTGCATTGAAATCAATGGGTAGAAAAATATTTCTACACCACACAAAAGTTTTCTACAGTCATATAAAGGGATGTCAGGCTCTCACAGCATGCCTTTTTGTGTTTGTGAGAGGAGAGAGAAGCAAGTTTTTGAGCTAGAGAAGATGACAAATTAATGGGAATTGAAGGGGAGTCATTTAGGTAGGACATTTTTCTCTGTACTAGGGGAGTCTGGAGGCACAATGAGGAGAAGAAGGGAGGAAGGAGGTTGACCCAAAATACCCCAAAATTTATTGTGACTGACTGGCAAGACACTGGGGACCAAATTGCTGGCTGATTTTACTTTTATTGTCTCTGTGCTGGGGAAGTCTGGTGAAAGAAGTTGTTGATTTTGTTTTTTAGTTATATATATTTATTGGGAATAACTGTAATAAGATACGGTGAATATGTGCCAGTGTCACATAAGCAGGAAGTGTTGTGGGCAAAGGACAAAGCCCTTAGAAGAGTAATATTGTGCTGGGAAATGTTGCGCCATATTAAACATAGGGAAAAAATGTGTTGGAATAGGAGAAGAAAATGTATTGGAATAAGAGAAAAATGTGTTAGAATAGGAGAAAATGTGTTAAAATGTGTTAAAGTATGAGAAACATGTCTTAGAATAAGCAAAAAATATGTTAAATAGGCAAAAAGTGTGTTAGAATATGAGAATAATGTGTTGGAATAGGCAATACATTTGCTGTAATAGGCGAAAAGGAGGAAAATTTTGCATTGGAAAAAAAAAAAATTTTGCGAAAAAAAGTGAAAAATCGGCTGTTTTTCACAAAAAGTCATGCAGAAATTTTTCTCGCTTTTTGCCCACCCCTAATCTCTACCTATATAGCATATGTAAATATTGTTAAAACTTCACAAATTATTGAAATAAGAAGTCCTTTAAGAATGACTGCTAGACTAGAATTCCATTTGTACCATTCTTGTAAATAAATGTTAATAAATAGTCATGATTTACAAATAAAACGCCATTTTAAATTGTGACATGTACAAGGATATTCACGTATCAATGTGTCACTAAAAAAGTCACCATTCAGTAGTTCACTCTGAATAAGGCTTCCTTGGTGTTTAAAGGGATAGTAATACTTGAAAATAAGTTTATTTTATATTGTAGCCCTTAAAAAAACATGAAAAATGATATAAGTCTTATCTCCCAAACCTTTATGGTTTGGGAGATATTCAGAAGTAAAGTTTCCCCTGGAGTGATGTCATTGCTCCACCCTTCAGATTTGGAATCCAGTCCCTGGACCGGCTATGCCTCTCCAAAAGTGCTGAGATCACCATCTTTAAAAAGAATTTCTTAATTGGTATGGTCTACAAAGTGTGCTTTCAAGCCAGGCACACTTTGTAGATAGTTCCAATTAAGTAGTTCTTTTCAAAGATGGTGATCTCTGCACTGCTAAATAGCTGCTGGTTGCTCTGTCCACCGAATTCCAAATCTGTCCACTAGATGGCAGTCTTGTCTGAAACAGCCAGGGAAAGAGCATTTTACTATATTTTACATGTGAATATCTCCCAAACCATAAAGGTTTGGGAGATAAGACTTATATCATTTTTCATGTTTTTTTTAAGGGCTACAATATAAAATACAATTATTGTCAAGTATTACTATCCCTTTAATGTTTAGGTGCTTAATTGTTTTGTATGTTATGTATTTTGTCTCTGTTTCACAAAATATATTTTATGTACGTCTCTAATGGTTGTTATTGTATTTTAGCAATTACCTTTTAACCTGTCCCATTGATCACTAATTTTAGATTAGTCACTTTCATTTAATAACGAGGCTCAAATCATTCATAATTACACTGTAACCTAATTTTGATTTAGAGACACATTGCTACATATGTCTCAGTATGTGAGCTTTATATTGTTTTTTTAAACATATCAGAAAGAAAGAACATGAAAACATGAAATGTTACCTAACATTCTTAACCAATAATGGTATCTCAGTCACTTCTATTTTTAATTTCATTGCCATAGTTGTCACATTAAAATGAATCATCTAAACAATGTTTAAGTTTTAACTTACTTGATATAAGTTCTACAATGTTGAACAAAAACTGTAACTGAAGGACATTCTGTTAGAAAACCTGGCAAGTATTTAAGGTACACAGATGTATAATTCTCCTTATATACATTCTTGTTTTAATGCATGCAAAGGGGAGTTCTGCAGTAATTACACCATGTGGGAAAAGAAGTCCTCTGACATTTCACTGTTGTTACATTCCACACAGAATTGAGAGCTACAAGTGAAAAACTAACAAGGTTATTAGTGGATGAATGTTTAACACTGTCACAATCTGCATCTAAAACATGCCCCCCAGGAGAACTGGCTCAAGACAGGACCATGAGACAGGAAGCGAAAAGGAAGAAGTCTCAGTTCAGTTTAGGAAATAAGACATATTATCAATATAACTGGCACTAGGGTGTTTTAAACTCACACCAAGTTTGTCACTAAGGTGCTGGGCTAAATGTGTTCCAGTCCTTTGAAGAGACAAGATGCCATAGACCCTAGTTAGTTTGTCATTATCAAATTTACAATAAACAATTTATTAAGGAGCATAAAAAGGGGCTTGGGGATATAGATGTACCACATATCGTACAGGGAATACAAAGGAGGTGTATCCAATTCATTTTGCATGACAAGCCTTCCCAACTCTGTGTTCTAAATGCTATGAAACCCATGGCATATATTACATTTATGACATTCAGTCCCTGGCAACACTTGCAGTACACCCCCCGCAATATGTTATATGCACAGTTTGCATAGAGAGTATGGGGCAAATATCAAAATTACATTGCTGAAGCTGGCAGTCTGTACTTAGGGGCCAGAGAATTGTCACACACTCTCCATATATTGTATGTTACACAAAGCTGTGGACATTCTGCAGATGTTGGGTCGGGGTGCTTTCAAATGTTGCTATTATTTTTATTAGCCTTTATAAATAAATGGAAATATTGTAAATAATAATTCATTTGTGAAATGAATGTATACACATACACATCATCCGATTGGCAGTTCTCTCTAACCATAATAGCCTAATGGAAAGAGCATGCAAAACAAAGGAAACTGCAACAAACACATGCATGGAAGAACATTCTAAATACATATCAAAATATTGAAAAGAGGATTGAAAAGGATCTATCATGGAGAATGCACCATAAATGTAAAAAAAGTATCATATTTCTAAAGGCTGCTATTTGGTTCTTCCTTATGATGGAACTATGCAATTTAATTCAAAACAGACACGCGAAAAGCGAATAAAAACATATTAAAACAGTGAAAAAGAAGAAACCTTAAGGTCAGAGATCCTTATGAAATGTTATTGTTCAAAAAAGTTAGAATATCCTATATAATAACTCGCTAAAATGTGCGTAACGCCGCAGTCATGCGCAGTAGAGACTGCCAGCGACGAGGCTGATACAGAGCTGGGCGCTCCGAAGGAGCATCCCGCTCTGTATCAGCTGTGGAGCGGGCAGTATCTACTGAGCATTACTGCACCGCGACCGGCTGGCAGTGGCACTGTGGCCCGTGTAACGGGCTCTTCAACTAGTATAGCATAATACATTTATTGCATCCTAGGGATGGGAGAAACTTTTTACCTTAAAAGCAAAACAGGCTGAAAAATGGCATTCCCCTCTGGGTGGGACATTTTTCACAAAAATTGCAGATTTTCCACTTCTTTTCCCACCTAGCTCATTGCATTTAAATTAATGGTACAACTGAATTTCCCCTACCACATGGCAAGTTTCCCTTCTTTTCCCACAGGATTAGTATAAAAGGACTGTCAGGTTGCTGCAACATGACAATCCAAGTTTCTTCCTGATCTGGCTGTTATCACTGTATGTCACGGCGCCCAAGGTGAGGACACCCACCGGTAACCAGAGCTAGTAGTTGGGGTGCGATGCTAGAGTGTGTTGCTTGAGTGACAGGGTAGCCTGAAGGACAGCCACCAGCAGGTAAGTGAAACGCAAAACCCAATCCAACAATACAATGGCCTCAGGGAAATGGAGGAAGGAGAAATATCTCCTCTTGAACACCACCAGGGAAAACCCTCAGCAGACTCACCCCGCCTACTCCAACAAGGAGAAAACAAGTCAAGGGCAGCCCTGTATAGGGGGTCTCAGCAAGAGCACCAAATAAGTGTCAAGCTAGCGGGAGCTCCAGCTGCTAATAGAGGTCTGTGTCAGGGAGGTAGGAGAAGGACACTGGGGGGGTCAATAGGGGCAATGTGGAGGTGGAAATTGGGAGCAATGTGGAGATTGGGAACAATGTGGAGATTGGGGGTAATGTGGAGATGGCCATTTGGAGATGGTCAATGGGGGGCAATGTGGTCGGGGGGGCCCATGGCAATTTTTGCACCAGGGCCGGGTGGCTTCTAGTTAAACCTCTGAGAAGAAGCACTTCTAAAAATTCCAGGGGCTAAATTTAGCTGTGACCAGTTTCCTGACAGAATCCGAAACCTCACAGAGATCTTCACTATCACCCACAAAATCTGTGCCCATTTATATTCCATATAAGAGTGTAATAACCTGCCCCGTCACCAGCGGAAAATGGAGGTCCCTATCAAGTGAAATTTCACATTAAGCTAGAGCATTTATAGGAGCAGAATAAGGCCATTAGCGAGTACACAATACAAAACTGCAATGCTTTGGTGGAAGTCTCTTTGTCACCTGGGAATGATAACTAATGCGAGATGTATGTGTGCTTCTGAAACCTTTCGAGAAGGCAACTATGCAGGTCAGTCATGTAGGGGAAGGAGTTAGTGAAATTTGTTCGCTGATACATTTAATACAGAAAAAGCTGAGGAGCATTGCTCATGAATCTTACAATAGTAACAACACAGACATGCAGCAACTAGTGAAGGACATCTTAGCAATCTTTGAGGAGGATCCTCGCATATTGTCCATTAAAAGCAATGAGGAATGCATGCTTGCTCCTTTTCTGGACCCCCGCTTTAAGCAAAAAATGTCTGAATTTCTGCCAAAGCGTGATCAGTTTGTCACATCAAGGCATGATAATCAGCAGCACTCGCTGAGGAATCAGACTCTGTTATAGAATATCAAGATTTGAGATAGCTCAGTGGTAACTTCCATGACTATGGAGCCTATTCAAACCTCAAGGTTGCAGGTTCACATCCTGGCAGGGTTAACTCAGCCCTTCATCCTTCCGAGGTCAATAAATGAGTACCATTGACTGGGTAATAATAACATCTATTATTTCAGCTGCTGATTTGGCTAATTCTGAAAGTGCTTTGAGTCCCAGTGGGAGAAAAGTGCTCTAGAAATAATAGTTATTATTATAAGATATGCTTATAGATCAAGTGGAGGGTTGCATTGTGAAGGATGAGAGAGAAATTTATGGCCAAAAAATTTGCTAGAAAACATAGTGAAAAGGAAGTCAGGAATTTGTTTATACCACCAGCAGTGGGAGCAGCAAAAAACATCAACCAGAACATCCCATTCCTAAAATATTTCTGAACACGTCATCAAAGAAAGCAATTCATGGGTCTCAGGGGTGGCAGTCAAACATTTGTGGTGGTGGTGGTGGCACATCTCTATAGGATTTGCTCCCTGAGCATGAGTTGGTAACTTAAACACAGGAACACTGTGTAGCTCCAAGAAGTGATTCCACTACATGTGAGATGGTTTCAGCATACTTGCATGATAGCTATGTTCTCAGGAGAAATGATGACCCCATGGACTCCTGGAAAACAAAACAGTGTGTGTGGGCATTACTAACATGTATTACCATAGAAACCCTAAGTTGCCCACCAGCAAACGTGGATTCTGAGTGGGTGTTCATTGCAGTGGTTTATATTGTAAATGAAGGCAGGACATGGTTATCAAACTGCAATGTTGGGAGACTATCATTTCTAAATATTAACCAACATCTAATACAATCTGAATATCAGATGGCAGAGGTGGACAGAACACGCATGACAGGGAAAGCCACAGCACATGTACAGCAGCACAGAGGATGGGGAGGAGGGGTTTGAAGGGCTTCTACTACTACTGGAACCATATATACATACACCAATCACACCAGCACCATACCCATATCTGCCATGTTCAGACGAAAGTTCTACCTTTCTTTGTTATTATTATCCCTTTAAAAAAAAAAGGTTAGCACACTGCAAGCATTGCAGCAGGCATTTGAAAATGAAAACCTGAAAGAAAAATATTTTGCAGGCTTACAGAAAGTGAAAAATTCAATAGTCATCAAAATATAGAGTATTTTTTGAGGACCATAATGATCCTTACACAGGGTTAACTTCCTAGCCATATCCTTGTCACTGAGATTCAGATAGATGTTTTCAAGTATTTTTCTTATTTCATAACTAGTTGAACAGCCCGTTACACGGGCCACAGTCACCCGGTCGCGGTGCTGTCACGCACAGTAGAGACTTCCCGCGCCATGACTGATGCAGAGCTGGATGCTCCTTCAGAGCGCCCAGCTCTGTATCAGCCGCGGCGCGGGCAGCCTCTACTGCGCGTGACTGCAGCACGCGCAGCAGTATGTACTGTGCATGTCGCGGCGTTACACACGATTTAGCAAATTATTATATAGGATATACACATATTATGCAATCTGCCTTGTGAGCTCTGAACTACTTGGACATACTTTTGTGAGAGTAAGGACATGAGACTGTCAGAACTCCTCAGGCAGTACATTACAGAGACCACTAACCCTGGAGTTAACCACAGTCCCACAGTAGAGGAGCAGCATAATATCATAACCTCCACATCAATACACTGCACAGTAATATTCCACACTAATCTTTATTATTGCCCCAGTGTAAGAATCCAGTCTGGAAAATCCTGCTCTATTCTTACCTGCAGCTCTGCCTGTTTACCTGGACACACCCACTCCATCTCTGCTATTGCATGTCTTGCAGTATATTTACAGGACCCACCCTCTGAGACCTATATGAAGCAGCCTTACAGATTCTTCAGTGCACACGAATATTGTCCATTGACTATTGTTCTAGTACTGAGATGCTTGCTTACTGTTTATGATCTTGGTTTTGTACTCTAATAATGCTTGTTTGTGTCCTGTTTTGACCTCTGCTTTACTCCTGAGTCCTGACCTGATTATGTTTGCTGATTTGGATCCTGCGACATTGTGAGCTCCTAGTCCTGTATTCACTTGTATGAGTTTCTTGCAGTTTTCATTGCTCCCTAGCTTTGCACTGTAACTACATTCTCAAGCAGCTCTCAGCAACAGCCTTAAGAGCTGGTTTTGTTCTCCAACCAGTGACCACCCATCCAGCTTTCATGTGCAAGTGAGCTGTAATGTATATTCTTTACTTCCACGTACTCCGTTACTGATAATACTGGTAGCCATGTAATTACATATACACTGTTGGTTTCCTGATCCTTGTTCCACTGGTAGACAGGCTCCTGGCACCCATCAGTGGGGTACCATTTTTCTTAGGCTGGAAGGAGGTCCTCCTTGGAAATCCCATGATGTTGAACCATTTTAGTATCTTTGAAGTGGCTGTGTGTTTATAAAAAAAAAAAAAAATAAATATATATATATATATATATATATATATATATATATATATATATATATAATTTATTTTTTTTTCTCCCCCTGTAGCACTACATTGTGGAAATAGTTGAGCACACTAACTTATGGGTAGAAAGACAAGTGATCCCTTTTTGGATGCAGCTAATTGTCTACTTTCCAAAATTGTATGATGTACTAACTTTTCTTCATTTCTCTCATTGTTATAATCATTTTAGTACAGGCATGTTATAGCTGTAAAATGTATAAAAGATGATAGATTGTAGTTGGTGTGATTTTGTGATTCTAGCACCCCCTATTGTATGTCATCTCATACAAAAAGGGTGAAATTTCTCTTAAAAGAGTAGTAGCCAATGATTAAAGTAATAATTTCCATGTATTTTCAATGCTATCTGCAGGGGCATCACTGGGTAGTGGTGGGGGGGGCGTCTAAGGGGGCTGTAAACTGGAGTGTTTTGGTGGCAGTCCTGAATGGAGAATCTGGTGATCAGTGGGTTAATTGAGCTGTGCTGTGTTGATGTGGCCAGCACTGACTCACTCATCCAGTGAAACACTGGCTGGCTACCCCTAGGTGGCAGCAAGCAGTGTTTCATTGGAAAATGGACTTGCATGGTGAAAGGAAGTGCAGTTTTGTTGGGTCTGAGGAGCTGATCCTGTTTGTGAACATGTGTAAATATGGAACAAGCCCACTCAGTTTCAGTCTGGTAAGTGAAATTATTTTTAATTTCATCCACAGCACCACAAATCTGGGGACCAAATGCGCACATTCAAGTGAAGGGGCAAACTAGTTAGGCAATGTGACCCACCGTTATAAAATGTACTCCTCTGATCTCTTATGCCCCACTCTGGTATATAGTGCAACCTACAATTCTTTTGTGAGGCACAGGGCACTTCGCATTGATTTTAATGGCACTATTTCAATCGGCTGCATTAAAATTCAGTGCCCTATTGCTTCAATATATATTGTAAACTACTGTGTTCCTCAATGGGTTAATGTGGAGGCGGGACATCTTCCTCTTAAGTTTGGTTTTAAACTGCATCCTGTATTAACCTTTTGATTACCAATGAGTTATCCAATGCTTTTGATATCTCTCTGGCACCCAATGGGTTAATAGTGGGTTTTCCTATTGCAGCAGTTGTTTTTGTGCCTCCCTCTTCCCAAATAAAAAGTTCTAAACGAGGATTAAACATAGCAGTGTGAAGTTTGTGGATGGTGAATGCTCTATACCAGTGTAGTGTATTGTAGACTTCCTCAGAGGAAGTTTTGTCTCAGTCCAATGCTTTATGGGAGGAAAAAATCTGAGAAGGCCAGACTTCCAATACACAGAAAGCAAGACCAAGTAGGGAGTGAACAAGAGGCCTAATAGACGATGGTCTGGTTGGACTAGCCTACTGTTATCATGTGAATTGGATTGATGCTGTCCCTTTAACTCTTTTAAAGGGATAGTAATGTTTCACAAAAAAGCGGCTCCAATTAATCTTCATATTATTTGGGCCATGGATAGCCTTATTTCAATACTGTCAGAGTTGTAGTTAAATTACTCTTGAACTACAACTCTGACAGTATTGTAAATAACACTCTCTATGGCTTAAATAAATATATGGCTTAAATGGAGCTGCTGTTTTTGTGAAACATTACAATCTAAGTCCCATCTTAACATGTAATTTTTGTGGGGCATTGTAGGCTTTTATCTCCTCAGCATTAGCACAAAATAATTTCTCTATATTTCCATCTGGCAGCACTACGTTACAAAGAGCATATGATTAATTCATGTTAAAAGGCGCTCTGTATCTTTAAAATCAGTTTTGTGCCAGCAATAGTGATTTAAAGGGATAGTAATACTTCGTTTTAACTTTATTTTATTTTGTAGGCATTAAAAAAACATGAAGAATGAAATAAGTCTTATCTCTCAAACCTTTATGGTTTATGAGATATTCACAAGCAAAGTTTCCCCCTCCCGCCCCTTTTACCTACTGTAAACAATCTCTTCTCAGATGTGGAATGCAGTCCATAGACTGGACAGATAACAGAAGGGGACACTCTTATTCCTATGAAAACAATGAAATCCCTGCCCCCCTTGACAAGCTTTTCAGGTTTTTCCCTTATCTTAATTGAAGATTGTCCCTCTCTGCAGTCTACCTGGGCAGCTCCCTTCTGCCCTGGCTGAAAAGTGTTACATCAGTAAAAGGGGCGGGAGGGGGACACTTTGCTTGTGAATATCTCTTAAACCATAAAGGTTTGAGAGATAAGACTTATATCATTCTTCATGTTTTTTTAATGCCTACAAAATAAAATAAAGTTAAAATGAAGTATTACTATCCCTTTAAATCTGTTCTGTGATAAAACCAAATACCAGATTTAAATCACTTGTACAAAAAACAAAAACAGAATTTAAATATACAAGATACATTATTGCACATGATCTTTGTATTGCTGTGCTGTCAGACAGAAACCTAGAGAAATGATCTTGTATTAGCGCTGGGATGATGTCAGGCTAGTCGGCAGTGAGTGAACCTGTTGCTGGACATGTGAAATTCAGGGTAGGGTAATGTGGGTATTTCATTTACCTTTATGTTTTGGGTTTGTAGTTCAACTACATAAGGATAACCACACAACTATGCATTTAATGTTATTAATAAGAGTGTAAGCAAAGTTTCTGCCATAACAAAATTATTTATATATATATATATATATATATATATATATACACCACCACATTGCTTCAGAATGCAAAGGAGACCTCTTCAGCATCCAAGGGGTTAAAAGTCAATTTTAAAACAATGGAAATTTGTATTTGTTGCCTTTTGCATGTGTTGGTTCTAAATTGCACCACTTTATTTAGTGTATCCATGGGAGTGTGTGAGACTATGGGTCATCTGTATGATGTAACACTGGAAACATTCTGGGGCAAAGCAATGGCACACTAGGAACATCACATTCCCCAAACTCCCTTTTCTTTGAAACTGGGTTTTTAAACTCTTGAATGCTGCAATACATTGCTGATCTCTAGCATTCAACAGGTTAAAATATCCATTTTTAATCTATGGGAGTTTTTATTTGGTCCCTGTGGTGGATAGGATTTTTGCATCTGGAATACATAAGTAATTATTTGTACGTAGTATAATAACATTGAGCAGCAGTATGTGAATATTCAGCATGTATATTCCTGGTTAATGATACTGAGGGAGAATCAGATAGTTGGGTGGGACATTAAATAGATGGTGGGAGGAACTTCGACAGCAAGAGATTTTATGGCAAGACACAGAGGCTCCTAACATGCAGTAAACTCCATTCTTTACTACTCAGCAGCAAAGCTTAACAGTATATAAAGAAAAAAAAACAAATTATGTAATAGTTTGGCTACCTGTTATACGGGTGGGGTTATCAATCAAGTCCCTTCAATGTGTATAAGATATATGTAACGGGTAGATCCACGTCCTCTTTCTTGGCTGCTCGGCACAGGATAAGTTCTTGCTTCGCCATATTTATAATATTGAATGTGGTTTTAGTCATTATTGTGGGCTTTGGTCCCCATTAGTTTAAAAAGTTTTCTGACTTTAACTATATATTTATTGAACATAGTTTAGTACTATTGCAATAAATTACTGTTCTAGCATTAACTGTCTCTTAAAGGGATAGTAATACTTCGTTTTAACTGTATTTTATTTTGTAGGCATTAAAAAACATGAAGAATGATATGTCTTATCTCTCAAACCTTTATGGTTTATGAGATATTCACAAGCAAAGTTTCCCCCTCCCGCCCCTTTTACCTAGTGTAAGCCATCTCTTCTCAGATGTGGAATCCAGTCCATAGACTGGACAGATAACAGAAGGGGACACTCTTATTCCTATGAAAACAATGAAGGCCCTGCCCCCCTTGACAAGCTTTTCAGGTTTTTCCCTTATCTTAATTGAAGATTGTCCCTCTCTGCAATCTACCTGGGCACCTCCCTTCTGCCCTGGCTGAAAAGTGTTACATCAGTAAAAGGGGTGGGAGGGGGACACTTTGCTTGTGAATATCTCTTAAACCATAAAGGTTTGAGAGATAAGACTTATATCATTCTTCATGTTTTTTTAATGCCTACAAAATAAAATAAAGTTAAAACAAAGTATTACTATCCCTTTAACCCAAGGTTTTCCCTTATCTTATCTCACTATCTACTTCTGTTTCTTCATACTTCATAATCGGGTCCCTTATTCTTAGAGCTACTCCGCTCCTAATTCAAGTTGTTCTTATTTCGTTTAATGTCATTCTTTTTCCCTGTGTCTGTTCCCCAGTAGGCTGTCATGTGCGCTGATGCCCAAACCCTGCACTTCTTTCTAACTTTCATTTGAGCCTTCCCTATTCTACCTCCCTATGTGCGGCAGGACTTTTTGTATCTTCCACTCACTCGTTCCTTCGTTCACTCTGGTGTTGTGGTGGCTATCTTACTTTTGGTCACTGCACTTCCGGTTTCAATGTGTGTGCCCGAATTACCTCAGGAGTCAGTATAGTGACAGTGTGCTGGCTTCCTGAGACGATTACAGACGCCCTCTATCATTCTGCATACACTTTTCTCACATTGTGTGGTGACTTATTCCACTACTACAAATGTATTATATTCTCTTCAGTTTATACTAAAATTATCTCTCTAAAATTAATAATTATATTTAATTATATTATAAGAAATAATTCTTTCACCCTTACTAGTATATAACATTATTATAATGTCACACAAAAACTAGTTTCACCTTGTACCCCCCCTAAAAGCTAATAAAATCCCTCCTCACTTTTTGACAGAAGACAATGTTTCTCTTAATTCTGATTCGCAGGAGAATTTGTCTTTGGCATCTAAATCCAATGAGGAACATATTCAAATTATCATGTACCAAATGGGGAATAAAACTGTTGCCGCCATTTCCTCATGTATGGGTCAGATAACCGAACCCTTAGGCAAATCTCTAGCTGATGTCTTTAATGAGAAAAAGAAGGGTAGATTGCAATTAAATGCAAAATCCCAATGCATTGGAAATTAGAATATTTCTGATTCATCTCCAGATAAAAATCCTCATGATAAAACTGGGGGAAAAAGAAAAAGGAAATCTAACTATTGTTCCTCAGAAAGAGAAACTAATCGTTCTCACATGGAATTGTCTGACAAAAACAACACTCAGACTTGTAGTTCACACATACATATCAGAACCTCAACTAGGGAGGATAGCGTGCTGAGTACACGAAAAAAGGTCAGATCCAAACCAGACTTTATTGTTTAGACTCCTCTTTGGAAGAGTCCTATTCTGACACAGAGGAACACTGGGACCAATCATCCACTGACGAGGATTACATGCCTGGACAATCGGACCTTGATTTTGATTCTGATGATAAAAGTTTCAATGACAACACCATTTTAGAAGAACAGGGTAAACCCCTTTTCGATCCCAGTGCCATTAAACACCCTAGGTCCGCAGAGTGGATCCCGAAAGACTGCGTCGCCAGCAGGGGTCAAGTCCTGGGAAAAGTGTGGGAACTCGCCCAAAATAAATATGTATGGGTCACGTCAAGTGTTTCTCTCTCTCTCTCTCTCTACCTTTCTCTACCTCTCTACGTATGTGTGTATATCATTGCATGTATGAGTGGGTCTATCTCACTCTATGTATGTCAGTGCATGTGCGTGGAAGTTTCTGTGTCTGTGTATGTCTGTTGCCTGTGTCTTTGTCTCTATCTCAGTTGCATGCATGCATGCACACATATTGCCCCCCCATCATCTCCACATTGCCCTCACATTACCCCCTCATCATTTCCACATTGGCCTCACATTTCCCCCATCTGCTCCAACTTGCCCTCCATCATCTCCACATTTCCCAATCAACTCCACATTGCCCCCTGTGTTCATTTCCTACCTCCCCTGGTGGTCCAGCGGCCTGGCAGGAGAGGTCTGTGCCTCCTTTGGCACAGACCTGTAGCTGCTGGAGCTCCCGCGCGGTCTTCTTTTCAGTAATGCAGAGCGTGCTGGGAGATGATGTCATCTTCCAGCACTCTCTGCATTACTAAAGAGCCGACAGTGGCTATAGAGCTCACTGTGTTGCAGTGCCGGGTGGGGGAGTCCTTCTAGCGGGAACGGCGTTCCTGCTTTGGAAAATGTACAGGAACGCTGTTCCCACATGTTCCTGCAGGACTCGAGCCCTGGTCACCAGATGGTTTGATCTATGGGTGCGGATAGTTCTGCATAATAAATCTAGGAATAAATTAAGGTCCGAGTGTCCTAGGCCATCCATCAATAAGACCTGCGAGACTATGACCTCAAATGGCCCATTACATATGTAAGTTGGGCAGAGACCCCAGAAAGGGAGTAGAAAAATCCCTAAAACAATGTCAGGATAAATTACTTGACATTGTAGACCCTCTGGCCAAGATATTTAACTTAAATGAAGAGGCAATTTCTAATTCCTCACAAATCGATCTCCGTACCCTTAAGGCCTGGTTAAAAAAGTGCAATTTGCCTTCTCAGCAATGCAAATACTGCAATATCTATGGAGAGGCTTAGAGCCAACCTATTACGGATAGATCAAAAACTTTCTGACATGGCTTCCAAGGAAGCAGGCCCTGAAGCAAACGGCCTCTTATTTGGTCACTTGTTTATTAAAGTTGAACCATGTAACCTCTAATGTTATACAATAGCTTTAAACTTGCATAATAGGAGCCTCCATGTCTTCCCATAAAATTTGTAGATTTTCTTAACTTTGTGAAGGAAATTCAGGATTTTATTAAAGACACGGAGGTAAGAATTATGCCTCCCTGTACTAACCCTCCCGTATCTCTGTACCTCTTTTAGGCTAGAAGACTGTATGCTTGAGAAACTTCCTGTCACAGTGTTCTGCATTTACCCGGTCTGACGTTCCTGGATCATCTCCAATAAAGTTACAGACTACGTTGAAGTTCCTGTTTATAAAATATCCACAATTATTTGACTTGTCCTCCCCAAAGAGAGAGAAAATGGATCTATCTGTTACATATCTAATACATCTTGAAGGGACTTGATTGGCTACTTGTTATAGGGGTGGGGTTATCAAACTGTTACATCATTTGTTTTTTTCTTTATATATGCTGCTGAGTAGTAAAGAATGGAGTTTACTACATAATACTCACCTCCGAGTCTTTAATAAAATCCTGACTTTCCTTCACAAAGTTAGGAAAAGCTACAAATTTTAGTAAGAGGAAGATAATGACACTCCTTATATAAAAAGCCCATTTGAGTAGTAAACCATACACTACTCATATACGCTCAGTCACCACAAATTGTTGCTTGGTTTGGAAGCACATGTGGAAGACCTTTTAAGTGAAGGATTTCTTTTTCATTACCACAATCTCGGCTCTGCTGCAGAGCCTCCGATGGTCCCAGGACTGGATTTCCCTGCTGTCAGCTAGAACTCTGACGTCAGGCAGGGATGAACTTTGTAATTGGTTATCTCTCAAACCATAAGGGTTTAAGAAATGCCACTGGGCACATTTTTGTTCTTTTTTTAAGGGCTACAAAATAGGGGTTAGTAATTTTGAAGTATTACTATGCTTTTAAACCTGTATTAGTCTCATGTGCTCTATGTCACCTTCTTATATAAATTTATCTAATTCTCTATTTGATATCTATCGCATCTGCTATCTCCACATCCCTTAGAAGGGAATTCCCTAACTTAACAGTCCTGAACTTCTGCTGAAGTTGAAGCCTCATTTCCTCTAATTATTTGCTGTGGCTTAAAGAAGAAATCCTCCCTTGGCAGATTTTTTTGATTGCTGTTAAAGCAGAAGTATCATCCCAACAAGATGTGGGCTCAGTGTGCACTCAACATTAATATATTAAACGTTGTGTAGTCTTTTTTTTTTAAATAAGTTTCTAGGTTGGGCATAAAGAGTAAAGCAAAATCTTACCCAGTGATGTCAAGACTGGGGGAGATGGACTGAGCATGTCCTACCCATTACCTTGAGGTAACATAGTCACTCCCACCGGTCCTGTCGATCCAGCCTGTGTCCACTCCTTCTATGATGTGAACACGCTGCAAGGCTAGTTCGTACCAGATTATTAGCTATAGAAGGGGAAGACACAGGCAGGAACGACAAGACAGGTGGCAGTGACTACTTTACCTCAAGGTAATGAGTATTACCTGTGCAGTCCGTCTCCCCCGGTCTTGACATCACTGGGTAAGATTTTGCTTTAATGTTTATGCCTAACCTAGGAACTTATTTCAAAAAAGGACTACACAATGTGTAATATATTAATGTAGAGTGTACATTGAGACCACATCTTGTTGGGATGATAACTCTGCTTTAAATATACTTGCACAATGATTATAATCAGATCCCTAGTTAGGCACTTCTTTCATAGACAAAAAATAAGTTTTGTTAGTTTTCTTTTACATTCCAGTACATTCACGAACATTGTGTTGCTCTTCTCTTATTTTCCAGTTCTATATTGTCCATTAAAAAAGCTGGTTAAAAAATATGCTACATTTTCTAGATAAGGCCATACTAATGGGTTACTAAAGAATTGTATAAAATAACATTGCCTATATTTTCCTCAATGGCCTTTCCTTACAGTATATTTGTTTGCTTTTGAAACTACTGTTTAATATTTAACAATAGTGCATTCCACAAGTGCTCTAAGATCTTTCTCTGTCATTATTTCTTGAAAAATGCTCCCATTAAATTCTGTGTAACTAGTTTATTGTTAGAAATAGGTTATAAGTCCTACAGCAGAAAGTTAGTCAGTGATGAATGGCATTTTTGTCCTAATTCAGTGAAATAGATAGCTAAACAGAATACCAACTAGTATGTACCGGGGTAGCTTACATAAAATGTAGAGTAACGTCTGCCCGGGCATATAGTGATGCTGGTGGTAGCTGTAGTTATTGTCTTGACACTGAGGTGGTAGTTGTGGTGTGTGTACCTGCTACTCGAGACTTATACGGGTGACATTCTGATGTCTCGACACTTAAGCTTGCAACATAAGAATGTCGTCCTTTTCAACCAGGTGACATTTTTAATGCGCCGTTTTGTTGGTCGCCCAATAGTGAGTGACATTTCAAAATGATACCATTACAATGAAAATCCAATATCGCATGCATATATGTCACATCAGTCCTATTTGGAGTAAAGCGGAACTGTACAAAAAATGGTTTGTGTTTATTTCAAATGGGAGAAAGAGGTTCACAGCAAGTGGTACAGAAGTTGTATTAATAGTTATTTAAACTAGTAGACTGTGAATGGAATAATACAGGTTAAATCCTCTTGCCTCACCAAAAACACTGTGCAGATGAGTGTGGACAAGGAATGCCTTTGATGCAAAGGGCAGAAAACAACAGGCTTCGAGCCATATGTACAAATGTCCACAGTTTAGTGTAAAATATCCCTGAATTCAATACAATAATAAGTGATTATGTGGAGTTTGTGGGGTTTACTGAGGCCTGGCACAATGAAAAAAAAAATTACTGATGCAGTATTACCAGGGTACTTCATATTTATATGACACAAAAATGCAAAAATGTCTTAAAGGGTAATATTATATAAAATATGGAAGAGACCACATAGACAGTTTGCATAACTTTAGAATATGAAATAAAATTGTCAATCAATGTGTGATCTATAGATCTCCTGGACAAGCAGAAGAGTAAGATTGCTTTCTAGTTGAGGAAATAACTAAGATGACTGTGAAAGGTGAGGCTATCATTATGGGGGTATTAATCTTCCTCATGTGGACTGGAAGAACCAAGCAACAGATATAGCCATGAGTACAGAGATCCTAAATCTCTTACAGGAATTATCACTTAATCAATTAGTAGAAGAGCAAACTAGGAAAGAAGCAATACTAGATTTATTAATTATAAATCATGAATTGGTATCAGATGTAACAGTAGGAAAGCATTTGGGCTCCAGTGATCATCAGGCAGTGAGAGGTTTAATAAAAGGAGAGGGGCTGAGTTGCGCCGCAATGAAACAAAAGGTCTAGATTTTAGAAATGTAATTTTTCTATGATGGAAATATATTTAGGTCAGTCTTGAGCAGCCTGGAGATCTTTAGATGGATTATCTGAAAGGCAATGTTAATGGCAACCGAATATTACATTAGACGTGTAAGGATAAAAAATAGGGTTGCACCGATACCGATACTGGTATCGGTATCGGTGCCGATACCAGCATTTGCGCGAGTACTTGTACTCGCGCAAATGCGGCCGATGCCAGCACCGATACCCTGTGTCAGGGTCGGTGCTGCAGAGAGGGAGCCCGGGGAGCTGCTCACAATGCTCCCCGGTCACCTCTCTCACTCCTACAGCGTCGGAGCATTGCCGCGGGTTACCATGGCAATGCTCCGACGCTGACCTCTGCCGGGGCTTGCGAGAGAACAGCGAGCACCCGGCAGAGGAGAGTAAAGGAGGCAGGATGGGGCAGGGGGTGGTGAAAGAGGCAGAGAGGGGGGTGAAGAGGGAGAAAAAGTCAAAAGGAGGGAGAAAAAGTCAAAAGGAGGAAGGATCAGGAGACCAAAGGAGGGGGCCAAGAAGAGGCAAAAGGAGGGGTGATCAGGAGGGAGAGAGAGGCAAAAGGGTGAGTCAAGGAGGAGTGGGAGAAAGGGGGATCAAAAGCAAAGACAAAAGAAGAGGGCTTAAGGGGGTAGAATGAAGCAAAAGGTGGGAGAGTCAGAAAGGGAGAATCAAGAGTCAAGAGGTGGTGTGTGTGTATATATATTATATATATATATATAATATATACACATAATATTTTTCAAGTACTCACCAATACAAATTACCAATACTTTTTTTTGCGGTCATTTGCCAGTTTTCCAAGTACCTAAAACATGTAGGTACTTAGAAAACTGGCAAATGACCGCAAAAAAAGGTATCGGTAATTGGTATCGGTGAGTACTTGAAAAAAGTATCGGTACTTGTACTCGGTCTTAAAAATTTGGTATTGGTGCATCTCTAATAAAAAAATAAAGGAAATCACTGTGGTACTCCTCAGAAGTGGCAAATATAATAAAGGAGAAAATAGTAGCTTTTAGGAACTAAAAGCAGACTTAAAAGGAGAAAGAGAGATGTTGTTGCAAGGCTAGGCTAAAGGAGGCTAAATACATTATTAGATATACCAAGCAGAAGTAGACAAGAATATTTCCCACTCAATAAAAATGGGGACAAAACATAGATATATACACAAGAGAAATATGTTAAGTGATGCCACCTAACAACAAGCGCACACTGGGGTCTTAATAATGATCATAAAATGATGCTTTTATTGTGTTATATCATCTACAATAAAGGCATCGTTTTATTCACATTATTAAGAGCCCAGTGTGGGCTTGTTAGGTGGCATCACTTGACATATTTTTTTTGTACATATTGGTACAGGCAGCGCCGGGCAAGTGCTTACAGCTTTCTTGTTTGAATGTAGTTCTGGAGTGCCCATTGTGTCTCTCTCCCCTCTCTCTCCCTCATATATATATATATATATATATATATATATATATATATATATATATATATACTAGCAATGTGGGACGGCGTTGCCCGTCAGGATATATAGGGAATTAATGCACACACACGGTTGCGAGACAAACACAGAGACACACACGCAAATGCACACGCATGCACTGAGATGCTTAAAGAGAGACAGTCATAAACACATACATGCAGAAACATAGAGTGTGATACAGACATGCAACACACACAGTGAGAAACACACAGGCACACACAGAGACACACACACACACACACACGTGAGTCATAAGGGGGTGACTTATGTGTCATTGTAATGAGTTTGTGTTTGTACTTATGCCTCCACTGTGGCATTCATTCATATAGTTGAAATGCATGTGGTAATTGCACATACTATGGTGGAAGGTGGATCGTGCTGGCTCCTGGGATGTGAGTGACTGGCATTCATTCCTGTAATTGAAGTGTGTGTGTGTGTGGTAATTGCACATACTATGGTGGAAGGTGGATCGCGCTGGCTCCTGGGGTGTGATTACGTGTGAGTGATTGTGTGTGAGTGTGTTAGTGAGTGTGTGTGATTGAGTGAGAATGTGTGAGTGAGAGTGTGTATGATAGTGAGAGGGTGTGAGTGAGAGGGTGTGAGTGAGAGGGTGTGAGTGAGAGGGTGTGAATGATTGAGCGTGTGAGTGATTGAGGGTGTGAGTGATTGAGGGTTAGAGTGTGATTGAGTGTGAGAGTGTGATTGTTATTGAGTGTGACTGCGAGACTGTGTGAGAGTGTGTTTGAGTGTGAAACTGTGAGAGCGTGAGACTGTGAGAGTGTGATTGAGTGTGAGAGTGAGACTGTGAGAGTGTGATTGAGTGTGAGAGAGACTGTGAGAGTGTGATTGAGTGAGACTGTGAGAGTGTGATTGTGTGTGTGAGTGATTGGGTGTGAGACTGAGAGAGTGAGAGAGACTGTGAGACAGAGTGAGAGAGACTGTGAGACTGTGTGAAACTGAGACTGAGAGTGTGAGAGAGTGAGAGAGACTGAGACAGAGTGTGAGAGAGTGAGAGAGACTGAGACAGTGTGAGAGAGTGAGAGAGACTGAGACTGAGAGAGAGTGAGAGAGTGAGACTGAGAGAGTGTGTGAGAGTGAGAGAGTGAGACTGAGAGAGTGTGTGAGTGTGAGAGTGTGAGAGAGACTGTGTGTGTGAGACTGTGTGTGTGAGACTGAGTGAGATAGTGTGAGAGTGAGAGACTGAGTGAGACAGTGTGAGAGTGAGAGACTGAGTGAGACAGTGTGAGAGTGAGAGAGAGAGAGAGACTGAGTGAGACAGTGTGAGAGTGAGAGAGAGAGACTGTGTGAGAGAGAGAGACTGTGTGAGAGAGAGAGACTGTGTGAGAGAGAGAGAGACTGTGTGAGAGAGAGAGACTGTGTGAGAGAGAGAGAGACTGTGTGAGAGAGAGAGACTGTGTGAGAGAGAGACTGTGTGAGAGAGAGACTGTGTGAGAGAGAGACTGTGTGAGAGAGAGACTGTGAGAACGTGAGACTGTGAGAACGTGAGACTGTGAGAGCGTGAGACTGTGAGAGTGTGATTGAGTGTGAGAGTGAGACTGTGAGAGTGTGATTGAGTGTGAGAGAGACTGTGAGAGTGTGATTGAGTGAGACTGTGAGAGTGTGATTGTGTGTGTGAGTGATTGGGTGTGAGACTGAGAGAGTGAGAGAGACTGTGAGACAGAGTGAGAGAGACTGTGAGACTGTGTGAAACTGAGACTGAGAGTGTGAGAGAGTGAGAGAGACTGAGACAGAGTGTGAGAGAGTGAGAGAGACTGAGACAGTGTGAGAGAGTGAGAGAGACTGAGACTGAGAGAGAGTGAGAGAGTGAGACTGAGAGAGTGTGTGAGAGTGAGAGAGTGAGACTGAGAGAGTGTGTGAGTGTGAGAGTGTGAGAGAGACTGTGTGTGTGAGACTGTGTGTGTGAGACTGAGTGAGATAGTGTGAGAGTGAGAGACTGAGTGAGACAGTGTGAGAGTGAGAGACTGAGTGAGACAGTGTGAGAGTGAGAGAGAGAGAGAGACTGAGTGAGACAGTGTGAGAGTGAGAGAGAGAGACTGTGTGAGAGAGAGAGACTGTGTGAGAGAGAGAGAGACTGTGTGAGAGAGAGAGAGACTGTGTGAGAGAGAGAGACTGTGTGAGAGAGAGAGAGACTGTGTGAGAGAGAGAGACTGTGTGAGAGAGAGACTGTGTGAGAGAGAGACTGTGTGAGAGAGAGACTGTGTGAGAGAGAGACTGTGAGAACGTGAGACTGTGAGAACGTGAGACTGTGAGAGCGTGAGACTGTGAGAGCGTGAGACTGTGAGAGCGTGAGACTGTGAGAGCGCGAGACTGTGAGAGCGCGAGACTGTGAGAGCGCGAGACTGTGAGAGCGCGAGACTGTGAGAGCGCGAGACTGTGAGAGCGCGAGACTGAGAGACAGAGTGTGAATGTGAGAGACTGTGTGTGAGCGAGTGTGTGTGTGAGCGAGTGTGTGTGTGAGCGAGTGTGTGTGTGAGCGAGTGTGTGTGTGAGTGAGAGACTATGTGAGAGTGAGAGAGAGAGACTGAGACTGTGAGAGTGAGAGAGAGACTGAGACTGTGAGAGTGAGAGAGAGACTGAGACTGTGAGAGTGAGAGAGAGACTGAGACTGTGAGAGTGCGAGACAGAGAGTGCGAGACAGAGAGTGCGAGACAGAGAGTGCGAGACAGAGAGTGCGAGACAGAGAGTGCGAGACAGAGAGTGCGAGACAGAGAGTGCGAGACAGAGAGTGCGAGACAGAGAGTGCGAGACAGAGAGTGCGAGACAGAGAGTGAATGTGAGAGACTGTGTGAGAGTGAGAGAGAGACTGTGTGAGAGTGTGTGAGACTGAGAATGTGTGAGAGTGTGTGAGACTGAGAATGTGTGAGAGTGTGTGAGACTGAGAATGTGTGAGAGTGTGTGAGACTGAGAATGTGTGAGAGACTGAGAGTGTGTGAGTGACAGAGTGTGTGAGACAGAGTGACAGAGTGTGTGAGACAGAGTGTGTGAGACAGAGTGACAGAGTGTGAGGCAGAGTGTGAGAGGCAGAGTGTGAGAGACAGAGTGACAGAGTGTGAGAGACAGAGTGACAGAGTGTGAGTGACTGAGTGACAGTGTGAGTGACTGAGTGACAGAGTGTGAGTGACAGAGTGTGAGTGACAGAGTGTGAGTGACAGAGTGACAGAGTGTGAGAGACAGAGTGACAGAGTGTGAGAGACAGAGTGACAGAGTGTGAGTGACAGAGTGTGAGAGACAGAGTGTGAGTGACAGAGTGTGAGTGACAGAGTGTGAGTGACAGAGTGTGAGTGACAGAGTGACAGAGTGTGAGAGACAGAGTGACAGAGTGTGAGTGACAGAGTGTGAGTGACAGAGTGTGAGTGACAGAGTGTGAGTGACAGAGTGTGAGAGACAGTGTGACAGAGTGTGAGAGACAGTGTGACAGAGTGTGAGAGACAGTGTGACAGTGTGAGTGACAGTGTGACAGTGTGAGTGACAGAGTGTGAGTGACAGAGTGTGAGAGACAGTGTGACAGAGTGTGAGAGACAGTGTGACAGAGTGTGAGAGACAGTGTGACAGAGTGTGAGAGACAGTGTGACAGAGTGTGAGAGACAGTGTGACAGAGTGTGTGAGACAGAGTGACAGAGTGTGTGAGACAGAGTGACAGAGTGTGTGAGACAGAGTGACTGCGAGACTGTGTGAGACAGAGTGACTGCGAGACTGTGTGAGACTGCGATAGACTGTGTGAGACAGAATGTGTGCTTTGCAATGCGTTGCTTACCCCTCTGGCACTCAAAGGGTTAAGTTGAGCTAACATAGCAATATAACACACGGTGGCTCTTCAGTTGAGGCAATGTAGCAATATGCTGAGGGATCAAATAGAAAGTGGTGTTTGAGGCCTGCCCCTCTGTAACATACAGCAAAGCATCTCTCTCCCTTTAAGGAGAAAGGGCGGGAATCAGGAAGCAGGAAGTGGAGGAGTGACAGTTGAGACAGTGAGGTGACTGAAGAGATGATGAGTTAAATAAGAGTTGCTATTAAGTTTGTATTTTATGGGAACATTACACCCTCATACTGAAACAGAGTGTATGGAGGGTTACAGTTATGTGTGGGAGGTGAAACAGTGTGTTTGTGGGGTCATGATCCTGAGTGAGAGTGTGAGTGGACCGGGAGAAGTTACTGATATCCCTACCTCAGGAGCGAGTGGCAGTTATATATTTTTTTTTTGTCAGTTGGATACTGGTGGGTGGGCTGGAGGGGGCGGGCCAATTCCCTGTATGATAAACACGCCCCCATTGAATTACCCAATGAGAGCAGTAAAGTCCCCATTCAATCACCCAATAGGAGTTGTGTCTCCTAATGAGACATAAATTATGTAATTAGACATTCTGTTCAATGCGAGTTTCTTTTCTGAGGAGACATAAATTATGTTCTGTGTGTGGGGTACCATAAATTATGCAATGAGGCTTATTCTTTTATATATATAGATATATATATATATATATATATATATGATAAATGTGTGTGAAAGAAGAATAAAAAAAAAAAACAATAGACTGACGACAAAAGATATATAAATGAGGATAAAGGACTAGCTGACTCGATCAATGAATATTTCTGTTACATTTTTACAGAGGAAGGTGAAGGGATATGATATCTGATAGAAAAAGGAAATAGAGAGTCATGTGAACCATGTATTTTTACAAACTGAAGATGTTTTACTTCAATTCTGTAAGGAAAAAAGCAGATAAATCAATGGGACCAGATGGAATACACCCAAAGTTAGTAAAAAAAACTTAGTGTTCTGGCAAAACCTTTAACAGAATTATTCATTCGGTCTCTATTGAAAGGGGTAGTTCCAGAAGATTGTATTACTTTACAAAAAAAGTAGCAGGGAAAAGTATGTCAACTACAGGCCAGTGAGTCTTCTGTCAGTAGTGGGAACATTAATAGATATTATGTTAAAGGAAAGAATGATTCAATATCTTAATGGCTTGCAAGATCCTAAACAGCAGGGGTTTACTGCAGAAAGACATTGTGATTGCTAACCTCCAGAGTGGAGCAGTAGTTATAGTTTATGTAGGCTTCATTGAGGCATTTGACACTGTCCGCCACAAAATACCCCATTAATAAATTGCAGTGTTTTGGTCTGGATGCAAAAATAGTTGAATAATTAAAGGGATAGTAATGTCCTTTTAAAACATAAAGAGCTATTGTAGCTATCACAAAAATGAACAAAATGATCCCAGTGCCATCTTCAAACCTTTGATTTGAGAGAGAGAACATTTTAAAGATCCCCTGTCACTGATGTCAGCTGTAAAGCTGATAGCAGGAGATTCAAGTCATGCAACTCGAGGCTGCTGAAATACTGCAATCTAAAAAGAAATACTTAATTGGAATGTTCTACAAAGTGTTCCTGGTTTACAAGCACACTTTGTAGACCATTCAAGTTAAGTATTTCTTTTTAGATTTCAGTATTTCGGCTTTGCTGGAGAGCCGCCTGCCGGTCCCCGGTTCTCCTGCTGTCAGCTGACAGCTGACATCAGGGATAGCTGAGGGGAGGGACTTCAAAACCATAAAGGTTTGAGAGGTGGGACTGGGCTTATTTAGTTTATTTTTTTAATAGCTACAATATATCGTTATGTTTTAAAATTACGTTACTATCCCTTTAAGGCAATGGCTGAGTGAACGGAGACAAAGGGTTGTAGTCAATGTAGACTATTCAGCAAGAGGTCATGTTACCAGTGGGGTGCCTCAGGGATCTGTATTGAGGCCCATGCTTTTTAATATTTTTATTAGTGATATTGCATAAGGTCTTCAAGGTAATATATATACTGTTACAGAGCGAATTGCTTGTTGGTGCAGGTATGTGTGTGGTGGTCTGCAAACCGCTCCTCAGCATCAGAAAAGAGAACAACCCAGTTAACTGTCAAGAAAGACTCAGCTCTTCTCTCCATCACAGCAGTGGGAGCAAATAATTTACAAGCATCTTGGTGGAGTCCAGACAGAGAGAAAATCTGGGATGAAGGGTGGGTGGGGGTGGGTAGAAACAAAAACTTATAAGAACAGGGTAGAGGTTTTCCAAAATGGTTTCTTGCTAATTCATCAAACAGTTAAGACTCTGGGAAGTGGGCATACCTCTTTGTTAAACCCAGGACAGGGACAGAGAAATCAATACATCATGTTACTAGGACTATCACTTTGCAGGCTACAAAACCCACACAAACTACCACAACTAAGATACCCATATCAACCATAAATTCCACCACAACTCGTAATATACAATGCCCAGCAATAAAACCAGGACCAACTAGTGGTTTGACTGCCACATCAGTCCCTGTAACAATGTACAATTCATCCATGTTCCAGTTGTAATGAACTTGTCCAGGTGGAAGATGGCTAAATTCGGATTCTGTATGCACACTAACGTTTCTTTAGTCGATTCCTCTTTGCTAATGGACTTAACACCTTAAGGACCCATGACGGACCTGGACCGTCATGGGTTGCAAACCACTTAAGGACCCATGACGGACCAGGTCCGTCATGGCTTAAATGATAGCAGCGTGCCTCCGTGCACGCTGCTATCATAAATTCCAGGCTGAGACTGAACGCTCCGAGACTGGGGCGTTCAGTCTCAGCCCTTCTTGCCTTTGCTGGTTCATGCGATCGCTGTACCAGCGATCACATGTATCGGCATTCTGACAAACAGAGTCAGCATGCTGACTCTGAGTGTCTCGTCTACCTCTGTCTCCCTTGCTATCAAAGTAAGGGAGACAGATGTAGACGGGAGACACCTAGTGGCAAAATAAAATACAGCAGCTAGGGGTATTAACCCCTTCACTGCTGGTGCAAATTTTGACCTGCAATTATTTACTTATTTAAAAAAAACAAAAAAAAAAAACACAACACACTTTAAAAAAAAAAAAAAAAATTTATTAAAAAAAAAAAACAAAACATAATTAAACAATATTGCAAATGTGATTCTTGTGGAGCCATGTAATATACGTATATACACCACCAAATGTCAGGGATAAAAAAGTGTCAAAATAGGGTGGGAAAAAGGGACATGGGGATTTTCACCCAGGGGGGACAGTGGCCACTTTAAACTGCGCATTTTGTAGGTATGACTGACCGGTCATACTTTTAATGCAGTCTCCATAAAAATTTAACCTTTTGTGACCAATTGATCCCAAGAGAAAGTCAAAAATGGTGTTTTTTTTACTTTTTTTTTTTTTTACTTTTTTTTTTTTCAGTTTTCATAAAGTAAATGGTGGGTTATCCATATATGTGGGGTATCAAAAGAAAGCCCTATTTGTGCTTAAAAACCAGTATATAATTTATGAGGGTGGGATAAAAGCCTAAGAGGGAAAACACTGTTGAACAAAGACATAGTCAAAAAGGTCAGAATTGCTCCGGTCCTTAAGGGAAAACGACCTCAGATTTTCCTGGTCCTTAAGGGGTTAATATCCTCACATGCCAGTAAAACCAAAGAACCCTCTTATAACCCTAACATTCCTTCACAGGGGGACACTTTCAGGTCTAGGAAGCATCAGGGGATAGATGGGCTTATGGGAGTCATTCTGGGGCTTTTTGGATCTGATGTCAATCTGGAGTAGGGATGATTTGGAGGTGATTCGAAGGCATGTGGCTAACTTTGAAGAGAGCAAAGGGAAACATGTTTTGGGACCAGCTCTAAAGGGTATCAAGGGACTGGTTGATGAGGAAAAATTGATAATTTATAACATGCATAATATTGCAAGTCTGTTTATTAAAACTCAGGAAAAACTTGATGAACTTATAGAGGTTAACAACAAAAGAGTAAGGGAAAATCATGGCGGGAGGGAATAATCTGCACAGCGTATGGTAATTTTGTTATAAATTATAGTCAATGGGAGCCCTCAAGGTACTAAAGGTAACAACTGTCACCTGCTACCCTTATCTACTGTTTGTAATTTAGGTATAGTGACACCACATCCAAATAGAGGACCTTATCAATGCTACCATAAAAAACCATCCTGTTCATCCAACAACAACTTGAACGTATCTTTTACCATCTCTTTACAAGTATTTGACCAAGAAAACTCCGTCTTTGATAGACTGGCATCAACACATTCTGCAGATACTTGGAAGAAACAATCTACAAATTAACACTCCAGTGTGTGGCCAGTGGTGTCCGTAGACACTTTTTCAGGGGGGGGCAAAGCCATAATATGACCCCCAGGCCAGCCCATCTAGCCCCTTTATTTATATGGAGAGGGTAATTGTAGGAGGGTAAGTGCCCCCCTTGCCCCCCCCCCCCTCCGGACGCCCATATGTGTGGCATAGAGCAAAAGAGACACACAGAAAGCCAGGACAAGTCTACAATGGATGAAACCACAGCTACAATGGAGGGATATGGAATCAAGGACAGTGAACCCCAGAAGTCCCAAAAGAAGGACAAAGTGGTGACTGCACAAATAGAAGGTACAAGCCAAAGCTCTTCTCCTACAGAAATTGGATGTCCTATTCAGCTAATGAAATGGAGAACACCTATGGTGAAGGTGGCATACCATATGGACGGACTGTATTGTATGGTGATTACTGTAAGGAATACCTCTATGGCAATCTGTTATGTCCTATGGCTTACCCAAACTTTTGTTTTACTCCAAATGAGTACACTACCATAGGGAATGTAGTAATCACTCCTATCCCTGTCTTTAAGGAGGACTTCCTTTTGGACAGGGAAACTGATGTTCCGGGACCTGAAGCTTATATCCCTGTGTTTGACATTCATATAGAACCATTATCGTTAAATATACAGAAACTCTTGGAAAGGAAAGACACACACATCGTCCACATTAGTATTAACATGGACACGGCAGATGATGATTTAAATGAATTTTTACATGATGGGGATATCAGTCTTGTCCTGACTAATACATGGATAGGAATAGGAATCAAGGGTTTGCTAGTGGGACAACGGATATTAGTGGTGATTCTTTTAATAATAACCATGTGACTGAGCAGATTATTTAAGGCACATCATAAAAGAATGACTGCTTTAATGGAGGTAAGACAAGCATTTATTATCATAAATGTGGCCTCACAATTTCAGTTGAATGGCCACAAGGGGGCAGCTGTTACAGAGGGAATTGCTTGTCGGTGCAGGTATATGTGTATTTGTGTATGTATATGTAATATATGTGTGTGTATATGTATGTGTGTGTGTGTGTATATATATATATATATATATATATATATATATAATACACACACACACATCTGTATGTATGTAATATGTAGGTGAGGTGTGTATAGGCGTTGATATTAAAGGTTGAATCAAACCTATTTCATTCCTTTGATGGCAAACAGAATAGTGATACAGAATAGCGATAACACCTTGTAAATAACACAGGTTGAGCACACAATGGTCTTTCCCACTGTCTTTAAGTTTTATCTCACCTACTGGGGCATAACACTAGGATCCCAAAAAGCAATATAAAGATCAAATGAGCATTAATAGTACCAACTGAAAACATCAAAATAATTACTTAATGACCTCCCATCAAAGTGGGAGAACAGGAATTTTCCCCAATAGCAATGTGCTCGGCCAATCAGATTGAGACCATGTTGTAGATAGAGACCACTAGCTAGAAGACTAGGGATACCACCAAGATTGAAGAGCAGAGCAGGACAGAACAGAGAGGGCCAGGAAAAGAAAATGTGCCAAGCTTGGGTAAGCCCTCATTCATTAGGTACCTTTAATATCATGCATGTTAAGGAAAATTGTAATGTAATGCATTGTATTGCATTGATAAATTGAATGTTTTGTATTATGCGTATTTTATGTAGAGCTAGTTCTTGCAAATATGATGTACTGATCTATTATAAAATTGCATTAATTTTAATCGCCGCAGTCTGTTGAGTCTCTAGCTATTTTTAAATACAAATGTGTCTAAAGGTTTATGCAATAGGAGATTACTTGTAGAAGGTAATAAGCCTGGGGCTCCTTATATTTCTAATATATCTGTTTTCCTATGCTATATTTTCCATCTTTGCCCCAAGATAAGGTTATATGAATATTGTCCTATAGTCATATGAACAATTGTTAATTGTCCCAATGAGCCACAGATATATGTGAATAAGCTGTGGACATAGCCAAATTGTCATCCTAAATATTGATGGCGTGAGTGTGAATTTACTGCAGATACTCCATAAATATTCTCTATCATAAACCTCAATCCGTTACAATACCTTTTACAGATGATACAACCATTTGCAACAGGGAACACGTTCTGGAGGATTATGCCAAATGGCAAATGATGTAGGTGAATTTAAAAAAAAGGATGCAAGTGGGGAAACTTCAGTTTAATTTTAATAAATTTCAAATTATGCACTTGTGATGTAAAAATTAAAAGGCAGAATATAGTTTTAAGATTACTGTGCTGTCAGTGACAACAGAGGAAAGATGTGAGAGTTATTATTTCTGATGACTTAAAGGTAGCCAGGCAATGTAGCAAAGTACTAGGAAATGTAAGCAGGGTGCTAGGTTGTATGGTTAGAGGCATTAGTAGCAAAAAGAGGAAGGAAGTCATGTCACTCTACAGATGTCTTGATAGACCTCACCTGGAGTATTCTGTACAGTCCTGGAGATCCCATGTCCAGAAAGATAAAGCTATTCTGGAGAGAATTCTGAGAAGGGATACTAAAATGCAGGGATAGTGAAACGTTTCACCTCAAAAGTGAAACAGGTGAAAAATGTAACTGTCACAATGCTTCAAAAGGGTGGTCTGAATCTGTGAAGCTATAGAACGTAGCTACAAATCTGAGTCAGTTCCCAGTTTATTTTGCAGCGGCCAAATGCAGAACGTATAGGTGCTGTCCACAAAGCCAGATGTCCGACCCCAGTTGAGCTAGGGCCTAGACTAGGATAAGAATACTAGTGTACTGTAAATCAGATTCAGATCAAAGAAGGGAGTTTGAACCCAAATGCACAAATACAACAGAAAAGAAAGCTAGGTAACTTCGCTAGTAATATGAAATATATACATAAGGGAAAACAATCACTGTGGAATGGAGACCAGAATCGTCAGGAATATCCAATATCAAAAGATATCTCACCATAGGTAGGAACTGTACTGACACTAATTTCCCTTTGCGATATTTCCAGATAGCTGTAGAGTTGGGTTCAGCTGAATCTCCTCAAGGCAGAATATAAATATAGAGCCAAGAGGTACTAGCACTCTAGGAGCTGCAGGATGTAGACCCACAAATAGTAACTCCAATACCCCATGGGTAGCAGCATTCAGTAGTCACTGGTAGGACAGTAACAACTGGTGGAATGAGGCCACTATAAAAGGAGGACAATAGAGTAAGGAAACCAGAGACTACTGCAGAGTGACACAGCTAGAACAACAAGAAAATCAAATAGCCAGAATTCTCCTATACTGGAGTCTAAAGATGAGTAGACTCAGAATGTCTAGAATACCCCAGAGTCTGCAGCGGAATCGACCACTCTACCGGATTAGAGAACAGACTTCAGAGATCCCTTCAGTTTGCAGTGGAATCAGCTGCTCTACTGGGTGAGTGCTCGCAACCCAGATTAGCTCAACAGTCTAATATAGGCAACTTCACCGAGGCCTGGTAGAGGATACGGAGAGAACACTCCCCTAGCCCAAGGCAGTGTAGACTGATCTCAAATCCAGTAAGCCCCAATGAAGCAGAGGAAGCAAACGCTTGATGGCTTTGGTGACACAGAGGTACTGCGCCCAGTATAAGGTCCAAGGAAAGCTGGCGGCTCAATTATGACTTGCGTCTCTGCAGAATAGGACCGAGTAAATATTGGGGAGATAACAGGTAGGAAGTAGGACATGGCTACTTACAGTGGAGAAGGACCACTAAATACACCCGGAGAGAAATGATCTCCTAACACAGCACATCTTATGATGCCTAGTAGTAGGAGGAATAATCAGAAACATAGCCAGGCTGGGGGCATACACATAATTTTGATAAGCAGTACCTATAGAGAGAAGCACTAAATGGAAGTCAAACAAGCAAGGTTCATACACCAAATCAGAAGCGCAGTACAAATCATGCTAGCAAGGTTAGGAAGTATACAGTAAAAACTCAGGCAACAAATCTACGCAACAATGCCATGCAAATAATCGGGCAGCATACGGACAGATTCTGGGTCCTAAAAAGGATGGTGCACCAACAGAAAAAATGAGTGGGAAAAGAGACGAGACAAGACACAAAAAAGACATGTGACAGTAACTTCCCACTGAGAGTGAAATTTTTCAAGAAAAGTGCTGATTTTCCACTTTTTCCTGCATAGGTCTTTGCATTGGAATCAATGCTTAGACTGAATTTCACCCACCATATGGCAAGTTTCCCTTCTTTTCCCTCTGTCAGAGTATAATAGGGTTAGGTTTATGCATCATGCCATTTCTGTATTTGTGACAGAGAAAGCAGCTAGTTGGGATAGGCAAATAAATTAAAACTGACATGTAATTTAAGGAGTCTTGTAGGCAAGAAATTTGTTCTCTGTGTTTGGGGAGTCTGGGGGCACACTGGGGATAGGAAGGGAGAAAAAAGCTGTTTACCCCAAAATAGTGGTTGACTGAGACCGGTAGCTATGATCCAAGTTCCTTCCTCAACTTGCTGTTATCTCTGTGTTTGGGGAGTCTGGGGGTGTGTTAAGGAACAAAGGAGATTTACCCCAAATACCCCAAAATTTTGTGTGATTGATAATGGCTGCCTGTGTCTTCCCTGTCAAAGTTCCTTACTGATCTGGCTGTTATCTCTGTGCTAGGGGAGTCTGGGGTTGTGAGAAGGAAGCAAAGGAGATATACCATAAATACCCCACAATCTTGTCTGTCAGATTGGGAAGACACAGGAAGCAGTGATCCAATCTCCTTTCTGATCTGGCTGTTATCTCTGTGTTAGGAGAGTTTGGGGGAAGAATTAGTTTCACAGGGAGTGTGTTTTTTTGTGGACACTGATAGGAACAGTTAGTAAAAAGAATAAATAAAAAAATGACCCGGGTGACTGATTAATTGATGAGAGCACAGAGCTGAGCTTTCCAAGAATGACCCGGTGACAGGGTTCATTCATTCAAAAAACACAACAAGAGCAGCACAAAAGAATCTCTCTAAGTGTAGTATATTCAATAAGTAGTACAGTCCTTCACTATACACCACAGGAAAATCTTGAGAATCCTACTCACATTTAATTGAGGCTATCACCTGCCTCTCAGTTCTTGTGCTTTCACTGGCTCTTACCCCAGTGCGGTGACACTCTTTGCATAGATTGAAATCAGGGGTCCGCTCCTTTTTATGTCAATATACGGTGATATCTTACTATCGCAATGTGGAACTGGCCACTTGAACAAAGAGTCGACACACCCGATATTACAATAGGCCAAACCTACTTTTTTGTAAGTATGTATCAACCACCAATTACCAGACGTAATGGACTTCCAAATGGCTGAGCCAGTGTACTTAAGTGAGCTCAAGTACAAAATTTATTTAAAACAAAAGTATAAAATATAAATCAATGGAATATAAAGAAACTAGTTGAAGAGCCCGTTACACGGGCCACAGTGCCACTGGCAGCCAGTCGCAGGGCAGTCATGTGCAATAGAGACTGCTCGCGCCTTGGCTGATACAGAGTGGGATGCTCCTTCGGAGTGCCCCACTCTGTTTCAGCCGCGGCACGGGCTGTCTGTACTGCGCATGATGGCAGCACGCACAGCAGTCTCTACTACACATGACTGTGGCCTTACACACGTTTTAGCAAATTATTATATAGGAGGATTACCCCAGATGACAGTAGATATATTCCAAATCAGCTGTGTGTATATATATATATATATATATATATATATATATATATATATATGTATATACACACACACACACAGTAGATATAACAAAAAAGTAGGTTTGGCCTATTGTAATATTGGGTGTGTGTCAACCCTTTTTTCAAGTGGCCAGGTCCACATTGTGATAGTAAGATTCACCCTATATTGACATAAGGAGGAACGGACTCCTGATTTCAATCTATGCAAGGAGTGAGCGCACGAACCGAGAGGCAGGTGATAGCCTCAACTAAATGTGAGTAGGATTCTGAAGATGTTCCTGTGGTGTATGGTGAAGGACTGTTCTACTTATTGAATATACTGTAACGGATCCTACCCGTTACTGAGCCCTTGTCTGGACCACAAACTATTTACTTAAAAACTATGGACCTTGTTGCCCTGCTTGGATGTAGCTGTGGGCTCTGGCATACGAACTGGCCAGCTATTGCCAGGAACAAAGACTTATAGTTAAGAACATTGGTTTGTGTATTAAGTTTGGTTTTATGTATTTTCAAATATTGTATGTGTTTAATTGTACTTGTCCAATTTGAAGGTTTGTGCAATCACCAACTACCAGGTATGCAAATATCTTCCTTAGCTTAACCTGGGAAATGGTAGGCAGACCAGTGATTGATCAAAGTTGGGGCAGGGCAGTCAAAATAGTCAATCAAAGGCTCCAACCTTGGGCCACTGTCCCTAGGATGTGGATTATAGCAACTCCAGCCATTCACCATGTTGACCCCCTGCCATGTGGTAATTAGTTCACGCCCTCAAGTCTTTGTTCAATCAAACCCCTGTGTATCTGAAATGTAACCCTGTCTGAGTCATTGTATCTGTTAAGACCAGCTGTTGCTGGCTTTTGTCTGATTTAATCATGTTTCCTATTGTATCAGTTTCCCCATGTGATCCAATGCACTGTACTGTATATAAATATCTGTAGTTTGTGTCAATAAAGAGAGTTCTGTTTTGGAGTGAACAAGGAGTCCTAGAGTCTTGTATTGCTTATGGTCTAAAGTATCCACTCTGATACCCATCTGCGCCAAGTATCCTGAATCGCCGACCGCCTGCTGCCAGTTTCCTGCGACCTAACTTCGTGGACTGTCAGGCGTCGACGTGGACTCTTCCCTGCTTCCCTGCTTCCAGCGATCTTGCGGCTGTTTCCAGGGACTGTTCATACTACAACTGGTGCATCCGACGGCGCTTATCTGCGTCGAGAAGGAGAGACCCAGGAACGACGGCGGAAGGCGACGCGGTCCCTTCTCAGCTTCCGTTACATATACTACGTTTAGAGAGATTCTTTTGCGTCGCTCTTTTTGTGTTTTTTGTAGTTTTCGTGTATTGAGTGGGGACCCAACCCCATGGTGGGCATGGAGCATTGGATCTGAAGCATCTATACTAAAAGAACAATAAGTATCTGCAATTGCAAGGATTTATGTGGTCATTTTATTGTTTTTGTTATTTGGATTTTTACTTCTGTCCCCTGTATATATTTTTGTTTATATATTAAATTTTCGCTTCATATTTTGTCATGGTGTCTGTGTTTCATGTGTGTTATTAGGGAGGTTGTGCCATGGTGTGTTCCCTCCTTTCTCCTTCTCATGAACTTGTTACAAATTTGCACTGTACCGTTGTTGATGATGACTGCACTGTGCCTGCCGGAAGAGAAAATAGTCTCACACCCGTCACCCGTGACTTCTGGGGGGAGGGATAGGGAACAGGTGGAGAAGAATGGTCTCTTTCTTCTTGTCCTCCACATTCCCCTTCACTTTCTGTGGCAGCAGATAATTTTGATGCTGCAGCAGGCACAGGCAGCTGACCTGTCCTACACTCACTAGTACTACCCTTTTCTCCCTTCCTTCCCATTAAATTCCCCAAGATCCCTTGGGGTGATTTAGGGGAACTGGACAACATTGGTTCACTAGTGGCCCCTTCCTCCTCCTTCTCAGACTCAGTGGACACATAAGGGTCCTTCCAGCTCCTCCATTGATTATTTTTCACCCTGCTCATAATGATAGCAGTCACTATGAGCCTTTCCTGCCTCAGTTTTGACAAAATATCACAGCAGAACAGCACAGCACGTCCATCTCGCTCTGTAGCTGCTTCTATTGTGTCTGCCTTCCACGAAACTGTCACATTTTTATATCGGATATGCGAAAACAATGTAAATCAATGGGCGGAAACTTTCTAGCCATTGAAAAAAATGGTGAAAGATTTTGGCCAATGGGCGAAAGATGCAAAAAATTTAAGTGCTAGCTTAAAAGCGGATTTTCCAGCAAAAAGCAGATAACAATGTGGTTTTCACAACATTTCTCGCGGGAACATGGCGACAACTTTTGCCCATCCCTACTATTAACCCTATGAGTACCAGAGGGGTAGCAAATACATTGCAATGTGTTGCTACCTCTCTGGTACTCATAGGGTTAATCATTCAATACAAATACAGCAAGGGCATGTCGAAAAACATTGGAGAAGAACAATGTCAAATTTAAATGGAGAAAGAAAGTCATGGGAGCACTGAGTCAAATTTTAAAGGGGGAGGGTAATGTGAACAATATTTGTTGAATTAAAGTGGTGAAAGAAAGCACTATAATTCTAATTTCAAAAGGGCTAAAATGTTGAAGGGGCACTCCATGTCAGATTTCTATGCTGTATCTATACTGCTTTTGTTCGAACAGTAATTACCGCTGATTTTGTTTTCAGGTAATAGGATACTAAAACCTGACTTAAAAAAACACAATGCCTGTTTTTTTTTAGCTCTGGTAATATAATCTAGCCCCAGATCTTCTTCCATTATGACCAGATGTACCTGTAAAAAAAAAAAAAAAAAAAAAAAAAGTCTATGTTAATATTTTAAAAAACATGTCCAGAGATGCATTCGTTAACCCTTTGAGTGCCAGTGGGGTATGCAATGCATTGCTTACTCACCTCCCAGCCAATCAGCTTCTGGGGGGGTGACAAAACCCACTAGAAGCTGATAGGCTGGGAGGTGTGTAAGCACACATCCCAGCCAATGGTAGGCAGGAAACCATTTTGAACAGAGACTAGCCATATAAATCCCAGTCTCTGTTCAATTTTTTTCACAGAGATGCTCAGGCAATGGCCTGACAGGTATCAAAGAGGGAGGTATTATTTGTCAGCATTACTGCCGCCACCACCAACAACAGCGGCGGAAGCAGCAGCATTTTTAACACCTTCAATGCCATAGCATGTTTTTTATTTGGGAAGGAGCACTGATTCTTTTTATGGGGTCTATTTTATATACTTGAGCGACATGGATTGGGCCATTTTTATTCGCATTGGGCACACAACTATTTATCATTATTGGAATGGAGGAACAGTTTACACATTGCTCCGCAATGCATTGCATACCCCGCCAGCACTCAAAGGGTTGACAAATGCATCTCTTGACACATATTTTTAACCCAATATTTATGTGGACTTTATTTTTTTTACAGGTACATCTGGTCGCAATGGAAGAAAATCAGAAGAGAAGAAGACAGACAAGAAGAAACAGAAGGTGAAGTGAAAGTCGAAGAACAGAAAGAAGAAGAAGGAAGTTGGAAGCTGACAACAAAAGATGAACACAGGATGACCGGTACGTGTTACACAGCACTGACTGTTAGGCTAGTGTTAAGGTCAGTATTGTTAAACTTTAATGTTAGGGGTAATGTATGGTTAGTTGTAGGGAGAGTGACTGTGCGTTGAGCTCACGCTTGGTGCTTGACATTGCGCTTTTCCTTTGATGTTCCCATTACTCACGCCATTTAGCCTGAGTTTTGGGAACTAAAAACACGCAACGGACGTTTGACCAAAGGTCAGTATCTGTGGCCCAACACTGGTTGTGGTTTCAGTTGATAGGGCAATTGAATACCTCCACTGACACAGTGTGTCTAATGGTCAGTATCCGTTTTTGCCCTACCAGGTATTTTAGTGGAACAAATTGTATCAAGGCCATAGAGTGCATTGTGTGGATACAAATTGCAATATTTGTGCCTGGTCAGAACTGCTGTCTGGAAGGGATAATGGCATTGGTGGAGAGAGATTTGTAACTGAGTGGGAACACTTTGGATGGGTGTGGAAATTGGGAAGGTATCCTTAGGTGGCTGCAAAAGCTGATAGGGGAATGCTGATGGGGGTAGTCTCTGCAGCCAATTTGGTCTTCTTAGTGCAGATTTTCTAGTATCCATGTTTTTGATGAGGAGTAGTAAAAGTACTAGCATGGTAAGTAGCAACAGCATCAATGGCATGGGAGTGGGACATTTAATTTATTTCACATACATGGATGTTCACACAGGGTGCATAAAGCATTTGTAGCTTCCTGCACTGTTCCAGACCCCAGGGAGAAATATTCCCACACCCAGGACGTCATTGCAGGAGGAGAAGGAGATGTTTTGCATCTGAAACACGTGCTGCAGAGCCTGAGTCTGACCAAGCATATGATGAACTTTGGCCTCTGCCTCTTTGATTCTCCTTCTCAACCTCTACAGCAGCTGTCACCAGTTCCACCACCACAACCACCACATCTTCAGACCCACTCACAGGAGCCTGTCACTCTTACTTCCCACTCACAGCAATCTTGCCCTTGCTGCCCACTCACAAGGTATTCTCTGTCACCTACTACACCCACCTCCAATTCTACTCTGCCTTCAGAATCCAAATTCTCTCTCCCTCATTCTATTTCCTCTCTATGCCACTCCATGCTCGTCTGCTGAAGAAAGGTACAGATTGCACTGAAAGACTCTGAGGAATCATCATCTCTCCTATCTAGGTTGCTTGGTGCCAAGGATGGTGCACCTGGTGTCACCAGCATTTCTGGTATAGATGGCACTGGCTGGGGCTCCATTGCAGTGCTATTGCTAGTGGTGGTGGTAGCAGTAGCACTGCTGCTACAAATTGGGCCTCTCCTTCCATCTTGGCAGTAGAAAGACCCCCCCTATTTAGGCGTGGCATACACCCTTCCCTGATGAGAATGATTTTCCAGTTCCTCCCTGTCACCTTCAATTGTTTCTGGTAAACACTGAGTACATCTCTTATTATAAACAAAATAAATATTATAAAGGAAAATAAGGATTATAAAAAATTAAAGAGGAAATAAAGTATTAAAGAAAAATGAAAAAAAAACATCACTCACATTAAATACTTCACTGACCCATACTGTCCTAACACTAACTCACAATTTGAATGGCCCTCTCTTACTGCCCTAAATCTCACTAACCTAACCCTAAATCATACACACTTCAGAGATCACAAATGTTCTTTTTATCCACTCTCTCATCTGCTAAATCATCTGTATTCCTTGCTCTCTCTACTACAAAAAATGCACACTGAAGTGCTAGAAATTCTTGGCTTTTATAAAAGAAGCCAACAGGAAATAAAGTGGTGTTTTTCTATGAAGCCGGAAATTCCCTCCTCCAAAATCAATAGTATAGGGCTGTGGAAAATTCTAAGTTTTGGGAAATATCAACCTGAAATAAATGATAGCGTGGAAGTTTACTGGCAAAAGATTTGAGGGAATTTTCTCAGGGAAAAAAATTGACTTTTTGCCCATCCCTACTACAATGCTGAATGATTTACAGGATAAAAATGATCAAGATATAGAGTAAAGAATCTGAACATGTATAGCCTGGAGGAGAGAAGTGAGAGAGCGAGAGAATATGATAGAAACATTCTAATACTTAAAGGAATTCAACAAAGTACAGGAGAGAAGTATATTTGAAAGGAGGGAAAATGTTAGGACAAGAGGCCATAGAAGGGCAGAGGCTTAGATGTAATGTAATGATATATATATATATATATATATATATATATATATATATATATATATATATGTGTAGATAGATCAATAGATAGATATAGGTTACTTATAAAAGCCTGTTTTTTTATGCAAACTATTAACCTCTTAAGGACCAGCGGTCCAGGGAGTGGATTCCCCTTAAGGTCTCCTTTGAAGTAGGTCTGTGTCAGCACATGTGATTGATCACGTGTGCCGGCTTGCTCACATGGGGGGCTGATAGTTATCATTCCAGTCTTGGAAAGGTCAATTTCAGACAACACTAGTGCTCACAGCATTCCTGCAGGAGCAATGTGAGCAAAAAATATGTGACGTGCCAGGACCGTCACCAGTCCTTTAGGCAAGGATATCGTGACTGTCCTGCCATGGCACCTGTCCTTAATGGGTTAAAAATATTTTTTTGTATAAAGAGTAATTGAAGAATGATTTATATTGCATTATACATACAGTAACACACAGTCAGACATAGCATTTTAATATTGTATTCAAAAATGTTACTCATTCTGCAAATAAGAAAACAATGTGAAGAGATACTTTTTTAATCTGTCATTAGTCTATAAAGGAACATGCCATTGTGGGTAGATCCACTCCTGTTCCAAACTCTTGCCACACATCTTAAGACATTATAGCATGAACAGTACATGAATTAAAGCAGAACTATCATCAAAATAAAATTGACCCCCAAACCCTTACATAGCAATAGGCATATGCATACTTTCATTATGCTGAATAAGTCCAGGATTATTGAGGAAAAAGAACTTCTTCGGCAGGCACTGGCGGGCAACAATGTAGGCATCTTGGAGAAAAGGTACCTATGAGTCTACGGTATCTGTCCTGTTAACTGCCAGGATAGGCGAGTGGCGTTCCTTGATACCTTAAGGCATCAGAAGGGACTGATGACGCAGGAGCACAGAGCTTCTCTTGTAAGATCTGTGCAGCTGATGCCTGCCAAAGAAGCTGCTTTTCCTCAATAATGCGGACTAATGAAAATATGCCTTTGCCTATCCCTGTGTTAGTAAGGGTTTGGGGGCAATGTTATTTTGATGATAGTTCCCTTTAATATAGAAAAGTAAGAGCAATGGTTGTGTTACTTTCTATATTATATAGCTTAGTACTTTTTTATTTTGGCCATATAAAAAAATTACATTTATTATTTAGTAAAAAACATAGCCTCAGAAAAGGATAAAGCACATAATTGCTTACCTACTAAAACATTTTTTTTAGTTGTGAACAGAAATTAACACACTGACAATTCTGGGACAAACTAACTGCACATTGGGACAGGGTTTCTCAGCAGAGGTCCTCAAGTCCCCCGTAACAGTGCAGTTTTTCTGAATTCCCCTGTCTGAGTACAGGTGCGTAACACGAGGATCATTCATAGTAGTTCTCCTGTGCACAGATATGGGAATCCCCAAAACTTGAAATGGGAGGAGTACTTGAGGACTGCAGTTAGCAAAAAAAAAAAACAAAAAAAAAAAACTATGCCACACAGGAGAAATACCGTTTCCCTTTGATTTTTAGCTGTTGCATGGAATTGTAGTCCTCCTTAGTGGATTGAACCAAGGTTGCTCAATGCCCACCACAGTTCTAGATCAGTGGTCTCAAACTGCATTCCTAGAGGGCCAAGGCAAGTTTGGAGTTTTTTCACAGGTATCAGTTATTTGCTCAGTGGTATTGAATGAACTACCACTGCAAAAGCAGGGATATTAAAAAAAAAAAAAAAAAAAGTCTGTACTGTCTTGGCCTTCTAGGAATGCAGTTTGAGAGTCAAGTTCTATATTCTGACTTGCAGTTCATCCAGATTTTTGTGTAGAAGCAGATTATATCATTCACAGGCTTACTGACTACTTATCACGTATGCAAATCTAGTTGCCATTCTGTTTGAGTATCTCACCATATTTTTTTTATAATTTTTTCCATATTTTTTATAATTCAGTAATAATCCTATTCTTTCTTTTTTTGTATATTGCCTCAAAATAGAGCACTGGTATGAAAGCCTCCTAAATACTAGGTACAAAACTGTTGTAAAGTCAGGTTAGAAAATTAGTGCCCTAGAGACCATATTCAATGAGCTAAAGAAGTTCAATTATGTAATATACTTATGACACCATAGGGGAGAATAAAAAATGTCTAATTTAAAAGTAGATTTTATTTCTTTGAATGCTAGAGAGGTCTCCAGTATCATTCAATACGTTTAAGGGGTTCTATCCCCTAAAACAAGTTTGGTGTTTTGAATTAGATTTTAAAATCATATATGTTATATAAGCCATGTTTAATTTAGAAAACTAATTTTTACATAATATAGATTTATAGATGATCCTAATTAAGGCATGCCACTTCATGTCATCCCCACTTCATGTCATCCCTACTCCCTCACTCACTGACACTGCTCAGCAATGCAGTAAACACATCCCATAGCATTCACTTCTTGTCTTATCCTTTCATTACCTCCCATACTCTCTGACACTGCTCAGCAATGCATTGTTCACCTCCTCTAGCACTGACTTCCTGTCTTATCCCTACATTACATCCACACTCACTGTCACTGCTCATCAGTAAATTGCCCACCCCGTAGCACTGACTTCCTGTCTTATCCCTACATTACCTCCCTCACTCACTGACACTGCTCGGCAATGCGTTGCCCACCTCCCTTAGCTCTGAAATGGTTTAGCGTCACTGAGTGGTGGAGGTAATGTAAGGCTAAGAAAAGCATGCCTTAATCATGATCTATAAACTGAAATAACTCGTTTTCTAAATAGAACATGGCTATTACATTATTTAGGTGATTTTGAAAGTTCAATAAAAATCACCACAGTTATCAACTGGTGATATTATCCTTTTAAAGCCCCATTTAAATCAATGAAAGTTTGGCAAATTGTTACTTGTCCTTTATGGGGCAGTTGCTTGGCTCCAGAAATGTATTTTGCTTATTGAATGTATGTATCCCTAACTATCACACCAGAAGTAGAAAAATTTAGCGGACAAGCATTTTTCCCTTACATATGAAAGAAGGTGCCCAACTGAAACCAGTCAAGTTTTAATGAATACCTAGATTGTCCTTGTTTTGTCACCAAATTTATCCAGTTATTCTTAATACATACATCCATATTCAAAACCATTGCGGCATAGGGGACTAATATCATTAGCTAAGTTTCCATTTATTTAAAAGGGACTTTTAACTCACTGAATGCTGGAGGGGCCTCCAAGGCCTTGTGAAGCAATGCACTGGACACCTCTTGAGCATTTAAGGGTTTAAAAGCTGTATTTAAAGAATTAGAGATTTTCCCTTCCCTATGTTGAAGCTGGTTTGCTTCAGAAATGCAACAGTGTATATGGTTGTATGCAAAAGAAAGGCGTTTTGGAGCAAACCAACTGTAATGAGTAACAGGCCTCTCTAGGAGTCAGTCAAGTTTAACCCTTTGAGTGCCAGAATGGTAGGCTACCCATCTGGCACTCAAAGGGTTAAATCAGTAAATTCATTATTTGTCCCTTGTTTTACACCAAAATGACTTCTCCTCTTGTTTTCTGCATATGAGTCAAATGGTCTTCTAGATCAAACCAGTTTTCAACATAGGGGATCAATAAAATGTCCATTTTATTTAAATGGTGTCTATGTCCCCTTAAATGCTAACCACATCTCTAGTATATTGCAAAAGGTTGAGGGGCCATAAGAAAGAATAATAGAGATGTGCTTCATTTTGAAGTTGTTTTATCCAAAAGTTATTTACTCCATATTGTAAAAGCAGCCTTATATTAAAGGAGAACTAATACCACTTGATATTAACCCTCCCCTTACCATGGCCAAAACATCCTTATAACCCCCTATGAATTTTGTAGTTGCTCCTTTGTTCATGAGATAGCATCTTTAATTGGTCATGAATATAATGTACATAGAGGAGAACATGATCACTGATAGCACATACTCAGATTGTGCTCACTGAATATGGTAATCTCAACATTTTAAGGATCAGAGGGGGCATGTAATGCTTTGCAAAGCAATGTGTTATGTACCACTCTGATCCTTCAGTTTACAAAAACACCAGGAACTGTTATGTCTGCCTCCGAAGACATGACATGCAGTACTAATTAACCCTTTGAGTGCCAGAGGGGTACGCAATGCATTGTAGAGCAATACATTGTGTAACCCTCTGGCACTCAAAGGGATATAGATTTTATTTTTTGAAAAAAATTAATAGGGGTTATTAGGACTTTTTGGCCACAGAAAGAAAATTGGAGGTTATTATTGGGTGTTGTTAGTCCTTCTTAAGGTTGGGCATTGCTTTACCAGCTGTCTTACAGATTTCCATAGGGCTTTCTTCACATCCTTGTTCCTAAGTGTATAAATAAAAGGGTTCAATAGTGGAGTAACAACAGTGTACATGAGAGCTAGAAACTTGTCATAGTGGCTGCCCTCAGGACTGATGTAAACAATGATAGCCGTTCCATAGAAGAGACTGGCTACTATAAGATGTGATGAGCATGTGGAGAAAGCTTTCTGCTTGCCTTTATCGCTCTTAATATTTGAGATAGCGATGATGATATGGATGTACAAACCCATGATTATGATGAATGGGACAACAATTTCAGAGATAGCTGTAAAGATTGCAATCACGTTGCTGGTAAAAGGAACAAAACAAGCCAGATTTTGCAATGGACCCAAGTCACAGATAAAATGGTTGATCTCATTTGAGCCACAGAATTCCAAACCAGCTGTGAATATTGTTGGAATTACTGCAATGACAAAACAGGCAATAAATGGAAAAACTGCAAGTGCAATGCAAAATGGATGGCTCATTATTGCAGTATAGTGCAAAGGTCTGTTAATAGCTAAGTCTCGATCAAATGCCATGACAGCAAGAAGATAGCATTCTGTTCCCCCCAAGGTACCAACAGCACACAGTTGTGCAAAGCAGCCATTGAAAGAGATCTTCTTGTTACCTGCAATGAGGTTAGAGAGTAGTTTTGGAATGGTGACAGACACAAATAAAATTTCTAAAACAGCGAATACACTAATAAAAAAATACATTGGGGTATGAAGAGAAGTGTCAGCCTTAACTAAGGCAATGATAGTAATGTTCCCAATTAAACATGTAATGTATGTCAGTAGGAGTATTATAAAAAGTAAGAGCTGAAACTGATGAAGGTCAGCAAATGCCAATAGAATAAATTCCTTTACTGATGTCTTGTTGAAATCCTCCATTATTTATGACCAAAACACATGTAAAGTCCTCAAACGGCTCATTATCCATCTGAAGTAACATGTGTCACTGAAAGACACCACACAGCACATGTGAGTTAGAGTAACAAATGCGCGTAAGAGGCTTGTCTGATATTTACATAGCACCATGATATCTTATAATAAGAACACTTAATACACAGGAGCCAAAATATTCTGTAAGAACAATCAAAACAGTAAAACCTTTAATGAGGGGTAAAATAAATGAAACAAATAAAAACAATAGTGATAGAATCTTAACAATTTCCATTAGGGAAAATAACTAGAGGAGGTACAGAAGGGTGCAGCTGTACCAGGGCCTGGCATACAACGGAGCACCACCTATCCCAAAGTCCATTAGGTTCTCGTTATCTGTGAAAGAAAAAATGTTGTGTTTGCACCAGGGTCCTCCAAAGATTCGTTATGCTACTGCTACAAAAGTTAGGACCTGGTACCGTTAATTATGTTCCATAGTGTAATTAGGGTAGTATAAGTGATACCAATAGGTCAGTATAATCCAGTATAAAAAAAAAAAAAGAAAAAAAAAAGGGTCTTCATAAATGATGAATTTCAGCGTTAGCGTGCTGCTATTGAGTTCCAGAATTCATATAGAACCTATGGAAAAAGAATTGGGTAGGATTTTATTAAGATGTAGTTAAGATACAATATTTAAACAGTATAATACAAGCTTGTTAAAATAATAGTTAATATACTTGTTTATTTTGCAAATAAATAGTATTCCTATGCTTTTTTTAAAGTTCTTGAAGTTAAGTTCCATGGATCTCTATTTCTAGGGAGTTTTATTGTTAGGGATTGCGAAAGCAGAAATACTACTACAATGTAAAACAGTCCCTGCGGCAGTAAATGCTCTGTACTGTAATAGACTGGACTGGAGCTGTCTTTTTTTCTGCAGGGATATTGTATCAAAAGCTCTCAGGAAACAGAGGTCTAGGAAGCTTACTGTCAGGGATATAAAAGACTTTTGTTGCAGTCTCCTTTATTTTTTTTTTTGTATATTTTTTAGTAACTGCTATGCTTCATTCATTTTATTACAACAAAGTCTGCAACATTTAAACACTTTACTTTCAATTTATTTTCATGCAGAAAATTATAATAATTCAATTTCCTTATATATTTACAAAGGAAACATTTTTTTTGCCTCCTTCATTTACTCAATAGGAAAAATGCTAAAATAAACATTTTTTTTTCATTTTTTTACAAAAATGTTTTCTGATTGTTAAATATGTATCTCAGACTTTCCCAAATGTATACTGATATAAAAGTAGTTCATTTTAATGCCTAAAATATAACTTGCAACTTTGGAATAAAAAAAGAATTAGAAGTACATCGGTGAAGGACAATGAAGGCTTTGGGAGACTGAACCTGCCGCAACCTACCTGCCCACTTCTTGCACCCTGGGCTGGTGGGCCTTTGCATAGTTCTCGCTCCCTCTTGGTACTGTAACACAGCATGATATACGCCTATGCGGGGCTTGGCCTGAACTTAATCAGGCTGCCCATCTTGCCAGAGAACAGCCTGACAGACTATCCATCTGACAGATGGCATATATGAATTTGTCACTTGCTTTATCACTTGCCCCTCTATCTTTTTTCAGGACCTGCCAGGCATTGTGAGAACAGACCTGAAAGGCCAGGACAGACAAGTAATGAAGCAGGAGGCAAATATAGTTTTTGATACCTTTTATTGGCTAACTAAGCAGATTTAAATGCAAGCTTTCAAGACCTTAGTATCACGGTCCCCGTGATCATTTCTGTCACTCTCAACTGTGCTGCTCCCGGATTGGTTGAGCTGTGTTGGCCCGCCCCTGGTTATCTGTTTTAATCCGGCCACTGGCACCTGTCAGGTGCCCTTTCGTGGTGTTTCCTAGCCAGCGTTGCTGTATTCTGTATCCTGATCCACCGTGTACCGACTAGGCTTGCCTGACGACGTTCCTGTGTTCCTGTTCCGTGATTGACCCAGCCTGGCTGACTTCCTGCTTGTTCCTGATCCGGCTTGTCTGCGAATCTCCTACGGCATCTGACCCGGCCTGGCTGACGACCCTCCTCCATTACCGACCCGGCTTGTCTGCGAATCTCCTGTGTATCATGATTCGGCCTGGCTGACTACCGAGCACTCTTGTCCTGCTCCTGCATTACTGACGGACGACTCCGTTGTCGCCTCGGCGACATTCTGATACTGCATAGTGTGTCTGAGCCTCCGCTTGTCAGTTGCTGAGCCATTGCTGAGTCTTCCATTATCTGCCTTTCGTGTACTGAGTCCAGACCTTACTGTGCTGAGTCTATTCCTGCACTTGAGACACTGGTGTTGTTCATCCGATCACTGCTACTCATCCACCTATCGCCTAAGCCTGTCCGCTGTCTCTGTGAGCCGGCCGCTTGCGGGCCTTAGTAGTCGGCGGCTCCCCGTGACTGAGCAGCAGTTCCGTTATGCCCGTTGGCTGTTGGCAAGCAGTACCCAGTAGTCTCCGGTTACGCCTGCGCTAGGGCCATCGGCACAAGTAATCACTATTCTGGTGGTCTCCGGTTACGCCCGTGGGGGCTACCGACTCATGCAATCGATACTGTAGTCTCCGGTTATGCCCATGGGGGCTATTGGCTTAAGCGACTGTAATTTAGTAGTCTCCGGTTACGCCCCTGGGGGCTATTGGCTCACGCAATCACTATGCTGTAGTCTCCGGTTACGCCCGTGGGGGCTATCTCCTTATCACTTGCAGTTCCCGTTCAGTCAGAACTTTATGCTACATCTCTACACAGTGAATGGACTTGGGTGCTACCTTACAGCACACATAGCTATATGCAGCACCAAGGGCGTGCCTAACACCACGTTTGAGACTGATAACCAGGACTATTAACCTCTTGTGTCCTGTTTTGTGCTTCCATACTTTGTTTAGTATTACCTGTTGCACCAGGTATCTCTGTCTTTTTCTGTTATACCAGTACCGCCCCAGTGGCGACCTTGTTATTCATTTACTTAATAAAACTCCATTTATTTTATCTACCACTATCTGAGTGTCTGAAAACCGTAACACTTAGGTCTCTTCCTCAGCCATGTTATACAGATAAATATGAAAACATCTCTCTTAAATACACATTCCGTTGTTTAGAATGGAAATCAGATAAAAGAACTGAATCCAGATCCAGATATCTTTGATCAGTCAGTGGTAAATTGCACTCTTCCTCTGAGTCTTTAGAGGTATTTACAATGCTCTTGGGTCTGTTGGAAAGGTCACCCAACTAAGTGATAATGTGACAAAAACTCTCTGTCCTTATTTAAACCACTACAAATTGCATTAAATTTTAACATTAATTTTACCTCCCATACCTTCTGTCCCTCTCAGTGCTGAACCGTCCCATCAATACAGTTAACTTAATATCCCTGACACTATAAGTAATAATAATAATAATAATGTTATAACTAGTGAAGCAGGCGGTAAATTTAAACATATACTTCAGCTATGCTTTTAATAGTGTAATTTCCCTAAAACCAATTATCATCAAACCAATGTTCCTTTCTTCTTTTGCTATTGCCACACTGCTTTTCTTTAGCAAGCACCAAAACAATGTCCCTATATGCGATAAAAGTAATGATCAATCTGTAGTACAGAAAAACACAGAAAACTGGAGATGAATTTCCCAATTTAACACCTACACTGTCAAGAAGGACATGTGCTTCAACAAAGTACTTATATAGCAACACTTCAGCTTGTAAGGCAAGAGAAAATCTACCTTAAAATGTTGTCTACAAATCTTAACTCTGTGTAGGCTGTAGCGAGTAGGCCACTTCCTCTAGTATAAAAAAGCCCTTGTCACGAATGGATTAAAATACTTATTTGAAAGTAAATAGAGTTATAGGGATGAATCAAGTAAGCTTTGTGGGGCAACTCAAAACCACTATATGGGAAGAATTAAAAATACCCAAATTCCCCTTGAATTAAAATTGTCTATTGAATGCTAGAGAGGTCTACAACGCATGGCCACGATACAAAGTAGAAAATTAGAATAACCTAATCCTTCCCGATTCTAAGATGGGTTAGCCCGTTAACAGAACATATTATTTAATACATAAAATAACCTTGTATATCCCTTTCTGCTAGAAATGTATCTAATCTTTATCTAATTTAATGTGTTCATTATATTTGCCATTACCACAACCTTCGGCAGTTTAACAGACCTTACTGTAAAGAATCCCTTCCTGTGCTGAAGCTGAAACCTCCTTTTCTCAAATTGAAAGGGGTGGCCAATAGTTATTTCATCAGGCTTTGAAATGAAAGGGATTAAAAGGCCCACTTCAAACAAAGCAACATTTTTATTTATACCTTATAGTGCACTGGTTTAATCCACTTTAGCTAGATGAAATAGGCCAAAAGAAACAAATAATTGTTTATTTGAATGTGCACATACTGAACATCTTTATTTCACTTACCTAAGAATTATTGCAAACGGAGAATGTTCTGCAGTATAATGTTTGCCCATCACTGGAGCTTACAGCCCAGACAAAAGGAACATTTCGCACATGTTCCTTATCATTACAAAAGAGTTGGTGTTATGACAAATACATCTTTCATAATAAATGAAGCTGAAATGTGCAAATCTTATATGCATCCTAGTTACATCTTATTGTAACACAAGGGAAAATGTCTCCTTTGACACTTAAAATTGTTCTCTCTATTAGCATGGTGTGGGAATTATCCAAGAAAGAACTAACAAGGCCCTCTGTGGATAGATATTTAACAAAAATAAATATGTAAACATCTTAACCCTTTGAGTGCCAGAGGGGTACACAACGCATTGCTTTGCACTGCATTGCGTACCCCTCTGGCACTCAAAGGGTTAATATCATTTGGAAAATACATAAATAAATAATGTACATTTGTTGAAAAAGTTGGAAAAGTTTGGTTGGCTTGAGTGGATATCTCTACCTAATGCAAATATTCAAAAAATATGTTTGAGTTGCCATTGAGTTTCCATTAATCTCATCCCACCAATGAGCAGGATGTCCTCTTAATGCAATGAAGAATTCAGAGGGGTAATGTATCAATTCTAAGCCCTACCTCCTGATTGTTCACTTATCATCTCTTATAGAAATAAAAATAGTATGGCATAATACTTAGTAATCGGTGAAGTATTTCTTAGGAGTAAAAAAAAAATGTAGAAAAAAAAGATAAATATAAAATACATAGTGTAATATGTAACCAGTATCATAATTGTTGTCTCATGCATGCCAGCTGGCCACTCACATAAGACTCCTTTTGTTCAAAAGACCTTTAATCATTATAATAAATCCAGGGACTGTTCAAAGGAAATAAAAAAGACACACCAGGAACAGTATCACTTTATGGAAAAACCTATTTGAAAGAGATACACTCACAAGTGCAGAGTGAAATATGAGCATACAGGCAGAGGGACACCTCTCCCTGCACTCTCCCTGGGATGGATCTTGATGCACTCCTGATTGATGTTATCCCCTCTCCGTTGCAATCGACTGGGCCGTCAAACGTCTCTCAAAACCGGGACGTCCTTATGATGCAATATTGTGCTGGATGCAGTGTATCTCTTGCCAACATCTGGTATCCAACTCATTTTCCATATACAAAGTGCCTTCATCTGGACATCCCGGCTCCGTGAGAAGTTAGGCGGCTCAGAAGATTTCACCGGAGAGGAGATAACATCAATCAGGAGTACATCAAGATCTTGGACTTAGTCCGTTCCAGGCAGAGTGCAAGGAGATATCTAAAAAACAGAAGAGCAAAAGCAATCTAAAAGAAGCATCTGTATATTACATTGCTTTCACGCTTCGTTTTTTAGATATTTTGTGTTCGACTGACTCTATGAGGTGTGCACTGTACACACCAAGAAGAAGCTGAATGATCATAAGAGGATATATCTAGAGACTTCATGTTGAGTCACTTTTATAGCAATTATTATGTGATTTCATTGTATTGTCTATAGTTGTGACATTGTGCATTGTTTTTTGTTTTTCTTGTATTCATTAGAGTGCAGGGAGAGATGTCCTGTCTATATGCACATATATCATGCTTGACTTGTGAGTGTATCTCTTTCTAATACATTTTTCTATAAAGTGATACTGTCGCATGTTGTTTTTACTATTTTTTTTGAGTCACTGGATTTATTGAACTGATTGAATGTCTTTTGAACAAGAGTAGTCTTTTGTGAGTGTCCATTTGGCATGCATGATATCGACTACATATTACACTATGTGTTTTATAATTATCTTTATTTTACATGTTTTTCGATCTACAAGAAATACTTACCAATTACTAAGTGTAAGTAATGCACCATATTATTTTTGTTTCTGTATCTTTGTGTGTGGGGTGTGTATGAGCAGCATACTTTCTTTACATGTATTTCCACATAGTATTGCTAAGTTCATTTATCAACGACAAATGTATTTAAGGAGAAGGGTGTGCTGAGTCACATTATTTCATTTATTATCTTTTATCTGAACAAGAATGCAACTAATGCTTAGCAGGTGCAAATATATTATCTTCCTCATTCATATACTGATACATAGGTTTCTTTTAACTTTGCAGAATATAAGTCGTCTTGATCTTATGTAGGTTTTCTTGATTTATAGTCCATTTTTTAAAGAACATATGTATTGAATATAAATTTAATTATATATTGTAATAGTTTATTTTTTGGTTTGGGACTTTGAGGAACAGTTTTTTTTAATAATGGGATAGAGGTAATATATTACAAGTGTATCCTTCTCAGAGACTCTATAACAACAGTTGTATATCATGACTAACAGTGGGTCCCAAACATTTCCCCAGGCACCACTAAGATGCTAGGATGTGAGGATTTCCCTGCTTGAGCATAGGTCAGTTGACTAAAATATCTGAGTCACTATTTAACATGCCTGTTTTCAAACAGGAAACTCCTCACATCCTGCATTATTATTTCCTCTGTGCCCGATCCATGGCAATGTATTGTGGTGTTAGCTTCGCCTCCCAGCTGATAGGACCAAAAGTAAAATATATAAGCATCCGGTTCACCTCCCTTCAGTTATTCTGGTCCTACCAAGCTGGAGGACGGAGGCTCTGCCTCTCTCTCCCTTTGTAAAAAAAAAAAAAAAAAAAAAAAAAAAAAAAAAAAAAAGATGCAGGAGGTAAAAGAGCTAAGAACTTCTGAAAACCCTGAAAAATTTATTGTTTTAATTTATGTAGCCAGCCCTAAACACTGTCTACATCTCGCTACTATACTGGGGATATCATACCTCCTTTCATGGAGGTCGCATGTTTCCCCGTTCTCGCCTGGCTTCATTTTCTGTATCCTGCTTCTGCCCTTGATCACTCACTTCCACTGCACACCAGCAAACAGAGATGCCGGATTGTGACGCGCGAGTTATGCCTGAAGGAAACAGAAGTGGCACGCATGTGTTCCAATGGTGGAACGCGAGTCCCAGGAAGGGGTTCCGTTTGGCGCTGCTGTTTTAAAGCAGAAGGATGGAAGCCTGGCGTTTATGTAAGTGGCAGCTTTATTTCTATACTGCTATAGTTATATATGTATAGATGTGTTAGGTTCTGTGTTTGGGACATATCTTTCCCTTCTGTAGTACCTTTGCCTTATACATTTTTGTGAGAATGTCAGCTAAAGAAACAAAATATGAGAAATCCAAATCTGGGGCTAATCCTCCCAAGGAGGACAAATCTATTCAGAAGTTCAAGTCCTGTGCGGGATGTGAAGTTAAAATTCCCGTATCAGAAAATGCCAATCTTTGCTCTATCTGTCTACAAAAGTTATCTAATCCAGAAGTTCCATCTCAATTTAAAGATTTTCTAGGATGGATGAAGAAGTCAATGCAGGAGACTTTTTCATCCATGCAGGAAGCAGCTAGAAAACGTCCACAAACCTCTGATCCAGATGAAGACCCTACTCGCATACCTGATGAGGATTATGAGGGGAGTATTACAGAGATGGAGTCTGCTATCTCCTCAGCAGAAGAAGGAGAAATTGTTGAGGAAGCTGGAAGTTTCAGTTCAGACAAGATGGAGGAATTAATAAGGACCATGAAGAAGACACTAGGCCTAGCAGAGGCCCAGAAGGAACTGAATGTAATGGACGCAGCCTTAGTTGGCCACAAGAAGGAAACTCCGCTGATCCACATCCATAGCTCCATCCAGGAAATGATTGCCCATGAATTGATGATGATTGACAAGAGATTATCACAGTGCCTGTGATTCGCTGTCACTCTTGCTTGTGGTTCGCTCTGATTTGCTGAGCCAGTTTGGCCCACCCCTGGTGACCTTCTTATGCCTGGCCCAGACATCTGTCAGATGCCCTTTTGTGGTGTTTCTGAGCCAGTAGTGCTGTTGCTGTGTTCCGGATTCTCGTGTACCGACTTGGCTTGTCCTGACTACGCTCCAGTGTTCCTGATCGTGTTTGACCCGGCTTGTCTGCGAACCACCTCTGTTTCCTGACCCGGCTTGGCTGACGTTCCTGCTCGTGTATGACCCGGCTTGTATGACTACCTCCTTCGTGCTACGAACCGGCCCGGCTGACTTCCTGCTCCGACTTCCAGCCTGTTCCAGTGACCTCTGTTCCCGTTGTCGCCGCCGCGACATATTTCACCTGCTGTTGCCAGCTGCCGTATGATCACTCTACAAAAATATATATATATATATATATATATACACACACACAATGTATACACGATTCAGGCGATTCCAAACTTCACATTGATTCCAGGATATAATGGAGCAGTGAGATACTGTTTCACAGAGTCCGTTATTAACCACTTGTTTGTAGTAATCTTGTATGTCTTATCGCTCCGTATTATGTATATGAAAACAAAGGAAAATGTCCAATTAATCCTCCTTTATACAGTGACCACAAAAGAATAAAATATCCACTTACAATTAAGTAGCTATTATCTCACTTCCACCGATCCCGTGGTATTGTCTAATCCTCCTTGTGGTTCTGCTCCGTATGTGAAAGCGTTATTCAAATGTCGGACGGGTCCCGCCTCTCATTCCTCATTGCCACATTTCGGAACGCATCCACTTCATCTCACGTCGACACGTGGAAGTTGATATATATAAATCAAAGATTAGGGTTGGGATATTAAAACGAGTCCCCTGACCCTCAAATATCTACTCACACTAATAGTGTTGTCTCTCCAGCGATATCCCGTCAATTCAGTGGATCATCAAATTGGAAGATCTGAAATTCAAAGCTGCTTGCAAGATGACTACTGGAGTTTTTCAAATATATTAGGTTTATTACATATCTTCTCAAAATATACAAAACTAAAAATACATATATATAATACTCCAGTATAAAAAAAACCTATCAATCTCTGCCCTTTCACCAGAATGTCCTAAAATAAAATGTATAGCGTCCCGCGCTATGACATATAAACTATAATAAGACTGTAAAAATTCTCACAGCCATACAAAGTATGCTACAACACCTGGTGTAAAGTCAGATATACCCTTCCTATGCCCAACGCGTTTCGTACAAACAGTACTTCGTCAGGGGCTATCAAACAGTTCAAACTCACAAACAGCTATTTAAATGTTGTTGCACCTATGACATCACAAATCACCATTTTGATTTCCAAAACTTTATAAATTAAACAAACACTTTGTATCTATTGTTCTTCTCTTAAAGGAATAACCCCCATTTTTCAAAATCTTCAATAACCAAGTAATAGCAAATTTCATAAATTCAACCTTAACATAAGTCATTTTTTACACTTTTAAAAAACAGTTAAGATCAATATTAATATTCAAACCATTAGGGGTTAACGTTTTTAAACGATAAATCCATTCTGTCTCCTTCCTGGATATCTTATTGATCATATCTTCCCCTCTCCAATTGCCTTTTACTTGTTCAATTCCCAAAAATGTTAATACTGTGGGGTCCTTATTATTCTGGGATACTATGTGTTTCCATCCCTTTCTTGATGTTCCTGATATGTTCAGCTATACGGATATGTAGACATCTTGATGTTCTTCCCACATATTGGATGCCACATGGGCATTCTAATAAATAGACTACATTTTTACTATTGCAGAATATTGCATCTTTTATTTCAAACTCCTTATTGGTTTGATTGCTTTTAAACTTGGTTTGATTCCTCAGATTGTTTTTTGAGGTTCTACATGCTATACATCTATTGCACCTGTAGAATCCTTTCAAATCTCTTCTAAAGTACGATGTTGTGGTCTTTTTATAATTAATAAAACTGGGTACCAAATGTTGTTTAAGATTTTGGGGTCTTTTATAAATTATCCTTGGTTTTTCTGATAAAATAGTTTTTAATTGTGGGTCTTTCATTATAAATTGGCCAATATCTTTTAAAAATTGATTCCACTCCTCTATAGTCAACATTGTACTGCGTAATGAAGTTTGGACATTCATCTTTAATAGATTTATTCTTAGAGATCTTATTAATATTTACTGATTTAGTTTCTTCTAAAACTGCCCTCCTTGCTTCCCTTAAATATTTTTCATCATATCCCTTACTTAAGAATAGCTTTTCCAATTTATCTATTTGCTCTACACATACATCCTTATCAGTGCAATTTCTTTGAACTCTTTTATATTCTCCCCGTGGAATATTATTTATCCACGGACGAAAATGACAGCTACTTGGATTGATATAGCTATTACTATCAGTCGATTTCCTATATGTGCACGTTTTCAAAATGTTGTCCTCAATGTAGATTTTCAAATCCAGAAAATGAATATATTCCTTACTTACAGTAGATGTAAATTTGAGACCCCTATCATTCTCATTAATAAAGTTCAAAAATATATCCAATGACTGATCAGTACCCTTCCAAATACATAGACAGTCATCGATATAACGTTTCCAAAAAACAATCCCCTCATTTTGGGTTTGTGGACTATATATGAATTCCTCCTCCCATTCTCCCATAAAAATATTGGCAAAACTAGGGGCAAATCTACTCCCCATTGCTGTCCCAAGGAGTTGGAGGTAGAACTCTCCTTCCACCCAAAAGTAATTCTTGGTCAGAATGAAGTCTATACATTGTATTAGAAACTCTATCTGTTCTATTTTAAGGGTATTTTGTTTTATCAAAGCAGATTTTACAGCTTCTTTACCTTTCTCATGATCTATTACTGTGTATAGGGAAGTGACATCACTAGTTATTAAATAATAGCCCTCTTCCCACTTCACTGATTCCAAAAACTTAATAGTTTCTCCTGTATCCTTTAAATAAGAAGGTAGGGATTTCACTACATCTTGAAGAAAAATATCTACATACTGTGAGATGTTTGATGTTAGAGACTTGATTCCTGACACTATTGGTCTTCCAGGAGGATTTTCTTTATCTTTATGAATTTTTAGGAGTATATAAAAAACAGGTATTCTCGAATTACCTACATTTAAAAATTGATATTCTTTTTCATTCAATATTCCCTTTTCTTTCGCTACATTCAATATGATCTTCAATTCTTCTTTAAATTTTTTAGTTGGATCTCCTTTTAATTTACAATATATAGTTTCATCATTGATCTGTCTCATCATCTTGTTTATATATTTCTCTTTATCCATCAGTACTATAGATCCTCCCTTATCTGCAGGTTTAATAATTAAATTATCCATTTTAGACAACTCTTCCAAAGCTGTTTTTTCTTCCTTAGTTAAATTATATTTTGTCCTTTTCACATTCAATTCTTCAATCTCATCAAGTACTAATCTTTTAAAGGTTTCAATATAATGATTATTTCCATTTATGGGATTAAAAGTTGAATTAGTTCGACATTCCGTGTGTTTATAGACACCATCGCTATTATGTACTATTATATCATCTTTATTTAAAAAAAACTTTTTCAGTTGTAATTTTCTAATGTATTTATGTATATCTATAAACACATCGAATTTCTTTAATCTCTGAGTCGAGCAAATTTTAAACCCCTCTTTAGAAGGGATTCTTGAGATTTAGTCAGTATAATGGAGCTTAAATTGAAGTTTTTTTGTGTTTCTTCACTATTATTTTTTAATTTCTTTATCTGTAACTTCTTTCCAGCTCTCTTCCCTCTTCTCTTTTTCTGAAACCCTGTGTTACATATTCCTTCCCTGTGGGTCCCCTCCAGTGATGGTGCCTGTTTATTCTCCTTTGTTTTTTCTCCCTCCTTTGATATAAAAAAGGAGAGTCTAAATCTCCATTATCTTCCCTCTCTCTCAATGGTTGATACTAGTGATGATCGAGCACCCCAATGCTCGGGTGTTCGGGTGCTCTTGCCGAGCACCCCCGGAGGCTCGAGTGCTCGGCCGAGCACCCGAGCCCCATTGAAGTCAATGGGAGGACTCGAGCATTACACCAGGCACCCCCTGCTCTGATGAGGGGAGGGTGCCTGGTCCATAGGAAAAGGGCAGAAAATTATGGAAACACCACAGAAATGGTTCAGGGACAGCATAGGGAGGATGTCTGGATGCATCTTGGACTCCAACGTCGCTGCTGGGAACGATGTTTCGCCCGTAGTATGCCATTTTTACAGACTGACCGTAAAACACACAAAAAGGAAGATAAAAACGACTTTAGGCGAAAAATTGTTACCAAACAGTATTTGCTGTATATTTACTTGTATATCATCTGCAAATTCTGCAAAAAATTACCTCGATTTTTCTGAACTGGGGCCATGATTAAGAGGGAAACGTGCGCAGAGGCAAATTCTGCAAAAAATTTCATCGATTTTTCTGAACTGGGGCCATGATTAAGAGGGAAACGTGCGCAGAGGCAAATTCTGCACAAAATTTCCTCGATTTTTCTGAACTGGGGCCATGATTAAGAGGGAAATGTGCGCAGAGGCAAATTCTGCAAAAAATGTCCTCGATTTTTCTGAACTGGGGCCATGATTAAGAGGGAAACGTGCGCAGAGGCAAATTCTGCAAAAAATTTCCTCGATTTTTCTCAACTGGGGCCATGATTAAGAGGGAAACGTGCGCTGAGCCGACCATCTAAAACATTATGGGTGAGGGTCTGCTGCGGAGCTGACCATCCTAAACATTATATGCGAAGGCCCGCTAGTGAGCTGACGCTATAAAACATTATATGAGAGGGCCCGCTAGAGAGCTGACCCAATAAAACATTATATGAGAAGGCCCGCTGGTGAGCTGACCTATACAAAAATTGTCAAACAGCGCCCGCTGGTGAGCTGGCCCTATATAAAAATTATATCACAGGGCCCGCTGGTGAGCTAGCCCTATATAAAAATGATATCCCAGGGCATATGGAAGAGAGTCAACCATATACCCATTTTTGGGTGGAAGGGGTGAATGGGAATACAGAGTATTCCCATCATTGTAAATAACATATCTAAAGTGACTTTATGTTCCCCCGGGGCTTTCCTCCAGTGGAGTGGAGAAGTCAGGGGAAATCCAGGCCTTGTTCATTTTTATAAGTGTCAACCTATCAGCATTTTCGGTGGAAAGGTGGATACGCTTATCTGTTATGATGCCACCAGCAGCACTAAATACCCGCTCAGACAGAACGCTGGCGGCAGGGCAGGCCAGCACCTCCAAGGCGTAGAGTGCCAGTTCATACCACGTGTCCAGCTTGGACACCCAGTAGTTGTAAGGCACAGAGGGATCATTGAGGACGCTGACACGGTCTGCTACGTACTCCTTCACCATCTTCCAAAACTTTTCCCTCCTTGTGACACTAGGCTGCGCATCAGGGTGAGGGTGCTGGCGGGGTGTCATGAAGGTGTCCCACGCCTTGGAGAGTGTTGCCCTGCCTTTGTCGGAACTGCTGTGTGCTCCCCTTTTCTCCCCTTCTCGGTTGGCCAAGGTAGCACGTACTCTGCCGCCAGCATTGTCAGATGGAAAATTTTGGAGCAATTTTTCGACAAGAACCTTCTGGTATTGCACCATTTTGCTTGTCCTCTTCACCGGAGGAATGAGAGATGAGAAATTCTCTTTGTAGCGGGGGTCCAGAAGGGTGAACACCCAGTAATCTGTGTTGTCTAAAATGCGTATAACGCGTGGGTCACGGGAAAGGCAGCCTAACATAAAGTCAGCCATGTGTGCCAGAGTACCAACAGGCAAGATTTCGCTGTCCTCACCAGGGGGATGACTCTCAATCTCCTCATCCTCTTCCTCCTCTTCTGCCCACCCATGCTGAAGAGATGGAACTAAAGTTCCATGGCTACCCTCTGTAGCGGAGGCAACCGTGTCTTCCTCCTCCTCCTCCTCCTCCTCCTCCTCCAATTGTCGCTGAGAAGACGAAGTGAGGGTGCTCTGGCTATCACCTTGTGTAAGCTCTTCCTCCCGCATTTCCACCTCTTCCACATGCAAAGCGTCGGTTTTAATTGTGAGCAGCGAGCATTTCAGTAGACACAGAAGTGGGATGGTTACACTGATAATAGCGTTATCGCCGCTCACCATCTGTGTCGATTCCTCAAAATTGCATAAAACCTCACAGAGGTCTGACATCCATTCCCACTCCTCACTTCTGATTAGAGGAAGTTGAACGGAGAGGCGACGACCGTGTAACAGCTGGTACTCCACTACTGCCCTCTGCTGCTCACAAAGCCGGGCCAACATGTGGAAGGTGGAGTTCCAGCGCGTGCTCACGTCACACAGCAGCCGGTGAGCTGGCAATTGTAAGCGCTGCTGCAGCTTCAACAGGCCGGCTGAAGCTGTTGATGACTTACGGAAATGTGCACACACGCGGCGCACCTTGGTCAAGAGATCATGCAAATTGGGGTAGGTTTTTAGAAATCGCTGAACCACTAAATTAAATACATGCACTAGGCATGGTACGTGTGTGAGCTTGCCGAGCTCCAAAGCCGCCACCAAGTTACGCCCATTATCACACACAACCATGCCTGGTTGCAGGTTGAGTGGCGAGAGCCACTGCTCGGTCTGGTGACTAATCCCCTGCAACAGCTCTGAGGCCGTGTGCTGTTTGTCCCCAAGGCAGATCAGCTTCAGCACGGCCTGTTGACGCTTCCCCACTGCAGTGCTACACTGCTTCCAGCTACCGGCTGATGGGTGAGTGGCGCTGCGCGCAGAGAATTTGGAGGTGGAAACGGAGGAGGAGGAGCCAATAACGTAGGTGCTGGCGGAAACCCTGATGGAGGTAGGGCCCGCAATCCTCGGCGTGGGTAGCACCTGTGCCATCCCAGGGTCCGAGTCGCTCCCAGCCTCCACGACATTCACCCAGTGTGCCGTCAGGGAAATGTAGCGTCCCTGGCCACAAGCACTTGTCCTTGTGTCAGTCGTTAAGTGGACCTTCCCAGTAACTGCGTTGGTCAGGGCACGGGTGATGTTACGGGACACATGGTGGTGTAAGGCGGGGACGGCACACCGGGAAAAGTAGTGGCGGCTGGGGACTGCGTACCGAGGGACAGCTGCTGCCATCAGACTGCGGAAGGACTCAGTCTCCACAAGCCTAAATGGCAGCATTTCGATGGCCAGTAATTTGGAAAGGTGTGAGGTTAGTGCTATGGCCTGTGGGTGGGTGGCTGGGTATTTTCGCTTGCGCTCAAATGCCTGGGGTAACGACATTTGGACGCTGCGCTGGGACAGGGAAGTGGATGTGGTCGCTGATGGTGCTTCAGATGGTACAGGTGCAGGGCGGGAGGTATGCGGGCCTGCGCCTTCGATAGGCGATTGGCCGGCACCGAAAACAGGGGAAGAGGAGGCAGTGGTGTGGCCTGCAGACACAGATTGGCGATCCGGGCGTTCCTTCCACTTATTACGGTGCTTGGATGCCATGTGTCGGATCATGCTGGTGGTGGTGAGGTTTCTAGTGTTCATGCCTCGGCTCATTCTGGTGTGGCACAGGTTGCAAACTACAATTTTTTTGTCGTCCGCACTTTCCTTAAAAAAACGCCATACCGCGGAACACCTAGCCCTTGGCAAGGGAGATTTACGCAAGGGGGTGCTCCGTGGAACATTTGCGGGCCGGTTTGGTGCGGTCCGCCTTCTTTCTGTAGCCACACCACTGCCTCTTCCAGCCTGTTGCGGTGCTGCAGATGGCTCACCCTCAGGACTGCTGTCATCGCTCGGCTCTCCACCTTCCCAGGTGGGGTCAGTCACCTCATCGTCCACCAAGTCCTCCTCCACTTCCTCACTCTGATCATCCTCCTCATTTCTTGATCCCACCACATACTCAGTCATTGACAACTGTATATCATCCTCCTCATCAAGGTCTTGAGACAGTAATAGTGGTTGATTTGATGGCAACTGTGTCTCATCATCATCATCCACTTCCTTTGACCTTAAATGCCGTTCCTCTCTGTCATCTTCTTGTGATTGGGTACCCTCTAGAGGTTGTGAATCAGGGCACAAGATTTCATGTTCCTCTGCAAGCGTGCTTGGAGAGAGGTTCAAATGAAGGATTGGTGATGAGACGAGTTCCTCACTATATCCCAGTGTGGGATCACTTCTTTGACCAGACCCTCTATGGTGGGAGGAAGGATGATCAGGGTGAGGATTATGTTGACCAGACTCTTGGCTACTGAGAGTGGACTTGGTGGAAGACAGGGTGGTGCTTAACCGACTGGAAGCAGTATCACCTGAAATCCAACCGACCACCTGTTCGCAGTGGTCTGACCTCGAGAGTGATGTCCTGCGACGCCCTGTAAACTGAGACATGAAGCTAGGTATGGTGGATGTCTTTCTTTCTTGTGCTCTGGCACCAGGCACAGTTTCTACGCGTCCTGACCCGCGCCCTGAACTATCAGGATCACGTCCACTTCCCTGTCCCTTTTTACCCGCCTTCTTCATATTACACGGAATATGTGCTGCTAATCTGCAACTTTGCACACTAAACAGAATGTGCTGCTTATCTGCGGCTAGGCACAGTGAACGGAATAAGTGACTTTTATTTTTTACACTTTGCACACTAAACAGAATGTGCTGCTTATCTGCAACTTTGCACACTAAACAGAATGTGCTGCTTATCTGCGGCTAGGCACAGTGAATGGAATATGTGACTTTTATTTTTTACACTTTGCACACTAAAAAGAATGTGCTGCTAATCTGCAACTTTGCACACTAAACAAAATGTGCTGCTTATCTGCGGCTAGGCACAGTGAACGGAATAAGTGACTTTTATTTTTTACACTTTGCACACTAAACAGAATGTGCTGCTTATCTGCAACTTTGCACACTAAACAGAATGTGCTACTTATCTGCGGCTAGGCACAGTGAATGGAATAAGTGACTTTTATTTTTTACACTTTGCACACTAAACAGAATGTGCTGCTTATCTGCAACTTTGCACACTAAACAGAATGTGCTGCTTATCTGCGGCTAGGCACAGTGAATGGAATATGTGACTTTTATTTTTTACACTTTGCACACTAAAAAGAATGTGCTGCTAATCTGCAACTTTGCACACTAAACAGAATGTGCTGCTTATCTGCGGCTAGGCACAGTGAACGGAATAAGTGACTTTTATTTTTTACACTTTGCACACTAAACAGAATGTGCTGCTTATCTGCAACTTTGCACACTAAACAGAATGTGCTGCTTATCTGCGGCTAGGCACAGTGAATGGAATATGTGACTTTTATTTTTTACACTTTGCACACTAAAAAGAATGTGCTGCTAATCTGCAACTTTGCACACTAAACAGAATGTGCTGCTTATCTGCGGCTAGGCACAGTGAACGGAATAAGTGACTTTTATTTTGTACACTTTGCACACTAAAAAGAATGTGCTGCTAATCTGCAACTTTGCACACTAAACAGAATGTGCTGCTAATCTGCAACTTTGCACACTAAACAGAATGTGCTGCTTATCTGCGGCTAGGCACAGTGAATGGAATATGTGACTTTTATTTTTTACACTTTGCACACTAAACAGAATGTGCTGCTAATCTGCAACTTTGCACACTAAAAAGAATGTGCTGCTAATCTGCAACTTTGCACACTAAAAAGAATGTGCTGCTAATCTGCAACTTTGCACACTAAACAGAATGTGCTGCTTATCTGCGGCTAGGCACAGTGAACGGAATAAGTTACTTTTATTTTGTACACTTTGCACACTAAACAGAATGTGCTGCTAATCTGCAACTTTGCACACTAAACAGAATGTGCTGCTTATCTGCGGCTACGCACAGTGAATGGAGTATGTGACTTTTATTTTTTACACTTTGCACACTAAAAAGAATGTGCTGCTAATCTGCAACTTTGCACACTAAACAGAATGTGCTGCTAATCTGCAACTTTGCACACTAAACAGAATGTGCTGCTTATCTGCGGCTAGGCACAGTGAATGGAATATGTGACTTTTATTTTTTACACTTTGCACACTAAACAGAATGTGCTGCTAATCTGCAACTTTGCACACTAAAAAGAATGTGCTGCTAATCTGCAACTTTGCACACTAAACAGAATGAGGCTAGTTGGAGGAAAAATCAAGAAAAACATTAGAAAATATTATTTCACTGAAAGAGTAGTAGAAACTTGGAACAAACTTCCAGCAGAGGTGGTTGATAAATCCACAGTAACACAGTTTAAACATGCCTGGGATAAACATGTATCTATCCTAAGATAACAATAAAGGAATACTAAAGGGCAGACTAGATGGACCAGGTGGTCTTTTTCTGCCGTCAATCTTCTATGTTTCTATGTTTCTATGTAATGTGCTGCTAATCTGCAACTTTGCACACTAAACAGAATGTGCTGCTAATCTGCGGCTAGGCACAGTGAACGGAATATGTGACTTTTTTTTTTAAACTCTGCCCCCCAAAACAAACTATAACTGCTGCCCCCACACACAATAGTCCTAAAAAGGACTTTTAGGTCTTTTTGTTGTTGAAACACACTTTTCTTCTCCCTACACTGACTTTCCCTTCCTATCCTCATCTCTCCCTGGCTAAGACTGAGCCGAACTCGCTGGTCAGGTGCTATACAGCACCCGATCACGGGTTTTGGCCAGCCAATCAGTGTAATGCCAGCAGCCAACATGGCTGCTGGCATTACACTGATGTCAGAGCCTCCCCGCACGTTTATTGGCTGCGCTGCAGCCGCGAAACGTGCGGGGAGGAGACCCGAACATGGCGGGCGAGCACATGCGGTACTCGTACGAGTACCGCCATGTGCCGAGCAGAGCGATGCTCGAGCCGAACCGAGCTTCGGCCGAGCATGCTCGCTCATCACTAGTTGATACCTATTCGTCACCGGTATATTTACATGATTTTTTTCTTTATCAAATCTTTCTCTTTCTTTATCCTTCCTCACCTTCCTTTGTTTGTTTATTCCTCTTACATTTTAATTTCTTACATTCCCATGTATTTTTGTTGTAATTACAGTATCATTCCTGTCTTCCTTCCCTACATCACTTTCTCCTAATTTATATCCTATCTGATTTCTATTAATTTCTTCCACCAACTGACTTATATCTTCAAGAAATTGTGTGTTGTCACTTTTATTATTTTCCACTTTCTTTGATTCTTTAACTATCTTATTCTTTCTTTCTTTTTCTCTCTTTATTCTGTAATCTTCTTTATCCCGTCTTAATTTATATTGTTTTTTCTTTATTACATCTTTCTCCATCTTTTCCAATTTTTTACCGATGTCTTTCGATATCTCCATGTATTCTTCCAATCCCTTAAAGGGTTCCAACCTCATATGTATATTTTCAACTTGTTCATTAATTTCATCTAATTTTTCTTTATGATGATTAATTATTAAGGACATCAAAGTCATTGAACAATTTTCCATAGTTCTTTCCCATTTGTATTTAAATTCTTCTGATGGATAATCAAAGGACAATTGTTTATTCAATCGTAAACCTCTAGGGACCATATTTAGTTGTAAATATTTTTCCAATGCAACCATATCCCACCATATTTTTAATTCCTTCATCATTAACTTCTCAAGATCATTTGTTATACTGTCTAGATCTATATCGTCTTCAATTATGGAATGATCATATTCATCTTCAAAAATAGTTAACAGGTTAATATCTCTAAGTCTCCATGTAGTTAGTAAATCAGTATCCATCTCGTACTTAATTAATAAAAGCAGCCACCAAATTGAGTAAATATAATTCCAACAATAGATAAAATAAAAATGAAGCGGCGCTATTTATATATATAAGCACAAGATTCCTGATTGTTCAATGAAAGTAATGATTCTGCCCAAACAAACTATAATACTCCAATAGTCCACCACACAAAAATATATATATATATACACACACACAATGTATACACGATTCAGGCGATTCCAAACTTCACATTGATTCCAGGATATAATGGAGCAGTGAGATACTGTTTCACAGAGTCCGTTATTAACCACTTGTTTGTAGTAATCTTGTATGTCTTATCGCTCCGTATTATGTATATGAAAACAAAGGAAAATGTCCAATTAATCCTCCTTTATACAGTGACCACAAAAGAATAAAATATCCACTTACAATTAAGTAGCTATTATCTCACTTCCACCGATCCCGTGGTATTGTCTAATCCTCCTTGTGGTTCTGCTCCGTATGTGAAAGCGTTATTCAAATGTCGGACGGGTCCCGCCTCTCATTCCTCATTGCCACATTTCGGAACGCATCCACTTCATCTCACGTCGACACGTGGAAGTTGATATATATAAATCAAAGATTAGGGTTGGGATATTAAAACGAGTCCCCTGACCCTCAAATATCTACTCACACTAATAGTGTTGTCTCTCCAGCGATATCCCGTCAATTCAGTGGATCATCAAATTGGAAGATCTGAAATTCAAAGCTGCTTGCAAGATGACTACCGGAGTTTTTCAAATATATTAGGTTTATTACATATCTTCTCAAAATATACAAAACTAAAAATACATATATATAATACTCCAGTATAAAAAAAACCTATCAATCTCTGCCCTTTCACCAGAATGTCCTAAAATAAAATGTATAGCGTCCCGCGCTATACATCTAAAATGGATAATTTAATTATTAAACCTGCAGATAAGGGAGGATCTATAGTACTGATGGATAAAGAGAAATATATAAACGAGATGATGAGACAGATCAATGATGAAACTATATATTGTAAATTAAAAGGAGATCCAACTAAAAAATTTAAAGAAGAATTGAAGATCATATTGAATGTAGCGAAAGAAAAGGGAATATTGAATGAAAAAGAATATCAATTTTTAAATGTAGTTAATTCGAGAATACCTGTTTTTTATATACTCCCAAAAATTCATAAAGATAAAGAAAATCCTCCTGGAAGACCAATAGTGTCAGGAATCAAGTCTCTAACATCAAACATCTCACAGTATGTAGATATTTTTCTTCAAGATGTAGTGAAATCCCTACCTTCTTATTTAAAGGATACAGGAGAAACTATTAAGTTTTTGGAATCAGTGAAGTGGGAAGAGGGCTATTATTTAATAACTAGTGATGTCACTTCCCTATACACAGTAATAGATCATGAGAAAGGTAAAGAAGCTGTAAAATCTGCTTTGATAAAACAAAATACCCTTAAAATAGAACAGATAGAGTTTCTAATACAATGTATAGACTTCATTCTGACCAAGAATTACTTTTGGGTGGAAGGAGAGTTCTACCTCCAACTCCTTGGGACAGCAATGGGGAGTAGATTTGCCCCTAGTTTTGCCAATATTTTTATGGGAGAATGGGAGGAGGAATTCATATATAGTCCACAAACCCAAAATGAGGGGATTGTTTTTTGGAAACGTTATATCGATGACTGTCTATGTATTTGGAAGGGTACTGATCAGTCATTGGATATATTTTTGAACTTTATTAATGAGAATGATAGGGGTCTCAAATTTACATCTACTGTAAGTAAGGAATATATTCATTTTCTGGATTTGAAAATCTACATTGAGGACAACATTTTGAAAACATGCACATATAGGAAATCGACTGATAGTAATAGCTATATCAATCCAAGTAGCTGTCATTTTCGTCCGTGGATAAATAATATTCCACGGGGAGAATATAAAAGAGTTCAAAGAAATTGCACTGATAAGGATGTATGTGTAGAGCAAATAGATAAATTGGAAAAGCTATTCTTAAGTAAGGGATATGATGAAAAATATTTAAGGGAAGCAAGGAGGGCAGTTTTAGAAGAAACTAAATCAGTAAATATTAATAAGATCTCTAAGAATAAATCTATTAAAGATGAATGTCCAAACTTCATTACGCAGTACAATGTTGACTATAGAGGAGTGGAATCCATTTTTAAAAGATATTGGCCAATTTTAATGAAAGACCCACAATTAAAAACTATTTTATCAGAAAAACCAAGGATAATTTATAAAAGACCCCAAAATCTTAAACAACATTTGGTACCCAGTTTTATTAATTATAAAAAGACCACAACATCGTACTTTAGAAGAGATTTGAAAGGATTCTACAGGTGCAATAGATGTATAGCATGTAGAACCTCAAAAAACAATCTGAGGAATCAAACCAAGTTTAAAAGCAATCAAACCAATAAGGAGTTTGAAATAAAAGATGCAATATTCTGCAATAGCAAAAATGTAGTCTATTTATTAGAATGCCTATGTGGCATCCAATATGTGGGAAGAACATCAAGATGTCTACATATCCGTATAGCTGAACATATCAGGAACATCAAGAAAGGGATGGAAACACATAGTATCCCAGAATAATAAGGACCCCACAGTATTAACATTTTTGGGAATTGAACAAGTAAAAGGCAATTGGAGAGGGGAAGATATGATCAATAAGATATCCAGGAAGGAGACAGAATGGATTTATTGTTTAAAAACGTTAACCCCTAATGGTTTGAATATTAATATTGATCTTAACTGTTTTTTAAAAGTGTAAATAATGACTTATGTTAAGGTTGAATTTATGAAATTTGCTAATATTACTTGGTTATTGAAGATTTTGAAAAATGGGGGTTATTCCTTTAAGAGAAGAACAATAGATACAAAGTGTCTTTGTTTAATTTATAAAGTTTTGGAAATCAAAATGGTGATTTGTGATGTCATAGGTGCAACAACATTTAAATAGCTGTTTGTGAGTTTGAACTGTTTGATAGCCCCTGACGAAGTACTGTTTGTACGAAACGCGTTGGGCATAGGAAGGGTATATCTGACTTTACACCAGGTGTTGTAGCATACTTTGTATGGCTGTGAGAATTTTTACAGTCATATTATAGTTTATATGTCATAGCGCGGGACGCTATACATTTTATTTTAGGACATTCTGGTGAAAGGGCAGAGATTGATAGGTTTTTTTTATACTGGAGTATTATATATATGTATTTTTAGTTTTGTATATTTTGAGAAGATATGTAATAAACCTAATATATTTGAAAAACTCCGGTAGTCATCTTGCAAGCAGCTTTGAATTTCAGATCTTCCAATTTGATGATCCACTGAATTGACGGGATATCGCTGGAGAGACAACACTATTAGTGTGAGTAGATATTTGAGGGTCAGGGGACTCGTTTTAATATCCCAACCCTAATCTTTGATTTATATATATCAACTTCCACGTGTCGACGTGAGATGAAGTGGATGCGTTCCGAAATGTGGCAATGAGGAATGAGAGGCGGGACCCGTCCGACATTTGAATAACGCTTTCACATACGGAGCAGAACCACAAGGAGGATTAGACAATACCACGGGATCGGTGGAAGTGAGATAATAGCTACTTAATTGTAAGTGGATATTTTATTCTTTTGTGGTCACTGTATAAAGGAGGATTAATTGGACATTTTCCTTTGTTTTCATATACATAATACGGAGCGATAAGACATACAAGATTACTACAAACAAGTGGTTAATAACGGACTCTGTGAAACAGTATCTCACTGCTCCATTATATCCTGGAATCAATGTGAAGTTTGGAATCGCCTGAATCGTGTATACATTGTGTGTGTGTATATATATATATATATTTTTGTGTGGTGGACTATTGGAGTATTATAGTTTGTTTGGGCAGAATCATTACTTTCATTGAACAATCAGGAATCTTGTGCTTATATATATAAATAGCGCCGCTTCATTTTTATTTTATCTATTGTATGATCACTCTAGCCTTTTGTTGCCTCCGATCAGTGCAGTGTCCCGTTTGTCTTGCAGAGCTGTGCGTTCCTCCGTGAGCCTCACTACACTTGCAGAGCTTCAATACCTTCCGAGCCTTGTGTTTAAACTTGCATATTAACCCTTGCAGTGCTGCTTTACTCTCGCTACCTTGGTTCCCAGTATAGAGCCTCACTCGCTGTGCTACGTCTGCTGAGTTGGCCGCTTACCGACGGCGACTGTATCTATCCTACTGCAGAGTAGTCACGTACGTTGGTCCGGTAGGGCGTCATTGGCTCTCACTCTTTACGTTAGTTAATGGGCAATATCTACTGTGGCCTTTGGGCTCGTGTGGCAGCAAAGGGAAGGCTCAAGCTCTGGCAGGTTCTCGTTGTATACGCCCGTGGGGGCTATTGGCTCTATCACCGCTATTGCTGGTCTCCGGTTAACGCCTGTGGAGGCTATTGCCAGCTCTTGCACTGCAGGCCGGTTTCTGTCACGCCCGTGGGGGCTATCCGCACTCGCAGAATCAGTCTTCCTGTTGGTACACCTGTGGGGGCTATTTGGATTTCTGTTCTGCTTAAACTAAGTTGGTCACTTCGGCTAAGGCATTTACATTTCCAGAACACTGTGAACTGTCTCTTATCAGCACCTCCTTTTTACACCTTGGGCGTGCCAAACCACCACATCTGAGACTGACTGATTTATGCATTTAACCCTTTGGGTACTGAACACCATTCTCTGTGCGGAGATATTGTATGTCAATTATTCTGTGTATTGACTTTCTGTGTTATATCAGTTATCACTGTGTGTTTATTCTTGCTGCCTATAGAGGGCGTTCGTTTGCATTATTTGCTATTGAAATAAAATTGTGTTTTATTTTACCAACTGGTCTGAGTGTCCTAAAAACCGTTACAGACATCAGGTATGTCTAGAAGGTTTCAAAAGCTATATACCTTCTCTGAAGAAGAAACCAGCTACTGGACTACACCACCAAAAGTAGAAGCTGCAGTAGCACAGATATCACGTCACATCACCTTGCTCTTAGAGGATGGTACCACCTTAAGGGATCCAATGGACAAGCGGGTGGATACCGCTTTCAAGAAACAGTTTTCCTCCACTGGTAACAATTTGAAAACTGCCATGGCCATGGTTTGTATATTTTGCACTATGAGAATCTAGCTTACAGAGTTTGAAGAGAAGATTGAATTGGCCGTATTTCGATCCAGATTGCTATATCAATCAAGGATGCAGTCAATTTCTCGTTTGATGCCTTGCTAGACAATATTAAGTTCATAGCTCGAGCATCTTCTCTTTCCATCATGGCTAGAAGGGTCTTATAGATCAAGGCGTGGGATGCGGTCGCATCCTCAAAGAACAAACTAGTCTCCCTGCCCTTTGCTGGGCATAAGCTATTCGTTAATCAACTCAAAGATATTATTAAACAGACTTCAGGAGGCAAGAGTCAGTTCTTACCTCAAGAACGCAGATCCAGAATATTTCCATCTAGACAGACCTTCAGGAAACAGTCCTTTCATGATGCTAAATGCTGCAGACCCGGACAATCCTATGATCAGTGCCAACGAGGAGGCGGACAAGGGGCCAAGTCTGGAAACATGAAAGAGTTCCAGAGAAAGCCTACATTCCAGGAGAAATTCCAATGAACCTCTGTCTACCCCACCTCTCGTACCAGAAGGGGGCAGACTGGAACTATTTCAGGATGCATGGAACAACATCAACCCGGACAGATGGGTCCTGCGGATACTAGAGAGGGGGTATGCACTGGAATTTCGCTCTGTCCCACCACATCATCAATTCAAGACTTCACTGATCAGGAACGAACAAACAGCGAAGGGAATGAGAGAAGCACTACACCTTCTTATCTGGGCAAAGTAATAGAGCAGGTACCGATACATCAGAGGTACTGTGGGTTCTATTCAATGCTTTTCTCTGTTCCCAAGACTTCAAAAGAATTGCGACTGATCTTAGACCTCAAAGAACTAAATTCATACCTGAATATTCAGAAATTCAAAATGGAGACTGTGACATCAGCATTCAAGATGGTTCAGAAGCAGTCATTCCTGACTCATCTAGACCTGAAGGATGCCTACTATCACATCCCAGTCAACCGAAAATTTCTGAGGTTCCACATATTCGGCCAGCATCTTCAGTATCAAGTTCTACTCTTCGGCCTAGTCTCAGCTCCAAGAGTCTTTACCTTGGCCATCGCCATGGCAGAACTCTATCAAAGAGGGATCCGTGTCCTGCCTTACCTCGACGACATTCTAATTGTGGAAGAGTCCACAGCTCTAGCTGCATCAAGCACCACTCAGTGGCTGGAGTTACTGGAAAGCCTTGGTTGGCTAATCAGTTGGTCAAAGAGCCAGCTATTCCCCACACAAAATCTGATAGTTCTGGGAATCCAGTTAGATACTGTACAGCATGTGGCAACTCTATCTGCAGACAGACAGACCCATCTGCAGCACAGAGTGTCTCTCTTTCTAAAAAGGCAATTTCAGACAGCAAAGGTCTTCTCCCAGATCACCTGGTGATCCCCTGGTCCAGATCCCATACTCGGATGGCACAATACAACTTCCTTCATTATTTCAAAAAAGGATCCACACAATCATCATCAGCAGATTCCTATTTTGCAATTCACCAGACAGGAGTTAAAGTGGTGGTGCCTCCTGTCGAATCTTGCCAGAGGAAAACCCCTACGAGAGATCAACTGGCAGATTGTTCATGCAGATGGCAGCAAGACAGGATAGGGGGGCATTTGGAATAACAAAACAGTGTAGGGCACGTGGACTCCCAAACAGTCTGCTCTGCATATCAGTGTGCTGGAGCTCACAGCAGTCTGGTACACTCTTCAACAACTGGAAGTGGATCTCAGAGACCAACCAGTAATGATACATTCAGACAACATGATGACAGTTCAGTACATCCAAAATCAGGGCAGTACAAGAAGCGTCACATTGAACAAGCTGGTCCTAAGGACTCTGAGATGGGCGGAACACAGGCTTCAGGCTCTGTCCACAGTCTATCTGTCAGGAAATCTAAATAGACAAGCAGACTTCCTATCATGGTGCTATCACGGTGCCCGTGATTGTTGCAATTCCCTGTCAGTCACCATTAGGGGGCTTCTATTGGTTGTCTGCCTTTATCCCTCCTTAGGCTGCTTATTTAAACCTGGTTTGGGCATACTGTGGTTGCCCTTTCGTGGTGTCTCTGACCACTTTAGCTTTGAACATGTTCTAGTATCCAGCAGTACCTGTACCTGTGTTCCTGAGTTCCAGTATGCATCTTGTTCCTGAATCTCCTGTTTGCAGAGTTGTTCCAGAGTAAGCCGGCCTAGTCCTGTGATGTTGACATTTCCTGCTGATCGCCTTCACGGAACTTTCCAGTACGCTTGGTTTCCTGTGAGTTCCTGTCGTCTCTCGTTCAGGTAGATGTATTCCTGACGTCTGATTGCCTTGGTGACATTCTTATTCCAGTGCGGACGCTGGTTGCTCCCAAAGCCTTGCGGCTATACGTTACTGTTGGTCCCAGCATGCGGACGCTGGTTTGCTCCAAAGCCTTGCGGCTACGCATTATTGTTGGTCCCAGCGTGCGGACGCTGGTTTGCTCCAAAGCCTTGCAGCTAGGCATTACTGTTGGTCCCAGCGTGCGGACGCTGGTTTACTCTCAAAGCCTTGCGGCTACGCGTTACTGTTGGTTCCAGCGTGCGGACGCTGGTTTGCTCCAAAGCCTTGTGGCTACACTTTACTGTTGGTCCCAGCGTGCGGACGCTGGTTTGCTCCAAAGCCTTGCGGCTACACATTACTGTTGGTTCCAGCGTGCGGACACTGGTTTGCTCCAAAGCCTTGCGGCTACACATTATTGTTGGTCCCAGCGTGCGGACGCTGGTTTGCTCCAAAGCCTTATGGCTATCCATTACTGTTGGTCCCAGCGTGCGGACGCTGGTAAGCTCCCAAAGCCTTGCGGCTACACGTTACTGTTGGTCCCAGCGTGCGGACGCTGGTTTGCTCCAAAGCCTCGTGGCTGCACTTTACTGTTGGTCCCAGCATACGGATGCTGGTTTGCTCCAACGCCTTGCGGCTACGCATTATTGTTGGTCCCAGCGTGCGGGCGCTGGTTTACTCCTAAGCCTTGCGGCTACACATTACTGCTGGTTCCAGCGTGCGGACGCTGGTTGCTCCAAAGCTTCGTGGCTACACGTTACTGTTGGTCCCAGCGTGCGGTCGCTGGTCTGCTCCAAGCCTGGTGGCTATTTACATTGCTGTTGATACCAGTGTGCGGTCGCTGGTTTGCTCCAACGCATTGCAGTTTATACATTATTATTGGTCCCAGCGTGCGGACGCTGGTTTGCTCCATGAGCATTCTGATTGTACTCACTGCTGAGCATCCCTGAGTGAGTACCTTTGGGCTGCCTTGCCCGGTAATGGTAAGGTTGGTAGAACCTGGTACATACTCCATCTACAGGTTGCCTTACCCGGTATTGGCAAGGCCGGTAGAGACTTTTGTGAGATAATTTGGGCTGCCTTTGCCCGGTATTGGTAAGGCCGGTAGAACCTGGTATATATTCCATCTGCAGGTTGCCTTACCCGGTATTGGCAAGGCCGGTAGAGCCTACAGCATTAGATACGGCTGTCTTGCCCGGTATATTGGCAAGACCGGTAGAGCTTGTTAACTCCTAGGGCTGCCTTGCCCGGTATTGGTAAGGCCGGTAGAACCTGGTACATACTCCATCTGCGGGTTGCCTTACCCGGTATTGGCAAGGCTGGTAGAGCCTATTGGATTGGATTATTGGCTGTCTTGCCCGGTATATTGGCAGGACCGGTAGAGCATGTATCTGTATCTCTCTATTATTGTATGTTGTATGTCATGTTGGAATCCCAAGGGATCACCTTTTAAATATTTTCAATAAAGTTGTGTTTTTACCTAACTTTGTGTCTGAGAGTCGTAACAAACCGTGACCGTACGAAAGGGCCATGACCTCAGACAGTAAGAGTGATGGTAATACACAGAATATCCATTGGAGAATGGATATGCATGAGCAACGTTTGGATCAGTTGGCAATCGCAATTCAAACTATTCTTGAACGCACTGTACTTGCTGACAAGTCTGGAGCCAGTCCATTGGTCTCGCCTAGTCAGACTTCAGAGAATGAGACCAGGCAATTAGGGCTCGCAGTGAAAGGGTTAACGGCTTCTGCACCTTTGCCGCTCAGATATGATGGTGACCCTGGTCTATGCAGAGGGTTCATCAACCAGCTTGAAATATTCATGGAATTGACGGCACATGTGTTTCCCAATGATCGCAGTAAGATTGGGTTTATGATATCCCTGTTGACTGGCAGAGCGTTGGCATGGGCTAACCCATTGTGGGAGAATGCGAAACCTTGTACTAAGAGCTTCAGAGAATTTGTGCAATCCTTTCGGAGAGTGTTTGAACCGGTAGAACCTCCTCTGTTGCCAAACGCATTATGGAAATACAACAGGGCAGGCGTACTGTGGGCGACTATGCCATCGAATTTCACACATTGGCAGCAGAGGTGGGGTGGAACAATGAGGCATAGTTGGCAGCCTTTGCCCCAGGTCTTAATGACCAGATTAAAGATGAGATTGCAGCTAAAGAATTGCCTACTGATCTTGATGATTATACTGAATGTTATATTGATTGATGTCAGAATACGGGAAAGAGCTACCGCCAAAGACAGGAGGTTCCGGTCAAAAAATCTTGGGGTTTGTAGTTCATTTTGCCCACCCAACCCTCCTGTGGCATCTAAACTTAGTGAACCTGTACGGGAACCAGGTGAACCTATGCAATTAGGTTTCACTAAGTTAACCAAGGAGGAAAAAAGTTATCATAGGAAACAAGGCTTGTGTTTGTACTGTGGCAAGAATGGGCATTTGTTAAAATCTTGCCCAGTACGTCCGGGAAACGTACACACCTAGGGTACCTTGGGGGACAGGCCCTAGGTGGTGTACAATCGTCCCCAGTGTTGGGAACACTGAAACCCACCATACGGGTGGTATTATCCTGGGCACAACGATCAGTGGAGGTTTTGGCCCTGGTCGATTCTGGTGCAGCAGGGGATTTTATGGATAATACCTTTGCTGAATTGCATGGAGTACCTCGTATTGAAAGGGAGACCCCCTTGGCTATCGAAGCAATTGATGGTAGTCCTTTGGAACCTGCTCAAGTCACATTTGAAACTATGCCCTTATCCATGACTATTGGGGCTCTCCATAGAGAGGAGCAGAAGTTTCAACTTATTAATTCTCCTCACCACGCAGTAATATTGGGATTTCCTTGGTTGCAGTTGCATAATCCGCAATTTGATTGGCAAAAGTGTGAAATCTCGGCTTGGTCTCCATTTTGTATGGATAAGTGCGTCACCCATCCTATTAAGGTTTTGTGCACCTCCTCTGCAATACCAGAAGAATACCAGCAGTTTAGTGATGTCTTTAGCAAAGGAGAGGCTGGCACCTTACCTCAGCACAGACCTTATGATTGTTGTATTGAATTGCCTGTTGGAGTAGTACCTCCAAGGGGACGCACATATCCATTATCTTGTGACGAAAATAAGGCTATGGAGGATTATATTTCTGATGCCCTTGCTAGAGGGATCATAAGGAAATCCACCTCTCCGACAGGGGCTGGATTCTTTTTTGTGAAAAAGAAAAATGGTGAATTGAGACTGTGCATTGACTACCGTGGCTTGAATAAATTGATGGCTAAGAACGCTTCTCCAATACCACTCATCACCGAGCTCTTTGACAGACTTAAGGGTTCTTCGATCTTTACTAAATTAGATTTACGGGCGGCATACAATCTGGTTCGGATTGAAGCCGGTGATGAGTGGAAAACTTCCTTTAATACCAGATCTGGGCACTATGAATACCTAGTCATGCCATTCGGCTTGTGTAACGCACCTGCAGTTTTTCAGGAACTAATAAACGATGTGCTCAGAGATATGTTACAGTCTTGTGTTGTGGTGTATCTTGACGATATATTGATTCATTCTCAAAACTTGTTACAACACATTAAGGATGTGTCTGAAGTATTGCTACGGCTACGAAAGAATAAGCTCTATTGCAAATTAGAGAAATGCGAGTTTCACAGAACTAGTATGCCATTCCTGGGGTTTGTGATTGGCAATGATGGCATTGCCATGGACAAAGAAAAAATGACAGCAGTCCTACAGTGGCCACAACCTAAGAGTCTTAAAGCTATACAGCGATTCTTAGGGTTTTCTAATGATTACAGGAGGTTTATTAGGAACTTTTCCTCCATTGTTAAACCATTGTCTGACCTTACACATAAGGGCACTAATCCATCTTGTTGGCCAGTAAGTGCTGAGGAGGCCTTTCGTAAACTAAAACTGGCTTTTGTGGAGGCTCCTGTGTTAGCCCACCCCAATCCTTTGCTTCCGTTCACATTAGAGGTTGATGCCTTGGATAGTGGGGTTGGGGCAGTACTTTCTCAAAGACACAATAAAGGTGAAGTACTCAGACCTTGTGGGTTTTTCTCGAAAAAATTGACTGGAGCTCAGAGCCACTATGAGATTGGGGACAAAGAGTTATTGACCATTATCCTTGCCCTTAAGGAATGGCGACATTTATTGGAAGGCACAAAGAATCCTGTTTTAATCTTGACGGACCATAAAAATCTGACTTATCTCTCTGAGGCCAAGAGATTGTCTTCTCTTCAGGCCAGATGGGCATTATTTTTATCTTGATTTAATTTCATTGTATCATACTTACCGGGTTCCAAGAATGTTAGGGCAGATGCGTTGTCAAGACAATTTGAGGCTGAGAGTGACAGTATGGAGGCACCAGTACCTATCATTCAACCCGATCGAATATTGGCTACGATATGTACTAGTATCACTTCTCCATTAGGGGAAGAGATTTTGGCTTCCCAGGATTCTGCACCTCAGGAGATCCCGATGGGCAAATGTTTTGTCGCTGAACCATTTCGTACTCGTTTACTTGAAACGTACCATTCCTCTAAGGCTGCGGGACATATCGGTAGAGACCAATTGTTATGGTCTATTTCTCAGTTATTTTGGTGGCCTTCTATGAGAAATGATTGTGCCAAGTTTACCAATGCCTCTGCCACCTGTGCCCGTGCCAAGATCCCTAGACATCTCCCGGTGGGCTTGCTTCAACCTGTGCCTAATGGCGAGCGCCCCTGGTCTCATGTTTCCATTGACTTTATGGGAGAATTGCCTTTGTCTAGAGGATATTCGTTTATATTAATGGTGGTGGACAGGTTTTCGAAAATGGCTCATTTTGTGCCCCTCCGTGGCCTTCCCTCGGCTAAGGAATTGGCAATTGTGTTTGCCAGAGAAATATTTCAGTTCCATGGAGTACCCAGGGTACTGGTGTCTGACAGGGGGAGCCAGTTTGTGTCTAGGTTCTGGAGGGCATTTTGCGAACAGATGGGCATACAGTTGTCCCTTTCTTCGGCTTACCATCCCCAGACCAATGGAGCTGCTGAACGAGCAAATCAGGGCTTCGAACAATTTCTGCGTTGTTTTATTACTGACCATCATGACAACTGGGCCGACTTATTGCCTTGGGCAGAGTTCGCCAGGAACTGTGCGGTTAATTCTTCATCCGGTAGCTCTCCGTTTTTGATCAATTATGGGTTTCATCCCTGCTTGCTTCCGGGTTCCTTTCAGACGCAGCAGATTCCAGCTCTGGATGAGCATATCGAGCAACTCCGTTCCACATGGGCACAAGTTCAGAGGGCACTTGGTCAGTCATTTTAGCGTCATCAGCGCAATGCTAATCGCAGAAGGCTTCCAGCAGTTTCATTTCAGGTTGGAGATAGAGTGTGGCTGTCTTCCAGAAATCTTAAGCTCCAGGTTCCGTCTAATAAGTTGGCTCCCAGGTTCATTGTTCCATACAGAGTGATTCACAAAATTAATCCTGTTTCCTATGCCCTAGACATACCTGCATCTATGCGCATTCATAATGTGTTTCATGTGTCTCTTCTTAAGCCTCTTGTATGCAACCGTTATACTACTACACCTGTGGTACCTGGGCCTATTGAGGTTGAGGGCCAGGAGGAGTACAAAGTACAGAGCGTTATTGATTCCCGAAGGCTGAGAGGAAGGGTACAGTATCTGGTGCATTGGAAGGGTTATGGTCCTGAGGATCGATCATGGGTGGACAGTAAGGACCTCCATGCACCTAGATTAGCTAGGGCTTTTCATGTAGGAGAGGGGGTCTTTGAAAGGGGGGTACTATCACGGTGCCCGTGATTGTTGCAATTCCCTGTCAGTCACCATTAGGGGGCTTCTATTGGTTGTCTGCCTTTATCCCTCCTTAGGCTGCTTATTTAAACCTGGTTTGGGCATACTGTGGTTGCCCTTTCGTGGTGTCTCTGACCACTTTAGCTTTGAACATGTTCTAGTATCCAGCAGTACCTGTACCTGTGTTCCTGAGTTCCAGTATGCATCTTGTTCCTGAATCTCCTGTTTGCAGAGTTGTTCCAGAGTAAGCCGGCCTAGTCCTGTGATGTTGACGTTTCCTGCTGATCGCCTTCACGGAACTTTCCAGTACGCTTGGTTTCCTGCGAGTTCATGTCATCTCTCGTCCAGCTAGATGTATTCCTGACGTCTGATCGCCTTGGCGACATTCTTATTCCAGTGCGGACGCTGGTTGCTCCCAAAGCCTTGCGGCTATACGTTACTGTTGGTCCCAGCATGTGGACGCTGGTTTGCTCCAAAGCCTTGCGGCTACACTTTACTGTTGGTCCCAGCGTGCGGACGCTGGTTTGCTCCAAAGCCTTGCGGCTAGGCATTACTGTTGGTCCCAGCGTGCGGACGCTGGTTTGCTCCCAAAGCCTTGCGGCTGTACGTTACTGTTGGTCCCAGCGTGCGGACGCTGGTTTGCTCCAAAGCCTTGTGGCTAGGCATTACTGTTGGTTCCAGCGTGTGGACGCTGGTTTGCTCTCAAAGCCTTGCGGCTACACGTTACTGTTGGTTCCAGAGTGCGGACGCTGGTTTGCTCCAAAGCCTTGTGGCTACACTTTACTGTTGGTCCCAGCGTGCGGACGCTGGTTTGCTCCAAAGCCTTGCGGCTACACATTACTGTTGGTTCCAGCGTGCGGACGCTGGTTTGCTCCAAAGCCTTGCAGCTACACATTATTGTTGGTCCCAGCGTGCGGACGCTGGTTTGCTCCAAAGCCTTATGGCTATCCATTACTGTTGGTCCCAGCTTGCGGAAGCTGGTAAGCTCCCAAAGCCTTGCGGCTACACGTTACTGTTGGTCCCAGCGTGTGGACGCTGGTTTGCTCCAAAGCCTTGTGGCTACACTTTACTGTTGGTCCCAGCGTGCGGACGCTGGTTTGCTCCTAAGCCTTGCGGCTACACATTACTGCTGGTTCCAGCGTGCGGACGCTGGTTGCTCCAAAGCTTCGTGGCTACACATTACTGTTGGTCCCAGCGTGCGGTCGCTGGTCTGCTCCAAGCCTGGTGGCTATTTACATTGCTGTTGATACCAGTGTGCGGTCGCTGGTTTGCTCCAACGCATTGCGGTTTATACATTATTATTGGTCCCAGCGTGCGGACGCTGGTTTGCTCCATGAGCATTCTGATTGTACTCACTGCTGAGCGTCCCTGAGTGAGTACCTTTGGGCTGCCTTGCCCGGTAATGGTAAGGTTGGTAGAACCTGGTACATACTCCATCTACAGGTTGCCTTACCCGGTATTGGCAAGGCCAGTAGAGCCTTTTGTGAGATAATTTGGGCTGCCTTTGCCCGGTATTGGTAAGGCCGGTAGAACCTGGTATGTATTCCATCTGCAGGTTGCCTTACCCGGTATTGGCAAGGCCGGTAGAGCCTACAGCATTAGATACGGCTGTCTTGCCCGGTATATTGGCAAGACCGGTAGAGCTTGTTAACTCCTAGGGCTGCCTTGCCCGGTATTGGTAAGGCCGGTAGAACCTGGTACATACTCCATCTGCGGGTTGCCTTACCCGGTATTGGCAAGGCTGGTAGAGCCTATTGGATTGGATTATTGGCTGTCTTGCCCTTACAGGACCTTCATCAGGGACCGAAAACGTTTGGACTTATGGAGTATATGCTTTGAATAAATTTTGTCTTCTTTGATCCTGGTGTGCCGTCTCGCTGCTCTGGCTTTGGCTGAGTACACTCTTTATACATTTTTTGGGATGAGCACCCTGTTGAATCTATTGGTTATTTATCTTTTTTGAGGAGTGCCATTGCCTATGCTTTCACTATATATATATATATATATTTTTTTTTTTTTTGTTTTTTTGTTTCTAACAAGTCCTCAAAATCACTGATTCCTCAGGGCTTGTGATGCTAACAAGCCAAATTGATAAAAATTATCTGCGATTCCTTGGGGCTTGTAACAGGCTTTACACTTGCTTTGTAGGCAGGGAGATGTGCCATTTTTTGTATTTTTATTCAGTGTACTCCTTACCATGTGTGCAACAGCTCTTTATGTGGGTGAAACTGGACTGTCGAATTAGAGTAGAAGATGTCAAAAACTAAGGGGGGGTAATATGTCGAAGGGGGGCACTCTGTGTCGGGTGATAGCCCCATATACTTTGCCTGACACTCCCAGCATTTTTCCCTTGCCCAGGCAGTGGCCATGGTGATTTGTGGCTATCTGTGGGCAAGAGGAAAAGGCTGGAGAGGGTCAGACAGTGTAGATGTGGATATGTGGTTAAAAGTGGTCAAGGGAACAAGTGTGGGGGCTAAGCAGTGTGTATGGGGTTCTATGGCTACCACTGGGCAAGGAAAGAAGGCTGGGGGGCAGGTGGTAGCCACAAATCCGCCCAGATGCTGCCTGACCCCCTGTGATTGCACAACATGTATAATATATGATACATAGGTTAGGGGATAATTTTTTAGTGCTTGGTGTACTATTTTTATTTATTGATTACCCTTTGAGTGCCACAATGGTGAGCAATGCACATCCCTATGGCACTCAGTGCTGTTCATGGTACTGAAAACCTTCTCTTTCAGAGAGAAGGATGTTCAGCTTCAGAATTGTTGTAGTGTTGGTGATGCGTGAAGGGAGGAAATCCCTTCCACATCAATAACAGGTCACAGCCCTCCCTGCTGTTACTGCATAGGAAAGTACAGGGAGATCCCAACTGGACCAAGCTCAGGTAGGCGAAGTTGAGACTGTTAACTCCAACAGCAGAGGCTGCTACTGGAGTTTAGAGAATGTGTCAAAGTGTCACATTAACATATCAACACCCCCCTTGCATACGAAAGAGTGTCATTATGCCTCATTTCCATATGAAAATAGGCCATTGTCAATGTGAGGAATGAAAATTCATAATCCTGTCGGATTGATGTCTATGTGGGCATCTTTTTGTCGGAGTGCTGGTGATGTGATTCCATAGACACTTTCGAGAATACTGACGATGTGCCTAAGACACGGCTCTGACAGGACATTGTCATTTTGAGACCTCTTCGAATTTTAGTGCCTCTAGGCCCATGTCTTTTTTCTACTTTTTTATTCTGTCCCCCCAATCCCATTCAACAACCTCCCCCCCCAAAAAAATTCCCTGTTCAACTGATTGTTTTCTCACACTCCACCAACACAGGTGCCCTCATACCCATTTTATACTATGGGTTTGGAAAATAGAATAACATTTGCTGTGTGTTGTGTGTAAATTCAATGTTCCCATTGATTTCAGTGCAATGAGCTAGTCAAAAATAGTGGGAAAACTGCCTTTTCACAGAAAATTATTCACCAAGAGGGAAGTGCCATTATTCGTCAGTTTTGGTTTGAGGCAAACATTTTCACAAACAATAATAATTACAGTTTGAACATATTACATTCTCTCTCTCTCACTTGTTTCATAAGTTTTGAGGTGTGTTTGGGGAATATTACCATATTCAAATTGAAAAATTGTGTGCTTGAAGCTAGCATTTAAAATAATTATTCTCTGGTAAACAAAAAGAGGTTCTAAAAGATGTCTTAAATTACTGTATAAGGAGGCTGTGTTTGTTATGCCACGCTAATAAATCTAAAACACAGAAAATTGCTTTGCTCATAGAACCTGTAGGTTTTTGGTTCACTCAGAGTGTTATCTCTTGTTTTTACCTCAGTTTATACATTTATTGTATCAGTAGTGACATGGTAATAAATAACTATCTATGTATACAATGTAACATAGTAACTTTTGTTGTTGATGGGGGGCCTCTGGGTTGTGGGGCAAGTGTTGAACTTGATGGACTTGTGTCTTTTTTTTCAACCTGATTTACTATGTTACTATGTTAGATTTACGGTTAAGGATAATGCACCATGAATAATAAACATGGACCAATTAATGCTTGGTAGGAAGAAAAAATGATCTGGCACCAGTTTGCAATTCCTTTTAGCCAATTATCCTACACACTCTCCTTTTTATTCACTCACCTGTTACAGCTCCAGGAAATTAGCAATAATTGGGATGTGTATCCTAGTATCTTTTATGAACATGAATATGCTCATGCATCCCAAACTGCCAAATTCACATTTACTTTTTCACCCAAACATGTTTCTTTCCACCTAAACACGCTCCATTTCATCTACACTCATGCACACACATCCTCACGCACACACACGTACACCATAGCTTCCTTAACACACACACATATCTGAATCTACATAAACATCTGTTTCATCACACATATAAAGACAGGCCCCGTTCCCCTCTCCTCCAGTACACCTCTGTTGCCAAACATACATGAACACAAGTAATGCAGGGACCCGGAATTCCATGATGTGCCAGGACTGTCACCAGTCCTTAAGTGCTAGAACCGGTGTGACAGTCCTGGCACTTCCAGGGTCATTAAGGGGTTAAAGAGGTAACCCTTTGAATGCCAGAGGTGTATGCAAAGCAATGCGTTGCGTACCCCTCTGGCACTCAAAGGGTTAAGAGTCCAAGTGTAGCAGGTAGAGTTGGTGTCCTGTGGTTGTGCTAGAAACTGTCATAACATCCAGGACTAATTGAAGATGTTTTCTCTTGAATTAAAGAGCAAGGGAAAAGGTTAGAGAGGTCATTAGGCTTGTCCAGCCATAATAAGGTGCTGTGGGGTTGTTTTTAGGAGGTTTGTCTTCCTCTTTATCACATAATCACAATGAGGCACAATAATTGCAACTACACAGGCACAGTCAGACCCTCTAACATGAAAAAAAAGCTTTGTTAGGGCCAACATTGGCATGGTCCAATTCATAAAAATATCAAGACTGTTAAAGTAAGTTTTTGCAAGTTTTCAATAAATTCCATTTTTTATTCCACACAGAATTGTATACAGTATGAGAATAATATTTCAACTGAAAGTCTGTCAAATGCTAGTAGACAAGTAGAAAAAAATCCCTAAATTTCCATTGATTGTAACGAGACATTTAAACCCTTGCTAGGTAATGTGTTGGAGACCTCTCTAGTATTCAAGGGATTAACCCTTTGAGTGCTGGAAAGGTACCCAATGCATTGGACTGCAATGCACTATATACCTCTCTGGTACTCAAATGATTAAACGCCCCATATAAATCAATGAGAATTTTCAGGGCTGGATTTTCCCATTATGCAGAGTAAGCAGTTGCCTAGAGATCCATTTTGAGGGGAATCTAAGTTGTGCTGGGCTGGTCACATCCTGTGTTGTTGGTGTAGGCAGAGCAATCCTAGCACCAATAGTTTATGTAGACTAGTACCCCTTGTTTGGGTTGTAAATCCAGACCTGTCTGTCCTCACTGAATAAAGTCTATTGTACCAAATATTTAATGTACAACTACATATTGTATAGTTTAATTAACTCCTATGTGAAATATTATTGAAAAAGATGATCAAACCATTTTGGTAAAGTCTGCATTTCATACAAAAGTGGCTTTTTGTAACAAACTAAACATTTATTTTAAGGCAGCAGTATAAATATTAATGAAAAAATATGTTTTGGGACTTTTCATATAGAGTCAAACAATGGTACTCCCAATGCTTAGATATTTTTTTCCAAACATTATTTAAAACATATTTTGGTGCTTTTCAGATAACTTTAGTTCACAATGTTTTGCAGTGTTTCATGGTCATTTATTCATCATTTCTTTTAGTAGGTTTGCAGGAAAAGTGATCAAAATATGTCAGAATCAACATATTATGCATACTTTCTTATCAAGTGGGTAGCTAAGCCTGAATAGATTAGGCAAGGAAAATGGCAGAATGTTAGTGTAACAAGTGGAACCAGGCAATCCTCGTGAAGCTGGGAAGGAAATTACGGGGTGCTTTGCTGAAGTACATTGCCAGTTCTAGGTGTATCTTTGCTGTGACTAGCACTGGGATTAGAGGTGCTGACCTTGCCAAGGTCACATCTGGGTACCGGTATGAAGAGATTGTCACTACAGATGAGAAAGACCCATTACACAGATCTTGAGAGCAATGCAACTAGATTGGTAGGTAAAACGGATTCTGACTATAGATAGGATTGTAATGTAGGATTATGGGAACTGGAAATGCTGCCCCTCAAAGTGCTGGAGACTAAGGCACAGTCCCTTTAAGTGCTGAGAAGACAGAGACATGACCTGGAGCCACTGAGGAAGGAAATCAGGCAGCTAGAACGCTGGAAGACATCAATTGTACAGAGCAGAGGGGATGCATCTAGGAAGGATACAAGAAGGCAGCTGATACTCTCGGTCATACAGGCAGGGAACATCAAATGTCAAACTGAAATCTGCAGACACAGAGAGGTGTCAGAGGAGAAACAATGGTCAGGACCAGCTTAGCACCAGAAGTGGGACTGGGGAGGCAATAAGAGATGAAGGTCAGAGTCAAGCCAGGAAAGTCAGCAATCCAGATGAAGCACCAAATCAGGAGACTGAGAGAGAGAGAGTATTCAGGAACAAGGGCCTACAAGTGATAAATGGAGAAATGCAAGCAGCACTGAGGTGTATCAGAGGACCTGCTCTTGACAGTTAGGCTAGCTAGTTTTTTGGTTTGGTGGTGGATGTTAGTGGTTTGAGTCTGGGAAAGGGAGAATGGAACTGGAGACTCGATAATGAGATTAGGAGTTTTGGATGTAATACAAATAGTGACATCTCTCCGTTAATGAGCTCAGAAGTTAGGGAAGTATAGGAGTAGCAGTCTTTTGAGGATGCACAACTGCAGTGATGTTTTTAATTTGCCTAGCTTAGCTAGACTTGGTATGTTTAGCTAAGGGAAAACATATTTTGGTGAAAATTAACCAACTGTGTGACTTTTGCCTACTTAAAACTGTCTATACCTTCCAGCTTTTCTGCTTTCACACTTTCTCTACACTCCCTACTGCCCCCTGCCCTTCCCTTATGAAAATGAAATTATGTTTGGTATCCTGAGTGAGAGGTGTTTTTGAAATGGTGGTGAATCAAGTAAACGTGTGATATACTCTATGTTTCATTCTGAATCTCTGGGTTTCTGGGTGATTCAGGGAACTGATATGTGAACTAAAATGGAGGAGGGATTTCATTGTTTCTAGAGAAAGGCAACTGGTCTCGCCCTATCACCTTAGGTGGATTATTAAAAGAAAACTACTCAAGGCATGTCAGTCTGTAAATGAGCCTTGGAGTAGCCTTAACATTTTGGATTTGCTAAGGGTTACCTTCACATCATGGTTTCTCAAAGAATAAATGAAAGGATTCAGTGTTGGGATGATGACAGTGTATATAAGAGCAAGGAATTTATCATACTGGCTGCCTTTAGGCCTTATGTACACAATGATGACTGAGCCATAGAATAAACTAGCTACTATTAGATGAGAAGAACAAGTAGAGAAGGCTTTCCTTTTACCCTCAGCACTTTTAATCTTTGAAATAGTGATAATGATATGAATGTAACATACCATAATAATAATGAATGGTGTAAGACTGGCAAAAACAGCAGCAATACTTGTGACTATATTGCTAATGAATGGATTAGAGCAAGCCAGGTTCTGTATTGGAGCTAAGTCACAGAAGAAATGGTTGACTTCATTAGGACCACAGAATTCCAGTTTAGCTGTGAAGATTGTGGGAATTAAAGCAATGAAAAAACTAAACATTGATGGCAATGCTACTAGCTCAATGCAAAACTCTTGGTTCATAATAGTTTTATATCTCAGTGGGTTGTTAATTGCCAAGTCTCGATCAAACGCCATGACAGAAAGTAGATAGCATTCTGTTACCCCTAACGCATTAAAGGCGTACAATTGCACAAAGCAACCAATGAAAGATATTGTCCTGTTGGCAACAATGAGGTTAGCTAGAAGTTTTGGAACAGTGACAGTCACAAATGACATTTCTAAGGCTGCAAGTACACTAATGAAAAAATACATAGGAGAATGAAGTAATGTTTCAAATTGAACTAGAAAAATAATTGCAAAATTCCCAGTGACACTTACAATATACATCAGTAAAATTATAATAAAAAGAATAATCTGTAAATGGTGAAAGCTGGAAAATGCCAGTAGAACAAATTCTTTCACTGTGGTAGCATTGACTTCCTCCATTGTATGTTAAAGTGGACCAGTGACACATCTGTTAGTCTCATTAAATGTATCTCATTAAACTGCCCATACGTTGCATTTTTCGTTTTAAAAATAATTTAGTAGTTGAGAAATCCAATCACATCAGAACTTTGTTCTGTGACTTAGTCAGTTAAAGCATGCATAATTAATTATTCGCATGTCCAGAAAATCACTTCTTTCCACCAGAGATGTGAATAAATTGATTAGGACGAACAATCATATAAGTCCTTTCAAGATGAAAGCTCCCACTAGGTGATGACCTAAAAATAAAGACATGGTGCATTTTGGAAAAAATATAAAAACATAAATTATTATTATTTTTTTATTCTTTATAGGCCAAATAGATTTTAAAATGATAGATCTGCTATAAATGGATACACACTGATGAAATAAAAGTACTGATAGTTATTGTGTTATGTTTATTTGTAGAAATCCTTATAGCGCTTGAATACATCCCATAATAAGTTTGAAACTGGGGAAGTCATAGATATCATTCCTTGTTATGGCTACTTGGATACAATGCAGATTCGGAAGCCAGCTTGGTTCTCACTAAACCCAAAAGTATGTAAACTGGTTCACTAGTATCTCCTGTGGATTAATAATTTATCATGTTAAGGGTGATAGAAATAGTATGTTATAAGGTCATCATCATGGAAACAAGCAGCAGAGCATCCTCTAGAGTACTTAAGGACAGAAAATCAATACAACATAAAACTAATATAAATCCTGAAACAGTCAAACACATCCTTGGATTCAGTTGTAATTGATATATGGTTTTATCTATAAATGTTCCTCTAGACTTCAACAGGAATCTGAGTGATGAAACCAATTCTAACACTTCTTACCTACAGTGTAATCCATGCCCAGATGAGTAATGAAACAGTTATCAGTATCTATCAATACTATTAATGCAGATAGGTTGTTGATCCAGGGAACTATCTGACTGCCATTTGGAGTCAGGAAGGAATTGTTTTACCCACTTTTAGATAAATTGGAAATGGCTTCAGGCTTTTTTTGCCTTCCTCTGGATCAAAAGGGGTGTTTTGGCATGGGCTGGACTTGATGGATGCATGTCTTTTTTCAGCCTCATCAACTATGTTAATATGTATAATCCATCACATGTTTGAACAAAAACTCTCAGGCTTATGTACTAAAAATAACTGGAGTAATCCTAGGGTAAAACAAATTGACACTTTATGCACTTGACAGAGAGCTCACTGGATCTCTGTCTCTGTCAAGTACTGTGAGATCACCATAAGGTGCTGTTTGCATCACTGGTGATTGTTCATTGTATGAGGACCCCCTATGTATTCTGCCTTTGGTCAAGAGATCAGATACTATTTTCAATCAGTCCTTAGTGTCAATTGATTGAAGGTGGACATGATGAATTATTTCAAACGGAAGCAGGCAGAGCGCAAGAAGCTGCATAACCTTTTAAGGATAAGAGGGGTGTGCAACACATTGCAAAGCAATGTACTGAACATTACTGTGGTCCTAAAAGGGATAACATTTCTATGTGCAATGAGCAGAGTTTGAGATTCTGTGGTTAGGGATGGTCAAAAAGTCATATTTGTTCCTCACACTAAATTTCAAGGAAAATTCATAATCTGCCACTTTTTCCACTGAAATTCATAACATTTCCAGCTTTTTGCTAAACCCAATAAATTTCCTGTAGAATTCTATTGTTTTCTATCCATGCCTAAGAATTCCCACATCAGTACTGGGGGGGGATGGGTCAGATTACAGGAGATCAGTATGTGTGGTCTATGGATAACAAGTTCAGTGGGCCACAGCTGTGTGGTTCTGTGACAACTATGGAACAAGGCTGGAGTTTATTGTGTGTGGTTATACGGGCAGTGCAGTAAGACAAGGTTGGTTCCATGGAAACCTACACAGTGGATCAAGGTTGGGGAGGTCAGTATGTGTAGTGCTATGGGCAGTGCATTGAGACACGACTGAGTGCCAGTATGTCTGGGTCTATGGCTACCTGCGCAGTGTGTCAAGGGTGAGCAGTTAGTATGTGTAGTATGTGTGGGTTTATGGCTACCATGGTACAAGGCTGGGAGGACAGTGTGTGTGGTTCTATGGCTTCCTACCAGTGCAGTGGGATAAGGCTGGGGGTCAGTATGGGTGGTTCTTTGGCTTGGGGAAAATGCCCTTTTCACTGGGATTCCTGCAGAAGGTGAAAAGTAATGTTTTTCCTCATGTTTCTTCTTTTAGGCAAAAGTTTTTGCCTATGCCTACCTGTGGTCCTGCTAGCAACTGTCATATCCACCTGATTGAAGATGTTATCTCTTGAACCAATGAGCAAGGGCAAAAGTCATAGGAGTCATTTTAAGGTAAGAAAGAAAGTGTTATTTATCCTTAAAACATATTTGTAATTTGGAGTTATATTCCCCTTAACAAATACATAATGTAATCCATTGTAATGTTCTCTTTCTTCATCCCTCTGACATTTCACGCATTCTTATACATTTATTTCATTTTGTATGAGAGCTTGAGCTGTTTATTTTATGTGTACTTTTTTATTTATAGTCCCGTCTCCAGTTGAATTTCACTTACAATATCTTATTCATATTTCTTTCATCTGAAAAACAGGATGGAAAATTGAATTATTTTTGACATGGTGTCCAATAGTAAATACTTTCTCAGATTAGCAGGACTCATAGAATTCAGCATCTAAAATATTACTATAATGCCCACAAAATCATGTTGTCATTTTTAATTGTGAGATTGCATTTACGTCACTCAATTTTGTTTAAAGTGACATCTATAATAAACCTTCACTTAGTTTAATCTATGCATAAAATCCTAATTGCAAAGGGTTAATTAATAATAATTATTATATCAATAGAGGAGGACATTATTTTTTTTGCAGAATTCCAAACTCCTACCATTGAAGTCTTTTTCTAAGAAAGAAAAAAAAGTGTGATGAGGTTGATGTCCTTTAGTTTTGCAATAAAGAATCATGTATGTCTCCAATGACATGATAATCAGTACTGAATAAAGATTTATTTTGGAAAACCAGTTCACACATAATTTATTCTTACTGGACATAGTTTTTCTTAATTACATTTTACATAAGGAATCACTTGCAGGATGATGGATCTAAAACAGGTCTGGGTTCCATTACAGCTGATAACTTTGACTTCAATAGGAATCTGTGAGATACTGTAAAACCAGTAGCAACATTTATCACCAGCAGTGTAACCTTGGACACTATTAACAATGCAAATTTTAAATAGATTACATCCATTTAATCTGTTCAAATATGACATTGCAGCAAAAAGTAAAAATGTGCTAAATAGCAAAATGGTTCTACTAAGGAGTCTAATTTGTCATGACACACTTGCTAATTGCTGTCCATGAGCATCCAATAACTGTAAACTATTGTCTCCAGAAGATATCAGTGTATTAGAACCACTTGTTCTATTATCTTCTTCCAACTATTAGATCTATTCATCAACGTATATTTTCTTTCATGGTTTGCTCACCAAAGTAGGGCACGTTTCCATTAAAACAAAAAATAGATTTGGCATCTGGGCCGTAGTTCGCAGTATTGTTTTATTCAGGTGTTGCTTTGTATTATTTTTTATTTAACATAGGTATGTACATTTCTTTTTAACACCTATAGGTTCACAAACATCAGGTTACAGCTAACTTAAATATTTCACTTACTTAATATTGCATGTAGAACCATTAAGTTATTTTCCATAAAATAATCCAGTCAGACGCCCAACTCTAAAGACAAGGTATACGCAAATTAAGCTAATATATAGTCTGTCTTGTTAATATAAGTTAATCAGTAATAACACCCAGTGGACTCATTGTCTGTCTGTTGGGATTTAAATTGTTCGGAATGGGAGTTACTGACACTGTTGAACAAGACCCTTAGCGAACACAATCTAATAGTTAACTCTATAATTGCAAATAAAGCTTTGAACTGCAAAATCAAAATGTAATACAGGAGCCTGAATTGTTAAAGTTGTTTATTAATAATTATTCTTATTAATGTGATTTTGTGACAAATGGTCAATGGATAAAAGAAAGAAAATTAAATAATGTACAAAGTGTTTTTGTAAATTGCTTTTCCTTTTGCCTTTGAAATAGCAATAAGTACAGCAGTTTGCAAACATTTGTGAATAATGTTGACTTTACTCATTTTAACTGTTCACTTTAGATTAATGTGTAAATGTTTGCAATTGTAATGAAATTGTTCTTCCTATTAGGGAGCCCGAATTGGGTGTCCTGTCCAACTTGTTTCGGGAGTCATTTCCAGACCACACATAGGTTCATTCAGGTCTTCTTTGCATTATTACACACATAGCGTCCAGGATGCCAGCACAATAAAAATTTGACTTACGATTTAATACCTTGGATGAAATAACATAAAAAATACCATAAAAGACCCATAACATGAATCAAAAAAAGAACAAAACACCATTATCCACTTGTAACCTAAGTATAAAATATTGTGCCTAAAATCTCAGGAGAACTGGATGAGTACAGTAAGAATACCCACCACACTATCTAAAAACGTATTAACCAGCTATCTATCACGGTGCCGTGATTCGGTCTGAGTGATATTGTGACTTCCGGGTTGTCTCCGCTACTCTTATTGGCTCAGTGCTTCAGACCCGCCCAGGGCTGACCTTTATATACTTCCTCCTGTCATTTGGTCTTAGCCCTTTCGTGGTGTTTCCGACCAGACGTCTGTGACTCGCTCCAGTATCCTGCCTGTTCCTGATCACTGTGTACCGACCCGGCTTGCCTGACTACGCTCCAGTATCCTGCTTGTTTCTGATCTCTGTGTACCGACTTGGCTCGTCTGTCTACGCTCCAGTATCCTTCTTGTTCCTGATCGCTGTGTACTGACCCGGCTTGCCTGACTACGCTCCAGTATCCTGCCTGTTCCTGATTACTGTGTACCGACTCGGCTTGTCTGACTATGCTCCAGTATCCTGCTTGCTCCTGATCGCTGTGTACCGACCCTGGCTCTGGCTGACAACCGCTCTCTGTGTACCGGCCTAGGCTTTGGCTGACGACCGCACTCTGTGTACCGACCCAGGCTTTGGCTGATGACCGCTCTCGGTGTCCAATTCAGGTTTTGGCTTACTACCACTCTGTGTGCCGATCCAGGCTTTGGCTGTCTTCTGCTCTCTGTGTACCAATCCATGCTTTGGCTGTATTCACTCTCTGTGAGTTTGAGCTGGGTAGTGCTGCTCACTGCCACTGTTACCTCCGGTTTCAGCATAAGCCTAACCACTGTTGCCTCCAGGTACACTATAAGCCTAACCACTGTTGCCTCCGCTTACAATATAAGCCTAACCACTGTTGCCTCTGGTTACACTGTAAGCCTAACCACTGTTGCCTCCAGGTACACTATAAGTCGGTCCACGGTTACCTCTGCCTATGCTATCAGCCTAGCCATTGTTGCCTCCGGGCCACTAGAGTATTGCCACTTTTGTCTCAGGTTGCGCTACCCATGGCTGTCGGTTGCCATTCGGCAGAACCTTTGATCACTGCTCCAGCTGTCTCTGTATTAGGAGTTATCAAGCAAGGCCGGTTGGCTTTTGGTTCCTCTGTCATCCGGATACGTTGCCCTGCAGTTTCTGTGACAGTACTGCTCCACTGTCCAGTCCCTGCGCTACAGTCTGTTTACAATTGTATCTATATTTCTCCAGTGTCTGTATTGTTATTACCTGTCTACATTGCCTGTTCTTATGTCCTGCTTAGACCTGTGTTAGGGTCTTTCTATTTCATTATAGATAAATTACTTTTTCCCTTATCCAATTGTCTGAGTGTACTGAAACCGTGACAGTATGAAAGGGCCATGACCTCAGACAATTCTGGTGAAGGTACCTCCCAGAATCTCCTTTGGAGAATGGACGCTCAGGAACAACGGTTAGATCAACTATCTATGGCAATCCAGACTATTTTGGAGCGCACTGCTTGTCTCGAGAGACCCATACAGCCTTTGGTGGCCACCCCAGTCCAGGCACTATTGGCACAGACCAGTACCTCTAGCCTCCCCTCTAAAGGGCTATCTGCTACCGCTCCCCTCCCTCTCAGATATGATGGGGATCCTACACTTTGCTGAGGGTTCCTGAACCAGCTTGAGATATTTCTGGAACTAGTACCTCAGGCTTTTCCCTGTGAGAGGAGTAAGGTGGGGTTCATGATCTCGCCACTGACGGGCAAAGCACTAGCTTGGGCGAATCCGATTTGGGAGAATGGTAAACCCATCACAAATAACTTTTCTGATTTTGTAAGGGCATTTCGCAATGTATTTGAGATCCCAGGGTGTGCCAACAGGGCACACGTACTGTTGCGGATTTCGCCATCGAATTCCGAACACTAGCAGCAGAGGTATGCTGGAATGATGAGGCGCTTATGGCTGCCTTCGCACAAGGCCTCGAGGACAGGATTAAGGATGAGATTGCAGCTAAAGATTTACCAGAGGGCCTAGACGATTTCATTGGTTATACCATTTTGATTGACTCTTTCGTAAGGGAGAGGAGCATTTACAAGGATCGGAGAGCAAGATCCTTAAGCGAGCCTACTACTAGGGCAAATTTCCGGCCCTTGCCTCCCTTTCCTCCCATACCTTCGGGTCCTATGAATAGTGAGAGTGCTGAACCTATGCAGGTGGGGTTCACGCGACTATCTAAGAAGGAACGCTCCTTTCACTGCAAACAGGGCCTGTGCATGTATTGTGGCAAGGCAGGCCACTTATTACGGACTTGTCCCGTGCGGCCGGGAAACGCACGCACCTAGGATCAGGCAGGGGACAGATCCTAGGTGGCGTATATCAGTCCCCAGAGGGCGCATTTAACAAACTAGTAATTAATATAATCCCCTGTTTCATCCCTAATTTTTAGTGCATATAAAGGTCACAGAAAACCTCCATTAGCATATAAAACATACTGAAAGCCTAAATTAGTATATGAAGCCTCAGTGGTAACACAGGTGTACCTCAATTAGCATACATCAGTATACGGTACCAAGAATTAATATCTCCTTAACTATACATTTGTTGGTCTTTTGGCTAATATGACACATAAGCAGTTTTTAATAAAGTTTTAAAATATACAATGGTGACAAATCCACTTTGACATGTTCTCAATTAACCTATTCACAGAAAGTACATATTATGTTTCCTTTGCTTGTTTTCTAGTTACCAAGATTACAAAAGCTATGCTGTTCTTCCTGATTAACACTTTCAACTACATATTTTGGGTCTTTCTAAACATTTACCCATAATGTATTTATAGAAACATACATAGAATATGACGGCAGATAAGAACCATTCGGCCCATCTAGTCTGCCCATTTTCCTACTGTTAAAAAAAAACACCTCAAACCTTTTTTGGTCCTTGGTCTTTTCTTATGTTAAGGACCGCCTTATGCCTATCCCATGCATGCTTAAATTATGTCACTGTATTAACTTCTACCACTTCTGTTGGTAGGCTATTCCACTTATCTACTACCCTCTCAGTGAAGTAAAACTTTCTTACATAACATCTAAACCTGTGTCCCTCTAGTTTTAGACTATGGCCTCTTGTCCTAACATCTTTACTCCTTTGAAATATACTTCCATCCTGTACTTTGTTGAATCCCTTCATGTATTTGAATGTTTCTATCATTTCCCCTCTCTCTCTTCTCTCTCCCAAGCTATACATATTCAGATCATTTAGTCTATCCTGATATTTCTTTTCCTGTAGACCAGTCACCATTTTAGTAGCCCTTCTTTGAATTTTCTCTAGAGTATCAATATCCTTCTGGAGATGGGGTCTCCAGTACTGTACACAATACTCTAGGTGAGGTCTAATTAGAGATCTGTAGAGTGGCATGACTACTTCCCTTTTTCTGCTACTAATGCCCCTAGCTATACAACCCAGTGCCCTGCTTACATTCCCCACCGCTTTATTACATTGCCTTCTTACCTTTAAGTCATTAGAAATAATTACTCCCAAATCCCTTTCCTCTGTTGTCTCTGACAGCACAGTACCCTTTGGATTTTTATGTCCCAAGTGCATTATTTTACATTTATCAACGTTAAACTGCATCTGCCACACTCTTGACCATTCTTCTAATTTACCTAAATCATTCGCCATTTGGCTTATTCACCCTGGAATGTCTACCCTATTGCAGATCTTTGTATCATCTGCAAAAAGGCATACCTTTCCTTGAAGACCTTTTGCAATATCACTAATAAAAATATTAAAAAGAATGGGCCCCAGTACAGATCCCTGAGGTACTCCACTAGTAACACTCCTTTCTTCCGAATATTCTCCATTGACTACCACCTTCTGTCTCCTGTCACTCAGCCATTGCTTTATCCATTTCACTATTTTTACATCTAGACCCAAACACTGCAATTTATTTATGAGTCTTCTATGAGGAACAGTGTCAAAGCACTGAAATCTAGATAAGCTACTGCTCCCCTTTGATCTGCTATTTTAGTTACCCAGTCAAAAAAAATCTATGAGGTTAGTTTGACAAGATCTCCCTGTCTTTTTTCATGTACACTTAAACTGTAAACTTGTTTTTTTATGTATTGTAGGACTTTTCCTGCTGAGTAACAATGTACTCTAGTGGTTAGATATGAGTGGCCATAGTTATGGTGAAACGCGTTGAGCAATGCAATATTGTATCATGGGCACAGAAAATTAATGCATTAGATTAATAAGATTGTTATGGACCGGACTGAAATGATAGGCCTAGAATGTGGCTTACACCACAAGGGATTAAGATAGTTTGATATTTTCACACACAGTTAATGTACAAACTAGTATTGAGATAAGAGCAATGTATGCATGCTGTGTCTAAATAAATCACCTGAACATGCGTTAAATGAGATGTGATATGACACTAAACTAGAATTGAATGAAGTTTAGCAAGGCACCTGCTAGATATACACTAGTAAAGGCTTTAATACCACCGGTAAAATTTAAAGGGAAACTACCACCCGACACAATCTTTACCTTCACTAAGTTCCCATCTGGCGACTAGCTGCTTAGAAGCGCTAGTCACCAGAATAATTACCTTATTTAATAGATTTCTCCTCTGTTCCATGGGTGACAGGCAGGACGGAGCACGGACATTTTGCCATTGTGACGTCCGCACGTCTGGTCTGTCCGTCCCAGCCGGGTCTAGGAGGCATTGCTAGGAGCCATTTGGCTCCGACTGGGACTGACAGTGCAGGCGCACGGATGTCACAATGGCAAGATGTCCTCCTCCATCCTGCCTGTCACCCATGGAAGAGAGGAGAAATCTATTAAAGGGATAGTAATACTTTGTTTTAACTTTATTTTGTAGGCATTAAAAAAACATGAAGAATGATATAAGTCTTATCTCTCAATCCTTTATGGTTTAAGAGATATTCACAAGCAAAGTTTCCCCCTCCCGCCCCTTTTTCCTAGTGTAAGCCATCTCTTCTCAGATGTGGAATCTGGTTGTAAGACCAGACAGATAACAGCAGGGGACAATCTTCTTTGTATGAAAAGAATGAAAGCCCTTCCCCCCTTGACAAGTTTTTCAGCTTTTTCCCTTATCTTAATTGAAGATTGTCCCTCTCTGCAGTCTACCTGGGCACCCCCCTTCTGATCTGGCTGAACGGGGGGGGGGATACTTTGTTTGTGAATATCTCTTTAACCATAAAGGTTTGAGAGATAAGACTTATATCGTTCTTCATGTTTTTTTTAATGCCTACAAAATAAATTAAAGATAAAACTAAGTATTACTATCCCTTTAAATAAGGTAATTATTCTGGTGACTAGAGCTACTAAGCAGCTAGTCGCCAGATGGGGACTTAGTGAAGGTAAAGATTGTATCGGGTGGTAGTTCCCCTTTAACATATTAACCAGTGCACCAAGGAACTTCTGCACAGTACTGCAATGGTAATAATAGGCCTCGTAAGAGATGTACATTCATTCACAATCAATAACAGCCGCAGGATACAATTGATCTCTTTATTTGTTGTAATAGCATTACAGTCCTTACACTAAAGATATAAGTTAGCAGGGTACCTGCAGTTACCCAATCAAATACCACAATGTTGCTGGGTAATAATAGTTTTTAACAATACACTAAGTTAAGAATTTCATGAAGTTATACACCAGCAGTGTTATAACGAGTATTCTAAGGTTCGGCGTATGGCACCACAGACGTGCCTCATACTACGTAATGTTAATTACGATAAGTTAGCATAATCTCTCATACTAGCAAGGCTACTTTATTGACTCTGAGGTTGAACTGTTACACTGTGTTTTTAACAAGTGCACATAACTAGTAATGCTGCTTTGTGTCATCTAATTATTTTTAATTTTTGTAATAATAAAGAAAAGTTTTAGGAGTCCTAGTCTTTCTAAACTGGTATCCTGCAGATAGAATTGACTAGCCTGGGGCTGGGGGATAATTCTTACCTTGCCCGGGCAAGTCTTTTCTATCCGAAGGTCTTTTTGATTTTCTGATATTCTTTCTTATTATGCCTGAAGAAGAGACCTAGTTGTCTTGAATGTTTGCATTCTAGAGCCACACAGTTAGCCAGTAAAGATATAATTTTTAGTCTACTAATCTCCTGCACAGCAAAGTAGGCTGTCTAACTGGCATCCATTGGGTATAAGCTAATTTGTGACTATGGAGAGTTCACAGATCGTTTAGGACATGGGAGAAAAAGACATTGTTTAAAGATTAGATTAGCTTCCAAGGATACACTTGCATATTTGTGGTCGTTGTTGTTGATTTTAATTCCATGCATAGTCAAATTTGTGATTTGGGTCAACAAAATATGGTTAATGCATAGTATTTCATTCAAAATATCTCCATTCATTGGAAATAATTGTATGCTTCTTGTATATAACCCATTATGAATTTAAGTGTGGTTATGGACATAGGTTTTGGGAGTATCTTTCTCATGTCTCGTTTATTTATAGAAACAAAATGTAGGGGTATACTCAGGTCAGGAAATGGTACTGAGCCATAAAACCATTGTTGTTTCGTTTACTACTTGTTTTGTTCTGCTGTAGAACTTCTTTCTATAATTTTTACAGAGGCAAGGTGGTATCATCTTTTCCCTACACCAAGGTTAGAGAGTGTGGTTCACATGGTGTTTATTATGTACGATATTTGAAAGATGCAACCAGTCCCCTTTTTTAAGTTCTCACACCTCGAGTATACCAAATAATCGATATAGCAAATATGCCATGAGCCTGCCAGCAGAGATAACACCGAATCATATCTCATAAAAGTTAGTCCTCTGTAAAGCTGAACACCTAAAGCATCTTGCACTCCTCCATTGTAAAATACAGGTACGCTAGAAAAATAAAAAGAAGAACTCCCATCATGAACCACATTGTATTATAAAGTAGCACACACAATAAAATCCTGGTTACAAGATATTTCTTTGATCCCGTAAGTAGGCTTGTATTGCTTGTGCAAGTTTTTATTAAAACGTGGTTCACAATGGGATGTGTGTTTATTCTTCCAGTGTACCAAAATTTAAAAGATGGTTTTATAATTTTCATATGAAATTTTAGTTTTGAGGTGGCTCAAAGGAGTGATATGAGCAATCTGACAAATCTCAGATTGTCAGCTCTATAGGGCAGGAACCTCTTTTCCTAATGCATGCTCACCTATCATTCCCATTATCATAATTGTCTTGCTGCCCTTATTGTGTCTGCTCTGTACTAAATGTAAAGTGCTAAGTACACCCTATGGTGCTATATAAATAAAAATATACATATATACGTACAAACCTTTGACAGTGTCAGAATGGGCTTGGATGGGTATAAAGATAAACGGGCTGGAACAAGTTTAGGTTGATTTCACAGAGAAGCACAGAGACAAGGCACATGGACACAAGCTGAATATAGTTGCAGGAAAAGGTGTCAAGGACAAATACTTCAAGACAATGTCAGATACCAGTAAAAAGAGTACCACAACAATCCCACAATAATCAACCAGGGATCACTTATTTTAAATAGGCTTGTATATGTGGCTACACATAACACCCAAACCACGTATTGATGATTTCATAATCAGCTTTTACAAGGATAATTAGAATTAATCTGAACTGCAGCTGTCTGCAGCCAGTGGCATAGTGGTAAGAAGTCAGCCTAATAAAAACCAACTCCACAGTTAGAATACAGCTGGGTCCTGCATCATTGGATGAGTCAATTACAAAAAAGAATAATAAAATAAAATGTTATCATCGCATGGGTTGATGGTATTGCATTTAAAAGTTCCCCAAATACATAGTGCTTCTTTTTACTGCAGTATACAGTACATGAATACACTGGAGCTAGGTTACTGTAAAAGTTTCCAATTCAGATACATGTCTGTATCAATTAAAGATTCAGCTTTATGCATTAGTGCTGTTTATAGATGATACTCACTGTCTAAATCCCTAGTCTTCATGCAGGAGGCTGTCTGAAATTGTTTTGCCCATGAGGAGGATCACATGGGCAACTTAAAGGGAGCAACATGACAGAGAAAGAAGCCATGCTGAACCTGATAACATGGTCCTGTTCTATCCACTGAGAACTGATTCATTCAGTTCCAAGTAGAGCTTTCTCAATGGGAGACATATTTGTGCAAAAAAACCACAACAATGTATTTTTTATTTATTTTTTTATTTATTAACAATAAATAGTTCTTGACCCTTTAAAGCCATGTTTTAAAAACCATGAGGAACACACACACACACACACATATATATATACGACTATTCAATAAACATTAACATCTTTTTTTGAGGCAAGCTCCTTTGAGTGCCATGCTTCCAAGAACTGTGTGTATTAATTTAACTTTGGATGCGCACCCAGGTTGGATTTTCATTTCCAGGACAGTTTGTGCAGCCTTTCCAATGACAGATTTAGATATATATAGATATAGATATATATGTGTATATATCTGTATATAGATATATATATATATATATATAGAGAGAGATATACAGTGAATAAATATACTCAGCCTGGGGAACTTTGTAAAGAGACAGCACACAGGATCCCTAACGAGTGATATTGCATCCGTGCCAAACGTTTTTGGTCCTGTTAGGTCCTCTTTACGAAGCTCCCCAGGCGGAGTATATTTTTTCACTATATTTTTTTTTTTTATGGGACGTACACCTATAACTGTCAATTTGTTACAGGTATATTATCCAGTTGTGTGTCACTGCCTAAGCTGTGTGATATATATATATATATATATATATATATATATATATATGAAAGTGACATAGCTAGGGGTATTTAATTAGGGCCATTCTGGGTTTTATTTGCATATTTTTTCATGTTACCTGTATATAACTAGGAGATTTACATTTACATAGGGTACCAAAAGAAAGCTTGTTCTATGCTGAGAAACTATAGTTTACATAGGTGAATGTCAAAATATAATGGCAAAACTGTGTTTAACCAATGCATACTAGAAGCCTGGCATTTGACACTGTCAAAAAGGTAAAAAAACTTCTTAGCCCTTAAGGGCTTAAGTAAGAGAAGGGAAATTATTGCTATAAGTAGTTTAATTATAAATATGTAGTCTCTGTAATTAAGATGAACAGCCGATGGAAGTGATACACAATGGCAGTTTTCATTGTGGGAGCCAATTTATAAAATTAAATGTGTCAAATTTCTGCAGTCTCTAAGTTGTTTTAGAGAAAGATGTTTAAGTTAAATGCCCTATAGACCTGTTTCATCCTGTATCAAAATTTCCTGCCTACAGGAATAATGTGGCAAATTTTCTAAGAAGAATTTGAGTAATTCTGGGGTAAAATATTTGTATAATTTGGGTTTTTAACTCCTTGCTTTAAAATATATTGGAATTGTTTCAAGAATCCACAACATTAAAAGTCCATTTAAATCAATGAATTTTTTTCCCTATTTATATTTCTCCTATGATATAAGTAGTTTATTACTCCATTTCTTCATAGTACCTCAACCTCAAACAAGTTCATCACTTTCACACGCTTTTCTGCTCATTCCCTGACCAAGAACCAAGAACCTGTAGTGTTTCATGCCATATCATATAAATAAGAGAACTCCAAATATAAAGTACAGTGAAATATATGTAAAGAAATCAAACTTTTACATTTTTTCCCCAAAGTTTAACAATACTGTATGTGTGAGTGATTACCTCTTACTTTTTTTAAGTGAAGGGGTTACCTAGGTACAGTACATGTCACTCAAGTAACAGTCAGGTTTTTCTATATACTTCAACTGCAGTTGCATTGTACAGCCTGAAAAATATTTTAAGTAGATATATCAAATGGCTGTATACAGTATCCTACCTGTGAGAGTCATTTAGATAAACAAATTGACACATATTCCTTTAACAATATTTATCCTGTAACATACTAAACTTGATCAATGAGTCACTGAGTTGTGAAGATTTATTGGAAGTACTGATTTCCTAATGGCTTCTTTCACATCCTTGTTTCTCAAAGTATAAATAAATGGGTTTAAGAATGGTATTACAACAGTGTATAACAGAGCAATAAACTTGTCATACTGACTGAATGAAGGTCTAATGTACATAATAATTACCGAACCATAAAACAGAATAGTTATAGTAAGATGGGATGAGCAGGTGGAAAAAGCTTTCTTTTTACCTTCAGTATTCTTAATTTTTGAGACAGTGATAATTATATGTATATATAATCCTAAAATAATCATGAAAGGGGTGAGTCCAGCAAATACAGTTATTATACTTGTAGCTACATTACTTGTGAAAGGATTTGAACAAGACAGATTCTGTATTGCAGCCAGGTCACAGAAGAAATGATTGATCTCAGTAGAGCCACAGAAATCCAAGCCAGCAGTGAAAATTATAGGAATTATACCAATAGTAAAACCACTAATCCAAGGTAGAACAGCCAACACCTTGCACAGTGTTCGGCTCATAATAGCTCCATATCTCAATGGATTGTTAATTGCCAAGTCTCGATCAAAGGCCATGATAGCAAGTAGACAACATTCTGTTACCCCAAAGGCATTGAATGCATATAATTGAGCAAAACAGTCAATAAAAGATATCTTCATGTAGGTGATGATCAGATTAGCCAGTAGCTTTGGTACAGTGACAGACATAAACAAAATTTCTAAAGATGCAAATACACTAATAAAAAAATACATTGGCGTATGAAGAGACGTTTTTACTTTTACAAGGACAATGATTGCAAAGTTGCCAGTAACACTTACAACATACATCAACAGGATTATAATGAATATTAAGATCTGGAACTGGGGAACATTGGAAAAAGCCAGAAGAATAAATTCTTTCACCATAGTCTTGTTGACATTTTCCATTTTGTAAATAAAAAAAAAGATACCTTTAAAAGAAACATAATGACAATGTCATTGTCAAATCTAGACTTTTGTTGCCCTCATGTTGCTGCTTTCATTTTTACAATCTGATATGCCTTGTTATTCTACATTGCTTTTTCAGTAGAGCAATACATATATATTTGAATCACAAGTATTTTGGTGACCAAACACAAGAGAATGGAGTGGCTTTCCTGGAATGTCAGTGCCCATTTGTGTGGGAAGTAATTTTCCTGAATTTGATTGGTGAAGAATTTTCTGCACTTAGTAGAATAAGTGCATTGTATTGTTTATATGTGGGAGTTTGGGACTGATGCCTTTAAATGGATCAGTGTTTGAAGATCTATGGGTTGTGCTGGGTAAACTTTCAACAAATAACTAGATTTAGAGATTTTACTATATTTATTTAAGCCTCCTGAAATCACAGTTTGGCTCATCTTGCCTTATGAACATGTGTGCATTCTGTGTCTACCTACAGAACGATAACAGATTCACTATGACATTATTGATTTTGGTGAATTAGTTGCAAGTAGCAAACACATTTTTATTCAATATCTAATGAAAATATACATCAATACCAGTATTCCAGAGTTGTCCATATACAATGACCTAGGCTTGTGTTCTTCAGTCTACACTGCACCACTTTCTTCAGGACTCTTCATCAACGAAAGTCTTCCAAGTGACATTATTGGTTGAAAAGAAAATGAGAAAGTGCCAAAGGGAGATAGAGAGGGAGAAAGAAGTGAAAAGAAAGAGTAGTTGAACTTGATTATATCTGCCAGAGAAGCATTACTGTCAAGTGGATATATAATAAACAGTGGAAATAAGATGACTTTCTTGATTCAAGGTATTCTATATTTACAATAATAAACAGAGTGAATGAAAATGAAACATTCACACACACGCACAAATATATATAGAGAGAGAGAAAGAAAGAGAGAGAGAGAGAGGAGATAGAAATCATGGTAGATATAGAAATAGTTTTCATTCTATCTGTCTGTCTATCTATCTATCTATCTATCTATCTATCTATCTATCTATCTATCTATCATATATAAATATACAGTTCATGGATGGAGAGATGGCATTCACATGGTCTTTTTTTGATGATCAAAATGTAGTTACAGTTTATTGAAATGTACGTTTTGGCTATCGATGTAGCCTTTATCAGTCTTGATAAAGGCTATATGGATAGCCGAAACATCAATTTCAATATACTGTAACTACATTTTGATCATCAAAAAAAGACCCTGCGTGTGCTGTCTCTTCATCCATGAATGGTGTCATTATTTGCAATTTTCACCCAGGTCAGTTTATAACTTCTGAAGTGAAGTTATTCCAACCCTAACGAAAAAAAAAAAATATATATATATATATATAGAGAGAGAGAGAGAGAGAGAAAGAGTGGAGATTGTAGCCGTATTAGTCCAATTATGCAGATGTAAAATAACAAACAAAATTAGTATCTTGTAATACCTTTTTTATTGGACTAACAGAATTTTGGACTGACAAGCTTTCAGGATAAACATTTAGACTTGAGAAAGGGAGGTTCTCCTGGAGGCTTGTCAGTCCGAAATTATGTTAGTTCAATAAAAAAGGTATTACAAGATACTAATTTTGTTTGTTATTTTACATACACACATATATATATATATATATATATATATATATATATATATATATATATATATATATATATATCTCAACATATGTGCACTCTCAGTATCCATCATAACAACATTGCTTGTCTGAGTGCCAATCATAAAGCAACGTGAACATAAAAATTTTTCAACATATAGAATTTATTTAGGAGAATTCTTCAAGAAACTAACTTTGATCAGATCTAAAAATATGAAATTCAACCATAAATTGAGCCAATATAAAATGCAGAGTAAAATAATGATAATCTGTGGAAATTATTAAACCTTTTTAGTTCTGTAAACATTTCTGCTGTAAGCCCCTTTTGTGAATAATATCAATAAATAGACTTAAAAAAAAAGAAACTACAAGAAGAAAACAAAAGATGAGAAAATGAAGGGTGGGATGCTCTTCAATTTACCATGTCACCCCTATCCTTCATTGTAGTGGAAAGGGCTAGTTTGGCAACATTGTTTAGGATGGGAAATAAGCTGCTGTATGGCACCTGTATGATTTAAGATGCAAAGTTTCTCAACATTCCCTAAAAAGAAAACACTTTATTATACAGAATTTTGATAAATGTGAAGGCTTAAATCAGGTGCCAAACAGACTTGTCTTATAATCTAAATAATATTACTGAAATTCTATTTCCGCTATAAAGAAATATAGGTATAACATGGTAAATTGGAGAGTATCCTACCTTTTATCATATTCTTTCTTTCTTCCATTTATTTTCTGCTCAATTTTCTTTATTAATAACACAGTCAGACAAAAGAGAACAAGCAGGGTTTCTAGGCAAGTTCACTGAATAGCAATTTCCAGTTTTCCACAACTGAATGCAGTTCATATATTTTTCCTCCCAGTTTCTACTAAACTTGGCTGATAGGAATCACAAGCAGTTTTAGAAATGCTGTTACTCATTGGAAAGAATTGTCTGGCCCATCGCAAATATTCATTGTAGTTGCCTAGGCTGATCCTTCCAATTACTAAATCTTTGGACTTTATGAAATCACAAACTTTACAGTGCTGATCAATATGATGACACTAAATATATAATAATAATAATAATGATGATGACTACTCAAGGGCATGCCAGAAAACAATTCTGCCATCTTTGATGCCTGGATGGATACTAGTCCCATAGCATGTGTAGGAAAAATATGTAAAATAGGGCTGTTTCCTTTAAGTCTTCTTTAATATATTACATTAATACTCTAAAAATGAACACAGACTACCCCACTGTCCTCCCCTTGCTGAAAGCAGAATTAAGGGAAGGAATGTGGGCATACATAACTTAGTAAATTGGAGAAAGGGAAAAAACACTTGATTCTAGCACCTGACATTGCAGAATCACCATCTGGGGTCCCTCTAAGGTGAGCAAAATGGAGGAAAATGAAAGAGCAATTAAAACTGGACAGGGCTGCGTGGAGCAATGGGCTACTCACCAGTTCTCATCTTCAAGGGAACACTGGCCACCCCTTTGTTTTACATGAAGTCCTATTAATACAACACGTGGTTTTGCAATGTCTACAAAACTATGTATCCATATTCATATTGTTTTTCTTTAATTATAGAGATTATGGTTCTGCATTAAATGTGTTAAAACCATAGCTGATCCATAATAAGAGTAACTTGCTTTGACATAATCTTAATAAGCGCAATGTATTTACTTGTGTAAATTGTTCATTCCCATAAGCATCAATTCAGCTTCAAATTCTATGAGGTTGATTTAGTGTGACCAGGAGCAAGTCTGAGCAGTGAAACTGCATCATAAAAAATCATCAAATTGCTCATTGAGGTAAAAGAGGCTGGAAACTTTGCAAGCATTCAAAGGGTTAAAATGTAATTTGAGTCAGTTGGAATTTCTATCCGTTATCTATGATGCATTTGGTGTGTCCCAGACTTGCTCATAGTCTTTCAGTTATTAATTCCATTTTGCTGAAGCACAGTATAAAATATTACAAAACATTGCCTTGCATCTTTCTTCAGAAGTAACAAATTAAAATGTTTAGTACAAAGCATCTAATACTGTGGAACTTTGTTCAGCACGCATAATTTAGGTCACATACTTGAAATTTGAAGTAAGTTGAAAAATAAGTTTATCTGCTATACAGTGCTTCTCTCCAATTTATCTGCTATACAATGCTTCTGTCGAACTCCAGTCATTTAAAGTCAATAACAGATACAGGGCAATTGGGCTAATATACTTCTTTGCTTGCCAGTTAGTAAAGAGTTCAGCAATAATAATACCCATAGGAAACTCTGTCCTTTGATACCAAAAACCATTGCAGTGGCCTGATTGGTGTGGGATTTAGAAAATAGATTATTACATTCACAGTTTACATGTATTTAACACTGTGACTGCTAAATATCATAAATGACAGAAATCAATATGAATTTATGGGGCCAAATATTATTGGGGAAGCTGTTTGGGAGATCTCTGTGACATACTCACTAAGGCTGGTTTACTTATAGGAATTGGAGCAACAGTGGAGCAAACCTTAGTGCAATATATTTAATCAAAATACATATAAAAACTAGAGATGCACCGATACCGATTTTTGAAGACCGAGTACAAGTACCGATACTTTTTTCAAGTACTCACCGATACCAATTACCGATACTTTTTTTTGCGGTCATTTGCCAGTTTTCCAAGTACCTATATGCTTTAGGTACTTGGAAAACTGGCAAATGACCGCAAAAAAAAGTATCGGTGAGTACTTGAAATATTAATATATATATATATATATATATATATATATATATATATATATAGACACACACACCACCTCTTGATTCTCCCCTTTTGACTCTCTCCCCCTCTTGATTCCCACCTTTTGCTTCATTCTCCCCCTCTTGAGCCCCCTTCTTTTGCCTTGGCGTTTTCTCTCCCTTTTGATCCCCCTTTCTCCCCCTCCTTCTCCTTGACTCTTGATCCCACTCTTTTGTCTTTCTCTCTCCCTCCTGATCCCCCCTCTTTTTGCCTCTTCTTGGCCCCCCTCCTTTTTGCCTCTTCTTGATCCTTCCTCCTTTTGACTTTTTCTCCCTCTTGACCCCCCTCTCTGCCTCTTTCACCACCTGCTGCCCCATCTTGCCTCTCTTACTCTCCTCTGCCGGGTACTCGCTGTTCTCTCGCGAGCCCCGGCAGAGGTCAGCGTCGGAGCGTTGCCATGGTAACCCGCGGCAACGCTCCAGCTACAGGAGTGAGAGAGGTGACCGGGGAGCATTGTGAGCAGCTCCCCGGGCTCCCTCTCTGCAGCACAGACCCTGACACAGGGTATCGGTGCTGGCATCGGCCACATTTGCGCGAGTACAAGTACTTGCGCAAATGCTGGTATCGGCACCGATACCGATACTAGTATCGGTATCGGTGCAACCCTAATAAAAACAATGACAAGTGTACAATTACCCAAATGGTAATAAGCATCTCAGGGTCCCAAAGCCCCTTAGAAGTCACATTACCGCCTTCCTTTTTGTAACAGTTTCTCCATCCACCATTCTGTTCAAGCATTCTGTCTGTGTTCCACTCCTTTAAAGGGATAGTGATACTTAAGATGTAAAAAAAAAAATATATGTTGTAGGGTTTATGTCCCGGAATAAAACAAGGGTACTCCCACTGCTAGAGAGATTTTATTAAAAAATTATAACAGCTCAAACCTGAATTTTTTAGGTGCAAAATCACAGTGGCCTGAAAATTTACAGTGGCGCTGTTGCTACGCCATCCTATGGAAATTTATGTTCTACAGACCAGAGCTGTCCATAGGATGGTGTAGCAACAGCGCCGCTGTAAATTTCCAGGCCACTGTGATACTGCACTTAAAAAATTCAAGTTTGAGCCGTTATAATTTTTTAATTTCTCAGCAGTGGGAGTACCCTTGTTTTACTCAGAGGAATAAACCCTACAACATATATATTTTTACATTTTAAGTATTACTATCCCTTTAACTCTGCAACAGGCTAGCCATATGTTGTATAGGTGCCTAAAATAGACGTATAAAAGGACCAATCCAAATGCTAAAATCCAGGGAACTGATCTAAGCTGCTAGGGTGAAGGAAAAACTATGAAAAAGGGAACTAACTATCCAGTTCTAATTGGATAATCAACTTTCATCATTTGCATATATTAACAATCATGTACTGTATTTAAAAAGGTTAATAAAATATATTCAAACACAAATAATAAAACAATCTGCATAAGTAAACACAGAAATCCACATTTATTTTACATAAAAACACATTACTTTAAACGTGTTTTTTCTGTCAATGCTTCGAATGCTTCTAATATGCCCAAGCATACAGCAAACAGAACCACATATGCTACCCATCCTCAAAAGGAGATGATTAAGGTCCAATTCAGTGGCCATAATATAAAGAATTAATAGAATTAAAAAGTCCAACCATATAATCTACTGGATAACCAAAACAAAATACACATATGACTATTAAACACAGCCTGGACCCAAAAGAACCCCGTATGTATGGGAATCCTGTGTGTGCTCCAGTGTAGCAGACTATGCAAATATAGACATAACCAGAGCCTAATAAATTCCAAATGAGACATTATAAATCAAAATAGGACCTCACATGAAAAGAAAACAAATATGTTTAAAAAAATATATACTTGTTTTTGGTTAACCCCTATCTAAAAGTGATCGGTACTAATCCTAAAAAACATCCACACTAAAGCAGCAAAAGTTAGACCTCTACCTCACAAAACTGTCATGTAAAAGCAGACAGGTCGGTATCAATGTTCAGGCCATGAGACTCCATCATCTTCAGCTCATAAATCCAATAGGTTTCTCTTTGTCTTAACCTTAACAGCTTGTCACCGGCAATCCTCTCAATGGCCTGAACATGAATCCTACTCACTTCTTTATTATGACATGTAGTGAGTCGTAGGGAAAGGCTATGGGTGGGTCATGAGGCATATTCTAATGTTTCTAAGGTGCTCACTAACCCTAAGTTTCCTTTTCATTCTACCCACATACTGCCGTTGGCAGCTGCAGGTAGTCAGATAAACCATGTGTTTATTATTACAGTTAGAAAACCCTTTTATCCTATATTCTTTTGCTGTTTGGGTGCTTTTAAAAATATCATTGTTTTGCTTGGGAAGAAGGGGACAGTTAATGCAACACAATTAACCACACCTGTGAGTACCAGAAGGCTGCATTAACCAGTTATTTCCCATGCCTTTGTTACACTGGAGTGCTAATAACACTTGGTACTAGCATGTTTTTGATACTCTTATTCTTTATAAAAACAACCTTATATTTAGGTCCTAGTATCTTTCCCTAAATGGGATCTTGTAATAGAATTCCCCAGTGTCTATTCAGAATTATGTAAATCTCTGTGGATGATTCATTATGTATGATTACTGAAGATTGTCCCTCCCCGTGCTCCATCCGGACCTGACTGTGAGGCAGCGTAATGCAGGGAAAGGGGTGGGACGGGGATCCTTATGGATTGAATAGCTCTTGAACTACAAAACTGTAAGTATTCAAATATAGCGCTACGTGTTAAAAAAATAAACCTCAACTTTTATACACATATTACAACCCCTTTAACCTTTTGTACAATGTTATATGTTTTAGTTTGTATATGTACCTTTGTAATTGTAGTTGTTGACTCTCAGACCACCAAACGTCTTATGGCTGGGAAGACTCGGACCTCAACTTTAATACAAGTATTACTATCCCTTTAATATCTATGTGAACAACAATGTTACACCCAAAAGTAACATATATGTGTGTGTGTGTGTGTGTGATGGATTATACTTAATTAATCAAGAGGTACAGCACTTTGCAGAAGAGATAAAAACCGATATCAACCAGTTAAAATTTGAAAGGCCTAAATAAGACATGGATACAAGAAAAATAAACATTATTGTGGACTATGTGACAAAATAACTAAATATATGATACATATCAATCCATAAACAATAACGGATGCCATGATCTTGTCTGAAAACTTGTCAAAGTGCACTTACCGGATGTCTTGGTTCGGACAGATATACGCGGTCAAGATGTCTCTGCTTCCTAAATTGTTGTATTTATTCCGTACTCTGGACATTTCTCTTGTTTCTCAGGATTTTGATTTGCTTCAACATCACATCATGGGATTTATCTGGAGCGTGCAGAAGCCATGGCTGAGAGTGGAGTTACTTTACAAACCTAGAGCTGATGGAGGCTTATCAGTTCCACATCTCTGGTCTTACTACAAAGCAGCACAGTTAGCCAGGGTGCTTCAACTGCACTCTACGCAGAACGTACTGCGTTGGGTAGAATTGGTATCATCATTATGTAGCTCTCCGCCAGTGGGTAATCTGTTTTGGACTCACTCTTTGTCCTTGGATAGAGTTTTGAAAGTCCAACGCTTTCCCTTACACTATCTATTTGGCGCAAATATGGTATAAAGGATCATCTTACTTTACCCAAAACTAAAATGTGCTCCTTGTTTTACAATCCAGACTTTCCTCTGGGCCTTGACCCCAGACGATCTGGATGGTGGAGGGAGGCAGGCTACACTACAGTGGCGGATTTGTTTTTTGTGAATAACCCCCTCACATGGGACGGATTCAGGGAGAAGTACAATGAGCCATTGGTTGAATTATATATCTCTTTCTTCAAGTTCAGCATTTTATTCAATCTTATTTAGGCCGCAAACCTCTTCCTAGTCGGACTCCTTTTGAACATCTTTGCTCATCCTCCCCTACCGGTAAAGATGCTATCTCAAGAATTGATTCCCTTCTAATGTCTTCTTTAGCTCCGATGCCTCCATCTTATTGAGCTCATTGGGAAACGGACCTAGGGGAGGCTCTGGATCCCGAGGAATGGAACTCCATTGTGGTTAATGTCAATAGTTGAACTCCATGCACCCTAATTAAGGAGAATGCATTCAAGGTAATGGCTCGCTGGTATTATAGCCCCGTTAGTTTGCATCGCATGTTTCCCTCATTCTGTTTTTTTTTTTATATTCTTCAATATTCCTTTCTCCCTTCAAACCTACACGCAAAGAACAACTAGTAGTGTCAATAACCAGTACTCCATTAAGCAATTATAGTTCAGTCTCTTTGCCTGTCTGTGTACACTACCCAGCATCCAAAATATTAAGTTGCTATGTCTCTCTTTGCCAAATAAAGACTGACAGCATGAAGTAAATGGGCAAACCTTAGCATGGTGGGAATACATGATAGAAACTCTCCACATGTGCATAGAATTCTATTATCATGTATTTCTAAGCAATGAAAAAGAAAAAAAAAAAAAGTGAAAAAAAAAAAGGTTTTCACAGGAATTTCCATGGAAGGCAGAAAGTAATGTTTTCCATGTTTTACTTTAGTCTGCTCGCTAGTCCTGTACTCTAGCTTGCAAAAGCTCAAAACACAGACAAGGTATATCAGTTATTTTTGGGTGTATATATAGGTGAATTTGAATGTATTTGATACTTTGTGTGAGTTTGAACTTGTCTTGACAACAATCAGGGTCACTATATCACATTGAATGTTAGCTTTTTCCTTTAATATGGATGTTTCGTAGGTTAATTGTGATCTGTTTTGCCACACAGTGAGGTCAGAAAAAGTGTGACGCGTGTTTTGAATGTATGTCAGTTTTTTTATGCCTACGCTCAGTAGCCATTCTCGTAGACAGAGAATTGAATACTATGTAAATCAGATTGGGCTAATGGCCATTGGGCTTTTTTGCCTTAACGGCTGTTTTACCAGCATGAATTGAATCAAAGCCATATTTGATTTATTTTTGTGCAGGATTTGACTCCTTTCTAAAAACTTAGTAAGTGTGAGATGGCAGTACATTGTGAAAGAACAATGTAACTTTACTGCTTTAACAATGCGACTTCTGGAGCTGGTGGTGGTAGTAGCAGCAGGTGTCGGCACTCTATGACTGTCATCTCCTCCAAGGAACTCAGTCATACTCCTCTATGCTTTGCGTTTGCAGAACAGTCACAGGAGCCATGGGTGTTAGTATAAATGAAAGGAATTGTCGCACACTCTCTGACACTATAACAGCACAACGTTTATGTGCCCCAGAGCCCTAAGAACTTTTAAGATTACTTCTACTGCTACTAGTAGTGGCACCTTTGACCTATTGATGGTGTGTATCCCACTCAGACCTGTGGTTGTACTTCAGGTGGGGTCACACTGAGGAGGTGCCTAGGTGTGAGCCTGCTTTTCCCCTGCTCACATGCTTCTTCCACAGATAAAAGAAAGCAAAATGTTTAACTTTTGGATTGTGAGTGAAGTATCTCCCTATTGTAGACTTCATAGACTGAGGGGCAGCTACTACTGCTGTGGCTAGTTGTGGCATTTATATATCTTATATTGGTGTCAAAGGTGCTGCACTTCCAAAGCCACCAAAAGTACTCATCATATCTAGGGTTGTGGATGTACAATACTGATGACGATGAAAGACAAATTGTGTATTTTTAGGCAATTTTATTTGTCAGACCTTGCAACTGATTTCCCAAACAGTTTATAAACAGGCACAGTGCTCCTTTTCAGTGTTGGAAGAGTGAGCCTTTTGCTTTCAGCTAATTTTATGGCTATGCCATCATTTCTGTCACTCTCAGCATCATCTGTATTTGAAGAAGAGGAGGATCCTGGAGGGATATATTCTAGATCACCATCATCATCATCAAAAAATGCATCATCCTCCGCATCACCTGCCACTTCTTCCAGGCTATGGTTATATTTCTTTAGGCTTTTTGAGGTCTCAGACAATTTCTCTTTACTTTTCCCCTTAGAGAGATTTTTAGCACACCCACTACTACTTTCAGGACAGGTATTGTGTCTGTTACTCTCAATGACAAATGCTGCAGTTGGTTGAACTACTATATCTTCTTCCTTCCAAAGCCAAACTATTTTTATTTATACATTTTTTTATTGTTTTAATTAAGTGTCCCAATCATTGTCTACCAAAAAAAAAAAACACCTGTGCAAATATTTCATCAACTTTTAGCCTGTAGCCAGTGTCTTATTGATTTCAACTGTTGATTTCTTTCTCTCTCACAATGGCACTACTGTCTTTATTTATTTATATATTTTCTAGTACAGATGACAAGACTTCACTAAATATGCTAGCCAGTCATCTTTGGGCTGTTGACGGAGTCCATGTCAGTTGAACTTGTCTGTCTATTGAGCGTCAGTCTGCTACATATTCTGTCAGTAAGTGACAGATACTTAGCTCAGGCAGATACTTTGATCACTTGACTGTCTCTTTTCAGTTACATAAGATTTTGGGATATTTGTGGTAAATATCCATTCTCCCTTCATATACCTCCCAGACACCCCCCAATACAGAGAACAGCCAGCTCAGGAATCAACTTGCATCACCTGCCTGTCCCAATCAAAACGAATTTGGGGTATTTTTGGATAAATCTCCTTTCTTCTTTCACACACAACCCCAGAGTCCCTCATGCTTTGAGAACCTGTCACCCCTTTTGTACTATCCCAGAGGGAAATGAAGGGACACTTTCCACCTGGGGTAGATTCAGTTTAACCATTGATTTCAGTGTAATAAGCTAGGTGGGTAAAAAGCATGAAATCAGCAAGTTTCATGAGAAATTTCCAGCTCAGCAGGTAGTGCCATTTTCTTCCCTGTTTCTCTTTTGAGGTGAGAAATTTCGCCCATCTCTAGTACTGACTTATCACAGGTGTAAAATGTCTTTCACTCAAGTTGTAGCATGCTGGTGTCATCAGAGCTGGCGCAGAAGTGTCCAACAGTGCCTGTTCTAAGCAGAAATATAAAGTCTAGATAATACAAATACTATTAAGTCAAAATGTATTGAATATTTAAATAATGTGATACTTTAAAGTGATATTAATGTTTTATATTTTAGAAACCATGAAATGAAAGGTTTATTCTGTTAAGTAAAACAAAGATACTCTCACTGATTAGAGATATTTTATTCAAAAGTTATTGCTACTCAATCTTTTATTTCTTTTGGGTGTAGAATTTGCATGGCCTGACATTTTATAGTTACATTGTTTCTACACCATCCTATGTAGGGTTATTGTCAACTGACCGTATCTATCCATAAACTGCTGTAGAAGTGTCTCCACCATAAAATTTCAGGTAATGCAAGTACTACACCTAAAAGATGAAATATGAGCCGGAATAATTTTTAAATAAAATATCTCTCAGCAGTTTGAATATCCTTTTACTCAGCAGGATAAACCCTGTAATATATATTTTTCCATATGAAGGGTTGCTATCCCTTCAACAGTACACTTTGTTTTTCTTAGTAGATTTCTTTGTACTGTAAATACCATCCGAGCCTCCATCACAGCAGGCCAACCAGTTACCCACCAGAACCACTACAGTGTAAGACCAGATTCCCCCAGTTTATGGTCTACTTTTACAAATGTGGATATAGAGGAAGTTAAAAGAACCATGCAAAAGTTGCGCCCCACTACGTGGGACTTAGACCCTGCCCCAACTCGTCTTATATCTGCATGTACTGAAACCCTTGCCCCAGCCCTCACAAAAATAGTGGAGTGTTCACTAAAAACTGGAATCTTCCCAGATCCTCTAAAAGAAGCAGTGGTAAAACCCCTCCTAAAGAAACCCTCACTAGACCCAGACCGCATAGCAAATTACAGACCAGTATCCAACCTTCCATTTCTGGGGAAAATTATTGAAAAAGTAGTGGCAACTCAACTGGAGGCCCATCTATCAAGCTATAACATCTTTGATCCTTTCCAGTCAGGTTTCAGAAGTCGCCACAGCACGGAAACAGCGCTAGTCCGAGTGCTAAATGATCTCCTTTTGGCAAGAGACAAAGGTGATTACTCCATCCTAATCCTCCTGGATCTCTCAGCTGCATTTGACACCATTGACGATGGGATTTTAATAGCGCGCTTGCAGCACATCTGTGGTCTAGGAGGCACAGTTCTTAACTGGTTTAAATCTTTCCTCACTGGTAGATCACAGAGAGTAACATCAGGATCTTGCTCATCGGCACCAACAGAATTAGCCTGCGGAGTTCCACAAGGTTCCATCTTGTCTCCTATGCTATTCGCAATTTACTTACTACCACTGGGAGACATCATCAGAAGACACGGCCTAAGATATCATTGTTACGCAGATGACACACAACTCTACTTTTCCTTTGCTCCAGATACTAAAGACCCAACATGCCTCATCAACAGTTGCTTAGCAGACCTCATAAAGTGGATGAATGCTAGTTGGCTTAAAGTGAACCCTGACAAAACAGAGGTACTCTTGGTGAGGGGACCCCGGGCAACAAGAATATCTCAGGATCACCCAACTGGCCTGGAACTTGGAGGCTCTGAACTCATTACTTCAACAGAGGTACAAAGTCTCGGAGTGATGATTGACTCATTTAAACAGCAGATCTCTTCTGTAATAAAATCTGCCTTCTTTCATCTGAGAAACATAGCCAGGATACAACACTTAATTCCACCAGATGATATGCCAACATTAGTCCATGCATTTGTGTCTTCTCGTCTAGATCACTGTAATGCACTGTACTTGGGCCTCCCAAAAAAATAACTCCATCGCCTACAGACAGTACAAAATGCAGCAGCCAGACTACTGACCAATAAAACTCGCTCATGTCACATAACACCTGTTCTCCACTCCCTGCATTGGCTTCCAATTAAATGGCGAACATATTTTAAAATTGGCCTGCTGACCTTCAAAGCCTTAAATAATCAAGGCCCACAGTACCTGAAAGAGCTACTGACACCCTATATTCAATCCCTCTCACTGCGGTCAGCCAACAGATCCCTCCTGTCAGTGCCCAGAATAAAGACAACCTCAGGTTCCCGGGCATTCAGCCACGCTGCCCCCACATTCTGGAACTCTTTACCATCCTCAATCAGAGAGGCACCATCAATACAGACTTTTAAAAAAAAGCTAAAGACCCATCTCTTTTATCAGACATTCAGTCACCTCATCTAACCATAAGGAACCCTTACATTTTATGTCTGTTTATAGAATTGTAAAGCGCTTTGAGTCTCACAGGGAGAAAAGCGCTATAAAAATCACAAATGATTATTATTATTATTATTATTATATTATTTCTTTCTACAGGATATTATGGAAAATACAAATTGGACATCGTTAAGAGAATTCATCCTTCTGGAAGTGACCAGTATCCCATTTCTCCAGATTGTACTGTTTATATTTGTTCTTTTTCTGTATATGTTCACTTTAATTGGGAACAGCAGTATCTTAGTGGTAGTTATTACAGACTTGCATCTACACACACCAATGTATTTCTTTCTTGGTAATCTAACCTTTTTTGATTTCTTCTACTCATCAACCACAGTCCCAAAGATGATGACTGGTTTGATAATTGCCACCACAAGAATCTCTCTAGTGAACTGTATAGTCCAACTGTACTTTTTTCACTTTTTGGGGTGCACAGAGGCCCTGCTTCTTTCCTCCATGTCTTATGATAGATATGTAGCCATCTGTAACCCTTTAAGGTATAATGTCATTATGTCACACTGTGCTTGTTTCCAACTCATCTCCATCTATTGGATTCTTAGTTTTGTTTATTCATTGACACATACAATTCTAACTTCAAAACTGCCTTTTTGTAAGTTAAACCACATCAGCCACTTCTTCTGTGACATAAAGCCACTTTTAAAACTGGCTTGTGCTGACACTACCCTGAATGAAAGCTTAGTTACCATAATAACTGGCTTTGTAGCTCTTAGCACTTGCTTTCTTATTTTGCTCTCCTATGTTTTAATTGGTACTCATCTCCTGAAAATTTGTACCTCCCAAGAAAGAAGAAAGGCATTTTCTACCTGCACTTCCCACCTGATTGTTGTGCTTCTCTACTATGGACCTGGTTTCTTCACATACCTAAGGCCTGCCAAAAAAATTCTATGAAGCAGGACAGACTGCAATATTGAATACACTTATTACACCTGTACTGAATCCACTTATTTATGCTTTAAGGAACCAAGAAGTTAAATTATCAATTCAAAGAGTTTTCTTGGGATACAAGGACCTTACAAACTGAAATTTTATAACCACTGAAACTCTGCCCTACCGTTTTGTGTTTATTGCTCTTTTTCATCACAGTTAATTTCTCTTCAAAGTTATTAGGAAAACCTGTTTGTATTTAGTGACACCTTTAGTGGACCAACACATTTTTCATACTTTTAAATATTTTTAAGCCAATATATTTTTACAGAGAAAAAACTAGTGACTCAATACTAAACCAGCGGTGGTGATTTTGACAGCACAGTTTACCATTCTATAAACCGTGCTGTCATCAACAAAAACTGTGCAAAAATGTCCAACTGGTGTGAAATTTTCACCTGTTCAGCATCACATAAAAATAGTAGACTTTGCTATCCTATTCTATACGGTGGCTTCACTGCATGTTTAGGGCCGCACTTTTCATGGCGAAAATCCTGGTCCTTGATAAGGCGGGCATAGAGTCCAAACACGTGGTGAAAACCACCAGTATGTGTTTCGGAAAATTGATTTCCAACACGTACTTGTGGTTGAAACAAAGAAAACAATTAGCCCTATGAGTGCCAGTGGAGTATGCAATACATTATACAGCGTTGCATACCCTGCTGGCACTCATAGGGTTACTCTAGAAACAGTTCACACATGTCCCTACAGATAAAAACTAACCAGTAATCTTGATGTCCAGCTGGGTCATGGCCATCTTCTTCTTCATTTCTGGCTAATTATCTTCAGTCTTCTTTCTTGCTGTTAAAAAAAAAATCCTTTAGTGCTCAGTGAATATCCAAAATGTAAGCCCTCCTACACTCAAAGGGTTAATATGGGTTGCTTCTGACCTTTTGATGTCCGCCCTGTCCTCAGTTTTCTGACATTGTATTTATTGTACATATTGCTACCACAACTTGGACTTAAAGTATTCTCTTCGTGGTTACACAAACCTGGCAAACAACCTCTGTAGGTAGGTTGTTGCTTTGTATTGATTGCCTGCGCTAGGCATTTGACATGGACAGACTGACACCTTTTCTGCTGATCTTCTACTGCACTTTGGACTATTCTGTATCTGGCCGGCAGCTGTTTGAATCTTGGGGGCTAAACCTTAGTGAGCAATTGGTTGATACTTCCATACTGCTGCCAGTACCTGGCATTCAGCTCCTGGTCCTGATACAGGTCTCCTGACTTTCAGTGTTTGCTGATGCTGGCCTGGTTCCCTGGAATTCAGGAGCCCAGTTTCCTATGTGGACTCTTACTGTACTGGGTTCTGTATCCATCTTCAGATTCTACTCTAGTGTGGCTTTGCACAGATGTGTGCCCACCTACATTTGTACTCCATCACCAGAAAAAATGCCTGACTTCAGGTACGTTGTAATCAGAGGCATTGAAAAAAATGAAAATGACACTGTCCATGGTATAGAGATGATACACAACACAGACCAGTGCTATTACCTGAATTATGTTGATATGGCAAAAAAAATGACATTTTTAGCAATGTGACATTACTGAAATTACTGAATTCCATCTAAATTGTCTGAGACCTCTAAAAGCTTAGAGGAATATTAGGGTAGTGGGCAAGAAGTGGCAGATGATGCTGATGCTGAGGATGACCTAATGATAACTGATGATGATGATACAGATCTAGAATATATTCTTCCAGCATCATTCTCTTGTTCAGATACAGATGAAGATGAAAGTGAGAAAGAGGTGATGACATGGCCATAAAGTTAGCAGAAAGGCAAAGGCTGAATCTTCCACCACTGAAAAGGAGCACTATGCCTATTTATCAACTGTTTGAGAAAACCATTGGAAGCTCTGACCCTGGACAAGTAAAGGTGACTAAAAGTACACAGTCACCCTATCAGTCATCATCATCAGTATCACGGCCTCTTCCAAGTCCAAGTCCCACTCAGCCACACACACACATGTGTTGAGTACCCAGAAGCAGTAACCACAACAGCTGTTGGCCATATCCTGCCAGCCCACACTGAGTTCCTGAGAAGGAGTCAAAAACTTCACAAAAACATTCTCAAAGACACATGTGGAATGGCAAGGTTGCCAAGATGTTGGAAGTGGACATACTGTTGTATTCTTTTGTAGAAAACCAAGGTTTCAGAGAACTGATGTCATGTGTAGCTCCACGCTGGCATATCCCTAGCCACAGTTATTTTTTCAGGTCGACCAGAATTGTATAAGCAGGTGGTTAGTGTAGTAGGCAAAGGGCTGAAAAGTGCTAAAGGCAAGAAAATCCACCTGTAAAATAATGGAACAAGAAGCGCAACCCCCAACACCTCTAAGTGCAGTATTGGATACCAGAAGTTGATATAGTTCCCTTTGAAACCCCCCCCATTGGGTATACTTACGTTATAGAGAGGTTTTGCCTGCCTCTCAGTATTAAACGTTTATCCTGGATATTGGAGCGTCACTCCAGGTTAAATGACATCTTCACTGGCTCCAAAAGAGTTGTAAATTAAATGTTATAAATATTTTAAAATGTTGTTCCCTCAGTTATCTCACACATTAATATCCAATATGCAAACTTCTGAGGGAACTATTTACTGATTAGAATAGTATAAGTATACAACCCTTCACTTAATGTGGGAGTTACAGATATATTGTAACTTCTCCTGAGGAAGTGGCAGAACTTATAGCCACGAAACGCGTTGAGCTTAATAATACCAATTGTGGGTAATTATTCTTTTTTAACTTTTTTATTTTAAAATAGCAAGTGCACTATTCTTCTCTTAACTAAAGCCTATTGACTAGACCCTCACGGCTGGATAGACTGGTAGTTACCACTGGCCTTACATTGTGGGACCTATCTGGGCTCTTTAGAGCATTTTTTATTTCATTTTCTTTTCCTTTTTATCTTGATTTAATAAATTATGATTTTACTTTATTTTTATCTGTAACCCCCACATTAAGTGAAGGGTTGTATATTTATACTATTCTAATCAGTAAATAGTTCCCACAGAAGTTTGCATATTGGATATTAATGTGTGAGATAACTGAGGGAACAACATTTTAAAATATTCATAACATTTAATTTACAACTCCTTTGGAGCCAATGAAGATGTCATTTAACCTGGAGTGACGCTCCAATATCCAGGATAAATGTTTAATACTGAGAGGCAGGCAAAACCTCTCTATAACGTTTGTATACCCTATTGGGGGGTTTCAAAGGGAACTATAGCAACTTCTGCTCCTAGAAGTGGTCCCACTGCCGTAACAGTAACTGGAGATCAGCACACAAAAACAATTTTGTAATGCAGCAAACAAGTCAGAGATAGCTGGGTCAGCAAAGAGAATGCAAATGCAGACAATATCAGTAATACAGGAGAATAGTCAAGAACACAAGGCCAGGGTCAAAATGCAATAGAAATTACCTCAGTGGTTAGCTTGAATAATTGGGTGCTGAGTGTCAAACTGTGCTGGAATGAGAATCCTCAAAGACCAATGAAAGTCCAGTGATGTGACACTGTCAAAATTATGATACTGTCCCTTTTTTGCAAATAATTGTGGTCACAAGAATCCCTGAATCTTTCATAATTTGCAGATGCAAAAAACCTGAGGCTGTCATCATTGTAATTTGGAGTGAAAACATTGTTTTCCTCTAACATGTTCATCATTCTCACAAACTGAGCTACTCCTCATCCCACCTAGGCCTGGCCCTGTAGAGCTCTTCCAGGTGAATGTAAATGGCACTGCCATAAATCCAGTCTCAGAAGCGCGGTTTCTAGGGGTGATAATTGACAAGTCTCTCTCATTCTCCCCTCATATTAATGCCATTGCTAAATCCTGTCGCTTTCGTTTGCGTAACATTGCTAAAATCCGTCCCTTCCTCTGCTTCTCCACAGCTAAAATTCTTATACATGCAATCATCCTCTCCCACATGGACTATTGCAACATTCTTCTGTCTGGCATTTCTGCCTCCCATCTCCATCCACTTCAATCTATATAGAATGCTGCAGCACGAATTACTCTTCTGTCACCTAGGTTTGTCCCTGCCCCGCTCCTACTCAAAACTCTCCAATGGCTGCCTATCAAACTCCGGATATCTTACAAAATCTTACTTCTCCCTTTCAAGACACTTCTCTCCTCTACTCCTTCGTACATTTCCACTCTGATCTTCCGTTATACCCCATCCCGCCACTTACATTCGGCCAATGATTGTCTTCTCTCAGCTCCTTTTGTGTCTACAGCCCTGTCACGTATCAAACCTTTTTCTCTTATTGCTCCGTATCTATGGAATGCTCTACCATCCAACCTGTGCCGCTCCACCTCTCAGATAACCTTCAAATCTCACTTAAAAACACACTTCATGAATAAAACCTCGACATGCTAGAAGGCACTGATGTTGTACAATGAATGCTCTTATAAAATATTTACTTTACTGATGTCCTCTATCACCATCAGAACTAGCACTGTATTCAGCACTTGACCCTTATGTACTATGTATGTTTCCCATTACCACTTTAGATTGTAAGCTTTCAGGCAAGGACCTCCCACCCAATGTTTCACTTTACAAAGAGTTAACATTAAATGTCCCTGAGAAAGCAGCTGTAGAGCATACATTATTTCAGTCTGTAGGCTCAGTCAGAATTTCAATAGATTTGTATACCTTTAAACTGTGGTTGTATTGCTATCTTCCCTGTCTGACCTGTTTTGGAGTGGCCATACATGAACAAAGCACATAATATATTGCAGACAAAAGATAAATGAGCCTGTTATGCAAAATTATTGCTAATAGTTCAGCTTTTTAACACTTTCAGTGCCACAAGGTGTGCAACGCACATCCCTGTGGCACTGAAAGAGTTGCAGGAGGGAGGATTTATGTGGTGTGCATACTTAATTGCAAATGGCAATGTGTGTCTCCATCACCAAGGAGAGGTGGTCCCCACACTTAGCTCTAGCATCTGACCTTAGTGCATCTTTCCCATTGTCTTATCCTTTGTAAAAAGTCCCCTGTAACTTTAACTTTTTTGTGTGCCAGAGAGGTATACAACACATTGCTTTGCATACCACCCCTGCCCCTCCAGCACTCAAAAGGTTAATGTGCCTAGGCCTTTCATTACAAACTGTTCAATATGAAAATTAAAATATTAGGCCTATAAGGTGGATCAATAATATTTAATATATACTTAGATTGTAAGCTCTACGGGGCAGGGACCTCTTATCCTAATGTATACTCACCTGCTGTTCCCCTTATGACTGCCTATATAAACACTTAATCACCGCACTTATTGTACCCCTTCTATATTAAATGTAATCTGTAAAGTACCAAGTACACCGGTTGGTGCTATATAAAAATACAATACAATACAACACAAATATCTAATGTTGATGGAGTCCTCATTTGCAAGCTTATTTGTTGGTTTTCTGGAGAAGCATAAGATTTTCCTACTTCCTAATTTATTCAAAAGTGCCACTTATTGGTAGCACTTCAAAGACAATGGCCTAGATGCGCTAAAATTCGAAGAGGGCTAAAAATGTTGATGTCCAGTCGGAGCAGTGTCATAGGCATATCGACAGAATTCAACAAAGTGTCTACAACATTACATCACCAGCACTCTGACAAAAAGATGCCCACATCAACATAAAGCTGACAGGTTTAAAAATTTTTATTAATCACATTGAAAATGGTCTAGTTCCATATGGAAATGAGACTTAATGAGACAAATTCAGATGCAAGGGAGTGTGTTGAGATGTTAATATGGCTGTTCATCACATTCACTAAACTCCGATAGCAGCCTCTGCTGTCAGAGTTCACAGTCTCAAGTTCTCTTACCTGTGGCTGTCGAAGCTGGGATCTCCCTGTAGCTCTCTGAGGAACCAGATTAAGTGTGACATGTATCCCTAATGTACCATGGCTTTTGTGCTTGGTTATAGATAAATTGTTTTAGAAAAAATGTTTGGAAGTATGAAATGAAACTAGCATGACACTATATGAAAGCAGGATCACAATATGTTATACATGAGATCATTCAGGCAATAGTTACATGGAACAATCAGGACAAAAATTTAAATTTAAGGAATCATCAGGGTGACACTGCATATCCTACTCTGCAGGTCTAATTAAATGCTATCAGTGTGGAGATGAAGAATTAAAGTGATGTACTAAATAGAGAATCACAATATAATCCTAGGGTCAAGCACAAACACACACCTTTGCCCTTAAAATATTATCTGTTAATGTAAGTTATATTAAACACTGATCTGCTTTTGCATATAGGGTTGTTTACAGAGAACTAATCTGAAAAAAAATAGCAGAAACAGGGTATCTCGTTGGGTGCCTGGATTATGTTCATGAATGGAGGAACACTGAGTAGAAGGCTCACAGAACACTTTACCTGTAAGCATGATGGCATTTCTCCAAGAATCACTTGACTTTACCAACCAATGTTACCTTGTATATCACTATGCAAAAGCTTGGGCTACAATTTGTGTTTATGTGCACAAGCACAGAAACACTACCATGATTACATGTAACAAGTTTTTGCAGAACACTCAATAATGTGCTTCACCCTTTAAGGACCAGGGGTGAATACTTCAAAGCCCGGCATGCTCATGTTTAAATATTGTGTCTGCCTGGCTGCTCGAACATGATTGCATGGCTCTTGCTGTCTCTCTATCTCTCTCACCAACAGGCCCTCCCCCAAAAGAGATTGCATGCTTATGTTTTCTTTCTCAGCTCGAGGAACCAAGTTTCTCTCTGACACCAAGTAGTGTCTCATCTAAAACAGAATGAGCCACAATCTTCAGTGCATTTTAATGTGCACAGAAATGGCATGACACAGGCAGGGGATAGCTCCTTTCACAACTATCAACCTGACAATCCCTCATGTTCTTTTATAGGTTCATTTATCTTTATCTCTGTGTATTATAGTGCAGATTCGGCCCAAGCTGAAAAGTCACATGTCACATCACTGAGATAAAGATAAATTAATCTATAATAGAACATGCCAGGTTGTCAAGTTGACAGAATGGGAGCACAGAGCTTTGTGCTGCATCCGTAGCTTTGTGAAGTAGGGGGTCTTACTCTGGCAGTGGATGCTTTACCAAGCATTCACCCAGTTTGCCAAGCATCTGCTTCTTCGACAAGGCAGATGCTTCAACAAACTGGGTGCCTGCTTGGTGGATCATCTGCTTCTTCGACAAGGAAGGTGCTTCACCAAGCTGTGTGTCTGCTTGGCAAATCATCCGTACAAAGCATACATCAGACAAAAAAATAAGAAATAAGAGAGCTACCCTTATTACAGCACAAACCCTCCCTTCTCAAGAAACCTGGGTTAATAAGCTGTAACTCCTGCATCCAGCTTTCTGTAACTCACTCGGTCAAGGCAGGTGTACTTCAGCAGTAGAATCATTACAAGGGACTTGTTGCTGGCTCATGTACTGCCTGCGATCTCCTGGCAGCTAATTACATTTTTTGGTGTGGCACTCAAGGGGTTAAGCTACATATTGAACAAAGGGATAAAAATCTTAGATATGTTTGTTCGATACATGGCTTAACCATTTGAGTGCCACACCAAAAATGTAATTGCCTACCAGGAGAACACAAGCAGTACATGAGCCAGCTACAAGTCCCTTGTAATGATTCTACAGTTGCAGTTCACCTTCCTTGACCGAGTGAGTTACAGAGGGCTGTTTTTTTACATTTAAAGAGATTTCCTTGTTGGGACTTTCTAGTCTTGTCCCTCGTGTTTATGTATTAGTGTTTATCTCAGAGAGCACCCTGCTATTCAAGCATTTTATTTCTGGATTTAAGTATATTTACTGGTGCTGGCCAATCCTTGTTCTGTATTCTTTTAGGAAACACAGTGTTGGGGACATCATTTGGGCATTCTGGGGGTTTAAATTCTTGTATGCTGCCAAGTATCTTTGTTTTGATAAAGGTCACTGCGCGTTACAGCATTCCACAACAGCAAGCATATAGATCTCAATCTGCTAGGTTATTTCCTCCAGTTGGTTCCATTTTGAGTCATATGAACACACAGCTTATTCCCCACTGCTCCAACCATCCCCCCAGTCCTCTTGCACATACACACACACACAGTGAACATCATGCATTGAAACAACCCACAAGACTTTTAGGCACTCTCACATGCCCTTATATTAACACTAGTTATTTTTTTGTTTAGGATTTAATTAGTTATAATTTGTTATTGATAGTGCAGCTAATAACCCTTTCAGTGCCACAGAGGTATGCAATGCACATCTCTATGGTACTCAGTGCTGTCCATGGTGCTGAAACTGTTCTCTCCACTCACCTACTGGTCAAGTAGGGAAGCAGGGAGAGAATGCTGTTCAACTTCAGAATTAACGTAGTGTTGGAGATGTGTGAAGAGAGGACATCCCTTCTACATCAGCAACACTTCGACAATCCTCTATTCTAATAGGAACCTTCTCCATCCCTCCCCTTGCATCTGGCAATTTTAGTGAATATGTCAATGTGTGTGTAGATCGAAATGTCAAAGTGTTTCAAACACATCGACAAGATCATACCGACACAGCATCAACCTTTAGGGCATCTGAGCCAATATCTTTTTCTTCTGGAAATACTCAGTTGAGTCTTAACTTGATTTTCCTCTGTGTCCAATCAATGGCATACAGTGGGTAATTTGCTTTGCCTTCCAGCTGGTAGACCGAATCCAAATTTCTATAAATGAGCTCTGCTACCTTCCCTGTGTAGTTAGTTTGGTCCTACAAAACTGGAGGACGGAGGTCTTACCTCTTCCACAACTTAGCCTCCTATATTTCAGTATTAATATATAATTTATTGTTTTACCTTATGGAAACGGCGTAACCGCAGTTATATCTCCAGATTGTGCCATCCCGATTCCAATCTCTCACCATCAGGCTATGAGGTATGTGCAGCCTCCTGGGGTCCTGTCTAATCACTACAGTGCTCTGCACAGCTCCCCTGACTTCATCTGGTCCCAAGAGCTTATTTGGAAAGCGCGCGCTCAACAGATCTATCCGAATCTGGAAACCAGAAGTGACAGAGTGTGCGTTCCACGGATTGAACATAGAAGGGAACCGAAGTGGCTTGAAGCTCTATAAGAGAGGCATGTTCGGATGGCGTCCTGGGCAAAAGGGTAGTGTTACTGTATGTTCCTGATTTAGTCAAGGTTAAATCTTTATACAATGTCTACTTCTAAAGATGTTAAAGGTGACAAACCTAAGGCAACTGACACCTCTAAAGGGCAAAAGTCGGCTCCAAAATCTAAAAGCTTTGCAGGTTGTGACCAAAAGCTCCCAGTGTCTGACCCAGTGAAACTCTCTACAGAATACCTAAAGAAGGCAATGGGTAGTGATGTACCTATACAGTTCCCAGATTTCATCACATGGATGAAAAATTAAATGCAGGAAACTTTTACATCTATACAGGAATCTGCACGCAAAAGACCAAGAGGATCAGACCCTGACGAAGGACCCTCTAGAAGACAAAAGGAAGATGAAGAAAGTTTCCTGAAATTAAATTAGGTCCCTCTTCCACTGAAGAAGGGGAAATCACTGATGAGATAGGCAGCTTCAGTACTGATCGAATGGATAATCTGGTGAGTTCTATGAGAAAATCATTGGGGCTTTCTGAAGTACAGAAGGATTTAAATATAATGGATACAGCCTTCGTGGGATATAAGAAAGATTTCAACTCATGTATCCATCTGCAGTGGAGGAGACATCCAGTTGGTCCACACCACCTAAAGTTGATGCAGCCATAGCCCAGACAGCATGGAGAACTACCATACTCCTGGGGGATGGTACTACATTCTGTTATGCAATGGATAAACGCGTCAATAGCGCGCTTAAAAAACAATTTACCATTGTTGGTCAAAACCTCAAAACAGAAGCTGCCATGGCCTCTATGTTTCGTACACTCCGAATGTGGTTAACAAAAAGAAAAAATAGAATCCACAGTATCCAGGTCACGTGTATTAAAAGATTTAACTACAATTAAGAATGCCATCAATTATTCATGCAACGCTTCAAAGGATAATATACGTCTACTTGCAAGATCATCATCATTGTCTGTGACAGCTAGACATGCTCTGTGGATTAAGTCCTGGGATGCTGACCTTTCCTCTAAAAACAGGCTGGTATCTCTGCCCTTCATTGGTACAAAATTGTTCGGAGACCAGAATGAAGAAATCATCTGGGGGTAAGAGTCCTTTTTTCCCCAGTTGAAATGACCCAGAAGCCCTGCCGGAACCACTCAGTATCGGAAACAGCCCTTTCAAGAAGCACGTCAATATCAGCCTGGGAGAAAATATAACCAGAAGAGACTACGTCCACCCTAGTCTCAAAGTTCTAGAAATCGCAGAGTTTTACAGAAAAAAGGTCGGTTAAACCAATGAAGCCATCACAACCCCTTCTATCCCTCCAGTAGGGGGCAGACTGGAGGAATTCCATCAAGCCTGGGATCTCATTCATCCGGACAACTGGTTAATGGACATAGTAAAGAGGGGGTATGCTCTGGAATTCAGAACTTTCCCAAACAAACATCACTTCATAAAGTCTGCTGTCAATAACAAGAGCAAGACGTTACAGATAAAACAAGCTCTTCAACTCCTTATCCACAACTGAGTGATAGAGGAAGTTCCCAAAAGTCAGCAGTTCAGGGGCTTCTACTCCAATCTCTTCTCTGTTTTAAAGCTTACAGGGGACTTACGTCTTATTCTGGACTTAAAAGAACTGAACAAACTGCTGAAAATACGTCACTTCAAGATGGAAACAATAGCGTCAACCTTGAAGTTAATTCAACCCCACTCCTTCCTTACCAGAATAGACCTGTGGGAAGCCTACTATCATATCCCGATACAGGAGAAACACAGGAGATTCCTGAGATTTCACATTTTCGGCCAGCACTATCAGTACCGGACCCTCTCGTTCGGACTAGCATCAGCACCAAGGGTCTTTATCAAAGTCATGGCCATTGCCATGGCAGAACTCAAAAAAGTTAATCTGATCAAAGTAATTCCGTACTTAGATGATATCCTAATCGTGGAAAGCTCATACCAACAGTCAGTCGTAAGTACCAACATTTGCATCGACTTCTTCCACAGAATGGGATGGCTAGTCAACATCCAAAAAAGCTCTCTTCAACCAGCCCAGAATATATTATTCATAAGTATCAACTTCAATACCAGAAAAAATCTAGCCACCTTGTCCAGGGTAAGACAGAGGCGAATAAAAAACAAAGTAGAACTAGTCCTACAAAAGAAATTCCACAGCCTGAAGTATTTTCAGAAACTTCTAGGACATCTTTCACCAACAGTCCAAGTTCTGCCTTGGGCCAAAGTTCACTTCCGCTTGACACAAATCAATTACAGAAAGAATCCTCTCAACCCCTATCACAGGATTCCACTACTCAGTCCTGCCAGGTAAGAATTACATTGGTGAAACCACCTGTCAAATCTCTCCAAAGGCCAGTCTCTGATAGAGCGAGAATGGAATACTCTGTACACGGACGCCAGCAAATCCGGTTGGGAAAGGATCTGGAACAACAACATTATTCAGGGATCCTGGTCCCACCAGGAATCAAGGCTTCATATCAACAAGCTGGAGCTTCTGGCTGTCTGGAAAACCCTAAAATAGTTAAAGAAGGACCTACAGGGATCTGCAGCCCTCATAAGATCAGACAACACCTCGATAGTTCAGTACCTGCTCAGTCACGGAGGAACAAGAAGCCCTCAGCTAAATACCCTGGCACTAAAGATTCTTTGCTGGGCAGAGAGGATGTATCAACAAACTTCCTACCAGGCCAACTAAATGTCCAGGCGGACTTTCTAAGTCATCACAAAATAGACCCAGGAGAATGGAGTCTGAACAAAGCAGTTTTCCAGTCCATAACAAAAACCCAGGGTGTACCATCAGTAGACCTCATGACAACAAACCTAAACAACCAGTGCCCAGTGCACATATCAAGGTGGTACGAACCACAGGCTTAGGTGGAGGATGCGCTCCAAATTCCTTGGACCTTTCATCTAGCCTACCTATTCTCACCACTTCTCCTGATGACAGAGGTGGTAAGAAAAATAAGAAGTGACAAATCCGATGTAATCTTGATAGTCCCAGATTGGCCTTGGAAACCATGGTATTCAGACCTCCTCCAGATGTCAGTCAGACAACCCATCAACCTGCCCAACATCCCAAACCTTCTACTTCAGGGACCTCATCTATATCCCGAACCAACCTTCTTCCATCTCAAGGCTTGGAGGCTGAGCGGCAATCATTAAGTCTACTGGCATTTCTGACTCCATAATTGAAACAATTCTGAAAGGACAGAAACCCTCATCTTCTAAAATTTATTATAGGGTTTGGTCCGTTTTCCATAAATGGTGTTCCGCAAACAACATTCATCCATCTCAACATCAACAATTTTAGATTTTCTGCAATCAAGATTTCAGAAAGTTCTCAAGCCAGCATCATTAAAGGTAAAACTCTCTGCTCTGTCGGCAATCCCAACACCATTTGCTGACAATTCTCTTATCAAACTATAAGTGCCTTCTATCTCAAAGATTAAACCCACAATCAGGGAGACCATCCCTCCTTGGGATTTGAATCTGGTTCTTCAACAGCTGTCATTTCATCCATACTTCGAACCCATGGTAGATTTCTTTGAGACACCTGACCTTGAAGACTACCTACTTAAAGGCCATAACATCTGCCAGGCATGTCAGTGAACTGCAAGCCTTAGTTTGTGAAAAAAACATGATTTTTCTGTGGAAATTCCCACACAGAAATTAGATTAAATTTCTGCCTTTTCATTACTGCGAATACGTTTCTCAGAAGCACTTTACCTTTTTCCATGAAGCAATGCTTTGGAGGGCTCTATATCATTCAAAGGGTTATAAGGTTTATTTAATAAAATATGGTTCTTATTTTTCCACTTGGTGTAGCATTTAAAATGAAGCACCAAATGATATGCTATAAATAATACATTTTATTTTATTTTATATGTAAGATTACTGTTCATTTGAAACGTCCTGTTTTGCAAGACCAAATATAGATTTTGTTAAATGTATTCTATTTTCACAAGGTTTAATTAAAGTGATAGTAATATATTGATTTAATGACATTTAATAAGGTACCTAGCAGAGCTGAAATCACACTAGTTAGAAAGAAATACTTCATTTGAACAGTCTCCCGCTAGTTAGAAAGAAATACTTAATTTGAACCGTCTACAACGTATGCTTGCAAACCAGGCACACGCTGTAGACCGTTAAATGAAGTATTTCTTTCTAACTAGTACGAGACCATTCAAATGAAGCATTTCTTTCTAACTAGCATGATTTTGTTTCTGCTGAAGAGCCACAGGATGTCAGTGAAAGGGGAAGTAAGGAGGAACTTTGCAAGCTTATACAACTTCGAGAATAGGTTTGTCCAGAATTCCCTCTGTGGACTCTGAAATGCCACCCAGAGTCTGTCCCCCACTTGACCCTAGGTGCGAGCATTTTTCCTGCCGTACAGGGCAAGCATGCAACACATGATCCGGATTTCCACAGTAGAAGCAAAGGCTCCTCCTACTGCACCTAGCCCTCTCCTCCTCCAAAAGGCGCATGAAACCTAGCTGCATAGGTTCCACCCCAGCAGGGTTAGAATTAGGAGGCATGGCAGGTGAGGGAGGACAGGGCGGGCGTAAGAAAGTAGGTGCCAACCGAGGCAAGGTTTTACGGCCTTGTTCCTTAAACGAAGGCCTCTTACAGATTTGTGTATCAATCAAGATGGTAACTGAGATCAGCTCCTCCAGATCACCAGGCAGGTCTCAGGCTGCCGTCTCATCTTTAATTGTGTCACACAAGCCCTAGGAGAATTCAGCAACTAAGGTTTCATTGTTCCACCCTACATCCACTGCCAGAGTATGGAACTCAATAGCGTACCTGCACCCTGCCGTATTGTCATAAGTCATTTGGCAGTGGAGGTTGCGCGCCCAGGAACATCAAAAACTCTCCGAAAGGAGGCCACAAATTCTGTGAAATTGTAGACTATGGGGTTTTCCATCTTTCTTAGTGGATTGGCCCAGTACAATGCCTTGCTGGATAGGAGGGAGATCAGGAATCACACCTCACTCAGCAGGGAATGCATCTGGTACCATCTCCAAATATATTCCCAGCTAATTGAGGAGCCCCCTACACATTGTAGGTTCCCCATCGTATCTTTGGGGTAGAGGAGCATAGCCAGACAACCCTCTACTTATGCCAGCTTCAGAGGTTGTAGCATCAAATGATGCAGGTGCTGGGGTTGCCACTGGTTGTGGAGCAAAGCGGTCTAGGTGAGCAGTGCGATTTAACAGTGTCTGCATAGCAAAAGACAATTGGTCAATTCTCTAGTCTTGAGAATCCATTCTGGACAGGATGCTCTGATTAGGTGGACTGTCTGTAAATTCATTAGACATGGCCCTTACGTACTGTCACGGTAATCAGGCAAAGAAGGACAGACACAAAGATGAAATATAACCACCTTTATTTATTATAACAGCAATAATGGTAGAGTCCACACAGAACTCCAGACAAATGCAAATAGGACCCAAGGTCCCTCCGGAGTTGCACACTATGCTGTGCACTGCACTGCTCAAGATCTCGAGACTAGGGAAGCTGCTCAAGTTGGACAACCAAAGAATGGTAGAATATGTGTAAGTCTCCACTTCGTCTGCAAACGGAGGCAACAGAGAGTGAGAGCAGACCAGAGCCAGGACGTGTCAAGACTACAGGTCAGGCAAGCAGGTAATGTAGGGAGTGAGTAGGCAGCCAGAGTCACAGGTCAGACAACCTGGGGACTACACGGAACAAGAGTAACCAGGCCACTGATCAGGCAACTGGAGACTATGCTTAGTGAGTAGGAACCAGGGGCGCTGGTCAGGCAAACTGAGGACTACAAGGAGCGAAAGTAACCAGGCCCACAGGAAAGGCACTGGTCAGGCAAGCCCAATTAATTTGAATGAGATGACACATTTTCAGCATCGGACAAATCTATCCATAAACCAAATCATTGAAGTTTTACTCATCTCTACTCATTACTAAAATGTGCACAACACAGAGCACATTAAGTATAATAATAAAATTAATAAACATAATGTAGGGAATTCATTATTATGAACTATCTTGGGAACTAATTGCTTTGAGAGATTCTGGTTCTCCAAGGGCTTACTGAAGTTCAGCCATTGTCCATAAAAATGTATGTTAAAGACGAGGAAACTGTTAGTGTGGGGATGGCTGAAAGAAATCCTCCTGTCCTGTGACGTTATAAACAGGATATGGGGCAGCCCTGAACATCATTAACATCACACTACCTTCTCATTCTTCAAAGTTCTGAAAATAAAACATAAGGAAAAAACCTTTAAGGTAAGACATTTTCACAGATTATTTTACTTTTAAGATTATTTTTCTTTCCGATTCTGGATTTGCAATACTGAATACATCTTTGCATTCTGTTGTACAGAAAGCAAGTGGCTTTCTTCCTTTAAATAACATATGGAAGTTTGTTGTTTCAATATAATATTAATTTTAATCACTTTTTTGTCATTTTTTTACTTCATAGCCTACACTTATACTTAGTACTAAACATTCATCCCCTTAGGTATCAAAGATATATTTCTTCTCTTGTCTGAGTATTTTATTTTACTTCATTTCTGCATCTCTCCTATAGATGTTTTCAGGCTTCTTCCTTACAAAATGTTTTAGTTATGCTCCCCTTATTAAGATATAGAAATTGACATTGCTTACTTAGTTAAGAAAAAAGAACTATAGCTTGTTTCCTATATGTAGATTTTTATGTCTGCATTAGTAATATCATGCATCTGAAATAAGAATAGGGGGAGATATTCCACAATACATGGATCAAATTTGACATATCAATTACTTTTAGCATTGAGAGTTGAGACTTGCTATGAAACACAATCTATTTACACAAACAAATGTTCCTAATGTGGTTTAAAAACACTGCTCCACCATATACACGTGCCTTTCCCCACACAACTGTAAAGGGCTGTATACATGTATGGTGCTATATAAATAAAGATACATACATTCATGATTCTTACTTTTTTCTTTCTACATATAGGATAATGCAGTTTAGATTAAAATCCATTCCTATTTTGCTGATTCTGAAACAGCATCCAAAATCAACTATATATTGATTAGAAAACTTTTATTTTTAGTTCTATAAACAGATTATGCTAAAACTAGTTTAAGAGCACGTTACACGGGCCACAGTGCCACTGCCACCTGGTTGTGGGGCAGTCATGCGCAGTAGCAACTGTCCGCGCTGTGGCTGATACAAAGCTGGACGCTCCGAAGGAGCGTCCAGCTCTTTATCAGCCGCGGCGCGGGCAGTCTCTACTGAGCATGACTGCAGCACGCGCAGCAGTGTCTACTGCGCATGACGCGGCGTTACACACGTTTTAGCGAATTATTATATAGGATAGGTAGTAGTCGTATAAGTGATTTTGAAAACTGCTTCAGAATTACCAAAGTTGTTTTTAGGTGATGCGATCCCTTTAGGCATATCTTGTTTCAGACAACTACACCAATTTACTTATTAGGTATGCATTAATATTGGACTTAAAAGAAGTAAGTGAAATCCCTGGTGGGCTCTGAAATCTACCATCTAGCTTGCAGATTAGTACATTCTGCCAGTGCAGCTCATTTTCTCTGCTTGTATGTTGGCATGCAAACCATCCATCTGCACTCTGGGGCTTGTACTAGAATGTATAATCATTTTAGGGTATGCAGTTGCATGCACTCCATCACCATTAAACTTTTATGCATGCAAGCCCTGGACAACACCAATACAGCATGCAAAACAAAACAGTTTAATTATGCGGGGATTTCCTCTGTTGGCATATGGTGCACAGGAACAGAATGTCACAAAATGCCAACACAATCCTACATTGTTTTCCCCTAGCTGCAAATGATGTAAATGGGGGCATTTATGAAGTAGATAGGTAGACACATGCATTGCAAAACATCTAGTCAAAGCACGTATCTTAGAGCTGGATCATATTAGTATACTCCCTATTGTTTCCTAGATCCCAGAACCTATTGTTTTGGAGTTTAGGGTTACTAATGCAAGGGTTCACATCAACCATCAATTGTTTATGCTAATATGTTGACAATCGCCCAATACAGATAATGATTAAGGTTCTTGCAATGTAACAATTTACTTAACTGCCAGTTTTGAAGTTTCTGGTTGTTTTGGTATTGGTTAACTGGACTATTAGTGATGCTCATGAAGACATGACAGATGCTCCAGTGACAAGCACTGGGAGAAGTTGTCATCCACAGGAACTTAGTGTCTGATCTCTTCTGATATATAATTTCTTGGATATGTATTTGGCTAAATCTCCCAAACTGGAAAATGAACAACTGGTAGATTTTCTTAACTGGAATGTAATCTAGGCCTTTATTTGAAAACGAAAAAAAAAAAAATTACAACAATAAACTGTTCCCTATCTTTCAATAAATGTCCTATCCAGTTATCAAGGTTATCCAATAGTTTGCAACCTTCTGTGTGGCCTTGTATTAGATGCTCTCCCAAAGTCTAAATATACTATATTTATTGGTCAGGTTCCTACACATTACTTGATAGATGTTCAACAGACATATTTGAAATATTGATTTCCAGTAATAAATATTTAAATATTAATTTAAATTATAGACATGTCTGATTTTTATCTCCAATTTTTTGTTACATTTGTGTTTAATCACATTGAACACATCTACTTTGTTCCCTAAAATTTGTTCTCCAAGGTGCATAAACCTATATGTATATTAAGCCATCCTAGATTACTTTTGACCAATTTTTGTTTATATAGTCTCCTTTTAGTATTTCATCTCAAATTATGAGTTTTGATGATTTCCACATTTTATAGTTAAAATATTTTAAATGAACAGTTGCTTGACTCAATCTTCTTAACTAATTCAAACTAAAACACTATTGTGATCACTTTTTCCCAAATATTCACATACATTTTACACCATATCTACATTATTGCTTATCACTAGCCCCAAGAAATCATTATTTTGGATTGGTTCTTCCACTAACTGTGACATGTAGCTATCCACAGGTATGCTCATAAACCTTAGCTGCCTGACAAGTCTAATTACTCCAGTCAATATCCATAAAGTTAATACCTCCCATAATTTAAGTTACCCAAGATAAACATATTTTTTAAAGGAGAAGTAGCATCTCCTAATAATAACTTAACTTTAATATGGCCAGAAAATTGGAATGGTCACTATGAAATATGCCTTTTATATCCAACTATATGAACATGATGTTCACAAATGATTGAAGATGTTTTGCTGTGCAATATATTTCAAACCCCCTCTGGTCATTAAAGGGTAAAATAGGCTCAATCACTCTCCCTGCAACAAAGTGCATTGCTCACCTACATGGACATGGCCTCCATGACTGTTTGAAAATTATCTCAAGAAAAATGGCACATGGAAATTCAGTCTTCCATTAGGATTTTCTGACCATATTAAGGTAAATTTGTGTGTGGGGATAAGGTTTTCTCTCTTAACTTGTAATATTTTGAATGTCATTGTTCCCTGTAATTAGGGATCAGTGAAAATATTGGCCTCAAACTGAAATCGGCAAAAAATGGCACTTTCCACATGGCAAATAATTTCCAGCGAAAAGTGCAGATTTTCCTCTTTTTCCCTGCTTTTTTCGCCTCGCTCATTCCATTGAAATCAATGGGAAAATTTAAGTTACACACAACACATAACAAATAGTATTTTATTTCCCAAAGGCATAGTATAAAAGGGGTATGAGAGTGCCTGTGTTGGGGGGGGCATGGGGAAAGAATCAGTTGAACAGGGAATGGTTTTTTGGGGGGATTGTTTACTGGAATTGGTGGGGCAGTTAATAAAAAATAAATCCTAAATAAAATTAAAAAACAACCCATAAGACATTGTACAAAGGGGTCTGAGGAGGGTGCCTGTCTGTGTTGGTGGGTGGAGTCTGAGGAATGAATCAGCTGAACATGGACTTTGTTTTGGGGAGGCTCTTGACTGTTATTGGAGGGACAGTTAATAAAAAAAGAAATTTGTATGTAAAGTGATAGAGACAGGAATCCCCTGACATAAGCTGCCACTTGACTTGATAGAGTATTTTGTAGAGGATGATTTTTTAGATTTGTTGTTAGAGGCCTTTGTAGGACTTAGACTTATAAAGAGACCCAAGCCCTAAGGAAACATTGATTTGTAGGACTTAATCTTGTCACAAACAAACCCCCCAAAAATTGTTTTTTTTTTAAGACTATTTTTTTAAATTGATTTTTTATTTATTTATTTATTTATTTTCAAAGCACAAGCCCTGAGTAAAAAAATAAAAATGCCCTACTGGCCTCGTGCCAGCAGGTCACGTTGGCCAGTGGCTATTGGCCATTGTCAGATGTCCTCCAGAGTCCACAGTTGTGGAATTTGCAACTGCTGTTCTTACAGCTCCTGCTGAGTTGTTTAAGCAGCAGGATGATTAGGCAGCTGAAGGGGAATGGGATCAACAATAGCATTAACATGGGTGGTGGATGATGAAGGATCCACTTGCCATGACTGGCTTCAGTTATGCGCCTGAGGCAGTAGCAGCATAATAAGTAGCCCCCAGGCTATGTGGAGAAAAGAAGAAGTTGGCCAATAATTCTTCTCTACCTGCCCCTCCTCCAAAATCATGAGTGTGTTTTTATTAGAATAGGATTTTTTTCCTTGAGAGAAGGAACTGTGGCTCTCATCAGCAACTGCAATGTGCAGAGTGCATGTGTGGTAGATAACATGTGGAGAGTCAGGACATAACTGTATCCAAACACCATGACACCCGAAACCAAGTACTGCTGCGCGCTCTATACCCCTTGTCCAGACCAGGCTAAGGACAAATGACAACTTGCTGACATCAACAGAGTGGCTATCATTTGGCGGGGGAGGTAACGATGAATAAGATGGATTGGCAGAAGATGTAGTTACCTAGAAGGTGATGGCGAGCTAGTTTCACTCATCATGGAACTTTCACTCTCTGCCTGGGTTGCTCTATTCTTCTTCCTCTTTGATCTCCGCCTCACCTTTTGTTGCCTTTATGGAGAGTTAGGGGGTACAGCAACAGTGGTGCTTGATTTCTGTTGGTGGATGTTTGGCTTTAACATGTTTGACATAGATGTCATGATGTCTGTGTTTCATGTGTGATATCAGGGAGCTTTTGACAAGGTGTGTTCCCTTCTTTTCTCCCAGAAAAATAGTCCCACACCCATGACTTCATGGGGGAGGGAACAGGCGGAGAAGACTGGCCTATTTCATCCTGTCCTCCACATTCCCCTTTACTGTCTGTGGCAGCTGACAATGTTGCTGCTGTTGCTGCTACTGCCTCCGATTCAGCACTGCAACTAGGACCAGAAGTATTGCTGGTGCTAGCAAGTGGAACCTGTCCTAGTCCTGCATCACTTGTTTACCACATTCCCACTGTGTCCATGGTGGTCTGTGGCACGCTAGCTTGCTCCTCAGCACCCTGCTGCCCTTGCAACTCAGCATCAGGTGGAATTAAAGCAGTTGCAAATTCCTCTAATTCCAAATGTCACTAGTGGTGTTGGTGATGCCCATCCTCATCCCTGTCTGCCATTCCTTCTCAGTTTCTGCTAAAAAGGCAATCAATGTCTCTTCACCCCAGCTTCTCCAGCATCATCATCACCACCCCCAATAGTCTCTATGTGCTGCTGCTCTATTACAAACATCTTGCTGCTGCTTGGAGGATGTGATGAGCAATGTGACAGAGGGTCCCCTAATGTCACACTTGTCATTTCTTGGTGACATGAAGAAGGCAGACTGGCAGTGACAGCACTAGCAGCAGGGACAGGCAGCTGATCTGTGCTCCTGCCTGGTATTAATTGTGTCCCTGCTCTTCCCCAACAACAGTTCTGCCCTCTTAGTCTTCAGGATCATGTTCCATTTGGACACTTTAGTGAAGGGAAGGGGAGGACTCCCAGGGTCAGAGGAATGGTGTGGGCTCCATTGACTGCTAGTCTGGACGCTCTCCAATGTTTCCTCTACCACTCCGGCTGCTTCACCATTAGTGCTACTACTACTAACAACAATCAAATCAAGGCAGCTGCAGATTCTTCCTCCTCAGTCTCACAGTCACTAGTAATATGAGGATATTGTTGTTGATTACCCCTTCCTACACTCCTAACGCTAACAAGCTGCTGGGCCTTAGTAGCAGTAGTAGTACTAGAACTACCAGGACTACTTGGGGATGGCAAGTGTGACTTCAGGTCCCTTGCTTTCCCACTTGGTGTCATTTTCTCCTTCACCCTCCTCCTGAGTACTACAAGATGCACTAGCAGCAGGCAAAGTATTGGTGGCAGCAGGTACAGCACTAGTGGCAGCAGAGGCAGCACATCTGGCAGCAGGTACAGCCCTAGGGGCAGCACATCTGGCAGCAGGTACAGCAATGGTGGTTGCAGGTACAGCACTTGTGGCAGCAGGGGCAGCACATCTGGCAGCAGGTACAGCAATGGTGGTTGCAGGTACAGCACTTGTGGCAGCAGGGGCAGCACATCTGACAGCAGGTACAGCAGCGGTAGCATGGGCAGCACATCTTGCAGCAGGCACAAGCAGCTGACCTGTCCTGCTCTCACTAGTACTACCTTTTTCTCCCTCCCTTCCCATTAAATTCCCCAAGATCCCTTGGTGTAATTTAGGGGGATTGGACAGTATTGGTTCAGTACTGCTCACTTCCTCCTCAGACTCAGTGGACACATAATAAGGGTCCTTCCAGTTCCTTATTTACTGATCATAGGGATAGCAGTCACTATGAGCCTCTCCTGCCTCAGTTTAACAAACAGTTCACAGCAGAATAGCACAGCATGTCTACCTCACTCTGTAGCTGCTTCTATTGTGTTAAACTTCCTGGAATACATCACGTTTTTATAGCAAAAACACAAAAACAACGTAAATCAATGGGAGGAAACTTTCTAGACACTGAAAAATTGGCGGGAAATTTTGGCCAATGGGAGAAAAATGCAGAAATTTTACTCACTGTTTTAAAAGTGGAATTTCTTGCAAAACTTTAGCCCATCCCTATAATGTTTAATTTGTAGCATGTACTACTTCAATGTTACTGTCATGTTAATTCCCACAACATGTCTATATTATTATTAAGTTAAAACACATGTAAAAAAGGTACTGGGTCATCATCTAGCTGTCTGAAATAGTCTCTATATGCATTGATATCATGTAGTATTGGCTTTATGATTCAAAAAATAAAGCAATAATAATCAGTAGTGATGATCGAGCACCCCAATGCTCGGGTGTTCGGGTACTCTGACCGAGCGCCCCCGGAGGCTCGAGTGCTCGGCCGAGCACCTGAGCCCCATTGAAGTCAATGGGAGGACTCGAGCATTACACCAGGCACCCCCTGCTCTGATGAGGGGAGGGTGCCTGGTCCATAGGAAAAGGTCAGAAAATGATGGAAACACCACAGAAATGGTTCAGGGACAGCATAGGGAGGATGTCTGGATGCATCTTGGACTCCAACGTCGCTGCTGGGAACGATGTTTCGCCCGTAGTACGCCATTTTTACAGACTGACCGTAAAACACACAAAAAGGAAGATAAAAACGACTTTAGGCGAAAAATTGTTACCAAACAGTATTTGCTGTGTATTTACTTGTATATCATCTGCAAATTCTGCAAAAAATTTCATCGATTTTTCGGAACTGGGGCCATGATTAAGAGGGAAACGTGCGCAGAGGCAAATTCTGCAAAAAATTTCCTCGATTTTTCTGAACTGGGGCCATGATTAAGAGGGAAACGTGCGCAGAGGCAAATTCTCCCAAAAATTTCCTCGATTTTTCTGAACTGGGGCCATGATTAAGAGGGAAACGTGCGCAGAGGCAAATTCTGCAAAAAATTTCCTCGATTTTTCTGAACTGGGGCCATGATTAAGAGGGAAACGTGCGCAGAGGCAAATTCTCCCAAAAATTTCCTCGATTTTTCTGAACTGGGGCCATGATTAAGAGGGAAACGTGCGCTGAGCCGACCATCTAAAACATTATGGGTGAGGGTCTGCTGCGGAGCTGACCATCCTAAACATTATATGCGAAGGCCCGCTAGTGAGCTGACGCTATAAAACATTATATGAGAGGGCCCGCTAGAGAGCTGACCCAATAAAACATTATATGAGAAGGCCCGCTGGTGAGCTGACCTATACAAAAATTGTCAAACAGCGCCCGCTGGTGAGCTGGCCCTATATAAAAATTATATCACAGGGCCTGCTGGTGAGCTGGCCCTATATAAAAATTATATCCCAGGGTATATGGAAGAGAGTCAACCATATACCCATTTTTTGGGTGGAAGGGGTGAATGGGAATACAGAGTATTCCCATCATTGTAAATAACATATCTAAAGTGACTTTATGTTCCCCCGGGGCTTTCCTCCAGTGGAGTGGAGAAGTCAGGGGAAATCCAGGCCTTGTTCATTTTTATAAGTGTCAACCTATCAGCATTTTCGGTGGAAAGGCGGATACGCTTATCTGTTATGATGCCACCAGCAGCACTAAATACCCGCTCAGACAGAACGCTGGCGGCAGGGCAGGCCAGCACCTCCAAGGCGTAGAGTGCCAGTTCATACCACGTGTCCAGCTTGGACACCCAGTAGTTGTAAGGCACAGAGGGATCATTGAGGACGCTGACACGGTCTGCTACGTACTCCTTCACCATCTTCCAAAACTTTTCCCTCCTTGTGACACTAGGCTGCGCATCAGGGTGAGGGTGCTGGCGGGGTGTCATGAAGGTGTCCCACGCCTTGGAGAGTGTTGCCCTGCCTTTGTCGGAACTGCTGTGTGCTCCCCTTTTCTCCCCTTCTCGGTTGGCCAAGGTAGCACGTACTCTGCCGCCAGCGTTGTCAGATGGAAAATTTTGGAGCAATTTTTCAACAAGAACCTTCTGGTATTGCACCATTTTGCTTGTCCTCTCCACCGGAGGAATGAGAGATGAGAAATTCTCTTTGTAGCGGGGGTCCAGAAGGGTGAACACCCAGTAATCCGTGTTGTCTAAAATGCGTATAACGCGTGGGTCACGGGAAAGGCAGCCTAACATAAAGTCAGCCATGTGTGCCAGAGTACCAACAGGCAAGATTTCGCTGTCCTCACCAGGAGGATGACTCTCAATCTCCTCATCCTCTTCCTCCTCTTCTGCCCACCCACGCTGAAGAGATGGAACTAAAGTTCCATGGCTACCCTCTGTAGCGGAGGCAACCGTGTCTTCCTCCTCCTCCTCCTCCTCCTCCTCCGCCTCCTCCAATTGTCGCTGAGAAGACGAAGTGAGGGTGCTCTGGCTATCACCTTGTGTAAGCTCTTCCTCCCGCATTTCCACCTCTTCCACATGCAAAGCGTCGGTTTTAATTGTGAGCAGCGAGCGTTTCAGTAGACACAGAAGTGGGATGGTTACACTGATAATAGCGTTATCGCCGCTCACCATCTGTGTCGATTCCTCAAAATTGCGTAAAACCTCACAGAGGTCTGACATCCATTCCCACTCCTCACTTCTGATTAGAGGAAGTTGAACGGAGAGGTGACGACCGTGTAACAGCTGGTACTCCACTACTGCCCTCTGCTGCTCACAAAGCCGGGCCAACATGTGGAAGGTGGAGTTCCAGCGCGTGCTCACGTCACACAGCAGCCGGTGAGCTGGCAATTGTAAGCGCTGCTGCAGCTTCAACAGGCCGGCTGAAGCTGTTGATGACTTACGGAAATGTGCACACACGCGGCGCACCTTGGTCAAGAGATCATGCAAATTGGGGTAGGTTTTTAGAAATCGCTGAACCACTAAATTAAATACATGCGCTAGGCATGGTACGTGTGTGAGCTTGCCGAGCTCCAAAGCCGCCACCAAGTTACGCCCATTATCACACACAACCATGCCTGGTTGCAGGTTGAGTGGCGAGAGCCACTGCTCGGTCTGGTGACTAATCCCCTGCAACAGCTCTGAGGCCGTGTGCTGTTTGTCCCCAAGGCAGATCAGCTTCAGCACGGCCTGTTGACGCTTCTCCACTGCAGTGCTACACTGCTTCCAGCTACCGGCTGATGGGTGAGTGGCGCTGCGCGCAGAGAATTCGGAGGTGGAAACGGAGGAGGAGGAGCCAATAACGTAGGTGCTGGCGGAAACTCTGATGGAGGTAGGGCCCGCAATCCTCGGCGTGGGTAGCACCTGTGCCATCCCAGGGTCCGAGTCGCTCCCAGCCTCCACGACATTCACCCAGTGTGCCGTCAGGGAAATGTAGCGTCCCTGGCCACAAGCACTTGTCCATGTGTCAGTCGTTAAGTGGACCTTCCCAGTAACTGCGTTGGTCAGGGCACGGGTGATGTTACGGGACACATGGTGGTGTAAGGCGGGGACGGCACACCGGGAAAAGTAGTGGCGGCTGGGGACTGCGTACCGAGGGACAGCTGCTGCCATCAGGCTGCGGAAGGACTCAGTCTCCACAAGCCTAAATGGCAGCATTTCGATGGCCAGTAATTTGGAAAGGTGTGAGGTTAGTGCTATGGCCTGTGGGTGGGTGGCTGGGTATTTTCGCTTGCGCTCAAATGCCTGGGGTAACGACATTTGGACGCTGCGCTGGGACAGGGAAGTGGATGTGGTCGCTGATGGTGCTTCAGATGGTACAGGTGCAGGGCGGGAGGTATGCGGGCCTGCGCCTTCGACAGGCGATTGGCCGGCACCGAAAACAGGGGAAGAGGAGGCAGTGGTGTGGCCTGCAGACACAGATTGGCGATCCGGGCGTTCCTCCCACTTATTACGGTGCTTGGATGCCATGTGTCGGATCATGGTGGTGAGGTTTCTAGTGTTCATGCCTCGGCTCATTCTGGTGTGGCACAGGTTGCAAACTACAATTTTTTTGTCGTCCGCACTTTCCTTAAAAAAACGCCATACCGCGGAACACCTAGCCCTTGGCAAGGGAGATTTACGCAAGGGGGTGCTCCGTGGAACATTTGCGGGCCGGTTTGGTGCGGTCCGCCTTCTTTCTGTAGCCACACCACTGCCTCTTCCAGCCTGTTGCGGTGCTGCAGATGGCTCACCCTCAGGACTGCTGTCATCGCTCGGCTCTCCACCTTCCCAGGTGGGGTCAGTCACCTCATCGTCCACCAAGTCCTCCTCCACTTCCTCACTCTGATCATCCTCCTCATTTCTTGATCCCACCAAATACTCAGTCATTGACAACTGTATATCATCCTCCTCATCAAGGTCTTGAGACAGTAATAGTGGTTGATTTGATGGCAACTGTGTCTCATCATCATCATCATCCACTTCCTTTGACCTTAAATGCCGTTCACCTCTGTCATCTTCTTGTGATTGGGTACCCTCTAGAGGTTGTGAATCAGGGCACAAGATTTCATGTTCCTCTGCAAGCGTGCTTGGAGAGAGGTTCAAATGAAGGATTGGTGATGAGACGAGCTCCTCACTATATCCCAGTGTGGGATCACTTCTTTGACCAGACCCTCTATGGTGGGAGGAAGGATGATCAGGGTGAGGATTATGTTGACCAGACTCTTGGCTACTGAGAGTGGACTTGGTGGAAGACAGGGTGGTGCTTAACCGACTGGAAGCAGTATCACCTGAAATCCAACCGACCACCTGTTCGCAGTGGTCTGACCTCGAGAGTGATGTCCTGCGACGCCCTGTAAACTGAGACATGAAGCTAGGTATGGTGGATGTCTTTCTTTCTTGTGCTCTGGCACCAGGCACAGTTTCTACGCGTCCTGACCCGCGCCCTGAACTATCAGGATCACGTCCACTTCCCCGTCCCTTTTTACCCGCCTTCTTCATATTACACGGAATATGTGCTGCAAATCTGCAACTTTGCACACTAAACAGAATGTGCTGCTTATCTGCGGCTAGGCACAGTGAACAGAATATGTGACTTTTATTTTTAACACTTTGCACACTAAACAGAATGTGCTGCTTATCTGCGGCTAGGCACAGTGAACAGAATATGTGACTTTTATTTTTAACACTTTGCACACTAAACAGAATGTGCTGCAAATCTGCAACTTTGCACACTAAACAGAATGTGCTGCTTATCTGCGGCTAGGCACAGTGAACGGAATAAGTGACTTTTATTTTTTACACTTTGCACACTAAACAGAATGTGCTGATAATCTGCAACTTTGCACACTAAACAGAATATGCTGCTTATCTGCGGCTAGGCACAGTGAATGGAATATGTGACTTTTATTTTTTACACTTTGCACACTAAACAGAATGTTCTGCTAATCTGCAACTTTGCACACTAAACAGAATGTGCTGCTTATCTGCGGCTAGGCACAGTGAACGGAATAAGTGACTTTTATTTTTTACACTTTGCACACTAAACAGAATGTGCTGATAATCTGCAACTTTGCACACTAAACAGAATATGCTGCTTATCTGCGGCTAGGCACAGTGAACAGAATATGTGACTTTTATTTTTAACACTTTGCACACTAAACAGAATGTGCTGCAAATCTGCAACTTTGCACACTAAACAGAATGTGCTGCTTATCTGCGGCTAGGCACAGTGAACGGAATAAGTGACTTTTATTTTTTACACTTTGCACACTAAACAGAATGTGCTGATAATCTGCAACTTTGCACACTAAACAGAATATGCTGCTTACCTGCGGCTAGGCACAGTGAATGGAATATGTGACTTTTATTTTTTACACTTTGCACACTAAACAGAATGTTCTGCTAATCTGCAACTTTGCACACTAAACAGAATGTGCTGCTTATCTGCGGCTAGGCACAGTGAACGGAATAAGTGACTTTTATTTTTTACACTTTGCACACTAAAAAGAATGTGCTGCTAATCTGCAACTTTGCACACTGAACAGAATGTGCTGCTAATCTGCAACTTTGCACACTAAAAAGAATGTGCTGCTAATCTGCAACTTTGCACACTGAACAGAATGTGCTGCTAATCTGCAACTTTGCACACTAAACAGAATGTGCTGCTAATCTGCAACTTTGTACACTAAAAAGAATGTGCTGCTAATCTCCAACTTTGCACACTAAACAGAATGTGCTGCTAATCTGAAACTTTGCACACTAAACAGAATGTGTTGCTAATCTGCGGCTAGGCACAGTGAACGGAATATGTGACGTTTTTTTTTAAACTCTGCCCCCCAAAACAAAATATATCTGCTGCCCCCACACACAGTAGTCCTAAAAAGGACTTTTGGGTCTTTTTGTTGTTCAAACGCGCTTTTTTTCTGCCTACACTGACTTTCCCTTCCTATCCTCATCTCTCCCTGGCTAAGACTGAGCCGAACTCGCTGGTCAGGTGCTATACAGCACCCGATCACGGGTTCTGGCCAGCCAATCAGTGTAATGCCAGCAGCCAACATGGCTACTGGCATTACACTGATGTCAGAGCCTCCCCGCACGTTTATTGGCTGCGCAGCAGCCGCGAAACGTGCGGGGAGGAGACCCGAACATGGCGGGCGAGCACATGCGGTACTCGTACGAGTACCGCCATGTGCCGAGCAGAGCGATGCTCGAGCCGAACCGAGCTTCGGCCGAGCATGCTCGCTCATCACTAATAATCAGTCATTATTTTTTTAATCAACCTTTAATGAAATTAACCCAATATAGTTAATGTATGGCAATTTGTACAAACACAACTGTGAATTCTAATTTAGAAGCATCTTATGATAGCTCTAGAGTAGAAATTACTAATATGGGATGGGAGAAAGTTTTTTCCTTCAAAAGCGAAACTGGAAAAAAAAAAAAGGCACTTTTTGCATAGTGGAAACTTTTTTGCAAAAAGTGACATTTTCCTGCTTTTTTTTACCTAAATCTTTTTATCGAAATCAATTTCTCCCCACCATGTGACATGTCTCCATTTTTTTCCTGCAGGCTATAAAAAGGGTGTCAGGTTCCCACAGCATATCATTCTGTGTTAGTGAAATTGTGAGAGGAAGCGAGAGCAGCACATTTTTTAGCTACAGATGAAAGGCTAATAAAGTGGAGTTGAACCTTAGTTTAGGGAATCTTGTAGGTAGGAAATTTGTCCTGTGTAGTAGGGGAATCTGGGGGAAATCTGGGGAAGAGGAAGAGAGAAAGGAGGTTGAACCCAAATACCTCAAAATTCTGTTTGACTGACTGGGAAGATACAGGCAGAAGTGATCCAAGCTCCTTCCTGTTATCTCTGTGTTGAGGGGATCTGCGGTATGAGAAGGGAGCAAGGAGGTTTACACCAAATACTCCAACATTCTGTGTGATTAATTAGAACGACATAAGCAGCTGTGGTCCAAGTTCCTTCTTGAGCTGGCTGTTATTATGTCTGTGTTAGGTGTCTGGGGGAGTGAGAAGGGTGCAAAGGTGTTTTACCTCAAATACCCTAATATATTTGTGTCTGATTAGAAAGACACAGGCAGCTACGATCCAAGTTCCTTCCTGATGTGGCTGTTAGGTGTGTCTTGGTGTGTGAGAAGGGAGCAAAGATTGTTTACCCCAAATACCACAACATTCTGTCTGACTGATTGAAAAGAAACAGGCAGCTGTGGTCCAAGTTCCTTCCTGATCATGCTATTATTATCTCTGTGTTAGACATATCTGGGGGTGTGAGATGGGAGCAAACGAAGTTGACACCAAGTACCCCAACATTCTGCGGGACTGATTGGAAAGATACAGGCAGCTGTGGTCCAAGTTCCTTCCTGATCTTTTCTTTATCTCTTTGATGGGAGGAGCCTGGGGGAGAAACAGATGAACAAGTTTTTTTTTTTTTTACAGTGATAGGGATGGGGGGGACAAAGTTTATATTAATATATATATATATATATATATATATATATATATATATATAATTTTTTTTTTTTTTTTTCTTTTTTATTGATAGGTGACAGGGACACTGGTGTGAGATGTGTGACTGAGGCAGACTGATACTAGATGAGAACAAGAATTTTGAAGAGGGACAAGGAAAGACATCCCACTCCATCAGGTCTATTGTGTACTTTACAGTAAAAACTCACACACATTAGTAATGCCCAGCAAATGCACAAGGGTAAGGGGAGGGTGAAAGGATTAGGAGGAGCAGTACAGGCATGTGTGAGTAAACTGGTCGTCCAATAACTGGTTGCTGCAGCATGTGTAATGAATGATGGTGAACCCAGTTTGTTAACGTCTCACCAAATGTTTATCATGCCAGAATTGTTGGAGAACACTAGATCAAGGAATGTCTCTTTTTTTGGGACATACAATTGTCATTAATCATACTTAAAAAATAATTTCCCTTTGTTCTGCTGGAAGTCATATTGGTCCAGTCAATTTAGTTAAAATTATGATTAAATTTCCCCAATATTGGATGGCTTGTTGCAAATCCTCATTAACATGTTTTTATTATGTGTGCATCCCCCTCTTCATCAGATACAGATGAGGTTGAGAGTGGGATAGATGATAACATGGCTAGAAAGTTAACTGAAAGGCAAAGGCTCAGTCTTCCACCACTGAAAAGGAGCACTGTGCCTGTCTTTGAGAAAGCAACACACACTAGTGTTTATTAAGCAACACAGGTTATTAAGATCTACAACCTTAGCTATGATGAGTGCCTCTGCTGCTGCTGGAAATGCTTCACCTTTGACACCCAGTAGTAGTACATTTGTGTAAACATCTAGCACCAGTAGTAGTAGCAGCCCCATAGGAACTCAAAAGTCCACAGTATGGAGATCTTAATTCATGCTCCAAAATCTAAGCATGTTGCTATCTGTTCGCTGTGAAAGAAGCAAGTCAGTAGGGAGAAAGCAGGCTCACACCTAGGCACCTCCTCAAAGAGATCCCACCTAAAGCACAACCACAGGTCTGACTGGGAAACACTATCAACAGGTCAGAGGTGCCACAATTAGCAGCAGCAGAAGCACTCCAAAAAAGCCCCTGTGGCACATAATAGAAATAGTGGTGTCATTGATGTCTCAGAGTGTGTGCCAAGAGTTAGTTAATTCCATATATTATCTATAGCTCCTTCTGCTGCAGAGGAGTATGATGACATTGAGATGGCTGTAGGAGATGGCAAGAGTCATAGACTTCCTAGACATGCTGCCTCCACCTCTACCACCTCCTCTAGTCATGTTGTTAAAGCTATGAAGTTACAGGGTTCTTCTGCCATGTACTGCCAAACAACACTTACCGAGTTCTTGGGAAGGAGTAAAAAAACTACAAAAAAACAATCCCAACTTATGCCTTTGGAATGGCAAGGTTGCAAAGATGTTGGCAGTGGAGATGCTGCCTTATTACAAGGATTTAGAGAACTTATTTCATGTGTTTTTTTGCTGGCATATCCCAAATTGCAGTTATTTTTCCATGACAGCTGTGCCACAATTGTACAATCAGGTTGTTAGTTTGGTGTGCACAGTATGTAGAGAAAACCCCTGTATTGTGAGCGCTCTAAAAGAATAGTCACTAGATGAATAAAATGTAAGTTAATATACAAGGCACAACAAGAAATAAATTATATTAAGAATAGAGTATATGAAAATAACCAATAAAGTTTCTGGTTAGATCATGTAACAAGACCCGCAATACTGCAAGTGTTGATAAAACCAGACCGTTAAATAAAGGAAAAAAGATTAAATAAAATCAAACAATAATAAAACCAACAGCGTAATAGGACTTCTTATTGGCCATAAACAATAAAAATTAAAATGACAGTCCAAAGTTAGTAGTAAGGAATGAGTTAGTGATGAGATAATAGGGTGAACCCCTGAATCAGTTATGTTACCAGTATTTTAAACCAAATTTGATGAATATGAAGATGAGATGGGATGAACACAGAGATAAAGATGATAGGATGATGATCAATCCTAGTTCTTAAGGAAGTGCTGCAGAATGAGATATATACTGGCCTTGTCCACTATTTGGAAACTGGAACTTGATGTAGCTCAATGACAGCACACATAACAAAGAAAAAGAAAGAAGGGGATAATGTAAGTGTAACGAAGTAGAGAGGAGCGGCACACCGATAAAAGCTAAAGCTTTATGAACATAATGAAAGTGATATCACTTTCAGGTCAGAGTCTGAAGATCTTAGCTCCTGGGAGCAAGATACTCCAGTGGACCCCTCAAAAAACCTCTGAGGACAGAGGAAATACAAGAAGAGAAGTGCCAGAACTACAACAGGGCAACAAGAAGAGGCAGCTGGAGGTCAAACAAGTACACGGTACCAGATGCAGCAGAGTACCATCAGTCACAGTCAGTAACCATTTTAAATTTATCAAGGGAGATGCTTACTCTGTCCCAGGTCAAAGTTCTGGAACTTGGACTTAATTTTGTCCCCCAAAAGAAATGTAACCTGTTCAATACTATTTTGGACGTTAACCGCTTTGTACGGAGATTAATAGTTAAAAAGGTGAAATTTACTCACCGATATTTTGTTTTCCTCTGTGTCCTTCCACGGCAATGGACTGTGGGTGTTAACTCCGCCCTCAAGCTGGTAGGACCAATCAAAACTATAAAACATCAGTTCTGTCCCCAAGTTCTCAGTTATTTCTTTAACCAAGCTGTAAAATATACAAGGGACATCATTAAATTTTAGATAATATTAGTTTTTCCCAATACTTAATTTACAATAATTAGTTAAACTTTTATGCAAAATTGGAGTGATACTATTACTGTACACCCAAAAAGGGAAGGGTTGCCGTGGAAGGACACAGAGGAAAACAAAATATCGGTGAGTAAATTTCACCTTTTCCTCTGTGTCCAATCCACGGCAATGGACTGTGGGACTTACCAAAGCAGTACCCCATTGTCCAGGGAGGGATGCTAATCTGCAACAGGAATGGCTGCTTCCAGCACCTTCCTGCCGTATCTTGCGTCTGCAGACGCTATCACATCAAGTTTATAATGTTTGATGAAGGTGGACACGGAAGACCAGGTGGCAGCCTTACATATCTCCTCTGGTGAGGCAATTGCTCTTGTGCCCATGAAGTGGAAATCGCCCTGGTGGAATGTGCTTTAATACCTATAGGAGCAGTTATCTTGGCTGAGTTATAGGCTAATTGAATGCAATCTTTTATCCATCTTGCGATAGAAGCTTTTGAAGCTGCTGTGCCTTTGTATTTTCCCGCAAAGTGCACAAAGAGAGCCTGTGTCTTTCGGAAAGACTTTGTTCTTTGCAAATAAATCTGTAAACACCTGACTAAATCAAGATTGTGCAATTCTAGTTCCTTTCGATTGGAGGGTTTTGCACAAAAAGAAGGAAGAACAATCTCCTGGCTAAGATGGAATGTAGAGACCACCTTAGATCTAAACGATGCCTTAGGATGAAGTACCACTTTATCCTGGTGGAAAATTAAATATGGAGATACACATAGTAATGCTTGTAACTCACCAACCCTGCGGGCAGAAGTTATAGCGGTGAGAAAAACGGTTTTTAACGTTAAGTGCTTCAAAGATATGGCATCCAGGGGTTCAAAATATCCATGAGAGGATAGCTGTTGAAGAACCAAGTTCAAATCCCATGGAGGAATAATGTCCCTGATGGTCGGCTTTATCTTAGTGATAGATGTCAAAAATCTTTTAAAGATATACTACTCAGCAAAAGGATATGCCAGAATAGCTGATATAGCCGATAACTGCACTTTAATAGAAGCAGGTCTGAGGCCTTTTTGGAACCCTTCTTGTAGGAAGTCCAGAATACGTTCTGGTGATATATCATGACGATCCCAACCTCTGCTTTTGCACCAATTGTAAAAAACTGACCATACTCAATAATAAATCTTTGTAGAGGATTCTTTTCGTCCCGCCAGGATAGTTTGAATGACTGCCTCTGAAAGACCTTTCAGTCGTAATGAGTTCCGCTCAGCCTCCAGGCCAGAAGCTTCAAGAAAGCCGGTTCTGGATGGAATATAGGACCCTGCGACAGTAGGTGCAGAACTACTGGTAGCCGGATGGGTGGTCTTATGGACATTCTCCTGAGATCCGTGTACCATACTTTCCTGGGCCAGTCTGGTGCAATCAATATAACTTCTGCTTTGTCCTGCCTGATCTTCTGAAGGACTTCCGTTAGCAGGGGAGTAGGAGGGAAGATATAAGCCAGATGAAAATTCCATCTCTGGTGAAGTGCATCCTGTCCTACTGCCTTCTCGTTCTTCCATCTGGAGAAGAAATCCCTGCACTTTGCATTCTTTTCTGTTGCCATAAGATCTATCTGAGGAATTCCGTATTCCTGGGTGATGCTCTGGAACACCCGATTGTCCAGGGATCATTCCCCTGGTTCTATCTGCTTCCTGCTGAGAATATCTGCTTGAATGTTCAGGTTCCCTGATAGGTATGTAGCAGTCAGTGACTGCAGATGGAGTTCTGCCCACTGTAGGATCCTCAGGGCTAGAATATTGAGGGATCTGCTTCTTGTACCGCCCTGGTTCCGTAAATATTGCACTGCCGTCGTATTGTCTGATCTGATAAGAACATGACGGTGTTTGAGGTTCAGCTGCAGATGTTTGAGAGTGTACCATACTGCTTTCAGTTCCAATATGTTTATGTGTGACTTCCTTTCTTTTTGTGTCCATTTTCCCTGAACCGACTTCTGTCTCCACAGACCTCCCCATCCTATCTGACTTGCGTCTGTGGTTACTATTTCCCACTGAGTGGATTGCAGATTTCTTCCTCTCAGGAGATGTTGAGGGTGACACCACCATCTTAATTCTTTTCTTGTGGCTGGTAGGATAGGTATCCTTAGACCTGGATTAGATGGCTCTTTTTTGTAGTACCTCAGGTAATTTAACTGAGACATCCTGCTGTGTGCTCTGGCCCAAGGAATAATCTGTTGAGCTGAGGCAAGATTTCCTAGAAGTTTGGAAAACTCCTGAGCCGTCCATACTTGATGCCTCAGAAATTGAGAAATTCGGGATAGAAGGCGCTCCTGTCTTTCTTGAGATAGAGTTGCCATTTTTAGTCTGGTATCGAACTGGATCCCTAGGAATATTATCTTCTGTGATGGTTGTAGTTGGCTTTTGTCTAGATTTATTAACCAACCCAGTGTCTGTAGAAGTTGTAGACATCTTACTGTATTCTTGCTTGCTTGTTCTTTTGATTTTTCCACAATCAGCAGATCGTCTAGGTATGGTAGAAGTTGAATTCCTTCTTGACGTAAGGCAGCTACTGCCACTGCTAGAATCTTTGTGAAGACCCTTGGTGCCGATGCCAGGCCGAATGGTAGAACTCGGTATTGATAATGTTGACGCAAGACATGAAACCTCAGGAATCTCCGGTGGGATGGCTGAACTGGAACATGGTAGTACGCGTCCCTGAGATCTATCCTGGATAGAAAGGTTCCGGGATGAACAATCTTGAGAGCTGTTGCTATGGTTTCCATCTTGAACCTCTGAAGCTTGAGATGTAGTTTTAAGTCCTTGAGATCCAAGATGATCCGCAATTTTCCGGAAGGCTTGGGAACCGAGAAAATTGTTGAATAATACCCATGGCACTGCTGTTCCTTTGGGACTTGTTCTATTACTCCATTGAGAATCAAGTCTTCTACAGCCTTCCTCATTTTGTTTTTCATTATAGGATTCCTGATGTTTGTAGTCTTGAATCTGTGTTTCACTGGGACAGTTTTGAATTCTAAGTTGTATCCCATCCTCAGGATCTGACGAACCCATCTGTCTGGGTTTAGGTCTTCCCATGCGTCCCTGAAATTCTCCAATCTGCCCCCTACCGGAGAATCGGATGGGATCAACTCCACTTCATTGTGTATTAGAAGTGAACTTGGATTTCCTCTGGAAATCCCTGCGTCCTCCCGATCTGTTACCTTGTGTGGCTCCTTTTTGTCTCTGTTCATATGATCTTCCAGGTCTGTATCTCCTTGCTTCTCGAAAGGACTGTTTCTTGGAAGATGTCATTCTTGGCGAAGATGATCTGATTTGTCTCTGTTGAGGAAGAAATGCACTTTTCCCTCCTGATGATTGTTTTATAATGTCTTCCAACTGACTTCCAAATAACTTATTACCAGTGAATGGAAGAGACACCAACTTGTTTTTGGAGATAGCATCAGCCTCCCAGGATCTGATCCAGATGGCTCTACGGCTGGTTATGGATAAGGCGGAGGACTTAGCTAGGCCCCGGATGGAATCCAATGATGCATCACAGGAAAAATTGATTGCGTCTTTAATAGGTGTTAGCTCTTTCTGGAGACAGGACCTAGAAACTGAGGAGTCAAGTTTCTCTTCAAAGTCATTAATCCAGATTTTTAAGGTTCTGAATACACAGGCCATGGCCATAGCCATCTTCAAATTCTGACCAATAACTGAAAACTGCTTTTTCAATGCGGCATCAGCTCTCTTATCCATGGAGTCTCTTATCGTAGTCCCGTCCTCTAGTAGTAAGGTAGTGCGTTTTGATATTTGAGCCACAGCCGCATCTACCTTAGGAGCAGAGACCCAACTGCTTGTATCTTCTTCCTTAAATGGATACATCTGCTGCATCCTTCTGGTATTCTGAGGACGCCTATCTCCAATCTTCCACTCTGCTGTAATCATGTCTTGAATGGAGCTGTGGACTGGAAAGGTGGGTGCTTCCTTTTTGTAGCCTATAAAAGCGGTATCCATCACATTCATTTCTTTTTGCGTATCTTCTAATCCTAAAGTCTTCCTCATGGAACGTACCAGGCTATCAACTTTATCCAGATTAAACATGCCAGATTCTTCCGTGATTTCACCTTCTTCAGCTGATGAAGCTGACTCTACATCTTGAATGCTGGGAATATCATCATATTCCAACATATGGGATGTCCCTTCTTCAGGGTCTGAAGTACGTGGTCTCTTCCTGGAGGCTTCCTGCATGCTATTGAAGGTCTCCTGCATAGAAGCTTTCATCCATCCCAGGAATTTTTGAAACTGGGATGGAACTTTGGTGCTAGAGAGCTTCTTTAAGCATTCTGAACATAGCTTTGCTGACTCAGTAATTGGTATCTTGGCCTCACATCCAGTACAAGACTTAAATTTTGGACCAGATTTCTCATCTTTGGGAGTCTCAGCAGTTCTTTTCTGCTTATCCCCTTTATCCTTAGCAGACATGCTAACAGAATGTCTAAACCTCTAACGTAATACACTGGCAATATTAAGCTTATCAAAGCAACATAAGCTATACAAAAGACCTATTTAGCAAGACTGAATGAAAATTAGCTGTTTAAATAGGCTTACCACTCCTGTAGATGCTCTCCCCACTCCCCGGTCGCGCTACAGTGGAGACTGGCCGCTTCCCGCTTCTGCGTTCCATTGTTGGAACGCACGCCCGATGACTTCCGGTACTGACTTGCTTAAGGCGCGTGTCATCACGCCGCGCCTTCCTTAGCCTGCTCGTGTGAAGAAGCTGTCCAGGGGTGCGTGCAACGGTGAGTAGGGTGCATCTTCTGCTTAAGTTTTGCGTTAACAGGCATCTTAAGACATAACAGTCTAGATTCTGACACCTTATAAACACCAAGGCCAGGAATCTTAATGCACACAATGTAACACGCAGTGTATGCATGTTACATGGGAAAACAAAAACCTTCAGTCAGAATACGAGTGTACTGCTCCAATGCCGTCTTCATCTCTCTCTTCTCTTTTTTTTTTTTTTTTTTTTCTATGGAGGTATTAAACCCTCCGTCCTCCAGCTTGGTAGGACCAAAAATAACTGAGCACTTGGGGACGGAACTGACGTTTTATAGTTTTGATTTGTCCTACCAGCTTGAGGGCGGAGTTAACACCCACAGTCCATTGCCGTGGATTTGACACAGAGGAAAAGTTCTTGTGGAAAAAGGGAACTGATTGTCACCCGTGTCTTACCCCCTTACGTTTAGCCGCCTTCCTAAAGGGACGCTTTCTCATCCTCACAATCTTTGGGCACCACGCAGTTCCCCAGCATGTATACTTCTCCATTCCCGTGCGCTCGCCCGCGTTGACATGTTACTTCCGGGATTCAAGTGTTGGCACCCTGTGACATCACTTTTTCTGTGGCTATATTTGGCAGTGTCTCTGCTGCCTCGGTGCACTTTCACAGTGTTCCATGGGTCTATTGACGTGGTCCTCGGCATTGGAGCTGTCCTTCTCCCTGTCCTTAGTCCAGTCTAGTCCTGCTAGTGTCTAGGTATTCCTAGTGTGCTCTTTGTGTTTCCAGACCTGCTGTACTGTGTATGACCTCGGCAATCCATTAGACCATCCTTCCAGAACTGCTGTACTGTGTATGACCTCGGCAATCCCTTAGACCATCCTTCCAGACCTGCTATACTATGTATGACCTCGGCTATCCCTCTGACCATCCAACCTTTCTACCCTGCTGAACTGTGTTTGACCTTTGCTTTTGGCACAGGCTATCCCCCTGTTTCTTGGAACTGGGCGTTATTGGGTTCTCCGCCAGTCCCTACCTACCCTGTGTACTTTCCTCTGGAGAGTTTACGCCTGTTGGCCAACACACCCTAGCCACACTCCCTATTCTCCGTACTCAAGCCTTCACTCTCCCCTGCAGGGGAGCTTGCGCTGTCAGTGGGAGGATAGATCTGAACCATACTCGCGCCCCCTACCTCCTGGCAGCCACCGGTTCACACGCACCGCTCCCCAGCGACGCCCTCCAGCACTCACTTCCCTGCAGGCATAAGCCTGCGCTTTTGACACTGATGGAGGGTTACAATACTTTTCAAGTTCCTATACTCCTAAATGGCCCTCTAATTAGTTAAGCTTGTTTAAGGATCTTAAGGCAATAAATATTGATTCATTAGATACTGGTCTTAGACCTAAATCTAAGTTTTTTCCAATCCATTTAAAAGGTAATCAATTGGAGGTATTTCAAAAAACAATGGAGCAACAGTTGGTTTTTCTCCTTGATAGTCATCCAGCTATTTCTAACAACAACCTGAGCATTTCATAAAAGGAAGCCCTTGCTCAATTAAAATATTATAAGAATTTGGTCATTAAGATGACAGACAAGGGCAGCTCAGTTGTGGCTATGAATGCGGACGACTATCGGGGGGAGGTGTTGAGACGGCTAAGTGATGTATCCACGTATATGGAATTGAAACACCATCTTACATTGTTATACAGATTCTAACTGAGTCAATTGGTAGAAATGGGAGGAAGCTTCTTTTTTGGTCCCAGAAAATCCGTTGGTCCCTATTTTCCATCATCTTCACAAGGTGCATAAAAGTCTGGTGGACCCACCGGACAGGCCCATTGTATCTGGCATTGGGTCACTCAGTGGGTCTTTGTCCGCGTGGAGAGATTACCAGGATTCCTCTGGGACACTAAACAAGTTTTGAATTATATGTCTGTGATAGAATGGAGTGAGGATATGTCCTGGTTATCGGCAGATGTATCTGCACTATACTCTTCGATCCCTCACCCACTTGCTATACAGGCCCTGGAATACCATTTTATTAACCATTCCAATTACTCCCATAAGTTATCTGAGTATTTGGTGCAAGTAGTCGATTTTCTCCTGTGCCACAATTTCTTTTCCTTTGATGGAGTTTTTTTACCTCCAGAGGCATGGCGTGGCAATGGAGTCAAGTTTTGCCCCCCCCCCCTCACCAACCTATTTATGGGTTGGTAGGAGGCCAGTCACATCTTTGGGGGTATGAACCCGTACTGGGATCGGATCTTGTGGTACGGGAGGTATATCGAAGGCTTGCTCTTTATTTGGTTGGGCACTGAGGAAGAGGCTATTTCATATTTAAATAATAATAATTATAATTTAATTTTGCTCCTAATTATGATTCTACTTCTATTATATTTCTGGATATATGTTGCCAACAATAGAGTTATAAGTAATATATATAGGAAGCCCACCTCAGGTAACACTTTGTTGTATGCATGCTCATCACATCCTCGGCATTTAAATGACAATATCCCTAAGGGACAGTTTCTTAGTTGTTGCAGAAACTTTTCCCTGGATAATGATTTTATAAAGGTTTCTAAAGACCTCAGAGGTTATGGTAAGAATGCATTACAAGAAGCTTTTCAATTTGCTAGTAGTAGATCTAGAGAACATTTACTAGCTGAATCATCTTCAGTTAGTGCTGAGAGTGGTTCAGATGGTGATGGCCAAGTTCGTTTTATTACTACTTACATTCCACAATTTAAACAGATCAGTGCCTTGGTACAGTCATTGTTGCCTATGTTGAAGACAGATACAGCCCTAGCAGATTTTTTGGGTAATGGATGCAATTTTGTTGCCAAATGAGGTATCACCATAGGCAACATGATCTCACCTAGTTTATATTCCTCTAGGGCTACTAAGTCTACTTGGTTGGATACTGTGGGCTTCAAGAGATGTGGAGCCAATATTTGTAGATGTTGTGAAGTAGACAATGAGTCCAAGGAATTTGTGTGTGCTGTTGATGGTACCAGATATTCTATGACTGGCTTCATGAACTGCAATCCACTTACTTATTAATTTTAAGGACTATCATTATAATTAAAGTTTCACACACCTACTTTTGTCCAGACTGTTTTTATCCAAACTGGACACTACATAAATCACACAATTTCTTCCTTACATCCATTCTCTTTACATTTCACAATATTCACATCCGAAAGAACACATCTTCTTTATACGCTTCTTGCAACATATATTCTTTTCCACCAATAGTATTTAGTTTTTTCATATCCTCTTTGGACTCAGAAAGATTTCCGCTAGCTTCCTATGTATTACTCCAAATATTTTTATCCTTCACTAAATATATAGTTGATCCCCATTCAAAGTATGATCAGGCCTACACACATGCTCAGAAAATACTTACGACATACTTGAACTGAATCGTTACATTGTCTGAATTTGTACAACGTTTTAAGCTCATTTATTGCAATTAAGTTATCACTTAATAATGCATTTTATACGCACAACTATTAGTGTCCAATTTTCAATATACCTATCACTTTTACCGCTCATCATCATCAAATGTGATAGAAGAATGGCTTGTACCCACTCCTTAAAAGCTGCTTTATTGTCTGCTGATAATGCCTCCAGTAGCTTCATTGAGAATAAGGGATATAGCGTATGTACCCTGCTTTGCCCGTGTGCTAAATATAGTTGTGACCAGATTCTTGGCAGAATCCAAAACCCTCAGAGAGATGCTGAATATTCTACAACGCACTCAACGCATTATATTCCATACAAGAACATAAGAACTTGCTCCATCACCAGTTGAAAATTAGGTCCCTACCAGGTGGAATTGCATACTATATGCTAGAACATTTGTACGAGCAGACTAAGGCCCTTAGTGAATGCACAATGCAAAACCGGAAGGCTTTGCCTCCTAGGCATTGGCAACTAATGTGCAATTTATGTGAGCTGCTGAAACAGTTTAAAGGGATAGTAATGGTTCGTTTTAACTTTATTTTATTTTGTAGACATTAAAAAAACATGAAGAATGATATAAGTCTTATCTCTCAAACCTTTATGGTTTATGAGATATTCACAAGCAAAGTGTCCCCCTCCCTCCCCTTTTACTGATGTCACACTCTTCAGCCTGAGCAGAAGGGAGGTGCCCAGGTAGACTGCAGAGAGGGACAATCTTCAATTAAGATAAGGGAAAAACCTGAAAAGCTTGTCAAGGGGGGCAGGGATTTCATTGTTTTCATAGGAATAAGAGTGTCCCCTTCTGTTATCTGTCCAGTCTATGGACTGCATTCCACATCTGAGAAGAGATTGTTTACAGTAGGTAAAAGGGGAGGGAGGGGGAAACTTTGCTTGTGAATATCTCATAAACCATAAAGGTTTGAGAGATAAGACTTATATCATTCTTCATGTTTTTTTAATGCCTACAAAATAAAATAAAGTTAAAACGAAGTATTACTATCCCTTTAAGGAGGCTAGCATGCTGGTTAGTTGAGTAGGGCAGGAATTAGCTAAGTCGTACCACTGATATATTTATTGTAGAAAAAACTGATGAGCATGGCTGAGGAATCTTACCATATGACAACACAGAGATGCACCAGCTGGTCAAGGACATGCTAGAGTGCTTTGAGCAACATCGTTGCATAGTGTTCATTAAAAACAATGAGGAATACAGTCTTTCCATTTTTCTGGACCCTTGCATTAAGCACAAAATTACAGAATTCATGACAAAGTGTAATTAGTAGTTTGTGGCAACAAGGAGTCACAACGATCAGCAGCATCTCTCAGAGGAATAAGATTCTGTCAAGGAATATAGAGATATGCTTATTGACAGAGTGGAGGCTTACATTTTGGAGGATGAGAGGGAGAAAGGTAGAGCCAAAAAATTGCTAGACAGCATAGTGAAAAAGAAAGCAACAAATGGTTTATACCAGCAGGAGCTATGACATCATCAACCAAAACATCACATTCTGAACATAGAGCAATTCATGGGTCTCAGCAGGGTTTTGCAGATGTCCAATATTGGTGGTGGTGGCAGTGGCACTGGTGGCAGCACATCTCTGTGGGACTTGCTCCCTGAGTATTGGTAACTGATACACAGGAACACTGTGTAGCTCTTAGTAGTGGTCCCACTACATGTGAGATGATTTCAGCATACTTGCAGGACAGCTATATTCTCAGCAGGAACAATGACCCCATGGACTACTGGCAAACCAAACCCTGTGTGTAGCCAGCACTGACAAGTACAACAGTGGAGACATTTAGTTGCCCTCCAGCAAGTGTGGAGTCTGAGCAGGTTTGAGGAATGCTGCATATTTTTATAGAAATTTAAATGGTATAAATGAATATGAACAATTATTTATATGATTTTGTTAATACAGTCATCTGTGTTTTTCAGCAGAGAGGATGCCCATAATTAATTGGACGTTTATGAAGTATATACTAGTCATTGCTAATTCTAGCCATTTTGTCCATGCAATTTATTGTATTAATTATTTTGACCATATCTTCTTTTTATAGCACACACAAGCTCACAAAGCCAGTTAACCAAATCTGTAACATACCGATATGTTCAGTACTTAAAATGGTTCACTGAAACCTAAAAAAAAATCTGACATATCTGCTGGTAAACTGAGCTAAAACAGTTTGCTCCATTTTTGTAGTGGACTTCTGGCATAATTGTTCAGGTGGGAGATGAGTAGCAGAGTCACTGCATGGTTTGCTCCAATGCATCCCTCTGTCAAGCTACATGTAGAAATGTTTATCACCAAATTGTGGCTGCCATCCTACATTTACTGAGTTCCTAGAAAGAAGTCAAAAAATGCAAAAATAATCCAAAAGTACACCTGTCAATGTTTTGGACCATGAACCAGACAGACGCAAAACTATAAAGTGCAATATGCCTTTGTTAAAATAACAAAAGCAAACAAAGCAAAATCGTGATCCAAAAAGAGTAAACCAAAAGACAAGCCGGGGTCAGGAACAATCCAGGAGTCAGAAGCCAGAAGTGACGTCAGAGGAAGCCAGGTCATGCACAGGAAATCATTAATGCAATATAATACTCTTGCAGCCAGAAACAAACACAAGGGCAGATAGGAAGTGAGCCAAGCTGCTTTAAATACCCTGGGAGGGTTCACTGTTGGTTGATAGCAGTCAGGTGAGCAAACACAGAGAGGTCAGCTGATACAGCCTGATTCAGCAAAGGAAAGGCAGCAGTAATGGAAAGCAGAGCACTAGATTAGCTCAGACAGCAGAATCAAGCAGCAGAGAAAGAACAGATCAGCCAAATCTTGACATTCGAATGACAAACTTGCCAAAATGTGGAAGGTTGACATTCTGCCATAGTCTTTTGTTGAAAACATAGGTGTTAAAAAATGAAAATCAAGTATTTCACCCTGCTGGCACATCTCAAGACACTGTTGTTTTTCAAGGAAAGCTGTGTCACAGTTGTACAAATAAGTGGTTAGTGTGTTGTGTAAAGAGATTGAAATATCATACAGCAACAAAGTCCATCTGACCACAAATATGTGGACAACCGACCAGTGTACAGACTATATGACTGTTGCTGCTGTCTGGCATTAGTAGTAAGGCCAGATGAAAGGTGTCCCATACCATTGGCATGCCAATATATGCATGCAGTGAACTGAGAGACAGTTCTACACAGCTGTAGATATGCTAACCGAACTGCAGCAGGTCGTTGCAAAATAGCTTGTACCCACCTTTTTGAAATCTGCCTTGGAGTATGCTGACAATGGCTCCAATGTAATAGCTTCCTTGATAATAGCAGATATAATGCATGTAATATAGTAACATTGTAGCATAGTTGAAACATCCATCAAGTTTGGCCATTGCCATGTTATTACTGTTGATCCAGAAATATGTAATAAAAGCCCCCATTAAAGCCATTTCCAATTAAGGCCGAAGTGGGTACAAAAAATCCTTCCTGACTTCAAATTGCAGGCAGATATTTCCGTGGATCAACATCTTATCTGTTTTGAAAGCAACTGTCATAACACTCAATATTGTTCTGCACTAGAAAGGTATCCATTACTTGTTTGAAAGCAGTTACAGTATCTGCAAGCAAAGCATTTGGATGCAAAGAATTCCATAACTTCACTGCCTTTGTTTTAGTTAGAATCTCGCCATTCTTCTAGTCTTAATGGTGACTTCTTTTTCTCAGTTCTCTGAGTAACTCGGTACTTAGAGTTCTCTGTATTGTCTCTCTTTCTCTCTCTCTCTCTCTCTTTCTCTCTCTCTCTATATATATATATATATATATATATATGTATATATATACACACATACTAGTCAGAGAGCACAACAATATCCTGTATATCAATATACAAACTCTTTATTTCAATAAAATAAAACATGTACTTAGTTTTTAACTACACATAAAAATACCCTAGCTTACATAGATGCATAAAATGCATAAAAATGTCTCCGGAGCTCAATGTGGAATTCCTTGCCCAAGGATGTGGTCATGGCAGATACAATGGATACATTTAAGAGAAGATTAGATACATTTCTTTCAAAAGGGAACATACAGAGTTATACTGTTTATCAGTAGGCTGATCAGGAAGGTCTGATAAAGGCTAATTTAATTGGTAGCAGGAAAGCTATACAATTCTCAGTTCTGAGGTATGAGGCGAAGGTTGAACTTGATGGACTTGTGTCTTTATTCAACCTAATTTACTATGTTACTATGTAATATCTAATACGTATCCCTGTATCACTAGTGTTCCTAAAATGGTACAGTGTCTTGTTCTTAAATGTAACTGTTAGAAATGTTTAGAAGATCTTCTTATATACTAAACAACAGTCACAAATATAGTATCTTTCACCTTAATATTGTAATCAACAGTACACAACTTTCTTCAAGGCATCGTACTAAATAACGATATTAACCTTTGTAATGCTGGTATATAGCGGGCAGGCAGCTGCTACGGAGAAAGTGTGGCTGGAAGGCCCGCAGTGGCTTGTGAGTGATTACAAGTAGTAACTAAACTACAGATTGATTTAAACAACTGGCAAATATCGTCTGTGGATGACAAAGCTGGGGTCGTCTTTCGCTGCTAGGCAAATAAGCGAATTAAAGAAGCAGAACAACAACAAAAAAGAGACTGAAGGTAAATAAGAACTTTTTTGTCATGTATATATATAATGGAATCATGGAACCCCCTTATATCCTGCTTCTACCATACCCTAAATCTAATTTTTACTAGAGTCCTCTCAGAATCTGAAACCTTCTAAGAAATATCACCAGCAAAATATGTACCCATTTTAATTGGTCCTGTAGTGCTTGTAACGCATGTTACTCCATTCAAGATTATAATCACCTGCACAATTAACAATCAGTCTGGCCCTGAGATTACTTGTTCTCTTACATGTGGCCTGATCCAGTATTATGGTCCAGCTCTTGTAATCAACTGTTCCACATTATAGAGATGCCTCTTCCTTGCTGTTGTGCTTGTTCAAAGCTTCCTATCTTGCCATGACCTGTGTGTTGCTGTTTAATCCTGCTCTCCAGTTGCTGACTCTGCCTGTTCCTGACCACATTATTGTTTGCTGCATTTTTCTGCATTGAACCACTGTTGTTGAACCAGGCCTATTCCTGACCAAGCTATTATTTGATGTTTGTTCCTACATTGATCCTCCATTGCTGAATTGCTCCTTTTCCTGACCACACTATTGTTTGCTGTTTGTTCTTGCATTTATTAGCTGTTGCTTAACCAGTCTTGTTCCTGACCACACTATTGTTTTCTGCATTGATCCACTGTTCTTGAATTACTCCTGTTCCCGACATTGCTATAGCTTGATGCCTCTGCCTGTTCTGATCTGCAGTTGCCATTCCTGTCTTTACTGCCACATTGTGCTAGTTGATGTTTGGCCTGTGGCTGCTGAGCCAGACCTGTTCCAGTCCTTCACTGCATGACACTACTGGGGCTGCTTTCTTGCTTGTTCCAGCCCAGAGCTATTGTTTTGGTGTGCTGTACCCTTGGGCTTCTTCCAGTCATTTATATCTCCCCCTTGTTTCTCAGTCACAGCCTGTTTTAGGAACATCATACACAAATGATCTTTTATCATCTGGCAAAAGTTGAATATATTATCAAATGAACATTCATAATCTCTTTCTGGGAAGGTAGTGATCATTCTACTAAAAAGATTCAAATGCCAACATAGGCATAATATATGTAAATAAGGGACATATTCAGCAAGCTGAAGAGATACAATTCTGCAGCAAACCATTTGCATCATAGGGAACAGATACATATACCCAATATTTGAAATGGCAGTTTTAACCTGTTGAATGCTAGATAGGTCTTCAAAGAATTGTGTAACCTTTCTAGCATTCATTGGGTTAAAATGACTATTTAATTAAAAAGTGGTTAAAAAATGTCATGTGCTTCGTGTTGCGCAGCTGTTTTACTCCAGAATTGCATCATTTTAGTTTACTGAAGTGGTCCCTATGTTTCAAGTGCATGTTTATTGGGGACATTGACACTGTGCATAATTTGCACGGGAATGTCCTACTGTATGTGTGAATGTATCTTATTTATTTATGGCTACATGAATCAAAACTCCCTCCACTGCCCAACCAAACCCCAACAAGCATGCAATAAAACTAGAAGTTTGTTTGTTTTATAAAAAAAAAGGTATAGGGCAGTGATATTGTGTGCCTGCCTTTGATCTTGCTTCTATGTCTATGATATACTTAACTTGCAAGATACAGGAAGTGGATGCACACTCCAATGGCTTCAAAGCCTGCACTTATTTTCAGCTGGGTACAGAAACTCCAGTGGTCTCCTGGTTGACCACTCATAAACGTATATATATACAAGGGAGAACACACTCACAGCAAAGTGCAAAATATTAACAGCTATTGTTGAATCTTTATTAATGAGAAGAACACATGCATGTGTTCTCATCAATAAAGATTCAGCAATAGTTGTTAATATTTTGCACTTTGCTGTGAGTGTTTTCTTCTTTGTACATATATATGCTATACTTAAGGCTTAAGGATGACGTTTATCTGGTTAGTTTGATGCATTTAGATATGGTCCTGGTGAGTATTTCAGTTCTAATACAACTAACATGATGATGATGATGATGATGTCAAAATGCTTACATTCTCCTTGGCCTAGATAAGGGGATTATTACAGAGACAATGATTCCTAAATTCAGCTGATCTCTCTGCAGTTAACAGAAGACGTAAGTTAAAAAAAGATTCTCCAAAATGCTCCTTTTAGAAAACTAAGCACTTTTCTGAAGCCTTTCTCTATTATAATATAGGAACTGCACTGCTGATGAGAACCCAAAGAGTAGACGGTAAAGGCCACAATGCTTTGCTATTCTACTGACACTAGGACCTTCCTTTTATTATTGCTTGTTTTCAGTGTTTTTTAAAGAGTTGCAGAGCTGTGAGCCTCTTACCCCAAGTTCTAGTCGCTGTAGTGGAGTCAAAGGTCTGCTACCTTATCATTTCTCATTCTTACTGATAAGAGTTAAAGGTTTTTCATCATCTGAATTCCAATAACATCAGAAACATTGTACCACCAACCTATTAATTCCTCTATTCAACTACTACACCTCACTCCTTGACCGACTGCAAGAACAATAAACATTTTGCCCATCTGATCAATAAGACCAACAGTGTTTTATGAGCAACCTACGGACTATGCCCTCCTTCTACATCCTTACACAAATGTATCATCTCCCCAAAACACACCCTCAACAACCATGTGCTACGAAGAACTAATGCAGTATAAGATTACACTCTGCACTTAATATACCAGGTGAACCAAATAATTAAACTTTTTCGACTGCCACCTAATGCAATACTTTTCACATTCAATATACATAAGTCTGATTTCACACCACACGATATAAAATATTATTCAGCCAAAAATTACAAAAAACGCACAAATGAAAGCACACATTGGCATACATTACACATAAGCCAGTGCACACATAGGCCTTGCCCACAAAGAACTACTACAGTAATGTATCTTAAAACAAACCTGCACAGTTCTACACTGCACAGCACGTGACTCCCCAGTAACAGCATTACATTATACATATTGGACCATACAAAGAAAAGGGAGAACACAAAAGTGCCTTACAATGCAAACACACAGGTATGCATTCAACTATTATTCATATATAAATCCACTGCTACACATTACAGACACCTTTCACAACAAACATCATACCATTACTATGCACACACAAGAAGCTATGCATTTATCTAAGACTCCCTTTCAAAATGTATTAGTAGCCACTTCAGTTACAAACTATACAAACAATAACCTAACAAAAACAAAAATGGGCAATGCTGTCTCAAAATTGTGAGTATATATTTATTTATGTGTAAATATATAGTATCATAAAATGTTACTGTATGTTTTCTTCAGCCTATAGAAAATTGTTACTACGTGTTATTTGCTTTTGACATACTTTGAATGTTCTTTGATGTTATGTTGTATATGATATTACCCCCACAGATTAAAAAAACGTTACAGAAGATTCCAAACATTCCTTAGGATGCTTTAAAAGTTATAGGACAATTCCTGCAATAACATAATCCGCAGTTAGAGCACTACAGCTGTAGATCTGTGTTAGTAACTGATTATATTGACTTCATGAAGTATACAAAATAGGCAATCACAAAACTCCACTTACAGCTAATGGAACAGTTTAACAAGACCTCAGTAACGTATTTCGTCCTTTTGGGGATCACCAACCTCCCTCAACTGCAGCTCATTCTTTTCATAATATTTCTGTTATTCTACCTGTTTGGTTTTGTGGGTAATCTCAGCATTGTGACTGTAGTGATTATAGATTACCACCTGCACTCCCCTATGTACTTCTTTTTGGGCAATCTCTCTTTTCTGGACTTTTTCTATTCATCCACAACAGTACCCAAAATGTTGGCTGGGTTACTGATGGAGGACAAGAGAATATCCTTCCAGGGCTGCATAGCCCAGCTCCACATCTTTCATTTCCTGGGAAGCACAGAGGCTATGCTTCTAACATCCATGTCCTTTGATAGATATGTTGCTATTTGTAACCCACTACGATATCATGTTATAATGGCTAAGGCTCTCTGTATTCAGATTGCTTCTGTCTGTTGGCTCACTGGATTTGTCTATTCTTTGACACACACAATTCTGACATCCAAGTTGCCTTTCTGCGGGATGAATGAGGTTACTCATTTTTATTGTGATATCAAACCACTTCTGAAACTTGCTTGTACTGATACCCATGTCAATGAAAGTTTGGTGTCAATAGTCACAGGTTTTCTAGCTGTCTTTACGTTTGTATTAATTGTTATTTCATATACCTTCATTGGCACTCGTCTTCTAAATATCCGTTCCTTTCAGGGTAGGCAAAAAGCTATATCCACCTGTACAGCACATATGACTGTTGTCCTACTATACTATGGAACTGCGTTCAGCACTTATCTTCGACCAGCTGCAAAAGATTCATTAGAGCAGGACAGACTGACTGCTATATTATTTACAGTCATTACACCAGCATTAAATCCTCTTATTTATGCACTGAGAAACAAAGAGGTAAAGAGAGCTCTTACAAAAGTGATGTTAGGAGATCATTGTTTTAAAAGAAAAATTACACCATAAAACATATTTTTCTCTTTATGAGATTTCTAAAAAAAATTCCATAGTTTCTTCTATATTTTACTATAGGCCGATTATTGCATTATTAATGTGATACCGGAACACCTTGTGGAGAAGTTTTAACGTGGAAATAAATCTCTATAATAAAATGTACCCAATTCCTATGGGATTATTTGAAAGATGAATTGACAATAAACTCTTTAAAAATACAGTAAAGTATTAACTAGGCAAGGAGACTGCTTTACTTCCACAATCCCATTTTGTGAAACTGAAGATGTACTAAAAGTCCAAACCGCTCATTCTTTTTAAGCTATAAACCTTATTCAGTAACTATGACAGTCACAATCATTTCCTTCTTCTCCCCATAGCACAGATATTTGGTAACTGACAGATCATCCTCCTGTATTTTGTTAGTATCAGTAGAGATTAGGATCCACTGCATACAAAACAACCCAAGAAGTGGATTTAGAGCATGAGCATGTATCTTATTTTGGTATTTACCCCCACAATATAACCAATGGATAGGAAGGATGTGGATTATGGCCCTCCCCTAACCCCCTAGTTTTTAAGGTCCCTGCATATTGGTGGATGCTTTGGGTCTATAGACATCAACATTTATTATATCCTTTTATATCCTAAGTACAGCTAGTGGGGAAAAGTGGTATTTTATAACCTTTAAGTTATATGTAAAAGGAATGTAGAAGTAGGTTTCAAGGATGTCTGAAAAAATGTAATTCTTACTCCAGAGCTTAAAAGATGAGGTAAGGTGGTAGCAACAAGTTTATGATATTAAATATCCAAAGGCCTCTTTGCAGACTGGTTTGCAAATTAAGTCAATTACAGCACAAAAAATTAGAACTGGAACACTGACAGAGTTAACCACTCAGAAAAGCTTTGTAATTACATATGTTAGTAATGCTGTCGTGCACCCATATCTAAATCCTGATCATATACACTAAAGAAAAAAATAAAAAACATAGATACTTCCCAGGGCACTCAATTGGTAGAGTAACTATAGTCAAGTGACATATCACTACCACTTGAGTGGCAATCAGAAGTATGTATGTTTTTTATTTTTTTCTTTGGTTTGCAAATAAGCTGTTCTCTCATATCTACTGCTTTACCACAAAATGAACTGCCAAAAATGAAAGGATTATAGTACACGAAATTAGTTAATGCTGAAATAAAATGCTATACAAAGCACATGATCAATTGTCTCATGGTAAGGTACTGCAAATTGTATTACCTGTGAGGTAAATTCTTTATTGTACTGTCCTGATTATTTGATCTTCTAACATCATTTTCATTTGTGACACACAGTCAGCTGTATCAGTATAAAACTAATTTACAATTGCAGTTTGTAATTTTAATTCTGGATAAACAAATATGACAGATAATTTAAATTGCTTCCCATATGTAAAATGATGAGCTGATAAAATATTACCCATTCTGATGAGGTCAATATCAAATAAACAAAGTTAAAATAGCCAATAATCTTGCAGCCAATTGTGTGTTTTATAAATAAATCCCTTTCAGTGTGAACAAGCCTCAATAACAATGTTTAACAATATAAAAACCTGTATGTTTTATAACTTGAGGAATACAGAATTTGGACTGAAACATTAATTTAGCAGTTTTTTATGACGAGGTTACCACTGTTGAGAAGAAAAATAAATTGAACAGTGGATATTGATCATTATAATCTTTAAAAATTAATTATTCTGAAAGGTAAATTTAAAAGTTAGGATGGTGTAAAAAGTTAAATGATTTTTTTCATGGATGTGGTGGTGCTGTGGTGACAAGATGAGAGCCTTCCAGACTAATACAAGGCAGCAGAGGGTGACAAACACAGTGTTAAAGTATCTCACCACCACTGACATGATATTGATTGTTGGTTTTATAGTAGTTTCCTTTGTTCCTGCTGCTAAATTTTACAAAACCCAGTCCCACCAGCATCATGAAATGTTCACAGTGTGTATCCACCATGCTTAGTACTGGCGGGAGTGGGCTCATCATCCCCACCATAATCTCTGGTGATGGTGGTGGAAGTAACAGCAATCATCTTTAGACCTTTTGTTACCTCTCTTGTGCATGAACTAATAATGCTCCAACTCATACCTGGCTAAGAAACAGCTGAACATCCAATTGTCCACTTACCTTTGGTCACCTAAAATGGAAGGAATATGTATAAAATGAGCTTCAATTCCTGCATCGTTTATGGATATAAATGCCCTCATATTAAAGATGACAGTTGCCACTTTATCCTTTTTGTCATTGTTTCAGTAAAGAGCCAAAACGAGTGTCACTGACCAAATATTTATGGACTGCAACGTATGCTTAATACCTATATAGGGATAGATCTGGTAGGTGTTAATATTCATGCTTACATATATTACAGTCATAGTGTGAAATACATTATTTCATGAAATACCTAATAATTCATAAAATTGATTTAACCCCTTAATGCTCAGCAGTCCTGGGGTAGAATTTTACTTAAGGACCACATATATGTCATTCAGAGAGCTGGCACACTGAAAGAGAAGCAGAAACCGACTGCTTCAGTCTTGGAGCCATCAGTTTCAGACTCCCCTAGTGATCACAGCACTCAAGCAGGAACACTGTGATCACAAAAGCCATGATGTACCAGAACCCCCACAGTTCCTTAAAGGGATAGTAATGTTTCATAATAAGAGAAGCTCTAATTAATCATCATAGTATTTGGACTTTGGAGAGTGTTATTTCAATACTGTCAGAGTTATAGTTCAAGAGTAATTCAGTGACAAAGTATCCCCCTCCCACCCCTTTTACTGATGTAACATTGCTCAGCCAGAGCAGAAGGGAGGTGCCCAGGTAGACTGCAGAGAGGGACAATCTTCAATTAAGATAAGAGAAAAACCTGAAAAGCTTGTCAAGGGGGGCAGGGCTTTCATTGTTCTGATAGGAAGAATATTGTCCCTTGCTGTTATCTCTCTGGTCTATGGACTGGATTCCACATCTGAGAAGAGATTGCTTACACTAGGTAAAAGGGGCAGGAGAGGGAAACTTTGCTTGTTAATATCTCTCAAACCATAAAGGTTTGAGAGATAAGACTTATATCGTTCTTCATGTTTTTTTAATGCCTACAAAATAAAACAAAGATAAAATGAAGTATTACTATCCTTTTAAGGCATGGGCATTGGAGGGGTGATGGTCCTGGCACTTCGCTGGTCCTTAAGAGGTTAAAGCAACATTTAAAGTGTATGTTGAGGAGCCATGCTACACTTTTATAGCCTAACTAAGCAAACCCATTTAAAGTATAGAAAAATATATACTGTAGTACTGCTTTGCAAAACAAATGTACTCCCACACTACTAAAACAACAGATATTCTGCTGCATTCTATGGGAGAGGTCAATAACTGACTATGGTTCTAACAGAGAAAGCAATAGTAACTGCTAAGTAACTGACAACAGTTCTCCACAGAATGTAATAATAAAAGCTCCATCATTTTGATATAATTTGATTAGTTGTAACCATTTGATAAAGCAACTGCCAGTTTTACTGTGCTTGGAAAAGCCCTACAATGTATTAGTTTTTCCATAATACAGTTTTACTGATTATTAACAAATGACAACCTGAAATATTAATTTATTTTGACTCTATGTAAGTATTTGATGTATTGTAATTTATTAAACTTTTAACTCAAATGCATTGTTAATCAACTTTCTATATAAGCTGTTTTAGTTATAGCTGTTTTACACTTTTAAAATGTCATTATTTTCTTAGTGTTTTACACTTGAACTGATTGTAATCAGTAGCTTATTGGGTAAGTAGTTATTATGTACGATAACATTTTAAATACTTAAATTTCTAGATATTTCACACCTTAAATTATTTGTAATAATTATCTTATAAAATACAGTTGTAATCAAAAGTATTAAATCTCCATTGCAAATCAGGTTTATTGTCAAAATGTACAGACTTTCAGCTGTTTGCAATTGAAAAAGCTCAACACAACGAATGCTTCAAGCGGTTTCCCAAATTCAACTGAAAAATGTAACTTATAATGACTTCTCTAGTCTCTTCAAGTCAGGTGACTGTGCTGGCCACAGTAGAATGTTCCAGGACTTTTTCTGCAACCAAGCCTTGGTGGAATTTGAGGTATACTTGAGATCATTGTCCTTTTGGAAGGCCCAATGACACCCAAGCTTCAACTTCTTCACAGACAGCATGAAGTTGTCTCCTAGAAGTTCCTGATACTTCAATGAATCCATCTTGCCTTCCACATGCTGCAGGTTCCCAGTGCCAGAGGATGCAAAGCAGCACCAGAATATCACCGAGCCACCACCATGCTTAACTGCAGGCAGAGTGTTCTTTTCAGCATATGATTCATTAGTCTTCTTCCTCCAGACCTATTGCTGATCCATCGGCCTGAAAAGTTCCAGTTTTGTTTCATTGCTCCACAGAACAGAATCCCAAAACTTCTGTAGCCTACTTATATGTTTTTGAGCATATTGGAGCCGACTTTTCTTGTGCTTTTGGGTCAGTAGGTGTGTACGCCTTGGAGTTCCTGCATGGAAACCTTCTGCATTTAGTACGCACCTTACTGTGCTCACTGAAACCTCAGTGCCTATTGCCACCAAGTCTTTCTGCTGGTCTTTTCTCAGAAATCTGGTTGCAGCCGTTGATAGCTTCCTTTTTTTGCCCCATCCATGTAGTGTAACCACTGTTCCTTTGACTTTGAACGTGCAAACTATGTTTCCAACGGTGTCTCTAGGAACATTCAGTGCCTTTGTTATCTTTTTGTATCCTGTTCCTTTTTTTGTGAAGGGCGATGATCTCTTCTCTTAACTTTTTGGACCATTCTTTTCACTTCTTTCACCATATTTCTAACATGCAGTAAAACGTGACACTCAACAATCCCCTAGCCAGTTCAGGTATTTCATGTGTTCCAGCTCAAGCACACCTGATGCAACTAATGAAGCCCTTGATTAGTTGCATCAGGTGTGCTTGAGACATCTGTTTTTCATATTTGTGCTGTTGTGAGGGATACTATTCAGGGGATTGAATAATTTTGAGACTGGAGAAGTCATTATAAGTTGTATCTTCAGTTGAATTTGGGAAAACCACTTGAAGCATTCATTGCTTTAAGCTATTTCAGTTGCTTTTGTTTGATTTGTTCATTGCAAACAGCTGAAAGTCTGTAAATTTTGGCAATAAACCTTATTTGCAGCTGGGGTTGAATTACAACTGTAGCCATTCTAGTGAATAACCAGCTTTATTATGGAAAGTTTAGTTTAAACTTTTCTGTTTGTGATAGGTATTTTTATGGACTAAGTCTATGAAATAAAGTGCATATTTTTTTCATTTCACACAGTAAAAAAAGAACAAATATTTCATGAAATATGTAGATATTTCATGGAATATTGTAACTGAATTTTGCCTGTTGAATATAACATTGTGTATTTTGCTTTGTTTATTCAGTTTATAAGTATGACTGTGTACTTCCCTTGGCTGTCTTCTGCCTTCATTTTAAGGCCTTATGCAACCTAAGTCCTTTTTAACAGGCCGAGATATGCTGGATATACTGCAGATTTTCCATCAATAAAGACTTAATCTGCAAATTTGCAAATATTGATGCATAGCTGTTAACGCACTAGCTTTTAAGGATTTGCAAACATTTGATTGTTACATAATTTTTTTATCTCATCTAATGATTAGAGAAAAATTTTAATATTACTACTATTTGATGTTGTACTCTTTTACTCCAATAAAAAATTATTTTGGTATATTTGTCTGGAGAGTCTATAACTCAAAGCATAGTACTGTGACTTTTTTTTCCACATCTTATCCTTTGACCCAAAAGGCCACTCTTTCATTATCTTATGGCTTAAGTAAAAAGTCCATCTTGCTCAGCATAGATTTTTAAAGCTTAACGACTGCAGCACTAGTGAGTGCCCAAAAACAAAGAATTAAAGAAATGATAATATGTTAATACCTTACAAGTCATGATAATATTCCAGTGTCTTTGGGGAAACCTAAAAAGCATTCATGAGGGGACACAAATGATAAGACATACGGAAGTGGAATCCAACACTGGTGGGCTCAGTGATTTAATCATCCAAAAATTCCCTTAATGATGCTGAGCATTTCTGGTGGCTATTTAAAAAAATGATTCCTTTGAGTTTTAGAACTAATAGTATTCCCACCTGATTTTTTTTATTCTCAATCATTCTCTATAAAAAAAAGGTTCTACAGATTAAACATTTGTTTTTGGAAATACTAGTAATAGATTCATCCACTATTGTGTGGAGTTAAGCTGTTTGAGAATTTAAACATTATCTTCCTGTCTACCATACAAGGATCTATTCCTGCAGAAAAATATTTGGTAAGTGTTGTTTGATAGTTTAATATCCAAACCATTATTTAAACTAATATGATTTTAGTCCTACTTTTACCTGGGGTGCTTTCTCCCTTTGAAGATCTGAATCCTAGCCCTTTTTTCATCATTATTCCCACTGTGTATTCATTATTGTCTCTTTATTAATACTGAATAAATGCAATTATTCTTTCAAATATTTAAATATATACCATTTTAATAATGAATATAGATATCAACTACAATACATACAAATTAGGTTTTCTATTTCACTGTCGTCCAATACAGGTTACTGGTAACTCTGGGAGGTGTCAGTCCCCTTTAAGTAGGCAGGAACATTCTCTAAATGTCTGCAGAGGGCTGCAATTCACCCAGCCTGCTCCCAGAATTGTTTGTTCCTGGGTGTGTACACACCAGGTGGAGAACATCTCTCTTCAGTTTTAGTCTTTTTATTATTTTCTGTCAAATATGGAATACCACCATTAGGCGGGTTACCATGGCTGACAAATGCCCTCTCCAAAGTGGCTAGCTCAGTGTCCAGGGATTTTTGGTGGACCTTATGCCCTGATGGGGGAACAGCTTGGTTTCAAGTACTTCCCTGGGGGATTATCCTTTGAGGTAATCCTTTCTTTGCATGGTGACCTGAAGACAGAAGACCTGCAATAACGTGAGCCACCCTTTGAGTGCTGAAGGTCCACTTGTCCCACAGTGTCCCTTATTTGGGCTTGTATTTGGGAGTTCTCATTGCGCACTCCGGCACTCATTGGGTGTTTATATATACTTATTTAATGTATATGAGTGTTTGCCTGTGAGTTTTGGAGCAGTCTATGTGGTATTTAGCCCTTTGTCTGCTGGTTTGATTCCTTTATTGAGGGTTATGTTACACTTTCTGTATGGGGATAGTGTTTTCTTATCATGTACATGTGTTCCATGTGTGTCTTTAACCTTTTTATTATTGGGGTTAATTTTCTTAAATTTCATGTTCCACGCCTTTAAGGCGCGCTTTTACCGCATAGCCACATTGCTCCTTTACTCTCTATGGGCTTACACTGTGTGGGACGTATCTCTGGAACCGCTTCTCCTAGCGACCTCAGAGTGGGCTCATTTTGATTGTCTTCCCTTGTTCTTTCATCCGGTTCAATAGCCAAGTGTGTTGGGGGACTTGGGGGGCTTTGGGCACTGTTTGGGGGTACTTTATGAGAAAAACTACGTTTCCCATGAGCGTTTGTTTCACGCCTTTTTTCTGATTGGCTCCCGTCGCGGCAGCCATTTTGTGAGTTCTTCTCATCGAGTATACTACGCAGGGACCGGACCTTCTCCCTCTCCTCCGCTGATTGACCCTTCGCTTGCCAGATAAGTTTAGTTTAAACGTTTCTGGGGTGAATCTTTAATCTTTCACACTTTAATTGGGTGATTTCTGTCAGTGGGGTATATCTGACACTGTGAGTATGTCTACTCCGCTGGAACTTGGGACTAGACCTAAGACTAAGGAGGCTGGGGTATCAGTTTCCTCCATTGCATATTGCTCCTCCTGTCATTCAGGGCTGCCTAGGGAATTCTCTGGTCATTTATGCCCAGCATGCTCAGAAGGTCCTGACAGCAACCCAGGGCCTTCCAGCCATGCTATAGAGCCAGCTTGGGTGAAAGAGTTCAAGGCTGCAACCAGGGACCTCAGGTCCACTCTTCAACTCTTTCCCTCTCAGGTACAGGGAGCACTGCAGGCATGGCAGGCTCCCTCTACCATCAAGACCTCCCTGTCTAAACCACAGGGGGCCCCTGATGTGTCTGATTCTTCCGAGGAAGAATGGTTGCAAGATTCTGATATTGAGGATGGTACAGTTATTGAGTCTTCCAGGTCTGTTGGAGACCCCTTAGAATGTGACCCTGAATTTTCTGCTGAGGGCCTAATTAGGGCCGTTCTGACCACCCTCGACCTTCCCTTGAGTCAAGAGGTTCCCTCTGACCCAACTGATGTCTTTCAGAATCCGGAAAAAGCTGTTACTTGTTTTCCTCCTAACCCTACTCTTGCACGTTTGGTTTCCGATGCTTGGAAAAATCCAGATAAGGCCTCTTCAGTCTCAAAAAAAAAAAAAAAAAAAAGTTTGCTAAACTTTATCCCTTTTCTGTGACTGAACTGGCTAAATGGGTTCATCCTCCTAAGGTGGATGCTCCAGTATCTAGATTGTCTAAATCGTCTGCTTTGCCTGTTTTTGATGCTTCTGCCTTGCAGGATTGGAGACAAAAAGTTGGAGGTTTGCCTCAAGTCTATTTTTTTCCTCTATTGGCACTGCTATGCGACCGACTTTCTCTGTGGCGTGGGTTAACCGGGACATTGCGGTCTGGACTGAGCAACTCACCAAGGCGGTCCGTCAGGACGCGCCACTTTCAGAGCAGTTGCGCTTGCTTGCCAATATTTCTGAGGCGCAGAACTATGTTTCTGATGCCACCTTTGATGCTGTCCGCATGATGGCTAGGGCTTCCACTTCTTCTGTGGTGGCCAGGCGTGCGCTTTGGCTTAAGATTTGGTCTGCTGACACTGCATCTAAAAAGGTTTTGCTTTCTTTGCCTTTTCAGGGTACTTCCTTGTTTGGTTCCGAACTCAAGGAACTAATCAGAGAGGCTACTGGAGGTAAGAGTACCCTTTTGCCTTTGGTTTTTAAGAAGAAATTACCGGCTAAGCGTTCTGGTCCTTTCGTTCCTTCTGGCGGAGGCGCGTTCGTCCAAGACAGTTCCGTCCGATCCTCGTTCCTCCTCCAAGCCCAAGCAGTCCTGGAAGCCCAAGGTTGCCTCCAAGCACAAGACTTCCAAACCTGCTTCGGCACGACTCACCGAACCCAGGTCCACATCCTGCTGTGGGTGGACACCTCCACCTCTTTCGCAGGGTCTGGGAGGACTTTGTAACGGACCCATGGGTTTTACAGGTGGTCTCAGAAGGATACAGGATCCCTTTCTTTTCCCTTCCTCCTCTTCGTTTTCATTTCACTCGTTCTCCGCTAGATGCAGAGAAACTGCGGTTGTTTGACGGTGCTATTCAGGATCTTTTGGACAGAGAGGTCCTGGAGCCGGTGCTTCCTCTGGACATGGGTTCGGGGTTCTACTCCAACCTGTTTGTGGTGTCCAAGAAGGATGGCAGGGGCCGTCCTATTTTGGATCTCAATTCCTTTGTGGTGAAGACTCACTATCGTCAGGAATCTCTGCGCACTGTGATTGCTGCCATGTCTCCAGGGGAGGTCCTTCCTTCTCTGGATTTGCAGGGTGCGTATCTGCATATTCCCATTCATCCAGCGAGCAGGCAGTATCTGAGGTTTGCCTGCGACAGGGGTCATTTTCAGTTTTCAGCCCTTCCCTTTGGGCTGACAACTGCTCCCCAGGTTTTTCAAAGAGTTCTGGGAGCATTGGTATCTGTTCTCCATCAGGACGGAGTAAGAGTGACTCCATACATGGAAGACTTGCTTTTGAAGGCAGAATCTGTGGATCTCCTCCACCGGCAGGTTCAGACCTGTATTCATGTCCTCTCTCACCACGGTTGGATAGTGAATTTGGACAAGTCGGACTTGTCCCCATCTCAGCGTCTCATCTTCCTGGGTCTGCTGTTCGACACTCAGAAGGGTATGGTGTTCCTGCTGGAGGATGTAGCACATCAGATTGCTCAATGAGTTTCGAGGATCCTGGCTCTCGAGTGGATTCCAGTCCCGAGGTTGCTTTCCCTGGTGGGGAAGTTCATCTCCACGATTGAGGCGGTTCCATTTGCAATGGCACACACCAGGGTACTTCAGAGGGTATCTCTTCCTCCTCACGTCAAGTTGAGCTTGGAATGGTGGTTGGACCTTTCCCATCTCTTGAAGGGGAGACCATTTCAGATACCCTACTGGACCACGGTCACGACAGACGCCAGTCTCTCGGGCTGGGGGGCTGTCTTGGGTCACATCAGCGCTCAGGGGAAGTGGTCCTTGGAGGAGTCTCTTCTCTCCATCAACATCATGGAACTTTGGGTGATTTTCCATGTTCTGCGCCATTGGGAATCTCAGCTGGAGGACTGTCCGGTCAGAGTGGAATCCGACAACGCCACCACCGTGGCTTACATCAACAGACAGGGCGGGACAAGAAGTCTCGCCATGTGGCTAGAGGTAAAGGCCATTCTGTCCTGGGCGGAGGTTCATGTTCCCATCATTTCTGCGGTGCACATTCCAGGTGTAGACAACGTCATGGCAGATTTTCACAGTCGACAGCGGAGAGTGGGAGCTCCATCCGGAGGTGTTTCAGCTTCTGACCCAGATTTGGGGAGTACCGTTAGTGGATCTGATAGCAACCAGACACAACAGGAAGGTTCCGATGTTCTACTCCAGGTGGAGGGACTCGCTGGCTCTGGCGGTCGACGCCATGTCGATTCCTTGGGAGTTTTCCCTAGCCTACATCTTCCCCCCTCTTCCAATGTTGATCAGGGTGATCCAGAAGCTGAAGGTGGAGCGTTGTCCGGTCATCCTCGTTGCCCCAAATTGGCCTAGTCAGTCTTGGTATCCGGACCTTCTGGCTCTGTCGGTGGCAGAGCCCTTTCCTCTTCCCTCTCATCCAGATCTTCTGATACAGGGTTATCTGTGGAAGGAGGATGTTCATCGTCTCCATTTGATGGCCTGGAGGTGGTGTCTACCATGCTCCGTACTCGTAAGCCTGTTTCGTCCAGGATCTATCAAGGGGTCTGGTCGACCTTTCTCTCTTGGTGTGTGGACAGGGATCCGTCTCACGATTTTCATCTTCCTACTGTCCTGGCCTTTCTGCAGGACGGTGTGGATAACGGGTTCAGTCTGAGTTCTCTTAAGGTTCAGACTTCGGCTCTTTCTGTCTTTTTCCAGGAGCGCCTTGCCATGCTACCTGATGTCAAGATCTTCTTTCAGGGTGTTGCTCATGTTCGTCCTGCTTTTCGGAGTTCTCCAGCGTACTCCCTTTGAGTCATTGGCTACTATTCCTTTACGTCTTTTGTCATGGAAGATGCCTTTTCTGCTAGCTATTGTGTCTGTCCGCCGGGTGGCGGAGTTACAAGCTCTCTCCTGTCAACCACCTTATTTGATGTTTCACAAGGACAAGGCGGTTCTTCGTACTTCTAAGGAGTTCTTGCCTAAAGTGGTTTCCGAGTTTCACATTAATCAGGAGATTGTGGTGCACTCTTTCTGCCCTAACCCCTCTTCCGATAAGGAGAGGGATCTCCATTTGTTGGATGTTGTGCGTTGTCTCAAGTTCTGTGTGCATCACACGGAGTCCATTAGGAAGTCTGATGCCTTGTTCGTCATTCCGGAGGGTCCTAGGGCAGGGAGACCGGCATCCAAAGTGACTATCGCATCTTGGATTAGTCTACTATTCATAAGGCGTACGAATTGAGGAACAAGCATGTTTCCTTTAGGGTTACGGTCCATTCTACCAGGTCCATTGGGGCCTCCTGGGCCTACAAAAATCAAGCGTCTGCTGATCAGCTGTGCTGGGCGGCCACTTGGTCCTCTGTGCACCCCTTCTCTAAGCACTACCGTGTGGATGTGCTGGCTTCGGCTGATGCCAGCTTTGGGAGGAAGGTCCAGGAGGCAGTTCTGCCCATCTAGGATCTTCTTCAGTTTCTGGGGCCCGTTTGTACCCCTAGTTGGTGTCCGTTGACACTTCTGTTTTGTTGGGATCTCTGTCCAGTAGGTTCATAGAGGTCCTGGTGACTATGGGAGCCTTGCGCCTGGTCCTTGCCTCTTTCCCACCTCAGGGTAACTCAATGGTTGGACAGTAACCAGTAACCTGTATTGGATGACAGTGAAAATAGGATTTTAGTCTTACCTGTTAAATCCTTTTCACTTAGTCCATACAGGTTACTGGTCTCCCACCCTGTCAAGAGACCATGTTTGGCTCTCCTGTGGCAATACGTGGTAGTCCTTCAGGGCATGCTCACAGGAGTCTTCTTTCCTTCTACCATCTAGTCTGGTTAGTTCTCAAACAATTCTGGAAGCAGGCTGGGTGGATTGCAGCCTGAGAGGGAAGGGAGGCTCCACCCCCTCTGCAGACATTTAGAGAATGTTCCTGCCTACTTAAAGGGGACTGACGCCTCCCAGAGTTACCAGTAGCCTGTATGGACTAAGTGAAAAGGATTTAACAGGTAAGACTAAAATCCTATTTTTTTTTTTTAATAATAAAGCCCAGTAAATTCCACTATGTTACAGTGCTACATACAACACTACTAAACAATTGTGAATACAAAATATTAAGACAACAAAATAATGACAGCCAAATGTTTTGAGAAACCTTGTTCGTAAGCGTTTACAAATGTTGATAAGATAGCAAATGACAGGCACCAACAAACATTTTCTATAAAGGTATCAGAGGCTCATTTTTTCTTTAAAGGGGAAACTTCATTAGGAAATTAATTGATATTGAACAATAATACAAATGTTACGATCTTCGCCGTCCTCGCCAGTAGTCTGACTGGTTTCAGGACGGCTGGGCGCATGCGCATGATCCGGCACATGCGTGGTAGGCTGCGGTGACGTCGGTAGTCTGACTGGCTTCAGGACGGCTGGGCACATGCGCATGATCCGGCACATGTGTGGTAGGCTGCGGTGACGTCGGTCGTCACACCAACATCATCAAACAGTCGCCCAGCTTCCACTTAAGCCGGCCGGATCCGGGACTCGGTGCTTAGTTGTAGCTCGAGTCCCGGGCGGTCCACTTGCCTCATATTGCTCCGGGCAACAGTACCCTTTAGCCCAGCCTGTATTAGGTATCTCTGCATCCTCCAGTCCAGCCTGCATCTACCAGTGACCCTCACTCTGATCACCTTACCGGATCTCTGCATCCTCCAGTCCAGCCTGCATCTACCAGTGACCCTCACTCTGATCACCTTACCGGATCTCTGCATATTTATTCCAGGCCTGATTCTTGAACCTTGGACTGACCTTCAGGTACTGACCTCTGGCTTGTTATACTGGAGTTTCATCATCTCTACCTTCCCTGGTCTCTGGCTTGTTATACTGGACTTGCATCATCTCTGCCTGCCCTGACCTCTGGCTTGTTATACTGGACTTGCATCATCTCTGCCTGCCCTGACCTCTGGCTTGTTATACTGTACTTGCTTCATCTCTGCCTGCTCTGACCTCTGGCTTGTTGTACTGGACTTGCATCATCTCTGCCTGCCCTGACCTCTGGCTTGTCATCTGAACTTGCATTATCTCAGTTTAACCCTGATCTTTTGGCCTACAATTACTATCTGATAGTTCCCCTGCATTTTGGGTTTCCTACCTGTCTGCTTCAGAATAAATAGCTTTCTGCTAACCTCAGATTGGCTCCTTCCACCCAGAGATAGGCTACAGCAAGCTATCAGTCTCACAACAAGTCTGCAGTATTGGTAATCAACCTAATCAGGTTATTTTGTAAGTTTTGTTACTAATTCCTCTTTTTGTATTCAGTTTTATTTCTACAATCCTTCATACAGACACACGCACATGCAAAGCCTATTGTAGAAGTTACTGTATTCTCATAAACTACACAATACCTCCCCGCCCCAGTTTAAAGTGCACTGATAAGCCTGCAGTCTGATTTACTATTGAAATGTCACCAAGACAGTTTCAGCATATCCCCCTAGAAGCTGATTGGCTGGGAGGTGCATAAGCACACATCCCATCCAATTAAGGCTGGAATCCATTTTGAACAGACACTGGCCATATAAAAAGACAGTCTCTGTACAAAATTATCACAGTCTACCTTTGAGGCCTAGTTAGACTGTGCTTCCTTCCTCTGTGGTGTGTCGGCCAGCATCCTTGCGGCCACCTCCGCATTACTGATGTCTGTTACAGGCACTGGCTTGGATGCCTGTTTATGGACCTATTCTGGGTGGCCTAATTAGGTCCTGCCTCCTTCTGCTCCTTTATAATCCTCCTTGGGGCTAAGAGTTATTGCCCTTACGTGATGTTACAGCTCGTTACACTTTGCTCTCTGTTGTGACCCGTGGTTGCCTGAGAATCTCGCTCTGTGTATGACCCTGGCTTGTCTGACTACCCACATCGGTTCTGACCTGTGCCTCTGGCTGACTACTTGCTCTATGTATGACCCCGGCTTGCCTGACCAATGGCCCTGGCTACTACCCACTCAGTGTAGCCTCCGGTTGCTTTCCCTGTGGGCCTGGTTACTTTCGATCTTTGTAGTCCTCGGCATGTCTGACCGGTGGCCCTGGCAACTATCCGCTCAGAGTAGCTTCCGGTTGCCTTCCCTGTGGGCCTGGTTACTCTCGCTCCATGTATTCCCCGGCTTGTCTGACCTGTGACTCTGGCTGCCTACTCGCTCCCTACACTACCTGCTTGTCTGACCTGTAGTCTCGATGCCTCCTGGCTCTGGTCTGCTCTTGCTCTGTTGCCTCCGTTCACAGAGTGAACACATATTCTACCATTCTCCTGTTGTCCCACTTATGCTGCTTCATATCACGGTGCCCATGATTCTGCGCCAGGGCGACATGTTTACTTCTGGGTTTTCCCTTGTACGGTTCTTATAGACGGTTGGGCTCTGGCTCCGTCCAGGGTTAGCCTTTTTAAATTCTTTCCTGTCATCCTTTCAGTGCCCTTTCGTGGTGTACCTGTACTTTGCTGCTTGTTCCTGCTCCTTGTATGACCTGGCTCGCCTGACTACGCTCCTGTGTTTCACTTCCCATTGCTGAGTAGACTGGCTGACTACCTCCGTGTGTACCGATCTGGCTTTGGTTGAGAAACCGCTCCGTGCTGACTAGGACTGGCTGATTACCTCCAAGTGTACCAACCTGGCTTTGGCTGAGTATCCAATTCCGTTGCTGACTAGGACTGGCTGACTACCTCCGTATGTACCGACCTGGCTTTGGCTGAGTATCTGATTCCGTTGCTGACTAGGACTGGCTGACTACCTCCATGTGTACCGACCTGGCTTTGGCTGAGTATCCAATTCCGTTACTGACTAGGACTGGCTACTACCTCTGTGTGTACCGATTTGGCAGTTTGGCTTCTGACCCATCAGGGTGCATACCCTGTGCTCAGTTCCGCCTACTCTCGCTTGCAGCAATACTGCTACAGCGCCTGCTTGGCCTGTCACTCCCGAGGTCATCTGGGAGACTGTGTTGCGAGTATCTCCAGTCGCTTGCCAGTATCTGTTCTTCTACCTCTTCTATCCCTAGCATTCTAGGGACCCAGTCACTTGCCAATATCCTATCTGTTCTGACTCCGCTTCCCCTAGCGTTCTAGCGACTCGGTCTCTTGCCAGTGTCCTATCTGTTTCCTCCGCTATCCCTAGAATTCTAGGGACTTGGTCACTTGCCAGTATCCTATCTGTGCTGCCTCCGCTATCCCTAGCATTTCTAGGGACTTGGTCACTTGTCAGTGTCTTATCTGGGTTGCCTCCACTATCCCTAGTCTTCTAGGGACTCGTTCACTTTCCAGTGACCACTCTTGTCGCCTCCGCTATCCCTAGTCTTCTAGGGACTCGTTCACTTTCCAGTGACCACTCTTGTCGCCTCCGCTATCCCTAATCTTCTAGGGATTGGCCCTGCAGTTACCCACCACTATAGTAGGACCTTTCCACAGTGTGGTACTGTAGTGGTTGTCCTTGTTCCAGTGACCTGTCGCCGGATCAAGCCAGCTTAGTCCTACTGTCTATATTGCATGCTGATATATACTGTCCATCCTGACTTGCATCAGATTTGGGAAGTACCACGGTACTGACATTATCTGTTGTTTATTATTTTTCAATAAAGCTGATCTTAACCTTACCTAATTCCCTGAGTGTCCTTATAAAAACCATGACACTTCCTTAGTCTTTAGATCTTGAGTAGTGCAGTGCATAGCATAGTGTGCAGCTCTGGAGGGACCTTGGGTCCTGTTTGCATATGTCTGTGGTTCTGTGTAATCTCTACCATTATTGCTGTTATAATAACTAAAGGTGGTTATATTTTATCTTTGTGTCTGTCCTTCTTTGCCTGATTACTGTGACAGTACTAAGGGCCATGTCTAATGAAGGTACAGGCAGCCCACCTAATCAGAGCATCCTGTCCAGGATGGCTTCTCAAGACCAGAGAATTGACCAATTGTCTTTTTTCTATGCAGACACTTAAATAGCATGGCTCACCTAGACCGCTTTACTCCACAACCGGTGGCGTCCCCAGCACCTGCATTGGTTGTGGCTACTACGTCTGAAGCTGGCATAAGTAGAGGGTTGTCTGGCTCCGCTACTCTACCCCAAAGATACGATGGGGAACCTACGATGTGTAGGGGGTTCCTCAATCAGCTGGGAATTTTTTTGGAGATGGTACCACAAGCATTCCCTACTGAGAGAAGTAAGGTGGGATTCCTGATCTCTCTCCTATCCGGCAAGGCATTGTCCTGGGCCAATCCGCTACGGAAACGGAAAAACCCATAGTCCACAATTTCATGGAATTTGTGGCCTCCTTTCGGAGAGTTTTTGATGTTTCTGGGTGCGCAACCTCCGTTGCAAAATGACTTACGACAATATGACAGGGCGCACGTACAGCAGCAGACTACGCTATTGAGGTCCGTACTCTGGCAGCGGAGGTAGGATGGTACAATGAAGCCTTAGTTGCCGCATTCTCCCAGGGCTTGTGTGACACAATTAAAGACAAGACGGCGGCCCGAGACCTGCCTGGTGATCTGGAAGAGCTGATCTCAGTTTCTGCTGACTCCCAGTTACCATTGTACATCACGTGCAATAGGTTTTTGTGACGTATGTTTGATATTCAGGGGGTTAAGGATCGGTCCCGACATAACTCACTAATAGGTTTGCTATTTATAGTATGGTAAGATCTCAAAGGATATTTTGGGATATTTAATGATTCATCATTGTTTCCAGAATGGGCTAATTATCTCAGGACCTAGTTTTTAAATCATCTTGGGTTGACTGAAGATGGTATAAAGATTCACTAAACCAATCAAGCTGATAGGGGAAAGTTATTTATATGTAACCTTTTCCAGTGGCATGTTTTGTTTGTATTTGATGATTGGCTTGTAAGGTTCTGAAAAAGCGGTCTGTAAAACGAGAAATATGTAAACATTCATATCCAGCATACATCAGTGTTTATAGAATTTTAAAATAAACAAGTTATTGTTCATTGAAGCATCCACCTGAGTCCTATTGAATTACCATATCTGGAAGATTTACCTGAACAGAGACAGGTTCGTGATCTCCGTGAGTTTGTTTGCCAGACTATCTGACAAATAAAATATGCAAGTACATTTCTTATATTTTCACTATATTATCCATTGATGATGTTATACTTTTTGGCATAGCTATGCTGCTTGGGAGAGCATGTCTACAGAGAGCAGACTTCTACTTTCTGATATTCAAGTCCCGGTACTGCTTCTGGGGGCAGTCATATATTCCTCAGCCACATATTTGTTGGAATTAGCATATGCCATTCTCCAACATATCTCCATGTGAGTATACACCATAAGGATGTTGGTGGTGGTCCAGTATCTAGTGATATTGATGCACACAGGGGAGCTACCTGTTGTCTTCTTCTCCTTTTTATTTTCTACAAGATAAATTATTGATGTCTACTTGTATGTACCCCCGACTGACTGAGTGAGTGTCGAATAGCTTACAGATCCAAATTGTGTGGTATACAAGTAAATAATACCTGTACATCTTGCAGATAGCCCACAAATAATAGTCCTGCCATTCAGTATCTCCAGCCAGAGATAGTAATTATAGAGTGTATTTAAGGTAAGATGGAAGGTAAGTCACAATGGGTTGTAGGAAATCATCCACATATTCCGATATGCCACTTGACAAAGAATCTATCCCCAAAATAATAGGGCAAACCCAAAGATTTGCTAAGACCACTTGCCCAATATACATAAGGAAAATAAGTGTCATATCCGAATATGTGCATGAATTCCTACAACCCCTCGTGACTTACCTTCCATCTTACCTTAACCCCTTAATGACCTTGGATGTGCCAGGACAGTCACTCTGGACCCAGCACTTAAGGACTGGTGATGGCCCTGGCACATCATTGAATTCTGGGATGGCAGTATGATTGCACCCCGCTCTGCCATCCCAAAATTCATTCGGCAAAAAAAAAAAAAATGGCTGCCCACACTCCAATTCATGCTGTCATTAAGGGGTTAATGACATGCTACAATTACTAGCTCTGTTTGATGATATTGAATGGCAGGACCATTATGGGTGGGCTACCTGTGATGAACAGGCATTATATACTTGCACACCACACAATTTGGTACTGAAGCCTATTTGACACTAATTTACTCAGTCAGAGGTAGTTCCAAGTAGACAACAAGAATTGATCTTGGACTGTATTCAATTTGTCCTTTTGCATAACTATTTTCTTTTTGAAGGGCAGAACTACCTGCAGGGGACTGGAATGACAATAGACTCCTCTTTTGCCCCTTCTTCCCCCAGTCTTTTTATGGGCCTATGGGAATACTTTGTTTTTAGTAGTGGAGGCCCCTTTTTAGAACATATTTTATACATAGATGATCTGATTTTCATTTTGAATAGAGACAAAATCAGTTTTGAACATTTTGTGAAGCATCTGAATGACAATGACATGGGGATCAAATGTACCAGTAAATTTAAAAGGAACCATATCAATATTTAGATTTAATCTCTTCAGTGGTGAACAAGGTAATTACCATAAACTATAGGAAAGAGGTAGACTCTAATGGGTACCTCCATGAGGAAAGCATGTATCTTAAATGATGGGTAAAAAATATTCCTTTTGGCCAACTACAGAAGGTGAACAGGAACTGTGAAGTCGAGTTTATTAATGAAGCTGAGGAGCTTAACTGTTTGAGTGCCTGAGAGGTTAAGCAGAAGTTCGCTAAAAAGGGGCATGATAAAACCTGTATCAAAAACATGCTAGCACCAGGTGATATTAGCACTCGAGGTAACAAAGGCATGGGAAATAACTGGTTAATGCAGCCTTCCGGTACTCATAGGTTTGGTTGATTGTGTTGCATTACCTGTCCCCTTCTACCCAAGGAAAACAAGGATATTTTTAAAAGCACCCAAACAGAAAAAGAATATAGGATAAAAGGGTTTTCTAACTGTAATAGTACACACACATGGTTTATCTGACTACATGCAGCTGCCAATGGCAGTATGTGGGTAGAATGAAAAGGAAACTTAAGACTATGGTTAGTGAGCACCTTAGAAACATTAGACTGTGCCTCGTGACCCATCAATAGCCTTTCCCTATGACGCACTACATGTCATAATAAAGAAGTGAGTGGGATTCATGTTCAGGTCATTGAGAGGATTGCCGGTGACAAACATTTAAGGTTAAGACAAAGGGAAATCAATTGGATTTATAAGCTGAAGATGATGGAGCCTCATGGCCTGAACACTGATACCGACCTGGCAGCTTTTACATGACAGTACTGTGAGGTAGAGGTCTAACTTTTGCTGCTTTAGTGTGGATGTTTTTTATGATTAGTACCGATCACTTTTATATAGGCGTTAACCAAAAACATGTATATATTTTTTTAAAACATATTTGTTTTCTTTTCATGTTTTCATGTGAGGTCCTATTTTGATTTATAATGTTTCACTTGGAATTTATAAGGCACTAGTTGTGTCTATATTTGCAGTCTTCTACATTGGAGCACACATAGGTTTCCCATACATACAGGGTTCTTTTGAGTCCGGGCTATGTTTAATAGAAATATGTGTATTTTGTTTTTGTTATCCAGTAGATTATATGGTTGGCCTTTTTAATTCTATTAATTCTTTATATTATGGTGAACGAAAAAAAATAATGGATAAAAAATAAATAAAAAGAGTAATGTACTTAAAACATAACATATCCTGAGCTCGCCGGTGTCATGGGAGACTTGCAAATAACGACTCGGACAGGTACATAAAATCAATTCCACTTTATTAAGAATAAATCACAAGAATAGTTGAATGAAGACACTTCCCCATCCTTCCCGGGGTCAGGCATGGGGACAGTGCGCAATCCACTACCAGGAACTGACACTGAACCTAACCAGACTGATGAGTAAGCTTGGAAAGAACCAGTAGAGAGAGCAGAACCACAGAGGTAACAATAGTGGTAAGTGTGCTCTAGGCTGAGTGGAAGCTGGAGGCCCACAAGCTAGAATACAAGGACAACCGCAATACCCTAGGATGCTAGGGTCACCCAAATGGCTACACACCCTAGAACGCTAGGGTCACAACAATCCCCGGTAGGACTAGGCGCTGCTGCACTATGGACAGGGCTTACCCGACCAAGGACTGAGACTGAGAGCCTGCAAGGAGGGTGCCAGGTCTCAGGGAGTGAGAGAGAGACAAACCAGCCAATGGTCAAACGATTCATGTAGTCAAGTCAAGCCAAAGTACTTAGCATGGAGCTGGAAGTCAGACAAGCCACAGCACTTAGCACGGAGCAGGTAGTCAGCCAGGCCAAAGGTCATACACGGAGCGGGTAGTTGTACAAGCCAAGTCAGCACAGAGCGGGTAGTCAGCCAGGCCAAAGATCATACACGGAATGGATAGTCAGATCAAGCCAGAGTCAGCACAGAGCAGTCAGCCAGCAGGCAAAAGGTTCAGGCACAAATCGGTAGTCCGATAGAGCTAGGGTCATACACGAAACAGATTCAGCAGCCAGGAACGGATCGCCATGGGAGACTCAGAAAGCACTCGGGTACACCACGAAAGGGCACTGAGGCAATGATAGGACTCGGCATATAAGGCCTCTATAGGAGGCGGAGTACAAATAGGTCAATCAAGGTGGAACTATAAAAATAGCGAGCGCTCAGAATGACGCGTGAGTAACCAGGAAGTAGTCACCTGCTATGCTGTCGCCAAGCAATAACAAGGGAGCAAACAAGCCAGCAAAAGTGCCAGAATCACGGACACCGTGATAGCCAGACGAGCACCAGCCATAAGACAGTGTGCCTGTTGGTCCGAGAGTCAATAACTACAATAAGAAAGCTAAATATAAAAACTAAAACATATAACATTATATAAAAGGTTAAAGGGGTTGTAATACTTGTATTAAAGTTGAGGTACGAGTCTTCCTTATTTGAGTACTTACAGTTTTGTAGTTCAAGAGCTATTCAATCAAGAATGATCCCCCTCCCACCCCTTCTGGCTGCCTCCCATCAGATCTGAAATATGGTTGTGGGACCTGACGGATGCAGTGAGGGACAATTTTCACTCAGTAAATATAAGGAAAACCCTACCCCCCTTGAGGTAGGAGGGCAGGATTTTCCTTTTGCTTACTGAAGATTGTCCCTCGCCGTGCTCCATCCCAACCTGACTGTGAGGCAGTGTGATGCATGGAAAGAGGGGGGGTAGGGGGATCCTTTTGGATTGCATAGCTCTTGAACTAAAAAACTGTAACTATTCAAATATTGTGCTATGTGTTAAAAAAATAAATAAATAACCCCTTTAACCTTTTGTACAACGTTATATGTTTTAGTTTGTATTTTTACCTTTCTTATTGTAGTTGTTGACTCTCAGACCAGCAAACACACTGTCTTATGGCTGGGAAGACTCGGATCTCAACTTTAATACAAGTATTACTATCCCTTTAATATCTTCATGAACAACAATGATAGACCCAAAATAAATTGTTTGAGTACTAAACCTAAAATAAGGATGCAGAAGATGCTAACCCAATAGTTAAAGAGAACTATTCAAAGATACCCTACCCAAAATAAAATATCCCAAATATTACTGCTAACCTAATCTATGGAAAGTGGGCAGATATGTATGTAAAGTGCTAAAACTAAAATAAGTGTGCAGAAGATGCTAACCTAATAGTTAAAAAGAACTGTCCAAAGATACTCCACCCTAATAAAATAAACCTAATCTAACCAAAATAATACTGCTGAGCCTAATCTATACAGAAGAAAAGGAGACAAGATGGGTGCTCCTAGTATAATATAGTTTGGTCAGGATCACCACCATACTTAACAATATCTATAATCACTACAAATGGTCAGAAGGACAGATGAGGGATTCTCAACTGCCCTCACTCAGTCACTCCAATTGAAACAGGATGCAGCGCTCCAACGTAAGTAAAAAGGCCTCTTGCAAGATCCTTAAACACAACAAGAAACAACAGGAAAAAGGGGCACAATCCTCAATATTCAAAGAAAGAGGTATCAGAGTATTATTTTGATACCTCTTTCTTTGAATATTGAGGATTGTCCCTTCTTACTGTTGTTTCTAATCTATACAGAGTGGGTGGATATGAATGTAAAAGGATAATGGATGAGACAACAAATATATGGTAGGATGTGAAAATAGGGTGAAATAAAAAAGTGTAGATATTGGAAACAAAATGTCATAGGAAACCTAATAATAAAAAGTAAAGGTAGAACAAATACCATAAATAGCATGTTATATCTAATCTAAAATATTAATACTTTCCCTATCTCTGAAAGTGTCCAAAATGTGGATATAATATAAAGAGATAATAGATAATACAACAGATATATTGTATATCCTACATAGTAACATAACATGTCCTGAAAATATAAGAGTATACATCTTTACAACCAAAGTGGCTCTAAGGTCTTATTTATCACTAAAGGTGAAAGAGTGGAGAGTCTAAAAATTCAATAACTTTCCCTGTTAATTAACTGTTGTATTCTATTGTAAGATGGTGAAGTGGAAATAAATTCAATGGGAAAAACCTTAAGTCCAACTGAGCTTTTACTTTGGTAGGTCAAAACATTTCTTGAGACACTATGGTTAGGGGTGGGCGAAACCTCTCGAGCTTTAGATGCCTGTTCATTTAATTTAATGTATCTTTTGATCCAATTTAGAGAAAAGAAATTGAGGTCATTAATAAGCAGTTATTGATTAAGAGCAAAGAGACTGAAATTTATAAGAATAACCCTAATTTCAGTAAATTGGAAGAAAGAACAAAGAGGAATGTGGAATCTTTTCAGAGTTATCCAGAAGGTGCGGAGGTGTCCTGTAGAGGGATCAATATCGATTCTTGCCCATAAGGGAAGATGGAGAAGGGAACGGGGAAATATAAAGGTAGAAGAGGACAAGGACACAATAAACTTAAACAAAAAAACGAGGACAGATTAAAGATCAGTCAAGATAACCAAGGTATATATAACATCAACTTTCTAGGGATGAAGCATCTGTGTTGAGAAAGGGCTTGTCCTTTTGCCCTTCCAATGAGCCAGATATATTACAACTTTTTATTGATTTAAATGAATATGTTAGGAAATTGTCGTTAAAGAGGTACTTTGTTAATAAAAAATTAAAAGATCAGAAAGGGATTGTTCCTATTCTGACTGATGTTCCAATGAGTAATGAGTAATCAGGTAATTACATTTTGCCAGTATGTGATAAACACACTGAGTATATGCTGAATGGTCCAGTCCCTACAGGCTTGAAACCAAAATCTACCTTTAACTCTATATATTTGAAAGGGAATTATGTAGATCTGTTAAGCACATTAGTAATGGAGGATTTCAAACATAGAAACATAGAATATGACGGCAGATAAGAACCATTCGGCCCATCTAGTCTGCCCATTTTCCTACTGTAAAAAAAAAAAACAACCTCAAACCTTTTTTTAGTCCTTGGTCTTTTCTTACGTTAAGGACCGCCTTATGCCTATCCCATGCATGCTTAAATTCTGTCACTGTATTAACTTCTACCACTTCTGCTGGTAGGCTATTCCACATGTCTACTACCCTCTCAGTGAAGTAAAACTTTCTTACATTACGTCTAAACCTGTGTCCCTCTAGTTTTAGACTATGGCCTCTTGTCCTAACATTTTTACTCCTTTGAAATATACTTCCATCCTGTACTTTGTTGAATCCCTTCATGTATATGAATGTTTCTATCATTTCCCCTCTCTCTCTTCTCTCTCCCAAGCTATACATATTCAGATCCTTTAGTCTATCCTGATATTTCTTTTCCTGTAAACCAGTCACCATTTTAGTAGCCCTTCTTTGAATTTTCTCTAGAGTATCAATATCCTTCTGGAGATGGGATCTCCAGTACTGTACACAATACTCTAGGTGAGGTCTAACTAGAGATCTGTAGAGTGGCATGACTACTTCCCTTTTTCTGCTACTAATGCCCCTAGCTATACAACCCAGTGCCCTGCTTGCATTCCCCATCGCTTTATTACATTGTCTGCTTACCTTTAAGTCATTAGAAATAATTAGTCCCAAATCCCTTTCATCTGTTGTCTCTGACAGCACAGTAGCCTTTATAGTATATTTTTCCTTTGGATTTTTATGTCCCAGGTGCATTATTTTACATTTATCAGTGTTAAACTGCATCTACCACACTCTCGTCCATTCCTCCAACCTACCCAAATCATTCGCCATTTGGCTTATTCCCCCTGGAATGTCTACCCTATTGCAGATCTTTGTATCATCTGTAAAAAGGCATACCTTTCCACATATTTCAAGAAAATTCTCAAGATGTATGGTGGGCTTGACAATTTAACTTTGGGATAAAGAAGAGCACTTATGTTTTTAAAGAAAAAACAATCCTTAGTCATAAAATCAGCAGACAAAGGTGGGTCAGTAGTAGTCCAAAACTATACAGATTATATGGAGGAAGCAGACTGTATATTATCAGATAAAGGGTATTATACCAAATTGGGATATGGTCCAACAGCTGAGTATAGAAAAGAAATGATTGAATTAAGAGAGGGAGCCTATGCCGGTGGTATAGTTGATCGCCAAGAAAAAAAAAAATGTTCATTTAACCCCTTAGCGACAATGGACGTACATGTACGTCCTCTGTGGCTGTCACTTAGTGACAGAGGACGTACATGTACGTCCAGGAAATCCGGATCCCCGCGCGGCTGCACGCCGTTCGGGGACTCCGGATTCTAATGAGAAAAAAAAAAAAAATGTTAGATGGGCGTTAAGTGACGGCCGCGTCTGCACGCGGCCGTCACTAAGGGGTTAAACTGCGTATGGCAGTATACTATCATTTTCCAAAGGTTCATAAATCGATTACAAGTCTGCTAGGGTGAACTATAATATCCGGCATAGACTACTTCACTCGCAATCTATCAGCTTATATTGATACACACCTCCAGAAACTGGTAGTAGGCCTGGACTTCCACCTTAGTAATTCTTCACATCTTTTGGAATTGGTTAAAGATATTGCTTGGGCAGCAGATCTTAACGTGGGTCAGTATGGATGTTACGGCTCTGTACTCTAACAGGTATACTGGCTTCTAAGTACTTTTTGGATGAGGATCTCCTTATGCCTCCAGAGCAAAGGGATTTTATTTTGAAGGTGACTGATTTTACATTAACCCATAATTATTTTGAATTTAATCAACAAATATGCAAACAGGTAAAGGGGACGTTGATGGGTACCAGGTTCGCACCCAGCTATGCAAATTTATTTATTGGGCTCTTGGAACAGCAAAGAGTTTTCCAGTAGGCATATATAGGTGCAAACCTGGTATTTTATTGTTGTTTTATTGACAATATTGTAATAATATGGAAGGGGGTCACTAATTTGATCAGTTTATCAGTCACGTTGAGGAATATAAGGTTCACCAAATCTATTAGTAGGGTAGCAATTGAATATTTGGGCATGGGACTGACTGGAATTCTGTCAGAGAATATAGTTACACATACTTTAAGCAGGTGGATGTAAATAGTTATCTTCCCTACGACAGTTGCCATCATAAAAAATGGTTAAATAATGTCCCTTATGGACAATTTGCCAGGATTAAACTCAACTGTAGTAGGGAGATTGACTATACAGAACAATCAAAAGTATTGGCAGGTTGTTTTCGTGAGAAAAGACATCCGAATAAATTAATTGTAGATTCCAAAAATAGAGCAAGCAAATTTGTGATAAGGGATAAAAAAACAGATTGTGAATAAACAGAAAAAAGATGGGGCATTCCCTTTATTTGTCATAAGATATAATAATAAAATGAAACATCTAATTAATATCTTGCAAAAACATTGGGGAATCCTAATGAAAGATCCACTGCTGATAGAGATTATCCCTAAAAAAATCTAAAATAGTTTATAGGAGTGCACCCACAATTAGAAATTTGTTGGCTCCTAAAAAAAGACATCCAAATAGATCTGGAATAATGGTACAACAGACATTGTTTGCCACTAAGAGTACGGGCATCTTGAGATGTGGGACGAACAGTTGCCTTACTTGTCAGTTCATAAACCATGGTAAAAAGTCCTTTAAAGAAGCAGTAAACTTTTTTTGTGAAAACACATATTTTATAGATCATTTCCTGCTGAATAAAACAAGGCCACTCCCACTTCTGTCGGATGTTTTATTAAAAAATTATAGCAGTTTAAATAATCAGGAAGTGAACTTACTTTACTTCCTGATAGTTCTAACTGACAGGAAGCGACTGACCGTTTCTATCACATTCTATGGAGAACTGTATGTCTCTGACTTTTCTGACTTTCCTTTCCTTTAAAATCTAACAGGAAATCTAATTAGAATTTGACCATTAGAGGGCACTGCTAATGTAAAAAAACATGGGTTTAAACTGTAATACCTCTGGAAATATAACTGTCTCCACAGTGGGAGTACCCTTATTTTACTCAATAGGAAAATCCCTACAATATATATTTTTTCATAAAAAAAAGTTTACTGCTCCTTTAAGTCCTTTATTTCTGGGGATTAATTAAGAACTATATGGACCGTTTTGTTATCCATTTGTCATCCTGTAAATGCGGCCTTCAGTACGTGGGCCACACTACACAACACCTAAGGACGCATCTAGGTCAACATAGGAGGAATATTCCGAAGGGGTTTCTATACCATGAAGTTTCCAGACATTTTCTGGAACACCATGGAGGACGCCCTGAAGGTTTAACGGTTGTCCCATTGAATTTGTGGCTCCTTCAACTAGTTATGATAGATGTAGTAGGCTAGCCATGAAGGAATCATACTGGATTTATAGATTGAATACTCTTTACCCCAAGGGATTAAATGTAGATACCTTTTGGTGAAGAGTATTATTATTTATTATTTTTTATTTATTGCTTTCCTTATGATCGTCATTTACCATTAGTTGGATGTGATGATTATGAGAGGTGATTATATTTGGTTATTCTTGTGTCTATTATTTCATCATCTACATTTAGTTAATCTGTTTTGGAGGTCCATTTCATCTGGACTAGGCTGTTTACCCCACTACCTGGTTTTATTTATTTTCTATTGGTATGGGACTATCCTCATTTTGCTAAGCTTCATGCATACCGTCCTCTATTTGGTAATTTAGAACATATGCTGTGGGCTATTGTCATGGATTCAATAACGAGATCAGGACCAGTACTGTAGGTAAAGCAGTCTTTATTAAGAATACAACGTACAGAAGATACAACAATAATAAGTGAGCAATACAATATAGATAAGTAGACTGGATAAGTAGCTGAGTTATGTCGAACAGAATCCCAGAAGTCCGGCAGGGAATAAACCGACTCAGGTCCGCACCTGAGTGGTCACAACAGGTAGGCACCTACACAGATACAGACCACGAGCAAAGGACTGGGTTACAGGTCTGCACCTGAACCACCCCAGAATAAGGACGGAGCACGGAGGCACTGGAGTCACTGGGAGACTACGGAATAAACTCAAGTCCGCACCTGAGTTTACAACACAGGCCATGCCTGTATGAGAAAGGACTGGGAGACGTACAAAAGTGAACCACACTCCAGCGTAAAATTTAAAACCAAATCCTTCTTTATTGAAAAACATAGACAATGGAAGCTACACAAGTCGTTTCTGGTCCGCACCTGAATACTCCAGTATATGAATGGATGCAGCAGAGATCTGATAGAGCCACTGGGAGAACCCCAGACTATCACTGGAGCGTGGAATGATGGATGCGCAGTGAGTAGTCTCAGGTAATACCACGGTGGATAGTCAGACACACTAGAATAGTACGGAGCAAATAACAACCAGAGCCGTAGGTCTAAACCAGATTGGTTATCAGACTAGCCAGGGTCAACACGGAGCGGGGAGTCAGACAAAGCCACAGGTCAGCACCAGAACGGACAGTCAGCCAGGCCAAGGGTCATACACAGAGAAGGTAGTCTACCAGAGCTGCAGGTCCACACCCAAAGGAATTGTCAAACAAGCCGGAGTCATACACAAAGCGGGTAGTCAGACAATCCGAGGTTGGCACCAGAACGGGTAGTCAGACGAACCAAGATACACAACTTAAAGCAACTGCACTGGACACCACGAAAGGGCAATAGTGAATGGTGTCCAGGCAGTATATATACTTTGGTCACTAGGAAGGGGAGGAGACCCAAATGGTGCACTATCACTTTAAATGGAGCGCAAGTCCTGCCTATGGACGTGCGCTAATAGTATAGACCCGCCCGGAAGCCCTGCCAGTAGAGTGCGTGCTGATGGCTGCACGTGACTGGAATGCCCCCCCAGCCGTGCAGCTGGAACTGCTGGGCACATTGCGGCTGGAGGTGCCGGGGGAAGCCATGGTCGGCTCGGGCAGCCGCCGTGCACAGTAACAGCTATGCACCTTTAAGCCACTAGAAGGATGGATGCATTGGAGCTATGTTCAGGTGTGTATAATCCGGGACAAGTATGGCTGGTTATTTGTATTAACTAGTTAATATATACATCATCTCTAATTCCCCCCCCCCTTTTTATATTCCTTTTTCTTATATATACTTTTGTTATGTTTATTGTTTAGGTCTGGGACTGGGGCCGCAATCATAAGCTACTGCTTTCTGCTGGACATCGTGGAGAATGGTTTTTGTAGTCCAATTTAAATTGGATGGGGTCTTTTGCCATTCTATTTTAGTTGGTGCCCATACGGGTTGCAGCCACACTCCCACACCTATTTAATTTGTTATATTTGTGAGTATGTCTGAGAGTATGACCGTGGAAGACTATGGGTATTGTAGTTCTATGAACTCACCATAAGAGCGGTCCTTTGATATATTTTAGTCATATATTCGGATATATAGAGCTGGTTCTGTTATTTATTGTAGTGTTATGGCTTTATATCCGGATTAAATGGATATTATGATTTATCTTGATAGCTATATGGTGTTGGATCTGTAATCCTATGGTATATTGCGATCCTGCTCTCAGTGAATATGGGTGGATGTATATAGGTTGTACAGGGTTAACTGCTAGTTATGTTTTGGATCAGTCTTAATTCAGTTGAGAATTGAGCCAATCAGAGATGGAATGGAGACGTTTAAAATGTAGCTGTTTGTAGCCATTCTGTTTGTTCATTTTGATAATATATTGAGGCAATTCAGGCTGACAAAGCAGTTTTGGATGCTGTGAAACACGTACCCTTGTTTGCCTTTTTAATAAATATTTTTATATATTACAGGACTGCTATTTTCATTTTGATTTTAATTTTTTATAAATAATTTATATACATTTTTATATATTTTTCTTTATTTTATTATGATTTATTTTTGTGGATTATATCTACCTACTCGGCATACACAGAACACATCTTGAGGAGGATGAAGTTGGAGTGAAACCAACGTGTACCCAAGCAGAGACGGGTAAAGTACTCTGCATGCTTGCTGGGTTGATGACGGGTATATACCTGATTATCATCAAAACTCAAATGTGAGCTGATTCACTATCTATTTAATTGTCACACAAATACCAGTCTGGTGAAACACTGTAGGCACCCCTTCTTGATTTTTCTTTGTTTTCCATATCTTATACTTCCACATAATGGATGATTTGGTGAAGTGGAGCGACCTGGATATACTGCTAGAGGGGGGATGGTTCTACTCATATCCCCTGAGCAAGAATTGCTGAGCAACACGTATGTGTTAGTTTAGCCAACTATATAGTGAGTGCAATACCATTGGTGGTGGTTGGTGAAAAACATCTCTTGTTGTGTTAATACACTAGGAGCGCCTCTTGTTTTTCTTTTTTGTTTGTTTGAAATCTCTTGCCATATTCTCAAGGGACATTCCACAAAAACCAAGTTGTTGTCTACTTTTTTGCGGGAAAATCCGCTTTAAAACTAGCGATTAAAATGTTTGCATTTTTTGGCCATTGGCCAAAAATTTTTGCCATTTTTTCAATGACTAGAAAGCTACAGAGCAGGGTAGACGTGCTGTGCTGTTCTGCTGTGATTTTTTGAAAAATTGAGGCTGGAGAAGCACATAGTGACTGCTATCACAATGAGCAGGATTAAAAATAATAAAAGGAGAAGCTGGAAGGACCATTATCCACTGAGTCCGAGTCTGAGGAGGAAGTGAGCACTACAGAAGCAATGTTGGTCAGTCCCCCTAAATCACCCCTAGGGTTTTTGAGGAAATTACTGTCAAGGGAAAAACAAAAGGGTGGTACTTTTAGTGACAGAAGGATAGGTCAGCTGCCTGTGTCTTCTGCCAGACATGCAGTATCTGCTGCCAGTCGCACTGCACCTGCTGTCAGATGTGTTGAGCCAGCTGTAAGATGTGCTGTGCCTGCTGTCAGACGTGCTGCCCCTGCTGCCACCACCAGTGCTGTGCCTGCTGCCAGTACTGCCATTCCTTCCTCCAGTTCTGTGCCTACTGCCAGTACTGCCGTTGCTTCCTTCAGTACTGCCATTGCTTCCACCAGTGCTGTGCCTACTGCCATTGCTGAACCTGTTGCCACCAGTGCTGAAGCTGCTGCTAGTGTGCCTTGTAATACTCAGGAGGGGAAGAAGGAGAAGATGATACCAAGTGTGCAGCAGAGGACCCTTTGTCACATTTGTCATCACCTCCTCCAACCAGCAGTGAGCTTTTGGAATTTGCAATTTCTCTAATTCCTTCTGCTGCTGAGTTGCAAGGGCAGCAGGATGCTGAGGAGCAGGCTAGTGTGCCAAAGGCCACCGTGGACACAGTGGGAATGGGGTTAACAAGTGATGCGTGATTGCTAGGACAGGTTCCATTTGCCAGCAGTAGCAACACATATACCAGAAGTGGTGGGGGCTAGTTATGGTGCTGCTGCTTCTTCAGGCACATCAGTGGAGCTAGTCGTGGGAAGTGGAACCTTCATCATTCATCACCCATGTTACTGTTGTTGTTGATCCCATTCCCTTTCAGCTGCCTAATCATCCTGCTGCTCAAACAACTCAGCAGCAGCAGCAGCAAGAACAGCAGTCACAAATTCTGCATCTACATTATGGCATTTGACAATGGCCAGTGGCCAACAGGACATCACCTGCTGGCACTAGGCCAGCAGGGAATTTTTTTTTTTTAGGGCTTGTGTTTTGAAAAAAGAAAAAAAAACCCACAGTCTTACAAAAAAATAATTATTGGGGGATTTATTTCTAACTAAGTCCTACAAATCAATGTTTCCTTAGGGCTTGTGCCAAAGAAGCTTAAGTCCTACAAATCAGTGTTTCTTCTCTAATATGTCTAAGTCCTACAAAGGCCTCTAACAACAAATCTAACAAATCATCCTCTACAAAATACTCTATCAAGTCAAGTATCAGTCTACCCCAGTGGCAGCTTATGTCAGAGGGATCCTGTCTATCACTTTACATACAATTTTCTTATTTTATTGATCTATTTTTTTTATTAACTGTCCCCCCAGTACCAGTCAAGAAACCCCCCAAAACAAATTCCCTGATTCATTCCCCAGACTCCACCCACCAACACAAACGCCCTACACAGACCCCTTTTATACCATGTCTTATGGGGGGGGTAATTGTATTTAGGATTTTTTTTTTTATTAACTGCCCCCCCAATCCCAGTAAACAACCCCCCAAAAAAAATTCCCTGTTCAACTGATTCTTTCCCTACACCCCACCAACACAGGCACCCGCATACCTCTTTTATACTATGCCTTTGGGAAATAAAAGAATATTTGTTATTTTTTGTGTGTAACTTAAGTGTTCCCATTGATTTCAATGGAATGAGCTAGGCGAAAAAAACAGAAAATCTTCACTTGTCATGGGAAATTATTTGCCAAGAGGGTTTGAGGCGAAAATTTTCGCCCATCCCTAACATGGGCTTGATTTAAAGGCAGCCAACATACAAAAAAAAAAAAAACAGGTAATGGCTCTCTCTGTAAGCGATTTAATGACCGGTGGCGTTCGATACATTTAGATGAGTTTTGGTCCACTGAAAATAGCCCTAAAGATCCAATGAGGGACTCACTTTAGTGCATAAAATTTAAGACTCAGTTTTTTGTTTTGGTTTTTTTTTGTTTTTGTTTTTTTAACTAAAGTCTCTTACTGGATCAGTCAACAGCTATTAAAAGGCAAAAAAACCCCAGCTAAGTGTCCAGTGGACGTATTGATATGGGGCCCTAAGTCCCATATCAATGCATTCAAAGTACCTAAAATGTGTCCAAAGTATTAACCTTGAGTGCCAGTGGGGTATAATTACCCCTCCGGCATCCATAGTGTTAACCCGACTAAGTAACAGCCCGTTAAAAGTACACTTACCATTAGTCATGACGTCCAGCAGGGTACTCAGCATACTGGACATCTTCTGTCCTTCTTCTCTTCTGTCTTGTATCTTCTTTCTTCTAGCTATAAAAAAACCCCAAAAGATTATGAATAAAGCTTTGCTGAAATATCCCAGACAATAATACATATATAAGCCCTTGCAAAGCAATGCGTTGCGTACCTCTCTGGGGCTCAAAAGGTTAAAAGATGTATTAGTACCCGGTTCAATATAAAAATGCCTCCAATTGTTTAACACTTTGAGCCCCAGAGAGGTACCCAACTCACTGCTTACCCCTCTGGCATTCAAGGGGTTAAACTATATATTATTGTCTGCAATATTTCAGAAAACCTAATTCATAAACTTGTGATGTTTTTACAGCTAGAAGAAAGTAGAATGAAGAGAAGATAGAAGATACAAGACAGAAGAAAGAATACAGGAGACAGAAGGTAGATAACAGGTAAGTTTAACACATATAAGTTAATGATCGGTTCTTGGCAGTATGATTGGCAGTATGTCAGACACCAATGGTTAGCTTTTCTACTGTGAAGTTCCCAATATTGCTGCTATTTAGCAGCATTTGGGAAACTTAACGCACAAAATGGACATTTGGCCACAAGATATTTTCTGTGGCGTAATGTCCATTCTGCTTTTAGCTGGTAGGGCCTTTAAATACCGATGTAGACATTTTATTATATTGGTCGGTACTCAGTTTGGCCCTACCACATATTTTTGACCAGTCCTTTAAAGGGATAGTAATGGATTATTTTTACTACATTTAATATTGTAAATATTAAAAAAATAAATCAATTGATGTCAGTCCGATCTCTCAAACTTGTATAGTTTGAGAGATATAAGGTTCTAAAGTTCCCCCTCCCATCCCTTTCATAGACATCAGCCTCTAGCAGACAGAAACAGATCCTGGTCCTGGGACTGGCTTTTCAGCAGAGCCGAAAAAGCATGATCTAAAAATAAATACTTCATTGGAACGGTCTAGAAAGTGTGCCTAGTTTGCAAACAATTGATTTATTTTTTTATTATCTACAATATTACATTTAGTAAAAATAATCCTTTACCATCCCTTTAAATTGAGCCCTATGTTGGATATATCCATTGTCTTCTTGAATTCTTTTGTGTTGGCATATGCAAGTTCTTAAGTTTTGTGTAGTTCGTCCTGCAAACTGTAGATTATAAGGACATGTTAAAAGATAAATTACAAAACTCGATGTGCAATTCATGAAACTTCTAATTGGAAAACTTTCTGATGTAACACTAGACTTAAAAGACTTTGATTTGTCCAAAATAAATGGTCATGTCAAGCACCTACTAGTAGCACATTTATATGCACCAGAAATGCTTCCTCTGGACATTTTGTCACCTACATTACCTTTCTGATTGAAATGTTCTGAAATTCATCCATCTGAGTGACCAGTACTTAAACTCTTTGTGTGCCAGAAAGGTAAGCAATGCATTGCTCTGCAATGTGTTATATACTCCTCTGCAGCCAAAGAGTTAACCACTGTATATGTTGAAGTCATATTTTTTAGGCATATTTTAATGCTAACACTTATTCTTCTTTGCAGGTGCACCATTGTCACAAAGACGAAGATAAGAAGACAGAAAACCAGAAGATGAAGAAGAAGAAGGAAAATATAAGATGACAGAAGATGGGCAGCGGATGACAGGTAAGTGTTATACAGCTCTGGTAATTAGGTCAGTGTTAGGGCTGGTATAGTGTAGTGTTAGTGTTTGGGAGGGTGACTGAGAGTTAAGCTCAAGCTTGGTGCTTTACAGTTTGTCACACACAGATCTTTAGCCCTTTTCCTTTGATGTTCCCATTACTCATGCTATTTAGCATGTGTTTGGGAACTAAAACACACTACAGATGTTTGGTTAAAAGTCAGATTCTTTGGCCCAATGTTCATTGTGGTATCAGTTGGTAGAGCAATTGAATACCTATGGTGACACAATATGTGTACCGATCAGTAGACATTTTTTGCCTACTTGTTTTTTTAACTTGAACAATTGAATCAAGACCTTTATCTCTCAGGTCTTAATCTGTATGGCTTGAATATGTAGAAATAATTAATGCATTTACATTTGCTTTGTAATGTGTTGTGCATGAGGTGAGCTTTGTATGTTTTGATTAGGAGCCTTTGTGCTGACACAAAAGCTTGGTATTGGTGTCCTTGTTTAATAGGGCCATAAATTAAATTATGTGAACTCTAAATACAGCTTTAGCAGTTTGCCAGTAGAGAATTGGGGGTAGATTTATGTTGGGCATCGTTAAGTCCAATTATGACTCTATAGTACACTCTGCCACCCAGTTTAATAGGCCAATATGATCAGAGGAAATTGAAGTCATAATCTCCACCCTTAACAAACAAATATTACCTGGGACCAGATGGGCTCCCTGCAGAGTTTACAATTTTGAAGGGCCAGATAACACAATCCCTTGTTTTTCTTTATTCACCAATATACTTCAGAAGCAGACTTTCCCTGATAATTTTAACCTGGCTGGGATCATTGTATTGCCCAATTCTGTTAGAGACCCTGTCTTGGTCTCCTTGTATAGACAATGTTGCTTTTACACACCAACTTTAAAGGCCAATAGGTTTAAATCGATTGGAACATCCCTTCACTTTTCAAATGAACAGATTCATACTTACAGGTCTTGCCCATTCTGCTCCCTAGAAAGCCAGAATTACTTTATAATTTAAACATCTTCTCAGCTATAGAACATATGTCATCTGAATTTCAGAGTTGGCATGGAATCCTCTCACTTTGAACTTTAATGGTAGAATTAATTTAATTAAAATGGTGTAATTTCCTAGACTACGTTATAAAATACAGATGCTTCCACTCTTCCTTTAATCTTCAGATGTCAAGATCATAAACCATACATTTCTGGGGGTTATTTGGAAGGGTAATAAACTGAAAATGTGTTTGCTTGTGTCAGTGAGTGACTAAAGAAATAAAGACACTTGACGAGTACAAATAAAATTAAATAAAATTTATTTAAACACAATTGTAGCAGCAATGATAATACACTTTCACGAGACCAGGGAAGAACAGTGCACACATTTTCTTCACCCTTCACTAGGCAAGTGTGATATGACCCACATCTGTACCCTAACACTAGGGTAAACCCAGGCAACAGGAGCAAGGAACTCCAGAACACTGGAGCAACACTGTAGTGACACAAACTCCACCACCTTCTCGAGGCCAGGTGTGACGACAGTGCAAGACACTTCCTCAACCCTTCACTAGGCAAGTGTAGCTAGTATTTGGACGGCCCTTAGTAACCTTCACAAGACTAGATAGGAGGACAGTGCACGGCACTTCTCCAATCTTTCACCAGGCATGTTAAGAATAGCGCAACTATACCCTACCGCTAGGGTATACCAGAGGCAAGGTAAAACAGCACCTAGAATGCTAGGTGAGGAAACAACCCAACCGGACTTAGACCACAGGAGGTCAATGACAAGGATTGACAGACAAGCACTGCTACAGGCCTAGCGAGCGCGGTGATAACGGTAGTCCCAGGCAAAAAGGATATCAATAGCTGGGGCTGGGTAGCTGAGGCTAGTAGTAAACAAGCCTGAGCACAACAGAGGAAGAGTAGTCCGATGAAGCCAGGAGTCAGAGCTGGATCGGGTAGTCAGACGAAGCCAGGAGTCAGAGCTGGATCGGGTAGTCAGACGAAGCCAGGAGTCAGAGCCGAATCGGGTAGTCAGACGAAGCAGGAGTAATACACAGGAACTAGCAAATGGACCAACACAGCACTAGGCTCAGGTACACCACGAAAGGGCACTGGTAACTGGAAATGCTGAGGCCTTTAAGGCCTAGTAAGTGGGCAGAGAGATGACATCACTAACCAGTGACCTATAAGAACAGCGACTTGCATAGAGCGACAGCCAGGAAGTAACAAGGTCAATGTTACAGCAACTAAACACTGGAGGCAATCACGGGCACCGTGATAGCTTGAACTGCAACAAACCAAAGCAAATGGTGAATGCAGTCCACATAGCATTAGGGTTTATAATATCGCCAGCCTACTACACTACACCAAAGACTAGATTAATTTAACTTTACATAAACTAACTTTTATAGAGACCAATATTTCACCCTCCCCTATCAACTTATATTTACTACATACTCCATCTTTACAATTGTGCATTTCTTGCCAGACCAGGGTTTTGCTCTGTCTTCGTACAATTAAGTGTGGCAATCTGCTAGACAAATTATTTTCTACAGTAAATCCAGGTCCACATTTCTGAAACATATTGGCATATACAGGTAAATGCCATAAGTGTGATGTTTACAATTCAGATACGCTCCAGATGTGGTATTTATTTCCTCCTAATCAGTGCTTCTAACAATTTTTGTTTGATTTCTGCTTAGAACATACACTTAACCTTTGCCATTGACAATGCAATGATTTATACATCACCGTTCGGTTTCTCCAAGCCTCAACTCATACTCCATGACACTCTTACTATGCTAGTTCTTAAAGGGATAGTAATACTTAAAATGTAAAAAAATATGTGTTGTAGGGTTTATCCCCCTGAGTAAAACAAGGGTACTCCCACTGTTGAGATATATTTTATTAAAAAGTTATAACAACTCAAACTTGAATTTTTTAGGTGCAATATCACAGTGGCCTGAACATTTACAGTGACGATGTTGCTACACCATCCTATAGAAATTTATGGTCTACAGATCAGAGCAGTCTATAGGATGGTGTAGCAACAGCGCCACTGTGATAATGCACCTAAAAAATTCAAGTTTGAGCTGTTATAATTTTGTAATAAAATATCTCTAGCAGTGGTAGTACCCTTGTTTTATTCGGGGACATAAACCCTACAACATATATTTTTTTACATCTTAAGTATTACTATCCCTTTAAATGTATTCTAGCAGTATGGATACAGCCTCAAACACCAGCTTTCAAATTATCTACAGACAAAGCACTACATTTTGCTAAACTATCATGTGTCTCTTCCTTACAAAACAAGCAACTAGATGTAGAAAATATTTGGATTATATGGGAACCGTTCCTTGACACTCACAAAAACAAAAGTTTCTGAGATGCTTCAGATACATTAAATAGATGTCATAAGGGAATTCAAGGACTGACCAGACACATTTCCCCTACAATCTAGTACATAGACATTTTAAGATAATGTTGTGGGGTACTACTGAGGGAATGTTAGTTCCCTGTGTTAAGTGTTTTATACTGTAATATTCCTTGGATTCTATTTGTGTAGATTTACCCTCTGCCACTTCTTTTTTTTTCTCCTTCCTCCCTCTTCCTGGTTACCTCTCTGTTTGTCTGTGGTTCCTATATTTCATAGTTGCTCACGTACAATACCTTGAGTTCATTGTATAAGGTATTTGTTTTTTCATGTAGACAGTCCTCAATGTTATCATGGCTTGCTTGAAACCCTATGTTTATCAGCTTCACTGTGCTGTACTTTGGGTCTACTGTTTACAGTTTCTCTTTATTCATTAATGTATTTCAAAATTCATGAAAATCATTCATAAAAATAACATTTAAAATAACCTCCTTATGATAAACCTCAGTGGACTTCAGTGTTTGTAAAAAAAACTGAAAAACACATGTTGCATATACATCTGCATACATACATATATGTATATGTGTATATATTAGGAATTGGTGACCAGAAATGTATATAATTTCTCTCTTCTGCCATATTGTCTGTGTCTCTGTATCTTTCCCTCCCCCACCTCCACATTCTCTTCTCCCTACAACATTGCTTATACTCCTTATAGCGGCACCATCACTTTCTAATTCTGGTTTATTTACAAAAAAAAGTTTGTTTCTAAACCTGCACTTAGTACCACTCAACCTGAGGGAGAAAGTGGATCTCACAAAAACTTCCCTTAAAAATATTAACTGTTAGTCGAAAGAGAAAGGCTATCACCAATAGCTAGATACTCATACATTTGAATTACTACAACTAGACTAATATGGCTGCTACATATTATTTACTTTCACCGAATTTGATTTGGTGTTTTGATACCTAGAATAGGGTAACTTTGTCAAACAGTTTTGTGTAGCAGTTGTCTCACTAGAAAATGTCAGATTATTATTCAGTTTTAAATATTCTATTTTAATACAGTAAAATATAAATGTATGGGTGTTTTCTTCTTTTGCAATTGCAATAATTAATGGTAGTAAGTAGATTCGCTAGAGGTCAATTTATTAAACAAAATGTATGAACAAATTACCTAATCAGGATTCTCCTAGGATTTACCCCCATAGGCTTTCCTTTATTAGCTATAGAATTTGTTTGGTCGTGTACATAAATATCAGATCATTCTGCCCAATACTGTAATATGTCACTCTATTATATTGTTGCTGCTCCAAAAACAAATTCTCCTTATCTTGCATTTATGGATATGAAGCGAGGGACGCGTTACGTAAGTTATACTATTCCTAGCAGTTTTTACATATATTTTCTTAACAAACTGTTTAATATGGTATAGCATTTATCTTTTCTCCTGTTTATCTTTGTTGGTCTTATTACAAAAGACAAAATAAAAGGAAAGTTTAAGATTACAGACATCCACAGGTTCATGGTCAAAACAAGTGATTGTTTTTAGCAACACAAAGGCAGTTTAAGATTTCAGCTTTCTACAACAGCTTTTTTCAAGGTCATTCAATTTTGCTATTGTGAGTCCTAAGTTTGTCACTTTTTCCATAAAAAAATTCATAATATTTCTGTCTTTTCACTACAGCCAGTGTATTTCCTACAAGGACTTTGTAGTTTTCCTCTAATGCTTTCTATGGCCATGAGTATTTGTGCTTAAATACTTCTGCTTCTGAGTGACAACAGTTCTTTAAAATCTCTGTTTTCAGCAAAAGAATAGACCAACATGTTAACCACTAACATTTTGTCAAGTTTGCCATTCAATAAGAGTACTTTTGGATTACTTTTGTTTATTTATGACTTCTTTCTAAGACGAGGAACACAAGAAAAAGAGAATGCGCCCAGTAGCGCCTGTAATCCTCTAAGGACACTTGCAAATTAAGAATTAAAAGTATACTCACAAAAGTGAAGGCTGATAAGTGGCTTACAGGGGAGGGCTGGCAACTTGTGGCCCAGGGGGCAAATACATTCAAGTGGCCCATTTCTATTATAGTTCGAGCCCCCTGTTCCAGCCCACCCCTTTTTGTTAATTTTAAAACTGGCATTAATGTTGTGACTTATGTCAAGTGATACCACATAGTTTACAATTGAAATGGGGCTACACAAGTGCACTACTATAAAGCTTACAATTTAAGTAAAGCTTACCTAGTGATACTATGGAGCTTACAAGGGAAATGGTTTATGCTACTAGTTTAGCTCCATTAGGATTGTACCTCTGTGGTATAATTTATGTAGCTCCATTTACAGCAGCAATCGGGAGATTTAGTGAGGTGCAGTGGCCCACCAGCCCAGACATATGACCAGCCCAGGGGGCAATTGCCCCCCTGCCCCCCAGGCCAGCCCTCCCCTGGTGGCTTATACCAAAATCAACTAAATAAACATGTGGGGAATTTCATCTGTCCTCACTCAGACACCTCCAATTTCAGGACCGCTGTTTGTAATCAAGGTGATGAACTCCAAAGGGTTAATATGTGAAAAGAAAAAACAGCTGGTTGTCTCATAAAAAGATTTATTATAAAATATATAATATAAAAGACCAGTTGCACAAACAATAAAGTAACATTTCGCGGCACTAGTCCGCTTTATCAAACCAACTGGTCAGTACTCACTAAACAAAGAGAGAAACCCAGCAGCCATATTCAAGTTTTAAATCTCCCTCCTTAACTTCCCATTGGATGTTCACAAGGACAAAGGTTATAGGTTAAAGGTTAGAGAATATTCAATACATATATAAATATACTTATATAACTCCCAATATAAAATGTATATAAACCAATGTACTCCTCTTAAGATGCTGAAATAAACCTTTAAATGAACTATAGTCAATCACATCATCTGATTAATAGATGTATATACCCCAAAGGAAAACGTGCCTTCAAGGGTTAAATTTGTCTCTCTGTGGACCTAGCACATACAACAAGAACTTAAAGAGCTAAGTTACATAACAGTAATTCCTTAAGAACTTATAAAAGATTTACATTTACATATGTTCCAAACCTGATAATATCTTAAAAACGGAACTCAAACCTATAGCATCGATCTAGTTTTCAAAACTACCAACTATTAACCATGCCATGGGAAGATGTATTTCGTATTATAATGGTATATTCATATAAAAGTTGCAGCAAATTATAAGTTAAACTTTTGTTTACATTTTATGTACTTTTATCCACAAACTGGTTAAATTCACTTGTACTGTGTCGTGTGTTTATTTGCCTAAGTTACCTTGACAGTCTCCCAATCAGAACGGTAGTTGCATTTCAGGTTGAATTTCAATAAGGATGTGCCTAGATGTGATTGTGCTTAACCCATGCACATATGTTTTTACAGAGACAACAGACAGCAACATGTTTAGCTTTTGGATTATTAGAGAAGTATCCCCATACTGGAAATTTCATAAACTGAGTGGTTCCTGGGTAACTATTCTATTAATACTAGTACTACTACTACTGGCAGTAGATGTTGTAATAGTATTAGACAAATGAGTCAGTGGCACTGCACTTCAAAGAGCAGCATAAGCTAGCGTTGGGGATGTTCATCTGTGTTAATACTTAGTTAATAAGAGATTAAAGACACAGACAGAAGATCCTATTACTTTACCTGAGTGGAAAGTGATAGCGATAAAGACATACATCATACGTTATTTTCAGCCAAAAAATAAATAAATAAATAATTGCATGTGCTAACAGCTCAGTCATGTACTTTACAGTAAAAATCAACATTACCATAATAATATCCAATAAATCATCACTGTCATCAATACCATCATTGCTTCCAACTCCAATTCAGTCACATTTACTATCAGCCCCAAATTTTTCATTTCTTTTCTTTGTGTCCCTGTCATTTTTGCTTTCTACAAATCATACACACATTCAATGCAGCCAACCAGAGAACTGGCTAGTACCAAAACTCCTTATATCAACCAACTACAGCTCCCCCTCCTTGAGTCTCTGCCTCTACACACTAGTAGCTAGCATCAACATTTCAACAGTTTTCTATCCAAAAAACTTCAGGGTTAATTTTTATACTATGAGATATATCAGTTAGCTTTAGAATCAGCAGCTTGCTATAAAGGATAAGGTGAACCCCAGCTGGTGAAGCACCACCATACCTCAGCATAGGCTTCTCCTTCTCTTGCAGATGTAGGAGTATGTGGGTGTAACAGTATGTCAATACTCAAGTTGTTCCTGTCTGTTTGTCTTGATTATATGATATATTTATGTCTGTCTGTGCAGTATCTGTCGTTCAGTCACTTTACCTGCCTGCATGACTCTGTGACTTATCAGTCAAATGTTTTTGGGTTTCTTTCTGTATTCTTCAATATTCTTTTCTCCCTTCAAACCTACACACAAAGAACAACTGATAGTATCAATAACCAGTACTCCATTAAGCAATCATAGTTTGGTCTCTTTGCCTGTCTGTCTACACTAGCTAATATCCAAAATATTAAAGGGATAGTAATACTTCTTTTTATCTTTATTTTATTTTGTAGGCATTAAAAAAAATGAGGAACGATATAAGTCTTATCTCTCAAACCTTTATGGTTTGAGAGATATTCACAAGCAAAGTTTCCCCTCCTGTCCCTTTTACCTAGTGTAAGCCATCTCTTCTCAGATGTGGAATCCAGTCCATAGACCAGACAGATAACAGAAGGGGACAATCTTCTTACTAAGAGAACAATGAAAGCCCTGCCCCCCTTGATACGTTTTTCAGGTTTTTCCCTTATCTTAATTGAAGATTGTCCCTCTCTGCAATCTACCTAGGCACCTCCCTTCTGCTCTGGCTGAGCTGTGTTACATCAGTAAAAGGGGCGGGAGGGGGATACTTTGTCATTGTATTACTCTTGTACTACAACTCTGACAGTACTGAAATAACACTCTCCAAAGTCCAAATACTATGATGATTAATTAGAGTTGCTTTTATTATGAAACATTACTATCCCTTTAAGTTGCTATGTCTCTGTTTGGCAAATACAGACTGACAGCATGTAAGTAAATGGGCAAAACTCAGCATGGTGGGAATACATCATAGAAACTCATGTGTGTAGAAAACTATTATCATGTATTTCCAAGCAATCAAAAAAAAAAAAAAAAAAGTAAAAAGAGTTTTCACAGGAAATTCCATGGTGGGCAGGAAGTAATGTTTTCCATGTTTTAGTTTTGAGGCAAAATGTTTTTGCCTATCCCTAGACATGTCCATGGAGGCCGACATAATAGTTCCTAGCTGGTCCACTCCAATGTGTTGCACACCCCTCTAGTCCTTAATGGGTTATCTGTGCTCATGCACTCTGATTCAGTTTGAAACAAAGACACAAAGGCAAAGTTCATAGGACCATTAGGATTTTCTGACCATAATAAACTATGTGGCAGTCATCATTTAGGTGGTGGTTTTACTCTTACCAATGTAAGATTGGTAGACTTGAAACTGATAAAGTCTTATTCCGAAAAAATGATTGTACTTGAGTATCAACAAAAATATGATGGAACAAAAACCTTAGAAAAAGTTGATTCCACAAGGTAAATATTAGCATATGGCTTAAAAATGGTAGTAGCAGATTACAGTAAAAAGTAAGTGTGTGTGTTTGTGTGTGTGTGTGTGTGTGAAATAAAGTATGTAAAGGAGCGAGAAAGCATACAAAAGAGGTAAAGAAACAACAAAGAGAAGTGAGAGAACATTCTTAAACAAACTGTATGGTAGGAATATTATCAATGGCTAGATAACAGTGACTCCTCCTCATTCACATCATACTCCTTTCCCCACCCAGCCCTTTCTTTAACTTTCTCTTCACCAGAGCTAACTGAATATCTTCACAGCTCATGCTCAATACATGTGTGAGGGGAATTCTTTTTTGCTCATACAGTTATAACCATCTCTTCATTTCTTCTTCCAAACTAAGGACTTTCTATTATTTGATGCCTTAAATATTGTTTTGATAACTGGAAAGTATTTACAGAGGCAAATCATCTGCTGTCCTTCTTTAAAATATATTGTTTTAAATCCTGACTATGCCTAGTCCATTGAGCATATTTTCAGTCACATTGTACAATTCAGATTAAATACTCTAATCTACTACCCAGGGATTGACGATGTCTTTGATTAACTGGTACTGACTAGGGATGGAAAAAAAGGCAAAACAAAAAATCTCTGTGTGAATTTTTGAGAAAAACTTAAATTTCCCATGAAAATTCCTGTCCGTAGAAAATACATACATTTCTGCCTTTTTGACACTATCAATACATTTCACACAACACATAGCACAAGTCCAGCAATGGCAAAGTGAACCCCTGCAAAGCCAAGCAGAAACACCAACAATGCACATGCCCTACAAACAAGCCCCTGACAAACTGCAATAACCTAGCAACCCCCCAGGGACAAGGGATTCACAAAGTATGCCAACACAAGCCATCTGTCAAGACCAGGAGCGAGGACAAATAAGGGACTGGGAGTACCTAGGAGCAGGAACAGGACACTCCTCCAACAAGGGGCCGCTGAGCTAGATGCTAGCTGAGTGAAGCTAGGGAACAGAGCTAGAGAGTGTAGGTTGCCTAGGCCAGGGTTGTGCTGCAGCTGAGCCACCTATAGGTGCTGGCCGCGAAGCCTGATGTTGTGGCCCCTAGCAGAGAAGCTGTTGGGTAACCCCGGATAACCCCAACCCAGACAAACTATACTCAGATGTCCCCAGGGAGGATGGTAATCTCCAAATAAGAAGCGGTACTCACCGGGTCATACACTGGGGTAAGTAGACATAGGGTACAGGCTGAGGCAAGGTCAAAGGCAAGTCCGGGTCATACACAGAAGAACTAGGCACGGGGTCAGGCAGGGGCTTGGTTAAAGGCTGGTCCGGGTCATACACAGAAGACTTGGCACAGGGTCAGGCAGAGGCTTGGTCTAAGGCTGGTCCAGGTCATACACAGAAACACTTGGCTAGGGGTCAGACAGAGGCTTGGTCTAAGGCTGGTCCGGGTCATACATAAAGACAAGGCACACATAAAGCACAGGAAGCATGGATAAGATGCTATATTAACACGTCTAAGCAGGGCTGGAAGCAGGAAGATAAAGGCCCCCAGCTGGGAGGAGCCCTGAGAGTGAGGCTAGGATGTCGGCGGACCTTCTTCTTACTCCTCTCTATGGTCCACCGACATGGGCATGTGCACTGCCACCAGAAGCAGACACATTCTCGGACAAGTCACCCCGAGACCAGAGAAGCGACAAGGAGCTGACAGAACGCCCAGGGTAAGAGCGATGGGCGAGCGGGACGTTACACCATCACAACATACCCTGGAACAACAGGGGTAACACACAGCACAACACGCACACCTGTCAATCCCAAAGCAACCCAAGATCACCTGTGAAATATCAGCCGCCAATGGAGACACAACATGCACCTCGTAACATCGCACACGTACCTGACAGGTACACCGCAGTTACAACAAGTCACACAAACATCAAAAGAAACACCGACAAACACTTACCTGGGCAACACACACCCTCCCATTGGTCACTCCCGACCACATGACTGCACCTGTACAACACCCCACCACTGTCTTAAAGGGATAGTAATGTTTCATAATAAAAGCATCTCTAATTAATCATCATAGTATTTGGAATTTGGAGAGTGTTATTTCAATTCTGTCAGAGTTGTAGTTCCAGAGTAATTCAATGACAAAGTGTCCCCCTCCCGCCCCTTTTACTGATGTCACACTGTTTAGCCACAGCAGAAGGGAGGTGCCCAGGTAAACTGCAGAGAGGGACAATCTTCAATTAAGATAAGGGAAAACCCTGAAAAGCTTGTCAAGGGGGCAGGGATTTCATTGTTTTCATAGGAATAAGAGTGTCCCCTGCTGTTATATGTCTGGTCTATGGACTGTATTCCTCATCTGAGAAGAGATGGCTTATACTAGGTAAAAGGGGCGGGAGGGGAAACTTTGCTTGTGAATATCTCATAAACCATAAAGGTTTGAGAGATAAGACTTATATCATTCTTCATGTTCTTTTAATGCCTACAAAATAAAATAAAGTTAAAACGAAGTATTACTATCCCTTTAAAGGGACAGCTTTCCCGCCTTTGATGTGGCATGTTTACAGTAAGACTATTCAAACAGAAAGAGAGACAGACAGAGAGAAAGAGAGAGATTATGACTAGTATGTTTACATACTTATTTCTGCAAAGACAGTAGAGACAAAGGCATACGAGGGCTAGGGATCACCATCCTCCCAAAAGTACACCTGTTCAAATGCCCTCACCTGTTGCAAGTGATGATTCTCTTGCTGTAGAGCCACACAGAAGCCAATCTCCACCTGTAGGACAACACCTGGCAGCAACACTCCAGCTGCCACAACAGGATGTCCCACAGCGGAAGCAGGAACCTGTGCAGCACCTCAGGGATGACAGACAACCACTAAGACCCAGGATATACCATACAAGGGTCACGCTACTTGGAATTACAGATGCTGAAGTCAGAGACCACTACAGGTTGACATTGCAAAACATTATCGACCTATATGAGGTGATCAGAGATGACATCGCCCCCATTTACAACACCAGCCATGCCCTATCCAGATTGTAGAAGCTCATGTGCGCCATCCATTTCAGGTAAATGGCTCGTTCCAGTCCACAGAAGGCTATGTATCTGGCATGTCCCAGGTCCTGTGTTCAAGGGCACTGGCTCAGGTGTTGGCAGCCTTCAAGAGGAAGGCCAAGACCTATTTTCACTTCCCCACCAACGAAACTGAGTGGACACATGTCAAACAGGGCTTTTTTACAAGGAAAGCAATGCCCAGGGTCATGGGTGTCATAGACTACACACAGCTCCAGCACAAGAAGGACATTTGTACATCAACAGGAAGAATTTCCATTCCATGAATGTACAGATGAGGTGTGATGCCACAATGAAGTTAACCCATGTTTGTGCCTCCTATCTTGGCAGCTGTCACGACTTCTACATTCTTAGACACTCCTCCGTCCACAAGGACTTCGAGAATGGAACCTAAACAGGAAGATGTATTTTGAGTGAGTCAACAAACCAAACATTATACCACATCCACGGGTGCATTCACAATACTCATGTAAACACAGAGTAGTGTGGTCATGACACACAAGTAATACATCATCCACATAACATCTGCTTCCTGTCTCATCATGTCACTCTCTGTCCACAGGTGATGTCAGATAGGGTGCAAGTAGTGGCTCCTCACACCAGTAACCAATCCACACACCTGCACAGGAGCGCAATAATGAGGCTCACGTCAGGACCAGGAATGCGACAGAGCATACTTTTGGCCTGATGCATGATTCCGTTGTCTGGATCATTCGGGGGGGGGGGTCTGCAATATGCACCTGGTAAGGCATCTCCCTTCAGGTATGAGTCTCTGTTTGTCTGAACAGCCTGGCTACCCCATAGACTCTCTCTAGCCTCAGTCAGTGCTCTGCATGCAATGCTATTACAGTGCCTCCAGGGATATTACAGTCAAAGGAAGTATCTCTCCAGCCATCAAGCTTTGCGACCAGCATCTTTAATTCCAGCCCTAGCTGCAGCAAAGACACTTCCAACAGCTATTCCTCTCCCAAGCCATTCTCTCAACCCATCTATCTCCAGCTACTCCTTGGAAGTGCCGCTCCCCAGTTACTAAACCTGTCACACACACAACGGTAGGGAGCCGTGTGGTGCTGGCTCTGGTGTTAGGTGCTAGCGTGCGATGCTGGAGTGCGGAGCTTGTGAGCGGTGACGGCGTGCCAGGTACTCCCTTGCTGCAGCCGAAGCTGGTTAAAGGTGCTGGTCACAAAACCAGATTGTTCCACCCTGTTTGAGCTGAGGTGCAACCAGGATAGGAGTACCTAGGAACCGTTAGAAAAACCAGGCCAGCAGGGCCAGCAGGATACCAAGCAGGGAAACAGGGAACATGGCAGAGGTCAAGCGCAGCTAAGGATTCAAGCAGGAGAGACACTCAGATGAGGTCAGACAAGCCAAGGGTCAATCCGGGAGCGGAGATCAGACGTGGTCAGACAAGCCAAGGGTCAAGCCGGAAGCAGAGATCAAACGTGGTCAGACAAGCCAAGGGTCAAGCCAGAAGCGGAGAGCAGATGTGGTCAGACAAGCCAAGGGTCAAGTTGGAGCGGAGATCAGACGTGGTCAGACAAGCCAAGGGTCAAGCCAGATGGAACTTAGACGTGGTCAGACAAGCCAAGGGTCAAGCCAGGAACAAGCTAAAGAGGCAAACAAACAGAGCCCAGGACCTAACTAGGAGTAGCTTGTGGAACTGGCGCCCTAAGCCTGGGGCAGCCCGTTTAAATATGCAGATTGGCCAGTGGGGAGAGCTGGGAGAGAGAGGCTCGTCCGGGAGCCGAGAAGTATGGGAGGAGTGGGAGCCAATGGGGGAGCGAGCTGGGGGCATGCGCATCTGCCAAGCTGAAGGCGGATGGGGACCACGCATGCACACCCTAACACTGGAACCCGGAAGATCTGCTTCGAAGGGAAGACGTGGCCCGGGCAAACATGTCAGCGGTGACAAAACCTGACAGAACAAGCACACATGGATCCCGCAGAGCTATCCAGACCGTTTAATCACCAAGAACAGCATGGACAGATTATGACTACCCCTGCGGCACATTTGCAGGCACTAAACCACAAGTTAGACTTCATTTTTTAAATTCTCTAGACCTTCAGTCTGACTTTGACTTCAACCACAATGGGTACTACTGCTGTGACTCATACCGGAGCTACTCCACCCATGAACCCTGTTGGGAATATTTTTGCAAAACCACCCAAGATCCCCTTGCCTGAGTGTTACTCTGGCAAACCCTCTGAATGCAGAGGGTTTCTGGACTTACGCCAGGTAAACTTTAAAACACTTCTATAGACTTTGGGCTCTCACTCTGCCAAGGTGGCATTTATCTTCTCCATGCTCAAAGATGATGCTCTGGCTTGGGCATCCCCTCTGGTTGAAAAACAATTTCTCTCTTAGACAACTCTAGCAGCCTTCCGATCAGTCTTTGATCAACCAGGTAGACTTCCAGCTGCAGAATCTTCACTATTGGAAGTTTGTCAAGGCTCCCACCCCGGTGAACCAAAACACTGTAGAATTTCAAACTCTGGCTTATGAAACTACATTGAATCCTGAAGCTTTAAAAGCTGCTTTTCGGAGGGGCTTGAATGAGAGACTAAATGATGCTTTGACATGTAGAGAATTTCCTGAAGACCTGGAGGCTCTCATCACACTATGTCTAGAGTTTGGTAGGCACATATTTGAGCAACAAGAGTGGGAGCACATACACAGAAATAGGTGGGGACCCACTTCAGCCTCTACTCTACCAGTTCAGCCTCAACCATCCTCTGAAGTACCCATGGAGGATGGAGCCTTTTCTAAACTGACGGATTCTGAAAGACAACCCAGGGATGAAGGTGATGCTGAGAGGGGGTCCATATCCAGTGCCTCTGGTGTGCATGGCCAGTTGGCCACTTAACCCAACTTCTTCTTGATGAACTGCTTGCAATCACCCCACCCATTTTTTATGGACTCCATGGACCAGTTGCAGAGTTGACCCTTCTTAGGGCTTGTCTCCAGGCGGCCTTTTTCTTTGCCCCCAAACAACTGAGTTGCTCCTTGGGGTACAGAATATTTTCTATCTCTAGTATACTCTGCATGAGGACCTGAACATGTACTTGGGGTCCCGCAGTCTCTCGTCATCAACACTACCCTGGGACGTGTCTAAACTGTGGCTTTAAGTCCCTTCCTGCAATGGCCCTGTCTGTGTGGAGTGGTCTCTGACAAATACATCTCATCCCACTAGCAGTTCTCCCTGTCCTCTGTGTACCTCTCCTAAGTTGGGTGCCCCTCTGGCCAGCTGATCTGCCTCTCCCATTCCTACCCTGTCTGGGAATGCCCTCTTGAGCTTCCTCTTCTCCTGCTCCTCTCCCCATCCCTCTCTCCTGCTCTCTTCTCCCTAACGTCTCTCGCCCACTCACACCCAGGCACTCACACAGACCTTCACAGACATGTTCGATCACACTCACCCTCTGTCACTCACACTGTCAAAAATAAAAGATAAATGTTTGTTATAAACCAAAAAAAAATGTGTGTTTGTGTCTGTATGCATGTATAGCAAATGTACAGATGTGTATTATGTGTCGCTATCTGTGTATTAGCTCTCTCTGCTCCCAACTCCTCCCACCTTGCTCCACTATATGCTCCTCTCTCTCTCTTGCTCTGTCACTATCCTGCGCTTCTTGGTCTAGCTCTCAAAATCCCAAAACACAGACAAGGTATGTCAGTTATTTTTGGTTATATATTGTTGTGTTTGATACTTTGGTGTGTTTTATAATTGGCCGTGAGTTTGAACTTGTCTTGACAACAATTACGATCACTATATCACGTTGAACATTAGCTTTTCCCTTTAATATGTATGTATCATAAGTTTCTTATCTGTTATGCCACACAGTGAGGTCAGTAAAATTTGTGACACAGGTTTTGAATACACGTTTTTTAGGCCTACACTCATCAGCCATTCTGGTAGATGGAGAAATGAATACTTCATAAATCAGATTTAGCTAATGGTCATTGGGCTTTTTTGATTTAAAGATATAGTAATACTTTAATATTACTAATCCCCATAGTGTAGCTCTTTAAAACAGTAATTCAATTGCACCCAGTGTCATCTCTCAAATCTTTGTGATTTGAGAGGAAACTGTAAGCAAAGTTCCCCCCTCCCTCCCCCTTCCCTGAAGTCAGCGTTGTACTGACTGCAGGGATATCCGGTTTTGTTTTCATCAGGCGGCTCTAGAGCAGAACCGAGATCGCGTTAGTAAAAAAAAATTATTTCACTGAAACAGTCTTCTATGTGTGCTTGCAAACCAAGCACAAACCAAGCACATGTAGAAGACCGTTTCAGTGAAATAATTATTTTTCACTAACGTGATCTCGGCTCAGCTGCAGAACTGCAAGCCTGTCATACAACAGACTTCCCCTGCAGTCAGTACAACGCTAACTTCAAGGAAGGGGGAGGGAGGGGGGGAACTTTGCTTACGGTTATCTCTCAAACCATAAAAGGTTTGAGAGATGAACCTGGGGGCAACTGAATTATTTTTTAAAGAGCTACACTATGGGGATTAGTAATATTAAAGTATTACTATACATTTAAGAGCTGTTTTACCGTAATGAATTGAATCATATTTGGATTATTTTTGTGCAGGATTTGACTCCTTTCTAAAAATTCTGTAAGTGTGAGATGGCAGTACATTGTGAAAGAACTATGTAACTTTACTGCTTTATAAACATAATTTTCTGGCAGTGAAGGTGGTGGTGATAGTGGTGGCAGGTGTGGGCACTCTATGATTGTCAACTCTTCCAAGAAACTATGCTTTGCATTTGCAGAACAGTAGCAGGAGCCATAGGTGTTAGTGGAAATGAAGGAAAGCTTGGCATACTCTCTGACACTATAACAGAGCTACTTTTGTGTGCAACATGAACTTTTAGGAATGCTTCTACTGCTACTAGTAGTGGCTCCTCTGACCTGTGGATGGTGTGTGTCCCAATAAGAACTGTGGTTGTACTTCAGGTGGGATCACACTGAGGAGGTGCCTAGGTGGGAGCCTGCTTTCCCCCTGCTCACATGCTTCTAACACAGGCAATAGAAAGCAAAATTGTGAGTGAAGTATCTCCCTATTGTAGAATTCATAGACTGAGAGGCTTTTGAGGGGATGCTACTATTACTGTGGCTATATGTTGCATTCATACCTCTTATATAGGTGTCAAAGGTGCTGCACTTCCAAAGGCACCAAAAAGCACTCATCATATCTAGGATTGTGGATGTTGAAGACTGAGCCTTTTCCTTTCTGCGAAACTTATGGCTATGCCATCATCTTTGTGACTCTCAACATCTTCTGTATCTGAAGAAGAGGAGAATCCTGATGGGATATATTCTAGATCAACATCATCATCAATAATTAAGTCACCCTCAGCATCACCTGCCACTTCTTCCAAACTATGTTTATATTTCTTTAGGCTTTTGAAGTCTCAGACAATTTCTTTTTAGAACATTTTTAGAACACCTGCTACTACTTTCAGGACAGGTGTTGTCGCTGTTACTCTCACTGACAAATGCCACAGTCGGTTGAACTACTATACCTTCCTTTCTCAGCCAAACATTTTTTAAATAATTTTTTAATTGTTTTAATGAACTGTCTAATCATTATCTACAAAAAAAATACACACGTGCAAATGATTTAGCTCCTTTTAGCCTGTAGCTAGTGTCTTGCTGATTTCAACTGTTGCTTTCTCTCTCTCTCTCTCTCCCAATGTCACTACTGTCTTCACTTTTATATTTTTTATAGTATAGATGACAAAATCCTCACTAAATATGCTGTCCGTGCTTCTTTGGGCCATTGAAGCAGTCCATTTCAGTTGAATGTGTCTGTCTAGCTGCTAAATATGCTGTCAATCAGTGACAGAGACTTAGCCAACTCAGGCAGATGCTTGGATCACCTGCCTGTCTCTTTTCAGTTACACAAGATTTTAGGGTATTTGGGGTAAATATCCATTGTCCCTGCCCATACCCTCCAGACTCCCCCCAATACAGAGAACAGCCAGCTCAGTTATAAACTTGTATCACCTGCCTGTCTCTTTTCAGTTACACAAGATTTTAGGGTATTTGGGGTAAATATCCATTCTCCCTTCCCATACCCTTCAGACCCCCCCCCCAATACAGAGAACAGCCAGCTCAGGAATCAACTAGTATCACCTGCCTATCTCAGTCAAAATGAATTTGGGGTATTTTTGGGTAAATCTCCTTAACTCCTTTACACACTACCCAGAGTCCCCCAGACTCCCTGAAAACAAATTACCCACCCAAAAGATTGCCTAAACTACCCTAAACCACTGCAGCTTCCCTTTATGTGTGTATCTTAACTAACTAAAAATATGATGCTTTATTTCTCTCTCACAGACACAGAGTGGGCATGCTTTGGGAACCTGACATGCCTTTTATACTATCCCTGAGGGAAATCCAGGGAAACTTTCCAAGTGGGATAGATTTAGTCTAACCATTGATTTCACTGTAATGAGCTCGGTGTAAAAAAGAAGGAAATAAGCAATTTCAGTGGGAAATTTCCAGCTCAGCAGATAGTGCCGTTTGTTTGCCTGTTTCACTTTTGAGGTGAGAAAATTCGCCCATCTCTAGTACTGACTTATGACAGGTGTAAAATGTCTTTCAATCAACTTGTGGCTTGCTGGTGTCATCATAGCTGGCGTAGAAGTGTCCAACAGTGTCTATTTTAAGCAGACCCATTAATTCTAGATAATACAAATACTATTAAGCCAAAATGTATTTAATATCTAAATAATGTAATACATTACTGTTATATTAATGTTTTATATTTTAGAAAATATGTAATGCAGTGTTTATCCTAATAAGTAAAACAAAGGTACTCTCAGTCTCTCAGAGATGTGTTATTCAAAAGTTATTGTTACTGAATGATGTTTTTATTTTTGGTGTAGAACTTGCATGGCCTGAACTTTTATAGTGGCATTGTTCCTACACGATCCTATGAAGGGTTATTGTCAACTGACCATAGCTCTCCACAGACTGCTGTAGAAACATCCTCACCATAAAATTTCAGGCAATGCAAGTATTGCACCTAAAATATGAAATTTGAGCTGGAATAACCGTTGAATAAAATATATCTCAGACGTTGGAATATCATTTTACTCAGCAGCTATTTTTCCATATGAAGGGTTACTTTCCATTCAACATTATGCTTCATTTTTCTTGGTAGTTTTCTTTTTACTATAAATACTAGCATATTTCTTTCTACAGGATAGTATGGAAAACACAAATTGGACATCTGTAAGAGAATTCATCCTTCTGGAAGTGACAAATATCCCATATCTCAGGACTGCAATGTTTATATTATTTCTTTTTCTGTATATGTTCACTTTAATTGGGAACATCAGTATCTTAGTGGCAGTTATTACAGACTTGCACCTACACACACCAATGTATTTCTTTCTTGGCAATCTGTCCTTTTTTGATATCTTCTACTCATCAACCACAGTCCCAAAGATGATGACTGGTTTGATAATTGCCACCACAACAATATCTTTTGTGAACTGTATAGTCCAACTGTACTTCTTTCACTTTTTGGGGTGCACAGAGGCCCTGCTTCTTTCCTCCATGTCTTATGATAGATATGTAGCCATCTGTAACCCTTTACGGTATAATGTCATTATGTCTCACAGTGCTTGTTTCCAACTCATCTGCATCTGTTGGATTCTTAGTTTTGTTTATTCATTGACGCACACAGTTCTAACTTCAAAACTACCTTTTTGTAAGTTAAACCACATCAGTCACTTCTTCTGTGACATAAAGCCACTTTTAAAACTTGCCTGTGCTGACACTACCCTGAATGAAAGCTTAGTTACCATAATAACTGGCTTTGTAGCTCTCAGCACTTGCTTTCTTATTTTGCTCTCCTATGTTTTAATTGGTACTCACCTCCTGAAAATTCGTACCTCCCAAGAAAGAAGAAAGGCATTTTCTACCTGCACTTCCCACCTGATTGTTGTGCTTCTCTACTATGGACCTGGTTTCTTCACATACCTAAGGCCTGCCAAAAAATATTCTATGGAGCAGGACAGACAGACTGCAGTATTGAATACACTTATTACACCTGTACTGAATCCGCTTATTTATGCTTTAAGGAACCAAGAAGTTAAATTATCAATTCAAAGAGTTTTCTTGGGATACAAGGATCTTACAAACTGAAATGTTATAATCATTCAAACTCTGCCATACCATATTGTGTTTATTGTTCTTTTATATCGCAGTTAATTTCTCTTCAAAGTTATTAGGAAAAGCTGTTTGTATTTGGTGATACCTTGGCCTAGACGCATTAAGGGTCGATGTAGTGTCGGTATGATATTGTTGATGTGTTCGAATCACTCCGACAATTCGATCTGCACACACATAGACATATTCACAAAAAATTGTCAGATGGAAGGGGAGGGTTGGAGAAGGCCCCTATTAGCATACAGGATTTTCGAAGTGCTGTTGGTGTGGAAGGGATCTCGTCCCCTCACACATCACCAACACTACGACAATTCTGAACAGCATTCTCTGTGCTTCCCTTCCCAGCCAGGCTTCTGAAGAAGTGGCTATAGTGCCACGAAACACATTAAGCCAGTGTCATATTATTGTTGATTTTATTTGATAGCCCATTGTAGGGCATACCCTTAAAGTGTGATTAATTTATTTATTTTTAAAAAACATGTTTTTTGTGCTTTATGTTTTTTAATAAATTTTTGTAGACTAGTTGTCTAGTCTAATTTAAACTAACCTGGTCTCACTCTGAACTCCCTGGTTTGGTTTATGTCTCTAATCCCGTATCAACAGATAAATTAGGTTATGTCCATTTTAGTGCTGGGTATACCTAGCGCTTGTTTACGCTCCCACGTCTGTTTGGAACAGAAGGAAGATCCAAGCCACTTTAAGAGCACCATACTGGGGTGTGAGCCAGTGCAGGAAATACTTCCTGGAGGCTGATGTAAGCCTCTGAAGAATGTGAGTACATTTCCAGATACCTATATGGTGTTGGTGATGGACTGTGATCCTTAAATATTGCACTTAGAAGAATCTTCTGCACTGTTTGACCATTTTTGGGGAATACAGAGAAGGCTTTCAGCACCATGGACAGCGTTGAATGCCATAGGGATGTGCATTGCTCACCCCTGTGGCATTCAAAGGGTTAAGAGCCAGCTGCAGTTTGTCTACTTCCTTTTGGATATTGGTGTCTGTTACATCAGTAAATGTTTTGCAGGTCTAGAATAATATAATACATGCAGGAGATCTGGAAAATAATGCTAGAAATGATGGATTACTTCACTCCAGGACTACTCAGCATCAAAATAGATCCATTCAAGCACAAAGTAGCCCTATTAACCTATAGTCAGTGACACTGTTAATACATAACTCATAATTTGATTGATAGTATTTGGAAACAAAAAGTAGTGTTAAGTAGAAAGAGTTTGGCACTCTTGCTGCTTAAATGTAAGTTACTACTTTTTGTTTCCATATATTAATTACATATACTGATACAACTATCCTCTACTCTATATCTGTGTGGGAACGAGAAACCAACACCAATTCACAACAATCCATACATCCCGTCCTTCATTTATAAGACAGAGTGATAATGGACATTACCTATATGAAGCGACAATAGAGGGAAAGATCAAAGTATAATAAAGACAAACTAACTATACCAAGACACAGATTTGCAGAAAATACTTAACAATGTCTTATACAGGCTAATGACGTTTATTCCACCACCTATCATCTCTGGATTATTCCGAGATAGTCAGATTGTGAATTTATATTACTTATAGCTTTTAATGACATTTAACTTTAAACACTGTTATTTAGACATTTGCTTCTACAAACCAGCATCGTGCATTAGAGTGTCAACAACTGTATACTGCAACATTTATCCTGCATTAGAGAGTTTAAAACGATATATTGCTAATAATATTCTCCTGTACTTAAATGATTTGTTGGGTATGTGCAATTTAAGAAATACACTATATTGACGTGCCTCTCTTGCCTGTGTGGATAGGGATCTTGCATTTATTTATATGCTAATGTCAGTATGTTTTTATATATTCATCTGTTTGAATAGACATATCATTGCTATTTTCATTTTATCTCGATTTTTAATCTGTGAGATCTAACGAGATACTTTAAGCGCCACCAGTATGCCTCCCTTCTTTGTACTTTTTATTTTTCCGTGATAGCAGATTCTCTGGAGGCCGCATTAGGTATCTTATATTACGTGTAGCAAATAGGAGCGCTGAGGAAACCCCCCCCTTCTCCACACTTTAAAAACTGCCTGAGTGCCCTGTTAGCTCCTTCACATTGCACTACTGTACTTTCAATGCATTGAAAGTACAGTAGGGCAATGAGAAGATCCTTACAGGGCACTCAGACAGATTCTACAGTGCCAAGGATCTTGGAGGGTAGAGAGGCATCTGAGGAAGCGGGTGGCAATCTTGTATTTGCTGCCCACTTCCTCTGATACCTCTCTCCCCTCCAAGATCATCAACATGGTCCGCTGCATGGAGTCTCACACTGAACAACTTCCTCCCTTGTCACTCATACGCTCTATATTGACAACTAGGGACTCAATACTATTACCACTGGTAATTTTTAAAACCAGCGGTGGTGATTTTGACAGCAAAGTTAACCATTCTATAAACCGTGCTGTCAGCAACAAAAACTGTGCAAAAATGTTCAACGGGTGTGAAATTTTCACCTGTTGAATGTCACATAAAAATAGTAGACTTTGCTATCCTATTCTATACAGTGGCTTCACTGCATGTTTTCATGGCGAAAATCCTGGTCCATGGGCATAGAGTCCAAATACGTGGTGAAAACCACCAGTTTGTGTTGGAAATTTGGTTTCCAACAGGTACTTGTGGTGAAACAAAGAAAAAGATTAGCCCTATGAGTGCCAGTGCAGTATGCAATACATTATACAGCATTGCATACCCTGCTGGCACTCATAGGGTTAATCTAGAAACAGTTCACACATATCCCTACAGATAAAAACTGACCAGTAATCTTGATGTCCAGCTGGGTCACGGCCATCTTCTTCTTCTTTTCTGGCTTCTTATCTTCAGTCTTCTTTCTTGCTGTTAAAAAAAAATCCTTTAGCGCTCAGTGAATATCCAAAAAGTAAGCCGTCCTACACTCAAAGGGATAATATGGGTCGCATCTTACTGTCCGATGAATATATATAAAAAGTAATGTTTCCAAAATTGAAAATTAAAAAGTCAATGTGAAATTCCTTACCCCCTTTGCCAATTCAGACTGCTGGGATTTTGAACCGAGACTGACGAACCCAACTAGAAGCTGATTGGGTGGGAGGTGCTTAAGGTTTTCCCAGTCAATTGGAGACTGCCAATTTATTTTAAACTGAGATTGGCATATAAAAGCCAGTCTCAATACAAAATCCCGGCAGTCTGAGTTGGGAAACGGTCAAAGAGGTCGCGGAGGGGTTCTGAGCAGCTAAAAATTCCTTCCTCCTCTATCTGAGACGGTGGTAGAGGCAAAGGGGGTAAAGAATTTCACACTGACATTTTAATTTTCAGTTTTGGAAATATTATATTTTATATATTCATAGGACACTAAGATGCAACCCATATTAACCCTTTGAGCTCAGGAGGTCTGTTGTTTAATCTGTCCTTCTAGATCCTTTTCTGTTACATGATTGCTGAGTCTTGTCAGTTGCTTCCTGATGGGAGGCTATTTAATCCAGCTTCTTTGGACAACCAATGCTCAGTCTTTTTGCTTGTTCTGGACACTCCGCATTCCTGATTCCTCAGAGATTTCCTGGTTTTTGACCCTGACATTGTTTCTGTACTCTGCCTGACATTTCCTGCCCCTGTATCCTGGCATACTTGGTTATACACCTGCCTCAGACTTCTGCACCATCACTCTGCTTATGACTTTTTGATGTCTGCCCTGTCCTCAGTTTTCTGACATTGCATTTATTGTACATATTGCTACCACAACTTGGACTTAAAGTATTATCTTTGTGGCCACACAAACCTGGAAATCAACCTCTGTAGGTAGGTTGTTGTTTTGTATGGATACTTTGCCTGCTCCATGCATTTGACATGGGCAGACTGACACCTTTTCTGCTGATCTTGTACTGCACCTTGGACTGTTCTGTATCTGGCCGGCAACTGCTTGAATCCTGGGGGCCAAACCTTAGGGAGCAATTGCTTGATTCTTCCATACTGCTGCCAGTACCTGGCATTCAGCACCTGGTCCTGATACAGGTCTCCTGACTTTCAGTGTTGGCTGATGCTGGCCTGGTCCCTTGGAATTCAGGAACCTAGTTTTCTACGTGGACACTTACTGTACTGGGATGTGTATCCATCTTCAGATTTACTCTAGTGTGGTTTTGCACAGATGTGTGCCCACCTGCATTTGTACTCCATCACCATAAAAAATGCCTGACTTCAGGTACGTTGTAATCAGAGCCACTGAAAAAATGAAAATGACAACCACTGTCCATGGTATAGAGATAATACACAACACAGACCAGTGCTATTACTTGAGCTATGGTTGATATGGCAAAAAATTGACATTTTTAGCAATGCGACATTACTGAAATTACTGAATTCTATCTAAGTTGAGACCTGTAAAAGCTTAGAGGAATATTAGGGTAGTGGGCAAGAAGTGGCAGATGATTCTGATGCTGGGGATGACCTAATGATGACTGGATGATGATGATGCAGATCTAGAATATATTCCTCCAGCATCATTCTCTTGTTCAGATACAGATGAAGATGAGAGTGAGAAGTGATGACATGGCCATAAAGTTAGCAGAAAAGCAAAAGCTGAATCTTCCACTACTGAAAAGGAGCACTGTGCCTGTCTATAATCTGTTTGAGAAAACCATTGGAAGCTCTGACCTGGACAAGTAAAGATGGCTAAAAGTACACAGTCACCCTAACAGTCATCATCAGTATCACAGCCTCTTCCAAGTCCAAGTCCCACTCAGCCACACACATGTGTTGAGTACCCAGAAGCAGCAACAACAACAGCAACACAAGTTATTAATATCCACAATGTTAGATATGAAGAATTCCTCTGCTGCTGCTGGAAGTGTGGCATCTTTGACACCTAGTAGTAGTAGCAGTAGAATTGCATCAACATATAGCCCCAGTAGTAGTTGCAGGCCCTCTGGAACCCCCTTAGTCCATAAAGTCCACATTATGGAGATACTTCACTCAGGATCTTAAAGATAAGCATGTTGCTATCTATTGTCTGTGCAAAAAGCACGTGAGCAGGGGGAAAGCAGGCTCACACCTAGGCACCTTTTTTATGAGATCCCACCTGAAGCACAACCACAGGCCTGACTGGGAGACACACTATCAGCAGGCTAAAGGTGCCACAACTAGCAGCAGCTTCAGAAGCACTCCAGAAAGTTCCCAGGGCTCTGGGGCAAAAGAGAAAAGTAGTAAAGTTATGTATGTGTCAGAGAGTGTGCTACTGCCAACAGTTAGTTCATTCCAAATAACACCCTTGGCTCATGCTGAAAAGGAGTATGATGACTCTGGCTTAGGAGATGGCAAGAGTCATAGACTGCCAACAAATGCTACCTCTACCTCCACAACCTCCTCTAGTCATGTGGGTTGTCCATATCCTGCCAGCCCACGCTGCGTTCCTGTGAAGGAGTCAAAAACTTCACAAAAACATTCTCAAAGACACCTGTGGAATGGCAAGGTAGCCAAGATGTTGGAAGTGGACATACTGCTGTATTCTTTTGTAGAAAACCAAGGTTTCAGAGAACTGATGTCATGTGTAGCTCCACGCTGGCATATCCCAAGCCACAGTTATTTTTCCAGGTCGTCTGTGCCAGAATTGTATAAGCAGGTGGTTAGTGTGGTGGGCAAAGGGCTGAAAAGTGCTAAAGGCAATAAAATCCACCTGACAATAGATATGTGGACAAGTGGGCAGAGCATAGATTATATGATTGTGGCTATTCACTAGGTTTCTTTCCCGCCACCAACAGTGGGCAACACTAGCTTGAGGTGACAGCCAGTAATTGTGCTTCTGGTTCTGGCAGTGTGATTAAAATGTGGTAGCAGCAGCAGGATAGCCCTTACCACTTTGTGCACACAGAGTTTTAAGAGACAGTCCCACAAAGCATTGTATGTTTTAAGTAAGCTAGAGCAAGTGATAGAGGAATGGCCTGTACCCCGATCCTTAAAAGCTAGTTTTGTGTCTGCTAATAACGGCTCCAACATAATCGCTGCCTTAAAGGGATAGTATTACTTCAAAATTACTATCCCTCATATTGTAGCCCTTAATAATCTGAGTTAAATGACACCAGCGGCATCTCTCAATCCATTATGGTTTAAGAGATAGCCGCTTTCAACGTTTCCTCTCTCCTGCTGTCAGTGTTCTGCTGCCAGCAGGGGAATCCTGTCCCGGGACAGGCGGAGGCTCTAAAACAGAGCCGATATCTCGTTATGGAAGGAAAAATTATTCATTGAAACAGTCTTCTATGTGTGCTTGGTTACCAAGACTGTTTCAATTAATCATTTTTCCTTCCATAAAGAGATATCGGCTCTGCTGAAGAGCCTCCGCTTGATTCAGAGACCGGATTCTCCTGCTGGCAGCAGAATGCTGACAGCAGGGGAGAGGAAACATTGGAAGCGGCTGTCTCCTAAACCATAAAGGTTTGAGAGATGCCGCTGGTGTCATTGACTCAGTTTATTAAGGGCTACAATATAAGGGATAGTAATTTTGAAGTAATACTATCCCTTTAAGAATTGGTGATATGGTGCATTTGCCCTGCTTTGCTCATGTGCCAAATGTAGTTGTGATCAGATTTCTGACAGAATCCAAATCCCTCAGAGAGATGATTACTATTGCTATTACTATCTGTGTCCATTTTAGTCATTCCTACAGTGCACACAATGATCTGTATTCCATGTAAGAGCTTAACATCTGCCCCATCACCAGCTGAAAATGGAGTTCCCTTCCAGGTGGAATTCCATGTTGAACATGCTAGAGCATTTGTACTAGCAGAATAAGTCCATTAGCAGGTAGACCATGCAAAACTGGAAGGCTTTGGAGGGAGCATCTTTGTCACCCGGCCAATGGAAACATCTGTGCAGTGTATGAGTGCTGCTGAAAGCCTTTGAGGAAGCAACCATGCTGGTGAGTTGCATTGGGACAGAAATTAGTGAAACTCTACCACTGATATTTTTAATTGCAGAAAAAATGAGGAGCATGACTAAGGAATCTTACCATAACGATAACACAGACATGCACCAGCTGGTAAAGGGCATGTTAGCGTGCTTTGAACAAGATCCTCACATGGTGTCCATTAAAAGCAATGAGGAATACATTCTTGCCACTTTGCTGGAACCCTCTTCAAACACAAAATTTCAGAATTTCTGCCAAAGGACCATCAGCAGTTTGTCATAACAAGGAGTCACGACGATCAGCAGCACTCTTTGAAGAATCGGATTCTGTCAAGAAATATCGAGATATGTTTATTGATCAAGTGTAGGGTTACATTGTGGAGGAGGAGAAGGAAAAAATGAGGGCACAAAACTATCTACACAGAATAGTGAAAAGAAGGCAGTGAAGCATTTCAAGCAACAGAAGCACCTACTTGATCAACCAGAATATCCCATTCTGAACAAAGGGAAATTCATAGATGGCAAAACCCCAACCGGTGTTGGTAGCACATCTCTTTGGCACTTGCTCCCTGATTATGGGTTGCTAACTGACAGAGAAGAACACAGTGTTGCTCCTAGAAGTGGTCCCACTGCCTGAACAGTAACTGGAGATCAGCAAACAAAAACAATTTTGTAATGCAGGAAAGAAGTCAGAGAAAGCTGGGTCAGCAAAGAGAATCCAAATGCAGACAATATCAGTAATACAGGAGAATAGTCAAGAACAGAAAGCCAGGGTCAAAATGCAGGAACAATAGAAATTATCTGGAACACACTCAGTGGTTAGCTTGAATAATTGGGTGCTGAGTGTCAAACTGTGCTGGAATGAGAATCTTCAAAGACCAACGAAAATCCAGTGATGTGACACTGTCAAAATTATGAGACTGTCCCTTTTTTGCAAATAATTGTGGTCACAAGACTCCCTGAATCTTTCATAATTTGCAGATGCAAAAAACCTGAGGCTGTCATCATTGTAATTTGGAGTGAAAACAATGTTTTCCTCTAACATGTTCATCATTCTCACAAAATCCATAACGACTCAACCGACTGAGCTTTTCAAGGTGAAAAAGATACTGTCTTCAATGTGCCACCAAGAGGTGATGCTTCAAAGACATTCAAGAAGTAGAAAAATATTTTGTTCCTTAATAAAACCAACAAATAAGCTTACAAATGAGAGCAACACTGGGATTCAGATTGCAGACCACATAGCTTATTTTTCAGTACATGTATCCAGCAAGGTAGTGTCAGGGCTGGTGCAAGGATTTTTGCCATCCTAGGCAAAACCTAATTTTGCCACCCCTTGGCTCCGCCCCTTGTGTCCCAATCATTTTCATGATTGTTACCTTAGCGCAGTTTAATCCAACTGCAGCATAGCAGAAAATAAAGATTCCTACTGACTTAACTGGGACTTTTAACCCCCTTGAATGCTAGAGAACATTATATTGTATTAGAGAGGCACAGTAGCACTCAAAGGGTTAACCTATTCATAACATGAAAAATATCCTCCATAATGCCTTGAATACCTCTCTAGCATAGCAGCACTGAAAGGGTTAACCCCCCCCCCCTCCCAGGGGCACAATCGCACCATTCACTGGGAGAAGAATACATTCAATTCCATTCAAAACAAATAGACAGTGACATGCCAATGGCCGTATTGACAAGCTTAACCTGAACTTACTACTGGAGTGTCCGACACAGCGACAGTGACACTCCAAGTTCCAACAGACATGACGTGTGACAGCGCCTTTCTTCTCAGCAGAGCCGGATTAACACTCCACGGGGCCCTAGGCAAGGTATCAATTTGGGGCCCCCTCCCTCCATATAATAGCTCCCCCCATACGTCTCTAACTTTGGCTACCTACACATTGTGTAGTTTACACTGCAATTTTGTGGGCACAGGCACTCAAAGAGTTATACTACAGTTTTGTGGGCACTATCACTCAAAGGATTATCCAATGACTGGATAACCCTTTGAGTGCCTGTGCCCACAAAACTGTAGTGTAAACTAAATACAGTGTAGGTAGTCAGGGTTAGGGAGGAAACCCTGGACATATTTCTTAATTTTTTGTTCTCTCTCTGCCCCCTGGTCTGGAGATGCCTGTAAGAGATGCCCCTCACCAGCTCCAACTTGCCCCCACCAGCTCCACTTTGCCCCCACCAGCTCCAACTTGCCCCCCATCAGCTCCACTTTGCCTCCATCAGCTCCAACTTGCCCCCCATCAGCTCCACTTTGCCCCCTATCAGCTCCAACTTGCCCCATATCAGCTCCAACTTGCCCCTACCAGCTCCACTTTGCCCCCACCAGCTCCACTTTGCCCCCTCAGCTCCAACTTGCCCCCCATCAGCCCCAACTTGCCCCCTGTCACAGACCTGTAGCTGCTGGAGCTCCCGCGCGGTCTTCTCTTCAGTAATGCAGAGCGCTCTGGGAGATTTTGACTCCCAGCACACTCTGCATTACTAAAAAGCCGACGGCGACGAGGGAGCTCAGTAGCTACACAGACCTGACTGTGTTGCAGTGCCCAGCGGAGGAGTCCTGCTAGCGGGAACGGCCGGCCCTGGGCACAGCTTTTCTCTGCTGCATGCCTGCTCCCCCAGTACATGTGCGCCCTAGGTCAGTGCCTACCTCGCCTATAAGTGGTGCCGGCCCTGGGTAGTGTCTAGGGTTTCTAGGAAACAGTTATCACAACAGCAGGCATATAGATCTCAGTCTGTTCCTTTATTTCCATCAGTTGGTTCCATATTGAGTCATATGAACACACAGCTTATTCCCCACTGCTCCAACCATCCCCCCCCCCATGCACTGAAACAACCCACAAGACTTTTAGGCATTCTCAAATGCCCTTATATTAACACTAGTTATTTGTTTTGTTTATGATTTAATTACTAATACATTGTTATTGATAGTGCAGCTAGTAACCCTTTCAGTGCCACAGAGGTGTGCAATGCACATCCCTATGGCACTCAATGCTGTCCATGGTGCTTATTCTCTCCACTCACCTACTGGTCAAGTAGGGAAGCAGAGAGAGAATGCTGTTCAACTTCAGAATTGTCACAGTATTAGAGATGTGTGAAGGGAGGACATCCCTTCCACATCAACATCACTCAATCCTCTATGCTAATAGGGACCTTCTCCACCCCTCCCTTTGCATCTGACAATTTTAGTCAATGTATGTGTAGATCGAAATGTCAAGGTGTTTCAAACACATCGACAAGATGATACTGACGCAGCATAGACCTTTAGTGCATCTAGGCCAATATCTTTTTCATCTGGAAATACTCAGTTGAGCCTTAACTTGATTTTTGTGACAATGTTTAACTAAATGGAGGAAAACATTTCCATTCCAAATGAGAGTGATGACTAAAGATGGGGAAAAAGAGGATTTTAGTCTTACCTGTTAACCCCTTCACTGCCAGGTGGGCCATTTCCTGTACCCTGTAGGCCAGACACTTTTTCAGCATTTTTGCTATCCTTCTGTTTAGGCTTGATTTCCTCTGGGAATATCTAGTTATATATGGAAAACTATATATTGTTTTTTTCAAAATGAATTGAGCTTTTTTATGGTACCTTACATGAAGAGAATTTTGCATCGTGCAAAAAGCTATGATGTCATAATGAGAAAAAAGTGAAAAAGTGAAAATGTACTTATTTTGCTAAAATCACATGCTATGTATCACAAACATTTACTTGGATTGTGAAAGTTTCAATTATTTGAAAAAGCCCTGTGTCCTCAGAGAAAAAAAAATACAAATTTGTATAGTTTTACCTACGTCCATGGCTAGCGTAGAGCCCTAATCACCAGCACAGCAAAATGGCATTTTCAACTTTATGAACTAATATGCGAGTTGTAGGGTTTTTGTGGTAAAGCTACCCTAAAACAGTAGAATAATTATATAAAACTATATATTTCTGGAAAGTAGACACCCTGCTGCATCTAATGAGGGTGACTTTCCTTCTTACTCCAAGCCTGATGTGCCCAAACGTTTCCAGAAGGTGGCACTATAGGGGAAAAAAGCATTTTATTACATTTCTGCCCCTTCAAATGTACTGAAATCTGTGAAACCCATGACATTCCCAACTGTACTCATTAGCTAATGCTCTTAGAAGAAAAATGACACCCTATTGGTATGAGTTGACCTACCTCAGTGGGTGCTAGAAGTGCAAAACGACACCTACTACAACCTCTAATTTTTCTAACATTTTCTCAAACATTACTTGTCTGTACCAAAATGGTTATAACAACTAGAGAAGTGAAAAAAGGATACACAAACCATACCATTTTGGAAAGAAGACACCCTGCTACATCTAATGAGGGGTGACTTGCCTTGTTACCCCAAGCCTGGTGTGCACACATGCCTCCAGAAGGTGGATCTAATGAAAAAAAAAAGGCATTTTCTTACATTTCTGCCCCTTCAAATGTATTGAAATCTGTGAAAACCATGGCATTTCCAACTGTATTCATTAGCTAGGGCTCCTAGGAGAAAAAAGACACCTCATTGGTACGAGTTCACCTACCTCAGGGGGTGCTACAAGTACAAAACTACCTCTAATTTTTCTAACATTTTCTCAAACATTACTTGTCTGTACACAAATGGTTATAACAGCTACAGAATTGAAGAAAGGGTACACAAACTGTACCATATTGGAAAGAAGACACCCTGCCGCATTTAATGAGGGGTGACTTTTTACCCCAAGCCTGGTGTGCACAAATGCCTCCAGAAGGTGGCTCTAATGAAAAAAAAAGTCTGCATACCAGGCTTGTGGTAAGAAGGCAAGTGACCCCTCATTAGATGAGGCAGGGTGTCTTCTTTCCAAAATGACATGGTTTCTCTACCTTTCCTGCATATCTATAATGGTTATGACACTTTTCGTGCAGGCAGATAATTTCAAAAACAAAAGTGTCAGGTTTAGGTAATTGTTCCTAGCACCCAAATATTGTAGGTAACCCACACAAATGGGGTACCATTTTTCTCATGTTGGTAGCAGGTACTGAATACAGTAGGAAGTGTTATGGTTTTCAAAGATTTTAGCAGGGCTTATAATTTTAAGTCCTTTGCTACTAGCCAGACCTGAAAATTTATTCGCCACTGCAAGCCAAAACATACCCACCAGGGCTGAATTTCTACTCGCTAGGGCTAAATTTTCACTCACCATTGGCTAGTGGTGAGTGGAAATTTTGAGCCCTGATTTTAGTATCTTTGAAGTGGTGGAAATGTAAAAAAAAACCATGTATTTATTCCTATAGTGCCACTTCTGGAAATAACTGTGCACGTCAGCCCAGGGGTAGAAAGGCAAGTGACCCCTCATTTGATGCAGGTGAATGTCTACTTTCCAAAATGGTATACATTTTATACCTTTCCTTCATGTATCTAAAAGTTATGAACATTTTAGTACAAGCAACCATTTCCAAAGAAGAAAACAGGTAGGTGTTGTTATGTGTTTCTGGTACCCCTACGGTATGTCAACTCATACCAGTGGGGTGCCATTTTTCTCCTAAGAGCACTAGCTAATGAATACAGTTGGAAATGCCATGGTTTTCACAGATTTCAGTACATTTGAAGAGGCAGAAATGTAAGAAAATGCCTTTTTTTTCTTTAGTGCCAACTTCTGGGGGCATTTGTGCACTCCAGGCTTGGGGTAACAAGGCAAGTCACCCCTTATGAGATGTGGCAGGGTGTCTTCTTTTCAAAATGGTATGGTTTGTGTAGCCTTTCTTAATTTCTGTAGTTGTTATAACCATTTTTGTACAGACAAGTAATGTTTGAGAAAATGTTAAAAAAATTAGAGGTTGCGATAGGTGTAGTTTTGTACTTGTAGCGCCCCCTGAGGTAGGTGAACACATACCAGTGAGGTGTCATTTTTCTCCTAAGAGTACTAGCTAATTAATACAATTGGAAATGCCATGGTTTTCACAGATTTCAGTACATCTGAAGGGGCAGAAATGTAAAACAATGCCTTTTTTTTCATTAGCGCCACCTTCTGGAGGCATTTGTGCACACCAGACTTGGGGTAACAAGGGATGTTACCCCTCAATAGATGCAGCAGGTAATCTTCTTTTCCAAAATAGTATGGTATGTCTACCCTTTCTTTACTTCTGTAGCTGTTATAACCATTTTTCTACAGGAAAGTCCTGTTTGAGAAAATGTTAGAAAAATCAGATGTAGTAGGTGTAGTTTTGTGCTTCTAGCACCATCTAAGGTATGTCAACTCATACCAATGGGGTGTTATTTGACTCCTAAGAGCACTAGCTAATGAATACAGTTGAAAATTCTATGGTTATCACAGATTTCAATACATTTGAAGGAGCAGAAATGTAAGAAAATTCCTTTTTTCTTATATTTCTTCCCCTTTTGAAACACCAAAAAAGGTGGTTTACAGGACAGATCATGTAACTCTAGAACACGCTGAATGGACACGATCGCCAGGAGAAAGGCCATTTTCCACGTCAACAGGCATAGAGGAATAGTAGCCAAGGACTCAAATGGAGGGTGCTGAAGAAAGCCCAAAACCAAGATAAGATCCCATGGAGTAACAGGAATCTTGAAGGCAGGACGAGTATGAACAACGCCCTGGAAGAAAACCTTGACATCAGGAAGGATGGCAATGTGCATCTGAAAGAAAACAGAGAGAGCAGACGTCTGAACTTTAAGGGAACTCAAACTGAGGCCCTTATTCACACTGTCCTGCAAAAAGGCCAGGACCGTAGGCAGATCAAATTCCTGAGACATGTCCTTGTCAGCACACCAAGATAGAAAGGTCGACCAGACACGATGGTAGATCTTGGAAGATCTTGGAAGGTTTGCTGGCACCAAGCATATTAGCCACCACCCGGAAGAAAAACCTTTCTTCTTCAATACTGAAGATTAAATTTCCAAGCCATCAAAGCTAGCCGGTGAACATCCTCCTTCCACAGGTAACCCTGTAGAAGAAGATCCGGACAGCAAGGAAGCCAGAATGGCTCCGTCACTGACAGATCCAGAAGCTTGGGAACCAAGCCTGTCGAGGCCAGTATGGAGCAATCAGAATGACTGGACAACGCTCCAGTTGTAATTTCCATAACACCCTGTGCAACATTGGGAGGGGAGAAAAAATGTAGGCCAGGAGGAATAAACAAGGAATGGACTTTGCTTCCACTGCCAGAGCTAGAGGGTCCCTCCAATGAGAGCAGAACCTCGGAACTTTCCTGTCGCCATCAGGTCGATGTAAGGAAGACCCCATTTCTGAACAATGAGGGTGAACACCTCTGGGTGCAGCTCCCACTCTCCTCTGTCGACTGAGGAAGTCCGCCATGACGTTGTCTACGTCAGGAATGTGCACTGCGGATATGGCAGGAACATGTTCTTCTGCCCAAGACAAAATAGCCTTGACCTCTAACCAAGCGGCAAGACTTCTTGTTCCGCCCTGCTTGTTGATGTAAGCCACGGCCGTGGCATTGTTGGACTCCACTCGGACCAGACAGTCTTCCAGTTGGGATGTCCAGTGATGAAGGGCATGAAATATCGCCCGAAGCTCCAATATGTTGATAGGAAGGAGAGATTCCTCTAGAGACCACCGACCCTGAGCGCTCAGGCGACCCAGGACCACTCCCCAGCTGGAGATGCTGGCATCCATCATCACAGTGGTCCAGAAAGATACCAGGAAGGACTTGCCCTTCAGCAGATTGGAGAGGTCGAACCACCATGACAAACTCAGTGCCACATGAAGAGGGAGGGACACTGACATCTTCAGAAGGTCTGGCTGACCCATGCACACCTGGCTCACAAACCTCTGGAGCTCCCTGGGGTGCTCCATGGCAAACGGGACCGCTTCTATGATGGAGATGAATTTCCCCAGAGATGCAAGGAATTCCCCCGGGGACATGGCAGCAATCACCGTGCGTAGAGACTCCTGGTGATTAGGAGTCCAGATCACAAAGGAATTGAGATCCTTTAAATCCAAAATGGGATGACAGCCACCGTCCTTCTGGAACTGGCTCTAGAACGTCCTTGCCCAGAAGGGCCTGAACAGCGCCGTCAAACAGACGGCGTTTCTTTGTGCCCTGAGGCATATGAGAAGGAAAGAAGCGAAAGGGAGGAAGAGATACGAAAGGGATCCTGTATCCTTCCGTCACCACCTGTAAAACCCATGGGTCCATCACAGAATCCTCCCAAATGCTGTGATAGTGTCGCAGACGACCACCCACAGCAGAGTCTGGACCTGGGTTCGTTGAGTCATGCCAAAGAAGGCTTGAAAGCTTTGGACTTGGAGGAGACCTTGGGCTTCCATTGCTGTTTGGGCTTGGAGGAGGTACGTGGAGCTGAGAGAACCGCTGGACATGTCTCATTCTGAAAGGAACAAAAATACCGGTTACGCTTAAGCAGTGTTTTCTTCCTAGGAACCAAGAGTAGAAGTGTACTCTTACCCGCTGCGGCCTCATTGATCAGATTCTTAAGATCCAGCCCAAACAATGATGTGCCTTGAAAAGGAAAGGAGAGCAATGCTTTCATAGGAGCAGTGTCAGCAGACCAGATCTTGAGCCAAAGAGCCCGTCTGGCAACCACAGACACGGTGGAAACCCTAGCCACCAAACAGATGGCATCAAATAAGGCGTAGAAACAGTGCTGTGCCTCAGAAATGTTGGCAAGAAGGAGCAACATATCTGAAGTAGGAGCACCTTGATGGACAGCCAGGGTAAGCTGTTCAGTCCAGACTGCAATGGCCCGGTTTACCAATGCTGCAACGAATGCTGGACGCATGGCAGAGCCAGCAGTGGCAAAGATGGACTTGAGGGAGACCTCAAGTTTCTTGTCAGTCCAGTCTTTTAGAGCAGATGCATCAGATACTGGCAGGGCAGTAGACTTGGATAGCCTGGAGATAGGAGCATCCACCTTGGGAGGATGAACCCATTAAGCAAGTGCGGCCTCAGAAAAGGGATAAAGCTTGGCAAATTTCTTGGAGACAGAAGGTTTCCTGTCCGAAGACTTCCACTCTTGGACACAAGGCAGTGAAGAGTGGGGTTAGGTGGAAAGCAAGTGAAGGGCTTTTTAGGCTCCTGAAATACATCAGAAGGGTCAAAAGGAACCTCCTGCACCAAGGGAATGTTTAAGGTATTTGAAACCGCTCTGATCAGGCCCTCAGCCGAGGGTTCAGGATCAGCCTCAAAAGGGTCCCAAAAAAAATGAGAAGAGCCCACCACAGAACATTCCTCAACATCTGAATCCACCAGCAGTTTCTCCTCAGAGGAATCTGACACTTCAGGTATCCCTGAGGTTTTGGCAGGAAGACTTGACGGAGGAGGGGGTCTGCCAAGAATGAAAGACCTCCTGTAACTGGGATGGAAAGAGTTGCAATGTGAACCTAAGGTCCCTAGTAGCAGCCTTGAACTCTTGCACCCAAACTGGCTCTAATGCATGGCTGGAGGTCCCTGGAAGACTCTCAGGGACATCAGAACATGCTGGGTATAAATGACCTGAGAATTCTCTAGGTAACCCTGAATGACAGGAAGAGCAATGCGCAATGGGGTATACAGAGACCCCAGCATCCTTAGTCTTAGGCCTGGCCCCAAGCTCCAGCAGTATAGACATTCTCACAGTGTCAAATATCATACTGTATAAGAAATCACCCAATTACAATGTGTAGGATTAAAGTTTCACCCCAGAAATTGCTAAAATAAACTTATCTGGCAAGCGAAGGGTTTATCAGCCGAAGAGAGAAGGAGAGTCCAAGCCCTGCATAGGATACTCGTTCTGGAAATAGCACAAAATGGCTGCTATGGCGGGTGCCAATCAGAAATGAGCTTGAGAAGCAAGTACTCATGGCAAATGTAGTTTTCCCAGAAAAGTACCCCAAACAGTGTCCAAAGCCCCCGAGCCCCCCAACACACTAGAAACATGAACCGGATGATAGCGCAAGGGCAGACAAGTAAAATGAGCCATCTCTGAAGTCTCTCGGTTAAATGGTTGCAGACATATGTCCCAAACTATACAGTCCCATAGAAGTGAATGGAGCAATGGCGCCTATGCCTCTGTGTCCAAGAAATTTGCCAAGCTTTATCCCTTTTCTGAGGCCGCTCTTACTCAGTGGGTTCATCCTCACAAAGTGGCTGCTCCTATTTCCAGATTATCTAAGTCTACTGCCTTACCAGTCTCTGATGGGTCTGCTCAGAAGGACTGGACTGACAAGAAACTTGATGTCTCCCTCAAGTCCATTTTTGCCACTGCTGGTTCTGCCATGAGTCCAGCATTCGCTGCTGCATGGGTGAACCAGGCCATTGCGGTCTGGACTGAACAGCTCAATCTGGCTGTCCGTCAAGATGTTCCTACTTCGTATAAGTTGCGCCTTCTCGCCAATATTTCTGAGTCACAGCACTATGTTTCCGCTGCCTTATTTGATGCCATCCATTTGGTGGCTAGGGTTTCCACCATGTCTGTGATGGCCAGATGAGCTCTTTGGCTCAAGATCTGGTCTGCTGACACTGCTTCTAAGAGAGCATTGCTCTCCCTACCCTTTCAGGGTTTCTCCTTGTTTGGGCCAGATCTTAAGGATCTGATCGGTGAGGCCACACGGAGTAAGAGTATTCTTCTACCCTTGGTTCCCAGAAAGAAATTGCTGCTTAAGCATAATCGTTATTTTCGTTATTTTCAGAATGAGACACGTCTGGCGAACCAGACGGTTCCCTCTGCTCCGCGTACTTCCTCCAAGCCCAAACAACAATGGAAGCCTAAGGTCTCCTCCAAGCCCAAGGCTTCCCTTCGGCATGACTCACCGAACCCAGGTCCACACTCTGCTGTGGGTGGTCGTCTGCTACACTATCACAGCATTTGGGAGGATTCAGTGACGGACTCATGGGTTTTACAGGTGGTGACAGAAGGGTACAGGATCCCTTCCATCTCTCTTCCTCCCTTTCGCTTTCTTCCTTGTCACGTGCCTCAGGGAGCAGAGAAACGCCGTCTGTTTGACGGCGCTGTTCAGGCTCATCTAACAAGGACATTCTTGAGCTGGTTCCAGTTCAGGACAGAGGTATGGGGTTTTACTCATACCTCTTTGTGGTCTCCAAGAAGGACGGTGGATGTTGTCCCATTTTGGATTTAAAGGATCTCAATTCCTTTGTGATCCAGACTCATTATCACCAGGAGTCTCTACACATGGTGATTGCTGCCATGTCCCCAGGGGAATTCCTTGCATCTCTGGATCTTCAGGACACATACTTATACATTGCCATTCATCCAGAGAGCTGATAGTACCTTCGATTTGCCTGCGACAGGGGACATTTTCACATGGTCTGACGACTGCTCCTCAAGTCTTCAACTGTGTCCTGGGAGCCTGTGTCCGTCCTCCGCCGGAACGGCATCAGAGTTACTCCATGCATGGACTACCTGCTTCTGAAAGCCCCTTCTGCGGAACTTCTTCATCGGCAAGTTCAGCAATGCATTCATGCTCTCACCCATCACGGGTGGATCATCAACATGGACAAGTCATATCTTATCCCATCCCAGCGTCTGGTCTTCCTGGGCCTTCTCTTTGACACTCAGAAGAGCATGGTGTTCCTCACGGAGGAGGTGGCTGTAATGGTTTATTTGACACTCAAACACAGTAAGTTAGGTAAAACACAGTTTTATTGAAAAAACTAAAAATGGCAATAACCCTCACGGGTCCAGTAATATATATTCAGGAAGACTGACAGGCCCTAATAGTGCGAGGCCCTTAAGACTCTCACTTGGGAGGGAGAGTATACATAGCGATTAATGCCGCAGAAGTAAGTGGAGACCCTTAACAAGCTTGTGGACTGCCGTAGCAGTAACGGAAGACTGACTCTATGCCCAGAGGGTGCCCAACTAAGACTGCAATGCAAGCAACCTGTGGAGAATGGCCCTACCCCGAAGGGGTAAACGAACGCTCAGACCAATATCGACAGCCCAAGGTGGAGAGTTGCCTGAGGCGCCCAAGGAAGGCCAACCTCAGCTGATGGCAGGAAATAGGGTCTAGCATACCGTGAGCACAGAATGGAAGGCTCACACCGGAGTGTCGCCCGCGCGACACAGACTGTAACCGAGACCAGGCTGCAGGAATGATAATGCGCTAATAGCAACACTGCCCGGATGCCAGACCCAATGAGAGCAACTGAGAGAGCTGCAGGCAATCCTGGACAAATAGGAAATGGAGGCCCAACGGGTCGGTACACAGAGCAGGAACGTCAGCCAATCCTAATCGGTACACAGAGCAGGAACGTCAGCCTGGCCGGGTCGGTACACAGAGCAGGAACGTCAGCCAATCCGAGTCGGTACACAGAGCAGGAACGTCAGCTGGGCCGGGTTGGCGCACGGAGAAGGAACGTCAACCAATCCGAGTCGGTACACAGAGCAGGAATGTTAGCATGGCCGGGTCGGTACATGGAGCAGGAACGTCAGCCAATCCGAGCCGTTACACTGAGCAGGAACAGATGCAGCAGAGTAGTCAGGCAGTCCAGGTCATACACAGAGATCACACGAGAAACTGGAACAAGTGCTGGTACAGAAACACCACGAAAGGGCAACAACGAAGTGACAGGGCCCAGTATTTAAGGGCAAATACTGGGCGGGCCAAGGCCACTGCAACCAATAGGAGATAGTTGTGAGTGAGACTGACAGAAAGTCGCCAGCATAGCACGGGAACCGTAATGGTACCCCCCCTCTCAATGACCCCCTCTCCCAGAAGAGGGACCTGGTTTCTGAGGGAATTTGTTATGAAATGTACACAGCAGTCTGGGAGCATGGAGGTCATTCTGTTTGACCCAGGAAAGCTCTTCAGGGCCATAGCTCTTCCAATGGACCAAGTATTGTAATCTCCCTCTGAACCTTCAGGAGTCAGTGATATTTTGCACTTCGTACTCCTCCTGACCTTGCACTTGGACAGAACCAGGGACCGCAGGAGTGGTAGTGTAACGGTTGCATATCAATGGCTTAAGGAGGGATACATGGAACACATTGTGAATTCGCATGGATGCTGGGAGGTCTAGGGCGTACGAGACTGGGTTAATTTTATGGATAACTTTAAACGGACCAATGAACCAGGGAGCCAACTTATTACAAGGAACTTGCAAATTGAGGTTTCTGGAGGATAACCATACCCTATCCCCAACCTGGACGGAGACCGCCGGCAAACAACTGCGATTAGCATGGCGCTGATAACGCTGGAACAATTTACTGAGGGTCCTTTGTACCTGTGCCCAGGTGGAGCGGGGTTGCTCGATATGCTCGTCCAGAGCTGGAATCTGCTGTGCCTGAAATGAGTCTGGGAGCAAGCATGTTTGGAACCCGTAGTTGATGAGGAAAGGGGAGCTCCCAGATGATGAATTAACCGCACAGTTCCTGGCGAACTCTGCCCATGGCAACAGGTCGGCCCAATCATCATGATGATCGGACACGAAACAGCGTAGGAATTGTTCCAATCCCTGGTTGGCACTCTCAGCGGCTCCATTGGTCTGGGGATGGTAGGCAGACGAAAAGGACAACTGTATGCCCATCTGATCACAGAATGCTCTCCAAAATCTGGACACGAATTGGCTCCCACAGTCTGACACCAGTACCCTGGGTACCCCATGCAGCCTAAACACTTCTTTGGCAAAAACAATAGCCAATTCTTGGGCTAAGGGAAGGCCAGGAAGGGGCACAAAGTGTGCCATCTTAGAAAATTTATCGACTACCATCAGGATGAACAAGTAACCCCTAGACACTAGCAGTTTTCCCAGGAAATCAATAGACACGTGGGGCCAGGGACGCTCGCCATTAGGCACTGGTTAAAGAAACCCAACTGGGAGGTGTCTAGGGGACTTGACACGGGCACATGTAGTACAAGCTGCTGTGAATGCGGAGCAGTCAGCACGTAGAGAAGGCCACCAAAATAAATGAGAAAGAGACCAGATCAGTTGGTCTCTCCCTATGTGCCCAGCTGCTCGGGATTCATGATATACTTCAAGTAGGCAGGTACGAAATGGCTCGGCTACAAAACACTTGCCCACTGGGGTGTCAGGAGGTGCAGCAGCCTGGGTAGAGAGAATCTCCTCCCCCAGGGGTGAAGTGATGCTGGTACGCAAGGTAGCTAAAATGCGATCAGGCAGAATGATGGGTACAGGGACCTCATCTTTATCTGTTTCTGGACCAAATTGCCTGGACAGGGCATCTGCCCTAACATTCTTGGAACCAGGCAAGTAGGATACAATAAAATTGAAGTGAGACAGAAACAAGGCCCATCTGGCCTGTCGAGAGGACAACCTCTTAGCCTCCGAAAGGTACGTCTTTTTTATGGTCTATCAAGATCAACACGGGAGTCCTAGTACCTGCCAGCAAGTGGCGCCATTCCTTGAGAGAGAGAATAATTCCCAAGAGTTCTCTGTCCCCAAACTCATAATTACTCTGGGCAATGGAAAACTTTTTGGAGAAGAACCCACATGGTCTCAGTATACTCCCAGGGACCGGACGCTGTGACAATACTGTCCCTACCCCGGTCTCAGAGGCATCAACCTCCAAGGTGAATGTAAGGGAGGGGTTAGGGTGGGATAACACAGGAGCGGATGCAAAAGCGGACTTCAGTGTCACAAAGGCCCGTTCAGCTGTCTCAGACCATTGGGAGGGATTGGCGCCCTTATGCGTAAGGTCAAACAGAGGTTTAACAATTGTGGAGAAGTCTCTGATAAACTTTCTATAATAATTGGCAAACCTGAGAAAGCGCTAGATTGCCTTGAGCCCCTTGGATCGTGGCCATTGCAACACTGCTGCGAGCTTATCCTTGTCCATAGCAATGCCATCTTTAAATATCACGAAGCCCAGAAAGGGCACCATGGACTTGTGGAACTCACATTTCTCGATTTTGCAGAATAATTTGTTTTTACGTAATCTGAGCAGAACTTCAGACATATCCTTGATGTGTTGCGACAAACTAGACGAATGTATGAGTATATCATCAAGATAGACCACTACACAAGACTGTAGCATATCACGGAGGATATCGTTAATCAGTTCTTGGAACACTGCAGGAGCATTACATAATTCAAACGGCATGACTAGGTATTCGTAGTGTCCAGATCTAGTATTGAACACCGTTTTCCACTCGTCCCCAGCTCTTATTCTGATCAGGTTATATGCAGCCCGTAAGTCTAGCTTAGTGAAAATAGAGGAGTCTTTCAACCTGTCAAACAATTCAGTGATGAGTGGTATCGGGTAAGCATTTTTGGACATGAGCTTATTCAGACCACGATAATCGATGCAGGGTCGTAACTCGCCATTTTTCTTTTTTACAAAAAAGAAACCAGCCCCCGCGGGCGAGGTAGATTTTCTGATAATACCCCTTGTGAGGGCATCTGAGATATATTCCTACATGGCCTGATTTTCCTTGCATGACAATGGGTACGTGCGCCCCCGGGGGAAATGGCGGCAGGTGGCAAATCAATGACGTAGTCATACGTCGATGCCGAGGCAAAGCGCTAGCCTCTCCCTTACAGAAAACATCACTGAATTAGAGATATTCAGCTGGCACGGAGGGAGAGGTACACATGATCTTAGTCGGATGAGAGACACAATGTCCCATACAATATTCAGACCAGGATGTTATCTCACGTCTGCCAAACTTGGGGTTGTGTAAATGTAACCATGGAAACCCCAGGATGACCGCATGGTGAGGAGATTGGATGATCTGAAACTGCTGTTTCTCTGTGTGGAGTGCCCCAATATTCAAAGATAGCGGTATCGTTTCCATGGTAATCTGAGCTGGTACCAACGGTCTGCCATCAATGGCCTCAATAGCTAAGGGGGATTCCCTCTCGACTAGAGGAATCATGTGTAGCGCAGCAAAAGAATTGTCCATAAAATATCCGGTCTTACGGTTCAGTACACTCAGAAATGGAAGGTGTTGGTAAAAACACAATTTTATTTGCACACAATGAATAACAGTAACCCTCTCGGGTCCAGCATACAGAGAAATGGTAACCGACACAGGACAGGTTACACAGGAATGATTAACCCACACGGGTCCAGCATGTACAAAATACAATACTGACACAGGTCAGGTAAATCACAATTGATACAGTGCATAATGTCAAGAGATACAAATGGAGCCAATGACTGAGTCGGCCCTGATGTATGGAAGGCCCAACGTGACTCTCTCCGCAGAGAGTAACAACAGCGACTGACCGCATGCAACTGATATGCCAGCGGATGTCTGGCAAGGCAGCCAGGGAGGAAGGCTGCTAAAGTGGACTCTCACCGGAGACTACCAACAATGTGAGTCAGTGCTTAGTTCCGTAGGAGAAGTACACCCAACGGAGACTACAACTTGAAACGTATGCCCAGCACTGCCCCTGAAGGGGTTAACGAACGCTCTGGTCTGTAGGCGGAACGTAACCTGAGGCGCCCAACTGAACCCAAACACAGAAAGGCAGACTGAGCTATCGTGGTTCTTAACGGGATGATCGGACAACAACACTGGCACTATGAGTGAGCGGATAACGGACTGGACTACCAAGCGGTACCAGAGTACCGGAGCTCTGCAAAACCACTGAAACTTGAGCAACAGCGGACGTAGAAGGATCAGCAAGCAGGAACAGCACAGGAACTTCACCCAGCCGGGTCGGTACATGGAGCAGGAACGTCAGCCAAGCCGATTCGATACACGGAGTAGGACCGCCAATCTCGCCGGGTCGGTACATGGAGCAGGAACGTCAGCCAGGCCAGGTCAGAACAGGAAGCAGGAACGTCAGCCAATCCGAGTCGGTACACAGAGCAGGAACGGTAACAGGAAGAGTAGTCAATCAGTCCGGGTCATACACTGGTATCAATAGTAAACGGAACAAGCGCTAGGCAATGGATACACCACGAAAGGGAAACCCATAAGTGACAGCCCCAGGTATATAAAGGCTTGTCACTGGGAGGAGCTATACAGTCAGCCAATAAAAAGGCACCAGGAAGTAAACATGTCAAAATGTCGCTGGAATCACAGGCACCATGATATCCGGCTGCCCCGGAGTCAACCAGGGCCAGAACCTCCATCGAGTGTTCTGCCCAGGAGATCACAGCCTGGATAGTGGGTTTCTGATTAACTGGGTCTAGGGACTGCTGAACGCCACCTAGGGCCTGTCCCCCAAGGTAACCTAGGTGCGCCTGTTTCCTGGCCGTACCAGACAGGTGGTTGGCCATTTGTGGTTGCCCACAATACAGACATAGACCCTCTCTTCGGCGATGCGTCTGTTCTTCCTTAGTCAACCCTAGCTGTATTGGTTCACCATTCTCCTGGGTACGGTCAGGAGGCATGGGTGGGAAATTTTGACTTGCCTGTCCAAAATTTCTGGCCCGCTGCTTGCGGTCTTTAGCTGCAATTCGTTCACGGATGCTGGAATCAATTAGTATAGCGAAATCAATAAACTCATCCAGATCGTTAGTGTCATCTCTGGCTGCCGTCTCATCTTTAATACGATCAGCGAGTCCCTGAGCAAATGCTGCCACCAGCGCCTCATTGTTCCAACCTACCTCTGCTGCCAACGTACGAAATTCAATAGCATAATCCGCCACTGTATGGGAGCCTTGTTGTATCTTCATTAATCTTCTGGCAGCAGAGGCGGCTCTACCTGGGACTTCAAACACTCTGCGGAAGGCACGCACAAATTCACTGAAGTTCTTAGTGCAGGGTTTGGCGGATTCCCATAAAGGGTTGGCCCATGCCAGAGCTCTGCCAGTTAGTAACGAGATCATAAAGCCCACCTTACTTCGGTCATTAGGAAAGGCTTGAGGAGTTAGCTCCAGGAAAATTTCCAATTGATTGATAAACCCTCTGCACAGGGTGGGTTCGCCATCATATCTTAGAGGTAATGGAGCTGTGGCAGTTAACCCTTTACTCGAGGCCACTTGTGTCTGACATTGAGCTCCCGGTGTCGAAACGGGGGAGACCACCGAGGCTTGAACCGATTTATCTAGATGAGCAGTGCGCTCTAGTATAGTTTGTACGGCCAGTGCCAACTGGTCCAAACGCTGCTCATGTAAATCCATCCTCCAATGGATGCTTTGTGCATTACCTTCACCTGTACCGTCTGAGGTCATGGCCCTTTCGTACTGTAATGGTTTATTTGACACTCAGACACAGTAAGTTAGGTAAAACACAGTTTTATTGAACAAACTAAAAATGGCAATAACCCTCACGGGTCCAGTAATATATATAAACAACATAGTACTGACACAGGACAGGTTACAGTAGTAAACACCCACATGGGTCCAGCATATGTATAACACCGTAATAACAATATACTGACACAGGTCAGGTACAGTTCGTGTGATGCTCAAATGGGGCAGCAGTGAATGGGTTACTATTAGGCCAGGAAGACTGAGAGGCCCAAATAGCGCGAGGCCCTTAAGACTCTCACTTGGGAGGGAGAGTATAAATAGCGAGTAATGCCACAGAAGTAACGGAGACCCTTAACAAGCTTGTGGACTGCTGTAGCAGTAACGGAAGACTGACTGTATGCCCAGAGGGTGCCCAACTGAGACTGCAATGCAAACAACCTGTGGAGAATGGCCCTACCCCGAAGGGGTAAACAAATGCTCAGACCAATGTTGACAGCCCGAGGTGAAAAGTTGCCTGAGGCGCCCAAGGAAGACCAACCTCAGCTGATGGCAAGAAATAGGGTCTAGCATACCGTCGGCACAGAATGGAAGGCTCACACCGGAGTGTCAACCGCACAACACAGACTGTAACCGAGACCAGGCTGCAGGAATGATAATGCGGTAATAGCAACACTGCCCGGATGCCAGGCCCAGTGAGAGCAACGGAGAGAGAGAGCCGCAGGCAATCCTGGACAAATAGGAAATGGAGGCCCAACGGGTCGGTATACAGAGCAGGAACGTCAGCCAATCCGAATTGGTACACAGAGCAGGAACGTCAGCCTGGCCGGGTCGGTACACAGAGCAGGAACATCAGCCAATCCAAGTCGGTACACAGAGCAGGAACTTCAGCCGGGCCGGGTCGGTACATGGAGCAGGAACGTCAGCCGGGCCGGGTCTGTACACGGAGCAGGAACGTCAGCCAATCCAAGTCGGTACACAGAGCAGGAACGTCAGCCGGGCCGGGTCGGTACACGGAGAAGGAACGTCAGCCAATCAGCAGAGTAGTCAGGCAGTCCGGTTCATACACAGAGATCACACGAGAAACTGGAACAAGCGCTGGTACAGAAACACCACGAAAGGGCAACAGCGAAGTGACAGGGCCCAGTATGTAAGGGCAAATACTGGGCGGGCCAAGGCCACTGCAACCAATAGGAGATAGCTGTGAGTGAGACTGACAGAAAGTCGCCAGCATAGCACGGGCACCGTGATTGTGGCTCACCAGATCGCCCACAGGGTTTCTGCGGTTCTGGCTCAAGATCCAGTTCCAGCCAAGAAGCTGTCCTCTCTAGTGGGGAAATCCATCTCCACCATAGAAGCGGTCCCGTTTGCCATGGTGCACACCAGGGAGCTCCAGAGGTTCGTAATCCAGGTGTGCAAGGGTCAACCGGACCTTCTGTAGATGTCATTGTCTCTTCCTCTTCATGTGGAACTGAGTTTGTCATGGTGGCTCGACTTCTCCAACCTGCTGAAGGGCAAGTCCTTCCTTGTATCCTTCTGGACCACGGTGACGATGGATGCCAGCCTCTCTGGCTGGGGAGTAGTCCTGGGTCGCCTGAGCGCTCAGGGTCGGTGGTCTCCAGAGGAATCTCTCCTTCCTATTAACATATTGGCGCTTTGGACGATATTTCATGCCCTTCAACATTGGACATTCAGTTGGAAGACTGTCCGGTCCGAGTAAAGTCCGACAATGCCATGGTTGTGACTTAAATCAACAAGCAGGGCGGAACAAGAACTCTCGCCGCTTGGTTAGAGGTCAAGGCAATTATGTCCTGGGCAGAAGATCACGTTCCTGCCATTTCCGCTGTGCACATTCCTGGCGTAGACAACATCATGGCGAACTTCCTCAGTTGACACACAGTGGACAGCAGAGAGTGGGAGCTGCACCCAGAGGTGTTCAACCTCATTGTTCAGAAATTTGGTCTTCCTTACATCGACCTGATGGTGACAAAACACAAGAGGAAGGTACTGAGGTTCTGCTCTCGGTGGAGAGACCCTCTGGCTCTGGCTGTAGATGTGATGTCCATTCCTTGGTCATTCCCTCTGGCCTACATCTTTCCTCCCATCCCAATGTTGCACAGGGTGTTACAGAAATTACAACTGGAGTGTTGTCCAGTTATTCTGATTGCTCCGTACTGGCCTTGTCAGTCTTGGTTTCCAGAGCTTCTAGATCTGTCTGTGGCGGAGCCATTTCTGCTCCCTTGCTGTCCAGATCTTCTTCTACAGGGTTACCTGTGGAAAGAGGGTGTTCATCGGCTACCTTTGACAGCTTGGAAATTGAATCCTCAATATTGAAGAAGAAAGGTTTTTCTTCTGGTGTGGTGGCTACTATGATTAGTGCCCACAAACCTGTTTCTTCTAAGGCCTACCATCGTGTCTGGTTGACTTTTTTTGTCTTGGTGTGCTGACAAGGACCTGTCTCAGGATTTTGATCTGCCTACGGCCCTGGCCTTCTTGCAGGATGGTGTGCATAAGGGCCTCAGTTTGAGTTCCCTTAAGGTTCAGACTTCTGCTCTTTCTGTTTTCTTTCAGAGGCGCATTGCCATCCTTCCTGATAACAAGGTTTTCTTCCAGGGTGATGCTCATGCTCGTCCTGCCTTTAAGATTCCTGCTCCTCAGTGGGATCTTAACTTGGTTTTGGGCATTCTTCAGTGCCCCCCATTTGAGTCTTTGGCTACTAGTCCTCTATGCCTCTTGACGTGGAAAATGGCCTTTCTCCTGGCGATTGTGTCTGTTTGCCATGTCGCAGAGTTACATGCTCTGTCCTACAAACCACCCTATTTGTTGTTTCACAAGGACAAGGCGGTGCTTCGCACTTCTCAGGAGTTTCTCCTGAAGGTGGTCTCTGAGTTCCACATCAATCAGGAGATTGTGGTGCCCTCTTTCTGCCCAAACCCCACCTCTGACAAGGAGACGGATCTCCATTTGTTAGATGTGGTGCTTTGTCTCAGGTTTTATGTACATCGCACTGAATCTATCACGGAATCAGTCGCGCTGTTCATCATTCCTGAGGGTCCTAGGGCAGGAAGACCTGCATCCAAGGTGACGATTGCTTCTTGGATCAAGTCCACTATTCGTAAGGCTTAAGAGCTGAGGAAGAAGCCTGTCCCTTTCAGGGTCACGGCTCATTCTATTGGGGCCTCTTGGGCTTACAAGAATCAGGCCTCTGCTGATCAGTTGTGCAAGGCGGACACTTGGTCATCTATGCACACCTTTTCGAAGCACTACCGTGTTGATATGCTGTCATCAGCTGACGCCAGCTTTGGGAGCAGAATCCTGGAGGCAGTCTTGCCTGTCTAGGATTTCCTTCGGTTCTTGGTACTTCTTTCACTTTTGAGCCCTGTTGGCTCTAGTTCAGTGTGCTGTTTAACAGTTCCTTGGGTGTTGTTATCCCTGTTCAGTGTCTGTTGACACTTCAGTTGTTTTGTTGGGTTATCTCTGATCTGATGGTTCATATCTGCACTGGTGACTTTGGGTGCCTTGCGCCTGGTCCTTGCCTTACTTCCTGCCTCTGGGAAACTCAATGGTTGGACATCCCAGAGTTACCAGTAACCTGTATTAGACGACAGAGAAAAGAGGATTTTAGTCTTACCTGTTAAATCCTTTTCTCTTAGTCCATACAGGTTACTGGCCTACCACCCTGTCAAGGGACCATACTTGGCTCTCCAGTGGCAGACTGTGGGGGTCCTTCGGGGTCATGCTCACAGGAGTCTTCTTTCCATTCTACTATCTAGTCAATAGTTAGTGTCTGAAATCTTTCTGGAGCTGGTTGGCTAGCTGCAGCCAAAGAGGGAAGGTAGGCTCCACCCCCTGCAATCAATTCTAGAATTGTTCCTGCCTACTTAAAGGGGCGGTGTAATGGTTTGTACGACACTCAGACTCAGTAGGTTAGAATAAAACACAGTTTTATTAAAAGACACAATGAAAATTCCCTTAGCGGGCTATAGCGTATCACAGCGGAATAGACAGTAAATTATATGTCATAGACATATGCCCACACAGGCCCAGTATACAATGAGTGGATGGTACAGATACTGTCACAGGTCAGGCATAACAAGGAAACTCAGCACAGTATGGGTTAAAGTCCAATGATATAATCAGTCTCTGATGTGGTGTGTTTAGTAACGCCCAGTATGATGGATAACAACTATCAGGAGACTGTGGTGCGAGAATGGAGACAAGCACCTAGATCTGCAGAGCAGAGCTGAGACTTATACCCTCTGCCGTAGCAGTAACGGAGAACACACAATACTCTGCAGGAGCTGAATGGACTTGAGCCACGGGCACCCGACTGGTGCAGTAACGGAGGCCACAGTACTCTGCACGAGCTTAGTTAAGTTGAGCCACTGGCACCTGACCGGTGCAGTAACAGAGGCAACAGTACTCTGCACGAGCTTAGTTAAGTTGAGCCAATGGCACCCGACCGGTGCCGTCACGCAGGCAACAGTGTCACTGCAAGAGTTAATGAAAGGCTCAGCAGTAACGGAGGCAACAATAGCTCTGCAAGAGTTAACGGAAGGCTCAGCAGTAACGGAGGCAACAATAGCACTGCAAGAGTAAACGGGAGGCTCAGCAGTAACGGAGGCAACAGTGGCTCTCTGTCTGGCAGGCCCAGACTAGGCAGAAGTCAGAATGTCGCCCAGGCAACACGATGAGCAGAAACTGGAGAGCTGGGCCGGATCTCGGAGCAGGAACATCAGACAAGCCGGGTCAGGTCACGGAGCAGGAACGTCAGCCAGGCTGGGTCAAATCACGGAGCAGGAACGTCAGCCAGGCTGGGTCAAATCACGGAGCAGGAACGTCAGACAAGCCGGGTCAGATCTCGGAGCAGGAACGTCAGCCAGGCTGGGTCGAATCATGGAGCAGGAACCAGAAGCGGAGTAGTCAGATGGGCCACGGGAACACAGCAACACAAGTGAGCACTACTACAGGAACACCACAAAAGGGCACCAGACAGGTGCCAGAGGCCCAGTATAAAAGGGCCATGCTGGGCGGGCCAAATCAAGCTCAGCCAATGGGAACGCAGCACACAGAGACTGACAGGAAAAAGCACGGGCACCGTGATAGGCGTATCGCCTACCCAGAGTTACCAGTAACCTGTATGGACCAAGAGAAAAGGATTTAACAGGTAAGATTAAAATCCTCTTTTACAACTATTCCACTGATTTCAGATGGGCAAAAAGTCCCATTTCTTTTTTGTGGGAATTTATGCAGAAAAAAATTTGCACAACACAGAACACCTTAAGTATAATGAATAAAATTAATAAACATAAAGTAGGGAATTCATTATTATTAACTATCTTGGGAACTAATTGCTTTGAGATATTCTGGTTCTCCAAGGGCTTACTGAAATTCAGCCATTCTCCATAAAAATGGATGTTAAAGACGAGGAAACTGTTAGTGTGGGGATGGCTGAAAGAAATCCTCCTGTCCTGTGACGTTATAAACAGGATATGGGACAGCCCTGAACATCATTGACTCCACACTACCTTCTCATTCTTCAAAGTTCTGAAACTAAAACATAAGGAAAAAACTTTTAAGGTAAGATATTTTCACAGATTATTTTACATTTAAGATTATTTTTCTTTCTGATTCTGGGTTTGCAATACTGCATACATCTTTGCATTCTGTTGTACAGATAACAAGTGACTTTCTTCCTTTTGATAACATATGGAAGATCTACTGATTGTGAACTAGTTTGTTCCCTTAGGTTTGTTCCTTTTGATAACATAGGTACATACACACACATATATATATATATATATATATATATATATATATATATATATATATATATATATTAGCCATCCTAGATTACATTTTTGACCAAGTTTTGTTTATATATTCTCCTTTTAGTATTTCATCTCAGTATATGAGTTTTGATGATTTCCACATTTTATAGTTAAAATTAAAAAAAAAAAAAAAAAAAAAGAGTTGCTTGACTCAATCTTATCAGCTAATTCAAAATAAAACATTATTGTGATCACTTTTTCCAGAATATTCACATACATTGTACACCATATCTACATTATTTCTTATCACTAGCCCCAAGAAATCATTATTTTGGATACTGTGATTAACTGTGACATGTAGCTATCCATAGGTATGCTCATAAACCTTAGCTGTCTGATAAGTCTAATTACTCCAGTTAATATCCATAAAGTTAATACTGCCTATAATTTAAGTTGCCCAAGATAAACATTTTTTAAAGGAGAAGTAACATCTCCTAATAATAACCCCTCACGTACTTTAATATGGCCAGAAAATCAGAATGGTCAGTATGAAAATGCCTATTATATCCAGCTAAATGAACATGATGTCCACAGCTGATTGCAGATGTTTTGCTGTGCAATGTATTTCAAACCCCTCTGGTCATTAAAGGGTAAAATAGACTCGATCACTCTACCTGCCTCATTTTGGAAAAAAAAACACAAAAACAACTGTGACAAAGTACATTGCCCACCCACATGGACATGTCCTCCAGGACTGATTGAAAATGTAATTATTTCAAGAACAATGGCACATGGACAAAATTCATTATTTCATTAGGATCTTCTGATCATTTTAAGGTAATTGTGTGCGTGCGTGCGTGCGTGCGTGTGTGTATGAGGTATTAGTTCTCTCTTAATTTGTAATATGTTGAATGCCATTGTTCCCTGTAATGTTTGATTCGTAGCATATATCCACCAACTTTTGTTTTGTTGGGTTGTTTTTTTTTTTATTTTACTTTCTACTTTACTGTTACCATCATGTTACTTCCCATAACATCGCTAAATGATTATTAGGTTAAAACACGTTAATAACTACGATTTTCTGCATTATTTTGTACATCATATCTTCATGAATTAATGAATCCTATACAAATATTGCACAAGCTTTTATTTTACTTGGTTAAGTGCTGCATACTCTGAGGTCATTTTCTCAAATGAAAGGTAGCAAGTCAATCTAACCTTTAATGGTACATTGCTTTGCTGGTGCTATGGATTTTGAATTGATCTGGTATCATGTCACGCCAGATTCAAACTGAGGTAATGCAGCAAACATTCCTTTTGTCCTTAAAAGGTTAAAAAAAAAGGTATTGGGTCATCTAGCTGGCTGAAATCGTCTCTGTATTTGCTTTGATATCATGTAGCATTGGCTTTATGATTCAATAAATAAAATAATAATAATCACTCATTATTTTTTTAATCAATCTTTAACCCTCTGAGTTCCAGAGGAGTATGCAACGTATTGCAGAGCAATGTGTTGTGTACCCTTCTGGCACTCAAAGGGTTAATGAAATTAACCCAAAGTAGTCTGTTATATTAATGTATAGCAATTTGTACAAATACAACTATGAATTCTAATTCAGAAGCATCATATGCTTAACCCTTTGAGTGCCAGAGTGGTACCACTCTGGCACTCAAAGGGTTAAATGTTTTATGATAACACTAGACTAGAAATTATTAATACATTATTAAGGATGGGAGAAAGTTTTCTCCTCAAAAAACAAAGCTGGAGAAAATGGTTTTCCTGCTTTTTTCACCTAACTCATTGCATTGAGATCAGTTTATCCCCATCATGTGACATGTCTCCCTTCTTTTCCTGCGGGCTAGAAAAGGGATGTCAGGGTCCCATAGCATACCATTCTGTGTTTTTGAGAGGAAGAGAGAGCAGCGAAATTTTCAGCTACAGAAGTCAGGCTAATAAAGTGCTGTAGAAGCTTATTTTAGGGAATCTTGTAGGTAGGAAATTTGTTCATTGTACTAGGGGAGTCTGGGAGCACCCTGGGGGACAGAAAGGGAGAAAGAAAGTTGAACCCAAATACCTCAAAATTCTGTGTGAATGAGTGGGAAGACACAGGTAGATGTTATCAAAGCTCCTTCCTGTTTTGGCTGTTATCTTTGTGCTGTGATGATCTGGGGTGTGAGAAGAGAGCAAGGAGGTTTACCCCAAATACCCCAACATTCTGTGTGATTGATTGGAAAGACCTAGGCAACTGTGGTCCAAGTTCCTTCTTGATCTGGCTGTTATTATATCTGTGTTAGAAGTGTCTGGGGGGTGAGAAGGGAGCCAAGGTTGTTTACCCCAAATACCCCAACTTTCTGTCTGACTGATTGAAAAGACACAGGAATTTGTGGTCCAACTTCCTTCCTGATCATGCTATTATTATCTCTGGCAAACCCAAGCCAGAGACGTAATGGAAGTTACAAGACATTTACAAGATACTACATCAACATTGTTACACTGTGCATCATTTTTTAATTATTGAAGGAGTTTTCACAGTTTTGTCAATAATTCTGTCAGTAATCTTTTTTGTAATAAATGGACTAGACCTACTTATAAGAAAACGGAGTGTCTGTCATGCACACACCCACAGGCAGCAATATGGAGGAGATATTCAGATCTCCACCATACTGCCTCTCCAGGACATATATGGGGATGTGATTTTGACAGGAGTGACCAGGGGCCCAAAGATCCCCTGGCCACTCCTCCTAAAATTTCTGCAAGGAGTTTTCCCACATTCAACTTCTGTTTGCAAGAAAAAAAAAACAAGGCAGATTCACACTCTAAATCAAAATATACACATGGCCAACTTACACACACACACACCCCAACAAATAACTTATCCAGTGTTTTAATACTACTTATGTTTCAATGCAACATGTGTTATGCCACAACATGAACTCACACTTCAACTGCATATGCTGCTTCACAAATATTCACAGAACTTTACTGTTTAGCTCCATTTGCACAACAAATATGCCCGCTACAATCATCTCTTTGCCTCCTCATCACCAGAAAAGCTGAAACCTCAGTTAGCCCTGGCCCAAGATCGCTATTGATCATGGCAAATGTACTTTGATGTAAGTTAACCTTTTGAGTGCCAGAGGACTATGCAAACGATTGCTTTGCAAAGTGTTGTGTACCACTGGCACTCAGATGGTTAAATTATTACTCCACACTCCATGATCCTATTCCATTCACACTTAACATGTATTGCCTACAAACAATAACAGCAGAAGGATTGCACTACCAACCTATTCATTCCTCTGTTTGACTACTACCCCTCACTCCTCTGACCGACTGCGAGAACAATAAACATTTCCCCATCTGACCAATAAGACCAACAGTGTTTTACGAGCAACCTACGGACTATGCCCTCCCTCTACATCCTTACACAAATGCATCCTCTCCCCAAAACATACCCTCAACAAACACGTGCTATGAACAACTAATGCAGTATAAGATTACACGCTGCACTTAATATACCAGGTAAACCAAATTATTTAACTCTTTTGACTGCCACCTAATGCAGTACCTTTCACATTCAATATCCACAGCACATGGTAAAAAACATTATTCAGTCACAAATTGCAAAAGCCACGCAAATGAAAGCACAAATTGGCTTACATTACACATAAACCAGTGCATGCATAAGCCTCGCCCACAAAGAACTACTACAGTAACGTATCTTAAAACAGCCCTGCAAACACCAGTCACAATGAACTAAAGATGAGGCCATAAACAAAACACAAACAACCACTCCCGTACACAGTACTACACTGCATAGCAAATGACTCCCCAGTAACAGAACACTGAATTCCCCACTCATAGAAATTGCTATGCATTACGTGATACAGAGAGAACACAAAAGCACATTACAAAGCAAACACACAGGTTTGCATTCAACTATTATTCACATCTAAATCCAATGCTACACATTTCAGACACCTTTTACAACAAACATCATACCATTAGATGCACACACAAGAAGCTATAATTTATCTAAGACACTCTTTAAAAATGTATGAGTAGCCATTTCAGTAACAAAGTAAACAAACAATAACTTCAAGGAGCAGTAAACCTTTTTTATGAAAAAATATATATTGTAGGGATTTCCCTATTGAGTAAAATAAGGGTACTCCCACTGCTGAGAGATTTATATTTCCAGAGTTATTACAGTTTAAACCCATGTTTTTTTTTTACCTTAGCCGTGCCCTCTAGTGGTCAAATTCTAATTAGATTTCCTGTTAGATTCTAATGGAGAAGAAAGTTGGAAAAGTCAGAGACATACAGTTCTCCATAGAATGTGATAGAAACTGCCTGTCACTTCCTGTCAGTTAGAACTATCAGGAAATAAACAGAGTAAACTCACTTCCTGATTATTTAAACTGCTATATTTTTTGAATAAAACATCTGACAGCGATGGTAGTGACCTTGTTTTATTCAGCAGGAAATGATCTGTGAAATATGTGTTTTCATAAAAAAATGTTTACTGCTCCTTTAAGAAAAACAACGATGAGCAACGCTGTCTCAAAATTGTGAGTATATATTTATGTCTAAATATATATACTAAAATGTTATTATATGTTTTCTTCAGTCTATAGAAAATTGTAACTGTGTGTTATTTGCTTTTGACATACTTTGAATGTTCTTTGATGTGATGTTGTATATGATATTGCCCCCACAGATTAAAAAAAATGTTACAGAAGATTCCAAACGTTCCTTAGGATGCTTTAAGGGTAATAGGACATTTCCTATAATAACATAATCTGCAGTTAGAGCACTACAGCTGTAGATCTGTGTTAGTAACTGATTATATTGACTTCATGAAGTACACAAAATAGGCAATCACAAAACTCCACTTACAGCTAATGGAACAGTTTAACAAGACCTCAGTAACATATTTTATCCTTTTGGGGATTACCAACCTCCCTCAACTGCAGCTCATTCTCTTCATAATATTTCTTTTATTCTACCTATTTAGTTTTGTGGGTAATCTCAGCATTGTGATGGTAGTGATTGCAGATTACCACCTGCACTCCCCTATGTACTTCTTTTTGGGCAATCTCTCTTTTCTGGACTTTTTCTATTCATCCACAACAGTACCCAAAATGTTGGCTGGGTTACTGATGGAGGACAAGAGAATATCCTTCCAGGGCTGCATAGCCCAGCTCCACATCTTTCATTTCCTGGGAAGCACAGAGGCTATGCTTCTAACATCCATGTCCTTTGATAGATATGTTGCTATTTGTAACCCACTACGATATCATGTTATAATGGCTAAGGCTGTCTGTATTCAGATTGCTTCTGTCTGTTGGCTCACTGGATTTGTCTATTCTTTGACACACACAATTCTGACATCCAAGTTGCCTTTCTGCGGGATGAATGAGGTTACTCATTTTTATTGTGATATCAAACCACTTCTGAAACTTGCTTGTACTGATACCCATGTCAATGAAAGTTTAGTGTCAATAGTCACTGGTTTTGTAGCTCTCTTTACATTTGTATTAATTGTTATTTCATATGCCTTCATTGGCACTCATCTTCTGAATATCCGGTCCTTTCAGGGTAGGCAAAAAGCTATATCCACCTGTACATCACATATGACTGTTGTCCTACTATACTATGGAACTGCCTTCTGCACTTATCTACGACCAGTTACAAAAGATTCATTAGAGCAGGACAGACTGACTGCTATATTATTTACAGTCATTACACCAGCATTAAACCCCTTTATTTATGCACTGAGAAACAAAGAGGTAAAGAGAGCTCTTACAAAAGTGATGTTAGGAGATCATGGTTTTAAAAGAATAATTACACCATAAAACACATTTTTCTCTCTATGAGAATTCTAATAAAGTGCCATAGTTTCTTCTATATTTTACTATAGGCAGATTGTTGCATTATTAATGTGATACCGGAACACCTTGTGGAGAAGTGTAAAGTGGTAAGAAATGTCTATAATAAAATGTATCAAATTCCTATGGGATTATTTGAAAGTTGAATTGACAATAAACTCTTTAAAAATACAGTAAAGTATTAACTAGGCAAGGAGACTGCTTTACTGCCACAATCCCATTTTGTGAAACTGAAGATTTACTAAAAGTCCAATCCGCTCATTCTTTTTAAGCCATATACCTTATTCGGTAACTATGACAGTCACAATCATTTCCTCCTTCTCCCCATAGCACAGGTATTTGATAACTGAGATATCATCCCCCTGTGTTTTGTTAGTATCAGTAGAGATTAGAATCCACTGCATACAAGAAGTGGATTTAGAGCGTGAGCATGTATCTTATTTTGGTATTTGCCCCCACAATACAACCAAAGGATAGGTAGGATGTGGGTTGTGGTTCTCCCCTAACCCACTAGTTTTTAATGTCCCTGCATATTGGTAGAGGCTTTGGGTCTATAGATATCAACATTTAAAATACCACTTTTCCCCACTAGCTGTACTTTGGCTATAAAAGGATATAATAAATGTTGATAAGTGGTATTTTGCAACCTTTAAGTTATATGTAAAATGAATGTAGAAGTAGGTTCCAAGGATGAATAAAATAATATAATTCTTACTCCATAGCTTAAAGGATGAGGTAAGGTGGTAGCAACAAATTTATGATATTAAATATCCAAAGGCCTCAACTCTGCACAGCAGTTTGCAGACTGGTTTGCAGATTAAGTCAATTACAGCACACACCGTTTGAACTGGAGAATTGACAGAGTTAACTACTCAGAAAAGCTTTGTAAGTACATATGTTAGTAATACTGTCGTGCACCCATATCTAAATACTGATATATACACCAAAGAAAAAAAAAAGAAAAAACATAAGTACTTCCCAGGGCACTCAAGTGGTAGTGTAACTATAGTCAAGTGACATATCACTACCACTTGAGTGTCCTGGGAAGTATCTATGTTTTTTATTTTTTTTCTTTGGTTTGCAAATTAAACAATAAGCTGCTCTCTCGGTTCTACTGCTTTACCACAAAATGAACTGCCAAAATGAAAGGATTATAATACACAAAACTAGTTAATGCAGAAATAAAATGCTATACAAAGCACATGATCAACTGTCTCATAGTAAGGTTCTGCAAATTGTATTACTGTGAGGTAAATTCTTTATTGTACTGTCTTGATTATTTGATCTTCTAACATCACTTTCATTTGTGACACACAGTCAGCTGTATCAGTATAAAACTAATTTATAGTTCAGTTTGTAGTTTTAATTCTGGATAAACAAATATGGCAGATAATTTAAATTGCTTCCTATATGTAAAATGATAAGTTGATAAAATATTACCCATTCTGATGAGGTAAATATCAAATAAAGTTAAAAGAGCAAATAATCTTTCAGCCAATTGTGTGTTTTATAAATACATTCGTTTCAGTGTGAACAAGCCTCAGTAACGATGTTTAACAATATAAAAACCTGTATGTTTTATAACTTGAGGAATGCATAATTTGAACTGAAACATTCGTTTAGCAGTTTCTTTATGACAAGGTTACCACTGTTGAGGAGAAAAATAAATTCAACAGTGGATACTGATCGTAATAATCTTTAAAAATTAAATATTCTCAAAAGTAAATTTAAAATTGAGGATGGGACAAAAGTTAAATTATTTTTTTCAAGGATGTGGTGGTAATGTGGTGACAAGGTGAGAGCCTTCCTGACTAAAACAAAGCACGAGTGGATGAGAAACACAGTGTTAAAGGATCTCACCACCACTGACATGATGCTGTTTGTTGGTTTTATAGTAGTTTCCTTTGTTTTTGCTCCTAAATTTTATAAAAAACCAATCCCACCAGCATCATGAAATGTTCAGCATGTGTATCCACCATGCTTAGTACTGGCGGGATATCACGGTGCCCGTGATTGCTGCAGTTCCTTGTCTGTCACCAGGAGGGGGCTGCTATTGGCTGTCTGCAGATAGCCCGCCTTTCATTGCCTATTTAAACCTGGATTGGGCACCCTTTGGTTGCCCTTTCGTGTTGTTTCTGACCTTCTTGCTATCACTATGCCAGTGATAGCTGGGCCTCTGTTCCAGTGTTCCTGAGTTCCTGATCTCATGTGTTCCTGAGTTCCTGATCTCTACTGTTCCAGTGTTTGCTGCATGCTGAAGTACTTCCAGTCCTGGTTCCGGCCTAGTCTCTGGTGTTGCAGTTCCTGCTGAACTTCTTCTCTGCTGTTTCCTGACCTGACTGATCGTTGCTGGTTCCTGTCATCGCATCGCCTGTCTCCTGTATCCTGGCGACCTCCTGCCTGGTCGCGTTGGTGACATTGCTTGTTACTCCAGTGTGCGGTCACTGGTTTGCTCCACAGCCTATCGGCTATACAATTCTGTGTTGGTCCCAGCGTGCGGACGCTGGTTTGCTCCTAAGCCTTGCGGCTAGGCAAACTCGCTTGTTACACCAGTGTGCGGTCACTGGTTTGCTCCAAAGCCTATCGGCTATACAATCCTGTGTTGGTCCCTGCGTGCGGACGTTGGTTTGCTCCAAAGCCTTGCGGCTAGACAAACTCGCTTATTACACCAGTGTGCGGTCACTGATTTGCTTCAAAGCCTATCGGCTATACAATTCTGTGTTGGTCCCAGCGTGCGGACGCTGGTTTGCTCCAAAGCCTTGCGGCTATACAAACTCGCTTGTTACACCAGTGTGCGGTCACTGGTTTGCTCCAAAGCCTATCAGCTATACAATTCTGTGTTGGTCCCAGTGTGCGGACGCTGGTTTGCTCGTAAGCCTTACGGCTATACTAACTCGCTTGTTACACCAGTGTGCGGTCACTGGTTTGCTCCTAAGCCTATCGGCTATACAATTCAGTGTTGGTCCCAGCGTGCGGACGCTGGTTTGCTCCAAAGCCTTTCGGCTTTGCGATTCTCCTGTTAGTCTCAGTGTGTGTACACTGGGTTGCTTACGATCCTGTCAATTTGCCATTACCATCTGACTGCTGCTACTATCTCTGGGCTGCCCTGCCCGGTATTGGTAAGGCCGGTAGAACCTTTTGCCACATTCCATCTGAGGTTGCCTTACCCGGTATTGGCAAGGCCGGTAGAGCCTACATTATGAATCTATTGAGGCTGCCTTGCCCGGTAATTTGGTAAGGCCGGTAGAACCGTTATGCGATTCCATCTGCAGGTTGCCTTACCCGGTATTGGCAAGGCCGGTAGAGCCTAACATTCTATTACTTCAGACTGTCCTGTTCGGTATATTGACAGGACCGGTAGAGTCTGCCTTCTGTCTTGTGATATTCTGAATATATCTGTATGTATGTGATTGCCATCCTACGTTATCAATTTATTATTTCAATAAAATTGATTTTTACCTAAAACTTGTGTCTGAGAGTCATAATAAACCGTGACACGGGAGTGGGGTTATCATCTCCACCACAATCTCTGGTGATGGTGGTGAAAGTAGGAACAGTTATATGGGACAGATTTTGTGTCACGGTAATCAGGCAAAGAAAGACAGACACAAAGATAAAATATAACCACCTTTATTTATATAACAGCAATAATGGTAGAGTCCACACAGAACCCCAGACAAATGCAAATAGGACGCAAGATCCATCCAGAGCCGCAGACTATGCTGTGCACTGCGCTACTCAAGATATCGAGACTAGGGAAGGAGCTCAAATGGGACAACAGAAGAATGGTAGAATATGTGAAGTCACCACTTGGATTGCGAACGGAGGCAACAGAGAGCGAGAGCAGACCAGAGCCATGAGGTACAGAGACTACAGGTCAGGCAAGCAGGTAGTGTAGGCAGCAAGTAGGCAGCCAGAGTCACAGGTCAAAGGAGCCGGGGACTACACGGCGTAAGAGTAACCAGACCACTGGTCAGACAACCAGAGACTATGCTGAGTGAGTAGAAGCCAGGGCCACTGGTCAGGCAAACCGAGGACTACAAGGAGCGAAAGTAACCAGGCCCACAGGGAAGGCAACCGGAGGCTACACTCAGCCGGTAGTAGCCAGGGCCACTAGCCCCAAGGAGGATTATAAAGGAGCAGACAGAGGCGGGACCCAATTAGGCCACCCAGAATAGGCCAATAAACAGGTGTCCAAGCCAGTGCCTGCAACAGACATAGTAATGCGGAGGTAGCCGCAAGGATGCCAGCCAACACACCACAAAGGAAGGAATCACAGGCTAACTAGGCCTCGAAGGTAGACTGTGATATTGTGTTCCACTTCCCTTTGCTAGTGTGGATGCAGCAGCAGCAGTAGCAGCATCACAAGCAACTTCAGGTGTGTGTGGGGAGAAAGTGTGCTGCCAAAAAGTTCCTTCTCTACTTCTCCCACTGACATCATGGATGTGGACATACTTTCCCTTTCAGGAAGGAACTCTGCAATCATTCCCAACTGCAATGTGCACACTCTGTGACAAGCTTATGCTGAGAGGGGATTAGGGATAACGTATTGCCACATCTTTGCATAACCCTGAGATTCATGTGTTACGTGTGAATTTGTCAACCAAGAGAAATAATCAGGTGCTACACCCACTGCAAAGAGAAAAGTAGCCCAAAAATCCCCCAAAAAATGGTGTGAGGCAACCCTCCACCAGCCCAAGACATCAACAGCATCATCTAGCTAGTTCAAGGGTCTGATCTATTAGTAGTGAAATCCAAGTCCCTCCCCACAGCACCCTTATGGTGCTCCAAAGCAATTGCACTGCCACAGGCAATTTTCCCACTGGTACCATCATCAGACAATGAATCTTCAGGTGTCTGAATCTGCCAATATATCTCCACACCTTGCTCATTATGTGGTATAGTAACCGCACATGGCAATGGGGGGAAAAAATAAAAGAATTCAGAAGTTAAAAAGAGCAAGTGCTGACTGTTCATCTGCAGAATACATCAGGCTTATATCAGGCAAGGGAAACAGTGACTGATCCCACCTAATTTCCTGGGGGATAGTTTAACATGCTTAATTAGAGCAGCATTGTCAAGGTGCCTTATCCCATCCTTTCCCCCTCTTCACAACCTGTTCACTCTGTGCACATTGTAGTTGTTGATAACCACACAATCCCTCCCTTCCCTCTTCCCAAAAAGTTTTGAACACCCATGATTTTATGGGAAATGCAGGAAGAGAAGGATAATTGTGATAGGATCACTTCTCCCCAGCCCACCTGCAAATGGTTGTAGCTTGTTGCAGCACACAACTGCAACACTAATAGGAGAAAACAGGACCACATGCCCCATATCACTGCTGCTGGTTCTACCACCACAGTCAGTGGAAATAAGGATCCAACCACCACCACTAATACTACACATGAACATGGTGCAAGATAAATAAGCCTGATCCTATGATGTGATTTTTAATGCTCAGATGACTCTGTATCAAGAACTACAAAAGCACACATCAATGCATTACACATCCCTATGACCCTCAAAAGGTTAAGGGAGGGATGGGGCTGTCATATGTTGCTCTGTAGACAGCTATGCAAATATCCCAACGTCATCGTCTCAGTTTGGTGAATAAGTCGGCTATAAGAACTGGTTATTTGCCACATTACAGTGTCAAAGTAGAGAGTGAAACATTGTAAACCTGAATAAGGCATAGAGATGTCAGCATATTTGTGGCATATTACAGGGATATGATAGTGAGGACATCTTTGTGCATACAACAAGATGCAATTGGCGCAAATACATCACAATGTTTCCAAGCTGGATGCTTATAAATCTTTAATGCATCTCCCACCTGGTGAGCAATTGCCTGCTGAGGTTTAACAACCACATCACGAGACATTTTCCAATAAAGACTATTCTTTTGCACCACAAGAGTATTGCCTATATCCACCTCTTAAAGGAATTTTACATAAAATAAAGTCTGTTGAATCTATGCCAAGGTTTACCTTGTGAAGGACTTTTACAACAATATTAATGGTAATCCAACACATAGCCATCATTATTTTCTTCTTCTTTGTTTATATTGTTGTTTGTTTCTAACCTTTTTCATATTTTTCAGATAAAAATATGATCACTGCAAGTATGCTCTGCAGAAAATTAAAAAAGCAAGCAGAAATTGAAGGATTTGTGGGAAATGGTCCAGAGAAGATATGTACAGTGTAGTCCATAAGTATCTGGACAGTGACGCAAGTCTTATTGTTTTGGCTTTGTACTCCAGTAAACTGGATTTGAAATGAATCCATGACTACAATCATAAAGCTCAGATTGTCAGCTGTAATTTGTGGGTATCTACATCTAGTGATGGGCAAAAAGTGAGAAAAATTTCCTGCATGACTTTTCGCAAACAACGGGCCCTGGGAATGTTTTGAAGTGCTTCTGCTGCTGCTAGTTGTGACACCTCTGACCTGCTGATAGTGTGTCTCCCAATCAGACCTGTGGTTGTGCTTCAGGTGGGATCTTATAGAGGAGGTATCTAGGTGGGAACATGCTTTCCCTCTGCTCACATGCTTTTTGCACAGACAACAGATAGCAACATGCTCAGCTTTTGTATCCTGAGTGAAGTATCTCCATACTGTGGACTTAATTGACAGAGTGGTTCCTGAGAGGCTGCTACTGCTACTGGGGCTAGATGCTGAAGCAATTATACTGTTACTACTACTAGGTGTCAATGGTGCAGCACTTCCAGCAGCAGCAGAGGCACTTGTCATAGCTAAGGTTGTGGATGTTAATAACCTGTGTAGCTGTTGTTGTTGCTGCTGGTTGCTCATCACAAGTGTGTATGGCTGAGTGGGACTTCGACTTGGAAGAGGCTATGTTGCTGATGAAGACTGACAGGATGACTGAGTACTTTGCCATCTTTGCTTGTCTAGGGTCAGAGATTCCGATGGTTTTCTCAAACAGTTTGTAGACAAGCACAGTGCTCTTTTTCAGTGCTGGAAGATTGAGCCTTTGCCTTTCTGCTAACTTGCTGGCCATGCTATCATCTCTTTCACTCTCAACTTCATCTGTGTCTGAACAAGAGGAGGATGCTGGAGGGATACATTGTACATCAGTATCATCATCAGTAGGGGTGGGCGAAAGGTCTTGTTGTTTTCCTGTTAAAAAATTAACCCTTTGAGTGCTAGAGGGGTACACAATGCATTGCAAAGCGATGCGTTGTGTACCCCTCTGGCACTCAAAGAGTTAACTAAAACCATATGGTTGTCTGCTTTTTCTCTGGAAAATCCACTTTAAATAAAGTGATTAAACTTTTCGCCATTTTCTCCCATTGCCAAAAATGTTTCACTGTTTTTTCAATGGCTACAAACTTTCCGCCCCTTTAATTTCCTACAACTTATCAATGTTTCCTCAGGGCTTGTGCCTCTAATAAGTCTAAGTCCTACAAATCAGTGTTTCCACAGGGCTTGGGCCTCTAGCAACAAGTCCTACAAATCATCCTCTACAAAATATCCCATAAAGTATCAGTCTGCCCCGGTTGCAGCTTAAGTCAGTACCAATATCTTATTTTATTTTTAATTTTATGTATTTATGTTTTTATTAACTGTTCCTCCTTTTCCAGTCAACAAGCCACCCACCAAAAAAAGGAATCCCCTGTTAATATGATTCTGTCCCCAGACTCCACCTACCAATACAGGCACCCTCCTCAGACCAGTTGTATACAATGTCTTATGGGTTTTTTATCATATTTTTATTTTATTTTTTTATTATTAACTGCCCCCCAATCCCAGCCAACAACCCCCCCTTAAAAAAAATCCCTGTTCAACAGATTGTTTCTGTCAAGGTTTTGCTGAGCAGCTCACTCTGCCTGTTTAGTGATTGTCTTGTCATGAGGGTGAACTGGTAAAGGGGGAGGAAAGCATAATTTGTCATAGATATCATTAGGCACATGAAGAGGGATGTCATAGGTGGCATCCAACATCTGGAGCGGATGTCTTCGTAACTGCATCCCTTAAGGGATCGGCTTATAGTGACATGGGCGACAGGGAGATTAAGTTTGCTGAATGTGGGCAAAGCAGAACGGGCACAACTGATGTGGAATGGGCAACAGTGGGCAAAACAACAAAGACAAGGGCCAATACACAGAAACGGAAACCAACAACAAGTTGTTAAAGCCAGGCAAAGCTGGGAAGCCGTGACCATAACCAATCCCACCAACCTCCTCCAGTCATATCCTGTCTAATGTCCTTGACTATGTCATGTAATCCCTGAATGTGGTCATGTATGGGCTTTGAATGGTCAGATAGATTGAAACAACACATTCCCTCAAATTCCTCATACCCATGGTTGTGTTTTGAGTAGGAGATAGTCAATTGCGGCCCTGTTCTGAAGTGTCATGTCCCAAAGGCTCTTGCTGTTGGCCAAGAGACCTTTCAAAGCTATTTAAGTATGGTTAATAGCCTTGGCCATAACACAGGCAATTCTTTTAATAGCCTTGGCATTACCCACTGCCAACCTGGGAACCCCAATTACTGAGATACCCAATGACAACATTTCTGCATCACTCATTAGTCTAATCCTGGACTCACAATCTTCTGGTAATTGTATAGCATGTCTCCTAGAGCGTCCTATGTCCTGACTGGGTGGGTCTGTCTGAAAGGTAGACCGAGAGGAGAGCACTAAGGTAATTCTACTAATGGCATAGGGTCCCCCAGTGGCACCCTGGAATATAGGAATATGAAATGTTTCCACATTAAAAAAACATCCGTTGGGTAGTTTAACATGGTGAGATACAAAAGGGACCTCTTTAGTGTGGTTACAGGTCATATTATTACTGGGGAGGGAGTATCTTATCTTTGCTGCATGGTGTTGAGTGGTGGTCATAATCACACAAAAGACTGCTGGGGCAATAGAGAGAGAGAGTATGTATTGACGTAGGTTTGGCCATAGGGGGTTGGCTAGACTCAAATAATTTTTATTGTTCATGCCCACAAGGTTACTCATGATATTCCAAAAAAAAAAAAATAATGAAGCTACTTTAGGATCGTATGGGAGAACAGCAAGACTCACAAGGGTATCTAGTATGCTATTGAGACAGGTTGTTAGAATGTCTGCAACACTAGTCAAAAGTCTGAGGTGTTCATTATGTGTAAGGCCTTGTATGCCCATATGTTTGGAGTCTCTATTGCCCCAAAACTTCTTTGGGTCATATAGTGTGGTTGTCCAGTTTTGATGTGTGTTATCATTGTGTCTGAGTGGTGCACATAAATGATCATAATGATCATAGTGCTAATGAGGATTATACCCATAATCAAGTGACAAATACACTCAACATTTTTTACATGCTATTTCAGATGCACTTAACCCCAACTGGGTGTATTCTCCCCCACCAACGGATTTATCATCAGATTTGTCTTGGGGGAGTTGTTCCTGAGAGCATAGGGGCAAATAAATGGAAAGGAATTCATCAATAAAATGTTCCTCAAGGTAGGTTATTTCATCAGGGGAGTTTTCTTGATCCGGCATGCGTGTACCTATGCTGGGCTGTTAACAGTCAATACAGATGTTCGGGTTACTGCGAGGATGGTAGTTGGTTCACCAAATGGGGGGTCCAAAGTCTTGTTCCAGACGAGTTGTTTGACCAATACGGAGTCACCTGGTTAGAATGGGTGCTCTGGCTTGCCTGTGGGTAAGGGAAGAAAGACTAACATCACCATAGATGCTATTCAATTTATCAGTGTACTCTGGTGTACTCCGATCAGTGCAGTGTTTCTACCTGTGCAGAGCTGTGCGTTTGTACGCCTCCCTCATACTGCAGAGCCATGCTATACCGATGAAAAGCCTCGATTAAACGTGCCTTTTAACCCTAGCAGTGCTGCCTTGGTTCCACTCTCTCTACTCCCGTAAGAGTCTCGTTCTCGGTGATACTCCTGCTGAGTTGGCCGCTCTCCGTCGGCAGCTCTGTACATCCTTGCAGAGTATTCACATCCGTTGGGCCGGTTGGGCGCCTATGACTCTCTCTCTTTGCAATACTGGGTGATTCCGTTATACAGAGTGGTGGCAGGCAAAGGCGTCAGCGTTAGCAAATCCGGTAACTACGCCCGTGGGGCTATTGGCTCTTGCACGCCATATTCCGGTGTCCGGTTAAGTCTGAGGAGGCTGGGCAGCTCGCGCATTGCAGGCCGGTTCCAATTACGCCCGTGGGGGCAATTTGCACTTGCACTAGCTGAAGCAGTTCCAGTAGGTACGCCCGAGGGGGCTAAGTGGATTCCTGTGCTTCTTCTTACTAAACACCGTGGCGAGGCAGTCCTGTATCCAGCCTATGATGAACTTTGTCTCCAGCACAGCCTTATAACACCCAGGGCGTTCCAAACATCCACATCTGAGACTGACTGTTATCAAGGATTAACCCTCTGTGGTTATATTCCATTCTCTACTGTGTATTTGTACATGTTTTACGTTTGTGCATTTACAATTGTATCTATCAGTCACTACTGCTGGTGTATATCAACCGCCACTAGAGGGCGTACCATTGCCTTAACTTACTCTAAACAAATTGTGTTTTTATTTCACACACTGGTCTGAGAGTCTTTAAAAACCGTTACAGTACGAAAGGGCCATGACCTCAGACGGTAAGGGTGAAAGTAATACACAGAACATCCATTGGAGAGTGGATGTCCATGAGCAGCGCATGGACCAATTGGCACTGGCTCTACAGACGTTACTCGAACGTACAGTACATTTGGACAAGCCTAGTCCTAACCCAGTGGTCACCCCAGTCCTGACACCGGAGAATCCGCCTATAGTCCCCTCAGCTAATTCGAGAGGGTTAACGGCAGCAGCACCGTTACCGTTAAGATATGATGGCGAACCCTCCCTTTGCAGGGGATTCATTAATCAACTAGAGATATTTTTGGAATTGGCACCCCAGGCATTTCCTAACGACCGTAGTAAGGTCGGTTTTATGATATCTCTGTTGACGGGCAAGGCTTTGGCATGGGCGAATCCGTTGTGGGAGAATGCCAGACCCTGCACACTGAACTTTAGAGAATTTGTAAGGAAGTTCAGACGAGTGTTTGAGGTCCCTGGCAGGGCTGCCTCTGCTGCCAAAAGGCTGATGGAAATTCAGCAGGGCGAACGCACACTGGGCGATTATGCTATCGAATTCCGGACCTTGGCAGCAGAGGTGGGCTGGAACGATGAGGCCTTACTGGCTGCCTTTACTCAGGGTCTCTCCGAACAAATTAAGGATGAGATAGCCGCTCGTGATGTACCCAGTGATCTGGATGAGTACATCGATTATGTCATGCTAATTGACTCCCGCATCCGAGAGAGCGGTTGGCTAAAAGGGCTAAAGCAAAAAACTATGGCCAGACCAGTTTCCTTAACCCACCCACACCACCCGTTCTTCCTGAGCGACCAGTCGATAGTTCTGAACCTATGCAGTTAGGGTTCACTAGGCTCTCTAAGGAAGAGAGATTGTATCGTAGGAGGCAAGGCCTATGCCTATATTGTGGCAAACCAGGGCACCTTTTACGCAATTGTCCAGTAAGGCCGGGAAACGAACGCACCTAGGGTACCTTTGGGGACAGGCCCTAGGTGGTGTAGACAGTCCCTAGATCCTAGCACCACTAAACCCACCATCCAGGTGGTATTCGCTTGGGCGGACAAGGTAATCGAGGTCCTGGCATTGGTGGACTCTGGGGCAGCCGGCTATTTCATGGATCAGTCCTTTGCCGACTTGCAAGGCATTCCTTTATGTAAAAAGGACTCTCCTGTAGCAATTGAGGCCATTGATGGCAGACCCCTGGAGCCTGCATTCATTACGTTTGAGACTATTCCAGTGACAATGACTGTGGGGGCTTGTCACAGAGAGCAGATACGGTTTCAGATTATTTGTTCCCCGCACCATTCAGTTATTTTGGGGTTCCTATGGCTACAGGTACATAATCCTCAATTTGACTGGCAGAGATTTGAGGTTAACTCCTGGTCTGAATACTGTAATAAGAATTGTCTCTCCTTACCTGTCAAGATTATGTGTACCTCTCCGGCTGTGCCAACCGAATATGGGCAATTCAGTGACGTGTTTAGTAAAGGAGAGGCCAGCGCATTGCCTGAGCATAGGCCATATGATTGCGCCATTGATTTGCCTCCAGGTGCGGTGCCCCCCCAGGGGACGCACTTACCCACTGTCCTGTGAGGAGAATAAAGCTATGGAGGACTATATTGCTGATGCCCTTGAGAGGGGTATCATTTGGAAATCTACATCTCCGGCAGGTGCCGGATTTTTCTTTGTGAAAAAGAAAAGTGGTGAACTCAGGCCATGCATTGACTATCGAGGGCTGAACAAGCTAATGCCTAAGAATGCCTATCCTGTTCCACTTATTACAGAATTGTTTGACAGGTTAAAGGGCTCGTCGATCTTTACTAAACTTGACTTGCGAGCCGCCTATAATCTGGTCAGAATTAAAGAAGGTGACGAGTGGAAAACGGCGTTTAATACCATAACAGGGCATTATGAATATCTGGTAATGCCATTCGGCTTATGCAATGCACCTGCTGTGTTTCAGGAATTTACTAATGATATTCTACGAGACCTGCTCCAGTCTTGTGTGGTTGTATATCTAGATGATATATTAATTCACTCTGCCAACCTCTCCCAACATATTAAGGATGTTTCAGAAGTCTTGCTCCGACTTCGTAAGCACAAGCTATTCTGTAAACTAGAGAAGTGCGAATTCCATACATCTCAAGTACCATTCCTGGGTTTCGTAATCTCCAAAAATGGCATTGCCATGGATCAGGAGAAGTTGGCAGCAGTCTTGCAATGGCCTCGTCCTAATGGGTTAAAGGCCATCCAACGATTCTTAGGTTTTGCGAACTATTATAGGAAGTTCATCCAGAACTTTTCCTCGATTGTTAAACCTTTGTCAGATTTGACTCATAAGTGCGCTTCTCCCTCTCAGTGGTCCGAGGCAGCTGAGACCGCATTTGTTACCCTGAAATCTGCCTTTGCATCTGCCCCTGTACTGTCCCACCCTAATCCCTCCCTGCCATTTACTTTGGAGGTTGACACTTCAGAGGTTGGGGTTGGAGCAGTACTCTCCCAACGTCCTGTGGGAGGTGGCGCCTTGAGGCCTTGCGGTTTCTTTCTAAGAAATTGTCTAGTGCGCAGAGCCATTATGAGATTGGTGACAGGGAACTGTTGGCCATTATCCTAGCTTTGAAGGAGTGGCGTCACCTGTTGGAGGGTACTCAGACTCCGGTACTTATCCTTACTAACCATAAGAATTTAACTTATCTCTCCAAAATCCAAAAGACTGTCCTCCCGACAAACTAGGTGGGCACTTTTTTTGTCGCGATTTAATTTCCTAGTGTCTTACCTTCCTGGCTCTAAAAATATTAAGGCTGATGAGTTGTCTCGTCAGTTCGCTTCTGACACTGAGAGGGAGGAGGAACCTGTACCTATCATTCAGCCAGATCGCATTCTGGCCACTATCCGTACCACCATAACCTCGCCTCTGGGGGAGGAGATATTGGCATCACAATCTAGGGCACCCCCTTAGACCCCAGTGGGGAAGTGTTTCGTAGATGAGCTATTCCGTGTCCGTTTGTTGGAAACTTATCACGCTTCTAAAGCGGCTTTGCATATTGGTAGGGACCAACTAGTATGGTCTCTTTCGCAATTATTTTGGTGGCCTACTCTGAGAGCCGATTGCGCCGCTTTTACAGCAGCCTGCACCACCTGTGCCCGTGCCAAGACCCCTAGGCATCTCCCCGTGGGCTTACTGCAACCGGTGCCTAACGGAGACCGCCCTTGGTCTCATATATCCATCGACTTTTTGGGAGAATTACCAGCCTCTAGAGGTTATACGTTCATTCTTATGGTGGTCGATAGATTCTCCAAGATGGCATATTTTGTGCCTCTGACTGGCCTTCCATCGGCCCAGGAATTGGCTGTAGTCTTTTCCAGAGAGGTGTTCCGCCTGCACGGAGTACCCAGAGTGATTGTCTCTGACCGTGGGAGTCAGTTCGTTTCTAGGTTTTGGAGGGCATTTTGTGGCCAGATGGGCATCCAATTGTCATTCTCCTCCACCTACCATCCCCAAACGAATGGGGCCACTGAGCCTGCCAATCAGGGACTGGAGCAGTTCCTACGTTGCTTTGTCACTGATCATCATGATAATTGGGCTGACCTGTTGCCATGGGCAGAGTTTGCCAGAAACTGTGCGGTTAATTCATCGTCCGGGAGCTCTCCGTTTCTCGTTAATTATGGGTTCCAGCCTTGTCTGCTCCCGGACTCCTTTCAGGCGCAGCAGATTCCTGCTCTGGACGAGAATTTGGCACAGCTTCGTTCCATTTGGTCACAGGTTCAGAGGTCCCTCAGTCAGTCATTTAGGCGACAGCAACGGCACGCTAATCGTACACGTCTTCCAGCGGTCTCATTTCAAGTTGGGGACAGGGTGTGGCTGTCATCCAGAAACCTCAACTTACAAGTGCCTTCCAACAAACTGGCTCCCCGGTTTATCGGCCCATTTAAAATTATCCGCAAGATTAATCCGGTTTCTTATGCACTGGAACTTCCACCCTCGATGCACATTCACAATGTGTTCCATGTGTCGCTCCTGAAACCCTTGGTGTGCAATCGCTATACTACTACGCCAGTGATTCCTGGGCCGGTGGACGTCCAGGGCCAAGAAGAGTATGAGGTTCAGAGTATTATTGATTCTAGGAGATTTAGAGGAAAGCTGCAATATTTGGTTCATTGGAAGGACTATGGTCCTGAGGAATGTTCTTGGGTTGATCAAGGGGACCTCCATGCACCTAGATTAGTACGCAGCTTTCACTCCAAATATCCTTTGAAACCCAGACCTCGAGCAGGGAGAGGGGGTCTTTGAGAGGGGGGTACTATCACAGTGCCTGTGATTCCTGTCAGTCTTATCTGTGGCAGACACTGATTTGCTGTGTTGGTTTGGCCCGCCCCCTGGTGACCTTTTTATACCTGGCTATCACATCTGTCAGATGCCCTTTCGTGGTGTTTCTGAGCCAGTTATACTGTTGCTGTGTTTCTGTGTTCCGGATTCCTGTGTACCGAATCGGCTTGTCCTGACTATTCTCCAGTGTTCCTGCTTGTGTATGATCCGGCCTGTCTGACTACCACCCTTGGATCCTGACCCAGTTTGGCTGACGTTCCTGCTTGTGTATGACCCGGCTTGTATGACTACCTCCTACGTGCTCCGACCCAGCCTGGCTGACTTCCTGCCCCGAAGATCGACTCCTGCTTGTTCCAGTGACCTGCGTTCCAGTTGTCGCCGCCGCAACATCTTCATCTGCTGTTCCAGCCTTTGGTGTGACTGCCTTGCCTGGTGTACTCCGATCAGTGCAGTGTTTCTACCTGTGCAGAGCTGTGCGTTTGTACGCCTCCCTCATACTGCAGAGCCTTGCTATACCGCTGAAAAGCCTCGAGTAAACGTGCCTTTTAACCCTAGCAGTGCTGCCTTGGTTCCACTCTCTCTACTCCCGTAAGAGTCTCGTTCTCGGTGATACTCCTGCTGAGTTGGCCGCTCTCCGTCGGCAGCTCTGTACATCCTTGCAGAGTATTCACATCCGTTGGGCCGGTTGGGCGCCTATGACTCTCTCTCTTTGCAATACTGGGTGATTCCGTTATACAGAGTGGTGGCAGGCAAAGGCGTCAGCGTTAGCAAATCCGGTAACTACGCCCGTGGGGCTATTGGCTCTTGCACGCCATATTCCGGTGTCCTGTTAAGTCTGAGGAGGCTGGGCAGCTCGCGCATTGCAGGCCGGTTCCAATTACGCCCGTGGGGGCAATTTGCACTTGCACTAGCTGAAGCAGTTCCAGTAGGTACGCCCGAGGGGGCTAAGTGGATTCCTGTGCTTCTTCTTACTAAACACCGTGGCGAGGCAGTCCTGTATCCAGCCTATGATGAACTTTGTCTCCAGCACAGCCTTATAACACCCAGGGCGTTCCAAACATCCACATCTGAGACTGACTGTTATCAAGGATTAACCCTCTGTGGTTATATTCCATTCTCTACTGTGTATTTGTACATGTTTTACGTTTGTGCATTTACAATTGTATCTATCAGTCACTACTGCTGGTGTATATAAACCGCCACTAGAGGGCGTACCATTGCCTTAACTTACTCTAAATAAATTGTGTTTTTATTTCACACACTGGTCTGAGAGTCTTTAAAAACCGTTACACGCTCCTGCTGTCATTAATGATTCTAATGTTGCAAGAGGCATGACTGGGTCCGCCCCGCTTCCCCAGCATTATGGGGTGACCCTACCCAGTGCAGAGGTTTCCTGAATCAGGTTGGAATCTATCTGGAGATGGTACCACTGGCTTTCCCATCTGATTGGAGTAAGGTGGGCCTTGTGATTTCCTTACTGTCTGACAGGGCCTTGGCATGGGCTTACCCCCTTTGGGAGACTCCGAAACCTATTGTGCACAATTACCCTGAGTTTGTGGCGTCCTTTAAAACGCTATTTGATGTACCGGGCCATTCCACTTTGGCTGCCAAGCGCCTAATGTCCATTCAACAGGGTACTAGGACGGTTGCAGATTATGCCATAGAGTTTTGTACCCTGGCAGCCGAGGTTGGTTGGAATAATGAGGCTCTTGTGGCTGCTTTCTCTAATGGGCTCATAGATATGATTAAAAATGAGATTACAGCCCAGGACCTTCCGAGTGACTTTGAGGATTTGGTCTCATATTGCATTCTGATTGACTCCCGTATCCATGAGAGACCTTCCATTAGGGAGCGCCTACGGAGGTATCCCATCTGTTTAGCCCCAAGCTTTTCGTCCCCACCCGTGCCTCCCTCTTCTCCTGCTCCTGCTAGTCTCAAATCCTCTGGCGATGTGGAGCCCATGCAACTTGGGTTCACTCGCCTTTCAATTGCGGAAAAGGGCTTCAGGAGGAGGGAGGGCCTATGCCTTTACTGCGGTAAGGCTGGGCAACTGTTGCATACCTGTCCCATACATCTGGGGAAAGCTTGCACCTAAGGTCTTATAGGGGACAGACCTTAGGTGACATCTCAGCATTCCCGGCTATCCAGAGGATAAACCACTAGTCTCCGTTGGGCTCTCCTGGGGTGATTTTTCCATTATTACAGAGGCACTTGTTGACTCTGGTGCAACAGACCTCTATATGGACAGTGCCTTTTCCTAGAAGCACTGCATTCCATTGCAGCTCCGTACCACTACACTTGCCATTGAGGTGACTGATGACAGACCTCTACAGCCACGAAACCACTCCTTTGTCTATGGCTGTAGGGGCTCTGCATCACGAAAGTTTATAGTTCCAGGTGATCCATGCTCCTCACAATCCTGTGATCCTGGGCTATCCATGGTTGCGCAAACACATTCCCACATTTGATTGGGCAAGGGCCGAAGTTATGGCATGGTCACCCAACTGTTCCAAGACATGCCTAGTGAAGGTGCTAACCACATCCCTGGTGTCTTTGTTGCCTGAAGAGTACCAAATGTTCTGAGATGTATTCGATAAGGCCGAGCTGGTGAGATCCCACCTCACCACCCATATGATTGTACCATTGAACTGCAACCAGGTGCCATACCTCCTCGAGGTCGATTCTACCCTCTGTCTGTTGTGGACAATAAGGCCATGGAGGAGTATGTTGCGGTTGCACTGTCCCGGGGGTTCATCCGCAAGTCCTCCTCTCCCACTGGGGCCGGATTCTTCTTTGTGAAGAAAAAGAGTGGTGAACTGAGACCTTGTATTGATTATAGGGGGATCCACTGTATCACAATTAAAAACACCTACCCTATTCCACATATTACTGAATTGTTTGATTGCGTAAAAGGGTCCAAAGTGTTTACTAAGCTCGACTTGTATGGGGCATACAATTTGGTAAGGATAAAGGAGGGCCATGAATGGAAAACCGCGTTTAATACCAGGAGCGGACATTACGAATATCTCGTAATGCTCTTCTGTCTCTGCAATGATCCTGCGGTTTTCCAGGAATTCTTAAATGATGTTCTCCGTGACATGCTCCAACAATGCGTGGTGGTATACCTAGATCACATTCTGATCCACTCCGCCTCCATGGAAAGCCACCACGCGGATGCAGGCCGAGTTCTGCAAAGGTTAAGAGAGAATAACTTGTTTTGCAAATTGGAGATGTGTGAGTTCCACCGCAAACAAGTCACCTTCTTGGGATATGCAATCTCAGAGGCTGGTTTCGCTATGGACCCTGAGAAACTCTTGGCAGTTCTCGAGTGGCCACAACCCGTAGGTCTCCGTTCCCTCCAACGTTTCCTTGGGTTCATTAACTACTATAGGAAATGTATCCTCAATTTTTCCTCTATGGTGAAACCCCTTACTGTCATGACCAAAAAAGATGGTGACTCCACTAACTGGTCCCCGGAGGCCATCAGAGCATTTGAGTCATTGAAAGCCTCTTTTGCAGCAGCACCCATTTTGGCACACTCAAAACCCGAGCTTCCATTTGTACTTGAGGCCAGTGCGTCTGAGACAGAAGTAGGTGCCCTCCTGTCTCAACGTCCTACTCCTGAGAGACAGTTGCACCCATGAGGGTATTTCTCGAAGAAGCTAAGTCCTGCTGAGTGCAATTATGAAATTGAACTTCTGGCAATAATACTGGCTCTCAAAGAATGGAGGCATTTAATCGAGGGAACATCCATGCCAGTCCTAATTCTCACAGATCATAAAATCCTTACCTACTTGTCTAAAGTTAAGCGCTTGACTCCAAGGCAGACCAGATGGGCCTTATTCTTGTCTCGTTTTAATTGTATGATATTGTACCTGCCAGGTACCAAAAACATCCAGGCTGATGCCCTATCCAGACAGTTTTCGGGCACTAAAGAGGAGTGTCCTCCTAGTCCTATTATTCCTCAGGACAAAGTACTGGCCACCATACGTACCAGCATAACATCTTCCCTTGGGGAGAAAATACGGGCTGCCCAAGTAGATGCACCTGCTGAGACTCCCTCTGGGCGCTGTTTCGTATCTATTAACCTCCGTACTAAGGTACTTTCTACGTACCATAATACTAAGTCAGCAGGTCATCCTGGAAAGATCCAGCTGTCACGGTTACCCAGAGATGTTCAGGAGTTGGTACGGTTTAGTTAATGTAGTTTATTAACAAATGACATAAAGAGGATATATACAATATATACAATAGGAATAAGCACAGGGTAATAGCCAGCAAGCCTGCTATCAGAAATAATAGGTTGCAATGCTAAACCCCATGTGTTGGAGACTAGGCCTTAGCCACTGGAAGACAAAAGAATAGTCAGACAGAGCCACAAGTCAGCACCAGAGGGAGCAGTCAGACAAGCCGGGTCATTCACAGTTCAGGTAGTCAGCACCAGATTGGATGTCCACTATTAGGGGTTAGGCAAAAGAATAGTCAAACAAAGCCACAGGTCAGCACTAGAATGGATGGAAGACTAGCCAGGTCATACACGGAGCCCAAGGTAACAGAACTGCTATGAACAACAACACAAGGGCAACTGAGTCAGTACTCAGTCGGTCTTTTAAACCCCTCCACAGGAAGTATGTGGGTGGAGCAGCTCAGAGGGAGGAAGTAGGTAGGAGGAGACTACAGGAAGCAAACAGATAAAACAGAGGCCTGCAGCATGCTTGAAGCCTTGCGTCTGCAGATGATGCTGAAGTCAAGGTAAGCTGTAACACCAACTTCTTTGGTCAGTTTCCCATCTCTTCTGGTGGCCAGAACTTAGCAAAGATATTGCTGCCTTTGTCACTGCCTGTTGAGTCTGCACGCAGACTAAATCACCCCTCACCTTCCAGTTGGCCTTCTCCAACCTATACACAATGGGGAGAAGCCATGGTCACACTTTGCATGGACTTCAGTGTCGATCTGCCTTTGTCTAATGGTAACACTGTCATCCTCATGGTTGTTGACCGATTTTCTAAGATTATTCATTGCATACCATTCAAAAACTTCCATCCACTAAAGAGTTGGCTACGGACTTTGTCAAAGAGGTCTATCGGCTACATGGGGTTCCCAAAGTAATAGTTTCCGACCGGGGTAGCCAGTTTGTCTCGAGATTCTGGAGGGCATTCTGTGAGCAACTAGGTATCCAACTCTCTTCTCCTCGGCCTATCACCCGCAGTTGAATGGGGCAGCGGAAAGGGCTAATCAGTCCTTGGAGCAATTCCTGCAGTGTTACATCTCAGACCATCAGAACAACTGGTCGGACCTGCTACCTTGGGCAGCGTTTGCTCATAACAGTGTTGTCTCGGCTTCAACCCGGCTCTCCCCTTTCATGGTAAATTTTGGGTATCAACTCTCCATGATTTCAGATTTGTTCACTCCCTAGGGGATCCCGGCATTGGAGGATCATCTCCAGTGAATCTGTTCCACATGGGTGCAGGTCCAAGAGTCATTGTGACGCTCACAACAATCCCAGGAGCTGCAGGCCAATCGTAAACACCTACCCGCACCCTCCTACCAGATCGAGGAGAGGATCTGGTTGTCCTCCAGAAATCTTCACCTCTGAGTGCCCTCTCTGAAACTGGCTCCCCATTTTTGTGGGGCCTTTCCGTATCCTCCAACGTGTGAACCCTGTGGCCTATGCCCTAGACCTTCCTCCCAATATGCAGATACACAATGTGCTCCATGTCTCGCTGCTGAAACCCCTGGTATGTAATCATTTCACTACGGTCACTCCTCAACCTCATTCGGTGCCTGTTGACAGCTATGAGGGGTATGAGGTCCAATCCATAGTTAACTCTCGTAGGTTACGAAAGAGCCTTCAATATTTGGTCCATTGGAAGGGTTAAAGTCCAGAGTAGCACTCATGGGTTCCGGCCCCAGACGTGCATGCCCCCGCCCTCCTCCGGTCTTTCCAAGCCTACTTTGAAGCGATACGCATTGGGATGGTTGGCGTGCAGAGTGACCCTTGAGCAGATACCTTCGTATTTATGGATAAGTACATTTTGTTAGTTTGTTGCCTCCCCTTCACTTATATAATGTAGCTGTTAGCGTTCTTGTCGAGCCTCTCCTTAAGTGGAGAGACCTTGATTAGAATCACATTTTCTTATTTATATAGAGGGTGTTGAGATTATTTATAATATAGGATAATTATTCTTTTGACATATAATTACACTGTACTTTCCTCCATTGTGTGTGTTTCAAATATATGTCATGAGGGTCATTCTTCATGTTGTTTTTAATTGTTTTTATATATATGTCTGTCTTTATTTATATGTTTACACTAATAAAGATAATACATTTTGTATGATTCATATATTTTCTTGACTCGTGTGCCTCCTTTAAAAGGACTGTTTTAGGTAGGAGTCGGTCTTCTTTAGACCGCTGCTACTTAGTAATTTAGTTCACTACTACTTTGAGGACAGGGGTTTTGGTGCTTGTTTGTATCACTGTCAGATGCAGCAGTTTATTCAGCTGCTGCACCTTCCACCATTATGCCATTGCCATCACCAACACTATAATGTGACTCTTTGTTGTCTTCAATATTCTTCTTATATGGTTTGTTTTTGGACTGGTGCTGGTGATGAAACTTTTGGTGGGGCCTTGAGAAACTGCATCCTTCCTGGGAGAAGAGGGATCATTATTATTTATTGCACACATTGCAGCAGCCATGGCTGCAGTTAGTTTTTGAGCACCACTTTACTTTCATGTCCCTTCACTGCTCCACCTTTCCCCTTCCACCTGCCCCTTGTACATTTTGATGGACATTAATCAACGACTGTGTGTGTTTTTACACTATCTTACATAATACAGCTAATGGAGTGTGATGTTTTGCCTTAGCCCTCAACGAAATTCTCAATGTCGTCAACAGTCTGTCAAGTCTGCCTCAGTCATACAGCTCATGTCAGCTGTCTGTCGCCACCTAACATACTTATTTATTTTTTTATTTTATGTCCATCCTATCTAATCACAGTCTGTCCAAAAAAATTTTAACTAAAAAACAGCAAAATCAGCAAGGAAATTGCTTGGACCGCAGCTGCCTGTGTCCTTCTAATCAAATCAGACAGAATATTGGGATATTTGGGATCAACCTCCTTTGCTCCCTTCTCACACCCCCAGACATGTCCAACACAAATATAATAATAACAGCAAGTCTTGCAAGTCAGTCGCACCAAATTTTTGGCTATTTGGTGCCAACCCACTTCCTCCTTTCTTCACCCCCAGAATGCTCCCAGACTCCCCTAATAAAGAGAATATAAGCTTCAATTCCCCTTTATTTGCTTAACTTCTTTAGTTCAAAAATGTGCTTCTTTCTCATCTCACAAACAGAAAATGGCATGTTGTGAGAGCCAGACATCCCTTTTATACACCTGCAGTAAGGAAAATAAAATAAAACTGCCATGTGGTGGGGAAAAATTCAGTCTTCCCATTGATTTCAATGCAATGAGCTAGACGAAAAAAGCAGGAAAACCGAACATTTCAGTGGAAATTATTCACCAAGTGGGAAATGAAATGTGTTGCTGATTTTGGTTTCAGGCGACTATTTTCACCCATCCCTAATTACAGCCATAAACTGTGAACCAGGCAGAAATTACGTAGTTTCTCCATTTTAGTGGACCAAAAAGTTATTGGAAAAATAACCTAATCTTAAACAAAGCTATCACATTTTACTACTTTAGCATAAAGAAAAAGCAAATAAATCTTTATTGATTGCTCAAGCTTATTGAAATGTACTTAGTCCAGTCCCAACACTCAATCCTTAAGTCAAGTTGTGTCAATTTTAGAGGTGAAATCCAAACTACAACAAAAGAGAAGGAGAGCAAAACACGAAAAGGAAAATCTAAGTGTAGCAAAACTGATCTTTAAATCCCCATCAGGATGTAAACTCACAAGATTTTCTGGCCTGGAAATGACTCACAGAATACATACATCAGCTACAGTAATCCTACTTGGGCAGCAACTGCTCAGCGTCCAATGCTCTCTTCTGAGCTGACTCATCCAAATGATGTGTCTCCCACTAAATCTCACTCATTTTCCACAAGCAGATCCTTACTCTTGTGCATCTGTATCCTAAGCCTCACTTTGGTTATAAATCCTTGCCAACTTTCCCTCTCAGAACTGGTGGTAATATAGCAAAATTCTTGAATGTACATTTTGTGGGGTAAGCCCACTTTCTCAAGAGTTATTCCCAGCTGCAAAACCTAGGCTAGTATTTGTCAGGCCGAGCAGTTGCTGCCCAAATCAGATTCCTGTAGCTGATGTCTGTATTCTAAGAGCATTTGGTCTTTGAGTAATTTCCAGACCAGAATACTTTGTGAGTTCAATACCTGACAGTAATCTGTCTTTTTATATTTGTATTTCTATTAAATATAATTTTTACTTCACATAGATTTTACTTTCCTTGTTTTGCACTCCTTCTCTTTGTTTCATATGCAATACTTTGTTGCAGATACTTTCCATTTGATGATTACCTGAACTCTGTGACTCATAGAGATCGCCAGATGCTGGTTATCTTCACTGATCCTACTCTGCCAGGCCTGCACTGCAAGTGTCTATAGATTTCTGTTTGTTTGTGGGCATTTTTCCCTTCATTCTTGGCTTTGGCAAGTGAAACTCATTCTCTTTATTGGTTTCAGGTTGGGTGATTGACTTGTCCAGTCAACAACATTCCACTTTTTGGCCCTAAAGACTCCTTGGTTGCTTTAGCAGTCTTTTTAAGGTCATTACCCTTCTGCAAGCTGAAGTGCCTTCCAAATAGCTTTGACGCATTTGGTTACATTTGAGCAGATAAGATGTTTCTGTACACATGAGATCTCATCTTGCTGGTGCTGTCAGCAGTTGCATCGTAAATAAAGACAACTGAGCCAGTTCCAGTGACAGATATATATGCCCAAGCTATAACATTACCTCCAACATGTTTAAAAAATGTGTTGGTATGTTTTGGATCATGTGCTGATCCTTTCTTTCTAAACAATTTCCTCTTTCCATCACTCTGGTACAGGTTAATCATCATCTCATCTGTCCATTAGACTTTGTTCTAGAACTCTTCAGTTTTTTAATGTAGTTTTTAGCAAAATGTAAACTGGCCTTTCTGTTCTTGAGACTTATGAGTGGTTTGTATCTTGTGATAAACCATCTATGTTTATGCTAGTGTAGATTTATCTTTATGATTCTATTTCACACTTTTATGCCTATATTTTTAGTGTGTTTTCTTGATCTGTTTGACAGATGCAAAGGGAATTCTCTTCATAACTGCAAACACTGCAAACACTCTTCTGACATCCAATACAGTGGTATTGCATGGTCTAACAGGTCATTAGCTATTGTGGAGCTTGCATGTATGCTCTTGCTTCTTAACAATGTACCATGCAGTTTGCTTTGACACAATATTTTGCCTAGGACTCTGATCAATTTATCATGATTTTTCAGTCTCATAATAATCTGCTTTTTCTGGCATTGACTCTTCTTTACTTCTCAATTCTTTACTCCTCATGTTAAGACACAACAGAAAACAGACAGAAATGTAAATGCCACACCTAGAATAATCTTTAGACCTTTTGTTACATCTCTTGTGCATGAACTAATAATGCTCCAACACATACCTGGCCAAGAAACAGCTGAACATCCAATTGTCCACTTACTTTTGTCACCTAAAATGGAAGGAATATGTATAAAATGGGCTGCAATTCCTGCATCATTCATGGTTTATGGATATAAATGCCCTCATATTAAAGATGACAGTTTTCACTTTATCCTTTTAGTCATTGTTTCATTTCAGATCCAGTATGCTGGAGTAAAGAGCCAAAACGAGTGTCACTGACCAAATATTTATGGACTGCAATGTATGCTTAACTATTACCTATATAGGGATAGATCTGGTACGTATTAATATTCATGTTTACATATGTTACAGTCATAGTGTGAAATCCATTATTTTATGAAATACCTAATAATTCATAAAATTAACTTAACCCCTTAATGTCCAGCAGTCCTGGGGTAGAATTTTACTTATGGACCACATATATGTAATTCGGAGAACTGGCACACCGAAACAGAAGCAGAAACTCCCGTAGTGATCACAATATTCAAGCAGGAGCACCGTGATCACAAAAGCCATGGTGTACCAGGACCTCCACCGTTCCTTAACGCATGGCATTGGAGTGGTGACGGTCCTGGCACGTCGCCAGTCCTTAAAAGGTTAAAGCAATATTTAAAGTGTAGGTTAAGGAGCCATGCTACACTTTTATAGCCTAACTAAGCAAACCAATTTAAAGTATAGAAAAATATATACTGTAGGACCCTGCTTTGCAAACAAATGTACTACAACACTGTGTTATGGTATCACAGTGCCTGTGATTCCTGTCAGTCTCATCTAGGACAGATACTGATTTGCTGTGTTGGTTTGGCCCGCCCCCTGGTGACCTTTTTATACTTGGCTAGCACAACTGTCAGGCGCCCTTTCGTGGTGTTTCTGTGCCAGTTACTGTTGCTGTGTTCCTGTGTTCCGGATTCCTGTGTACCGACTTGGCTTGTCTTGACTATTCTCCTGTGTTCCTGCTCGTGTATGACCCGGCTCGTCTGACTACCACCTTTGGATCCTGACCCGGTTTGGCTGACGTTCCTGCTTGTGTACGACCCGGCTTGTATGACTACCTTCTACGTGCTCCGACCCGGCCTGGCTGACTTTCCGCTCTGAAGAACGACTCCTGCTTTCTACAGTGACCTGTGTTCCAGTTGTCGCCGCCGCGACATTCCTATCTGCTGTTCCAGCTTTTGGTGTGACTGCCTTGCCTGGTGTACTCCGATCAGTGCAGTGCATTTTTCTTTGCAGAGTTGTGCGTACACGCGCCTCCCTCAGACTGCAGAGCCTTGCTATACCGCTGAAAAGCCTTGAGTAAATGTGCTAATTAACCCTAGCAGTGCCGCTGGCTTCCACTCTATCGCTAATCCTGTAAGAGTCTCTTTCTCAGTGAATACTACTGCTGAGCTGGCCGCTCTTCGTCGGCAGCTCCACACATCCTTGCAGAGTATTTACATCCGTTTGGGCCGGTTGGGCGCCTGAGACTCTCTCTCTTGTTCAGTGAGCGATTCCGCTTTACCGAGTGGTGGCAGGCACAGGCATCAGCATTCGTATTCCGGTAATCACGCCCGTGGGGGCTGTCGGCTCTAGCGTGTGCTATCCCGTTATCCGGTTAAGTCTGAGGAGGCTTGGCAGTTATCGCATTGAAGGCCGGTTCCAATCATGCCCGTGGGGGCCTTATGCACTTGCACTAGTTGATGCAGTTCCAGTAGGTACGCCCGAGGGGTCTACGGGGACTCTTGTGCTTCTTACTGAACACCGTGGCGGGGCAGTCCAGTATCCAGCCGGTGATAGTCCTGGTCTCCAGCATCAGCCTTATAACACCCTGGGCGTTCCAAACATCCACATCTGAGACTGACTGTTATCGAGGACTTAACCCCTGAGGGGTATACGCTATTCTATTACTGTGTAATTGTACTTATAAGTCATTTGTGCATTTACCATTATATCTATATATTATCTGTGTATATTTACCACCACTAGAGGGCGTGTTATTGCCTTATCTTATTTTAATAAAACTGTGTTCTTATTCACCCAATGGTCTGAGTGTCTTAAAAAACCGTGACAGTACGAAAGGGCCATGACCTCAGACGGTAAGGGTGAAAGTCAAACACAGAACATCCATTGGAGAATGGATGTTCATGAGCAGCGCATGGACCAATTGGCACTGGCTTTGCAGACGTTACTCGAACGTACAGTACATTTGGACAAGCCTAGTCCTAATCCGGTGGTCACCCCAGTCCTGACACCGGATAATCAGTCCATAGTCCCATCAGCCAGTTCGAAAGGGCTAACGGTATCTGCACCGTTACCGTTAAGGTATGATGGCGAGCCTTCCCTTTGCAGGGGATTTATTAATCAATTAGAGATATTTTTGGAGTTGGCACCCCAGGCATTTCCTAACGACCGTAGCAGGGTCGGTGTTATGATTTCTCTATTGACTGGCAAGGCATTGGCATGGGCGAATCCGTTGTGGGAGAATGCCAGACCCTGCACTCTGAACTTTAGAGAATTCATCAGAAAGTTCAGACGAGTGTTTGAGGTTCCTGGCAGGGCTGCCTCTGCTGCCAAAAGGCTGATGGAAATTCAGCAGGGCGAACGCACACTGGGCGATTATGCTATTGAATTCAGGACCTTGGCAGCAGAGGTGGGCTGGAACGAGGAGGCCTTACTAGCTGCCTTTACTCAGGGTCTCTCCGAGCAAATTAAGGACGAAATAGCAGCTTGTGATGTACCCAGTGATCTGGATGAATATATTGATTATGTCTTACTTATAGACTCTCGCATCCGAGAAAGACGGTTGGCTAAAAGGGCTAAAGTAAAAAAACTATGGCCAGACCAGCTTCCTTAACCCACCCACACCACCCGTTCTTCCTGAGCAACCAACCGATAATCCTGAACCTATGCAATTGGGGTTCACTAGGCTCTCTAAAGAGGAAAGATTACATCGTAGGAGGCAAGGTCTATGCCTTTATTGTGGCAAAGCAGGGCATCTGTTGCGCAATTGTCCAGTTCGGCCGGGAAACGAACGCACCTAGGGTACCTTGGGGGACAGGCCCTAGGTGGTGTAGAACAGTCCCTACATTCTAGTACCACTAAACCCACTATTCAGGTGGTCTTCGCTTGGGCGGACAAGGTTATCGAGGTCCTCGCATTGGTGGACGTCCAGGGCCAAGAAGAATATGAGGTGCAGAGCATTATTGATTCTAGGAGATTTAGAGGAAAGCTGCAATACTTGGTTCATTGGAAGGGCTATGGTCCTGAGGAACGTTCTTGGGTTGATCAAGGGGACCTCCACGCACCCAGATTACTACGCAGCTTTCACTCTAAATACCCTTCTAAACCCAGACCTCGAGCAGGGAGAGGGGGTCTTTGAGAGGGGGGTACTATCACAGTGCCTGTGATTCCTGTCAGTCTCATCTAGGACAGATACTGATTTGCTGTGTTCGTTTGGCCCGCCTCCTGGTGACCTTTTTATACCTGGCTAGCACAACTGTCAGGCGCCCTTTCGTGGTGTTTCTGTGCCAGTTACTGTTGCTGTGTTCCTGTGTTCCGGATTCCTGTGTACCGACTTGGCTTGTCTTGACTATTCTCCTGTGTTCCTGCTCGTGTATGACCCGGCTCGTCTGACTACCACCTTTGGATCCTGACCCGGTTTGGCTGACGTTCCTGCTTGTGTACGACCCGGCTTGTATGACTACCTTCTACGTGCTCCGACCCGGCCTGGCTGACTTTCCGCTCTGAAGAACGACTCCTGCTTTCTACAGTGACCTGTGTTCCAGTTGTCGCCGCCGCGACATTCCTATCTGCTGTTCCAGCTTTTGATGTGACTGCCTTGCCTGGTGTACTCCGATCAGTGCAGTGCATTTTCCTTTGCAGAGTTGTGCGTACACGCGTCTCCCTCAGACTGCAGAGCCTTGCTATACCGCTGAAAAGCCTCGAGTAAATGTGCTAATTAACCCTAGCAGTGCCGCTGGGTTCCACTCTATCGCTAATCCTGTAAGAGTCTCTTTCTCAGTGAATACTACTGCTGAGCTGGCCGCTCTTCTTCGGCAGCTCCACACATCCTTGCAGAGTATTTACATCCGTTTGGGCCGGTTGGGCGCCTGAGACTCTCTCTTTTGTTCAGTGAGCGATTCCGCTTTACCGAGTGGTGGCAGGCACAGGCATCAGCATTCGTATTCCGGTAATCACGCCCGTGGGGGCTGTCGGCTCTAGCGTGTGCTATCCCGTTATCCGGTTAAGTCTGAGGAGGCTTGGCAGTTATCGCATTGAAGGCCGGTTCCAATTACGCCCGTGGGGGCCTTATGCACTTGCACTAGTTGAAGCAGTTCCAGTAGGTACGCCCGAGGGGGCTACGGGGACTCTTGTGCTTCTTACTGAACACCGTGGCGGGGCAGTCCAGTATCCAGCTGGTGATAGTCCTGGTCTCCAGCATCAGCCTTATAACACCCTGGGCGTTCCAAACATCCACATCTGAGACTGACTGTTATCAAGGACTTATCCCCTGAGGGGTATACGCTATTCTATTACTGTGTAATTGTACTTATAAGTCATTTGTGCATTTACCGTTATATCTATATATTATCTGTGTATATTTACCACCACTAGAGGGCGTGTTATTGCCTTATCTTATTTTAATAAAACTGTGTTCTTATTCACCCAATGGTCTGAGTGTCTTAAAAAACCGTGACATATGGTTGGCAAGCAGAACCAGGAGTCAGACTATATAGTTAATATAACCGTTATTATGAGAATAATAACAGTAATGCAATATAATATATACACACAGTGGGTGATCGAAAAGGCGAGAACTGTATCAGGAATAGCAGCCTCCCAATATCACCACCACACTGTCCGAGACTAGGCCTCAGCCTGCTGGAGTCTCGTGGTAAGGTAACGCCCAAGAGTGATACTGACTCAGCCTGCAGTCAGTAGCTGGGAGTCTGCTAGACCCAGGTCAATACTAGGAAGGATGTCTGAATAACGGAATCAACCCTAGGAGTGAACAGACAGGGCCTTCTAGTAAGCGCCAGATCGGGTAGTCAGCCAGAGCCACAGGTTTGCACCAGATAAGATATCCACTGAAGCGATGGAATGCTGGATGCGCAGTGGACAGAGCCCCAGGTCAACACCAGAGTGGGTTGTCAGACATGCCTAGGTTATACACGGAGCGGGTAGTCAGCCAGAGCCACAGGTTTGCACCAGATAGGATATCCACTGAAGCGATGGAATGCTGGATGCGCAGTGGACAGTGCCCCAGGTCAACACCAGAGTGGGTAGCTAGACAAGCCTAGGTCATACGCAGAGCGGGTAGTCAGCCAGAGCCACAGGTTTGCACAAGAAAGGATATCTGAGCCAAATCGGAACGCACAAGGAGAATTGTCAGACAGAGCCACAGGTCAACACCAGAATGGATGGACAGACAAGCCAGTTCATACACAGGAATCAGGAATACTAGATAATGAACTGCTCAGAAGACCAACGTAAGGGTGACTGATACACAGGCCCATAGAGGTTTATAAAGGTGTAGGAGAAGGCGGGACCAATTAGGTCCCCCAGGCTGGGCCTATAACAGGCATCCAGGCAAGTGCCTGATTCAATGCTGCCAGTAACCAGGAACCAGACTAGGCTGCAGGCAGAGGAATTCTGCTAGTGATGCAGGAGCGTCCGTCCAGAACCCTGCTCCTGGCTGAATGGCACAGGCTGAGGTAAGGCACTGTGACACACCTCTAGAATAACAGTTATTCTATTGCATTCTATGGGAGAGATCAATAACTGACTATGGTTCTAATATAGAAAGCAATAGTAACTGCAAGGAGCTGACAACAATTCTCCACAGAATGTAATATAACAGCTCCATCATTTTGCTATAAATTGAATAGTTGTAACCATTTAATAAATACTGTGCTTGGAAAAGCCCTACAACATATTAGTATTTCCATAATACAATTTTACTGATTCTTAACAAATGAAAACCTGAACTTTTAAATTATATTGTTTCTTTCTATGTAAGTATTTGATTTATTGCCATTTATTAAACTTTTAACTCAAATGCATTGTTAATCAACTTTCTGTATAAGCTGTTTTAGTTATAGCTGTTTTACACTTTTAAAATGTCATTATTTTCTTAGTGTTTTACACTTGAAATGATTGTAATCAGAAGCTTATTGAGTAAGTAATAATTATATAAGATAACATTTTAAATACTTACATTTCTAGATATTCCACACCTTAAATTCTTTGTAATAATTATCTTATAAAATTGCTATTCTAGTTAAAGTGCATCATTTTTTCATTTCATACCGTAAAAAAAAGAACAAATATTCCATGAAATATATAGGTATTTCATGGAATATTGTAACTGAATTTTGCCAGTTGACTATAACATTGTGTATTTTGCTTTGTTTATTCAGTTTGTAAGTATGACTGTTTACCTCCCTTGGCTGTGTCCTGCCTTCATTTTAAGGCCTTGTGCAACCTAAGTCCTTTTTAACAAGCCTAGATATGCTGGATATACTGCAGATTTTCCATCAATAAAGACTTATTCTGTAAATATTTTTGCATCGCTGTTAACTCACTAGTTTTTAGGGATCTGCAAACATTTGGTTATTGCATCATTTTTTTTATCTCTTCTAATGATTAGAGAAAAATGTTGTAATTACTACTCTTTGATACTGTACACTTTAACGCTAATAAAAAATAATTTTGGTATATTTGTCTGCAGAGTCTATAACTCAAAGCACAGTACTATGACTTTTTTCCATATCATATCCCTTGACCCAAAAGGCTACTCTTTCATTATCTTGTGATTTAAGTAAAACGTCCATTTTGCACAGCATAGATGTTTAAAGCTTAACTACTGCAGCACTAGTGAGTGCCCGAAAACAAAGAATTAAATAAATTATAATACATTATATATGTTAATACCTAACAAGTTATGATAATATTCCAGTGTCTTGGTGGAAACCTGAAAAGCATTAATGAGGGGACACAAAGGATACGACATACGGAAATGGAAAGGCTAGACCAACACTGGTGGGCTCAGTGATTTGTGATTTAATCATCATAAAATTCCCTTAATGATGCTGAGCATTTCTGGTCGCTATTTAAAATAATTATTCCTTTGAGTTTTAGAATTAATCATATTCCCACCTGATTTTTTTTATTCTCAGTCATTCTCTATAAAAATAAGGTTCTAGAGATTAAACATATTTGTTTTCGGGAAATACTAGTAATAGGTTCATCCAGTATTGTGTGGAGTAAAGCAGCTTGATCATTTAAACATTATCTTCCTGTCTACCATACAAGGATCTATTCCTTCAGCAAAAATATCTGGTAAGTGTTGTTTGATAGTTTAATATCTCAAACTAATATGCTTTCAGTCCTACTTTTACCTGGGGTGCTTTCTCCCTTTGAAGATCTGAATCATAGCCCTTTTTTCATCATTATTACCACTTTGTATTAATTATTTTATCTTTATTCATACTAAATAAATACAATTATTCTTCAAAATAATTAACTATATGTCATTATAATAATGAATATAGATTTCAACTACAATACATACAATTTAACGCTTCTAATTTTTTTTTTATAATCAAGCCCACTAAATTCCACTCTGCTACATTTACCACTACTGCACAATTGTGAATACAAAATATCAAGAAAACAAAATAATGATGGATAATGACAGAGGCAAATGGGTTGAGAGGCCTTGTTCATGAGAGTTTACAAATGTTGGTAAGATAGCAAATGAAAGGTATCAGAGGCTCACGTTTTCTTTAAAGGGAAAACTTCATTAGGAAATTAATTTTATATTGAACAATAATACAAGTCTGTAGTATTGGTAATCAACCTAATCAGGTTATTTTGTCAGTTTTGTTAGTAATTGTATTTGTATTCAACTTTATTTCTACAAGCCTTCATACAGACACACACACACAGACACTGCAAAACCTATTGTAGAAGGTGTTGTATTCTCATAAACTACACAATGGCCCCCATATCTTTGGGGATATTTTTTTTCTAAAGCATCTTACATTCACATATTTCACTTTTTCATCTGCAGAAGACAGAAGATGGCAGATTATATAAACCAGAAGACAGAAGAGAGAAAATTGAGGAAGAAGGCTGATAGCAACTGACAAGGGTGGTGAAGACTCTGCTGGACATCAGGATTAATGGTAAGTGTTTATGGGCAGGGGCGTTTTTTTTATACCATAGTCAAATTCACCCTGTGAGTGCCAGTGAGGTAAGCATACCACACTGGCATTCATAGGGTTCATTCTACTAACATTTCACACATTTTGGGATTGCTTTGGATGTATTGATATGGGGCTTAGGGCCCCATATCAATACATCCACTGGTGACTTAGGTTTTTTTAGGGTTTTTTCCTTTTCAATTCCTGTGTCTGCACTTTTGAGATGTGTTAAGGGACACTGCATGTGCAGATTTTCAAACGTTAAAGTGGGTTCCTTAACCCTTTAAGGATCCATGACGGTCCAGGACCATCATGGCTTGTTTTCCATTAAGAACCCATGACGGTCCTGGACCGTCACAGAATTCTGGGCTACCCGCGTGGCTTCATGCCATTCGGGGAGTCTGGAATCGGATTCACGAAAAGAAAAAAATGGTCCGTGGTCCTTAACCCCTTAGTGACAGTCGCGTTCGTACGCGGCTGTCACGTTAACGCCCGCCTAACATTTTTTTTTTTCTTTAATGAAGTCCGGAGTCTCCGAGCGGCGTGCAGCCTCACGGAGACGTGGACTTCCGTGACTTACCAGGTACGTCCTCTGTCACTAAGTGACAGTTTTTGCGGGACGTACCTGGTAAGTCATATGTCGTTAAGGGGTTAAGTGACGGCCTTGGTCATTCGCAATCGGTTCTTAAGGGGTTAAATATCTTAGTGCTAACACATGGAATTGAATGCCATATTTCAGTATTTTGTTGTGTGTCAATGGATACAAAAGGCAGCAAGATTAGCACCCGAGGTAGTTTTATTTTATCAGGTATTTCTTCATAGCACAGGTTATTGCATTGCTTACAGTGCTTAAAGAAATGCCGTTGGCTGTTTTATTTTGGAGTATGGGTTAATTGAATCTAGGCCTAAGAGAGATACTGTAGCTGTCAGGTTTTAGATGTTTTTCCTTCAAGCAAATCATTACAAATGCCACATGTTCAATACATAAAGGTCCGTGTATTCAAAAGAAAAGTGGAAGAATAGCGGAGAACTGGAAAAATTCCCACTGATTTAAATGGGGATTTTAAAATACTCATTTAAATCAATGAGACTTTCTGAAACGTTTATTTGGACCATAAGCTCTTCTGAGCATGACACACCCACTTTTGTTCACATGTGTTTACATTTCTGTTGTCATCAATCTTTGGAGAAATAATATGTGTGAAGTAATCTCTGTGAAATAATATGTGTTAAGATGGCCCAGAAATTGGCTACATCATAATCAGTAATTGTGTTTTTAATAAATGAAAAGAAAGATAATTATTACTTCCATCCATATATTTTGAGTCTGTTTATGTATGTCAGTAACTGAGCAACAGGTATTGAAGGGAGTTGGCCTTGTGTTGTTTGTTCTTTATTCCTAGGGCACATTTAATAAACCTGTTATTATGCTGAAAAGCCTGGCCATCAGATATCTATTTTTGTACAGAAAGCAATACAGTAGGATTTCATTCTACAACTGCTCAAAAGAGAATATTAGAGAACTGGAGAGGGTACAATGAAGAGCAACAAAATTAATTAGGTGAATGGAGGATTTGACATATGAGCTATGACTAGACAAACTTGGTTTATTTACTCTAGAGAAAAGATAACTAAGAGGAGATCTTATCACAATGTACAATTATATGAGAGGTCAATACAAAGATCTATGTGGTGAGCTATTCATTACAAGGCCTGATCAAATAACCAGGGGACACCCCTTGAGATTAGAGGAAAGGAGGTTTCAACTTCAGCAAAGGAAGGGTTTTTTTTCAGTAAGTTCTGTTAAATTATGGAATTCCTTGCCCAAGGAGGTGGTTAGGGCAGATACAATGGATACATTTAAGAGAAGATTAGATACATTTCTGTTGAAAGGGAACATACAAGGTTATAGTAACATAGTAAATTAGGTTGAATAAAGACACAAGTCCATCAAGTTCAACCTTTGCCTCATACCCCAGTGACTGAGAATTTTATAGCTTTCCTGCTACCAAATTAATTAGTCTTTATCAGACCTTCCTGATCTGCCTACTAATAAACAGTATATCTCTGTATGTTCCCTTTTGAAAGAAATGTATCTAATCTTCTTGTGACGGATACCCGTACTCAGACTGAGTAGCTCTACCAAAACTGTGCTTCCTTAAAAGGATAGTAATACTTAAATATTACTAATCCCCATACTGTAGCCATGGTAAAAAGAATTTAATTGTCCCCAGTGTCATATCTCAATCATTTATGGTTTGAGAGATAACTGTACGCAAAGTTTCCCCCTCCCTCCCCCTTCCCTGAAGTTAGCGTTGTTGCTGACTGCAGGAATATCCGATCTTATTTGAATCAGACGGCTCTGCAGCAGAGCCAAGATTGCGTTAGTAAAAAATAATTATTTCATTGAAACGGTCTTCTACATGTTATTGGTTTGCAAGCTATACCCTTCTCCAGGGTGGTCCATAGTCTGTGGGCAGGAGGCTGGCCCTCAGCCCTTTCCAGGAGCCCCAGTGATAGACGGTTCTGTCACATTTCTCCCCCCTTCTGAAGGGGACTGACCCAGGAGGAGACCCCAAACGGGTTGACTCCGCAGTCAGTCAGCTCAACTGGCCCATCAATGCCCTCCCAAAATTGGTTTTCCATCCAGCCTGCCATTCCAAAAGCTATACTCACCCGACCAACCTCTCCCTCTCCCTCAAAATATAACTTCTGCTGGGGAGAAGTGCCAGCTGCGCCTTCTCCCTGGAGTCCTCTCAGTCGTTGGAGAGTAGAGGCAGGATGGCTGGGGAGACAGGGTAGCTGGAGAGGACATTGGTCCCACTCTCCAGGGCAGGAGCAACAGAGCCACTGGTGAGGACCTTGGTCCCACTCACCAAGGCAGGGGCAACAGAAGGGCCAGTGAGGATTGTACTCCCCCTCACCAGGCCAGGGGTATCAGAGCCACTGGAGAGGACCTTGGCCCCATTCCCCAGGGCAAGGGTAGCAGAGACACTTGAGAGGACAATTGTCCCACTCTCCAGGGCAGAAGTGACAGAGCCGCTGGAGAGGACAGGGGTCCCACTCTCCAGGGCAGGGGATTAAGAACCGGTGGAGAGGACAGGTGTCCCACTCTACAGGGCAGGGGTGACAGAGTCATTGGAGAGGACAGTGATCCCACTCTCCAGGGCAGGTGTGACAGAGTTACTGGGGTGGATGTTGGTCTCACTCCCCAGGACAGGGGCAACCGAGCCACTTTCCGTGCTTGCTGCTGGGTGGTCACAGGACAAATCTCTGGGGGTACATCCATGAGAAAAGAAGAAGTCAGGCAACCTAAGTCATTGCCTAGTAGAACTTCTGCGGGGAGGCTTGTCATGACTCCCACCTCCACCTCTTGGGGTCACACCCCCCAGTCCAAATGGACTCTATCCATAGGGATCCACATCACAGTGCCCCCAGCCACTCGGACTGCTACTGATCGGCCTGTACATTCTGCAGGGGCCACCAATTGGGGTTGAACCAGGGTGATGGTGACTCTTTATTGCAGAACACACAGGGTTTATACACACACATAACTGCATTATCAACACATCTTGGAATGCAATAGGATACACCCCACTGCAAACCACATATGGAGAGACAATGGGGCCAGTGGTGGAGGGGAACATAATACAAAGAGGAACAATGGGAACAATACACAAGTTATACAATGGGAGTAAACATACTGTGTGATGGAACAATGGGTAGGTGGCGACAGGATACAATGGGGACAGACATGAGTGAATTAAATATACAGTGGGGTACAAGTGTCACAGAGGGGCCAGAATACATAAAACAGGATAATGTATTTTCTGTTGAAGAATCTTTTACACCTTCCAAAGTAATTACAGTCTTTTGGGAGGTCTGGTATCCTTTGGCCTGACAAGGCTGGGGAAAAGGGCTCACTGGGGAAATAAAGTGACCAGGGGAAAAGGGGACAATCACCTCCCTTGGCAGGAGTAGGGACTCTTAGGGGAAGCTATACCCTGTTCCAGGGTGGTCTAAAGTCTGTGGGCAGGAGGCTGGTCCTCAGCCCTCTCCAGGAGCCCCAGTGATGGAGGGTTATGTCACACTTCTCTTAAATGTATCCATTGTATATGCCATAACCACCTCCTTGGGCAAGGAATTCCACAGTTTAACAAACCTTACTGTAAAAAACTCCTTCCTCTGCTGAAGTATGAAGTCATTTCCCCTAATCTCAAGGGGTGTCCCCTGGTCACCTGATCAGGTTATACTTTATATTAGTAGCCAACTTATTTGGTAGCAGGAAAGCTATAGAATTCTCATGTCACTGGGTTATGAGGCAAAGGTCGAATTTGATGGACTTTTTTTTTTTTTTACCAAATTTACAATGTTACTATAAAAGATATGATAATAAGAGTTCAAAATATATTGCAAGGAATCACTCTCTCATCCCTCCTCCGTCCCTTTTGCCGCTCTGACACAGCCACCTGTCCTCTGCCTATTCACCTCTCTAGGACTGCCTTGCCTCCTCCATCCCTTTCACCACAGTATGGGTAGTAAAGGTGGTAAAAGGGAAGGCGGAATGGTGGCAGTCCCAGACTGGATAAAGAGCAGAGGTCAGGTGGCTGTCTCAGAGCTGGGAAAGGGATGGAGTAGGGGTAGGAAAGTGATTCCTTGCAATATATTTTGAACTCTTATTATATTTTTTTTAATAATATTCTCTTTTGAGCAGTTGTATAATAAAATCCTACTGTATTGCATTCAGTAGAAATACATATATCCGACGGCCAGGCTTTTCTTCATAATAACAGGAATAAAACACAAACAACACAAAGCCCACTCTGTCAATAACTGTTTCTCAGTTACTAACATACATACACACACACTCACAATATGGATGTCAGTAATAATTTTCTTTCTGTACATTTATTAAATACACAATTACTGATTATGATGTAGCCAATTTCTGGGCCATCTTAGCACATATTATTCCATAGAACTCTCCATAGATTGGTGACAACAAAAGCGGATTTGCCATGCAAGGAAGAGCTTACAGTTCAAACACAACCTCCAGTCAGTATCTTTACTCTTTGAGTGCCATAGGGGCTTGTAATGCACATCACTATGGCACTCAAAGGATTAAAGGGATAGTAATACTTTGTTTTAACTTTATTTTATTTTGTAGGCATTAAAAAAACATGAAGAATGATATAAGTCTTATCTCTCAAACCTTTATGGTTTATGAGATATTCACAAGCAAAGTTTCCCTCTCCCGCCCCTTTTACCTAGTGTAAGCCATCTCTTCTCAGATGTGGAATCCAGTCTATAGACCAGACAGATAACTGCAAGGGACAGTCTTCTTCCTATGAGAACAATGAAGGCCCTGCCCGCCTTAACAAGTTTTTCAGCTTTTTCCCTTATCTTAATTGTCCCTCTCTGCATTCTACCTGGGCACCTCCCTTCTGCTCTGGCTGAACAGTGTGACATCAGTAAAAGGGGTGGGAGGGGGATACTTTGTCATTGAATTACTCTGGAACTACAACTCTGACAAAATTGAAATAACACTCTTCAAAGTCCAAATACCATGATGATTAATTAGAGCTGCTTTTATTATGAAACATTACTATCCCTTTAAGGGAGGGCAGCTGTTTGTGGTTCTGAAGCCTGAGATTATCCTCTCTATTCCCCCACTGAGCAAGTTGGGAAGAAGAGAGGATGTTCTCAGACTTCAGGGTTGTCTATTGTTAATGATGTGTAAGGGAGGGCATCCCTTACACATCACTAGCAGTTTTGCAGCCCTGTGTGGTAATGGGGAACTTCTTCTCGCTTCCCCTTGCATCCTTAATTCTTAGTGCATATGATGATGTGTGTCTCCATCGCCAAGGTGATTTGTTCCTCACACATCACCAGGCACACATCACTACAGCATTGCACCATAGTGCATCTCCCCCATGCTGTTAGACCCGTTGAAGAGAAGCAAAGGGGATTTCAGGTATATAACATTTTTCTTAATGTATTTAAACATATTATTTTAAATGCAGACAAATGGAACTGATGAACCAGACATCAGAAGCTGAACTTATACTTGAGGGAATCACAAACATCCCACAGCTAAGGATTATCCTCTTCATCATATTCCTCATGTTTTATGTCTTCAGTTTATTAGGGAACTTCAGCATTGTTACTTTGGTAATTACCAGTCGCTGTCTCCACACCCCAATGTACTTCTTGCTGGTTAATCTTTCTTTCTTGGACTTCTTCTACTCATCCACTACAGTCCCAAAGTTGTTGGCTGGTTTAGTGATGGAAGACAAAAGAATATCCTTTCAGGGCTGTATAGCCCAGTTGTATTTCTTTCATTTCTTTGGAAGTACAGAGGCTCTGCTTCTTACTTCCATGTCTTATGACAGGTACATTGCTATTTGTAACCCACTAAGATACCATGTTCTCATGGCATGGAGTGTTTGTATCCAACTAGCTTCCTGTTGCTGGCTTATTGGCTTTATCTATTCATTGTCGCACACAATTTTAACATCCAAGTTACCTTTTTGCAAAATGAACAAGGTCACTCATTTTTACTGTGATATTAAACCCCTTCTAAAGCTGGCCTGCACTGATACTAATTTGAATGAACATCTAGTGTCCATTATATCTGGTTTTGTAGCTGTTAACACATTTGTAATAATTGTTATCTCCTACATTTTCATAGGTACCCATCTTGTAAATTTACGCTCCAACCAAAATCGGAGTAAATCCTTCTCCACATGCTCTTCACACCTGACTGTTGTTTTACTGTATTTTGTGACAGCCTTTTGCACATATCTTGGACCAAATAATGAAAAGTCACTAGAGCGGGACAAACTAAGTGCTATACTTGTAACAGTCATTACCCCAGCATTAAATCCTATTATCTATGCACTGAGAAACAAAGACGTAAAGAAAGCCATTACAAAAGTATTCCTTGGAGATCATATTTGCAAATAAATTGCTGTTTTACAAGATCTTTGCTCTCTCTCTCTCTCTCTCTTCTGATGTTATTTACAAAATACTCTTGCACGTATAACCCAAATAAATGCAAAACATGTTTTAATATTTTGTGTTCTTACAGTGAAGCATTATTAAATTAAAATAAAGACCAAGGTACAAAGTTTGGTGTTTACAACTCCAAATCTATATTTTATTTTAATTGACTTTAGTACCACTTTATTTGTGAATACTATCCTAAATAAGTGTCTTATCCTTTGAAAATCAAAACTAAATAAAAAGACTTCTAAACAGTGTTAAAATTGCTGGTAATATATGTATATCCTAATATATAAAAGTCCAGATGGATGTTTCTCCGATGCAGTCATGTGCAGTAGAGACTGCCCGAACGCAGTCAAATGCAGTCAAACTCTCCTGTGATGCTTTGGTTGATAGCTCAATGACTTCAGTCACTCACAGCAACACGCACCACTAGCCAATGAAAGAGGAGAACATTTGCACAATGGTCCTCATTGGCTGGCTGGTGCGTGTGAGAGCCAGCATTGCAACACATGGATGGATTGCGAGTGAGTGTCACAGAAGGCAGTCTAGGTGCAGTCACGATGGAAGGAACAGACTCCTAGGTATATGGCGGCAAACTGCAGCTTTCAAGCACTTGGTGGACAACAACTCCCATCACCCTCAGCCTTCGTGTTGGACACTGTCACGGTTTTTAGATGAACACTCAGACAGGATGGTATGGTTAAAATGACTTTATTGAAAAAGAGCATCCAAGGAATAAGGCCCTGGGGCCCACAAGGCAGATCACACAGTGCTATACAATACACAATAGCAACAGGTCTGCAGTACTAGAATAGGTGGACTGGCACAACAGGTAAACAGCTAGTAGAGAGACTCTGGCAGGATAAGTGAGGTTGAAGGCAACCCGTTGGAGAGCTGACCAGGTGAGCATACACCGGAGGAGCACGTGAAACGGAACTGGCACTGCCCAGACACCTGGGCACCAAACCCTGAGGAACGAGGCAACTCTGACCCAGACTGTATGATATGGCAACGAGGCAATTCTGACCCAGACTGTATGGTATGGCAACGAGGCAACTAGAACCAGATACGGTCTCCAAATACCGGGCAACCGTGGAAGGGCAGCACTACCTTCAAGGGTAACTGAGACCAAGGTAGCTGCTAGATACAGACCCTAGAACGCTAGGAGTGGATCGAGGCGACAATAGGCAGCTGTAACACAGCCAGTGACCATGTAACCTGCAGGATGGAATGTATAATGCTGGCTCTAGCTCGAGGTACTACAGAGAGCAGTGTAAGCCCTTTCCTGGACTCTCCAGGTATCCACAGGGTTAATGGTAAACGCCCAGCGACTTACTGAAAAACTCCCAGAGGGAGTGAGCACAGCGTAACAGGTAGGAAGGCCACAGGGAGAGAGATCAGAGTAACACAGTCAGTGTTAGAACACCTGTACTGGTACTTCGAATGTGCACACTGCTAGCAGCGGTTAAGGAGCAGCTTAAGCCCAAGCTTAGCCTTTGGTCGACAAGAAATAGCGCCACGCGGCGCACCACTACATACAATGCAATGTATCACAATGACCACCAGGGGTCGCCCAGACACAAACGGACATGGTTGGTACCGGAGCCCATTAGCAAAACCAGAGACAGTAACTGAATGGAATAGCGCCACCAATGGCCAGCCCTGGAGCGGGTCCAAAGGCCGGATACAGTCGACAACGGAGCAGGTCACAGTCTGATGTGGTCAGACACGGAGCAGATCACAGCCAGAAATAGACAGCAACAGAGCAGGTTCTTCAGCCAGATCCAGTCAGCAATGGAGCGGGTTCTCATCCAGGATACAGTCAGCAATGGAGCGGGTTCTTCAGCGAGGATACGGTCAGCAACGGAGCAGGTTCTCAGAAAGGACACAATCAGCAACGGAGCAGGTTCTTCAGCCAGAATACGGTCAGCAACGGAGCTGGTTCTCAGCCAGGATACAGTCAGCAACGGAGCGGGTTCTTCAGCCAGAATACGGTCAGCAACGGAGCGGGTTCTCAGCCAGGATACAGTCAGCAACGGAGCGTAGAACAGGAACTCCGGAACAAAACTCGTAGTCAGGCAGGCCAGGTCATACACAAAACAGCAAAGTGCAGAATAGACTCAGGAACTCGTACACCACGAAAGGGCGCCTAAGGGAGGACATTCCAGGGTATATAAAGGCAAGACCAGTGTATGCAATTAAGCCCAGCCAATCAGAAGGCAGCAGAGAATAACAATGTCACCGCTCAGCAACAGAAGCACGGGCACCGTGATAGACAACAACTCCCATCAGCCTGTAAGCTGAGGATGATGGGAGTTGCTGTCCAACACTGATTATGCTTCCTTGATTTTCTGCACCAAAATAAGAACAAAGCTTGACTGGCAAACTTCTGACACATTTTATATACAGTATGTGCCTATTTGTACACAAATATTAACACTCTGAAATGTCTTTCTTCACTTTGGCCCATGTACACGGACTTTTACACTAGTATATTTTATTTATATATATATATATATATATATATATATATATATATATATATATATATATATATATATATATATATAATTCCAGTCCAGGTTTTGGTAAGCACACCCAAAGAAAAAACACACATTTAAAGTTGCTGGAGTGCAACCAATTTTGACCAAAATAGCTAAAAGCAAAAGTACAATTCCAGTCCAGGTTTTGGTAAGCACACCCAAAGAAAAAACACACATTTAAAGTTGCTGGAGTGCAACCAATATATATATATATATAATATAATATATGTGTGTGTGTGTGTGTGTGTGTGTGTGTGTGTGTGTGTGTGTGTGTGTGTGTGTGTGTGTGTGTGTGTGTGTGTGTGTGTGTGTGTGTGTTTGACTGGTACAGGGGTTACTGCTTGGTAGACTGAGGGTTAAGTGATTTATCCAGCCAGACAAAAAGATAATAACTGCATTTATTAGAGAGGTCACAGCACACAAACATAGGACAACAATTACAGGCAAAACAAACAGGGGTAAAGCATAAAAACTACACACTTCTGCTGTTCTCTTCTTGGTGTGTCAGCAAAGTTGCACAGGTTTCCAGGGGTTCCACATAATAATCCCAGTCCATTTAGCTTTATACTGGTGTTTACACATAGTCCCACTAGAGGAAAGAGTGGGCACCCCGCCCACTATGCATGGTGCTGGATTGCACAAAGTTTCTTGGTACCTTTTAGTCCTGACAGAGGTTTTGGAGAAGGCATCCTAAGAGATTATATTCACAGTCACTTTCCATATTCTTGGGCCATAGCCACCAAAGTATAGCTTAATGTCCATCTTCCTTGTTATGGGAATATCAGGTTACTTTCTGTGGCTGCAGCAGCCTCAGCTTAGCTTACAGCACACAACTGAAAGGGGCATCTGGCCACTTTAGTGCCCACTGACTAACTCTTCCAGTGAAGGCACTCAACAGTCCCAGCTTCCCCAGTACTCCTTTAGAAAGCACATGGACCAGTCCAATTCCACACTGGCCCCAGGCCTCCCTCCATTCTAGGGAGGCCTGCTCCTGTGCTACTCCATTCTCTTCTCTCTCTCTCTCTCTCTCTCTCTCTTCCCTTAGGCTTCCTTCTACCCACCCCCCTACAGGATCTGATGTCACAGCCACCATACCAGGTTTGTTTTGCTTAGCCTGATGTAAGGGGGAAAGGGCACACATTCCACTCACAGATTTGCCCTACCCCCTTCTATCTGACCCACACTGGGCTATCTCATAACACAATCTCTTTGGTCAGCTAGACTGGATGGCACCATCCCTCTGTACATCATACACACTAACCAACCCATTCAATGCTGGTAAATGGCCAACACTCTCTAATGCATGCACACACAGGTGACATTAATGTTTTCAAGAATGGGAACACGTGAAGGCAATGGAGATCCCTGAAAACAGTCAGGGATCATTCTCAGGGGGGCAAACGTTCAGTCACAATATATATATTCATGGGTGGGTGAAAATTGTAGGCTCAAAAGTAAAAAAGGCAAAATACCTCTGAGTGGGACATTTTTGGGAAAAGAGCAGATTCTGAACTTTTCTGAATTTAGCTCATTACATTGTATTCATTGGTAGGCCTGAATCCCCACCACACACACATGCACGCACACACAGCAAGTTTCCCTTCTGGTTCCACAGGTATAAGATAAATGTGGTTTCAGGTTCCCGCAGCATCTCATTCTAGTGAGAGAGAGGAAGCAGCATAATTTTTGAAAGAGTTAGTATAGGCAAATACCTCAACGTTGGAGTGTAGTTAAAGAATCTAGTGGCCAGGCAATTTCTTCTGTGTCCTATCCCCAGCTCTTTTATAATGGGTATGTCTCCACCCATCTGCTGGGGTAGGACCAATCAAAGTGAATATAAGGTAGTAGGGCTGCAACTAACGATTATTTTGATAATAGATTAGTTGTCCGATAATTTTTCCGATTAATCGGATAAAAAAAACAATATGCTAATTTTTCATTATTTAAAATGATTTAATGAACAAACTGAGTGTTAAAAACAAACAGCAGAATAAAAAAACTTTACACATTTAACATGCGTCATTGTTATTATTTTACTATGAGGTCTATGCACCTCTCTTTCTCCCCCTTGCACCTCTATTTCTCCCCCCTTGTACCTCTTTCTCCCCCCTTGTACCTCTCTTTCTCCCCCATGTACTTCTTTCTCCCCCCTTGTACCTTTCTCCCCCTTGTGCCTCACTTTCTCCCCCTTGTGCCTCTCTTTCTCCCCCTTATGCCTCACTTTCTCCCCCATGTACCTCACATTCTCCCCTATGTACTTCTTTCTCCCCCATGTGCCTCTTTCTCCCCATGTGCCTCTTTCTCCCCCATGAACTTCTTTCTCTCCCTTGTGCCTCTCTTTCTCCCCCATGTACTTCTTTCTCTCCCTTGTGCCTCTCTTTCTCCCCCATGTGCCTCTTTCTCCCCCATGTACTTCTTTCTCTCCCTTGTGCCTCACTTTCTCCCCATGTACTTCTTTATCCCCCTTGTGCCTCACTTTCTCCCCATGTACTTCTTTATCCCCCTTGTGCCTCTCTTTCTCCCCCCTGTACTTCTTTCTCCCCCTTGTGCATCTCTTTCTCCCCCTTGTGCATCTCTTTCTCCCCCATGTGTCTCTTTCTCCTCCCTTGTACTTCTTTCTCCTCCCTTGCACCTCTCTTTCTCCCCTTTGTACCTCTAGACTGTCACTGTCGCTCTCCTTCTCATTGCTGCGTTGAGTTGGCGGGCTAGGGGGGTAATCTGAGTGGCATACGGTCCCCTGTGGCTGGCTTTGAGTTCCCTCCTGCCCGTCCGCATCATCACGCGCCCCTGCGGGCGTGATGACATACAGATGGGGAAGAGGGCAGAGGAACCGGAAGAGAAGCGCTTGCTGCCAGACAGTAATAATCAGTCTGCTGGCAGCAAGCGCTTCTCTTCTGGTGCCTCTGCCCTCTTCCTCCTCTCTGTCTGTATGTCATCATGACCCGCAGGGGCACGTGATGATGCGGGAGGATGGATCTTGTCATATTGACACTGGCGGCAGCAGTCTGGGGCTGCAACTAATCGATTATGAGAATCGTTGACAACGATTCTCATAATCGATTTTATATCGATAATATCGATTAGTTGTTGCAGCCCTATAAGGTAGTCTCCCTCTCCCATCTGGTAGTCTTTTTGGTCCTACCAAGCTGGGTGTAGGGCTGTTAGCCTTGCGCCGTTTGTTAGGAATGAGAGCTCCTTTCTATTTATTTTGTTCTTTTAAAAAAATAACCTACCTGGCCGCATTACAGTGCCACCAATCCAGAGGCCGAGTCCCTCTGCAACAGTGCTAGGAGCGGGCGTCTGTGTATCTCCCTGTGTTTCGGCTTCCACATTGTGCACAGCCGTCAGAAAGGGACCAGAAGTCAGTCAAGCACTTCAGCGCATGCTCGGTTCACATGCGTTCCACTGCTGGAGCGCATTTAGTTTGTGAGCTGCTACAGGACTCCATGGGCATGTGTAGGGAACCGAAAGTACAAGTAAGCAACTTTTTTACCTGTTTTGCGCAGGAAAGGGATGTTCTTATATGTCTATTTAAGAATTTGTTACACAGAACAGTGTCTCTTTGTGCGTTTAGGTCAGAGGCAAGGGGTAGCTTCTCATGTTCTATTATTATTATTTTAATATAACTTATTAAAGTCTGATTTTAGGAAGTTTATGATGTCTACCCCTACTAAACAGTCCTCTAAGGACACGCCTCCCTCAGACATCACCCCTAAGAAGGATAAGTCAACTCCTAAGCCCAAGATGTGTTCTTCATGTGATAAAAAGATTCCCATTTCAGATAATGCCAAATTATGTCAGGATTGTCTTAAAAAAGCAGCAGAACAAGACATGCAGTTCCAGGACGTTTTATCATGGATAAAGACATCCATGTAGGATACCTTTTCCACCATGATAGAAGCATCTGTTCCCAGGAAGCGTGCACGACTAGAAGATCCTGATGAGGGAACATCAGTCAGGTTGGAAGATTTGGAGGAGGGAAGTTTACAAGAAATAATATCAGGATACTCCTCCTCTGAAGAAGGGGAAATTCCAGAAGAAACAGGTTCATTTAATCTAGATCATATGGACTCTTTTTTAAAGAGTATGAGAAAAACATTGGGCCTTACCGATTCTCAGCCACAATTGGGAGTTCTAGATGCAGCCTTCCTAGGTAACTGCAAAATTCCTCCAGTTTTTCCGGTTCATCATTCCATTTCAGGACTAATAAAATCTGAATGGGAAAAAGGAGATAAAAGGTCTGGAGTCACTAAGAAATTCTCCAAGATATACCCCTTTTTAGAGGAAGATATCAAGGCCTGGTCCCCCCCCCCAAGGTTGATGCGGCTGTAGCCCATATAGCCAGAAAAAAACATAATTCCTATGGAAGACGGCTCGTCCTTAAAGGAACCACATGGACAGAAGAATGGAGTCAGTCTTAAAGAAATAATTTTCTCTAATTGGACAAGACCTACAGTAAGATCAGCAACTGCCTTGGCCTGTGTAACCTAACCAGGACAGTCCGAATATGGTTAAATCAACTGTAAGAGAAGATAGAATCTTCTGTTTCTCTCTCAAAATTAATTAAAGAAGTAGCATCAATCAAACAAACAGTAAGTTTTACTTGTGATGCCTCCCTAGATATTATCCAATTAGCAGCCAGAGCTTTATGGCTACGTTCCTTGGGAGCAGACACTTTATCAAAAAATAAATTCATAGCTCTTTCCTTTTCAGGAAGCATGTTATTTGGTGAACACCTTGAGGAGATAGTTAAAAAGTTAACTGGTTGGAAAATTTCTTATTTGCTGCAGGAGAGAAGGCCCAGATTACCAACAAGAACAGTTGGATTAAATTCCAGAAGGCAACATTTTTGAGACCCAAGAACATCTCAAACCGCAAGATATGATAAAAAAAAACAATTCTCATCTCAAGGATCCATGGGAGGCTTCAAAAAGGATCCTTCCTATAAATTCATTACCAAAAGAGATCCCCAATGAAGTAAGGAGGGCTTTGTCTCCCAGCCCAGTAGGAGGTCGACTGGGATGTTTTCTCCATGCTCGGCCATCGGATCCAATTCCGGACAGATGGGTACACCAAATCTTGGAGACAGGGTATCCACTGGAACTCAGACTCATTCCCAGGACCAACCTAAGAAAGAAGTCAAAGATGTCCTCAGATCCCATCAAGGCATTGCAGATCAAGCAGGCAATTCAAGACTTCTGTGATAGAGGCAGTTCCTCTTGCCCAAAAGACTTTGGGAATTTATTCAGTTTTGTTTTTGGTTCCAAAAATCTCTGGTGGGGTCAGAATGATTCTGGACCTAAAATTCCAAAATTCCTTTATCAAATATTGTTGATTCAAGGTGGAGTCAGTAGCTTCTGTCCTAAAAGCAATTCCAGAAAAATCTTTCCTGATGACCATAGATTTAAAGGATGCATATCACCACATTCCAGTCCTGTGATTGCACAGGAAGTACCTGAGGTTCTGCCTAGAAAACCAGTATTATCAGTTCAAGGCTCTCCCCTTCAGCCTTTCCTCAGCGCACAGGGTGTTTACCAAGGTATTGGCAGTTTCCCTCCAGATTCTGAGAGAGAAGGGGATATGTGTAATTCCTTATCTAGACGACCTGTTGATCCAGACAACAGGGTGCAGACCACACCACTCACAGCCTACGGAGCCTTCAGGAGCAAAGTTGGCTCATAAACCTTCAGAAGAGCCAGCTGACTCCAATCCAAACTATCACCTTCTTGGGAATGATAATAGACACCTCCAAGGGGATGGTCTACTTGACAGCAGAAAGGATTTCCAAGATCCAGACGAAAGTCAGGAAATTCAAAAAAGAAATCTTACTTATATCACAAGATTACATGAAGCTATTAGGAGTTCTCAACTCTTCCATTCAAGTAATCCCATGGGCAAGATTTCATCTAAGGCCACTGCAAAACTACGTTCTATCAGTTTGGGACAGTAAAAGTCAGAACAAACTGCAGAAGAATCTTTACCAGAAGAGGTAAAAAAGAGCCTTGTCTGGTGGTCCAGCAGCAAGAACCTCTCAAAGGGAGTCCCCTTAAGACAACCAGTATGGGAAGTGGTGACAACAGATGCCAGCCTCACAGGTTGGGGCTACTCTAATCTCTCAAGGAAGATGGTTTCTAGCAGAGTCTTGACTACTCATAAATGTGTTGGAATTAAGGGCAGTGGCAAACTGTCTCAAACAATTCAAATCTCAGATTCTCCAAAGATCAGTCATAGTCCACTAAGACAACTCGGCAATGGTAATTTACTTAAAAAATCAAGGCGGTACCAAGAGAAAACTCTACTGAAAGAAGTCAGGAAGATTCTCTCTTGGGCAGAAAAAAATCTGAAATCCATAACCGCATCACACATCTCAGGAAAAGTAAACTGGCAAGTGGATTTCCTGAGCAGAACATACGTAGATCAAGAGGAATGGTCCCTGAATCAGGGAGTTTTCCTTTGGATCACTAGGAAATGGGGTCAACCAGAAATAGACCTGATTGCGTCAACCCAGAACTCAAAGTGTCAAAGGTACTTTTCAAGGTGGCAGGATCCAGCAGCCCTAGGACAGAATGCGATGATATGGGAATGGTCATTTCATCTGGCGTATGTGTTTCCTCCCATTCCGGTCCTTCAAGATGTATTAAAAAAGATAATTTCAGACCAGACGGAAGTCATTCTAATCACTCCCCATTGGCCAAAAAGAACTTGGTACTTGGTACTTGGTACTCAAAGTGTCAAAGGTACTTTTCAAGGTGGCAGGATCCAGCAGCCCTAGGACAGAATGCGATGATATGGGAATGGTCATTTCATCTGGCGTATGTGTTTCCTCCTATTCCGGTCCTTCAAGATGTATTAAAAAAGATAATTTCAGACCAGACGGAAGTCATTCTAATCACTCCCCATTGGCCAAAAAGAACTTGGTACTCGGCTCTGATGAAATTATCAATTCAGCATCCATTATCTCTACCTCTGAGGGAGGATCTGCTGAGCCAGGGGCCACTGTATGACCCGATACCAGCCTTCTTAATCTTGGAGGTTGAGCGGAAGATCTTACTTCAGAAAGGATTATCAACACCAGTCGCTGCTATGATTGCTTCAGGCAGAAAGACTTCTACTTCCTCCATCTATTGCAGAGTTTGGAGGGTATTCATATCCTGGTGTATTGAAAAATGTCTAAAGTTATTAGACATCAATGTAGCTAGGATCCTAGATTTCTTACACCTAGGGTTTGAGAAGGGACTTAAACCATCATCTATTTAAGTTCAGCTATCAGCACTCTCAGCCCTCCTATGTAAACAGTTTGCTGATGATTTCCTGGTAAGAAAATATATCGGAGCAATTGAGAAATCCAGACCTCATATTAGAGAAATAGTTCCTCCTTGGGACCTGAATTTAGTGTTAGAACAATGCATTACCTCTCCAGTGTTTGAATCTTTGGAATCAGCTTCCATTAAAGCCTTAACTTACAAAACAATCCTACTTACGGCCATTACCTCTGCTAGAAGAGTTGGCGAACTACATGCTCTGTCCTGAAAATCCTCTTACCTGGTTATCCATCAGGATAAGGCAGTACTTAGGTTCAAACCTTCCTTTAGGTTTAAGGTAGTATCCTCGTTTTACCTGAATCAGGATATTGCCCTTCCCTCTTTTTGTCATAATCCTCAGAATGACAAGGAGAAGGAGTTTATCAAACTGGACCTAGTACACTGCGTACACTGCGTATCTTGTTATTTAACTATGACTAAGGAGTTCAGAAAGACATATTGCCTATTTGTCTATTTCTTTGGGAAATTTAAGGGATCCCCTGCTTCTAAGATGGATCTCACAATGTATTAGTCTAGCCTATCTAGAAGCTAAGCAGCCCCCTCCTGCTAAGCTCAAGACACACTCCACTAGATCCTTAGCCACCTCCTGGGCATGTAAAGCTTCTGCATCTCCTGAGGATATAGGCAAAGCTGCAACCTAGTCTTCCAACCTTTATAAAGCACTACAAGGTTTATGTCCATGCATCTGCAGATGCCAAATTTGGGAGACAAGTCCTGCAAGCAGTCATTCCGGATTAACTGGTATGATAAGTTCTTACCTTTATATTCCCACCCTTGTTATTACATATGTACTGCTTTGGTATATCCCATTGTACAAGAGCCAGGGATAGGACACAGAAGAAAGGATGAAATTTACTTACCAATATTTTCTTTTCTTCTATGTCCTTCCATGGCTCACCCTACCCTTAACCTGTCTGTTTTCTATTTTTTAGCTTGGACAACAGTAAGACTACCAGATGGGTGAGGGAGACTACCTTGTATTCACTTTGATTGGTCCTACCCCAGCAGATGGGCAGAGACATACCCATTGTACAAGAGCTGTGGAAGGACACAGAAGAAAAGGAAATATGGGTAAGTAAATTTCATCCTTTTTTCCACTGTTAGGGGAGTCTGGGGGACTCTAGGGGAGTGTAAAGGGAGAAAGATTTACCCAAAATACCACATCTTTTGTTATTGAGACAGACAAGTGATCCATGTTTATGTCTGAGTTGGCTTTTTTGTGTTGGGGGAGTCTAGGGATGGGTAAAGTTCATGTTCTCTGTGTTCAGGGAGTTTAGGGGTGTGTAAAAGGAGAAAGGAGATAATGCACTAAAATACTGTGTGAATGAGAAGCCATAGGCATCTGTGATCCAAGTTCCTTCTTGACCTGGCTGAGCCTTTGTCACTGACTGACTGACAGACTGACCCTCAATAGACAGACAAGTTCAGCTCATACTGACTCCAACCAGAAGAAGAGGAGACAGCATATTTATAAAGCCTATCATCATATGTATTGAAAAAATAAAGTCAGTGACATTGAGAGAAAGAGAGAAAAAAGCACCTGGAATCCTCTTGACACTAGCTAAAGGCAAAGGGACGAAGAAGCAGTTGCACAGTGAGTGTGTTTTCTTTGGAGTTTTTTTTTTTTATTGATTGTGATAGGGACAGTTATGGAAGTAAAAAATAAAAAAAAAAATAGATTTCCACTTCTGCCACTGAAAGAATTGGATGTCTCTCCCACCAGTTCCAACTTGGATATATAATGCACATCCATCTGGTGCCTAATTTGACCGAAGACAGTTATACTACCACCTTAACGAGCATGGTGCTCAGGAAGGCCAAGGCTGCAGAGTGCCAATAGGCTGAAAGCCAGAATCCAAGGTGGGTGCTGATCGAATTAGTTTTGGTCACAGTTTGTCATCCACCTTAGATTGTGACCTTCGGTCTATTGGTACTCTGCAACTATGGCCTTCCTAGTGCCCATACCCGTATAACTGATCCTGAATTGGAGACTAAGCCTGCATTCCTGACACCTCTCTGGGCTTTTATGACGTGCATCGGCACCAGACTGGATGCCCTCTGCTTAGAGCTGACTCTCACTAGGAGTGAGTAGCCCATCTCAGTGGCTTAAACTGACTTCCCTTCTGCCATACTTGACAATTACTACCGCCATGGGTCACCTACCCTCCTATACTGCTGCTGCAGTCTGGCCCACTGACTCTAAATGTATTTCTGCTCTGCCTGTCAGTCAGCTATTGCCCACCTGTGTTCCCCAACATGTAATGCATTCCTCCTAGAACCCACAGATTGAACTAGGCACACAGTACCCATGACATTCAGGTCACCTTGATGGCAGACCTCTTGAAGACTCCAAAACTGCAAAGGGCCAACAAGAAGGTTAAGCAAAAAAAAAAAAAAACAGTCCCAGCTGGACCAAACACTGCTGCAGGATACTCATCTGGATGGAAACTCACATGCTACTTCTATGATGTATAACAATCTTGCTGAGGCAACAGCCCATTCTGGTGCCACAGTTTGATCAAAAATTTGATTGTCTTCAGCTTTCCATCACTGAGATGCTCTCTAAAATCAGGTTGCACAAAGATTGGAGAAAGTGGAACATAGTTCAAGAAGCTGAGAAAAAGACCAATGTGGAAGCTACAGCATTATGTACAACAACCTCAGGAAAGAACCAACTCACTGGTAAACAAATTAGACAATTTGGAGAGCAGAAGTCGGGATGGGTGAAAACTTTCGCCTCAACCCAAAATCGGTGAAAAATGTCACTTTCTACTTGGCAAAAAATTTCCCATGAAAAGTGCCATTTTCTGCTTTTTTCGCCTATCTCAATCCATTGAAATCAATGGAAAGAGAAATTTTTCTCCACCACATAAAAGTTTTTTCTACTTTTCTACAGACATATAAAAGGCTGTCAGGCTCTCACAGCATGCCATTCTGTGTTTGTGAGAGGAGAAAGCAGCATGTTTTTGAGGTAGAGATGATTGCAAATAAAGGGGAATTGAAGCTTAGTTTAGGGAGTCTTTTAGGTAGGACATTTGTTCTCTATATCGGGGAGTCTGGGAGCACTCTGGGGGAGAAGAAGGGAGGAAGGTGGTTAACCCCAAGTACCCCAAAATTTGATGTGACTGATTGGCAAGGCACAGGCAGATGGGGTCCAAATTGCCTGCTTATTTTGGGTTAATTGTTTCTGTGCTAGAGAATTCTGGGAAAAGAAGTTGTTGATTTTGTTTTTTAGTTATATAATTTTTCTGGGGGGACCTGACTGTGATAAGAAAGGGTGAGCAACTTAAAAAATAAATAATTGAATAAAATTAAAAAACATTAACACATAAATAATTAAACAAATGAATATATTAGGTGATATACTGCTGACTGGGAGCCCTATGTGAGCTCTGTGATTGAGGCACACTCGCCTCTGGCTGTAAGCATACATCCAAAGCCTTGTCAACCCCCCGCCCCTCGGCTCCTCCAGCCCCCAACTTAAGGCGGTTGGAGAAGATACCCTTGGCATGTTTCCGTGGCTTGTCAAGGAAGAGGCTGTATTCATGTTATGGTTTACAGACACTCAGAAACCGAAGGTTTGGTAAAACACAGTTTTATTATTAAAGCAATGATCATGTGACCCTCTCGGGTCCAGTACATACAATCTGTAATCCAGACACAGGACAGGTACAGGAGTAAACAGAATCACAGACAAGTCCAGAATGTACAGAATTATATCACTGACACAGGTCAGGTCACAGGGATAGGAGTAACCCACTCAGGCCCAGCAGGTACCCAAGGTACTATACTGGCACAGGTCAGGTTACAAGGAGCGCAACAACCCACTCAGGCCCAGCAGGTACCAAAGGTACTGTACTGGCGCAGGTCAGGTCAGAGTTCATGTGAAGCTGTGCCACAGAGAGCACTAATGCCAAGACCAGGAACGCCAACAGGCACTAGTAGTGCCACCAATAACGGAGACTCCCTACGCAGGGAGTAGCCAAGGTGGATCGCCCGTAGGTGACTAAAAGTAGGCCCCACGTCACCGTATGGTAGAGACTAGGCAACAGAGAAACGTAGGTCCGGACAGGAGACTAACAGACAAACCCTAGCAGCCTTGGGAAGGCTACAGACTGAAGGGTATATAGACAACAAGGTGGACTGCACGGTAATGAGGAAAACCGGTACCGACAATAACGAGTCTCGGGAATACTCCCAGATGACAGAGCAGAGCTGTGACCCTGAAGTGCTGTAGCACCAACCGTAAGGAAGACGGACACTCTGACCTGGACTGTGGGTCCTAGAACCAGAGGCTAACCGAGGCGCCCAGTAGCCACTGAACCTCTGTAAGTGTAACAAGCGTACCGGGTGCAATACAGCACCCAACACCGTAGTGAAAAGATAACAGGGCGATAGAATGCGGGGTCAACAGCAGTGCTACCCGAGATGGAATGGAGGCAACAGTGACTGACAGGGACAGCCACAGTATGGAGGGAGGACCTCCGAATGGCAGGCAACTGGGTCTAGTGGTACCGGAGGTACACAGAGCAGGAGTGACAGCTAAGCCAGTTCGGTACACAGAGCAGGAACGTCAGCCAATCCGAGTGGGTACACAGAGCAGGAAAGTCAGTCGAGCCGGGTTGGTACACGGAGCAGGAACGTCAGCCAAGCCGGGTCGGTACACAGAGCAGGAACGTCAGTAGAGCCGGGTCGGTACACGAAGCAGGAACGTCAGTAGAGCCGGGTCGGTACACGGAGCAGGAATGTCAGCCAAGCCGAGTCAGTACACAGTGCAGGGACGTAGATCAGGCAGAATAGTCAGGCAGTCTGGGTCATACACAGGATTCACAAGAATAATCAGAACAAGCACTGGCAACAGGTACACCACGAAAGGGCAGCTCTGAAGTGACAACGCTCAGTATAAAAAGGCTAGGACTGTACAGAGACAATTCACGGTAGCCAATAAGAGGGAATGAGGAAGTAGATAGACATAGCAATGTTGCCAGCAAAAGCACGGGCACCTTGATAATTCCCTTGTGCTCCACACAGTGCACTACCTCGCCCTTACCATCTGGAGGCTAGTGCTTGACGTGGGCGAGAGGCTCTGGTGGAGGGCACTCTATTCCACCTTGGTTCCCAAACCCATCGGGGATTTGAGATGGAGAATGCTTCATGGTGCACTGAGCACAGGGGAGTACCTGACCCATTTCACAGACTCCCCAGCCACCTGTCCATTCTGTGGCAAGGGAGTCTGGTTATCACATATACTTCACTTGCAGCCCCTCTTGTCATTCTTGAGGGGCCTCCTCCTGCAGTTCTGGCTGCACTTCTCCCCTCACCTCTTCATTTTTGGGTGCACAGTGTCTTGGACCAGTAGGGCTGTGGACCTCCTCATAAACCTGGTAATGGCACGAGCTACGATGACTGTTTATGTGACCAGGAAGCAGATGCTGTCAGGGGAGGCTCCCATGAAACCTGAAGATTTGTCCAAGGGATTTGTGCACTCCTGTATCTGAGCAGAGTACACCCAAGCCGTTGCCACTGGGAGAGTGTCAGTTTTTACCTCCCAGTGGGCCTCAAATGGTGTGCTCTGCTTGGTGTCCCCCCATCTGGATTATGTTCAGTTAGTACTCAATATTTAAGTTACTTTTATTTTTTTGGTTACAGATTTTTCTAGTTTCTTTTTGTGACATTTTGGGTGCTGGGGGGATGCGTGGCATGCCCCTCTAGCGCTCAGGGGGTTAATGGTTTAAAATTGTACCATCTGCTGATTTGCTGGCTTTGCCAGCCAATAAGGCATCTACCTAACTTTTATAATATTCTGTGACTGAAGCAGACATGATAGACAACAGAAGACATCGAGAATGTTGTTGAGGGCTAAGGCAAGACATCACACTCCATCAGCTGTGTATTTAGAGAGTAAAAACACACACAGTAATTGAGTAATGCCCAGCAAATACACGAGGGGGGAAAGTGGAGCAGTGCAGGGACGTGGGAGTAAAGTGGTAGTTCAAAAGTTGACTGCAGCAATGGTTGCTGCAGTGTGTGCAATAAATGGTGATGATCTCTCTGCTCAAGGGGGGAATGCAGTTTGCCAGGGTCCCACCAATCACACCACCCCAGTCCCCCACCACCACTACCATACACATCAGCCACATTGTAGGTTGTACTTTATTTTTTTTATCACTTGACATCATCATGAATATGTGCCAGTGTCACTTAAGCAAGAAGTTAGTGTTGTGGCCAAAGGATAAATACAATCTGCATGCTAACAAATTTTCAAGGTATATGTTGCTGTTGGACTCACAGCTTTGACTTTCTGCTGCTTATTTCTCAACTACAGCCCTCAGAAGAAGTAATATGGTGCTGGGAAATGTTGTAGCATTAGAAACATAGGAGAAAATATGTAAGATTGGGAGAAAAATGTGTTGGAAGGAAAAAAATTTGGTGGAAAAGGTGAAAAGGAGGAACATTTTGCATCGGAGAAAAGGAGAAAACTTTTGAGATCTTTTTCTCACTTTTCACCCACCTCTAAGTAAAAGTTGCCGAAAAAATTTACAGTTGGTGAGGTTGCTGGAGAGAGTCCGGGGAAAAGACCTATGGAACTTCATGCTTGCACAATCCGAGAACCTTAAGAGAGATGCTGAATATCACTCGCAATATCTCCCACCATTTTAGCAGGTCCTATGGTGTTTGCAATGCATTATATTCCGTACAAGAGATTAACAACCTGCCCCATTACCAGCTGAAAATGGAGGTCCTTACAGGTAGAATTCAACTCTGTGCGTACTAGAGTGTTTGTAGTGACTACACAATGCAAAACTGGAAGACTTTGGAGGAAGCATCTTTGCCATTTGGTCAATGGCAACTAATGGGTGATGTATGCGAGCTGCTGAAACCTTTTGAAGAGGCCACCTTGCTAGTTAGTCTTGTAGGGGCAGGAATTAGTGTGATTCTTTCACTGATATATTTACTACAAAAAACTGAGACACATGACTGATGAATCTTACAATACTTACAAGACAGACATGCACCAGCTAGCGAAGGACATGCTAGCATGCTTTGAACAGGATCCTCACATAGTGTAGATTAAAAGCAATGCAGAGTACATTCTTGCTATTTTGTTGTACCCCACTATAAACATAACATTTCTGAATTTCTGCCAATGTGTGATCAAGTTGGGGCCAAGGCATGAAGATCAGCAGCATCTCTCTGATGAATTGGATTCTGTTGAAAGACATAAAGATATGTTTATAGATTGAGTAGAGGGTTGCATTGTGGAGGATGACAGTGAAAGCTTTAGTGCCAAAAGAAATGGTAGAAAGCATAGTGAAAAAGAAGGCAACAAAATGTATTTTGAAGAAGCAGCATATACTGTGAAGAAACAGGAGGTTACACTTTCATGTCCCTGTGATATATGAGGACTGTGGAATTACATGGACATTCCAGCAATACATCTTCTATGGACGTTTCCTATCTCAAGTCCTTTGAACTCAACCTCACCATCTATTAGTTGAACCTTGCATTGCAGCATTGTGCTATGCACTGAAATCTAGTGGTTGGTGCAAGCATAGCAACATTGTGGGTGCACTGCCATCTATTGGCTGGTGACCTACATTGCAGCATTTCTGTGTCCCATGCAAGTATGCAAATATGTCACTGTTGCATTCTGGGACCTTTAGTTTCTCTCCAATGTTTTCATTATACTCCCCCATCCTACACCCTAAAATTGTTATACCCTGTTATGTTTGTTGTATGTTTTGTCTTCTGTGTATTATGATATTTTGTTATATTCATGTCACCTCAAGTTGAATGAAGGCTGTGAAAGGCCTGGCATTCCATTTCAATAAACTTGTGTGTTTTTTCCCTACTCCTGAAGCAGATGTTTAGGCTCTGTTATTGGGGGAGGCCAGGGTTGATGACACCAGGCCCATGTAGCCAAAAGCGCCTTGTTAAAGGTAGTGTCATTTTACCAGGGCAGAGGGGCGCCAGGAGGAGGTGTTGTCGTTGCAGAGGGGACTGAACATGTTCTCAAGAATAAGGCAGCTCCGCAGTGACCTGTTCCAGTGGGTAGAAGTGCGAGTCCCGGGTCACTGCTCTCCATTGGGCTGGCTGCATCTGGAGGTCTTCCAATCCGGTTGACCGTTCCTCCTCTGGGTGGTGCAGCTAGATCCAGTGGCAAATGGCCCAGGTCTGTCCGGTGGTCCTCTGAGGCCGGTCCGATGTAAATGACCTGGTAGGTGCCCCCCTAAAGCTACAGGGGCGGGTGCCTGCCGCAGGGGCCATCTCATATACAGCAACATCAACAAGAATTTCCCAACATATTTATTCCTTTCCATCAGCTTAGTGTATTCAGAGGGATGGAATGTCCTCAGATTCTCCCTGGACACTGTATTCAATTGCTCTTCACCACATTGCCATGTATGGTCAGTGTACCATACAGTGTTCCAAGGGTGGATATAAATTGCCAAATCCTCACATCTTCAGACTCACTATCAGCTGGTAGGGGGGTAATGGAGGAAAAGGTTCTACACCAGGGGAAGAGGAAGAGGAGCCTGTGGGTGCCAAGGTGGGAACAATGGTTACTTTTTCCCACACATGGACCCAAGCACAAGTAGACAATGATGACCCTGGTGTTAAAGGGATAGTAATACTTCATTTTAACTTTATTTTATTTTGTAGGCATTAAAAAAACATGAAGAATGATATAAGTCTTATCTCTGAAACCTTTATGGTTTAAGAGATATTCACAAACAAAGTATCCCCCCCCTGTTCAACCAGATCAGAAGAGAGATGCCCAGGTAGACTGCAGAGAGGGACAATCTTCAATTAAGATAATGGAAAAAGCTGAAAAACTTGTCAAGGGGGGAAGGGCTTTCATTGTTTTCATACAAAGAAAATTGTCCCCTTCTGTTATCTGTACTGTCATACAACCAGACTCACATCTGAGAAGAGATGGCTTACACTAGGAAAAAGGGATGGGGAGGGGAACTTTGCTTGTGAATATCTCATAAACCATAAAGGTTTGAGAGATAAGACTTATATCATTCTTCATGTTTTTTTAATGCCTACAAAATAAAATAAAGTTAAAACGAAGTGTTACTATCCCTTTAAGCTTGTCATTGAACCTCTCAACTGGGTTTCTCTTATCTTCCTCTGGAATTATCAACTTTTTTCTTTGTGCCCTTGGAGAAGGACAAGGGGCACAGTGAGAGTAGATATCTTTTTTAGGGGGTTGGCTCCCACATTCTAAACTTAAATGTTGTGGTGTCTTTGTTGCATGTGCTTTATGACGCCAGATGTTCCAAGTTGTGTCCGTCATTTTCCCCTTTTCAGTACCTTTTTACATAAAGAGCACAGTGCAGTCACATGCTCAGGTGCAAATTTTGTGAAATTAAGTATTGAAGCAGGTTATGTGCTTTGCACTCAGTTCATCTCCCTCTATATGGAATAAGAACAAAATTACATTGGATCTCAATATATAATTTTAGCTTGTATGGTCCTCAACATACCTGTCTATATTCACACTTACTTTGGAGGTATCTTCATATGCTTTATATATTTGCTGACGAAAAATATATGAAGTAGGACTAAATTCTGAGTGTGATGATACCCTTGTTAGTTCTGAGTCCTGATAGTAAGTAATAAAAATACTGTGAACCTTGACCCAAATTATATCTTACATCTATAGCAAAAGGAAGTACCTTGACATCCCTTATTAACCAGGATGGAGAATTCTACTACAGTAAGAAATGAGATATAGCTCAGATGGTTAATGCACTAGCTAAACAATCTGTTCAATGCCTGTGGTTGCAGGTTCTAGTCTCAGTAATGTAAACTCACCCTTCTGAGATAGATAAAATGAGTATTCATAAAATACTTTCATTAAACAACAATATTGTTGATAATTTCAATTATTAATGTGTATCTTTACCCTTTAAGGAACAAACATTTTTAAATAAGATTCATGCAATTAAAATAAAGCAGGTTACTGAGTAGTTATTTGTTTTGTTTTTTACCCTTTAGTAAAGACCAGCTAAGGAAGCTCTAATCTCTACTTTTATCTTTATTTCTAGAAGTTTAGTAAATCAATTTTTTAATTATATTCATTAGAAAAGGGTCAATTAATCTACTGCAAGTTGTGTTCCACAATAATATTTTAACCTTTTTGAGTGCCAGTGAGGTACACAATGCATTGCTTTGCAATGTTTTGCGTACCCCTCTACCACTCAAAGGGTTAATCAATGTTATTATTCATGCTTTTTATTAATACTGTTTTATTTTCCAGGCAGGAGACAGAAGGAAGAGAAGAAAGAAGATAGAAGAAGAAAAAAGAGAAGTCAGAAGGAGAAGAACAGTGGATGACAGGTAAGTGTAAGACATATGTCGGCAGTGACATAAACATTTAAAGGGATAGTAATACTTCATTTTAACTTTATTTTATTTTGTAGGCATTAAAAAAACATGAAGAATGATATAAGTCTTATCTCTGAAACCTTTATGGTTTAAGAGATATTCACAAACAAAGTATCCCCCCCCTGTTCAACCAGATCAGAAGGGAGATGCCCAGGTAGACTGCAGAGAGGGACAATCTTCAATTAAGATAATGGAAAAAGCTGAAAAACTTGTCAAGGGGGGAAGGGCTTTCATTGTTTTCATACAAAGAAAATTGTCCCCTTCTGTTATCTGTACTGTCATACAACCAGACTCACATCTGAGAAGAGTTGGCTTACACTAGGTAAAAGGGGCGGGGAGGGGAACTTTGCTTGTGAATATCTCATAAACCATAAAGGTTTGAGAGATAAGACTTATATCATTCTTCATGTTTTTTTTAATGCCTACAAAATAAAATAAAGTTAAAACGAAGTATTACTATCCCTTTAAGCTAAGTACATTTACTTAGCATTTATGCATGATATTTCTGCATGGAGTATAGTTATAGTATTTCTTCATGGCACTTAAGTACTTTGGCATTATATGGAAGCATTTACTTTACAGAATATTCATGGCATAATAATATTTTAACCCTTTGCAATGCGTTGCGTACCCCTCTGCCACTCAAAGAGTTAAATAATGTCATTATTCGTGCTTTGTATTAATACTGTTGTTTTATTTTTCAGCAGAAGACAGAAGGAAGAGAAGATAGAAGAAAGAAGAGAAGACTGAAGAGAAGGACAGAAGATGACCAGGAAGGTGAGAACTCCGCTGGACATCAGGATTAATGGTAAGTGTTAGTTTTAAAGGGATAGTAATACTTAAAATGTAAAAAAAATATGTTGTAGGGTTTATCCCCCTGAGTAAAACAAGAGTACTCCCACTGCTGAAAAGTGTTTCATTCAAAAGTTATTAATTTTCAAAGTTGAATTATTTAGGTGCAATATCACAGTGGCCTGAAATTGTACAGTGGCGCTGTTGCTACACAATCCTATGGACAGCTCTGGTCCCGGGACCATAAATCTCCATAGGATGGTGTAGAAACAGCGCCACTGTACAATTTCAGGCCACTGTGATATTGCACCTAAAAAATTAAATTTTGAAAATTAATAACTTTTGAATGAAACACCTTTCAGCAGTGGGAGTACTCTTGAATAACCCCTACAACATTTTTTTTTTTACATTTTAAGTATTACTATCCCTTTAATGGGTTGTTTTGTTTTGTTTTTTAACTTAATCAGGTTAACCTTATGAATGACGGTGGGGTAATTACACCTCAGTGGCACTCATAGGGTAAACTTTTGACACATTTTTCATACTTTGAATGTATTGATATGGGGATTAGGGCCCCATATCTATACATCCACTGAGGACTTAGGGATTTTTGTTTTGTTTTTTTCACACTTATTTTTCATTCAAGTTTCTACGTCGGCTGTTTAAAAAGCCAATAAGGAACTCAAGTTGGTCTTAACTTTCCTGCGATAACTTGAGTCCCTTATCGGGTTTTCATGGCTAACGCAGACATTTGAATTGATATTTACACCTCTTAACTTTATCAAACTACAGCTTTTTTTTGTTTGCCAGTATTTTTTCACAGCAGAGGCATTTGAATAGCTTACTATGCTTGAAAAATGCCGTATGCAGAAAAAACAGCCATCTCCAACATTTGGATTGAGGCCTTAAGTCATGTTTTATGTTACCTAGCAAGTTACCTGATTTTTGCCATGTGATGTGTTAACCCCTAGAGTGCCAGCTACTTACGCCGTACGAGTGGACACAGCTGTACCTGCTGTGCCAGGCTCGTACGGCGTAAGAGTGAAATGCGGTCACTGCATGAGCCGGTATAACCGGCATGCAGTGGCCACATTTAAAAAAAAAAAAAACTCCTGGCACTCGTGGGTAGGCATGAGGATCACTCCTCATGCCTCCCCAGTTATTGATCTCCCAGCCGATCATGCTGGGAGATCAATAAACTCAAAGGAGAAACAAAGTTTCTCCTTCCCCCTCTCTCCTACCCGAACTTCCGGGTAGGAGTGGGCGGGACCGGGGCAATCCTCTCAACGTCATCGGTGACATGGTCACCGATAGGGTTAGGCAAGTTTCCTCGGTCCTGTTCACTCCTACCGGTGGTAGGAGAGAAGGGCAGGAGAGCTTTTGCTCTCCTGAGGTCGCCTCATTGATCTCCCAGCCTATCGGCTGGGAGATCAATGACTGAGGGGACACCAGGAGGGGTCCTGATGTCCCCCACGAGGTCTGAAAAGTTGAAAATAAATAAATAAATAAAAAAATTAATAAAAGTAACCCTGTGAGTGCCGCAGGGGTCCCCAGCACATTGCTTTGCAATGTGCTGGAGACCCCTGTGGCACTCGCAGGGTCAATTCTTTGGGGGGGATTTTTTTTTTAAAGACCTCATTGGGGGGGGATCAGGGGGGATCCTGATGCCCCTCAAAGAGGTCTATAATTGCAAAAAAAAAAAAAAAAAAAAAATGTAACCCTGTGTGTGCCACGGGGGTGGGGTCCGATGCACCCCCCCTCCTGTGGCACACACAGGGCTTTTATCATTATTTTTTTACCAGAGATTGTTGGGGGGCCATCAGGATTGGTTCTGATGGCCCCCCAACAAGCTCTGATTACAAAGTGATGATAAAAAAAGAACCCTCTGAGTGCCACAAGGGTCCAATGCATTGCTTTGCAATGCGCTGGAGACCCTGTGGCACTCACAGGGACACTTTTTTGATAACTTTTTTTTTTTTTTGGTAAGATCTCATTGGGGGGATCAGGGGGGTTCTGATACCCCTCAATGAGGTCTATAATAAAAAAAAGTAAATAAAAAAAAAAATTAACCCTGTGTGTGCCAGGGGGGGCAATGCAGCCCCCCTTCTGCAGCACACACAGGGCTTTTATAATTACTTTGTTATCAGAGATTGTTGGGGGGTCATCAGGATTGGTCCTGATGGCCCCCCAACAAGCTCTGATTACCAAGTAATGATAGAAAAAAAATTAACCCTCTGAGTGCCACAAGGATCCAATGCATTGCTTTGCAATGCGCTGGAGACCCCTGTGGCACTCAAAGGGTCACTCCGTTTGTGGACATATATATTTTTTTTTTACTAAGACCTCATTGGGGAGGGATCAGGGGGTCCTGATGCCCCTCAATGAGGTATATAATAAAAAATTCAAAAAAATTTAACCCTGTGTGTGCCACTGGGAGAGGGGTTCAATGCAGACCCCCTTCCTGTGGCACACACAGGACTTTTTATCATTATTTTGTGATCATAGCTTCTTTGGTGGCCATCTGAATACAAAGTAACGATAAAAAAATTAACCCTTTGTGTGCCACAGGGGCCCAATGCATTGCTTTGCAATCCACTGGACACCCCTGTGGCACCCAAAGGATTATTTTTTTTTCCCCTTTTATTTTTTATTTAGACCTCATTGTATGGGTTCTGATGCCCCCAACGAGGTCTACACAAAAATATTGGGGGGAAAGCCCCAAAAAATGCACGTGCCACAGGGGGGGTCCAACGCAGTGCTTTGCAATATGTTGGACCCTCTGTAACACACACACACACACACACACTTTTTTTTTTCATTATTCTGTTTTTAGACCTGGATGGGGGACACCAGGAATGTTCCTGATACCGCCTCCCCAACGAGGTATGAATACAAAATAATAATTTAAAAAAAAAACTCTTTGTGTGCAACAGGGGGTCCAACACATTGCTTTGCAGTGCATTGGGCACCCTTGTGGCATGCACAAAAAATGCCTCCGATTCCCCCCCACACACACGTACCGTATTCCCCTGCCTGGTTCCACAGCCAACTGGCAGTCCCATTCCCCAGCCTGACCCCCAGCCTGTTTCCACTGCCTATTGGTAGACTCAAAGTACCAGTATGCACTAGATTCAGGCTGGGAATCAAACTTTGTATGAGGGGGACATACAGTGCACACTGGTAGTCACAGATCCCCCATACAGACTCTCAGACACTGCCCCACCATCACCACCATCCTTGCTCCTCTGCTCATACCCACACACACTGCCTAATCCCTCACCCTCCCACACTGTTACACTGTTAGTCACAGGTCCGCGCGTACACTGGCTGACGCCCTAGCTTCTTTCATCTGTTAGCCATAAAATCACACATACACTGTTTGCTTTCCTGTTTCACTGGTAGCTACGCTCCTGTCACTCAAATTGGTATGTCAACCCACAGCAGTTGAGTAACATTTTTCTTAGGCTGGCAAGAAGTCCTCCTAGGAAATCCCATGCCATTGAACCATATTAGTATCTTTGAAGTGACTGAAGTGTAAAAGAAATGTTTGTTTGTTTTCCTGTAGCACCACATTCTGGAAATAGTTGTGCCAACTAACTTAGGGGTAAAAAGGCAAGTGACCCCTCATTAGATGCGGCAGGTTGTCTACTTTTCAGAAATATATAGTTTTATATAGTTATTACACTGTTTTAGGGTAGTTTTACCACAAAAACCCTAGAATGCGCATTTTAGTTTATAAAGTTGAAAATGTCATTTTGCGCTGCTGGTGATTAGGGCTCTACGCGAGCCTTGGACGTAGGTAAAACTATACAAATTTGGTATTTTTTTTACTCGGGGGACTCTGGGCTTTTTCAAATAATTGAAACTTTTTCAATCAAGGTAAATGTTTTTGATACATATTATGTGATTTTAGCAAAATGAGTAAATTTTCACTTTTTTTTGTCATTATGACATCATAGCTTTTTGCACGATGTAAAATTTTCTTCATGTAAGGTACCACAAGAAAGCTCAATTCGTTCTGAAAAAAACAATATATAGTTTTCCATATTTAACTAAAAATCCCCAGAGGAAATCAAGCATAAACGGAAGGATAGCAAAAATGCTGAAAAAGTGTCTGGCCTGCAGGGTACAGGAAATGGCCCAAGCCTCTGGCACTGAAGGGGTTAAAATACACACCTCCCAATCCGTCTAATTAAACTTGGCAATCAACTGACAGTTCTATATCTAGTGGAAGGGATAGTAACACTTAATATGGAAAAACTGTATATTGCATGCTTAATCCTGCTGAGTGTAACAATGGTACTCCCACTGCTGACGTGTTTTTTCCGAATTTTACAACAGTTCTGTTAGGGACCAGGAACCAGACAGACACAAAAATGTAAAGTGCAAAACACCTTTATTAAAATAACAAAAGCAAACAAAGCAAAATCGTGATCCAGAAGCGTAAACCAAAAGACAAGCCGGGGTCAGGAACGAAGACAGGTACTCAGCTAAGCTGGGGTCAGGAATACGGGGATCAACTAAGTCAGGAACAATCCAGTAGTCAGGAGCCAGAAAGGACAGCAGAGGAAGCCAGGTCATACACAGATAATCAGCAACTCAGGATAACACGCTTGCAGCCAGAATCAGACACAAGGGCAATCAGAAAGTGAGCCAATCTGCTTTAAATGCCTTGGGAGGGTTGGCTGATAGCAGTCAGGCGAGCAAACACAGAGAGATCAGCTGATTCAGCAAAAGGAAGGAAGCTGTAATGGATAGCAGAGCACTGGATTAGCTCAGACAGCAGAATCAAGCAGCAGAGTTAGGGCAGCTCAGCTAAATCTTGACAAGTTCAAACTTGGTCTGAAATATTATGGTGGTGCTTTTGCAACAGCAGTCCATGGACTGCTATGGTGAGTTGACCAGAATCCTCCATAGGGTAGTGTAGCAACAGCACTACTGTAAAATAGAGGTACTGCACCCAAAAAAATGCAAGTTTGAGCTGCAATAACTTTTGCGTAAAACGTCTGAACAGCTGATATACCCTTACTTTGCAGGTTAAACCCCACACTACTATATACATATAATATGTGTGTTTGTGTGATATTAAACATTACTGCCTCTTGAAGCATTTTCCTAATCAAGCAGACCCAGTGCAAGCTAAGTTAAGATCTTTTTGCTAATGTGCTAGTAATTGATCCCTAGGAAATCAATCTAAAGATACAGCCTCTTAGAATTCCCTTGAGGATACTTTTAAGAAATCTTGATATTGCTGCTTCCAGAACCATGTTGTAAAAAATTTAAAGGGCTTCTAGCTGCAGCTTCAGGTCATATGCTATATGGTTATTAATGCCTTGTCTTCTAATATGAACAAATAGCATTCATATACCTGAACCAGCACTCAAGGAATGAATAAGATTATGTGAAATGGAACAATACAATCTATTGTACAGGTGAGTTGATCACTCCCTTCATGTTATTGCCGCTAAGCAGGGGTAGGATTGGCTTGTTGGGGATGATGGTAGTTGTAGTCCAGAAACTCACTGATGTCAAGTGCTAATTTCCAATCCTTTAATAACAATCATTATATTGGACATTATTAGGGATACCAGATCATCCCTTTAAAGGGGACACAAATGGAAATACCTGCTACAGGGCCTCAGTGGTTAATTACTACCTTACAATGGTTCCCATATTTCAATACAGCAGAATCTTTTCATGTGTCCTCTTTTAAACGGATGATCTGGCAAAGTTATTGTATGTGTAGAGTAAGCTGACCAGACCTCACCTTTAACTGGGGATATATAGACAATGTGCATATATCAGGGCTGCACTGAAATTAAAGAAGCTCTGCAGAATGCACTTTTTATTTTTATCCAGTTAAAAGATGAGGTCTGGTCAACCTAGTATAAGGACAATCTGGAGCAATTTGGCAACAAACCAACATGATAGGGTGAAAATCAAATCCCCTTTGACTTAAATGAGGCTTTAAGCTTCCTTAATGTTAGGGAGGTATCCATCTAATGTGAACACATATCCCTTTAAATCAGGGACACATGAATATGTAATTCTGTAGAAACAGAAATCAATACAACCCTGCAGTGTGTCCCTCATTTAAAGGAATATGTGGTAGGGTGACCAAACCTCACCTTTAACCTGGGACGCATATGAAAAATACTACAGTACTACAGTACTGCTTTGATTTCAGTTAAGTACTGAAATATGCCTATTTCCTATGTGTCCCCGGTTAAAGGTGAGATCTGGTCAGCCTAGTATGTGGTCACCTGATTTCCAACACATTGTGAAGCAATATGCTGGAGATCTCACCATTCAAGGGGTTAAAAGAAATATTTATATAAATGGGAACTGTGGTAATTTTCATGATTCAACTATGGTGCAGTTGGTTTATTACAGAATTACCCACAATTGAGAAGAAAACCTGCACTATGGGGGCAGGGGGCCGAGGGCAGGTTTCAGCACCTTTCCACTGGGAACAAAATAAATCTCATTGCTCAGAATGGATCTTTGACGTTACACCTTCAAATATCTTTGTGTTGGAGATTTCCCTAACACAGCATGGCTTTAAAAACTCCACTTAAATCAGTGATTCTCAACTCTAGTCATCCAGGCACACCAACAGGTCAGGTTTCCAGGCTATCCCTAATTAAGCTCAGCTCAATCATAATGATGTATCCACTGATTACTCACCTGTGATTAAGTAGGGTTATTGTGAAAAGCTGTCCTGTTTGTGTTCCTTAACAAGTATCATTGAGAAACATTGATTTAAATAAATGGAAATTAGTAAATAACTTATTCGTTCTTATTGGTGCAGTTCTCTTGCTTCAGAATTGCTCAGTTTTCCTAGTACCTTTAGCTTATGGTGATCAGACCTCACCTTTAACCGGGAACACATAGAAACATAGAATTTGACGGCAGATAAGAACCATTCGGCCCATCTAGTCTGCCCATTTTCCTACTGTAAAAAACAAAACAAAAACCCAACCTCAAACCTTTTTTGGTCCTTGGTCTTTTCTTATGTTAAGGACCGCCTTATGCCTATCCCATGCATGCTTAAATTCTGTCACTGTATTAACTTCTACCACTTCTGCTGGTAGGCTATTCCATTATCTCCTGTATCATTCCATTGCCCCCCCTCTACTAGTTTAAATACCTGTTAACAAAACTTCTGAATTGCTTGCTCAGAACCTCTGTTCCCTTTTGAGAAAGATGCAAGCCATCCTTTTTGTACAGTTACTTGTTACACCAAATAGGTTTGGTGCGGGAAATAGACATATTTCAGGACTGCACTGAAATCAAAGCAGCCCTGCAGTATGTATCTTTCATATGTGTCCCGGATTAAAGCTGAGGTTTGGTCACCCTACTTTAGCTCTCCAGCTGTTGGGGACTACAACTCCCATCAACCTCAACCAGCCACAGCCTAAGAAGGTGGAGAGAGGTGTTTTTCTGTACATGCAAATAATTAATTATGTAGCTCTGTTGAAATTAGATTCTCTAATTACTAAACCAAAACTCTCTAAAACTAATTGAACCCTGATTGAAAAACAAAAAGCATAAGGTACAGGCATTTTGAATGTATATTTAATTAGATTAAAAGCTGTGCAGGTGATGAATCCACTTTTAAAGAGTAAATTAGCCTCATGCTCTCTGCTTGCTTCTGTCAGTAAAAAAAATACCAGCAACTGTAATGTCTGCCTCCATTGACATGACATCCAGAATTGATTGAGGCTGTTATCTTTTGAACAAAGGCAAAATTCATAGGGGTTATTAGGATTTCCTAACAAAAGTAATGTAAGAGGGAGATTATTATTAAGAAGTTATTTTTGGCCTTTTTCCAGGGCACCTGAAATGTATTTATTTGAAGCAGGTTAAAGTGGAACTACCACCCGGCCTAAAGTTGCCCCCAAAGATTTACCCATCTGGCGACTAATTGATCAATAGTACTAGTCACCAGAATTATTACCTCGTTACAGAGAATTCCTACTGCTCCCGGGACTGACACCCAGGAAACAGTGCAGACGTCTTTGCATAGTGACGCCTGAGTTGTCTGTCCATTCAGGTTCCATTTGGCTCCTAGCAATGCCTCCTAGAGCAGAATGGGACTGACAATGCAGACGCGCAGACATCACTTTGCAAAGATGTCTGCGTTGTTTCCTGACTGTCAGTCCAGGAGCAGTAGGAATTCTCTATAATAAGGTAATCATTCTGGCGACTAGTACTATTGAGCAGCTAGTCGCCAGATGGCTAATTCTTTGGGGGCAACTTTAGGAGGGGTGGTAGTTCCGCTTTAATCTGGCAGTAAGATTCATATTTATCAAGACAAATTATTTGCGTACCAGAATAAAAACAATAACTCTATATAGCACATATCAATGACAAAAATCAAACTGCTTCAGGATAACTTAAATTTTTACTTGATACATACAGTAATCTGACCAGACCTTCTGTTTAACCGGTGACACACAGGAAATAGGCATATTTCAGGAATGCACAGAAGTCAAAGCAGCCCTGCAGAATTCATTTTTCATATGTCCCTAACGTTCACCTACTGAGACCCTCATTATATTTATTACCTATAATATTGGCAACCATAATAAAGACAAGTTTAATACTGTAAGTGCCAGAGAAGCAATGTCAATGGCATTCAAAGGTTTAAAGAAACAGTCAACCTCCTTTTTGACTTTCGTATTCTGCAAGTGCAAAATAATTAAAGTCAAATTGCTTGTCCTTTTTATTATTATTATTGTTTGTTTTTTTTAATCTCCACTTATGTTTTTTACACTTTCTTTTCCCTGGAACTCAGTTTCCAGATAACTTTCTGGTCAGGGTTTGTAAAAGCAGGGATAGTGATACAAAATAAAAAGAAAGACAGTGAAACAATCTAGTAAAGCCTGTAACCACAGCATACAAATCAATCTGTGTTGCAGAAAGACTATAACTTTGTATAAATAGCACCGCTTTTCACATCTGATGCCCAGATATCTCTCTTGAAACAGATCCAGGGAACTTTCTATTGGGTCATAAAAACAATAAAAATAAAAAGTGAAGATGAAAATTAAGGGTATAAGGTGATACTCTGACAATGGTTTTCTTCTTATCTGGACATACAAAGGAAACCACAAAGATAGGCTTTAGGCAAGCAGTGGGAAACGCAGCATCTCCACAATCAGATATATGACATATTGAGTACATAGATACAAAAAATGAAAAAGGTTATGGTGAATAAAGCATCTGGACCTGATGGCATACACCCAAGGGTACTTAATGAACTGAGTTCAGCAACCACAAGACCAGTATACTTACTATTTATTGATTTAATTTCATAAAACATAGTGCCATATGTTTGAAGGAATGCAGACGTAGTCCCAAAAACAGCCAAGATTGAAACCTGGAAACTATAGACTTGTGAGCTTGACTTCTGTAGTGGGTAAGCTATTAGAAGGATTAATCGACAATATTCAGGTCTATTTGGTGGCCAACAACATCAGCAGTAAAAGCCAGCATGGTTTTATGAAAAATGGGTCATGTCATACTACTTTTCTCACAATATATGAAATGTAATACATTTTAATGCGCCTCACAACAGGTTACTATATAAGCCTTATAAGCAATCCTGACTCCTCAATGGGTATTGCTCTAATTCCAGAACTTCCTGTTTTTCCTACCAAAACACAATATAACCCTGGGTGTTCCCTTCTTCTAGAAATGCCTCTAATTTTCTCTTAAGTATATATTTATTGTATCTGCCATTGCCACATGCTTGAGCAAGAAATTCCACAATTTAACAGACCTTATTGTAAAAAAAAAAAAAAACATTTTCTCAAGGGGTGGCCCCTAATTATTTGGTCAGGTCTTAGAATTAAAAGTTCATCAGAGAGATTGTTATATTGACATTGCATATACTTATAACAGTGTAACAAGATCTCTTCTTAGTCATCTATTCTGTACAGTAAATTAACCAAGTTTGTTTAGACTTCCTTCCTAATTAAAGTGCTCCAGTCTCTTAATTAATTTTGTTGCTCTTTGCTGTACTCTCTCCATTTCTAGAATTTCCTTTATCGGAACTGATTCCCAAAGCTAGACAGCATCTTCGAGGTGAGGTCATACCAACAATTTGTAGTGCCAAAATGATGTTATCCACTCTTTCCTCAATATCCCCTTTTTATACAAGGCAGGACTTTGCTTGCTTTTGCTACTGCTGTTTGACACTGGTCATTGTTTCCAAGTTTGTAGTTTAGAAGAACTCCCAGATCTTTCTCTAGCATTGAGTCTCCTACAAAGATTCTATAAGTTCATAAGTAGAATTGAGATTTTTTTTCTCTTTTCCAAATGCATACTTTTACACTTTCAGACATTAAAATTTATATTTAATTTGTTTTCCCAGTCTGTCATTTTATGTAAGTTAAAATGCTTCATATGGATGGTGATATCTTTATATGGAGATGGCAAAGATTTGCTGTAAAAGGAACCTTGTCAGGTTGGTCTAAAGTTGTTAGTGAGGTGTCACAGGGCTTAGTCCTGGGTCCAATGCATGTTCATTTGTTTATTAATAACCGTCAAGTGGATCTTGACAGGCCAGGCCATTTGTAAATAGTGTTATAGTAATCCTCGTACTAGTAAACCTGGTTGAAAAGAGCAATAAACCAGCCAGAGTTTGGCGGAGCCAGTGCGAATGTGGTAGTTACGGATTGACAGATGAACCTCTCAATAGTGGAATCTAAGTGTGTATCAGCAGGGCAACTGTAAGAAGACAGGGAGGGTTTTTTCAGTGAAACTGGTCACTAGCAAATGGCCAGGGCTGTGCTTGAAGGTTGGAATAAGATCACATGAAATTAAATCCTTTCAATGCACTACTAATGCGCTTAGATGCCTACTGAGAATGAATGTAATTTACAATACTAGCAGACAGCCTAGAAATGCTGATGGAGGGTTTACAGCGTGTTTTGGGCGTGCCCTAAATTGAGGTTGGGGACAGTGGCAAATTTGGAGAATTTTAGGTTCAACTACATTACTGTGGCTAGAAGAAGAACAGTTTATTTAAACCAGATCCTGCAGAGGCAACAAGTATTTAAGAGCAGTGGCTATGCTTTCTTGTAGGACTTGCTGGAGTAAAACTGCCAGGCACTTGGTTCTTTTCTAAAAATCAACTGGTTCTGACACACATCGGATCATACCTGAGAAGGCTTTGGTTTTGCCCCAGAGACTCTGATTTTTGTAGTGCATTACCAGGTCTTCAGGGCAGAGTCTGATTTGCCAGTGGTGGGGAGTTTCTTCTGAAACTCTGCCCATTTCTGCTCCTTCCCAGCCTGTTCCTCCCACTCCCTCCCCTACTTCTCCTCCTTCCCCACCCTGTTCTGTCCACTTCATTGCCAGCCTGTTAAACCTCGACCATTTCTAAAGCAAATCACTTCATTTATACCTCCCACCGGCACCACACAAGTCCCTTCTTAAGACTCTACAACATACGTTCCAAGTATTTATTTAGAAAATGTTTTACCAGGAAGAATACATTTAGATTCAAGTATGTCCTGGAGATGCACAGAAAGTAACACAAAGCACTGTGGTAGGGGAACTAATTAACACCCTCTCACTACTATAACCAGTGCTGTTCCCTAACACACACACGGAAGAAAAAACAAAGGGGGGGTAGCTGAAGGGGTCACAGAGATGAATGAGGGGGAATTCAGGCGGAAGAAAGAGTACAGTTGTATTTAGCTACCCCCTTCCAATACCACTTCTCTGCAACTTCTGGACCTCCACCTCCTTTTACATAATATATCCCATCATGATCATCCACTGTAGGAGTGCTATGAATGATGAAACATCCAGTCAAACAGAGGCTGCAAGACCAAAGATACTTGCCAATGCCATACCTGCTTTAGGATGAGTGTGTGTGTGTGTGTGTGTGTGTGTGTGTGTGTGTGTGTGTGTGTGTGTGTGTGTGTGTGTGTGTGTGTGTGTGTGTGTGTGTGTGTGTGTGTGTGTGTGCAGTAGTTTCTCTAACTACTACTGCTGCTTCTACCCTTTTCCTCTCTTTCTCTCCCCTGTGTCTGTCTCCATTCCTCCCTGCCCTTTTCTTCTCACCTTCTTTTTTTCTTTTTTTACCCCCAAACTCCCTCATCCCCACATTCATATCTACCCATTTCCAACATCTATTCCTCTATTCTCCATTCATCTCTTACCCTAATCCCCCTACACATTTCTCTCTCTCCCTCTCTTTTCACCCCCATCTCCTATCGCAATACCTTCCTCTGTCTTTAGCAGCTGGCAGTTCTCAGGTTCTCTAACACTGCTATAAAACAAGTTTCAAATATCGTCAGATGTAAGGTGTAACACTTTTGTTTCACTACACCTGCTACTTTCTGTCACATCAGCTCCTTCTTTTGAGAAGTGTTTTTCTAAGTCTTGTATTCACTGGCAACACCATGCTTCCTTTGCTAGTATTTAGATAACTAAGTGAATGGGCAGAAAAGTGTGAGATGAGGTTTAATATAGATAAATGCAATGTAATACATTTGTGTTGTAGAAACAAGCATGCAACACATACATTAAATGGGAAACTACTTGGTTAATTCTGGTTAGAAAAAGTAGGCTTACCGATAGATGCTAGAATTCACAACAAAGTAATTCAGTTGCTGCAAGAGCCAATAGGGTAATATCATGTTAAAAAAAAGGATAGCGATACACAGGGTGGAAATATATTTCTACCATCTATAAATTCTTGGCAAGTAGAAAAGCTTTGGACTCCAGTTCTTAAAAAATACATTATTGAATTGGAAAAATTACAGAGCTGTGCAACAAAACTGGTAAAGGTATTAAAAGATTTAAGTCATAGAGAGATTGACTAGCTAAACTGTGTTTTGTATACAGTACATTAGTGAGATGTTTAAGGGGGAATTGATCAGTATTTAGAAATACATACAGGGCCAATATAAATAGCTCACTGGGTAGCTATTTATTCAAGGGGGTCATCCAATAAGACTAGAGGAAAGATGCTTTTGACTAAAACAAAGACAGGGATTACTTTGCACTTTTCTTCGGGAGGCTGTGTTTGCAAAACTGTAGCTGCTTTCAAAGAGAACTGGATACATTTCTAGCTCAGAACAATATTTATTTATAGTTGATTGATGGTTTCAAAGCAAATATTTGACTCCCTTTTTGGAGTCAAGAAATATTTTATTTTTTGCTCACTTAAGGCTTAATTGGGAATAGAGTATGCAATGTTATTTTGCCTTCCGCTGGATCAACAAGGGTGATATGGTAAAGGCTAAACTTGATGGATGCTTGCCTTTTTTTGGGCCTCATCAACGCTATTACCATGTTACACGGCTGTATGCTACCATCAATTAATCTGTCAGAATTTTATAGTTGTAAAAGGAGGCCACAGAAATCATTAACAGAAGGTACAAAATTACAGTTACAATGCATTCATATGACTATAGGTTTCCCTTAACTGAAACCAACAGAAACATTGAAGCTGCACTTACTCTTTAGGTAAAAGTTGGTACCTTGTTAGCCTTAGAAAAGGCAGTAGACTGGTAGAGTGATATATTATTGGCTAACTGGAGGGGTTATGTTTTGCACATCAATGACCCCTCCAGCTAGATGTTGACTGGCTGGAAGGTGAGGTTACTCCAGGGCATATTCCGTAGCCCTGTGCAATCCCATAATCCCAGCTAATTGCAGCATGGCAACTAATTTGGACAGAGATGACCCTATAAAAAACAGTCCCTGCTAATTTTTTCTCATTCTGGCTTGGTCAACAGCCCAAGCAGGATAAAGTTGTTGTTTTTTTTTTTTTTTGTTTTTTTAAATAGGTGGTTTTGGTAACGGTGACAGCAGGGTATTAGTTATTTATATAATTTTTATTTATTTATTTTTAACAGAAGATTCAGAAGTATCACGGCTTTGTAGACACCGCTGGACCTCTGACATTCAAGGTAAGTGTGATATTTGTTAATAATGTGGTGTAAGATTGTGAGAAAGCGTGTGAATGAACAAATGTATGTGTATGAAACCTGTGTTTTGTTTTTGTACAGGCAGTGGGAACAATGGATGTGGGGTATTAGGGGTGGTTTTTTTTTGGACAGTAGATGCAGGAGAACCAGAGCATCAAGGACACTGCTTCATCTCCCACATCAAGGTAAGTGTTATGAATAATGGTGATTTTAAGAATATGGGTGTACAAATTTTGTCTGGTAACTAAAATGTTAACCAAAATTCTGACACATCAAATTGGATGGTAAACAAAATTAATTTAACTTACTGGGTAAAAAAAAATGTAACTAGTAATTTGGACAAAAAAATAATTTTTGCTGTGTACAAGTTTAGTTTCTAATGCACTGCAAAGAGCTAAAACACTGTTTAATAATGTGGAATATTCATTTCTCCACTATGGTACAGTTGGTTTACCTCAGAATTGTTCACAATTCCCTTATTCCTTCTAGCAGAAATTCCTGCACTCTATAAGCACTTGTTACAATAATTCTTGCTTTGCTGTGCTCATGGCGATGTATTATCTAAACTGTGTACAGAATGCTATTCACTTCTATTGAGTATTTCTTGTACAGAATGGTGCATTATAAAGAATTATGCTTTGATTGGGAAAATCACAATACTCATAAAATCTGTATAAAACTGTGTAATCAAAGGAAAATGTGTGATTCACGGTCACATGTTCTAAAGAAAAGTAGAGAATTCTGGGGAAAAGCAATTCCACTATGGGGAAAAATAAAAATTCCAAAATGTCTCATTGATTGAAATGGGGATTGTAACCTTTTAACCTCTTGAATAATTAAGAGGTCTACAACATCAGCATTCAAGGGGTTTGAAAATCTCCACTTAAGTCAGTGAAGTATTAGTTATCTCCTAGTGCAACTGATTTGACTGAAAATTCCTCCATTTTCCTTTTGAATTTATAGAAACATAGAATTTGACGGCAGATAAAAACCATTTCGGCCCATCTAGTCTGCCCATTTTCCTACAGTAAAAACCTCAAACCTTTTTTGGTCCTTGGTATTTTCTTAAGTTAAGGACAGCCTTATGCCTATCCCATACATGCTTAAATTCTGTCACTGTATTAACTTCTGCCACTTCTGCTGGTAGGCTATTCCACTTATCTAATACCCTCTCAGTGAAGTAAAACTTTCTTACATTACATCTAATCCTGTGTCCCTCTATTTTTAGACTATGGCCTCTTGTCCTAACATTTTTACTCCTTTGTTGAATCCCTTCATGTATTTGAATGTTTCAATCATATCCCCTCTCTCTCTTCTGTCCTCCAAGCTATACATGTTCTGATCCTTTAGTCCATCCTGATATTTCTTTTCCTGTAAACCAGTCACCATTTTAGTAGCCCTTCTTTGAATTTTCTCTAGAGTATCTATATCCTTCTGGAGATGGGATCTCCAGTACTGTACACAATACTCTAGGTGAGGTCTAACTAGAGATCTGTAGAGTGGCATGACTACTTCCCTTTTTCTGCTTCTAATGCCCCTAGCTATACAACTCAGTACCCTGCTTGCATTCCCCACTGCTTTATTTCATTGCCTGCCTACCTTTAAGTCTTTAGAGATAATTACTCCCAAATCCCTTTCCTCTGTTGTCTCTGACAGTACAGTACCCTTAATAGTATATTTTTCCTTTGGATTTTTATGTCCCAAGTGCATTATTTTACATTTATCAATGTCAGGCTGCATCTGCCACACTCTTGACCATTCTTCTAATTTACCTAAATCATTTGTTATGGCCTTAAGGTGTATATGATGTTGGTTTATCTTAAAATAATGACATAATATGAGGGTAATTAAAGGAGAAGTAACAGTCCTTAATAACCTTTTACTTACCTTACCATGGCCAGAGGATCCTAATGGCTGGTGTGGATTTTGCCCTTTTAGCTTTGTTCAAGAGATAACATCTTCAGTCATGTCCATGTAGGCAGACCTGACATCTGCTGAGTCACTTTTCATACTAAAGCAGTCAGAGTGCATTGATTTTCTTAAGATTATCATATACAGTTAGCAGAGATTGAGGTCCTGTGTTTCTGCTAGTAACTCATGTCTGCCTCCATTGACTTGACATCCATGACTGATTGAAGCAAAGACACAATAGCAAAATTCAGTGAGGTCATTAGGATTTCCTGACAATAATAAAGGAAGAGGGGTTGTTATTATTAGGAGATGTTTGATTCTATTTCTTTGAATCTTTATGTTGGTGTAACATATAATGACAAAACCAATAATGAATAACTGTAATGGTACACATTTTTAGTGCTTTAGGGAAATGGAAAGGAGAAATGATACCTCAATAACTGAGCTTATCCTGATGGGACTTACCAACCTGCCATGGCTCCAGAAGTTCCTTTTTGCATCTGTCTTGTTATTCTATCTTCTTAATATAGTGGGAAATCTCCTCATCATGACATTAGTTATCAGAGATCACACACTTCACACACCAATGTACATTTTACTTGCTAACCTCTCCTTTTTAGATATCTGCTATTCCTCAGTTACAGTTCCCAAGATGCTACTTGGGTTTTTAGAGGAAAATAACATTTCCATCAATGGCTGCATTGCCCAGTTGCATTTCTTTCACTTCTTGGGTGGGACAGAAGGTTTTTTCCTTGCTGCCATGGCATATGATCGATATGCTGCCATCTGTAAGCCATTACTATACAATGTCGTTATGAACAGGGCCATTTGCATCAGGCTTGTTTTCATTTCATGGACCTCTGGCCTTATCTACGCAACAATTCATTCCGTTATGACATCAAAACTAACTTTTTGTAAATTTAAGGTCCGACATTTCTTCTGTGATGTTAAACCAGTCATCAAACTCTCATGTGCAGATACCCACCTCAATGAAGTCACACTGACAGCTGTCAGTGGCTTTTTAAGCATGGGTACCTTTTTCATAACATTGCTTTCATACTGTTTTATTAGCACTCACCTCCTAAAGATACAGTCCTTACAGAGAAAACGTAAAGCTTTCTCTACTTGCTCCTCGCATCTGACCATTGTAACCCTTTTCTATGGGACAGCTGTGTGCACCTACCTGGGACCTGCTTCAGCAAACTCAATAGAAACAGACAGAGTGGCTGCCATATTATTTACAGTTATTACCCCAACATTGAACCCCGTTATTTATACATTGAGAAACAAAGAGGTCAAAACGTCATTAAGAAAATTTTGTAGAAACTATAACTTTAGATTGCTAACATAGCAAATAAAAATATTAGTATAAACAGGCATGATCACTGAGAGGAAAACCAGTTGAATTATCATTTTCTGTATGCTTCCTAACACTGTTCTTCTTTTTTGTACTCATTGTAAGTATTCCCATACATATATTGATGTCAAATCTGTTAAAGGTATCAACTATTAGAACCAACAGAAGCTTCATCTAAAAACCTAAACACATTTGCCAATATTTTTCATATAAATTCCATTTGAGTTTTTACTATTAAGATCATGTTTCTTCTCCATTAGTATTACTAGAGCAATAACTACAGTAATACAAACCTTCTGTTTAGGCTTGAAATGTGCTTAAACCTAAAAAATTGTTAATTATTTAATTTGCATTTTTTAAAGTGGTGTGAAATTCTATTAATTTAAAATATTACAGTATTTCAGTGGGATTAAATATAAGACAATGCAAATAGTACATAATATGATTATTGAGGATAAAACATTTTTTATAAAATGATGGAAACAGTTAATTATTATTTGGAATAAACAGAAACAAAGTGGAGAGAACTAAAGAACTGTGACAAAAGTACAAGTACAAGTATTTGTGCTGAATTGATATCCGAGTCGTTTCAAGACAGAGCATTCAAATAAACCAGCGGGGAAATGCAAGGAAACATGAGTGTTCATATATATATATATATATATATATATATATATATATATATATATATATATATATATATATATATATATAGTATATGGATTTATTCCATGAAACCTGCAGTGGTTTTACGAATCAACGTTTTGAGTGTGATGTTCAGAAGAATAATGAAAACCTATATGCTACAGGTATTTTCATGCTGTAAGCAAGGGCATTCCGTCTGCTGTCAGTTGTTTCATTCAAAATGTATTATGGTTTATACTGCCAGGAATTGAAAGACCTCTCCATTATTTCCTGAAAGTTCAAACTGACAGGAAGTGATGAAGTTATTACTTTAACATTCTATTGAGACTTTTTGTCCAATGTTTCCTTAAATTGTGCAAAAGTCAAGAGAAAAATGGACAAGCACCTCATCAGAATTGAAGAATATATTTCCCCATCTCTTGTAACTAGTGGCCAATGTTGATGATTGGTTGGTGAATGAGTCCCTCATATCCCTAACATTTGGGGTGGGAAGGTTCCATCTTACCCCAGTCCCTCCATATTGTGAAAACTGCAGAAAGCTACAATGTGGACCTAATTTATAAGTAAAATAAACCTGTACTTAAAGATTGTTTGTTTTATTTATGTGTTCTTGATCGAGTGGCATTCAATATATGCTCTAGAGTTCTTGCCTTTAGCACACAGCAAATTGTCTAAGTAAATCTCACTGCACAAAAATGGCTTTATAAGAAATATCCAAGTGGCTCTCTGCTCCTCTGGATAAAAATATTAAAAACATTCCATTAGATTTTAAGCTTTCTGATTGGCACACTAGTAGGGATGAGAGAAAAGACTTGTTTGGTTCCCATGGAAATTTTTATGAAGAAGCAAGATTTTCCACTTTTCCCATGGGAATCCCTGCACATAGATAAACCCAGAAATTTTTAGCAGTTTCACTAACACCACAGATTTTCACACAAGAACAGTTCCATTTCCCACATATGTTTTTCAATGGCACTGAAACTTCCTGCTTCCTTACTATGAAAACCCAGAATGTCCCACCGTGCAGAGTGGTATAGTTTAGGAAAAAAAGAGAATAGACGAAAGCAGAGGAAAAATTGGATTGATTCTGTTGCTGCTGATTCAGATTTGGAGGAGGAAGTTAACAGCACCAGCTGTAAAGGGACCCCATATACCCCTGACCCAAATATCCACAGTCCCTCAACAATGTCCCTCTGGAGAAGTATATTGAAGAAGGAAGAAATGACTACTATGAGGACATGGCAAGTGTAAACGTGGGGGACCCTCTGTCACACTTCTCATCCCCAATCAGTCCCACTGTGCACCAAGAGATTGGTGGTGGTGATGAGAGTGAGGACAATAGTGGAGCATCTGGTGTGGAGGATAGTATGAGAGCAATTTTGTTGGAAAGTGATAAGGATTGGGAGAAAGTTACAAACTTGGATTGACATCACCAGCAGTGAAATTGTGAAGTTTGCTGCTGCTAATATTCCTACTTTTGAGTTATCAGAGAAAGAAGTACACCTGTCACAGTAACGGAATGGTGATGAGCAGACTAGTGTGCCATAGGCCACTGTGGCCATCATGGGACTTCTAAAGTAATATTTTGTCTTCGACTCAGAAAATGCTTCATCCAGTGACCAGAATCTCAGCAAATTCCTAATCTAGAGCAAGAAGCACAAAGGAAGACACAGATACCCCTACATCAAGTTTCCTGGAAATGGTCACAAACCCTTGTTTTACTGCACACTAAAACATATAATTTTTTCATTTAAAATGTTTATTGCTCCTTTAAAGGGACATCATCACCCTAGTTTTCTTACTTAGAAGTAGGTAGTCATGGTAGTTTGACCCAGGATTTGATTGTGCAAGCTCCTAACAAGTGCAACAGAAATCATGATTGTGGTAAAGCAAATGAGATTATAAACTGAAAAAAGAAGAGTTTAAGTCTCAAGAACAATTGTTAGTATAAAGTAGACTTGTCAGCCTGGATTTAAGACTGCAGATTTGTAAACTCATTCAAAATCATCTATATAAATCATATTAGCCAAAAGGCATAATTTAGGAGATATTTATACTATTGTTTCTTAAAACCTGAAAGTATGTTTCTGATTAGCACAGTGTGTTAATGAAAGTCTCAGTGCAGAGCCAAGCTTAATCTTTTGAATGCCAGAGTGATATGCAATACATTGCAAATGTGTTGAGCACCTCACAAAACCTAAATTTCACATCTTGTGACAAGCTATGATGTTATAAATACAAAAAAACCCACAAAAAACTTATTTTGCAACTATCAAAATCTATAAATCAAAAACATTTATGCTGGGAGTGAAAATGTCATTTATTTTAAAAGCCTTGAATCCTCTGAGTTGAAAAATACCAAATTTACACCGAAATTTCGGACTAGGTCTGTTTCGGATTCTGATTTTTTTTTGTAGGCGGATCTTTGCTTTCAGAAGGACTGAATTATGCCAAATACGCCTTATTCGTCCGAATTCCGAAATTGGCTGAACCGAATCGCACAAGTCTAGCACCGACCTCTAATTATCAGGAGTGTAAAATAGTATTTTTTACTTTATGAACTACAACGCACATCCCATTTGTTGCATAGTAAAATTGCCCTACATAGTTTCATAGTTGATGGGGCTGAAAAAACACATATGTCCATCAAGTCCAGCCCATGCCAGGATCCAGAGGAAGGCAAAAAATAAGCCCTCTGAAACCATTTCCAATTTAGCCCTAAGTGGGTAAAAAAATTCCTTCCTTACTACAAATAGCAGTCAGATAGTTCCCAGGATCAACATCCTATCTGCATTGAAGCCATCTGTCATAATTTTCAGTATTGTTCTGTGCTAGATAGGCATTATCTGCAAATCCAGCACCCTGAAGAAAAGAATTCCATAGCTTTACCACCCTTACTGTAAAGAATCCCTGCCTTTGTTTTAGTCAACAGCACCTTTCCTCTAGTCTTAATGGATGATCTCTTGTTCTTAGCTCAGCTCTTTGTGTAAATAATCCATTGGATAGTTCTTTGTATTATTATATTTGTAAATGGTAATCATATCACCCCTTAGATGTCTCTTCTCTAATGTAAACAAACCTAGTTTGTCTAGTCTCACTTTATAACTCAGATCCTTTAATCCCTTTATCAGTTTTGTTGCATGTCTCTGCACCTTTTCCAGTTCAACAATGTCTTATTTAGGAACTAGCGCCCAAAATTGTACTCCATATTCTAGATGAGGACTAACCAAGGATTTATACAGAGGAGGATAATATTTGCATCCCTTGCATCTACACCTCATTTTATGCAGTCTAGTACCCTATTTGCTCCAGCAGTAGCTGAGTGACTCTGCTCACTGCTGTGAAGTCTATAGTCTATCAGAACTCCTAAATATTTCTCTATTGAGGATTCCCCAAGTTGTTTCCCATTTAGAGAATATGTAGCAAGTTTGTTTTTACAGCACAAATGCATAACGTTACATGTATCTACATTAACCCCTTAACGACCCTTGACGGTCATAGTACGTCAAGGGTCGATTTGACTTAACGACTGATGACGTACTATGACCGTCATCGAGTTCTGGGCTCCCCCCGCGGTTGCACGCCGTTCGGGGAGTCCAGAACCCAACGGAGCAATAAAAAAAAATTGCTCCATGGTCGTTGTCACTTCCCCTTCCGGATTCCCCAGTCGTTAAGGGGTTAAATGTCATCTACCACTTTTCTGCTCATTCACTCAGTTAATCTAAATCCTTCTGCAGAGAAAAAACACCCAGCTCTGTATGTATTTCCTTACATAGCTTAGTGTCATCAGCAAAGATTGAGACGCTACTTTCAATTCCCACTTCTAGATCATTAATAAACAAATTAAAAAGCATTGGGCCCAGGACTTAACCCTGTGGCATCCTACTTATAACTGTAGACCAGTTTGAAAAGGTTCCATTTTTAACGACTCTCTGCTATCTATCTTTTAATCAGTTCTCAATCCATCCATGTCATTATCCCTTTGAACATACGGCCCTTTTAGTTTCACTCCAATGGCCATTTGAATGTAAGCTCACCTGTTGCGCCAAGGCAAGCCTCCTAGGTGAGTCCATCAGGACAAATACATTATTTTGAATGACCTTTCTTAAGCTGCACCCATTATGTAACACATTATTACTGCCAAAACTGTAGAAAAAAAAGTGTTTTGTTGTATTTTGTAATCTTGTAATTTTTTAAATAAAAAATGAGAATTTATATATGTATATGTCACATCAAATATAAGCCCTTTCTAGCATTTAAAAAATGGCATATAATATGTGTTTGTGCAGTAAATGAGAAATATAGGAATTATGGTTGAACACACACATAGCAAAAATGCCAAAATTGCTTTTGTCCTTCTGTGGTTAATATCTGTACTTTGTATGAATTGTAAAGCATCTGATTTACCAGATCTACTTTTAGCAGCATGTAGCAACATTGTAATAGTTTCAGGCGGGAAAGAGCCATGCCGTCTATTTTTAGTAGCATGTAGCAACATTGTAATTTTTTCAGGCAGGAAAGCACCGTCCAAATTTCAGAAATTTACACCGAAATTTAGGACTAGGTTCGTTGCAGATTCTGATTTTTATTTGTGGGCGGACCTTGGCTTTTGGAAGTTCGAATTATGCCACATATGTCTTATTCATCCAAATTCCAAAATTAACCGAACCGAATCACAGAAGTCTAGAGGATAGACTTTTGGACCCCATGTACACCTGGTCAACAGCATTCTACAACACTTGAAAATCCTTTTCACCATCAAGAAAGCCAAGCACAACAAGAAGCAAGTCTGGTGACAGGTTTATGCGATAGTTAGCAGTGTGTCCAACTACAGATGCACCATTGACTCCATCAAGAAATGTTGGAGTGACTGCAAGTGCAACGTCAAGGACAAGATGGGCAAAGTGGCACTGCATGTAAAACAAGAAACAAAAAACAGGAGGAGCGCCACTAGTATATTATCCAATGTATCTTAATATTATTTGTGCTATCAAAAAGAGATACATTCACAATTTAATATTGTTGACCATCTGACTTATGTCAGCAATCAACTAATAAAACTTGCAGGGTACTTTACCCGTCCCTGCTTGGGTGCCGTACTTCCCCTCCTCTCAGAGTCCTTCAGTCGATCGTAGACAAGTAATCCACCATGAGATGATAATTCCAAAATTAAAAAAAAAAATATGTAAAAAAAAAATAAAAAATAATAAATGATAAAAAATAAAAAGTGTGTAATCGATTTATAAAATTAAAAATGTTTTATTGAAATAAACAAAAAGGCTGTACAACGGGACACGTTTCGCAGCACAAGGCTGCTTCTTCTGCCAATAAAGCCTTTATAAAAATTTTACAAAAGATAATGACTGCACACACAACTATTTAAAAACTATGTGTTCACCCAATTGAAGCACAGAAATTGAATTCAATTGGTGCACATGATCCCAAGGTAAAACGGAGTATAATTGGATCTCCACATTAACCCTAAAATAGGTAAACATATACAATAATACCCCAATCCTCTCTTTAAATTTAAGGTATAAAATATTCTCCGTTAATACCCTGGAACCATATCCCAACAACAGGGTTACAATATGAAACAAACATCTAAAATCATCATCATAATTATTATTATTCATATTCACATAATTTCCAAATAAAAAATACACGTTAACTTAAAATCCCAAAATTATAATATTCAAAGCTATAACAAGACAATGAAATCTAAATCATACATATAATGGGAAATAGCCACCCACAACCCGACAAATATTGACTAAGTCTGATTCATGTGTAACCATTAACCCTTGCATCCTGAAACAAAATGATATACTAATAAAAGGGAAAAAAGGGGAGGTATCTAAATTGTAAGGAGCATAAATTTCCCCATAACGAAAGAGATACATCAACCTTAATATCAATGTAGTCCGCATTGCCCCCGCATGCCCACCGGCACCCCAATAGCACAGCGGAACTCCACATCCGGATCCAGCCAATACGACGCAGGACCGGACCACCTGACAACATGGCGGGATCCCACATCCCAATCCAGCTAAAACATAAAATTCCACTGATCTGCACTGCATGCAAGGGGTACTGGTGGTGGGACCACTGCATAATCTCATTCAATGGATGGCAGGAGATCTTGAGACAGAGCCTGTCCTCCAGTGTGGTGGCAGGTATTGAAGGTGGCTGCGAAACTGGAGATGACAGCATCTTACAAGTCACAGGTGAGTGACATGCTTGGCACACCCCTGCAAAATGTCACACACACACACCAGAAACTCTCCTGCCCATGCTACATCCAACACTTGTACACAACCTTGGCACTCCAGCTCCTGGGGTCACAACTCCCATTATACTCAAACAGTCCTTTTATGTTTGGGAATCATAGAAGTTGTAGTCCCCAGCACCTGGAGAGCCAAAATTGAGTTACTCACCACCAATACAACTCACACCAACTGACATGCACACACAGCATGACAACTCAGATCAGCACCACCTGATGATATAGATCTGTATAACAGATGATTCCATTGCTCGGGCAGACCTGTGTTTGTGTTCATAAGGTGTTTTTCACGTCTATTGGTTTTGGAGGAGGGGCAGGTGGAGAATCATTTTCGGCCAACTTCTTTTCTCCACATACACCTGAAGTGGTGACTGCTAGTTGTGGTGCTGTGGTGCTGCTACTGCCTCAGGAGCTAGTAGTGGCAAGTGGAACCATGATCATCCATCACATAGAAACACAGAATTTGATGGCAGATAAGAACCATTCCACCCATCTAGTATGTCCATTTTCCTACTGTAAAAACCCCAAACCTTTTTTGGTCCTTGGTCTTTTCTTATGTTAAGGACAGCGTTATGCCTATCCCATGCATGCTTAAATTCTGTCACTGTATTAACTTATACCACTTCTGCTGGCAGGTTATTCCACTTATCTACTACCCTCTTAGTGAAGTAAAACTTTCTTACATTACATCTAAACCTGTGTCCCTCTAGTTTTAGACTATGGCCTCTTGTCCTGACATTTTTACTCCTTCGAAATGTACTTCCCTCCAGCATTTTGTTGAATCCCTTCATGTATTTGAATATTTTATCATATCCCCTCTCTCTCTTCTCTCCTCCAAGCTATACATGTTCAGATCATTTAGTCTATCCTGATATTTCTTTTCCTGTAAACCAGTTACCATTTTAGTAGCCCTTCTCTGGATTTTCTCTACAGTATCTATATCCTTCTGGAGATGGGTCTCCAGTAGTGTACACAATATTCTAGTTGATGTCTCACTAGAGATCTGTAGAGTGGCATGACCACTTCCCTTTTTCTGCTACTAATGCCCCTAAGCTATACAACCCAGCACCCTGCTTGCATTCCCCACCGCTTTATTACATTGCCTATCTACCTTTAAGGCATTAGAAATAATTACTCCCAAATCTCTTTCCTCTGTTGTCTCTTACAGCACAGTACCATTAATAGTATATTTTTCCTTTGGATCTTTACGTCCCAAGTGCATAAATTTACATGTATCAACATTAAACTGCAGCTGCCACACTCTTGTCCATTCTTCTAATTTACCTAAATCATTTGTGATTTGGCTTATTCCCCCAAGAATGTCTACCCTTTTGCAGATCTTTAAATCATCTGCGAAAGGCATACCTTACCTTAAAGACCTTTTGCAATATCACTAATAAAAATATTAAAAAGAATGGGCCCCAGTACAGATCCATGAGGTACCCCACTAGTGACACTCCTTTTATTCTTATATTTTCCATTAACTACCACCCTCTGTCTCCTGTCACTCAGCCATTGCCTTATCCATTTAACTATTTTTGCATCCAGACCCAAACACTGCAATTTATTAATGAGTCTTCTATGAGGGACAGTGTCAAATGGTTTACTGAAATATAGATAAGTTATATCTACTGCTCCCCCTTGGTCTATTATTTTAGTTACCCAGTCAAAAAATCTATGAGGTTAGTTTGACAAGATATCCCTGCTGTAAACCCATGCTGTTTGGTATCTTGCAAGCCATTCAAATTCAGATATTCAACAATTCTTTCCTTTACCATAGTCTCCATTAATTTTACCACTACTGATGTAAGACTTACTGGTCTGTAGTTACCAGACTTCCCTGCTACCTTTTTTGTGAAGAGTTACTACATTTGCAACCTTCCAATCTTCTGGAACTACTCCTGTCGATAGTGACTGATTGAATAGTTCTGTTAAAGGTTTTACCAGAACACACTTAATTTCTTTTAATAACTTTGGGTGTATCCCATCTGGTCCCATTGATTTATCTGTTTTTACCTTAGAAAGTTGAAGTAGAACTTCTTCCTCTGTAAACATGCATGTTTCCCATGTCTTGCCATTTATTTTCTCTAACAGAGGTCCCTTCTCTTCATCTTCCTCTGTAAAAATTTAAGAAAAATATTAATTGAGACAATCAGCTAGCCCTTTATTCTCATTTACATAGTTTCCATTTTTTGTTTTCAGATTAACTATTCCTTGTTTCATTTTCCTCCTTTCACTTATATATCTAAAATATGTTTTATCCCCCTTTTTTATCACCCACATCACTGCTGTTGTTGATCCCATTCCCTTGGAGCTGCTTAATCATCCTGCTGCTTAAACAACTCAGCAGCAGTAGCAAGAACAGCATTTGCAAATGCCGCAGTGACACAAGGGCACTTGCCACTGGCCACCATAACATGACCTGCTGGCACTAAGCCAGTGAGGTTTTTTTTCTCAGGGCTTGTTCTTTCAAAAAATATATATATGTAATTCCTGAGGGCTTGTGATGCTAACAAGCCAAATTGATAAAATGATATTTGATACCTCAGGGCTTGTGACACTAACAAATCCTACAAATCAAAGTTTCCTTAGGGCTACTGCCTAACACAAGTCTAAGTCCTACAAATCAATGTTTCTTTGGGGCTTGGGCCTCTAACAAGAAGTCTAAGTCCTCTACAAAATACTCTATCCCATCAAGTATCAGTCTGCCCTAGGCACAGCTTACGTCCCTGTCTCTGTCATGTTACATACCAATTTCTTATTTTTAGACAGGTGGCACATGTTTATGGATGAATGGCTACCCTCTCCAGGTTACACATTGGTACAAGATGGGGCATCCATCTGGAGAATTGTGGAATTATGTGTATATGTAAGGAGACTGGGGTTTGGGGTGCAGGGCACAGAACCAATGAGTCTGTTTGTGTCTGATGCAGTGGCCCTCAGTTGGGCAGTGTGTGCTTGGGGCTGGTTCATCTTAGGTATGTGTGTACTGTGGGGGTATTGGGGCACTTTTAACAGGCTTTGTCAGGGCATTTATGTGTTTGATTTTTGAGTTGTTCCTCAGGATATGCATTTGGGCGCATACGTGACTGCGTTTTATGCATTCTTGTGTTATGCGACAGTGGGTTTTAGGATTCTTAGGAAGTGTAGATTTGTTTTTTTTTGAGGCACAGACTTAGTGGCAGAAAATGTGTCCTCTTAATGCATGATAGCAATGACCGCATAAAATAAAACTGTGAATGGATGCTGCTGTCCGATTGATTTCTTTGGTTGGAAATATTGCAGCCATCATGACGAATACTTGATATTGTTACCTCTTAATAATATAATATTAATGCCTGACTATAAAACTGCCATCACCACATTTGATTTTTACCACACCTAGTTGATCTAGCCCCTGAAATGAATTGGGGGGGGACTGGCATGGTGTGATTTGTATATATTTATATATATAGATATATAGATAGATAGATAGATATTTTTACCATTGTCATATGCTATCCTCCTTCTCATGTTATTGACACACATTACTTATCAGTCATAGCAGTGGTCCCAAGTGGGGTAGATGATGGTAACACTTCTTCACATCCCTGCTCCACCTCCTCATCTGTGCTGCTGTTAATATATTTGTCCTGGCTTTGTCTCTCATACTCCTCTGCAGCAGGAGCCATAGGTGTTATTTGGACTGAACTAACTGTTGGCACTGGAAGTAGCACACTCTCTGACACATAAATAACTTCACTACTTGCAGCACCTTGCCATGCTGATAGTGTGTCTCCCAGTCAGACCTGTGGTTGTGCTTCAGGTGGGATCTCATAGAGGAGGTACCTAGGTATGAGCCTGCTTTATCCCTGCTCACGTGCTTTTTGCACAGACAACAGATAGAAACATGCTTACTTAGAGGATCCTGAATGAAGTATCTGCATACTGTGGACTTCATGGAATGAGGGCTTCCTTAGGTGGGTGGTGCTGCTGCTACTACTACTAATAATACTGGGGCTAGATGTTGATGTACTTCTTGTTACGGTTTTCTGACACTCAGACCAGGGTAATAAGTAAAAACACAGTTTTATTGAATCAGGATGATAAACAGTGCTCCTAGGGGCCAGCACGGGTAAAAACAGTATTGACAAATACAGACAAGTATGTGTAATACAAGCAGGAGTATAAGTACAAATATAGACTGGAATAACCCCAAAGGGTTAACAGGAGCAACTGGAGAAACTCAGTCTTAGATTGGCCAACGCCCAGGATTAAATAACAGTCTCTGGATAACAGTCTCTGAATGTAGAGAAAGGAGTCAAGTGTCTGCACTGAATCACTCTCTAGGTAGAAACAGGGAGCGCCCCTATTGCGCTGAGCTGAGCCAATACCATCACCGTGGGCTAAGAGGAATGCTACTGCCAGAGCTGAAGTAACCAGAATAGGAATCGCCCTAAACGAGACTAGTTAGTAACCCTGCGTATGCCAACTGGATTGTGCCAAGACACCCTTGGGATGCCAAGATGGATGGTTGCTGCACAAGCTACTAGGAGCCGATGCACTAGGAAGTGCAGGAGGAAACGTACACTCTGAATGAATGTGAGCCAGCGCCAGGACACCCTTCCGGTTTTGCACGGAATTCTACAGCAAGAGCGAACAGACTACCGGCGCCAGCCGGCGTGGTCACGGTGCACCCCGAACACCGGACAGGTGGAGCTCTGCAAGGAATAGTATGGCGTGTATAGAAGGCTCAGAGTGTAGCGGCTCAAAGGGCAAGCAGAGGCTTGGCAAGCTATACTAGTGGCACGTAACCGGAGACTACTGGCACTGCACCGTTTAACCTGGTACACACAGGAGAACACAGCTCAGCAATGCAGATGGCAAAGCAACCTCAGGCTACAGCTGAAATGGTGAGAGAGGATCAGCGAGATACTGAACAGTTCAGAATGTCGCCAGAGCGACCGGAGGACACTGGAACAGCAACCGGACAGGAGCGACAACCGGAACCGGATGGATACAGCAGCAGGAACGTCAACCGGAGAACGGAGCAATCACGGAGCAGGGTCGTCAGCAGAACCGGATCAATCACGGAGCAGGGTCGTCAGCCAGAACCGGGTCAATCACAGAGCAGGGTCGTCAGCCAGAACCGGGTCAATCATGGAGCAGGGTCGTCAGCCAGAACCGGGTCAATCACGGAGCAGGGTCGTCAGCCAGAACCGGGTCAATCACGGAGCAGGGTCAGAAGAGGAGTCAGCCAAGCTGGATCGGTACCCAGGATACACTGGAACTCAGCAACGAGATGCAGGAACAGGAACACCACAAAAGGCCCACTGACAAGTGCCCAAGAGCCAGTATAAAAAGGAACATCCTGGGCGGGCCAATCAGCCTCCTCCAATGCAAAGGTAACACCATCACAGATTGGCAGGGAAGCACGGGGACCGTGATACTTCTACTGCCACTACTACTAGTTGTCAGAAGTGCAGCACTTACAGCAGAAGCAGCAGCAAAGGCACTCGTCATATCTAACAATGTAGATGTTAATAACCTGTCTTGCTGTTGCTGGGTACTCAAAACAGGTGTGTGTGGCTGAGTGGGACTTGGACTTTGAAGAGGTGATGATGCTCATGCTGACTGTGTGTTTTTTGACATCTGTGCTTGTCCAGGATCAGACTTTCCAAAAAACATTATAACTGATAAACAAAATCTACAACATCTTTCCCAAGACTTCCCCACCCAGCACAAAGACAATAACAGCAATATCAGCACGCAAATAGGTTCCTAGCTGCCTATGTCTTTCCAGTCACATGGAATTTTGGAGTATTTGGGGTCAATCTCCTCCTCCCTTCTTCTCCCCAGATTGCCCCACTGACTCTCCTAATATACACTTACACTGAACAAATGTTCTACTAAAATATTCCCTAAGCTACACTTCAATTCCCTTCTCTGTCTTCTCTAGCTCAATCAATGTGTTGCTTTCTCCTCTCACAAACACAGAATGGCATACTGTGAGAGCCTGACAGCCTTTTATATGACTGTAGAAAAATTTTCTTCCAATTGATTTCAATGGGCAAAAAAGGCGGGAAAAAGCATAAACTGCACTTTTTGGGGAAAATTATTCACCAAGCGGGAAGTACTATTATTCACCGATTTCAGTTTGAGGTGAAAAATTTTGCCCATCCCTACTTCAGAGACTTTATTGATCATTTGTGCGGTGGTTCAAGAAACCTCAGATATTTGTTGCGGTTCTTCCTAGGCCATCAGCTTATGGGGGCCTTGGCATGCCTGAGGTCCTGGACTATCGAATCCCTGAAAGGACCGGGTGGTCCTCTTCTAATCCCTGTGTCTCTTGATTTATTTCCAATAGTTACTCTGGACCTTGAGATGCTCTTATCCCAAAACCCTTATGAAGCATGTGATTGTGGGACACTGCTTGTCCTGCTGGTCTCAGATGTCTGATAAGTGTAATCTTTTGACCTTTCCCTCCCCTTTATACTCCATACTGGGCAACCCTGACTTTGAACCAGGTCTCCAGCAGCAACATTTCCTACACTGGAAGCAGGCAGGCCTTACCGATTTGGACCATCGTCTGCTTTTTCCCCTTCCCCCCCTTCCTGCATCTTAGCCAATGATATGAAATCCTGCCCTGAGAAATTTGGCATTACTTCAAATTCATCACCTGTTAAATTCCCCTGCTCGCACACATTTTAGTCCTCGTCACCTCACCCCCTTTAAGAAGATAGCACTTTCAGACAGACCCTTCACTGGGAGTATATCCAAGCTTAGATCTCTCCTTCACCCCCCTCTTCTCACATTCCGTCCTTTCACAGGAGGGCGTGGGAAATGGACCTTAATATTACCTTTACTAATGCTCAGTGGTTCCGATCTCCCAAACTACATATTTCATTATAGCCAAAGTTCCCCTTAGAGAAATCAACTACAAACTTATGATAAGACAGTTCCGATCCCTGTCCTTGTTTCACTGTTTTAACCCTGGAATTTCTGGGGTGTGCTGGAGATGTGGACATCAGGACACTTCCCTACTACATATAAGGTGGGACTGCCCTAAGATTCAGCCTTACTGGCGGGATGTTCACTCACATCTTAGCGGATTGACAAGACTTCAAATACCAGTTCTTCCTAAAGTTATGTTGCTTGATATTTGGCCTTTGGATTAGGTGCCTGATAGCATTTTGGCAGGGGAATTTAGGATTTTGCTACAGCTGCTGACCACTGCACGAGCATGTATCCTTAGGCTGTGGAAGTCTGCCGACTGCCCCGGCAGTGTCCAACTGGAATAACACGTTATGCACTGTGCTAGCCATGGAGAGGCTACACTTTCAATCCCTGGGAAAATGTTCCCAATTTTATGTGCTTTTCTCTACATGGTATGATTTCTTACATCTCGCAACACCCATTTGATGATAATCAGTATCCCTTTTGTTTTCATTATCGTCTGGCCTATGGAAGATCTCTTTCCCCCATCTCCCCTTTCCTTCTCTCCCCTTCTCCCCTCCTCCTCTCTTTTCTTCCTTCTACCTGTGCCTCTTTCCCTCCCTCCTGCTATCTTCCTTTCCGGGGGACTAACTTCCCCTTGTTTGTTTTCTTTCAACCCTATCTGTCCTCTATCTCTTCTCTACTCTCTCTTTTCATTTCATATTTAGTGCATTGACATCTTTGGCTCTTTACTGTCACCTTATGTAGCCTTGATGTGATATCCAGCACCATGCCTTCAGTATCTGCCAGACTGGTCCAGCACAGTGATATTGTACCATAAAACTGTAATGTGCTTGCTTTTTGTTGGACTCCTGTATGTATACCTTTGCAGGACATAGATATTAAGTAAAATGCATACTGTATTTTACATATATCCAATTATGCAATGACAAGTGTAAATTCTCAACATAACTTTATTGTTGACACTTAGGTCTGGGAGAGGATGAATATTTTATATTGTTTATTACAAATGTTACTGCTGTGGTGTTCTAACCAGCTTGCCATCTGAAATCATCTATGAGAGATGCCGGGTGATTAAAACCAGCTTGCCATTGATTATAACTCTTGAGTGACTCAAGCCATAGGTAAATAATGCATGTGTGATTTGCAGCTTATCTATGTACCCTTCCACTTGCTTACTATGCATAGGTATGAAGGTTCTTTTCATGGCTTATTTATTTAAATCTTTCTTACAGGTAAATTAAGAGAAGATGGAAGAAAGAAGATTGAGAGGAAGAAGAAAGAAGACAGAAGACAAGGAAACAAAAAAATGAAGGCAGATAGAAGACAGTGGATTACAGGTAAATGTAACACAGATGAGCTATCGGTTGGTGCTTGTCAGTGTGTCAGGCACCAATCGTTAGCTTTTTTCCTATGATGTTCACATTATTGACACCATTTAATGGCGTTTTAGGAACTTAACACACAAAACAGACATAATTTGGCCACAAGTCCTTTTCTGTGGCCTAGCACTTTTTGCTGGCAGAACATTATCCAGTTTTGCCTACCTACTGTTTTATGTGCCTTAATTAAAGGGATAGTAATACTTAAAATGTAAAAAAAAAATGGTGTAGGGTTTATCCCCCTGAGTACATTTTAAGTATTACTATCCCTTTAAATCAAGGGCATAGCATCCATTTTGAGATCCAAATTCTGGAAATGTGATCCGTTAGAGGACACAATTTGCTCCTGCTGTTCTTGTCTAGTCTGAATTCGAGAGACCTCTGCAGGATCCATTCAGTTCCTTTGAATGGGTGGAAATGTACAATAATGCCTATTTTATTCATTTAGCACCACCTTCTACAACTATTTGTGCACATTGGGTTAGGGGCAGGAAGACAAGTGACCCCTCGTTTGGTGCAGTAGGTTTTCTTTGTTCTGAAATGCTATGGTTTGTCTACCTTTCCATGATTTCTGTGCTTGTTAAAACCATTTTAGTACAGGCAAAAAAAAAACTGTAAGAAAAATGATAGATTGCAGATAATGTAGTTTTGTACTTCTGGACCCCTCTACAATAGTACAGTTAATACCACTCATAACAGTGGGGTACAATTTTTTTCTCAGAGGAGCAGTAGCTAATGCATACAGTAATATCTTACACAATTTTCAATTATTTCAGTACCTTTGAAGGGAAATGTAAAATAATGCATATTTTTTCTTTAGAGCCACCTTCTAGAAAAATGTGTGGATAGAAAGGCAAATGATGACTCCCTTGATGCTGTGGGTTGTCTTCTTTCCAAAATGGAATGGTTTATCTACCTTTTTTTAATTTCTGCACATTTTACAACCATTTAAGTACAGGCAAGTCACATCTGAAAAAAATGTAAGAAAAATGATAGATAAAACATGTCACACTTGTGAGTCCATTTGTTTATTAAACACATTACACATAGATATATTTCTTCTTATTTTCTGTTAAATGGCATAACATTTGAAGGGGTAGAAGTGGGTATAACATTTGAAGGGGTAGAATTTTAAAAGAAAGCATAATTTTTACTCTAGAATCATCTTCTGGAAAATGTTGAATCATCTTCTGGAAAATGTTGTACGAATCAGGCTGGGGTGGAAAGGCAAAACACCCCTCAATTGATGTGGTGGGTTGTCTTTTTTCCAAAAAGGTTTAGTTTGCCTACCTTTTCTTCATTGATATATTTGTTACAACCATTTTAATACAGGAAAGTCTCATTTAAAAAAAAATAAGAAAAATGGTAGATTGCAGGTAATGTTGTTTTGTACTTCTCGCACCAGTACAGTAGTTCCATTCATACGAATGGTGTACCATTTTTCTTAGAGGAGCAGTACCTAATGTATACAGTAATACGATCCATGATTTTTCAACTATTTCATTACCTTTGAAGGGGTAGAAATGTAAAGTAATGCATATTTTTTTTCTTTAGAGACACCTTCTGTTGGGCACCAATTTGTGCATATGATGCTTGAAGTACAAAGGAAAGTGATGACTCAGTTGATGCTGTGGATTTTCCTCTTTCCAAAATGGTAGGGTTTTTCTACCTTTTCTTCATTTCTGTACTTTCTACATCCTTTAAGGACAGTCAAGTGACATGTAAGATACCTTTTCTTAATTTCTGTTCTTTATACATCCATTTTAGTACAGACAAGTCACATATGAAAAAAGTTAAGAAAAATGGTAGATTGCAGATAGTGTAGTTTTGTATTTCTAGCATACCCCTACAGTAGGTCAGCTCATACCATTGGGACCATTTTTCTCAGAGAAGCAATAACTAGTATATAGAGTAATATCTAATTTATACAGTAATAAGTTCTGTGATTTTCAGTTATTTCAGTACCTTTGAAGGGGTGGATATGTGAAATAATGCATATTTTTTTCATTCAGTGCCAACTTTGGAACCATTTTTGCACAACATGCTAGGGGTGCAGTGGATTGTCTTCTTTACAAAATGATATAGTTTGTCTACCTTTCCTTAATTTGTGTACTTGTTAAAACCATTTTAGAACAGGCAGGTTATATTTGAAAAAATCTAAGAAAAATTATAGATTTCATATAGTGGAGTTTTGTACTTCTGACACCACATACAGTAGCTCAGCTCATATCAGTGGGGTGCCATTTTTCTTGGAAGAACAGAAGCTAATTAATATAGTAATACATTCCATAGTTATCAATACTTTTGTACCTTTGAATAGTTACAAATGTAAAATAATGCCTATATTTGCTGTTACCAGTTTGGGGCCTATGGAAATTACATACAATTGTACTCCTATCCATATTGGGTATCCGTGTACTCAGGGCATATGTGGCATTTATGTCTCATACTTTTTGGCTCGTTACTCCAGTCTTGCTCGACTTGTACAGTAATTTGTGACTTTAGTGAACATTTGTTAAAGATTTCCATAAAACCGTATTTGTAACAAAATGTCCTTCCTTCATCATTTCATTTCACGAAGGAAGAAACTGTTTGTGATTCATATGTTAGTATACTTTCAAGAAATACATACTTTTACATAGTTAATAAGTTGTTTTAGGGTAGGTCTGAAAAAAACAACATATAGTTTTCAAAATACAACTAGAACGTTACCTCCAGGAATCATACCTAAACAGATGGATAGTAAAATCTTATAAAAGTGTTTGGTTTCCTCAATGGACAAAATTCACCCGACATCCAGCACTCAAATGGTTAATCAACCATCTAAAAACACTGAAAATGAAGAGTCACATTCTAGTATTGATGTCATAGTGGAAGAAGGTGTAGCTACTTAACCAGCTGCTGCGCATGACAGTGAGATAAACAAGCACCAAAACACCTGTCCTCAAAGTAGTAGCAAAATAAATTGTTAAGACCTTTAAAATCATAGAAGAATATTAAGGTAGTGGGTACGAAGCAGTGGGTGATACTGAGGATGATCTATGATGACAGTTGATGATGATAATGGATATAGAATATATCCCTCCAGCATCCTCCTTTTCTTCACATACAGGTGACTTTGAGAGTGGGAGAGATGACATGGGCAGAAATCTAGCTGAAAGGCAAAGTCTCATTCTTCCACCAATGAACAGGAGCACTGTGCCTGTGAAACTAATTGGAACTCTGACCCTATACAAGCAAAGATGCCCAAAAATACACAGCCATCCTGTCAGTCATCAACAGCATCATCACCACTTCCAGGTCCATGCCCCATTCAGCCACACACACTACTAGCATTAAGTAACCTGCACCAACAACAACAGGTTATTAACATCCTCAACTTAGCTATGACTCATGAGTGCCTCTACTGCTGCTGGAAGTGCTACTACCTAGAATGGGTCACTGACAGATTGGTCAGGATTTTAATCTCCCTAGGTACAACAGGAGCATTAACTCAAATAGTAATTAAGTGAATTTCCAATCAGTTCTCAACGCAGTCACCACAAGGCTCTAACCTCACCAAATAATGGAGGCTTCTATTAGAGGACAGTCAAATTATAGTGGGGCATAAGAAAGACAAACATTGAGCAGTTCTAGGGCAAACCATCAGCACCACCTGTAATTAATAACAATTTCAACAGGGGGACGTGGCCTGACCACGCAGCTGTATGGATGCTTAGGAGTTGAGCTCCATTCCCGAGGAGTGCTTTGTAGCAGAAATCGACCTCTATTTCCACTACTTATTGGCACTAACCCATTCTTACCACTGCTCAGTATGCCAAAGAACAAACATCCGAACAAACATCCTTGCAGGGAAAACAAAATGCAGGCATTTTTCAAGAAAAAAATTGGGGACTCAGTCGGTGCCTCAGGCTCTCAAGATGGAGGAGAGTTCAGATTTTTACATCTACTCCAGATGACAAAGATCAAATACATGCCAGTGAACGCAATGGATAGGACGATGAATCCTATTTAGATCATCTGGACATACTGTCCACTAAACAGCACATCCACAACCTACTGTTAGAACTTAAATCATTCCTAAGTGAGGAACTCCAGACATCAAGAAGGATGCCTTGCTTTTGGGAGGGAGAATGGAGGCCATGGAGGATGAAAGGGAAGCATGGCAAGCATTCCTCACAGATATAATCCAACAATCTTCCTCTCTCTTCACAAGGAACAGCTAGCTTGATCTTACACTTAAAATAGACAACCTTGAGAACAGACAACAGAGATCCAATCTGTGGATCCGCTGTGTACTGGAGGAGATTGAGCAAGGAGATTTTCAATGATATCTACAGTCTATTTCACTACCTAATGGAATCAGGAGACAACATGGTCTATGTTCTGTACAGCGCACATAGAGCATGTAATGTGATTAATAAATTCCATTCCTACTCTGACAAGGATTTGGTTGCTGGCTGGGTGAGGAAAATGATGGATGAGGTCCACCATGTAGGAGGTCGTTAATGTTGACGTTTCCTATGCCTGGGCCACATGTGTCAATTATTTCCTGGGCAAAAGCCTATCTGTTAATTTCTTGTTCCACTAATGCTTCGGACTGGGTGGCAGGAGCCGTCTTGTGATCAGGGTTATGTGGTGTTATCACTGTGTTTCAATCATGAGATGTAATGGGGGCTGTTGGCCCTCCCCGTAGTCCCCTAGTTTGGGAGGGGGGGCACATTTGGAGGGTTGAGCTCTCCCAGACTAATTCTAGTAATATAAGTCTGGTGATAAGTACTTTTTCCATGCCTCCTTCCCTCTCTTTTTTCCTATTGTTTATAAGCTGTATAATGGAAAACTTTGTCCTGCTCCAATATTTTGTGCAATACAGCATAACATGTTGAACACCTGATGTTTGCTTTAGCTAATTATGGGGGAAGATGAGGGGAGGCACCCCTGGGGTGATAATCAGAGTGGTGGGTCCCTGATATTATGCTCTGTACATTTTGACCAGGGGCAGTAGAGATACCACAATGCCTTAAGGGCATTACATAGAGACCCATTATTTGGGTACTCTCTGGTTGTGCAAATGGGATCCCATCCTGGATCATTCTGTATGGACCCGAGAGATAAATAGGGATGAGGGGGTATCTTCACTGCATGACTATAGTGTCAGTCACCTTTCGACTATGGCATCTTCATGATTGGTCATTTCAGGGGTGCAACACAGATTTTGTGGGTGACATCTGCGTATGTGATGGGGGCTGTTGGCCTTCTGGGTGGTGGTGGTTTTGGGAGGTGCATTTGGAGGGTCGGGACTCTTGCCACCTTGTAATTGTTTTGTAAATGTGGGATAAATTTTACCTTTTCATTTGTGGGTTTTTTTTTTTCCATTTTCTTCACATATATATATGATTTTTCCAGGTTATATGGGGAAGCCCTTACCCTGATCTAATATCTTTTTAAATAAAGCTTAAAATGCTCTATCTCATTGTTCACAATAGCTAGAGGTGGGGTTAACCGAGGGCCAGAGATATTGGTCTGATTGTATGCTCCCTACATCTTACATGGGGCAACGGAGTACTCACAATTTTTTTGGTGGGCATTTAACGGAAGATCTTTAATGAGGTACTCTCTGACTGTTCCTTGGAATTTCATCCTAAGCCATCTTATTTAAGCTTGAGAGAAAATTGGGGGTTTGAGGTATCTTTAACAGGTGACCCTGATGTTAGTCACCTTTTGACTATAGAGTATTCAAGATTGGACATCTTGGGGGAGTTGACCAGACCTTGTGGGTCATGTTACACTGATGAAAAATATTTCACTTGGCAACATGTCTTTCAACTGGGGTAAACATAAACTGACTGGTTTCACTTTCCTTTACCTTCCCATTCCCCTACATACCCTTTTTTTATTGCCCTTCCCTCCCCCATATCTAATATAGACCCTGCATTTTGTAACAGTCATTTCGTAAGAAAGATCTACTCTTTCCTCGTGAGACTTATTGATTCAGACAAGTCCCCATATGTTCTGACTTGGGAGAGGGAGCTGACCTGGGATCCACATGGAGAATTGGAGACAGATATGGATAAACACTTTTCGTTCTTCCATTTACACACATTTCGTAGAAAGGAATTCCAAACTTCTCTCTCACTGGTATTACACTCCCACAAGACTCCTTGCATTTGCATCCTCTACCAGCTCTTTTTGTTGGTGCTGCTCTCATCATAAGGGCACATTCCTACATATCTGGTGGTCCTGCCCACTGATCCAGCCATTCTGCTTACAGTGTCTTTCCCATATTGAACTCCACTTAGGTATAGCTCTATCTAAGGACCATGGCAGACACTTCTGCCTTCCACCTCTGCTCCTTGGAAAATTTTCATCTTTGTATTACTGAATGCTGCAGAAGCACTAATACCCCTGCAGTGGAAAGATACATCCCCTCCCACCAGGCTTGGGCAGACAAAATGGAGGAGCAGACGTGACCTTGCCCCTCTGTCACACTCGACAGATGGTATGAATAGGGATGGGTGAAAATTTTCTCCTCAAACTGAAATCGACAAATAATTGCACTTTCCGCTGGGCGAATAATTTCCAGTGAAAAGTCCAGTTTTCCACTTTTTTCGCCTAGCTCATTCCATTGAAATCAATGGGAACAGTGAATTTACACACAACACATAGCAAATATTATTTTATTTCCCAAAGGCATAGTATAAAAAGAGCATGAGTATGCCTGTGTTGGTGGGTGTGGATAAAGAATTAGTTGAACAGGGATTTTTTTTTGGGGGGTGTACTGGGATTGGGGGCAGTTAATAAAAAAATAAATCCTAAATCCCATAAGACATGGTATAAAAGGGGTCTGAGAAGGGTGCCTGTGTTGGTGGGTGGAGTCTGGGGAAAGAATCAGTTGAACAGGGAATTTGTTTTGGGGGGGATTCTTGACTGGTACTGGGGGGACAGTTCATAAAAAAGCAATAAAACAAAATAAGAAATCTGTACGTAAAGTGATAGAGACAGGGACCCTCTGACGTAAGCTGCCACTGGGGTTGACTGATACTTGAGATTACAGAGCATTTTGTAGAGGATAATTTGTATGATTTGATGTTAGAGGCCCAATCCTTGAGGAAACATTGATTTGTAGAACTTAGACTTGTTTGGCACAAGCCCTAAGGAAACATTTATTTGTAGGACTTAGGCTTGTTAGAAACAACCCCCCCCCCCCCAAATTGTTTATTTTTTTCTAGGACTATGTTTTTTTTATTATTTATTTTAGTGCCAGCAGATCATGTTGGCCACTGGCCATTGTCAAATGTCCTCCTTAGTCCATAGAGGCAGAATTTTCAACTGCTGTTCTTGTTGCTGCTGCTGCTGAGTTGTTTAAGCAATATGATGATTAGGCAGCTGAACGGGAATGGGAGAGAATGGGATCAACAATAGCAGTAACATGGGTGAGGGATGATGAAGGTTCTGCTTGCCACAGCTAGCTCCAAAGATGCATCTGAGGCTGTAGCAGCACAATAAGTAGCCCCCAGTCTATATGGAGAAAATAAGACGTTGGCCAATAATTCCTCTCTACCTGCCCCTCCTCCAAAACCATGGGTGTGTTGTTAATAGAATATAAATGTTTCCCTTGAGAGCAGCAACTCTGACTCTCATCAGCAACTGCAATGTGCATAGTGTGTGTGGTAAATAACATCTACGGACATAACCATATCCAAATACCATGACACCAGAACCCAAATACTGCCTCTGTCACAATAACCCTTGTCCAGAACCCGCTAAGGACACATGACAACTTTGTGACAGTTTAATAGTAATGGTGAACCCTTCCTACAATCATCTTAGCATATTCTGCAGGATGAAATCTCCTCAGATGCTGCTTTATGCCATGCTCGTGATTCTCCTCCACCACACTGGCAATTGTGGTCAATGCACCACATATTGTGCAATGGGTGGATACGAACTGCCACATCCTAAAATCAACAGAGCGGCTATCATTTGGAGGGGGAGTTTACAATGAATGAGGTTGATTGGCAGAAGATGTAGTTACCCTAGAGGAAGAAGGTGATGGCAAGCTACTTGTTTCACTCATCATGGAACTTCCAGTCTCTGGCTGGGTTTCTCTATTCTTCCTTCTCTTTGATCTCTGCCTCACCTCTTGTTGCCTTTCTGGAGAGTCAGGGGGTACAGCAACATCTGTGCTTGATTTCGGTGGTGGTTGTTTGGCTTTAACATGTTTGACATAAATGTCGTGTCTGTGTTTCATGTGTGTTATCAGGGCAGTGGTGCCAAGGTGTGTTCCCTCCTTTCCTCTTCTCAATGACTTGTCACAAATTGTGCACAGTGCCATTGGTGATGACTGCACTGTGCCCAAAGATAAAAACAGTCCCACACCCATGACTTTAGGGGATAGAGAACAGGTGGAGAAGAATGGCCTCTTTCTTCTTGTCCTCCACATTCCTCTTCACTGTCTGTGGCAGTGGATGATGTTGATGCTGTTGTTGTTACTGCCTCAGAATCAGCACTAGAACTAGGACCAAGAGTATTGCTGCTGGTAAGTGGAACCAGTCCTAATCCCACATCGTTTGTTGACCCCATTCCACTGTATCCATGGTGGTCTGTGGCACACTACCTTGCTCCTCAGCACCCTGCTGCCCTCGCAACTTAGCAGGAGCAGGAATTAGAGCAGTCCCTACGTGCTGCTGCTGCTCTATTACCGACATCTCACTGCTCCTTGGAGGAGGTGACTAGCATTGTGACAGAGGGTTCCCTAATATCACACTTGGCATTTTTTTTTTACCTGAAAAAGGCAGACTGGCATTGGAATGGTCTAAAACGTGTGCTTGAAAACCAGGCACACGTTTTAGACCATTCCAATGAAGGGATTTGTGGTAAATAACAAGATCTCGGCACTTCTCAAGCACCTCCGAGTCGACCGACACAGATCTCCTGTTGACAGCTTTACAGCTGTCAGTAGGAGAGATCAAACTTTAAACTCCTGTATCTCTTAAACCATAGCGGTTTGAGAGATACGTTTTTTTGCATTTAGCTCCGCTTTTTAAGCTCTTCTATATTCAAACAACCGGTTGCTCCAGCATTATGAAGCCATATTCATCCCTGGTGACAATTCCTCTCCATAGCACCCCATCCATCAGTTCTTTTAATTGACTCTGGAAGGCAGCAGAGGAGTATCCCCCTAGTGGTCTGTAGGAATCCTTATCTCCCAGGATTGAAAAACCTTCCTGTATATAGTCTTCTGTATCCTGCACCACAAGGGCTCCACCATCATCTGCCTCCCGAATTGTCAAATGCTCATTCTTAGAAAGTTTCTTAATCGCCTGTTGCTCCCCTTTACTTATATTATATTTCTTACATCTTTTACTTTTGATGGTTTGGTTATATTCCTCCGTTACTATTCTAATAAATGTCTCCACATAGGGCCTCTTCTAGTTGGTAGGCTAGAATTTTGAGACCTTTTTAGAATTAGTTGGTGTAATTCCTGCTTGGCAGTTGTTCTCATTTTCATTCCTAAGGTCAGTTAAAATAGTTAAACACACTCTAACCCGATCATTCAGGGGTGTCTTCCTAGCATCATTTTTATCCTCATACTTGAACAGATTTTCCTCAGATGTTTTTCCTTTTGTTTTAAAATACCTTTTTAGCAATAATTTCCTTGCAAATCTATTCAGATCCATAAAGAACCGAAAATCACAGGGTTTATTCGTAGGGGCATATTTCAGTCCTCTTTTTAAGATTTTAAACTCTACTGGTTTTATTTTTACTGAAGACAAATTATATACCCCTTCCTGATTCATTCCAGGTAGCAGTGTCTTAGTCATAATTTTTTACTTTTTGTCCTCCCCTCTTACCCCTTCTTGTTCTCCTTCCCTCTTTTTCCTCATTATCATTACCTTCTGGTCCTGTACCAATATGAAATCCTTTCCCTTTGTTGTTTTTAATCTCACTGAGTTGTCCTGGACCCAATTTAAACAAAGAGAACATACAATAGAGGGGCCAAGGGACTCTATAGTGTTTATATCCATTCCTAATGGCATATTACTTTCCTTCGATGGTGTTGTGATGGTGCGGACTAGCATCTCCACATCATTAACTACTTCATCTACGTATCACGGTGCCCGTGATCTCACGTTCTGTCGACATTGTTACTTCCTGCCTATTTCCTGCTGGGTTCTTATTGGCCACTGGGTTCTGCTCCGCCCAGTGTTTGCCTTTTTAAACTCAGTTCTGTCTAACCTTTGGTGCCCTTTCATGGTGTTTCTGACCTGACGTTTGTTGCTGTGATTCCTGCTCCGTGTATGATCCGGTTTTGTATGACCTTGCTCCTGTCTTTGCTGCCGTATTACAGTTGCCGACCCGGACTATCTGACTACCGCTCTCTGTCTACTGATCCAGGCTGTGTCTGACAACACTCTCTGTGTACCGATCCAGGATGTGGCTGACTACCGCTCTCTGTGTACCAATCCAGGATTTGGCTGACTACCGCTCTCTGTGTACCAATCCAGGCTGTGTCTGACTACACTCTCTGTGTACCAATCCAGGATGTGGCTGACTACCGCTCTCTGTGTACCGATCCAGGATTTGGCTGACTACCGCTCTCTGTGTACCAATCCAGACTGTGGCTGACTACCACTCTCTTTGTACCAATCCAGGCTGTGGCTCACTACCGCTCTCTGTGTACCGATTCAGGCTGTGGCTTACTAGCGCTTCCTGGTACCGATCTAGGTTGTGGCTCTATAGAGCTCTCTGTGCATTTCCAGGTCTCAATGACTACGCTAGCTTCTGAGCCTGTTCCTGTGCCTGTCAGTGTTGCCTTCGGTTACCTAAACCTCCTGAAATTAAGCTTGTGCCTGTCAGTGTTGCCTTCGGTTACATATATCTCCAGAGACAGAGCATGTACCTGTCAGTGTTGCCTTCGGTTACCTATACCTCCAGAGATAGAGCCTGTCCCTATCCGTGTTGCCTTCAGTTACAAATACCTCCAGAGATAGAGCCTGTGCCTGTCAGTGTGGCCTTCAGTTACCTATATCTCCTAAGAGTAGCCTGTGCCTGTCAATATTGCCTGTGGCTACCTCAGCCCTCTGGGCTAGTCCTGTACCTGTGTCTGCCTTAGCTTCCTCTACTGTCAGGCCTCATGGATTATCCCTGTCCACTCTGTCAGTCCTATCTCTGGTCTCTCTAGTCCTATCTAGGGCAGACTATTGTCAGTCGGTGTGCTCCACTGTTACCAGGGCCTTGTCACTTCTCAGTGTTCCAGTTGCCTGTTCACCCTTCCCCAACTTCTGGTGGGGATTCTTCCCTGCAGTACCTACCCTCTGCTCGTTGGCCACTTCCTAGATGGTACTGTTGAGGTTCAGTTCCTGGTTCCTGTCATCTGTTCCTGCTTCTATATTATTGCCTGTTTTGCTTATATCTGTACCCTGACCTGTGTCGGATTTGGGAAGTGCCTTGGTACTGTCCGGAGCTGGACCTGTGAAGGGACCCTGTGTTATTTATTATTCTTAATAAAGCTGATTTTTACCTTACCAAATTGTCTGAGAGTTCTTAAAAACCGTGACACTATTCCTTTTATTATTTCTTTGATGTTTCCCAGTACCTCATATCTGTTGTTCTCCTTTACCATAAACTCATTCTCATTTCCCCCTACTCCAACTATTTTATGAGCTTTTGGCTGACCAGGACTACATTGCCTTTTTAATACTTTGGGTTTTAGATATTTAGTCCCTCTCAAAACACAATCTACATCCTGAGATACTGTTTTATTGCTCCCATTATTTGTGGGAGTATTCTAATTTACCGAAATCCCACATGGATTTTGTTCTATTTGTTTCTCCTCCCTATCAATAATTGTGGGAGCTGTGTTTAATATAATTCTTATCTACAGAATGTTCTATTCCATTTGGTGTTTTGGGGTTGGTATTTGTACTTTTCTCAGTTTGTTTACTTGCTCCTTTCTCTTTCTCTTTCCCCACCTTATTCTGTCTTCCATATGAGACTTATTCTCAGTACCTCATCTATTCCAGGGCCTGACTTTATTGGATTTGTAATCTTTTTTGTCTCTTTGCATTTTGTGCTCTTTCCTATCCCTTAGTTCCTCTTCTACCCTTAAAGGGGAACTACCACCCCGCAATAACTTAACCTTGATTGATTCTTCATCTGGAGACTAGCTGCTTAGTAGCACTAGTCGCCAGAAATATTACCCGGTTCTGAAGATTTCAGCATTTTAGGGATGCTCACAGGAGCATCTTCAGAACCGGGTAATATTTCTGGCGACTAGCGCTACTAAGCAGCTAGTCGCCAGATGAAGAATCAATCAAGGTTAAGTTATTGCGGGGTGGTAGTTCCCCTTTAACAAAGCTCTAGTGATATTGCCATCTAGTTATTTAAACTGAGCTGTCTCCACATGTGGCTGAATCTCATGTGGTAAAGGAAACAAGGGATACTATTGAAATTAATTTTTGTCACTAGCCAGAATCCTAACCTCACTGTTTTACAGCTGCATGATACATATGCTGAAAGTATGGAAGGTGACCTCTCCATCAAAGTGTTACCAGAACAAATCCAGGATGTGACACTAGAAGGAAATGTCCTAACAATCTCTCTTCACAGACCACGCTCTGAGCCAACGGATCCAGAGAAGCATTCTCAGTTTCTGACGCAAATTGACAATGTATGCGGTGAGTTGTTTGTTTCCTTACAGGTTAGAGACTTTGTGAGAATTGAACAGGCCAAGCTGAATTTGAAACACCGTTACATCAGTAACCGACTCTGATGCAGGTAAGAGATCCTGTGCACATTAAGTATCTTGTTCCACATGATAATTGGGTACATTACATAGATGATGATAATACAAGTCACAGCATTGTTGCTATATGTATGTTATCTATATCATTAGGTAGAATGTCTGCAAAACATGTGTTATATGGTTAGAGGGTAATCCCAGTGAATTTGAGGATGACATTAAGGCCCTGAAATCATGCCAACTGTAGCCATATGCAGTTAAGCTATAGGTTGTTAATGAGGTCACTATATCTGGCAGGGCAAGTCAGTTCCCCATATCATTACAGATCTGTAGTGGTCAGAACCTCAGGAATCCTGATGCAATAATATGTCTCTCAAATAGGATTCAACAGTTAGGAGTTTCTATGTCTCATACACCTATGGTGAGTATTCACAAAACACCAGTCCACATTGTGGTTAACAGTATAACCCCACATAACATTACCTGGATAAGGGAACCATTATAGGTTATGCACTGGATTCAGAATACTATACATTTGAGTTTCAGAACCAAGTAATTGGTCTACTGACTGATTACTATCGGTCTGAAGAGTAACTGGTTGAGCAAATGTTTTATTCCCTCCCAAAGGGATTGTTCTCCATACAATCTGTATATCCATATAGTCCTAATACAGGTACATACAGGATTGTAGAATCATCTCTGGTATTTGAACATCAGCTAGATGAGCAAGAATCCAAAGAATAGCTGTGGATAAGGTAAGTGCAAACACACATGATTAATGCACACAACTTGAGAAAACATATGAAATAGGTAGGCCTGAAGTATTTCCAGGGTTCAGTGAACTGATAGAGGGACAAGTCTCTCTAGCAGATGTGTTGTCTGATGAATCTGAATGCCAACAGCTGAGGGAAGTCCTCATGGAATTCCAAAATCTGTTTGTGAAGGATTCATATGATTGTGGGTTACCTAGCCTACATGTAGCGTGCATACAAACTGACCCCAAGTTACCTCCTGTTTATGTCAAACAGTACCATCTTCCACTATGGTTCATTGACAGAAATAATAAAGAACCTAAAAGAGATGGGCATTATCAGGGAGGTCCAAAGTTCTTATAATAACCTCGTCTTGGGAACCCTTGAGCCCAACGGTCAATAGCGTCTGTTGTCTGACTTACAGGCAAAAGATCTTAGACCCTTGCATCTGAACTAAACACTGATCTATATATGGTACCGGACAACTGGACACGTTTGTTGAGCTGTCTTAAAGGGATAGTAATGGATCGTATTAAATAATTTTAATATTGTAGACAGTAAAAAAATAAAGTAATTGATGCCACACCGATCTCTCATACCTTTATGGTTTGAGAGCTATACAATTACAAAGTTCCCCCCTTCCTCCTCTTTCACTGATGTCAGACTGTAGCTAAGAAAAACAGATTCTGGTCCCAGACCATCCTTCGGCTCTTCAGCAGAGCTGGAATAGCACAATATAGAAATAAAAACTTCCTTGGAACGATCTACAAAGTTTGCCTGGTTTGCAAGCACACTTTGTAGACCGTTCCAGTGAAGTGTTTATTTCTTTATTGTGCTATTTCTGCTTGCTGAAGAGCCGCAGGACGGTCTCTTGACCAGAATCTGCTTCTTTCAGCTACAGCCTGACATCAGTGAAAAGGGAGGGAGGGGGGAACTTTGTAATTGTATAGCTCTCAAATCATAAAGGTTTGAGAGATCGGAGTGGCCAAAATTACTTTTTATTTTTTCACTGTCTACATCATTAAAGTTACTTAATATGATCCATTACTATCCCATTAAGACAGCTCAACAAACGTGTCTATATGTCCAGTTGGCCGGTACCATATATAGATCAGTATTTAGTTCAGATGCAAGGGTCTAAGATCTTTTGCCCAAGGGTATTGGACCATCAAAGTAAGTGAAAAAGATCAATATAAGCTGGATTTTCTAACTTTGCCAACCGCATACATTGATTTTTGTTCATATCATGTGATAGCTGGTTCTAAAAGGAAACTGGTGGCAGGTATAGGGATTGCCTGGACAGGTGAGTGCTCTTTTATATCCAAGGGATATAGCTTAGGATCTCAGAGTAGCCAAGTGGCAGAACTCTGTGCAGTCAATGTGATAGTCCAATTAGCCACTGAATATGACATAAAGGAATTTATCATAACTGATTCCAATTATGTTCACAATAGATTTGTTGAATATCTCCCAGGTTGGAAAAGGAGCCATATGCTTTGATCCAATAATAAACCAGTGAAACATAGTAAATTATTTTGTGAGATTGACAATGTCGTGACATCAAATGACATTACTATTTATTGGAAAAAGACTATAGGTCATTCCAAAGTCCTAGGCCCTGAAAAACATATAGAAGATCCCCAAAACCACCCAATCTCTGATGAAGATTCTGTAAGTAAGGAAGACTTGAAGATCTTGATACCCAGAGCCCAATTCCATATAAAAGATGATCTGTTAATCAGGATATCCAAAAATTGAATACAGCAATGGGTTGTACCCACTGCATTCAGGAATCTTATACTCCAACATGCTCGTGATGCACCTTCTTCATCGTGGAGACAAAATCAAGTATTAAATTCTCCATGATTATTATGCATATTGGCTTCATATGCTTAAAGATAACAATGTACAATGCTACTGTCAAGGTTCTTTGGTGTGTCCTCAGTTCCAGCCACATGGCCACACTCATCCTGCACCACCACAGAAGAGGGGGATATCATTTACAGTGGTCAGATATACAGAAAGGTTTTGTGGGTCCAGTCACCAGAACAGCAATGGGGAACAAGTCTATCTTAACTGTTACTTGTTTATTCACTAAATGGATTTAAATTTTACTTGCAGACAATAATACAGCCTGAGGATGTTTTCCTTTGTGTAAGGGGGAAGAGAAAATGTACAAAGTGTTAATGTTTCCTATCACAGCTTAAGGCAGAAGTGCCACAAGCAGACTAGTGAGGAGTTGGCAATTAATTGTAGTATTGCCAGTGTCATAAGGCTATATGTTGAAACTGTAATGCAGTTATGTAAAATTGTTTCAAATGTCAGATCACTCATGACCTATTTCTTTTAGATCCTAAGGGGTTTCAAAAGATTGAGGGGTCAGAAGACCAATCTATTTGCAATGGATGTCTAGACCAAGACCGTGATGTGGATTATCCTTCCACTGTGACAGGAGTTCTGGGCAATGCCAATCATGGTTCCAGGACTGTCATCAAGAATCATTGGGGGCAAGGGATGCCAGGGTTCATCCTCACAGAGAAGAGACTCATATCCTGCATGATCTTTGTTAGCATGGATCCAAAGATCACCATTATAAAGAAATTTGAAGCCTGATGTTTTATGCATGCCAAGTTATCTCAAACCAAGACTAAGAAGAGCCTTGAGTAGGCCAAGTAACTGTTTGTATCAGATACCCCTTTTCTTATTCATCAACCAAATCGATTTATTGATTCCTGATGGGAGCTGTTGTCTTAGCTGTTTATAGCAATAAAGACTTCATCTTTTGGAACAAGTCTATGCTGCAATCCGGTTGATGACATGAAGTTACCTATTACCACTTCAGGGAAAATCCCAATAACGGGTATACAAATATAACAGACATTCGATTCCAGTTTTAGCGATAATGTTTCAGAACGTTTGCTAAGTTTTACACATTTTGCTAAAAAGGGGAATTTTGTCAGAGGGTCTGCCCTTTACTGGACAACAAATGGTTAAGATGGTATGTAGAAAATATTTTTTTCTATATATATTAAGCCTGTGAGTTTAAGATAAATTTGTTTAGTTTCTCTAGAAATACTTTGAAATGAGTTGTGGAAAGTACATACTGTGAGAGTAAGCTTCTTTGCCTGATAAGGCCTCTTTTACTATATTCTCATGATTGTTATCTATGGTGGGAGGGTTGCACTTGCACTTTTGTGCAGGGAGATGCTGGTTTTGCATTCCATGAGACGCCACTTTATCTATTCTCTCCAATTATGTTATCTCATGCCAATAAAATTTGATATATTAGGTTATTTTCTCATATTCTTCCCTGAAGATTTTTGGGCCTTGGGTGCCATCTTGTGGTGTGAAGGATTGTTTCCTTTAAGTCTCTATTCGGATTAGGGTATATTTTATTAACCAATCAGAGTTTTTGAAACTTTACACGGGGGTAGGGTTTTTTTTTGTTGGCTAAATTTCCTGGTTGCTGTACCTCGTCCATGCTGAATCTCGTTAGGCCTGAGAGAACCACGCCCTGGTATATGACCGGTAAATATACTTTTTTCTGTATATGCCCTGCAGTGCCTCTAGGATTATTATGACCTAGTGCATTCTGGGACAGCTTTGTTTGTTGATAGTTCTGGCCCTCTCAGTGGAGACTATTACATAGTAGCTATTTGGGCTGTAAATTTAGAATATTTTAGAGGCTATACAGTACCAGTCATAGACCTAATTGGGTGAGATCAGATTGATAGCAGTTTAGGTCATTGAGAGTTACTTAGTTAGCTAGAAGTGCTGACATCTGCAGAGCCACCTGTTTGTTATGTGTTTAAGTCTGTATATGAATGCTGTGGGATGTGCTTGACACCCACCACACACGTGCAGACTATTCAAATAGGGCTGTTCTGAGATTGTCATCATGCTCCATTGATCTGGTACTTCATTATTAACACTTATATTGCTGCTGAGAAGTTTTCCCTCTGTTGGTATGTGGTTCCTTTAAGAGATTCCTTTGTTATGTTTGCTTGTTGCATTGTATGCATGGTAGTATCAGGGGCATGGTCTTAATCTTTTGAGATGGCCACATGTATAAATCTTGATAAAGCAAAGGAGTGTACACCATCTTGGACTTGGGCTGGACTTTTGAGAGCTATACTTCTGGTTAACCCCTGCAGTGCTGTATTGTGTAGCAGACATTATGTCATTATAATCTCTATGGTATATGTTGCATTGATATATTCCTATTATACTTGCTTTTCTATAAACATATATTATTTTTGGTTATGATTATAATGTGGTAATTTAATTTGTTGCTGTGAAATGTACTTCACAATTCTGTGTGAAAGGATTAAAAGCCACATTTTTATATACTCTTTTGCTCTAACACATAGGCTTGGTATCAAATGATAGGATATAGTTAATAATCAAACCGTTTAACACAGCAAATATAGTTTACTTACGGGAATGTCAGCATTGTAAAGAATCTAAGTTTCATTTCTGCTTATATTACTGAAATATATCTTAATTTCTCTTAAATGTTTGATATTTTGATATACATATCTATCTATCTTGGGAAAAACCCATGCACAGGGGCATTTGGCCAAGTGCTGAGTTGTTTTTTCAGGTTCCTGTTTTATAACGATATTTTCATCGTTATTTAGAAGACAGTTTTTATGATTAGGCCCACTGGCCTATGCCCTGGGTATGGAGTGACCCCTAGTGGAATTTTGACAATTCTTACGTGTGCCATAATTAATAAGTATTAATTAAATAATTATGTCATGTATCTTGGGAGGTAATCTCCTAATGAGATATTACCCTCCTATTTCCAATCACCTTTAAAAACTCATGTATCAATCAAATAAATTTGAAAAGTGATTATAGCATCAACCTATGTTGTCTGTGTCTGTAATTACTACTCCCGAACGTTCGAAGGCCTACTAGATCCAGAGGAACGGTGTGGTGTCAAGTGTCCCCAGGGAGCAGGTGGTACCTGAATATGAGGCTGAAAAGACCAGCAACCTAACACTGTGTTACATCCAGTAGGTATGCATATTGAAAACAGCAGATAAATAGTTACATTCTATTTTGTCTTCCACATAGGTATTTAACTCTTGCAGTATTGTGCATGTGGTTTCAAAGGGTTATCACTTGACATGTGGTCCTGTTGATCCCATCTCATGTGACAAATCTCTTGCCACTTAATTGCCTTAGTACATACAGGGTGGTGGGGTAGGTATTTTCAAGCTGCCACCAACTGTATGGTATTTAATTGTAAGGAACAATTAACTCTTGTTATGCTGCTGTTTTCAAATATTGCTGACTTATACCTCTGGATGCATATATATAAGGGTTAAGTTGTATTGTATTATCATCTGATATGTTTACCATATTTGAATTTCATGTTAGAAGATATATCACTGAGTTACTTTGTGTTCACGTAGATCCCAATTGCACTGATTACTATTATATATACATATATATATCACATTTTATTTATCCTTAAATAAAATCATATACATTTTTACATGAATCAGTACTGTTAACTAGGGTTTAGAGCGTCATACCTAGATCGTGTAAAGATCTCAAACTAGTTTAACTACATGCTTTTGTTTATTTTATGCAAGATATACAGTGTATGTTGTTTTCTGTTCACTTGGGTATACATATCCTCTATGTTATAGATTTTCCTTTTCCCTCTATGTCCCACAATGTACACCCTACCATTAATCTACGTATTGCTATAGCTCTGACAACAGTGAAACTGAGAACCATTCCCAGAATGCATCCTTTTGAAATTTTATTGATCCTACATAGCTGAGGGCTAGAGACACAACCCATTACTAATGCCATGGAGGGACACAATAAAAAGGAACATTGGTAAGCAAATTTCCCTCTTTACATTCATTACTTACACATTTTCTACCCTCTAACTTTAGATCATGACCTGTTGCGGTATTTCTTTTTTTTTTTCTGAAAAATGCTTTTTTTCCTGAATTATATTATATATAAAATATTATATATATATATGAATTATATTATTATATAAAGGCTTCTATCATATCACCCCTCTGCAAACTTTCTTGCAAGTTATACATATTAAGTATAGATCTAAAATAAGCTTATCATCTACTTTGCCTCCTTCAGTTTGAGTAAACTGCAACCAAATTTCATGTTTACCTCTATAGGCCTGATATCCAGTACTGATTAGTGATGATATCTCTTAAAAAAAGGAACAAGGGCAAATTTATAGTCCCATCTTGGATTTGTGGGCCATGAGAAGGAAAGTGGGGGTTCTAATTAGGTGTTAATTCTCTTTTATTGCAACTTTCTCATGAACAAGTACAGAGAACAGAGAATGCATGATAGCATGGAATACACCTTTGGCTCTGCAGGCAAGAGTAGCAGACTGGTAAATAAGAGATCACTGGTTCTAATCCCTGATGTTGCTAGTGTTTTGTTTGTTATTTTCTTGACTATACTAATTCACAAGTAGAAATGGAACAAAGCGAAATAGAGTGTTTGAGTCATGTGTGGCTCTGCAGGCTGGAACACTATGCTTGTACGATGAAGGTTCCCGGTTCAAATCCTCACGTTGCCAGATACATACAGACATTCTTTCGGTGCCTGTTTGTGTGTAGTTGCGTATACTTGGCACTGAAACTGTGGGCGCTCGTGTGTCAGAGAGGGAGAGTGACCTTTCATTGTGGCTGGCAGCATTGAAAGGAAGCTTGTAACTCTCTGGCAGTAGTCTCGGAAACTGTGGCCACCCGTGTCCCTGAGAGGGAGAGCAACCCTTCAATGTGGCTGGCAGCATTGAAAGGAAGCTTGTAACTCTCAGGCAGTAGTCCTCGGTCTGTGTGAATGAAGGGTATCAGCATCTATGGCACTCAAATTCTCTCAGTGCCCATATAGTTCTGACCCTGAATGGATATATCTGCGTGTGAATGTGTCCCCACTGGAAGAGGAAAGGGGCACCTCATACTCCAGAGGGAAGCAATTTTTTGTGGACTTAACAAAAATTTCTAATTTTTGATATCTATATGGCACATGACTCACAATAACAAAACTGCCCTTTTCTTATTTTACACACAGATATACCTGCCCCCTTTCAGGGTCAAGCAGTGACCTCTCAGCCATTTCAATGGTACACACTCATGGCACCAGAGACATACAAGCTCCCTTCCAGTGATGCTGGCAACACCACAAGGTTGTGTATTATCTCAGACACATGAACGCTCCCACATTGTTTCAGCGCCAAGGAGATGCAATTCCACACAAACAGGCACCGAAGATATGTCTGTGTGTATCCAGAACAGTGAGGATTTGAACCAGCAACCTTCAGTTTACGCAACCACTGTTCCAGACTGCAGAGCCACATGTGACTCAAGAGTGATGTTTTCGTCCATTCTACTTGGCCCTACATTAGCTTAATCATGGAAGATGTTAAAACAGACACCAAAGAATATCTGGGATTTGAACCACAGACCTTTCACTTACAAACTTAGCATCTCTGACTGCAGAGCCACTGCTAATACAGGTTTGTTTTTTCTCTCAGTTCTATTTCTACTTGGCCATGAGATAATTAAATTATGTTATTGAGGGAGACACTAAAACAAACAAATGTATATATGAAACAGCAGGGTTTTAAACCAGTGATGTTCTATTTACAAGCCTATAGTCCTAGACCACAGAATCTTTATTCTATTTCTGCTTGACCATGAAGTAAGTACATTTGCACATTCAGGGAATAAACTATAACAGATATTTATCTTCACAGACACAAACATGTATGTCTCTTATATAGACCATCAAATTCAGGCTATGCCATATCACCCTTGTCAATCCAGAGGAAGGTTATACAAACATTGAAGACATTTCCAGTTAAGCACCATGTGGCCAAAAAAACATCCTTACCAACGCCAAGTAGCAGTCGGCTCTTTCCATGTATTAACACCCAATCTATCTGCTGCAGTCCTTTTACTGTTCTTGATTATGCTGCAGGCCCCAGCTGCTGGCTTGCAGTATATTGTTTTAGAGAGCCAAGTGTCAGAAATTACTCTATGTACTGGGACTTATAGGATCTAGTGTAGCAGGAAATGGAGCAGTGCCTAGTAAATTAGAACTACAATTGACATCATGGTTGTGTGCAGCAGGAACTCATCATATAATAAACAACTGGAGCTTTCTACCACTTGAATGCCTGATCAATCTGTGAAGTGAACTTGAAACATGGTGTAAAATAAATAAATTATTGTTTAACTCCTTGGATGCTAGGGATATCTCCTGTGCATTGCATTATGTTACAAATGCTTCTGGTGCCAAAGGGTTAAAAGATGTATGTGTCTACCTTTTTAAAAATGAAACCTACTTCTGTCTGAGGTGTGAAGCACATGAAGTTAGAGTAACAACCAACTAGAATGTACTGTTATGCAGACACCTGTGTTTAAATTGAATGTTTCTGACTAGTGATTTAATGCATTGTGTTGCACATTAGTTATGGCTCTCAAAAGAGTTAAAAGACCCCTATCATCTAAAAAGAACTTAGGAGATTTTTAAAGAGTTTTTAAAACCACATGAATAAAGTATTATTTCATTTAGAAAGTTAGTTGTTAAATTATTTAGATTTGTAGCTTATATCAATTAAGTCATGTAAGGTAGGGATGTCCTGTCAACCCTTTATTATCATCCCCACTTAATAATAAATAACCCTTTAAGTGCTAGGGGAGATGGGCAATATGATTGGGGGAGGCAATGCCTTTTACTCTCTCTCTTTCTGTGAGTTATATCCTTACCCAGGCATTCTGTGTTCTTAGGCCACTTCTCTTCATGTTATGTTTTATTCCTGAGATTCCAGATAAGAATTGCACACTCCAGAGTCAAGATTTTCGATAATAAACAAATATATTTTATTGTAAGTGAGCCATAAACGTGCTACAGGGCTTTTCCTGCTGAGTATAACAGGTGTACACTCATTGCTGGCAGTTGCTTTATTCAAACGTTATAACCATTCTAACTAACAGGAAGTGATGAAGCTGCTACTATCTGTGGAGAACTATATTCAGTACCTCTCCCTTGTCCTCGGTTCCAAGACGACTTCTTCAATCAGTCCTGCATGTCAAGTCCACAGAGGCAGACACGGCAGATGATAGCAGAGGGGTGTTCAATGCATTTCTTTGCAATTCATTGCATACCCCTCTGGTCCTCAACGGCTTATGTAGGTTCCACCTATTTCATTTTGAAAAAACTGCCAGCAACTGTCATGTCTACCACCATGGACATGATCTCCAGCAATGACTGAAGGTGTTGGAGACATAGATTTTGATGGCAGATATAAACCAATAGGCCTATCCAGTCTCCTCACTTTCCTATTTAAATAAAATACACAGTCTTCCATATTTCTCATATAGCTGAGAATTCTCCTGCCCAGTTTGGGAACTAAAGTCTTTGCAGAATGGTTGGATACTTAGTCCCCTTTGTTCAGTCCAGTCTCTCTTCCTTATCTAAGGAATCACTTAATTCTAATTGTGCTTCTTCCTTTTCATGTTTGTGTTCTGGTGCACTGTGCATTGTGATGCTGGACTGCAATGCTGTTCCCTCTCAGTTCTTCCTCAGAGATGGGAACTGGATGATTAGGCTCCCTCCTTTCATTGGCATTTGGATGACTGTTCATTGCTGGTGCATCCAGTGTAGACTGTTTCGCACTGTTCATGGCCACATCTAGAGTTCATTTGGTGCACTCTTGCAAATAATTGCTGGTATTCAGATTTTGGAAATGATCTGGGCACTGACTAGCCATCTTGAACTGAAAATGAAAAGACAAAGAAAGCATTAAGGCGTATTCAAGGGTTTAAAATCACAATTTAAATCAATGGCAATTTTATTTTTCTTTTATGGTACAACTGGTTTGCCCCAGATTTGCTCCACCAATTCTTTGTGCACATGGCCCACTGACTCAAATAGAGACTTCCAGAAATTGAGAAAAAAAACAGAGGATCACCAGGGAGAAATATACAACCAGAGGCCAACAGTAGGGAAGTGCCCACAGGTCCACCAAAACTATATCAGCAAAAGCACCGGGCCCACCGAGCCCTAAAAGGACAGGTGAGTGCAAAGATATTAACTAAGAGTGTTTATGAAGTAGCGACCATGTTTTGAGAGTGACACAAACAGAGGCCCACAGAAACCAACAGAGAAAACCTGAGATCCATAGAAATGAAAAAAGGCCACTACAGGCACTAAGAGGGATGGACAAAGCCTCACAGACATCAGAATAGAGCAAGAGAGCCTCAAAGACACTAAGAGAGACTCACAGACAAGGACATGCAGAGATTCACAGGCACCAAGAGAAACAACCAAGGACTAACGGACACAATGAAAGACAACAAACGATTCACAGACACAAAGAGAGGTGTTCAGATAATTACAGACACCAAGAGAGACAATCCAAGACTCACAGACGATGAGAGAGCAAACAGAGACTCTCAGACAGAGAGAGAGACTTCCAAAGACTCATAGAATCCTCTTAAAACAATCAAAGACTAACAGAAATCAAGAGAGACAACCAGAGACTCATAGAAACAGGAAACAGAAATAGCGATTTGAAGAAACCCTGAGACTCAGAGGCCCCAAGAGAGACACCACTCGAGACTCACAGATGCCAGTAGAGAGACGACAGAGATTAACAGACACCAAGAGAGACACCCAGAGACTCAAGAACAGAGACAGCTAGAAACTCACAAAAACCAAGGGATAACGTCAACCAGACTCTCAAACAACCAGAGACTCACAGACCCCAATAAATACAGCCACAAAAAGGAGACAACCAGAGACTCAGAAACCAAGAGAGATAATGAGAGACTCACAGGCACCACAAGAGAGACAGGAAACACCAAGAAGGACAAGCAGAGACTCATAGACACACATAGAGACAACCAACAACTCAAAGACACTGACAAGTACAAGCAGAGACAAAGATGTTAAAAGAGACATCTAGAAAGTCACATAAATCAAGAGGGAAAACCAGTGACTCACAGAAACTAAGAGAGACTCACAGACACCAAGCATCATCCAGACACTCACAGACACCAAAAGGGACAAGAAAGCTCTCACTGACACCAAAACAGACATAGAGAGACACAAAGACACCACGACACACAAGCCAAGACTCACAGACACCAAAAGAGAAAAGCCAGGGACTCAGACTCACCAAGAGATAAAACCCAAGCCTCACAGACACCAAGACAGATATAAGCAGCGACCCACAGACATGGGAAAGAAATCTAGAAATTCACCAAAAAACAGTTCCAACCAGAGATTCACAGAAACCAAGAGAGAACCAGAAACTCACTAAACCAAGAGAGAGAACCAGAAACTCATAGAGACCAAGTGACAACCCGAGACTCATGGGCATCTAGAAAGAAATAACCCAAGACTCTGGGAACTAAATAAAGACAGCCTCACAGGCAAAAAGTAAGACAATCAGAGATTCACAGACACCAAGAAAGAGAGAAACAGTCACAGACTAAGAGATCCAAGAGAGACAAACATAAACTAAACTACCACAAGAGATAGATACAGAGACTCACACAGAGAGAGCGAGCCAAGAGAGACAGCCAAACACTAACAGACTTGAAAAGAGACACCCCAAGACACACAAAAACCAAGAGAGAAAACCAGAGACTCACAGACACCAAGAAAGAAGCAACCAGAAATTCACAGACCCTATGAAAGACCACCATACATTTCCAGACCTCTTGGGAGACAGACATAGACTAACAAACCCAAGAGAGACAACCCAAAGAAAAACAAGAAACTCACTGTGACCAAGGGAGAAAATCCAGACTCAAAAACACCAAGAGAGGCAACCAGAGACACAGACACCAAGAAGGATAAGAAAATACTCACAGACACTAAGAGACTGCAGTAGACTCACAGACACCAAGAGAGACAGTCAGAAAATCAGGGACACCAAAAGTTATAAGCCCAGACCCACAGAAAACAAAAGAAACAGAGATTCACATACATCAAGAGAGACAACGGAAGACTCACAGACACCAAGAGAGAGACACCTAGTAACTCACAGAAACCAAGAGAAACAGCCAAAGATACCAAACGTTATAACCCAAGACTCAAAGAAAACAAGAGATTTAACCAACAACTCGCATAAATCAAGAAACTCACAGAAACCAGGAGAGAGAAACAGAGACTAACAAAGAAACACAGAGACAAACTGAGACTCAGAAACACCAAGAGAGACAATCAAAGATTCTCGGACACCAAGGACATCAACCAAAGATTCTCAGAGAACAAGAGAGACAACCTGTCACAGTGCCTTTCCTTGGCCTGCTCCGTTCGGCCGGGAGCAGAGTCCAGGATTGATGCTTCAGTGTCACTAGCTGCGTTCCTCTTTGCCTGCGGCCTGGTCGTGTATGGTTCCTTGTTACTGGCACCATGAATCAGGCACTTGCCTGGACGCCTGTTATAGGCCCAGCCTTGGGGACCTAATTGGTCCTGCCTTCTCCTACTCCTTTATAAACCTGTCTTGGTCTGTGTATCATTACCCTTACATTGGTGTTCAGTGCAGTTCTAGTTCCTGTTGCTCCTGTATGCTGTGTATGAGCCAGCTTGTCTGACTATCCATTCTGGTGCTGACCTGTGGCTCTGTCTGACTACCCGCTCTGTGTATGATCCTGGCTTATTTGACTATCCAATCTGGTGCTGACCCGGGCCTCTGTACAACTATCCTCCCAGTGTAGCCTACTATTATTGGACATCCTATCTGGTGCAGACCTGTGGCTCAGGCTGTCTAACCGCTCCGTGTATGAACCTGGCTTGTCTGACTATCCTAAGTTTTTGCTGACCTTTGGCTCTGTCTGTTCACTCTGCTTTGTGGCTCCATTCCCCACAGACATCCATCCTGGTGCAGACCTGGGGCTCTGGCAGACTTCAACCTTACTAACTGCAGGCATGAGTCAGTAGTCTCCATTGTTGCCATCCGTAGTGGAGACGACCTCTTCCTTACTGACTGCAGGCGTGAGTCAGTAGTCTCCCTTGATGCTACATTACGGGAGACTGTAGGTTCTGTGTGCATTTCACCTACTTCCCTGAGACTACCAGTTGGCTTCGGCCTAGTCTCTAGCAGATGTGATTGACCCATCGACAGGCTCCTATTTCTGATAGAGTGGCTAGCCTCTCCAGTCACCCTCTGCTTATAGTATATTCACTTATTGCCTTATAGATGCCAAGAGTGAAAACCAAAGTCATAAACAACAACAAAGACAACCAGAGACTCCCTGAGAAGGATAAGCAGAGGTTCATGGACACCAAGAGAGACCACCAGAGACTCAAAGACAACAAGAGAGAGAGAACCAGAGACTCATAGAAACCAAGAGAGAAAACCAGAGATTCACAGACATCGACATGGACAAGCAGATACTCACACACCAGGAGAGTTATCCAGAGAATAGAAAAACAAGAGAGAAAATCAGAAAATCCAAGACATGAAGGGAGAGACAACCAAAGACTCACAGACACCAAGACAGAACACAAGAGACTCAAAAACACAAAGAGAGAGACAACCAGTGACTCATATTAGCACAAGCAGAGACTTAAAGATATTACGAGAGACAACCCAAGACTTAGAGACACCAAGAGAGAAAGCCAGAGACTCAGCGATATTGAGAGCCACAGACACAAGTGAAACAGACTCACAGACACCAACTGAGACAACAGAGACTTGCGGTACTCAATAGAGAGACTAGCAGAGACTCAAGATCCCAATAAACACAGCCAGCACACAGACATTAACCAAGACAACCATAGACTCACAGACACAAAAAGAGAAAAACAGTCTCAGACACCAAAAAAGGCAACCAGAGACTCACAGACACCCTTGGCTCAATTCAATTAGAGGTGCTAAATACTTTGTTAAGTTCAAAATTTGTTCCGACTGGTACACACATTGTTGCACTGTCAGACTTCAGTTACTTGACCACCATCCCCCACAATGAGCATTGGTCACAGTTACTTGACCACCATCCACACCAATGAGCACTGGTCACAAAAACTCATGTGACCTAAACTCATTGCAGCTTTCTGTTCTCACAATGCAAGCTAAATAGTATGAGTAATGGGAATATCAAAGGAAACTATGATGTCTGACATAGTGTCAAACACCGATTGTGAACTAGAAACAAAATCACCTCCCAAACATTATCCTTAAAAGTACCCCCCAGCCCTCCACTACACTGAACATTAGCAATACATTTAAATAAAATCCTAGTCCTAACACTATCCTATGGCTAATTCTCAACAGCTGTGACAATAAACACTTACATTTAATTTGGAGATCCAGCTGTGTCTTCTTCATCTTGGTCTTCCTTTGTCTCCTTCTGCAATTCTTCTGTAATTCTAAAAAAATAAATAGAAAAATAAATGAAATAAAATCCCCCCATTGTCGCCATCTCCACTACTGATGCCGCCGCAGCCACCATTAGGAAGTCAAGCAAAAATTACCCCCATTGCATTCCTGCTCAGTCAGTTGCCTGAGCCAGTGTGAGGGAAATATGAACGAAGATTGGTTTTATATGGCCAGTCTCTGTTTAAATTGATTCCCACGCTTCCATTGGCTAGGGTGTGGGATTACTCGGGGCATGGAACATGCTCTGCAGTAACCTCACCTTTCAGCATGCTTCATCAACCCTTAAACTAGCCAATCACTGAAACAAACAAACAGACTCACAGAAACAAAGAGAGAAACAGAGACTCAAAGTAGCCAAAAGAAAACCTGAGACTCAAAGACACCAATAGAGACAGCCAAAGACTCTCAGAAAAAAAAGACAACCAAAGACTCACAGACATCAATAAACATAGCCAGAGACTCAAAGGAATCAAGACAAACATAGGCTCACAGAAACCAAAACAGAGGGACTGTCAGAGACTTGCAGACACCAAAAGAAACTATCAGGGATGCACAAAAATCAAGACAGAAAAACAGAGATTCTTAGACACCAAGAATGACAGCCAAAGACTCTCAGAAAACAAGAGAGGCAACCAGAGACTCACAAACACCAATAAACATAGCCAGAGACTCACAGGCATCAATCAAGACAACCATAGACTCAAAGACAATAAGTCAGAGAGACAACCAGAGACACACAGATTTCAAGAAAGAGTCACCCACAGACTCGCAAACATGGAGAAGGACAAGCAGATACTCACAGACACCAAGAGAAACATATAGAGACTCAAAGGAACCAAGAGAGACAACCAGACTTTTACAGACACCAAAAGCTATAGCTCAAGACTCTCAGAAACCAAGGGAAACAATCAAAGACTCACACACACAAAGAAATACATCAGGAGACCCATAGGCACCAAGAGAGTGATAAGCTGAGATGTATAGACACTGAGAGAGACATCCAGAGGCTCAAAGAAACCAAGAGAGAATAACAGAGATTTAAAGAAACCAAGAGACAATCCAAGACTCACAGGCAACAGAGAGACAATGAGAGACTCTCAGACATTAAGAGTAATAATCAATGACTCCCAGACAACAAAGACAAACAGATATTCACAGACCCCATTAAAGATTGCCAGAGAATCACAGGGATCAAGCGAGGCAAGCATAGACTTGCAGACAGAAAGGCAACCAGATACTCATAGAAACCAATATAGAATAGAACAAATGCACAGACACCAACAGAGGCAATCAGTGACTCAATGGAACTAAGAAAGACTCTCAAAAAGAGACACAAAATGAGACAGACACTCTCAGGCAATAAGAGAGGCAAACAGAGACTAACAGAGACAAGCAGAGACTCACAGACACCATGACAGACAACTAAAATGGCACACCAAGAGAGAAAATGAGAGACTCAAAGAAAACAAGGGAGACATCCAGAGATTCACAGATATGAATCAAGAGACAACCAGAGACTCACAGGCGCAAAGAGAGAAAACCAGAGACTCTCAAATACTAGACAATCAGAGATTCTCAGAAACCAAAAGAGACAACAAGAGACCCACAGATCCAAAGAGAAAGACATCATAGACCTCAAGGGAGACAGCCAGGGACTCAAATACATCAAAAGAGAAAATCAGATACTCATAGACACAAAGCAAAAGACAATCAGACACCAAGAGAGACAACCATAGACAATCAAAATACAACAGAGATAACCAGAGACTCAGACACCAAGACAGAAAACCAGAGACACTCAGACACCAAAAAAGAAAACCAGACACTTGCACATACCAAGACCTCGCTTTAAATGTCCCTGATGCAAAAAAAAAAAAAAAACCCCGCCACCATTTTTTAAAGCACAGTATGCAATGCAATTACTTGTGCTATGAAAAAACGCCAGCAGGAAAAAAAAGCATAGTGGGCACAAACTTTATCGCCCATTTGACCCCATAGAAACATGCTACACAAAGGTGGACTCTGCCATTTAATTCAATGTGGTAAGTGGTAAGATGCTCTAAGGGGGCCCACGTTAACGTGGGAAAATGTGCACCCAGTATTTATGAGTCCCTTATTGCATGAAATTGGGGAAATATTTTTTTTTTTGTTTGGCATCTTCTACTATTATTTTAAATCAGAGACTCGCATACGCCAAAAGGGAGACAACAAGAGATGCACAGACACCAAGGGAGAAAACCAGAGGCACACAGATTTCAATAAACATAGCCAGAGATTCTGACATTAAGGCCTCCATTCAATTTACCCCGATGCCATAAAAAACAGCCAACAGTATTTTTTCAGTCACGGTAAGCTATTCAATTACCTGTGCTATGAAAAAATACTGGATAAAAAAACCCACACTGGGCGATAAATGAGTGGGCATTGTCACAGGAACCACTGGAGCCCTTGTCTGGGCCTGGAACTGTTATCCCAAGAACCCCAGAGACTGTGGGCATTTCTGGGCCCAAAGAGACTGACAACCATGGACTGCTGGCTTGCTTACAAGGCAATGGACATTAAGGGTTAATTATTTGAGTTTACCTAAAGTTACTTTCAAAGTGTACTGTAGCCACTCACGCCAGTGTATTGTTAACTGTAGTCAGACCCCCTGCCAGGTGTTAATTCATTCAAGCCCTCAAGTCTTTGTGTCCATTGTCTGAGTTCATCAACCCTTTTGTATTTGAAAAGTAATCACGTCTGAGTCACTGTATTTGTTAGACCATTTGCTGCTGGCCTTTTGTCTTACATGTTGTGACAGAATTATGTCCCTATTGTATCTGGTTGGCCATATACTCCAATGTAAGGTTTGAGTATAAATATGTGTGGTTTGTTCCAATAAAGGGAGTTCTTGTCTTACCTACACTGGTGTTGTCTGGTGGGGTAAGCTTGCTGTATTCAGAGTGTGCTCCTGGTTACCCTGACACTAGTGTTGCCTGGTTTAGGGTATATTGCGGTATGCTGTTGGATGTCCATCTGGCTCATAGCGGAAGAAGTGACCATTGATGGGAACACCAAGGCTGGATGATTGCTGGTACCATCACGGGCATTTTCACCCTTTGAAAAGAAAAAAAAATGTAGAAATATGCAATTCAATTCCATGCGTTAGGCATTAAGATCCATTAAGGGGCCCACTTTATCGTGTGAAAATCTGCACCCAGTTTCTCTGGGCACAGCCCTTAACGGATCTAAAAACTGCTGACACAGAAATTGAAAGTTAAAAAAAAAAACTATACAAGTGGATGTACTGATATGGGACCCTAAGCCCTATATCAGTATATCCAAAGTACTGAAAAAATGTGTGAAATGTTGGTAGAATGAACCCTATGAGCGCCAGTGGCTTATGTAACCCCACTGGCCCTCACAGGGTTAATCCAGCTAAGTTTAAAAACATCATATGAATAGAAACACTTACCTTAAACCTGTTGTCCAGCGGGGTCCTCTGCACCCTGGTCAGCTACTTTCTGTCTTCTTCTTCTTCAATCTTCCTTCTTCTGATCTCTCTAATCTTCTTTCTTTTTCTTCTTTCCAATAAAATAAAATGTCAATGCAAGTTTAAAAGAAAGCCCTCAAGATATGCCATAGTTAACCCTTTGAGTGCCAAAGGGTTACCCCACCGGTGCTCAAATGGTTAAATGCAGTGTGGCACATACTTTAAAAATAATATTCAGCCATTCCTTTTAAAATAAATAAGTAATATATTTTTTCCGTAATAAAAAAGGCATTCCCATGCTGAATATGTTTTATTGACTCATAAACCGGTACAAATCAAGGGGCAAAGTAAGATTCCAATAAAGATACAATATAGCAATAGATACAATATCCATACATAGAAGCAAATTTGAGGTGTATGTCAACACCTACAAGTCATAAGCTGAAAAAAACAGTCCTCATGGGTAAGGTTGCCTGGACAAAACAACAAGTCTAGGAAAAGTAAAAGGGAAGAAAAGAGAGACCTAGGGAAGGAGGGAACCAGGGCAACGGATAACTGAGAGGGCCTGGGGGGGAGACTACAGTGCCTACTTCAGAGTTACGGGAGCATGTTCTTAAGGAGAGCAATGAGGTAAGTGTAAAAAGTCTTGCCAGGCAGAGTAAATCAGGCAGAAGAGAGTAGCGTAATAGTACATACGTTCCATATTCAGGATATGGGGCAAATGTATCTTCCAGTCGGACAACATCAGCAGGGTTCACAGACCTCCACATCCGAGGGATACAGGCCCTGGCAGCTGTGACTGTCAGGAGCCAATTAGCAAGCAAGGTGTCCCTGGATGGGAGCATTCTCATCTGGTCAGGGAGGATGCTAAACTGCATAATTTCAGGTGTGAAAGCAATGACAATCCCCATCATTCTACCCATGTGTAAGATGACGGAGCAGTGCCAGGGGTCGGTACCACCTCATCATCAATTTCTAGTTAGTCTCCCATAGGGAAGCTTTCTGATTAAGGGTGGAATGTAATCTGAGTGAGAGAAACCACTAAGCGTCAGACATCCCAATAGACAGATCTTGTTCCCAGGCGCCCCTATGAAGTGTGTTCAGGTCCTGTTCCGGAGAGTAGAGGAGAGAGTAAAGTTTCGATATGCCTTTAAGTATAGGTGGGTCAGTCAGTGTCAATTTCTAGAAGGGAGTTTATGGCCTAGGGCAAAAAGTCTTAATGGCTTGTGAGCATAATAGGTGTCTAACCTGTAGATAGTGCCAATATTCACAGGAAGGCAGGTAATGGGACTAGCAGAACTCCTTGAAAGAGGGTAGAGATGGGAAGTAGGTAGTCCTAGTCCACTAGGGCCAGCCCGTTGCCATGCGGCAAAATGGATTTGGTGGCGGCCCGGCACAATAACAGGGTTACCGAATATGGAGTACAGGGGGGAGGGGAAAGTTGAGAGTTGATAATGAGTGGATTATCTGAACCAGAAGGATAGCAAATCACCTAAAATTGCAGGTTTCAGAAGCAGTGCCCGGAAGAGAGCGTCTAGAGGTCCATACGAGTTGTTGGAAATGATACGTGGGATGAAGTGCCTGCAAGAGTGCCAACTATTCCTTCCATGGGAAGGGGCTGAAAAGTTCTAAAACAGCCTGTCAGCATACTGGTAACGCACAAGACTTGGCAAGCCTAAGCCTCCCCTGGACAAAGGCCTGGCAAGAGTAGCGGAGCCGAAACACGGCCTCCTATGTCGCCAAACAAAGGACCCTAGGAGACCCTGGAGGCATTTGAGATCAGAGCTAGAGAAGGGTAGGGGTAAGGGGTGAAGAAGAAAATCTTAGGGAGGAACATCATTTTTGCCAAGTTGACCATGCCTATCCAAGAGAGGAAAAAGATGCTCCCAAGAGGATAAATATTGGAGAATTGTGGCCTCTAAACCTCATAAACTGGACAGTACTGTGGCCTTCAGAGCCAGAGTGAGGTAGATACCCAAGTATTTAAGCTCTGTACATTTCCAAGGGAATGGAAAATGGACTGCAAGTCGGGGGATATGTTCAGAGCCATATTTTTCAGATTTTGTGAGATTCACCTTCATCCCAGAGAGTGATCCAAAGCACCCCAGCAACTGAGTCATTGGCCATAGAGTGGACCTGGGCTTGGTTATGACTATCAGAATATCATCTGCAAAGCAGGAGATATTTATCTCCCTATCCCCCAGAATTATGCCGAGATAGAAGGGTCGGTGCGTATGGAAGCCAACAGGGGCTCCAGGGTTAGGACAAACCGCAGCGGGGAGGGGGACAGCATTGGTGGGTGCCGTTACAGATCTGGAAGAGACAGGAGAGCATCCCATTGACCCGTATGTGGGTCGATGGGGAAGTATAAAGAGAGAGCATATCTCCCAAGAACCAGGACTGTAGCTCTATCCGGTGCAGGGCTGCCTCCATGTATGACGAGTTCAGACGGCTGAATGCTTTCTCTGCATCTAGCGACAACAAAATAGATGGGGCAGGAGTTTCTGAAGCTGCTTGGATAAGACTGACAGTATGAATGACATTGTCCCTGGTCTCCCAACCCAATATAAACCCTGCTTGATTCGTTACAATCAGAGTTGGTTAGAAGGGGCTGAAGCCAAGTGGCCAAGATCTTGGCAAACAGTTTCAGATCATTGTTCAACAGGAAGACAGGCCGGTAGCTGACACATTCGGGGGGAGGGGGTCTTTCCCTGGATTGGGGATCACCACAATGCAAGCTCTTAAAGAATAAGCCGTCCACGGGTCTCTGTTTAGAATGCAGTTGAAGATGGCAGCCATATGGAGAATGAGAGACTTGAGAAAAGATTTATAATATAGTGTACAAAAGCCATCTGGGACAGGGCTCTTGCCAGAAGGGGTAGAGTGAAGTGCCTTCCGGATTTCATCCTCCGAGATAGGTGCTTCCAGGCATTCTGCATCCTCAGCAGAGGCACGAGGAATGTTCACTCTGGGGAGGAACGACCAAATCGCATCAGGGAAGTGGGGAACTGAGGTAGATGGGGCCTCCCTGGCTAGGTTGTACAGTTTGCCAAAAAAAGCTGCAAATTCTATCGTAATAGAGTCGGAGTGATAAGTGTGCGCTCCCAACGGCAGGCGCACTAGGTGAACATGAGTGTTAAAGCGGGCCCTCCAAACCAAAGAAGCTAAAATCCTGCCACACTTAATGCCACGCAGATATTGGTGGAACTGATATCACATAAAAGACTTAAGTGACTGGGCTCTAAATGTTGATGCTAATTCTGAGCACAAGGCAGTTAATTGGTCCAAAAGTGCAGGAGCAGGGTTTGATTTGGGCCAGGACTCCAGTTCAGCTACACGGGAGAGGAGTTGATCAAGGGAGCATCTGGCTGACTTCTTTTTCCAGCTGCCTATAGAAATTAAATGCCCCTGAATAAAACACTTGTGGGCTTCTCAAATGGACAGCATTGAGGCGTCCGGGGGGGTATTGGACTCAAAGTAGGATGTCAAGTGTTTCAAAAACCTTATCCTGAATAAGCAGGTCTGAAAGTGTTAGGGACCAGGAACCAGACAAACACAAAAATATAAAATGCAAAACACCTTTATTAAAATAACAAAAGCAAAATGGGATCCAGGAGTGTAAACCAATATACAAGTCTGGGTCAGGAACCAAGACAGGTACTCAGACAAGCCAGGGTCAGGCCAGGGTCAGGAATAAGGAAATCGGCGATGTCAGAAACAAGCCAGGAGTCAGGTGCCACAAGGGACATCAGAGGAAGCCAGGTCATGCACAAATTATCAGCAGCTCAGGAGAACACGCTTGCAGCCAGAATCGGACACAAAGGAGGAAATGAGCCTAGCTGTTATAAATGCCCTGGAAGGGGTTAGCTGATAACAGTCAGGTGAGTAACCATGGAAACTCAGAGGTCAAGGCAGCATCAGCTGACTCAGCCTGGCACAGGAAGGGAAGGAAGCAGCAGTCAACAGGCTAGTGTTAGACCAGATTAGTCAAACCATGACAGAAAGCAGAGACTCATTTAGTTTCCAACTACCAGTGGGCCACAGGACCTGGTGGAAGGAAAGTGTGAGGAAGACTGAGGCATGGTCCGAGAGCATTATGAAGCCAACCTCGGATGCAGACATCATGCCTAGGTGGCATTGGCTGAGAAAGAAATAGTCCAGGTGGGAATAGGTACGATGGGGGTGGGAGAAGAAAGAGTAATCCCTGTACATGGGGTTTGTGGCCCGCCATGTGTCTACCAGTCCCATGTCCCTGAGAAGTTTACCATCTCAGGATGGGGTAATAGAGGTGCGAGAGGGTCTATCAGTAGCATGGTCAAGGGATGGGTCAAAGCAAAGGTTGAAATCCCTGCCCAAGATGAGCATACCAGACTGAAAGTCTTCCAACAGTCACAAGCCCTCACAGTAAATGGTAAGTGAACAGAAGTAGGGGAGCACAGAGTAGCCAGTGTAACCTGGATGCCCACTACAGTCCCCTTAAGAAATAGGTACCAACCCTGTACACCCTTGCAATTCTAGGGTACATTTCTCCCAATCATGATTGCTGCCCCTCTTTTCTTCTCTGATGAAGAATACGTCCAGACAGCAGGGAAATGGTTGGAAGTAAATTTGGGCTGGGAGTTCCAAACAGGCGTGTCTCCTGCAGAAAGACAATGTCCAACCAGAAGAGAGTAAGTTCCCTCAGAATCATGGAACGTTTCTCTGGGCTGTTAAAGCCCTTAACATTGTATGAATGAACCCAATCGTAAATGAGGAAGGGCATGGGGATTAGAGGAGGCGAACTTGGCTAAAGCAAAGACGCTGTGGACTATCCATGGGAAGAGAAGAGGTGGGAACAAGGGTGAGGGGTAAAGAAGTCAGGAAAAGTGTAGGTAGTGAGAAGAGAGGAGAAATAGCGAAAGAAGTACAAGAATGGAGAATAACAGAAGGAGGAAAGAGAAAAGAGTACCCGCTGTGTCATCCATCAACTGCATCAGCAGGAGATGGAGAGAGCATGTATTGGGTGCGGGAAAGGACTGAGGTCCAGTCTCATCACATGAAATATCAATAATGCACATAATGTTGGGGAGTGAATCATCTCATGAGACGAGCATAACCGGGCATAGTGAACCTCAGACCAGCATGAGGAAAAAAACATAACAAATGTCAGGAACACCATACATGTGGAATTAGTAGTACAACAAGCACAAAAAACATGAAGTGGTGATGCCATCACGTAATAAAGTGTCCATGCCGAGGGAAGGCCCAGGGTGGGAGGGTGCAGCGACCAAAGCAGAGAATCACATAAGATAAAAGGCAAAGCAACCTGCAACCCAGCCCCCCATGCCATCCCAACAACCATGTGCACTGTCAGAAAGCAAATAGCTCTCCCAAATCACTGCAACCCAACCCACAGGTGTTGGGTGAGAGAAGTTGTAAACACGCTCAGCCTCTCCAGTCCAAATGTCTGTATACATCACCAATACCAATGAGCACCACACAGTAGGTTCTATAAGATGTACAGTACTAGTGCAATGATGGAGAGAAAAACAACCTCCACAGTAAGCCTAGAAAATAAGATACCCCTTGGAGAAATACAATTGGGGGGAAACACATTAGGTGGGACACAGCAGGTGGAGAGAACGGCACAAGGAGGGGAAGCATAGTGGCAGAGGAACATGAGTATAAACACAGGGACACTGGGAGTGGTGGGAGGCATTAGCAGGTACAAATTATGGGGTTACAACTGTACTCATCTCAGGACAGCATGTTCAAAGAAGCCCCAGTTGTGCCACCGGGGCATACAAGTCTGTGGAAAGTCCGATCATAGGAGCGGGATCTAGATGGGTTCCAAATGAACTCAGCAGATTTCAACAAGCTGGCAAAAAGGTCAAGTCAATGGGCACAAGGGCTCAGTCTGCAGCCTGAACCAGGGCTGTTGCCCCACACAATCCAAAGACAGGAGAGGGAAGCTGGGAAGAAAACAAGTTGGCAGAGTGCTGTGGGTTCAGTTAGCTCAACAGGCTCAGCACTGAGTACCAGTTGTTTCTGGGGAACTGGGGAGGCTGCATATTGGTCTCCGGAGGGTCTGGAAGCATTATGGCAAGGGCATTATAAAACCCCTCAATCTCCTGAGGGTCAGACAGCAAAGCATTTTTGCCCTCATGCTGTGCAAACAGTTTGAATGGGAAGCCCCATTTGTACTTGATGCCAAGATGTCTCAGATGTTCCATGAGTGGCCTCACTTGTCAGAGATACAAGGTGAAAGGGGAGAGATCTTGATAGACTTGAACCTCCACACCCGCATAGGACACAAATGGCTTATTCCGACATGCGGCCTTGATCTCCTCTTTATCCTTAAAATAGTGTAGCCGACAGATGATATTACACAGCTTATCCGCTGGGACACCCCTTTGCTTTAAAGCTCTATGAGCCCAGACCAGCTCCACAGGGTCTCCCTCAGGTTTCTGCAGCACATGGGCAAAGGAGGATTGTAGAAACTGGACAAGACCTCCTACTGTCCAGGTCATCCAGTTTGGACTGTAGCATATTTATGGTGTCTTGTTGGGAGAGATAATATTATTCCAAGTTATGGAAGTTGGATGCCAATTCAATATGTGCAGCCTCAACTGAGTCGACCCTGCAGGTAAGGGAGTGTAGGTCTTGGCGGAGTTCCGAAAGTTCAGCCCGGAGAGCTGATTTGATGTCCCCCACCAGATCCCGCAGATTCTCCTTTGTAGTTAGGGTCGCTAAGACCTCCACAGAGAGGGTCTGTGAGGAAGTCATGCCAGCAACAATGCTGCAATTTGCATCAGAAGATCCTTGGGTTGGCTCTCTGTTAGTCTTCAATGGGTGTGGATTGTCGCGCGACTTGGCGGGAAGTCCTGTTGAGGAATGGTGTCAGAATATCGTCTGAGCTGCCAGGTTCCCCGGGATTTCTTTTTGGGTGGCATCAGGAGTAGCTGAAGTACAGTAGGTCTAGTTGTTCCTCCTTAGGTGTAAGAGAAAGAGTCGGTATGTAGGCAAAAGTAGCGAAAGCCCGGGAGCTACTGAATCATCCTGCCACCTTGTTCAGCAGCTGGGAACGCCCCCCCAGAGACTGGATTTGTATATGGCCAGTCTCTGTTCAAAATTAATGCCAGCTTCCAATTGGCTGAGATGTGTGGTTACTCACCTCCCAGCCAATCAAATTTTAGGGGGGGGGGGGTGACAAAACCCTCTAGAAGCTGATTGACTGGGATGTGCATGACAGAGAGAAAGCCAGAGATTCCTACACAATAAGAGAGAACACCAAAGACTCAGAAACACAAAGAGAAACTATCAGAGATGCATAGAATTCAAGAGAGAAAACAATCAAGAGAGACAACCAGAGACTCACAGACATAAATAAAAGTAAGCAGAGATTCACAGGCATCAAGAAAGTGTCAGGCCCTGGTCTTGTTTCACGGGAGGACACTGTTGTGTTTTACACCTCGCTTCCAGGTTAGTACTTCAGGCACACTCCATAGGCATCAGTTTCACATGTCTTCCTTGCATACGTGTATGTGACAATCTGCATAAGTCTCACGTCAAAGGCAAGTTGATGTACGAAATTAGACACTCCAGGTTCTCGTCATTTGGTATGCGGCCCAGAGTCTATTGCTTCACTTACATTATGCATCCTTCCCCGATGAAGCAAACTTAACAACAATACTATCACCCATTACCCCCATTCACAAGTTACTGGATCGATTTAAGACAGCCTCAATCTTTTACAAGATTTATCTCCGGGGTGCCTACAATTTGGTGAGAGTCTGAGAGGGGGACGAACAGAAGACAGCCTTTTGTTCATTTTATGGGCATTTTGAATATCTTCTAATGCCTTTTGGGCTGTGTAACTCCCCTGCTACATTCCAACACTTCCCAAATTATGTCTTCCGTGATATTGTAGGTCATTTTCTCAATGTATATAGATGATATACTAGTATTCTCCACCACATTGCATGAAAATAGAGAACATAAAAGACAGGTTCTCACACTCCTCTGTACCCATGGCCTCTTTGCCAAGCTGGAGAAATGTGCATTCAAAACCTCCACCATTGAATTCATTGGTTTCATGCTATTTCCTGGAGGTATTAAGATAGTCACGTGAAAAGTAGTTGCCATTGTGAACTGGCCTACATTAACCAACAAGAAGGCGGTCCAATGCTTCATTGGCTTTCCCAATTTCTACAGCAAATTTATACATGACTTTTCCAAATTATAAAACACATCTCAAGTCTTACAAAGGAAACAGGAACATTCTCTTGGACACCCCAAGCTCAACGAACCTTTGAGGTGCTGACGTAACATTTTACTACCTGTCCCATGTTAATAAAGCCTGATTATACTAAACCCTTCTTTCTGAAAATAGATGCTTCAGAAACAGCGGTCGGTGCTGTTCTTTGTCAACGCTATGGGAAGAAAGAGCAACTCTATCCCATATCCTTCTGCTCAAGACAATTTACTCCTCCTGAGACCAACTATTATCTGGCCATTAAGCAAGCTTTGGAGGAGTGACACCATCTGCTCAAGGGAGATACATTTCCAGTGACTGTCTTTACAGACCATCGCAATCTAAAGTATCTTAGATCTGCTGGATGTCTACAACCCAGACAGGCTAGGTGGGCTCTCTTTTTCACTCTTTTTGATCTCCATATTACCTGCCGGCCAGAATCACAAAAACAGAAGGTGTCACCATCCCAAGACTATTACCTGTATCACAGTAAAATGTGTGTACCCTCCTCTGCTTGGCTAGAAGTTCTCCAACTGTGTCATTACTCTCTACTCTCCGGCCATGGGGATATAAAGAAGATCTATTCTCTGCTGCAATGATCTTCCTGGTGGCCTTCTATGCATCAAGATGTGTGTTCTTTTGTCAGGTGATATAACGTCTGTGCTAGATCCAAGGAGCTCTGTTCCATACCAGCTGGTCTTTTATGACCTCTCACTGTTCCCACTCAACCGGGGTGGACATTTCCATGGACTTCATTGTGGAGTTACCACCCGCAAGGGAGCATTACACGATTACGGTGGTAGTAGACAGATTTGCAAAGATCTCACACTTCATTCCTGTCATTGGTCTCACATCAGCAGTTTTGTTCCTTAAAGAGGTGGTCCATCTGCATAGACTACCCAAGACGATAGGGGCACTCCACTGCCTTTCACCTGCAAACTAATGGTCAAACTGAATGTTTGAACCAGATATTGGAGAAGTACCTGAGATGGCACTCAGCTTATTTACAGGACAACTGGATCCATCTGTTGCCTACTGCTGAGGTCCATCAACGTGACACACTTCATTGCTAACTAAGTTTACCATCCTACTACACTTCCTGACCTTCCATCCTTCTCTTCTGTTCCTGAGATCTCAGATCATCTACACACCTTAACCCTTTAAGGACTCATGAAGTAAACATACGAACTGTGAAAACTTGCATTAAGGACCCATGATTTATATGTAATTCATGGAATTCAGGGGTCCCCACTCGACTGCACGCCATTCGGTAACCCCTGATTCCATATCCATAAAATAAAAAATGCCCATGGTCCTTATGTGCCAGTCACGTGGCTGGTCCTTAAGGGGTAAACACAACAATTTAAACTACTGCAGTGAACCCTTATCGCTGCACAACAGACTTACAAACAATACGGATTATCATTGCTCCTTCCTACAAAATTTGGGACAAGGTATGGCTCTCCATGTCCAATCTACATTTGATCTGTGTCTCTAAGAAACTGGGACCTAAATTTATTGGGTCATGCGGAGTGGCTAAAGTCATCAATCCCTCTGCTGTTCATCTGGATCTTCATGCTTCTTGCTGCCTCCATCCTGTGTTCCATGTTTCTCTGCTTAAGCCCTTGACTGTTAACTCCTTTGATAGCAGGATTCCCTCACCTCCTGCTCCTGTGATGGTCAATAGTGAGGAGGAGTTTGAGGTTCAGGAATTGCATGAATCTCTCCAGTGTAGGAGCTGTTTAGAATATCTTGTGCAAGGAAGGGTTATGGTCCTGAGAAATGCTCCTGTGAGCCGGCGTCTAATATACATGCTCCTGAATGTGTTAAGGCTTTCAACTGTGCTCATCCACTCCAACCAGTTCCTGGTCTCTCCAGAAGGTCACTCTTTGGGGGGTGCGGTCAGTGTCTGCTCTTGTTTCTTGGGAGGATGCAATTGTCTCTCACACCTCACTTCCAGGCTGGTGCGTCTGGTGAATCTTCCTTGCATACGTGTATTCAACGATATGCATTCGTCTCGCATCACATGCAAGTCTGATGTATGCAATTGGATGCTCCAGATTTGCATCATTTGGTGTGCAACCCAGCGCCTCTTGTGTCACTTATGTGATGCATCCTTTTCAGATGACACAAATTCCCACCACTGGCACCCTATTTAAACCCTCGGTTGTTCCTTGTTCAGTACTCAGTTGTTTTGGTGCCTCTGCACTTGTGACCTAGCATTTCTGATTCTCCTGTTGCTGACTCTTGGCTTGTGTATTCGACTTTCTGACTCCCTGACCTTGGGCTTTGATTCCTGGCCTCTGGCTTGATTACTCGAAAACCTGATCTCTGGCTTCTAGACCTCTGGCTTGCTCTGCCATCTACCTAATCTCTGGCTTCCTGGTCTTTCTCTTCTGGACTTTCTGCTTGCTGGCTACTCATTGCTCAATACATGATGTTCCAGACTCATCAGTCTGAGAGAGCTGTACATTGGACTTCCCTGCCTACTGGACTCCTAATCCAGGCCATTACCTTACTGCAAGACAACCATAGACTCACAGACAATGAGACACTGATGGACACCATGAAGGAGAATCAGAGACTCACGGATACTAAGAGAGGCAAACAGAGACACACAGAAACCGAGAGACTTATAGACACCAAAAAAGAGAGAGCCAGAGATGCACAAACATCAAAAAAGAAAACCAAAGACTCACAGAAACCAAGAGAGAAAACCACTTATTCACAGAAACCAAAAGAGAAAAACAGGGGGTCACATACAGCAAGAGAGACAACCAGATACTCACAGACCACAATAAAAATAGCCAGAGACTCACGGGCATCATGCAAGACAGCCCTAGACTCACAGACACCAAGACAGCCACAGAAACTAAGGGCAGACATCAAGAGACACAGCCAGAGAGTTGCAGACATGAAGACAGACAAACCAAGGCTCACAAAAGAAACAACAGAATACTTAAAGACACCAAGAAAGAGACACTCATGGATTCACAGACACTGAAAAGAACCAGAAAAGCACAGAAATTAAGAGAGACAACTAGAGACTCTCAGAAACTGAAATAAACAAAAGGAGACTCATAGAAACCAAGGAGAAAACCAGAGACTCACAGACCCAAAGAGAGACAACCAGAAACTCACAGCCCACAATAAACATATCCAGAGACACAAAGGCTTCAAGAGAGAAAACCAGGGACTCACAGACACAAGAGAGACATCAATACACTTGCAGAAGCTAAAAAACACAGAGAACCATCCAAGAGAGAGAAAGAGAACCAGAGACTCACAGAAACCAAGAGATGGAACCAGCCAAGAGAGAACCAGAGACAAATAAACACTGTGAAGGACAAGCAAAGACTCACAGACACCAAGGAAACTATCAGGATCTCACAGACACCAAGAGTGACAGAGAGAGACTCAAATTAATCAACAGAGATAGTTCAAGACTCTCAGACACCAAAAGAAACAACCAGAGACACCAAGAGAGACAAGAGAAGATCCAAAGACACCAAGAGAGACAAGAAGAGATTCAAATATACCAAGAAAGGCATTCGAAGGCTCAAAAAACCAAATCAAAACAACCAGAAACTCACAGAAATCAAGAGAGATATGCAGGGACTCACAGACACCCTAAGAAACAGATATAGACTAACAGACATCAAGAGAGACAACGAGAGATTCACATAAATCAAAAGAGAAAACAGGAGACTCCCAGAAACCAAGGGAGAAAACTAGAGGCTCGCAGACTCCAAGAGAGACATCCGTAGACTCACAAAACAAGGAAGACATCCACAGACTCAAGGAAACCAAGATAGATAGACAGAGACTCACAGACATAAAGAAGGAGAAACAAATACTCATGGATGCCAAGAAAGACATCTAGAGACTCACAGACCCCAAGAGAGAAAACCAGAGACTCTCATGCACCAAGAGAGACAACCAGAGACATACACACACCAACAGAGACATCCAGAGACTCAAAAAACTGAAGAGAGAAAACCAGAGACTCACAGACAACCAAGGACTTACAGAAATCTACAGAAAAAAAGATACTGAAAGACAGAAAGAGAAGACAACCAGAGACTCACAGACACCGAGTAGGACAAGTAGAGACTCACAGACGCCAAGAGAGACATGCAAACACTCACACATCAAGAAAGACCCAAGACTCACATACACCAAGAGCTACAGTCAGTCAGAGACTCACAGACACCAAAAGAAACAACCAGATACATCAAGAGAGACAACAGAAAATTCACAGACACCAAGAGAGAGAGACAAGCAGAGACTCACAGGCTCCAAGAAAGACATTCAGAGACACACAAACCAAGAGAAACAACCAGAAATTTGCAGGTATCATGCTAGACTCACAGATACCAAGACAGAGAGATAGACAGAGATTTACAGGCACCAAGAGAGAAAACAAGAGACTCGCAGACACTGAGAGAGAACAAGACACTCACACACACTAAGAGAGACACAAACACCAAGAAAGACAACCAGAGAGTCACAGAAACATGTGAGAGACAGAGACTAACAAACCCAGCAAAGGATAACCAGAGACTCGCCAAGAGATAGACAACCACATACTTACCAGCACTAAGAAAGATATTCACAGTCAATGAAACTTAGAGAGAAAACTAGAGACTTTCAGACATCAAGAAGGACAAGAATATATTCATATACACAAAGCTAGACATCTGGAGACTCAAAGACCCCAAGAGATACACAGTCAGAGACTAGCAGACACTAAGGGAAACAACCAGAGTTCTCAGAAACCAAGTGAGAAAACCAGGGACTCTCAGGCACCAAGACAGACAACCAGAGATTCACAGATACCAAGATAGACAACCAGATACTTACCAGCGCCAAGAAAGATATCCACAGTCAAAGAAACTAAGACAACTAGAGATTTTCAGACATCAAGAAGGACAAGCACATATTCACAGACACCAAGATAGATAAGTAGAGACTCGCACACATCAAAATGACTCAAAGAATCCAAGACAGAAAGCTAGAGACTCACAGAAAACAAAAGAGAAAACCAAAGACTCAAAGACAGCAAGAAAGAGAGATACAAGCAGACCTCTCAGACACCTTGTAGGACAAGCAGAGACTCACAGATGCCAAGAGAGAAATGTAGACACTCACAGACATCAAGAGTGACAACCCAAGACTCAGACACCAAGAGAAACAACCAGAGACTCAGAGACATCAAGAGAGAGACAGAGACTCAGAGACACAAAGAAAACCAACAGATACCAAGAATGACAACCAGAGACTCACAGACCCCAATAAATAGTCAGATACTCGCAGGCATCAAGCAAGGCAACAACATAATCCAAAACACTAAGACAGAAAGACACCCAGACTCATAAACACCAAAAGAGACAACCAGAGACTCACAGAAACCAACAGAGAAAACAAGAAATTCAGACACAAAGAGAATACCAGTCACTCAAATTCACCAAGAGAGACAACAACTATGAAAGGCAACCAGAGTCACAGACACCAAGAGATACAACCGGAGACTCAGAGACATCAAGAGAAGGACAAAGACTCAAGGACATTGTGATGGACAAGCAGAGACTGATAGAAAGAGAGAAAGACATTCGGAGTTGCACAGAAACCAAAAGAGAAAGCAGGAGACTCACAGAAACCAAGGGAGAAAATAAGAAATTTACATACACCAAAAAAAAGACAACCGCAGAATCAATGAAACCAATGTAGAAAACCATAGACTCACAGAAACCAACAGAGAAAACATGAAATCAATAGAGAGACAGCCAGAGAATCACATACACCAAGAAAGATAACAAAAGATTAAAACAAACCAAGAGAAAAAAATATAGACACTCGCTGACAACCAGAAGTAAAATAAGATACAGATACCAAGACAGACACCTCACCTAGAGATTCAACTAAGACACCGAAACTGATAACCTATAATCAATAGAAACCAAGAGAAGCAACCAGAAATCCACAGAAACCAAAAGAAACAATAGAACACTCAGATACACCAAAAGAGAGACAGTCCTAGATTCACAGACACAGAGAGAGACATCCAGAGACTCAAAAAACCAAGACAAACAACCAGAAACCCACAAAAACCAAGAGAGACAACCAAAGACTAACAGGCACCAAGGGAGAGAAACATAAACTAAAAGAAACCAAGAGACAACCATATACTCACAGCTACCAAGAGAGACAAGCCCAGACTCACAGCTACCAAGAAATACTCAGCGCACATACTCACAGACACCAAGAAAGACACACCCAGTGACTCACAGACACCAAGAAAGAGATACCCAGTGACTCACAGACATCATGAAAGACAATCAGAGACTCAAAGAAACCAATAGAAAAAACAAGAGACCCACTAAACCAAGACAGACAGAGACTCACACAAACCAAAAAAGAAAATAAGTCTCACAGACACCAAGAGAGACAAGTAAATACTCACACACACAGCAAGCAAGAGTCAATCAGAGATTAATAAACAATTTGAAGGACATCAAGAAACTCACAGACTGTGATGATCAGACTAGAAAGCACCCAATGTAAGATGCCTGGATTATACTTTGCAGAGTGGAACAAAGAGAGTACACAGACTGCTATTTGATATGAATAAACAGAGACAACAGACAACAGTACAGAGAATACTGCTAGGTAGGCCTCAGTGAGCAAGATGCTAGGGTACACTGGATGGGGAGTGTAGCTGGAGAGCAGCGGCTTCTCTTCGGTAGCCTTGCTGCGGCCTAAGCCAGATGGATAAAGGGGATGGCCACAAGTTCAGATTAGTGCTGACCGGAGCAGCTGGCCCACACCCCAGATGACAACCCAAGAAACAGCAGCTACTCACTGAGAACTGGAAAGAAGTGGGAACCTACCAGCACTATCATTGTCACTGTTAACAGCCTGGAATCAGAACAGATCTAATAACAGGATCAATTGGAAATCAAGACTCGACTAGTGGTCGAAGGAGTGGAAGCCTGACTAGTGGTCAAGGGGGTAGAAACTCAACTAATGGCTGAGGGGTTTGGAGCTTGACTAGTGGTCGAGAGGGGTCGAAGCTCGACTAGAAGGTGTACAAAGGAGACCCACAGGATTAGATAGCACGGGAAGTGGACAGGTCAAGTCAGCAACAGGCGGGCAATGCAGTACCAGGGAAGCCAGGGTTAAAACCCATTTGGGCAGAGGTGGTGCACAGGGAGCAGGCAGAAGAAAAGCCGAAGGAACAGAGCCAAGGTCAAATACTGGTAAAAAAAAGGAACACAAAGCCAAATAGAAAAAAGGAAGGAAAGTCTGAGGAAAGCCAGGTCAATACGCAGAAATCACTAGAACAAGGCTTAAACTCAGGTCAAAACAGAAATGCTTTGATTGCGCACTGACACAAAAGTGCCAGTGCTTGATAAAGGCTCAGCAAGTGCATCACAACAACAAGGTAGGGAATACAAATCAGAACCAGAAGAAGCAAAACAGAAAATGAGGCACGGAAAAAGGTGGAGAACATGACACAGACACCAAGAGAGAAAACCAGAGACTCACAGACCCAAGGAGAAAGAGACAGTCAGAGACTCAATCAAAGAGACTCAGAAACCAAGAAAGAGAAAACAAGAGATTCACAGAAACCGTACACTCACATATATGAAGAGAGAGACGTTGTCACGGTTTTCAAGCAAAGAAGGACAGACACAAAGATAGAATGTAACCACCTTTATTTGAAATATACAGCAATAATGTATTGACCCACGCAACCCCAGGCTCCTCTCCAGGATTGCACACTGTGCTGTGAACTGCACTACTGCGGCCACTGAGGCTAGGAAAGAGTCTTGAGTGGAACGCCCATATGAAGCAGCCGATATGTGTAAGTCTAGTTTCAGTCTCGCGACTGGAGGCAACAGGCAGCAAGAGCAGGCCAGAGCCAAAGAATACAGAGATGCAGGTCAGGCAAGTCAGGAGTGCACGGAGCAAGTAGGAAGTCAAAGCCACAGTTCAGACAACTGGGAACACACGGAGCAAGTTAGTAGCCAGAGCTAGAGGTCAAGCTAATCGGGGACTACATGGAGCGAGTTAGTAGCCAGAGCCAGAGGTCAGGCAAACCAGGGACTACACGGAGAAAGTAGTAGCCAGAGTCAGAGGTCAGGCAAACCGGGCACTACAAAGAGTGATTTAGTAGCCAGAGGTCAGGCAAACTGGGAACTACACAGAGCGATATCGCAGCCAGAACCAGAGGATAGGCAAACCGGGGACTACACAGAGCGAGTACTGGTCAGACAATCCGGGGTCAAAAAAGAGCATCTTAGTCAGCCAGAGCCACAGGTCAGAACCGATGTGGGTAGTCAGACAAGCTGGGATTATGCATGGAGCAGATTCTCAGATAGGCACTGGTCACAAAGGAGCGCAAGACAAGCTACAGAAACACCACATAAGGGCAATGACTTCAAGCCCCTAGGAGGTATTTATAAAGAAGCAGAAGAGTGCGGAACCCACTTAGGTAAAACAGAATAGGCCCATAAACAGGCGGCCTTGCCAGTGCCTGCACGTGACGTTATCCATGCGGAAGTAACCGCAATTATGCTGGCCGACACAGCACAGGGGAAGGAAGCGAAGGACACTAAGGCCACCTTAGGGGAACTGTGATAGACATCCAGAGATTCACAGACCCCAAGGGAGATAAGTCAGAGGCTAACAGGCATCAAGACAGACAACCACAGCTGAAAGAAACCAAGCGAGACAACCAGAGACTCACAGAAACCAAGAGACAAGCAGAGACTCTCAGACAACATCCAAATAATGCCTGTCAGGATTCTCCTGTTCACCCTTCTGGCCTGTTTGGTTTTTCCTTTTGCATCTATTTTGGTCTGCCTCTATTAGGATTCTCCTGTTCACCCTTCTGGCCTGTCTCTGTTTTTTCTAGTTGTACCTATTTTTGTCTGTCTCCCCTTGCATCACTTCCTCCACCTTCTAGGATCCTATTTGTCAGCTAGGGTTTATAGCCTTAGGCCTCTGTAACCTCCTTGCCTGATCTGAGCTTGTTGTGAATAGACCCAACTTTGTATTTTGACCTTGCCCTTTGTATTTGGATTGCCCTCCCGGCTGTTTACTCCCTGGTTTACGTTTACTGACAACAGATTCTGCTTATACCCCATAAGCTCCTTGGCTTGTTTTGACTATTCTTCTACTTGATTCCATCCACACCATCTGGTACTTAAGTATCTTGGGCCTTAGGGCCCAGGAGGTATTTATTGTACTCACTATTTTACCTGTAAATCTGTGCTTCCTCTGACCCAGGCAAGAGGCGTTATTATTGAAGTCCCCTGCATACTGTCCTAAATCAAAAGTTAGCTTTGATTTGGACCTCCACATCTGCCTAGGTGGCCCCTGGCTGACTCAGCTCGACAGTGTTTCCACTGCAGGTCATGTCGAAGCCAGGTGTGCCACATCTCTCAGCAGTCCCATCTCTTAGAGTTCAGGGGTTCTCTGCTACAGCTGTGGTCCTGGCCTAGGTGTCAGAGGTAGTATCACGGTGCCCATGATTCGTGCTACTCTGTGCCTGTCACTTGCTGAGTATTCGTGATTGGCTGTCTGTCATTAGCCCTCCTCACACAGCCTTTTTAAACCCAGGTTGAGCACTTCCAGGTTGCCCTTTCATGGTATTTCTGACTCCACTCTGCCTGACCTGCTTGTCAGGTCTCTGGGCCTATTCTAAGTGTTCCTGAATGCAACGTTCCGGTGTTTCAGTGTTCCTGTGCGTTAACATTCCGGTGTTCCAGTGTTCCTGTACATTAATGTTCCGGTGTTCCAATGTTCCAGTGTTCCTGTACGTTAACGTTATGGTGTTCCAGTGTTCCTGTATTCCGGTGTTCCTGTGTTCCAGCACCTCGCGGGTTAATCTTGACGGTTCCTAAGTCTCGCGATCCAGCTGTCGCTCCGGCGACATTGTTCTCCTCGCTATTGCATACACATTGTTGGTTCCAGCGTGCGGACGCTGGTTTGCTCCACTAAACCTGGTTGTGATATACATTGTGGTTCCAGCGTGCAGACGCTGGTTTACTCCACTAAACCTGATTGCAATATACATTGTTGGTTCCAGCGTGCGGACGCTGGTTTACTCCACTAAACCTGATTGCAATATACATTGTTGGTTCCAGCGTGCGGACGCTGGTTTACTCCACTAAACCTGGTTGCGATACACATTGTAGGTTCCAGCGTGCGGACGCTGGTTTACTCCACTAACTGGTTGCGAGATACATTGTTGGTTCCGGCGTGCGGACGCTGGTTTGCTCCACTAACCTGGTTGCAATACACATTGTTGGTTCCAGCGTGTGGACACTGGTTTACTCCACTAAACCTGGTTGCGATATACATTGTTGGTTCCAGCGTGCGGACGCTGGTTTACTCCACTAAACCTGGTTGCAATATACATTGTTGGTTCCAGCGTGCGGACGCTGGTTTACTCCACTAAACCTGGTTGCGATACTCATTGTAGGTTCCAGCGTGCGGACGCTGGTTTACTCCACTAACTGGTTGCTAGATACATTGTTGGTTCCGGCGTGCGGACGCTGGTTTGCTCCATTAAACCTGGTTGCAATACTCATTGTTGGTCCCAGCGTGCGGACGCTGGTTTACTCCACTAAACTGGTTGCTATATACATTGTTGGTTCCAGCGTGCGGTCGCTGGTTTACTCCATTAAACCTGGTGGCGCTATTTACCCTTAGTCCCAATGTGCGGACGTTGGTTTGCTCCTGAAACATCCAGTACTGTGGTCAGTCGCTGTCTACTTCCTTGCAGTTGTCTGATGATCCCTGGCAATGGACTTCTGCTGAGTAAGACCTCTATACTTATGCTCTCTGCTGTCTCAGTCACCTGACAGCTGGTCTACTCGCTCAGGCTGCCCTGCCCGGTATTGGTGAGGCCGGTAGAACCTTGAACGTTACCATCCTGTAGGTTGCCTCACCCGGTATTGGCAGGGCCGGTAGAGCCTACTACAGTACCTCCTTGGGCTGCCCTGCCCGGTATTGGTAAGGCCGGTAGAACCTTGTAACTCACCATCTTAAAGGTTGCCTTACCCGGTATTGGCAGGGCCGGTAGAGCCTACATTCAGCATTCCGTGGGGGCTGCCTTGCCCGGTATTGGTAAGGCCGGTAGAACCGGAATTGTCATCTCACGGTTGCCTTACCCGGTATAGGCAAGGCCGGTAGAGCCTGTCATTAATACTGTCACTTGTGTTGCCTTGCCCGGTATTTAGGCAAGGCCGGTAGAACCTATTGTACGATCTATTGATGTTGTATTGTTATGTATGTTTACCCTACGGGGACTGCCTTTAACTTTTAATAAAGTTCAGTTTTTACCAAACCTTAAGTCTGAGAGTCTTCAAAAACCGTGACAGGTAGCAGGAGTGAGTATATTTACTCTCCTTGTCAACCTGTTACCTTGACTTTGCTGTACTATACTCCTTTGGGTACTTGCGGTATAGGAGTCATACAAGTATTATTCGATCACTTGGTGGCAGTAATGCTCTGCTTTACTCTCTCTCTGGGATCATAAGAGTTTTGTCGATCCTAGTAGTATTTGGTTTTAACCGTGGTTGGAAGTCCTTCACACTTGCCATTGCTGTCCTACTCCATCTCCTTCACCACTGTATGGTGAAAGATATTCCTTACACGTTTTTGGTGAAACATAAGCAGTCCCAGCTGCTGTATTTAAAGGGCAAGTCTCTATTGCCCTATAGTCCAGCCTTAAACAGTTCCAGCCTGCTACATTTAAAGAGTTAGTCCTTATTGCCCTACTGGCGAACCTTAAGCCGTCTCAGTCTGCTGTCTTAGGCAGATCCTGTTAGGTTGAGTTTGCACTTAGAGGGTCTGCATCTGGGGTCCTCACTGGGTCCTTTGTTCAAGACCAAAACTGGTGTGCATCTGCTCCCATCCTGGTCAGGGTCCTGGCTCAGCCAGGACTGGACATCTGGCTTTGTGGCCAGCACCTTTGTCCGGTGCAGTCGCAGCAAAGGATAGGTGCTACCGTCAACATTCCCACGTTACACTCACTAGTGACGCTCTCCAGCTACATTAATGTCTGGACAATTGGACACCCAGATACTGATCCTTGACAATGCAGGTACCAGGAGAATCAACCAGAAGTTCACAAAATTCAAAGAGACAACAGAAACCCAGACTCAAAGAAACCAAGAGACAAACCATTACTCACAGACAACATGACAGGAAAACTGAGACTCACAGAGGCTAAGAGAAACAACCAAATAGTCTCAGACAAAAAAGAGAGACAACCAGAGACACCAAGACAGAGAGATAGTGAGAGACTCACAGACACCAAGAGAGACAAGCAGAGACTCACAGACAAGGGCCCAATTCAATAAGGCACAGTATAACACACAGTAGGGCAAACAGAACACACACACACACACACACACACACACACACACACACACACACACACACACACACACACACACACACACACACTAGTACCCTCGGAATTCAATTGCCCTACCAATATGAACCACAATGAGCATTGGGTTACAGAATTGCATATCCCACTGGTACTCAAAAGGCTAATGTCACAATGTTCCTTACCTTAGCCCCAGCGTCGCTTTGCTGCTCACTTCTGTGTGCCTGGGGCTGGGTATGACGCTTCTGCGTCATTACCTGCATCTATCCTGGCTTGCAGTCTGATGCAGGTGTTGTTTTATACCTTTGGACTTTGAATCTCCACCTCCCTACTTACTGGCTGGGTATAAGAGGGCTCTGGACACAAGTTCAGTCGCCCTTACGTTGGTATCTGATGCTGTTGTTTGCTTCTTTTAAGTGCTCCGTGTATGACCTAGGCTTGTCTGACCATCCATCCTAGTGCTGACCTGTGGCTCTGTCTGAATATTCTTCCTGCGTTATCCTCTAGCATAGTAGACATCCAATCTGGTGCAGACCTGTGGCTCTGGCTGACTACCCGCTCCGTGTATGACCTAGGCTTGTCTGACCATCCATTCTGGTGCTGACTTGTGGCTCTGTCTGACTATTCTTCCTGCTTTATCCTCTGGCATAGTAGACATCCAATCTGGTGCAGACCTGTGGTTCTGGATGACATCCCATGCTGGTATTGACCCCTGCCTAGTCCTAGGAACCGCTCGACCTTGACCATCGGCTCTGGCCAAACAGCCACTCTGTCTCACCCTGTAACGGTTTTCTGACACTCAGACCAGGGTATGAAGTAAAAACACAGTTTTATTGAAAATAAACCAAGGCCCCTAGAGGCCAGCACAAAAATAGCAGCAATGGCAATAATGACAAAGTGAATGCACACAATGATAATGACAGGTGCTGGGATGGATAGGGAGTATTCCCCCAAAGGGTTAATAAATGAAATGGGTGAGATATACAAGATTGGCCAACGTCCAGGATAAATAGCAGTCTCTAGAACACAGTCTCTCAATAGCAGGATAGTGGAGTAACTGCACTGAATACACTCTCAAGTTGATATACTAGAGCCCAATGTCCAGAGCTGAGCCGGTACCACCACCGTGGGCTACAGAGGAGTGCTATTGCCACGCTGTAATGATCAGAACCAAAATCGCCCTTAACTAGAAAAGTCATAACCCTGCAGGTGCCATAGGATTGTGCCCATACACCCCTTGGGTGCTGTACTGATGGTGACTGCACAAGCTGTAATAGAGCCAATGCCCTCTGGAGTGCAATGGGAATGTACCTTCAATGTCTGTGGCCCTGAGCCAGAGGATGAACACGGACTGACAAGGCTCTGATGGAATAAGAGACACACAGAAGCACTCAGTGGAAAGGCTATGTCAGAAAATGTATGCTTGGCAAGATATATCGGAGGCACCAGACCGGAGACTACAGGCACTGCAAGGGTTAAATGGTTCTGTACACAAGCGAGTACCTTGGCAGCCAACAGAAGGCAAAGCAACCTCAGGCTACAGCTACTGACAAGTGAGAGGAACAGTGAGTCGCTTAAACAGTTCAGAATGTCGCCGAGGTGACTGGAATGACGCAGGAACACTGGAACAGCTGGCAGAACCGGAACGGTAACTGGAAGCAGCAGACAGGCCGGAACAGCAACCGGAACAGCAGGCAGGACTGGAACAGCACCGGAACAGTAGGCAGGCCGGAATAGCAACCGGAACAGTAGGCAAGGCCGGCACAGTACAGGAACAGCGGACAGGCCAGTGTAGCAACCGGAACAGCAGGCAGGACCGGAGCAGCACCGGAACAGCAGACAGGCCGGAATGGCAATCGGAACAGCAGGCAGAACCGGAGCAGTACTGGAACAGCAAACAGGCCGGAATCAATCACAGAGCAGGGTCGTCAGCCAGAACTGGGTCAATTCACGGAGCAGGGTCGTCAGCCAGAACCGGGTCAATTCACGGAGCAGGGTCGTCAGCCAGAGCCGGGTCAAATCACGGAGCAGAATCAGGAGCAGAGTCAGACTAGCCGGGTCGGTACACAGAAGACACTGGAATATGGCAACAAAGCGCAGCAACAGGAACACCATGAAAAGGCAACTGACAATTGCCCAAGCTCCAGCATATAACGGCACATCCTAGGCGGGCCAATCAGTCTCCACCAGTGCACAGGTACATCATGACAGATTGACAGAAAGACACGGGGACCGTGATAGTACCTCCCTCTCAAAGACCCCCTCCCCTGCTGGGGGGTCTGGGTTTCTGCGGAAATTTGGAGTGAAAGTTGCGCAATAATCGTGGAGCATGGAGGTCCCTGTGGTCAACCCAAGAGCGCTCCTCAGGTCCATACTCCTTCCAGTGGACCAAATATTGCAACTTGCCTCTAAATTTCCTGGAGTCAATGATACTCTGAACTTCGTATTCCTCTTGGCCCTGCACCTCCACCGGCCCAGGAACCACCGGAGTGGTAGTATAGCGGTTGCAAACCAAGGGCTTTAACAATGACACATGGAACACATTGTGAATACGCATAGTGTTAGGAAGTTCCAAAGCGTATGCCACAGGATTTACTTTGCGAATAATTTTAAATGGTCCAATGAACCGGGGGGCCAGCTTGTTCGAAGGCACTTGCAAGTTGAGATTCCTGGAGGAGAGCCATACCCTGTCCTCAACCTGGAAGGAAACCGCTGGCAGTCGTCTGCGATTGGCATGCCGCTGATGTCTGTGGAAGGACTGACTGAGGGACCTTTGTACCTGTGCCCAAGTGGAGCGGAGCTGCTCCATCTGCTCATCCAGAGCCGGAATCTGTTGGGACTGAAATGAGTCTGGGAGCAGACAGGGTTGGAACCCATAATTAACAAGGAACGGAGAGCTCCCAGACGATGAATTAACCGCACAGTTCCTGGCGAACTCTGCCCACGGCAACGGGTCGGCCCAGTTATCATGATGATCAGTCACAAAGCAGCGTAAAAACTGCTCCAGTGCCTGATTGGCACGCTCAGCGGCTCCGATGGTCTGGGGATGGTAGGTGGAGGAAAAGGACAATTGAATGCCCATCTGGCCACAGAATGCCCTCCAGAATCTCGACACGAATTGACTCCCCCGGTCGGACACTATCACTCTAGGCACTCCGTGCAAGCGGAATACTTCTCTGGCAAAAATTAATGCCAACTCCTGGGCCGAGGGAAGGCCAGAAAGGGGCACGAAGTGAGCCATTTTTGAGAACCTATCCACCACCATAAGGATGAATGTATAGCCCTTAGAATTAGGCAGCTCTCCGAAGAAATCTATAGAAATGTGGGACCAAGGTTGGAGCAGTCCCACTGGGAGATGCGTAGGAGTTTTGGCACGGGCACATGTGGTGCAAGCAGCAGTAAATGCAGAGCAGTCGGCCTTCAGTGAAGGCCACCAGAATGTTCGAGATAAGGACCATGCCAACTGATCTCTGCCAATGTGCCCAGCTGCCTTGGATGAGTGATAGGTCTCAAGTAATCTGGTACGGAAAGGCTCGTCCACAAAACACTTGCCAACTGGGGTCTCCGGAGGTGCATGCCCTTGAGATGCCAAGATCTGCTCTCCCAATGGCGAAGTGATGCTGGTACGAATAGTAGCCAGAATCCTATCGGGCTGAATTATGGGGACTGGGGCCTCATCCCTCTCAATGTCTGTGCAGAATTGTCTCGACAGGGCATCGGCCTTAATATTCTTGGAACCAGGCAGATAAGACACTATGAAATTAAATCTGGACAGAAATAGAGCCCATCGAGCCTGGCGAGATGACAGCCTTTTGGTCTCGGATAAGTAAATCAAGTTCTTATGGTCCGTGAGGATTAATACTGGGGTCCTTGTGCCTTCCAGAAGATGTCGCCATTCTTTTAATGCCAAGATGATAGCCAATAACTCCCTATCACCAATTTCGTAATGGCTCTGGGCACTAGACAGTTTTTTGGAAAAGAATCCACACGGCCTCAGGTTACCCCCTTCCTTAGGGCGTTGTGAGAGAACTGCCCCTACCCCAAATTCGGAGGCATCAACCTCTAGTGTGAACGGTAGGGCTGGGTTAGGGTGGGATAATATAGGGGCAGATGCAAACGCCTTCTTGAGGGTTTCAAAGGCCATCTCAGCTGCCTCAGACCATTGAGAGGGATTCGCACCCTTATGCATCAGGTCAGACAATGGTTTAATAATGGTAGAAAAGTTCTGAATAAATTTTCTGTAATAGTTGGCGAAGCCTAGGAACCTTTGAATCGCCTTTAACCCCTTAGGTCTTGGCCAACGTAGGACTGTGCCCAACTTCTCTTGGTCCATGGCTATGCCATCCTTAGTTATGACAAAACCCAAGAAGGGTACTTGGGAACAATGAAATTCACATTTCTCTAGTTTGCAGAACAACTTGTTTTTGCGTAATCTGAGTAAAACTTCGGACACATCCTGGATGTGTTGGGTTAAACTAGCAAAATGGATCAATATATCGTCCAGGTACACGACCACACATGACTGTAACAAGTCGCGGAGGATGTCGTTAATGAACTCTTGGAATACGGCAGGTGCATTACATAATCCGAATGGCTTAACAAGATATTCGTAGTGGCCTGACCTAGTATTGAATGCCGTCTTCCACTCATCACCGGCCCTGATTCTTATTAGGTTGTAGGCGGCACGTAGATAGAGTTTTGTAAAGATAGAGGAGCCTTTCAACCTGTCAAATAACTCTGTGATGAGTGGAATGGGATAAGCATTTTTGGCCATTAACTTATTGAGTCCACGGTAATCAATACACGGTCATAACTCGCCATTCCTCTTTTTCACGAAAAAGAACCCTGCACCTGCCGGGGAGGATGATTTACGAATAATCCCTCGTTTGAGGGCATCCTCAATATACTCTTCCATGGCCCTAGTCTCCTCACAGGACAATGGGTATGTCCTACCCCTGGGTGGCACCACTCCCGGGGGCAGATCAATAGCGCAATCATATGCCCGATGCTGTGGTAATGCGCTGGCCTCACCCTTACTGAATACGTCGCAGAACTCGCTGTATTCTGCTGACACAGAAGGAGAGGTACACAATATCCTGACAGGATGAGACAGACAGTTATCGGAGCAATAATTGGACCATGACTTAATCTCACATGTCTGCCAGTCAAACTGGGGATTATGCAACATTAACCAAGGGAACCCCAGAATGACTGCATGATGTGGTGAATTAATAATCTGAAAACGAACCTCTTCCTTATGGAGGGCCCCAACTGACATACAGAGTAGAGTAGTCTCCATGGTAACCAGAGCTGGTTCGAGGGGTCTGCCATCAATAGCCTCAATGGCTAGCGGAGTATCTCTTTTAGACAAAGGAATATTATGTCTTTCCGCAAATACTCAATCCATGAAATAGCCTGCTGCGCCAGAATCTACCAGGGCTAGTACCTCCACAGCTTGGTCACTTAGGAGAAAACTCACCGGAATGGTGGGTTTCTTGTAGTCGGTATCTGGGGACGATTGTACACCACCTAGGGCCTGTCCCCCAAGGTACCCTAGGTGCGTGCGTTTCCCGGACGTACCGGGCAAGTATTTAATAAATGCCCTTTTTTGCCACAATATAGGCATAACCCTTGTCTTTTGCGGTGAGCCCTCTCCTCCTTAGACAACCTGGTAAAGCCAATCTGCATAGGCTCCCCTGTCTCAAACGCCCGGTCAGGAGGAATGGGAGGAGAGGGTGGGTTAAAAGACCTCTCGTGCCCATAGGTCTTGGAACTAGCCCTCTTAGTTAATCGCCTCTCACGCATGCGAGTGTCAATGAATATTACATAGTTTATAAACTCATCCAGCTCAGCAGGTACCTCCCTGGCAGCAATTTCATCCTTAATGGAGTCGGATAGGCCCCGTGAAAAGGCTGCCAGGAGTGCCTCATTATTCCAGGCTACTTCTGCTGCTAGAATCCGAAATTCTATAGCATACTCTGCCACAGTGCGGTCGCCCATCTGCATTACCATCAATTTTTTTGCCACAGAGATGACTCGCCCAGGTAACTCAAATACTCTGTGAAACTGTTTGACAAACTCGGTAAAGCTTTGAGTACAGGGTTTAGCCTGCTCCCATAAAGGATTAGCCCATGCCAGGGCTTTGCCAGTTAGTAGAGATATCATGAACCCCACCTTGCTACGGTCATTTGGGAAAGCATGGGGTGTAAGTTCTAGGAATATCTCTAGTTGATTCAGGAAACCTCTGCAGAGAGTGGGTTCACCATCGTATCTTAATGGTAACGGCGCCTCCGCCGTAAAACTTCGAGAGGGTGCCAACAATTGCTCAGTATTATTATCCGGTGTCATAACTGGGGGGACCACCGGATTTTGATTCGGTTTATCGAGGTGTACCGTACGTTCAAGCAAGGTTTGCATGGCCAGTGCCAATTGGTCTAGGCGTTGCTCGTGAACATCCATCCTCCAATGGAGGTTCTGTGTATTACTGTCACTTTTCCCGTCTGAGGTCATGGCCCTTTCGTACTGTAACGGTTTTCTGACACTCAGACCAGGGTATGAAGTAAAAACACAGTTTTATTGAAAATAAACCAAGGCCCCTAGAGGCCAGCACAGAAATAGCAGCAATGGCAATAATGACAAAGTGAATGCACACAATGATAATGACAGGTGCTGGGATGGATAGGGAGTATTCCCCCAAAGGGTTAATAAATGAAATGGGTGAGATATACAAGATTGGCCAACGTCCAGGATAAATAGCAGTCTCTAGAACACAGTCTCTCAATAGCAGGATAGTGGAGTAACTGCACTGAATACACTCTCAAGTTGATATACTAGAGCCCAATGTCCAGAGCTGAGCCGGTACCACCACCGTGGGCTACAGAGGAGTGCTATTGCCACGCTGTAATGATCAGAACCAAAATCGCCCTTAACTAGAAAAGTCATAACCCTGCAGGTGCCATAGGATTGTGCCCATACGCCCCTTGGGTGCTGTACTGATGGTGACTGCACAAGCTGTAATAGAGCCAATGCCCTCTGGAGTGCAATGGGAATGTACCTTCAATGTCTGTGGCCCTGAGCCAGAGGATGAACACGGACTGACAAGGCTCTGATGGAATAAGAGACACACAGAAGCACTCAGAGGAAAGGCTATGTCAGAAAATGTATGCTTGGCAAGATATATCGGAGGCACCAGACCGGAGACTACAGGCACTGCAAGGGTTAAATGGTTCTGTACACAAGCAAGTACCTTGGCAGCCAACAGAAGGCAAAGCAACCTCAGGCTACAGCTACTGACAAGTGAGAGGAACAGTGAGTCGCTTAAACAGTTCAGAATGTCGCCGAGGCGACTGGAATGACACAGGAACACTGGAACAGCTGGCAGAACCGGAACGGTAACTGGAAGCAGCAGACAGGCCGGAACAGCAACCGGAACAGCAGGCAGGACTGGAACAGCACCGGAACTGGAGGCAGGCCGGAATAGCAACCGGAACAGTAGGCAAGGCCGGCACAGTACAGGAACAGCGGACAGGCCGGTGTAGCAACCGGAACAGTAGGCAGGACCGGAGCAGCACCGGAACAGCAGACAGGCCGGAATGGCAATCGGAACAGCAGGCAGAACCGGAGCAGTACTGGAACAGCAAACAGGCCGGAATCAATCACAGAGCAGGGTCGTCAGCCAGAACCGGGTCAATTCACGGAGCAGGGTCGTCAGCCAGAACCGGGTCAATTCACGGAGCAGGGTCGTCAGCCAGAGCCGGGTCAAATCACGGAGCAGAATCAGGAGCAGAGTCAGACTAGCCGGGTCGGTACACAGAAGACACTGGAATATGGCAACAAGGCGCAGCAACAGGAACACCACGAAAGGGCAACTGACAATTGCCCAAGCTCCAGCATATATATTACGGCACATCCTGGGCGGGCCAATCAGTCTCCACCAATGCACAGGTACATCATGATAGATTGACAGAAAGACACGGGGACCGTGATACACCCCCAGGTGGTCTCTGCCAAGTATACTGACTGCAGGCGTGAGTCAGTAAGAAATCTTCCTTGTTTCTTATCCTGTGGGAGAACTCTTTTGCTTCGCATTGTAGTTATCTTACTCGCTGCTCTGAGACTACCATTGGCAGTCTGCCTAGTCTCTAGCAGAGAGGTTACTCCAAGGGGCCTCCTATTTCTGGTAGGAATCGCTGGCTTCCTCTGTCACCCTCTGCGTTTTGTTATTATTTTATTACCTATTATATATTACTATTCAATAAAGGTGGTTTTACTATTACAGTACCGACTCCTGGTGTATTCTTGTTAACCGTGACAGGTTCGTTTTCTTTCAATTGCACACATTTGTGGCATTGTGGATGTATATCAATACATCCACGGGTCGCTTGTGTAGGGATCCCTACTTGTGTATGTGTGTTATTTTCTACACTTCACTTACTCCAAATTTTCTAGTCTGTAATGTTTGGCAATACAGGTGAATCCCTTAATGCATGTTAGTACCCACTGCATGTAACTGAATTGCATATTCATCCCGTAGTGCATTTTTACTGTGTCACAGCTCAGATAGAATACCTGACTTTGACATTACAAATGGTGCATTTTTTTTTTTTTTTTTTTTAACAGTGCCAATTGAATCAAGTCCCAAGACAGACAACCAGAAACACACAGGGCTCGATCCAATTCATACCGGTAAAACTTTGGTAGGGCGAAAATGAACACCGAATAGTACATACACACACTGTTACCATCAGCAGGCAATTGCTCTACCTACGGGAACCACAGCGAGCACTGGCCTACAGAACCTAAATTGTCTCCCAGCATTCATCATGGTTTTTTTCAGCCCCATAACTCAACGCTAAATACCATGAGAAATGGGAAGATAAAAGGACACCATCTAATGCTCAGTGTTTGACACACTATCAAACACCAAGCGTGAGCTCCAAAACACAGTGACACTTACAAAATTAACCCTCCCCTTGGCCCTAAACTACCCCTAACATGAACAATAAGGTGGACCCATACTAGCCTATCACCCAGAGTTGGAATACTTACCTGTCATCCTGATATCCAGCAGGGTCTTCTGCACCCTGGGCTTCATCTTCCATTCTTCTTCTCTAAGCTACTATCTTCTTCTCTATCTGTGATCCTCTACTTTCTTCTTCTTCATCTGTTATCTTCATCTATCATCTCCATCTTCTTTTTTCATCTGTGTTCTTCTTCATTCTTCTTCTTAAAAAGTAGTGTTGAAACTGAAATAAAAATATATAGTTATTAAAAAATCTAACATTAAACATATGCTGCCACAGCCAAAACATCCATTGGTCACTTAGCATTTTTTCTTAGCGTTTTTTACACTTCACTTACAAGTAGGTAGTTAAGCACACACGCTTAAGAGACTTAGAGACAACTTTTTTGCCGGAAAGTTGTGGCGATAAAGCTGAGTCCCTTAACGCATGTTACTAGCCATCACATGTATTTGAACTGCATATTTATTCCATTGTGCATTTTTACCGTTCGATAGTGTGTCACGGCACAGGTAATTGCATACCCGAGTGAGACTTAAAACTACCAATGATACTTTTTTTTTTTTTTTTTTTACTTTGGGAATTAGATCAAACCCCGAGAGAGACAGCCAGAGACTCATAGGCAACAAAAGAGAAAACCAGAGACTCACATACACTAGACTATTAGGGCTCAATTTAAAGGCAGCCGTTAGCAAAAAAAAAGACTAACGGGTGTCTTTACATGCAGTAGGCCATTCAAAGGGCCATGTAATGAACTGCTAACGGCAGTTCATCCAGTGTACCGGCCGCTACACTAACGTGTGTTTTGGCCCACATAAACAAAAAAAACGCTCCACTTTGCCATTCAATAGACTGCGTTAGCTGAAAAAGATCCGAAGAGGGACTCATTACCGCCTAAAATTTAAGACCCAGTTTGTTTGGCCGTAGAGTCCCTCATCGGATCTTTTGCCAGCTAACGCAGCTGTTAACTGGAAAAAAAAAAAAACAAAGTCCTCAGTGGATGTATTGATATGGGGCCCCAAGCCCCACATCAATACATCCAAAGTGCCTAAATAGTGTCAAAAGTTAGTAGAATTAACCCTATGAGTGCCAGCAGGGTATAATTACCCCGCCGGCATTCATAAGGTTAATCCGACTAAGTGAAAAACGTCATCACATTACAAGTTACAGTTACCATTAATCCTGATGTCCAGCGGAGTCCTCGGCTTGCTGGTCCTTCTCTTCTGTCTTCTCATCCTTCTGTCTTCTTTCTTCAGTCTTCCGCCTTCTCCCTGTGAAATAAAAGAAATATATTAACATTAAGCATGAACAAATACATTCCATAAACCTTTGAGTGGCAGAGGGGTACGCAACGCATTGCAAAGCAATGCGTTGCGTACCTCACTGTCACTCAAAGGGTGTAATTTTAGTGTCCCATAGATATAACCACATATGCCTCCATGTAATGCCCCATAAAATACATGCCCATGAATAAAAAGGTGCATAGATACAGCAATCAATGTAATTCACACATGCCCAATGTGACTTAGCTTATATTTGTTGTCTCCGCCGCTTGGAGGGGCCGCGAGGGCGGCGGCGGCGGCAGAAATGTCCCACGACGATCCTCATCAGCTGTGTACGGGCCGATGCCCATAACACACTGAGGGCATTTGAAGTGAGTCTGCGTTTATATATGGGCAGGTTCACTTCAATAGCCCTCACTGCCATTGGCTGAGATGTTCTTCACATCCCAGCCAACCAGAGCGGCTGTTCTTGAATCTGGTTGGCTGGGATGTTAAGAACATCCCAGCCAATGGCAGTGAGGGCAATTGAAGTGACCCTGCCCATATATAAAGGCAGGCTCACTTCAAATGCCCTCAGTGTGTTATGGGCATCGGCCCGTACACAGCTGATGAGGATCGTCGTGGGACATTTCTGCCGCCGCCGCCCTCGCGGCCCCTCCAAGCGGCGGAGACAACAAATATAAGCTAAGTCACATTGGGCATGTGTGAATTACATTGATTGCTGTATCTATGGACCTTTTTATTCATAGGCATGTATTTTATGGGGCATTACATGGAGGCATATGTGGCTATATCTATGGGACACTAAAATTACACCCTTTGAGTGACAGTGAGGTACGCAACGCATTGCTTTTCAATGCGTTGCGTACCCCTCTGCCACTCAAAGGTTTCTGGAATGTATTTGTTCATGCTTAATGTTAATATATTTCTTTTATTTCACCGGGATAAGGGGGAAGACTGAAGAAAGAAGACAGAAGGACAGTGGATGACAGGTGAGTGTAACATGGATCAGTTAACGATCGGTGCTTGGCAGTATGTGAAGCACCGATAGTTAATTGTTTTTCACTATTCAGTTCCCAATATCGCTGCTTTTAGCGGCGTTTTGGGAGCTAAACGCACCAAACGGACGTTCAGCCACAAGACTATTTTTGTGGCTTAATGTCCTTTGGAGTTCTAGCTGGTAGGGCCTTTGAATACAGCGTTAAACATGTTAGTTTAACAGCCGGTATTCACTTTGGCCCTGCCTGCTATGTTAACGGCTGGCTTTAAATCTAGCCTTTAGAGTCTCAGGCACCAAGAGACTCACATCAATAAAACAGCCAGAAATGCAAAGACAGAGACACCCAGAAACAGATACAAAGACAGACAACTAGAGACACATAAAAACTAAGAGATAAAACCAGAGATTGACAGACAGTAAGAGAGAGACAAACAAAGACTCAGACACTAAAAAAGATAAACAGAGACTCACACACACACACATACCAAGAGATACATCCAGACACTCAAAGCAACCAAGAGAGAAAATCAGAGACTCACAGACACCATGAGCAACAACCAGAAACTGAACACATCAAGAAAGAGAGAAGCAGAGACTAGAAGACACCATGAGTGACATCCACTTAAATAAATCAAGAGAGACAAGCAGTGACTCACATACATCAAGAGACAAGTAGTGACTCACAAAAAGCAACAGAGACATCAAGAAAGAGACAAGCAGAGATGCACAGACATCAAGATAGACATCTAAACACTCAAATACGAAGAGACACAACCAGAGATTAACAGAACCCAAGATAGAGAAACAGAGACTCCCAGAAACCTAGAGACAATCATAGACTCACAGGCACCAAAAGAAATAAAAGTCAAAGAAATCAAAAGAGAAAAGCGAAAGACAACCGAAGACTTATAGACACCAAGCGAGACAACCAGAGATTCATAGACACCAAAACAGCCAGCCAGAGACTCACTGACTTTAAAGAGAACTGTCCTCTGCCACACAGGACTGCAATGCTGTTCTCTCGGTAACACTTTACAGATGGGAACTGTTTGCCTGGGTTCCTGCTTTTGTTGGCATCGGGCAGACTGGGTAGTGCTGGTGCCTCTGGAGTGGACTATCACACCCTTTCCATTGCCACCTCCAGTGATTTCTTTTTTTAGTGCATTCCCGCAAAGAACTATTGGTATTCGGGTTTAGAAAAACTGTCTGGGCATTGGCAAGCCATCTTGAACTGAAAACAGTAAATTCAAAGAAAGTATTAAGGAGGACTAGGAACAGAGTTGGGGCTTTATGCAGAGTAGAAAAGTGGAGTAATTCGGGAGCCAACCAGCTGTACCACAGGAACAACATTTCCCAAAATCCAACTGACTAAAATGCAGCTTTTAACCCTTTGAGGGGCAACAAGGTATTCAACACATTTCTTTAAAATGCATTGGAAACCTCTCGGGCAATCAATAAGTTAAAACCTTGAATGCTAGAAAGGACTCCAAATCCTTGCAAAGCAATGCTTGGGAGATCTCTCTAGTTTTCAATGGGATAAAACCCCAATTTAAATCAACAGGAATTTAATTTTTCCTTTATGGTGCAGTTGGTTTGCTCCAGATTGCTCCAATTTTCCTTTTGCACAAGGCATAATGATTCACCTGGAAACTCGCAGCCACTGAAATCCAGACAAAAAGAGGATCAGCTAGGTGAAAGAGATGTAACCAGAGGCCCACAGAAACCACGAGAGAGAATCAGAAACTCACAGGCACTCCAAGAGAAACATCTAGAGACTCACAGGCACCAAAAGAGACAACCAAGACTCAAATACACAATGAGAAACAACCAGAGACTTGCAGACAAGGGGTGGGTGAAAAGTGTGAAAAATTTCCCACATGACCTTTTGCGAAAACTTGCCAATTTTTAGCTTTTCCCTCCAAAGATTTTGTCTTTCCACCTATGCAAACATTTCCTCCTTTTCACCTATTTTAACAAATTTTTCACCTATATTTCCTATAGGTACTACATTTCCCACTGTAATATTACTTCTTCTAAGGGCTGAAGTTTAGAAATAAGTAGCTGAAAGTCAAAGTTGTGAGTCCTACAGCAAGATATGGCTTGAAAAATGTGTTAGCATACAGAGTGCATTTGTTCTTTGCCCACAACACTAACTTCCTGCTTAAGTGACACTGGCACATATTCTTGATGATGTCATGTAATAAAAAATTAAAATACAACCTACAATGTGGCAGATGTGTATTGTAGTGGTGGTGGTGGGGGACTGGCATAGTGTGATTTGTTTATGTATTTTTACCATTGTCATACGCTATCCACCTTCTCAGATTATTCACACACATTACTTATTTGGTCATAGCAGTGGTCCCAAGTGGGGTAGATGGTAGCAACCCTTCTTTAGATCCCTCCTCCACCACCTCATCTGTGCTGCTGTTAATATATTTGTCCTAGCTTTGTCTGTTATGTGTGGTTTCTGCTACCTGATATGTAATGGTATGAGATGTTGGTTCATTTTTAAGAATGTTAGTCTCCCAACATTGCTGCTTGATAGCCATGTACTATGGTCATTGACAATATAACCAGCTGCACTGAAAACTCTCTCAGTCTCGACGCCTCCTGGAGGAAAACTGAGGGTTTCTACTGTAGTACGTGTTACTTCTAGCCACACACACTGCTTTGTTTGCCAGTAGTCCATGGGGTCATTGTTTCTGCCACACTCAGGGAGTGAGTCCCAAAGAGATGTACCACCACCACCACTATCAATGTTCGGTTTTTGATGATGTAGCTGCTTCTGCTGGTTGAAATGCTTTGCTGCCTTCCTTTTCTCTATACTGTCTAGATGTTTGTTGTGCCTCACTTTCTCCCTCTCATCCTCCACAATGCAACCCTCCACTCGATCAATAAGCATGTCCTATATTCCTTGACAGAATATGATTCTTCTGACAGCTGGCTGCTGATCGTCATGACTCCTTATTGTGAGAAACTGCTGATGGCCCTTTGGCAGAAATTCTGAAATTTAGTGTTTAAAGCGGTAAGAATGTATTCCTCATTGCTTTTAATGGACACTATGTGAGGAGCTTGTTCAAAGCATGCTAACATGTCCTTTACCAGCTGATGCATGTCTGTGTGGTCATTCTGGTAAGAATCCTCAGCCATGCTCCTCATTTTTTTCTGCAATACAAATATCAGTGGTAGAATTCCACTAATTCTTGCCCCAATGCGTCTCACCAGCACAGGGCTTCAGCAGCTCACATACATCGCACATTAGTTGCTTCTGGCCAGGTGACAAAGAGGATCCCTCCAAACCCTTCCAGTTTTGCATGGTGTACTCTCTAATGGCCTTATTCTACTCGTACAAACACTCTAGCATGTACATGGTGGAATTCCACCTAGTAGGGACCTATGTTTTCAGCTGGTGATGGGGCAGGTTGTTACGCTCTTATATAGAATAAAGAGCATTGCGTGCAATGTAGGAGCGACTAAAATGGGCACAGATTTTGCGTGCAACAGTAAGCATCCCTTTGAGGGTTTCGTATTTTGTCAGGAATCTGGCCACAACTAAATTTAGCACAAGGGCAAAGCAGGGCACATTCACCATACCACCTATTCTGAAAGCAGCGATTATGCTGGAGCCGTTATCAGCAGAAAAAAAAACAGCTTTTAAGAAACAGGGTACAATCCATTCCTCTATCACCTGCTCTAGCTTACTTAGAACATCTACAGCTTTGTGGGACTGTCTCTCAAAACTTTGTATGCATGAGGTGGCGTGACGATGGTATGGGCTATCCTGCTGCTGCAGCTTTTTAAGCACACTGCACAACCAGAAGCACGATTACTGGCTTTCACCTGATGCTGTAAGCTAGTGTTGTCCACTGTTGGTGCTGGGAGGGAAATCCAGTGAGCAGTCACAGTCATATACTCTGTGCTCTGCCCACTTTTCCACATATCTGTTGTCACATGGATTTTCTTGCTATACGCACTTTTCAGCCCATTGCCCACTACACTAACCACGTGCTTGTACAATTCAGGCACAGCCATCCTGGGATATTCCAGCTACACATGTCATCAGTTCTCTGAAACATCGGTTTTCTAAAAAAGCATAATGCAGCATGTCCATTGCCAATATTGCAACCACAAGTGTACTTTGGGATTGTTTTTGTGAAGTTTTTGAATCCTTCCTAGGAGCTCAGTCAGTGTGGGTTGGCAGGACATGGCAGAAGAAGCCTGAAACTTTATTGCTTTAACAACATGGGGCTAGATGTTGATGTAATTCTACTGCCACTACTACTAGGTGTCAAAGGTGCAGCACTTACAGCAGCAGCAGCAGACGCACTCATCATATCTAACATTGTGGATGTTAACCTGTGTTGCTGTTGCTGGCTACTCAAAACAGGTGTGTGTGGCTGAGTGGGACTTGGACTTTGAAGAGGTGATGATGCTGATGACTATGTGCTTTTTGACATCTGTGCTTGTCCAGGGTCAGACTTTCCAATGTCTTTCTCTAACAGTTTATAGACAGGCACAGTGCTCCTTAAAAGTGGTGAAAGATTCAGCGTTTGACTTTCTGCTAACCTTATAGTCTTGTCATCATTCTGTCAGGATGCTGGAGGGATATAGTCAAGCTCTACATCAGCATCAGTCATCAATTGGTCATCCTCAGCAGCATCACCTGACAATTCTTGCCCACTACCCTTATATTCCTCTAAGCTTTTAGAGGTCTCAAACAATGTATTTTTACTTTTACTGTAACAAAGTTCCCTACTACTTTGAGGATGGGTGTTTTGGTGTATTTTGTCACACTATCTGATGCAGCAGGCGGTTCACCTGCTACACCTTCCTCTATTATGCAGAAAAACTGCACTTTTCACAGGAAATTATTCACCAAGCCGAAAGTGCCATTATGTATGGATTTCAGTTTGAGGTGAAAATTTTTGCCCATCCCTATTGCAGATACCAATCCAGTTTACACTGCTAAACCTGTTAGTAGGCCAAAAATGATTACAGAATGGTACACACACATGGTGTTACTGTTGAGATGCAATTGCCCTACCAACAGGAACCACAACGTGCTTTGGAACACAGAACCTAGCTTGGGGTCCAATGTTCAGCGTGGTTTTGTAAGTCCCATAATTCACACTGAATAGCTTAAGAAATGGAAAGAGCAAAGGAAACTAGCCAACGTTTGGTCTTAGACACACACAGTCAGACACAGAGTGTGAGCTCAAAAACAGTCACCCCCCCAAACATTAACCCTCCCCTTGGCTCTACACTACCCCTAACATGAACTAACCCTAATACTATCCTATCACTTGTAGTTACAACACCTACTTGTCATCCTGATGTCCGGGGAGGATCTTCTGTTATTCATCGTCTGTAGGGTTCTCTCTTTTCCTTCATCTGTCATCCTATTTTCTTTCTTTCTTCTTCATTCTGTTATCATCATTTGTAATCTATTTTCTTTATATGTGTTCCTCTTTACTCTTCTTCTTTAAAAATAGTATTAAACCTGAAAAAATATATATAGTTATTAAAAAAAAAATCTAACATTAAACATACACTGCCACCACCTACAGTGCAGAAAGAAAAAAACAGCAAAGCCTCCTCCCCCTCATATCTTTTGGGCCATTGCCCAATGCCAAGTGAGGGACTGCCTTTTATATTGCCACCTCCCATGATCCCATTGGCTGGGATGCAGGCTTACGCACAGCGCGGAGCATGCCCTGCAGTAACCACACCTCCCATCCAATCTGTCATAAGCGTACCTTGGTTCCAGTACGCCGCTTCAGGCAACACTTGAAAGGACGTCAGCGGACGTCCATGCCACACGGATTGACGCAGGATTATGACAGCGGTTGAACGCATCAGAGCAAGATGAGCCATTTTCAGGCACGAGGCTTCTGAATGAAGCAGGCCTCTGTTTTATGTGTTTGCATACTGTAGTCTCCTCCTTCCTACTTCCTCCCTCTGAGCTGCTCCTCCTGCCTACTTCTTGAAGGGCAGACTGAGTCCTGACTCAGTTGCCCTTGCGTTGTTGTACAAAGCAGTTCTGTGTCCTTGGGCTGTGTGTATGACCTGGCTTGCCTGACCATCCAATCTGGTGAGGACCTGGGGCTCTGGTGGACTAGCTATACTGACTGCAGGTGTGAGTCAGGTATCCGCATTCACTATACTGACTGCAGGTGTATGTCAAGTCTCCGCTTTCGCTATATTGACTGCAGGTGTGAGTCAGGAGTACTCCTCGCTCATCGGATCAATATTTCGTGTTCCAGTTCCTGCTCCTGTTCAGTTCCTGTTCCAGCTCCTGGTTCCATCTGAGACTACCAGTGGCTTCGGCCTAGTCTCCAGCAGTGTGGTCAATCTTCGCGGTATACTATTCCTGATAGTAGTACTTGCTGGCTGTGACCATCTGCTTGTACCTGCCTTATTACCATTGCATGTTATCTTTATTATTATTTAATAAACTGCATTTTACTATACCGTACTGACTCCTGAACATCTCTGGGGAACCGTGACACAATCAGCTTCTAGCTGCAGGGATGACAACGTGCTAGATGATGATTGGCTGGGAGGTGGACCAATGGGAGTATGGGAATTGGTTTGAACAGAGACTGGCCATATAAATGGTAGTCCCTATTCAAATTTCCCTCAGTGCGCATCGGGCAGTGGCCCGAAAGGTATTTTTTAATTTTAGATTTGATATAATAACTATCTATTTTTTCAGGTTCCACACTAAGTTTAAAGAAGAAGAAGGAGACTGAAGATTAGCACAGATGAAGAAAGAAGATGAAGGAGAAGAAAGAATAAGAAGAAAGCAGCGTACAGAAGAACTGAAGAAGAAGACCACTGTGTAGAAGACTACACTGGACATCAGGATTACTGTTAAGTTTTGATTTACTTGCTTATTTTTTTGTCTGTATAATGTTTGAGTGCCAGTGGAGTATGCAACATGTGTTGCATATCCTACCGGCACTCACAGGATTAATTTCTTTTCTTTTTTTTTTTTTTTTTTTTTTACATTTCAAAAGACATTTTTGGGAAGAATATAGCATACAGTTACAAAGATATACAAAAGCAAGCATGTTCACTGTGTCAGTAGATTACAGAAACAGGACATAATCATTCAAAATAACAATGTAGCTATTCATTTTACAATGCAGAGGTCAAAACAAGCAATTAACTTTTCTGGATATAATATATCGAAGTTTGTATTGGAATCATTCTGGGGTGTAACTGTATGGTGCAACTACTGTCTGAAGTTGCTGTCCAGTAGGTGTTAGGTCACATTTGATATAGGCATGCTTTTGACGTTGTACCGCTCCGAATTGTGGTCAGATTGGTGTGTTGGCAAAGGCTGTTGTAGAGGAGGTAACTACCATTACTATAACCTATCAAACTTGGGCAAAGAGTTTGTTGAAATGGCTTGGCAGCATTCCATAGTATGTAGTGTTCCAATCTTGCAGAACCAAAGAGTGATTTGTGTCAGGTCTTGTTGTTTCCAATATAATGGGATCAGTCATTTAGCTACACTAAGTAGTATGAATGCTGTCTCTAAGGTGGGTCTTAGGGGTGGAGTTGTCAAATGTCGGGTGTAAAGGAATAGACATAACAAAGGGTCTCTGGGCAGTGCAGTATTATCACGGTGACCGTGATTCTGCCTGAACTACATTCTTACTTCCGGGTTTGCTTTGGCTGCTTCTTATTGGCTCTGGGTTTTCAACCCCTCCCAGGGCTTGCCTTTATATACACCCTCCTGTCACTATACCGGTGCCCTTTCGTGGTGTTCCTGACCAGACGTTTGTTGCTGTGTTCCTGTTCCGTGTATGATCCGGTTCCGTCTAACCTTGCTCCTGTCTTCACTGCCCGTATTGTTTATGACCCGGCTTGCCTGACTACGATCCCGTGACCGATTCTGCTACTACCGCCCTCTGTGCATTGAACCCGGCTTGGCTGACTACCACTCTCTGTGTACCGATCCTGGCTTGGCTGCCTACCACTCTCTGTGTACCGATCCAGGCTTTGGCTGACTACCGCTCTCTGTGTACCGATCCCGGCTTGGCTGCCTACCGCTCTCTGTGTACCGTTCCAGGCTTTGGTTGACTATCGCTCTCTGTGTCTGACCCAGGCATTGGCCTAGCGTCAGCTTACCTCTAGTGCATCTCTTGCCCCGGTTTCGTGTCTGATAGCTGTTGCCTTACGGTTGCCTGTCAGTCTGCACATATCCGTTGCCTCCGGTTGCACTACCATATTGCCTGTGCCTTGCTGCAGCCTCCGTTTGCACTACTATACAGCCTGTGCCTTAGCGGTCACTAGTGGTTGCACTACCTGTCAGTCTGCACATATCTGTTGCCTCCAGTTGCATTATCATATAGCTTTGCCTCCCTGCTGCCTCCGTTTGCACTACTTTACAGCCTGTGACTTAGCGGCCACTAGTGGTGTACTACCTGTCAGCCTGTGCCTGTCCGTTGCCTCCGGTTGCTTTACTATAAGGTCTGGTGCCTCACTGTCACCTCCTGTTGCACTACCATACAGCCTTGCCTCTGGGGGTACTTGAGGTTGCACGACCTGTCCGTCTGCACCTAGCAGTTGTCTCCGGTTGCGTTGCTGTACTGCTGCACGCTCTATTGCCTCCGGGTGTGTTATACTCAGTCTGCCTACTATCACCTCCTGTTGTGCTCCGTGCAGACTGTACCTATTCCGGTTGCCTCCGGGCATCTCCTCCGTGTATTGATTTGAGCCATCACGTGGGCTGCCTTTACCTGGTTACAGGCAAGGCCGGTAGAGCCTATCCTCTCCCTAATCTATTGGGGTGTTTGCCCTGCAGTACTTGCCTCTCCTATGGCTTCTCCTGACCAGTACTGCTGAGTTCTTGTTCCAGTCCCTGTTCCAGTCATTTTTCTGCATTTCTGTATTTTGTACATATCTATTGTTATTTACCCTGACCTGTGTCAGATTCAAAAGTGCTATGCTCTGTTTGGGTCTGGACTGGTGAAGGGCATTGCTGTACTTTATTATTTAATAAAGCTTCATTGTTTTTACCTTAACCAAACTGTCTGAGCATTCATTAAAACCGTGACAAGTATCTAATGTCTTATTGATCTCATATAAAATGTCCTCCCAATACGGGACTATTCGGGTACAAAGCCACCAGATGTGTGCTACAGAGTCGATGTGTGTTAGGCATCTCCAACAAAGGGACAAAATAGAGGGTTAGAAACGAGATAATATAAGTGGGATTCTATACAATCCTGTCCAGATTTTGTAATTTAGTTCATATGTGTGGGAGTCACTGGCTGTCTGGAAGTTACAGCAAAAGATAATCGACCATTGTTTTATCTAATTTTATAGAAAACCCCTTTTCCCACAAACACTAAAAGTAAGGTTTTTGCACTTGATTCTCTTACATGAGAAGGTTATAGCAGACCAAACCCCCCTGCCAATCTGTACACTGGCTCCCATTAGCATACAGAATTAAATTCAAAATTCTGGTGCTAACTTCTAGAAGCCCTCACTAACACCGCACCCCCCTATATTACAGCTCTCATTTCCAAATACACTCCCACTAACCATCTTTGCCCTGAACAAGACCTTCTCCTCTCTACAGCTCTTATTACATCCTCCCATTACCGCCTACAGGACTTCTCCCGTGCTGCACCTGAGCTCTGGAATTCCCTCCCCCGCCCCATCAGACTCTCCCCCAGCCTTCAAATCTTCAGGCGCTACCTGAAAACTCACCTCTTCAGGGACGCCTTTTAACTACCTCCATAAACCAAGAACCACCCCTTCCCTGGACCACTGTACTCAACAGCACTTCTCTCTCCCACCCACAGACCAGCAGTACATGTGGCAGGAGGCATTTACACCAAATAGCACTTACTCCTTCTGTGTCCAGCCTTCCTTCCTCTAGACTGTAAGCTCTCATGAGCAGGATCCTCTGATCCTTCTGCACCCCACATTTTATTTGTACCTCTGTATGTCTATGCCCAATTGTACAGCGCTGCGGAATAGGTTGGAGCTATATAAATAAAGAATAATAATAAAAGGAAAGCATGCGGAAGAAACTTGATAGTTTGGAAAAAAACATTCATCTTCTGGGTGATGTACACACTGGATATTCAAGCTACAAACACTGGCCCCTCAGTGACTTAATGAAGAATTGGATTTATGGTGCATTACATAAAATAAAAACCCAATTTTAATTTTCTAATCTAAATGGACAATATCACCACCTTTCTCGGGCATATAAATTGGATGCCCTTGAAATGGTACATTTTATTCTACCTTATCCATACCTTAAAATCATAATGATACAATTAAAATATATATATATAGGATTCCATATATATATATATATAGGAATAGAAATCACATTCCCTTTATACACCCACACATGTCAACTTTCCAAACTATGCACTTCCTTTCAGTTATTAAAATATATTTTAGTTTGTAACATATACTGTAAACCCAAAAATCCATCCAAATGCAAAATATATAAAACACCTCTGATTTCATTTGTTATATTTATTATGTTATATATGATTGATGCATACATTTTATCTTTGATGTCAGTCAAATAAGGAGATCACTCACCTAAACTCATAGGCCTATTCACACATAAATTAGGGATAGTTGGAGACAGTTTGTCACTGTAATCAGACAAATAAGGACAGACACTATAAAATGTAACCACCTTTATTGAAATGCAGAAATATAGATAACAGCCCACACAATCCCAGACCATGAAAGACTCAGCCCCAGACTCCACCGGAAGCTGCACACTGTGCTGTGCACTGTACTGCAGAGGAGAGCAGAGTAATACTAGAGAGAGGAGCACTCCATGTCTCGAGATCATAGGTAGCAGGGAGCGGGTAGGCAGTCACAGGTCAGGCACACTGGGACTACATAGGCATGGGTCGTGGCCAGAGCCAAGGACCTGACAGTTGGAGACTACATGGAGCGATAGAGGCCAGAGCCAGAGGAGATGCACAGGGGTAGGCACACTGAGGACGCACAGAGCTGGACAGTGGCTGGAGACAATAGGTAAGCACACCAGAGACTACACAGAGTGAGTGAGAAGCCGGAGGCCAAGGAAGACACACTGGGGGGTACACGGAGCAAAGCCACAGACAGACCCTGGGGTCAGAACTGGTGTGGGTAGTCAGACAAGCCAGGATCATACACGGAGTGAATCCTCAGACAGAACCAGAGGTCAGCACTGGTGCTGGTAGTCAGACAAGCCAGGGTCATACTTGGAGCAAATCCTCGGACAGAACCAGGGATCAGCAATGGTGCAGGTAGTCAGACAAGCAGGGATCATACATGGAGCGAATACTCAGACAGGCATGGATCACAAAGGAGCTAGCAGATACTGCCAGAAACATCACGTAAGGGCAATGACTCCCAGGCACAAGGAGGTATATAAAGGAGCAGACGGAGGCGGAACCCAAGTAGGGAAAATAGGATAGGCCCATAAACAGGCGTCCAAGCCAGTGCATGTAAATGCCATGTAAAGAGGACATAGCTGCAACCATGTTGCCCAACACACCACCAGGGAAGGAAGCACAGGCTCACTGTGATACAGTTTCCTTTAATCTCCAGGCAAAGGTGCCAGTTTGAGCACCAAAACGCATCACAAAAGATCAGTGTGCTGCACGAGGGAAAAGAAACCTGCATCTGACAGAAAGCTTCTTCAGAAAAATACATCATCTCTAAAGCAGAGAACGAGACCTGGAAGGATGGTGGGAGCCAAATGGAAGTGATGCTGAAGATGACCTAATGATGATGATGAAGATCTAGAATATATCCCTCCAGCATCCTCCTCTTGTTCAGATACAGATGAAGTGTAGAGTGACAGGGGTGATGATATGGCCAGAAGGTTAGTAGAAAGGAAAAGGACCAAGCTTCTACCACTGAAAAAGGGCACTGTGCCTGTTTATAAACTGTTTGAGAAAAACATTGGAAACTCTGACTCTGGACAAGCAAAGATGGCAAAAAATACAGTCATACTGTCAGTCATCATCAGCATCATCACCACTTCCAAATCCAAGTCCCACCTGTGTTGAGTAACCAGCAACAACAAAAGCAGCAACACAGGTTATTAACATCCACAACCTTCGCTATGATGAGTGCCTCTGCTGCTTCTGGAAGTGCTGCACTGTAGACATCTAGTAGTAATAGCAGTAGAATTGCATTAGTAGGTAGTAGCAATAGAACTGCAACAAAATCTAGCCTTAGTAGTAGTAGCAGCACCTCAGGAATCCTTAAGTCTATGAAGTTCACAGTATGTAGATACAGGAAAGACACAAAGGGGCAATACTCAGTGTATTATGCCAAAGACAATAAGTAATATATCGAAAGATACTCACATTGAGTATTATAAACCATACATCAGTAGCCAGTAGAGCTTGTGGGGGATATTACAACTGCCCCCACACAGTTGTTTGTAAGCTGGCTGCTCGATCTCTCATTTCCTGCAGTCCACAGGACCAGCTACAAATCATAAGACACAAAACAACTGCAAGGCATGTAGCCCAATCTCACTATATATGTAACAGTAATAAAACACAATATTAGCAATAGTACTCACAAAACGACTGTAGGACTAGTCCCTTATGGTTTGTACCAGTCTGATTGCCAGCGGGAGATATGGATTGCTGGTTCCCCCCGCAACGGAACCTGGCCAGTGTGCATCAGCCGGAGAAACAGATCCAGCTCCACGGTGTAGAAAAATCGGCAGACCAAGGGGATAATCAAACATTTATTAAAATCAATAAAAAGCTCCTTAGCATGTTTCGTGGCACATGTTCACTTCTTCAGGAGGAAACTACAACAAACAACACATGCGAGATTCCGTTGCTGGGGGGAACTAGCATCCGTATCCTCCACTGGCAATCAGACTGGTACACACCATAAAGGACAGGTCCTACAATCCTTTCGTGAGTACTATTGTTAATATTGTGTTTGATCACTGTTACATATATAGTGAGATTGGGCCACACTCCTTGTGGTTGTTTTGGGTCTTACAGTATGGAGATACTTCACTTAGGATCCAAAAGCTAAATGTGTTGCTATCTGTTTTCTGTGCAAAAAGCATGTGAGCAGGGGAAAGCAGGCTCCCACCTAAGAACCTCCTCTACGAGATCCCACCTGAAGCAGAACCACAGGTCTGACTAGGAGACACACTATCATCAGGTCAGAGGTGCCACAACTAGCAGTATCACAACAAAAAGCTCCCAGGGCTCTAGGGCTGATAAGCGAAGTAGTGATGTTATGTACGTGTCAGAGAGTGTGCCACTGCCAACAGTTAGTGCATTCCAAATAACATCTATGGCTTCTGCTGCTGGCAAGAGACATAGACTGCCCACACATGCTGCCTCTAGCTCCACCACCCCCTCTAGTCATTTTACTAAAACAATAAATTTACGGGGTTCTTTTGCCATGTTCTTCCAACACACACTAACTGAATTCGTGGGAATTAGTCAAAAACTTCACAAAAACAATTCCAAAGTACGCCTGTGGAATAGCAAGGCTGCCAAGATGATGGCAGTGAATCTAGATAGGCAAAACCGTCTCTAGGATCTTCCGTCCCAAGCTGGCTTCGGCTGACGCCAAAACATCCTTAGAAAAGGTGTGCACAGACGACCAAGTGGCCGCCTTGCACAACTGATCAGCCGAGGCCTGATTCTTGTACACCCAAGATGCCCCAATGGATCTGGTGGAATGAGACGAAACACGAAAGGGAACAGGCTTCTTCCATAATTCGTAAGCCTTATGAATAGTAGACTTTTTACAAGAGGCGATGGTCACCTTGGATGCCGGTCTCCTTGCCCTGGAACCCTCAGGAATGATGAACAAGGCGTCAGACTGGCGATCAGACTCCGTGCATTGCACACAGAACTTGAGACATCACACTACATCCAACAAGTAAAGATCCAGTTACTTTTCAGAGGGAGGGTCAGGACAGAAAGAGGGCACCACGATTTCCTGATTAATGTGGAATTCTGAGACTACCTTCGGGAGAAACACCTGAGAAGTGCAAAGAACCGCCTTGTCTTTGTGAAACACCAAAAAGGGACGTTTACAAGACAGGGCATGCAACTCCGTGGCATGGCGAACAGACACGATTGCCAGGAGAAAAGCCATCTTCCAAGTCAGAGTGTGCAAAGGAATAATAGCCAAGGACTCAAAGGAAGGGCGCTGAAGGACGCCCAAAACCAAATTAAGATCCCACTAAAATAAAACCTTGAGATCAGGAAGGATTGCAATACGTCTTTGAAAGAAGACAGAGAGAGCAGAAGTCTGAACCTTAAGGGAACTCATACTGAGGCCCGTATCCACTCCGTCCTGCAGAAAAGACAGGACCGTTGGAAGATCAAACTCCTGGGAAAGATCCTTATCAGAGCACCAAGAAAGAAAGGTAGACCAAACCCTATAGTAGGCCTTGGAGGAAACATGCATGTGGGCACTAAACATAGTGGCCACCATGCCAGAAGAGAAACCCTTCTTCTTCAGTATTGAGGATTTTTTCCGTCAAACCCAGACGGTTCACATCCTCCCTCCACAGGTAGCCTTGTAGAAGAAGATCCGGACAGCGGGGGAACTGAAAGGGTTCCACCTAAGAGAGATCCAGGAGCTCAGGAAACCAAGCCTGACGAGGCTAGTACGGAGCAATCAGAATGACTGGTGCACCCTCCAAACGCAGTTTCCGCAGTACCCTGTGTAGCATGGGAATGGGAGGCATGATATATGCCAGAGGGAAGTGCCATGGGATTGACATGGCATCCATTGACCGTGGAACAGAACAATGAAACCTTCCAATTCCTTGACCTCAAACCAAGCAGCAAGAAGTCTTGTGCCACCTTCCTTGTTGATGTATGCCACCGCCGTGGCTTTGTCGGACTGGACTCTGACTGGGCAGACCTCCAGATGATGTGTCCAATGGCGAAGAGCATGAAATACTGCCTGAAACGCCAATACATTGATGGGAAGGAGAGATTCCTCCAGAAACCACCGACCCTGAGCATTGCTTTGACCCAGGACCACTCCCCAGCCTGAGAGGCTGGCATCCGTCATCACAGTAGTCCAGGAGACTAGGAAGGACTTGCCCTTCAGCAGATTGGAGAAGTGGCGCCACCACAACAGGCTCAGCTCCACATGAAGCAGAAGAGATACTGACAACTTCAGTAGGTCCGGCTTGCCCCTGCATACTTGGATCATAAACCTCTGGAGTTCCCTGGTGTAAGCCAATGCACACTGAACCACTTCCATGATCGAAATGAACTTCCCCACCAGGGAAGTCAGACCTGGGGAGTTGTAGTCAGACCAAAGGGAAGAACAGAAAACTGAAAATGCCCTTGGTCGCGGGCCAACCTGAGGTACTGACAGCTCTCTGGATGGATGGCAATTTGCAGGTATGCATCCTGAAGATCCAGAGAAGCAAGGAATTCCCCAGGAGACATGGCCACGATCACCATCCTCAAGGACTCCTGGTGATGGCGAGACTTGACCACGAAGGCATTGAGGTCCTTGAGGTGCAAAACTGGAAGGCAGTAGCCGTCATTCTTCGGTACCACAAATAGGTTGGAGTAAAAAACCAACCCCATTTCTGGCACTGGAACCCGTTCCAGAACCTCCTTGTTCAAAAGGGTCTGGATAGCTCCCTGGAACAGGCGGTGCTTCTCTGCTCCCAGAGGAGTATGAGAAGGGAAGAAGCGGAATGGAGGAAGAGAGACGAAAGGGATCCTGTATCCCTCCAACACAACCTGCAAAACCCACGGATCAACCACGGTGTCTGCCCAGACACTGAGGAAGTGGCACAAACGACCACCTACCAACGCGTGGGGACTGGGGTTCGGAGAGTCATGCCAAAGAAGTTTGGAACCCTTGGGCTTGGACCTCCATTGTTGTTTGGGCTTGGAGGGGGAGGGCGGAGCCTGGGGAACCACCTGGTTTGCTGGGCGCGCTTCAGCCTGAAAGGAACAAAAATGCCAATTGCTCTTCGCAGGAGGCTTCTTTTTAGGCACTAAGGGCAGGAGTGTAGTCTTACCCCAGTGGCCTCACTGATAATATTCTTAAGCTCCGGCCCAAACAGAGAAGAACCCTGAAAGGGTAAGGAAAGCAATGCTTTCTTAGAAGCAGTGTCCGCAGACCAGATCTTGAGCCAAAGAGCACGTCTGGCTACCACAGACATGATAGAAACCCTAGCCACCAAGTGAATGGCATCAAATATAGCAGCAGAAACATAATGTTGAGCCTCAGAAATGTTGTCGAGAAGTCGTAACATATCAACAGTACAGGCTCCCTGACGGACAGCCAGTATCAGCTGTTCAGTCCAGACTGCAATGGCCCTGTTCACCCAAGCGGCAGCAAACGCTGGGTGCAAGGAAGTGCCAGCTGTAGCAAAGATAGTCTTCAGTTGTCATGGTTTCCAGAGAAGTTCAAGAGTCAGTACGGTTTAGATAAATTAAATTTATTGACAACTGAAAGGTAAGCAAAATATATACAATATATACAGCAGGAATAAGCAAATGGTTACAGGCCAGTGAGCTCTTCTATCAGGAATAGTAGGCTGCCAAGCCTGACCAGTCTGCTGGAGACTAGGCCTAAGCCACTGGTAGTCTCTGCTGGAGCCAGGAGCAGGAACAGGAACACAGGATCTTGATCCGACGTAGTGGGTGTTCAGATTCAAGCCTGCAGTCAGTAGGGAGCGATATCTGACTCACACCTGCAGTCAGAATGGGAAATAGATAGCTGACTCACCTGCAGTCAGTGTCAGAGCTGGTCTACCAGAACCCCAGGTCCGCACTAGGTTGGGTATCTGCTAGGTACAAGGAACAAACGTAAGAGTAGTCAGACAGAGCCACAAGTCAGCACCAGAGGGGGTAGTCAGACAAACCAGGTCATACACAGTTCAGGTAGACAGCCAGAGCCACAGGTCTGCACCAGGTTGGGTGTCCACTATAGGGATAAGCAAAAGAATAGTCAGACAGAGCCACAGGTCAGCACCAGGTTGGATGGAAAACTAGCCAGGTCATACACAGAGCCCAAAGTAATAGAACTGCTATGAACAACTACGCAAGGGCCACTGAATCAGGACTCAGTCTGCCTTTTAAACCCCTCCACAGGAAGTAGGTAGGAGGAGCAGCTCAGAGGGAGGAAGTAGGTAGGAAGAAGTAGGTAGGAGGAGACTACAGGAAGCAAACACATAAAACAGAGGTCTGCTGCATACTTGAAGCCATAACATCAGTGACGTCTCAAGCTTCCTATCAGTCAAGTCCTTGAGGACAGGAGAGTCCGCCACAGACAAGGCAGTGAACTTGGAGAGTCTAAAGACTGGAGCATCCACCTTAGAAGGATGAACCCATTGAGCTAATGCCACATCAGAGAAGTGGTACAACTTTGCAAACTTTTTAGAGACAGAAGGCTTCTTGTCAGGAGCTTTCCACTCGTCAGACGCCAACCTGTCAAGAGTGAGGTTAAGTGGAAAACAGGTAGAGTGCTTCTTAGGCTCCTGAAACACATCAGAAGGGTCATATAGGAGCCAAGGGAATGTTAAGAGTATTCAAGACCGCCCTTATCAGTCCTTCAGCAGAGGGATCAGGGTCAGCCTCAAAGGGGTCCCCAAAGAATTAAGTATCCTTAGTCATTGGTCTAGCCCCAAGTTCTAATGAAGTAGACATACTCACAGTGTCAAAAACGTCCTAAGCACAAGGAATAACCCAATATAGTGTGAAAGAATAAAAATTTACCCAAGAAATCGCTAATTTTGCACTTATCTGGCAGGCAAAGGATTAATCTGCTGAGGAGAAAAGGAGAGTCTAACCCTGCATAGGATGTTCATGAAGGGAAGACAGAAAATGGCTGCCGTGACAGGAGCCAATCAGAAATGTGCACTTGAAGCAAGAGCTCATGGGAAATGTAGTTTTCCCTAAAAAAGTACCCCAACATACACAGAACGTTGACCGGATGATAGAGCATGGGCAGACAAACAAAATGAGCCGTCCCAAACTGTAAAGTCCGATAGAGGTGAATGGAGCATGGAGTCTATGTGGTAAAGCGAGCATAACTCAAATTTGCAAACTTTTACAGTGAAGTAAAAACAGTTATAAAAACACCACAAAATACATTAAAGATCAAATAAACACCGTCCCCTAAATGGAAAAGTGCCAAAAACACCCAAGAAGGATGCCAACCAGCAACCAAAGGGTTAAGTTTACCACAGAAACACTGTTCCAAGCCCCGAACAGACATACAGATAAACCCAATGAGTTTAGGAGTATGTATTAGGAACTCCAAAGGAGACCTCTGTGCGGAGAGGAAACGTGGGACAAGTGGACCTCAGCACTCAAAGGGTTGCTCATCTTTTCAGCAGTCTTCTGTCTTCAGATTACCATGTGTAAAGAAGCCGCCTCAGTGGGCAACTTCTAGGGAAAGAACTTGTAGTCCAAGATTTTCCTCCCAGGGCTAAGAGGTCCACCATAGCACCTGGAAACTGAGCTGTCCACTAGGGAATGTCAATAATGCTAACCCAACCAATGGTGGTATTCCATATCTAACAGAAAACAAAAAAATAAACTAAAACTATTGCAGAGGAACAAATCTTTCTGGAGAGGGGGGGGACTAGCTGCAGATAAGGAGAGAAGATAGGCTCCACCCAGCATTCTCTTCAAGAATTGTTCCTGCCTACTTAAAGGGGCGTTCACCTACCCAGAGTTACCAGTAACCTACACTGGACGACAGAGAAATCCACCTGACAACAGATATGTGGACAAGTGGGCAGAGCACAGACTCTATGACTGACTGTTCATTGGGTTTCCCTCCCATCACGAACAGTGGGCAACACTAGCTTATAGCATCAGGTGGCAGCCAGTAATCCTGCCTCTGGTTTTGGCAGTGTGATTAAAGGGCAGCAGCTGTATAGGCCATACCATCAGCACGCCACCTTGTGCATACAGAGTTTTGAGAGACAGTCCCATAAAGCCATAGATGTTTTAAATAAGCTAGATCAGGTTATAGAGGAATGGCTTGTCCCCATCTTCTTGAAAGTTGGTTTTGTGGTTGCTGATAGCGGCGCTAACATAATTTCTGCCTTGAGAATAGGTGATATGGGGCATGTGCCCTGTACTAAATATTCAGAGAGATGCTTACTATTGCCCGAAAAATCTGTGCCCATTTTCGTTGCTCCTACAGTGCACACAATGCTCTATATTCCATAGAAGAGAGTAACAACCTGTCCCATCACCAGCTGAAAATGGAGGTCCCAACCAGGTGGCATTCCACACTGTACATGCTAGAGCTTTTGTATGAGCAGAATAAGGCCATTAGCGAATACACCATGCAAAACCGGAAGGCTTTGGAGGAAGCCTCTTTGTCACCTGGCCAACAGCAACTAATGTGCGATGTATGTGAGCTGCTGAAAGCAGTGTATGTGTGGCAAACATTGATGTACTGCGCTGAAAACCCTTAGATGTCCTCCAGCAAGCGTGGAGTCTGAGATGGTTTTCAAATCTATTTTGCAAAAATTTTTTAAGTGCAAAAAGAAAAAAATATTTTGTTAGTAGAAATATATCACGTATTGATGTACTGCAAGTGTTAAAACAGGCTGTTTGCAGTGGCAGCAGGAAGGCAGGCTAAAAATCCACTCGCTTCGTTACCTCTTGGCCCTTTGCCTGAGCTTTCTGTGGGGAAATTGAATAGAGACTGGTTTTTATATGGCCAGTCTCTGTTCAAAATGGTTCCCAGCCTTCCACAGGCTGGGATGTGTGCTTAAGCACCTCCCAGCCAATCAGCTTATATCAGGTTTTGTCATCCCCCTTCTAGAAGCTGACCGTGGATGACAGGTATTATACATGTTTGAGAGATGGGACTTACATCATTGCATTTATTTTTTTAATATGTACAAATTAAACTTCCATAAGATCAAGTATATATTAGTCTTCCTTTAAATAACTAACATTTACAGAACAGACATGCTTTCTATAAAGAAAAAAGAAAACAGATCCAAAGTGACCACTAAAAAGTAAATAACATTTACTGGACACACATACTGCTTTTTATAAACCAAACACAAAGAACCAAAGTGCCCACCAGTCTATTTGGCCAAATTACCTTTTATCTTTGTTTGGACACCACCATATATAGATATACTTTCACACACGCACCTAATAATCATATCACAACTTTCTAGCATCTAGGTAATATGACTGATGACTCCCACCATTCCCATTGATTTAAATTGGACTTTAACTAAATTAACTTCTTGAATGTTATATAGTGGAAATCTGTGTTTGTTGCAAAGGTCTCTCCAAATCATTGCTTTGCAATTCACTGGACATAACTTTCTAGAATTCAAATGGGTATGACTGGGTTAAAAGGACAGACAGGGGGAGTTATACTGCCTAGGAGTCATTTTGTTAATATGTGACTCCTCCCACCACATTCCCAATGTTCCCATTGATTTAAAGGGATAGTAACACTTCGTTTTAACTTTATTTTATTTTGTAGGCATTAAAAAAACATGAAGAATGATATAAGTCTTATCGCTCAAACCTTTATGGTTTATGAGATATTCACAAGCAAAGTTCCCCTCCCCGCCCCTTTTACCTAGTGTAAACAATCTCTTCTCAGATGTGAGTCTGGTTGTATGACAGTACAGATAACAGAAGGGGACAATTTTCTTTGTATGAAAACAATGAAAGCCCTTCCCCCCTTGATAAGTTTTTCAGCTTTTTCCATTATCTTAATTGAAGATTGTCCCTCTCTGCAGTCTACCTGGGCATCTCCCTTCTGATTTGGTTGAACGGGGGGGGGATACTTTGTTTGTGAATATCTCTTAAACCATAAAGGTTTCAGAGATAAGACTTATATCATTCTTCATGTTTTTTTAATGCCTACAAAATAAAATAAAGTTAAAATGAAGTATTACTATCCCTTTAAATGGAGCTTTTAGCTTAATTACAACCTATCCTAGCATTTAAGGGGTTAAGTTCAGTCCCTTTTAGTTCAGAGACTATTTTTTTATATTTTTCACTAGTATTGATCATCTTCTTCCCCCAGACCCCTACCAGGCCAGAATTGATCCCCAATCCCCAGTTTTACATTAAAATAAATTATGATGTAGTAACTGACTGCTGTACCTCACCTGTACTAAAACTTTTAGTTAGTACAGGTACAGACAGTCAGTACATCAGGATTTATTTTAGTTGGCTAGCTACCTTGCTTAATCAGAATTAGTGAATTCATGATAATGTTCATCAATATAGTTTGTTTATTATTAATATCTGTATGTTATTTACTCACTTTTATGCAGCTCCACTCCACAGGTCATCAATGAACAGTCAGTGTGTTTGACTGTGTCTTGATGGCATCAAGACAACTGATGCAGCAGTGCTGAGTGCTGTGCTGCTGCTGCCTCACAGTCACAGAGTGCTCGCGGGTCACCCACCTCGTCTCAGCTGCTGTCTGCTGAGCAGACTGTGAGGGCAGAAGTAGGGCTCAACGACAGCCAACAGCCTGTTGGCAACAGCCTAGGGGAGCCTGGTGGCAGTGTGGGTGCAGTGTAGGCCTCAGCCTCTCTCACTGGTGCTCCCTTCCTGTGACAGACGGTCTTATATGGGCCATATAATATGGCCATCTTCAGATGACGCATGGGCATCCGATCTCCAAGTCGACTCCACACACAGGTGTCCATCCAGCGCAGAGCACACAAGGGCCTTGTGAGTCATGATAAGGCAGCTGCATGCCTGATACTGCCACTGGGTTTGTTAAGAGACTTTCTTTCCAGGCAGCAGCCGGTGCTGCTGCTCTTTGGAAGTTAACTTAAGGGCAAAAATATAAAATCCTCCTATCCTGACCTGCACCCCTCTAATGAGTGGCACCCGGAGCGGACTGCCCCCCGCCTTCCCCCAAGTACGCCACTGCTCAGACTGAATAAGGCAAACAATGGCACTTCCCACTGAGCGGAAAATATCTGAGAAATGTGCCTTTCTAATTGCATTGAAATCAATTGAAAGAATACATTTCTCCGCATGTGAAAAGTTTTCTTTTTTTTTCCTGCCGGATAGTATAAAGGGGGTGTCAGGTTCTCACAGCATGTCATTCTGTGTTTGTTAGATATGGAGAAAGCAGCATATTGTTGGAGCAAATAAAGTGGAGTTGGAGTTTAGTTTAGGGAGTCTATTGGGCAGGCAACAATAAAAGTATAACATACAAATTAGTCTTGCATATAGTATATCTCTAAGGTTTAGATCAGGAAGCTTGCTTGTAAGCTGCTAGGTAAACTTGGTAAGGAAGAGGATCCTGCCAAGAGATGACAAGCAGCTATTAATCTGAATAACAAATGAGTGACAAGAGACAATACAAAATTTGTTGCTGGGTAGGGCTCAGTGAGCAAGATTCTGGGGGGCGCAGACTAATGGGCAATGCTGGGCTGCACTAGAGATGCCTTGCTGTGGCCAAGGCTGGGCTAAAGGTACAGGCCGTAAATCCTGATAGCAAGATGACACCTCTAGATACAGACAGCTACTCATTGAGACAGGAAACAGAGTCAAACCTACCCGCAACTACATTCATCTCTGTCCAAACACATGAACATAAATGGAAATTCTGGAGTCAAGAAGAAACCTTCTACCTAGGAGGCCACAGGAACCAACGACCGAGGGTCAAACACAGGGGTGCGCGACTAGTCGGACTCCAACGGTTCAAACAAGCTGGGGTATGGTCACGCTCAACGGAAAGTCAAAGGTCATAGAACCAGAGACTAAGTCAGACTCAACTGAAGCAGTATGGAGAGAATACAAGGGCGCTGGTAGAGAAGGGTTGACAAGCTGAGCGGGTAAAAATGAGCAAGATGGAACAAGCCAGACGGAGAGACAAAGAATAGCAGGCCGAGGTCGAGAACCAATAGGACAAACAAAGTACCTGCGGACAAGCAGGTGAATAGTCTGGAGAACAAAACCAAGGGTCGATGCTGGAGTAAATACATGGTAGCCAAATCAGAAGACAAAGGGTTAGCCAGGAATAGCCGGGTCAGGAACACTCAAACAAGGCTAGATACAGACCACAGCAAGAAAGCTGGGAGCCAGCTCTAGATAAATGGTCAGAGAGAGAAGGCGGGGAAAGGAAACCAAATGCAAAATCAGAAAGCTGGAACCAGATTCCAGTGACACAGAAAAACAGGTGGAAACATGACACTCTCTCTCTCTCTATTTTCATTAAACAGCCCATCACTTCTTTCTCTTATATTGGTTAATTTATCAGTATACTTTACCATGCCTTTTCTCTAATCTCAGCACACTGCTCTAGTTTATGGATATCTTTTTCTTATACCAGAACATTACCTGTACCATTAGCATTTAGTGCATTAGAATTGTTGGGTGCAATCAGGGTTAAAACTATTTTAGCATTTAGAGTGAAGAAAGATAAAAGAGGTTGCAGCAGCACATTTTAGAGTAGGCAGGAGATGTTCTGCAAATACAATATACGATAAGGCCTGCTAGACAGCCCTAGACATTTCATTCCCTTGAAGGATTGTAAATAAGGTAACACACTAACTTTGTCTAGTAAATATGTCCTTGTTACGAGAAAAAAATAATCTATGTAATACATTTTGAAAATGATATTGCTATAAGGAAAACAATATTTTACTTTGATAATGTGCAATACACAGATTAGTGGAAGGGTAGAGGGAAAGGAGAAGGACCAGTGCAAGGACAGGTTAGTAAAATGGTAGTCTACAACCCAAATGAAACCATGGTTGCTGCAGTCTGTGCAATAAACGATGATGACCCACCTCCTCTTGAGGTGGTTATTTGTGAAAGTGAAAAAAAGTTCCTCCACCTCCAGTAGTATTAATAAACCATATAAAAATACTGAAGATGACAAGGACTCGCATTGTAGTGTTGATGGCAGAGGGAGGAATTTGTAGCAGTTCAACCAACTGCTGCATCTTACAGTGATCATAACAAGTACACCTGTCCTGAAAGTACTAAAAATCCATCTAAGGGGAAAAGTAAAAGGAAATTGTTTGAGACTTCAAAAAGCCTACAGGAATATAAAAGTAGTGGGAAATAAGGGGCAGGTGATACTGACGATGAGCTAATTATTTAAGATGATGATGTTGATCTAGAAAATATCCCTCCAGCATCTTTCCCTTCTTCTGATACAGATGATGTTGAGAATGAAAAAGATGATGACATGGCCAGAAAATTAATTGAAAGGTAATGGCTCAAATTTCCACCACTAAAAAGAAGCACTATTCCTGTTTATAAACTGGGAAATCAATCAAAAAGTCTGACTCTGGATCTGGACAAGATGTTTAAATATACACAGTCATCCAGAAAGTCCTCATCAGCATAGTCACCTCTTTCAAGTCCAACCTACACCCAGTCATGCACACTATTGTTGAGTAATAATCAACAACATAGGTTATTCAAATCCACAGTTCTAGCTATAATGTTTATGCTGCTGTTGGAAGTGCAGCAGCTTTAGCACCTAGTAGTAAAATTGCTAGATCCAGTAGTAGTAGACACTCAGGAACCTCTCAGTCTATGAAGTCTACAGTATGGAGATACTTTACACATGATCCAAAAGCTAAATATGTATGACTAAGTAGCATATAAGCAGGGGCAAAGCAGGATCACACCTAGTCACATCCTCAATGAGATCCCACCTTAAGCACAACTACAAGTCTGATTGGAGACACAGCACATGTCAGTGCCACAATTAGCAGCAGTAAGCACTCCTAAGAGTGCTGTAGATGTGTCAGAGAGTATGCCAATATTTCATTCATTTACACAAGCACCCATGGCTCCTGCTACCATACTGCAAGTGTAAAATAGGGAGGAGTATAGCACAAGGTTTGTTGGAGGAGCTTACAAGAGTCAAAAAGTGCCCACACCTGTCACCACAGCCACCACCACCACCACAAGTGGTATTGTTATAGCAATAAAGTTATTCTTCCACTATATACTGCCATCCCACACTTACTGAGTTCTTATAAAGCAGTCAAATTCTGCACAAAAAAATTAAAAAGTATGTCTATGTAATAGCAAACTTGCCAAAATGTTGGTGTTTGACATGCTGCCCTTTTCTTTTGTTGAAAACAAGTTTAGAAGAACAGATGTCATTTGTTGCACCTTTCTGGCATATCACAAGCTACAGGTATTTTTCAAGGATGACTGTGCATCAGCTGGTACTACAGTGGAGCTTGAGCAGGTAGTAATGGAAGTAGGATGGAATCCATAGTTGCAAAAGAATAGAGAGACTTTGTAAGACTCATGGTCATGCCCTCAGGTTCAGGCAACTCCACTGCAAAGTCCATTGCTATGTGGGTCCAGGGTTTTTGGGTTATAGTCAGAGGATGCAGTAGCCCAACAGGTAGAGTATGAGGAATCTTGGTCTGGGAAGAGACTTCACAAGTTGCCACATACACAGAAAGGGGTGGGACAAAAAGAGGAAGGGGTGGAGTTTACAGAGGAATGGGTGGATCCTAAACAGGAAGAGGTGTGGCCTGGACAGGACGGGGTTGGGCAAATTAAGATATGGGGTATGCATGAGTTTAATCAGGCCTAGCGCAGCACAAAACATTATATATTTTAGTTTACAAGGACATTCTGGTGAGGGAATCATATGGAAATTACATAATTATCAATTATTTCAATGCAAAGAAAAAAGTCACTTTAGCCAGTATTCCCAAGGTAGGTGGAAAGTTCAAATCTTTTTATTCATTTTCTCAGGAATGGCAAATATGCATAACTCTTCCATCTAGAAAATAAGCATTCCCCATACCATCATATACTACTGAATGTGATACTCATATTAACCCCACTTTCACTTTACAATTCAATGTTTTGTTTATATATTTCGGCTACCATATGCAACCAATACTTGACTTGAAAATTGTAAGTCAGGTAACATGCACATATTACAAGCAATAGTATGCAATAATTTGCAATATGTTTCACTTGAAGAAAATCACTATGAAAAGCACGTTTGTCTTTCACTTTGCTTTTGTGTTGCTGATAATGGATTTTCAGACAGTCCTCTGACTTTATAATGATGGGAAGAATTGTTACAAAAAAGTAGATATAATGAATAGTAATCAATACAAGAAGGATTGTAGGACAGATAAACAGATGATCACGACAAAGAGTAAATGGATCCAATGAGTTCCGATTTCTACTTCATGAAAATGTTCTTCCATTTTTAAGCAGTTTAACTGATGCAGCCATATTAATTCAGCTACATTAACAGTTCTAATCGTAGCAATGTAGTTTGCTTATCATTCTTCTTACTAGGATATTATCAAAACCCTACAACAATTTAGAAAATTGTTTCTCATTGGTAATGAGGCTCAGAGGATTAATTAATAAATACCACAGTTTAATTTAATGATGCATAAAAATGGTGGTAACATCCCAAGTGGGGACAAGTAGCAATCAATTTCCAATTAATGGAAATGCAGAACTCCATGTACGGATTTTGGAGACAAAATGTGTATGATGACACCAATTTTAGGTATAAATAATACTCTCATACAAGAAGTCATCATTTGCCAACACACAATCATTTACTCAAGGTGGGTAGATACATTATCAATTCTTATTTTTTTCTACTGTAGTCTAAACTGTGTATATAGTAAAATCATGCTTTTTTTTCTTTAAAGGAGCACTCACACCTCTTAATAATACCCCACTTACTTTACTTTATGTAGAAAATCGTAATAACTACTATGGATTCAAGAGATAATGTCTTCAATCCATCCTGGAAGTCATGGCCATGGACATGAGAATTGCTGCCAGTTTGACTTTTTTTCCAAAATGGAAAAAGAAACTGTGGAAGATGGAAAAAAAAAAATAAAAAAAAAAAATTATATATATATATATATATATATATATATATATATATATATATATATATATATATAGTAAATCATAGGCAACGTGACTTGACATATTATGTCAAATCAAAGAAGGTTTTTGTCACTTTAATATTTCACAGTGAATATCATGTCCACAAAACTGAACATGATTCTTTGCTCTAAAACTCTCATTCTCAGGTCAGGTAGAATTTCCTGCCTGTCTGTCTCCTATCATTTAAATGTTTTTTGTTTTTTTTTAACTGGCACTGTCCAGTTTGCGGCCAACAAATCACATCCACACATCCTGCAACTCTCCAAACAACTGGCTAGAGCCAGTACTGCTTAAATCAAGCTCTACAGCTCCTCTCTGCCTGTCTGCGTCTACAATAGTTAGTGTCAAAATGTCATCAGCTTTATCTTTCTCACCCAAAGATACAGTGTTAATCTTACACTAAAGTACAGGACTAGATGCAGAAGTGTGTGTGAGTATGTGTGTGTGTGTGTGTCTTATCTTGAATATATCCTGTATTATGTCTCCCTGTATAGTGTCTGCCAGTCTCAGTCAAGTCTCCGCTCAGGTAGAATCCCCTGCACGTCTGTCTGTCTGACTGTCACCATCACCTATCACTCAAAAAGCCGTTAACGTTTGTTTTTTTTTAAATTCGCCAATCTCGCCTTACATTCACACTACCCACACCTCACCTGTCCGGAGGACAAGTGGCTCCCACCAATAATCCTTACACCAAGCAACTCCATATCCTTCTCTTTTCTTGCCTGCCTCTAAAATAGTTAGATCAAAATTTCAGCAACATTCTTTCTCCCAAGTAGACACTGCCAATATTCAGTAAATGAGTTTGCATGCTGGGAAAACATGTGGCATACTGTTTAGGTAGGGGGAAATTACATTACTATCATTGATCTCCATGCAATGTAAAAAAAAAAAAGCTGGAAAAATAAAAACAACAGACTTTTCACATACATTTCTGCAGCAAATGGAAACTGATGTTTTCTTTGCACGTTTTGCTTTTGTGAAAAACATTTTCACCCCATCCCAACCAGCCCCAGTTTAGCTAGTCTCTCTTTATAACTAAAATCGTCCAATCCCTCATTTTTGTTACACATCGCTATACAAAAATGTACTTTTAAGAAAAAAATTATACTCCATATTCTAGATGAAGCCTTAAAAAGAGAGGAATATGATTATTTCAATGGGAGCAGACTTGGTAAATAGGTCTTAGGTTGCTCTAAGCTCTCCTGTTGATCAAAGGTGTGAAAAAAAACCCTTGGATGGAAAACAAGCCAATGTGCACATTTCCCATAGACCTGAAGTGTCAGGCTTTTAAGCTTGTTAGGTCTTTATGGGATTGCATCACTCAAGACCTAAAACTCTGATGAGTGATGCAGTAAAGATACAGCAAAGAGCATTATGAGATCTCCTTTTAGACCCCGTTCTGCTGTTACTATATGCTGTCCCAGGCATATAATGCACATTAATTGGCAGGTCTCCTCCCAGCTGATAGCTGCCCTTTAACCCCCTTAATTTCTAGAGAAGCCTCAAACACTTGCAATGTTCTGGATACCTCAATAGCATTCCAAGTGTTGTAAGACCAATTTAAATCTATAGGAAAGCTTATATCACCCCTATGGTGCAGATGGATGTTCTTGGTTTGCTTCTCTTTCAAGCATAAGGCTCTGTATGTTTATATGTCAGTATAACTGTGACCTATTTCTTCTTCTCATGTCTGTAGATCTGATTAAGTTCAAAGTATTACCAATTATTAAAACACTAGTTGAACAGCCGTTACACGGGCCACAGTGCCTCTGGCAGCCGGTCGTGGGGCAGTCACACGCAGTGGAGACTGCCCGCGCCTCGGCTGATACAGAGCCTCTGGCAGCCATTCGCGGGGCAGTCACACGCAGTGGAGACTACCCGCGCCGCGGCTGATACAGAGCTGGACGCTCCTTTGGAGAGCCCAGCTCTGTATCAGCCGCGGCGCGGGCAGTCTCTACTGCTTATGACTGCCGCACGCGCAGCAGTGTCTACTGCGCATGTCGGGCGTTACACACAACTTGGCGAATTATTATATAGGATACTGTACTTGTATGATTCCCTGCAGCATATTATGGATTCAGCAAATCAGTCAGAATTTACAGTTTTTCAATTACAAGGATTTTCTAACCTTGAGGACTTTAGGATGTTATTGTTTGCACTTTTCCTTTCCATTTTCTTAATAACTATCTGTGGAAATATGCTTATTATTTTTGTGGTGAAAAGTTACATGCATCTGCATACTCCTATGTACTTTTTCATCATCAACCTGTCTTTCCTGGAGCTGTGGTACATATCTACTACTGTCCCCAAACTCCTGTCTCTCTTAGTGACCAATGACAAGAGGATCTCTTTGCAGTGGTGTTTTGCTCAACTCTACATGTTTCATGGCTTAGGCATGACAGAGTGCACCTTGTTGGCTGTCATGGCCTTTGACCGCTGCATGGCAATCTGCAACCCACTTAGATACACCAATATCATGAATGAAAGAATGTGCAGAGTTTTGGCTTCGGTTTGCTGGACCTATGGGTTTCTGGCTGCTTTTATCCCTATGATATTTACCCTTATGGTTCCCTTGTGTGGAGGTACCATAAACCATTACTTCTGTGACCTTGCACCACTGCTGACTTTGGCATGTATAAATATATCTCTTAACAATATTATCAATAGCTGTGTCATTGGATTTTCCACAATGTTCAATCTTATATTCATTATAGTCATGTACTTTAATATAATATACTCTATTCTAAAGATAAGTTCAAACACAGGACGAAGTAGGGCCTTCTCCACCTGCACTTCACACCTAACGGTGGTGGTGCTGTTTTACAGCACAGCTTTCACTGTCTATGTCAGTCCTAAAGGTGTGCACGCTGTGATCGATGATAAGATGTTTGCCTTGGTTTATGCCATGTTCACCCCCTTACTCAACCCCATAATTTATAGCTTAAGGAACAAAGAAGTTAAGACAGCACTAAAAAGAAGCATTCAAAGTGTATGTGAAACCATCAGCTGGAGATTATCATAAGATTCCTCAAGCCTGCTGCATATCTAACATAGCTTTGGCTGCAATATCTCTCAATTTATATATCAATATATGAGTATCAGTAAAGTCAATTAATTATGTTTCTGTCATTTCTAAAATACAGACATCCCTACTGTTGAAAATGAATTTGTATAATGTGTATATATGTTCATCTTACTGCTTGAAAAACAATATCAGTCTTTTGAAAAATCATTTAGCATTCTTAATATATTTATTTTCTATACACTTTTGATCCATGGTATGGAACCCGAGAAGGGGGTATTCTCTCCACAGTCTGTCCTGTGTTGAGGATTCCATAGGATCCTATTCGGTCTTACAACTGTAATTAATGTGTAATCAATGGGAACTTTCACTCCAACCCCCACAGCGCATTTGGCTTGTTCCAGATTTGCACCTCTTTAACTTGATGAATAAGACCCTGTGTTTCTAAAATTTAAATGTTACAGGTGGATTCTTCCCTTATATTTAATACTCCTAGTATTTTTATAATTTGGTTAGATTTTACTATAGAATCTGCTGCTGCAAGTATAGCTAGGAAACTGCTTAGAGTAGTATTTATTTTAAAAAATAGTACCTAATATTAACCACTAGATGGCTCTGAATGCAAAACAAAGTAGGTAAATCCATACATCACAGACAGAATTGCATTAAAGCTAGAAGGGAATGAATGCTCAATTAGATTACAATTGATTGCCCCACATTGCATACGCCTTACTGTAAAACAAAACCTCTCTGTAAATATACAAGGTAATCAGTATTTCAGTTTAAGAAAATATTAAAGACTAGTGCACCGGCCAAGGTCTGGGTGATGTTAAGAGGCTGGTCCTGCTCTGCATTCTGATCCTGATGCAGTCATGCACTGTAGAGACTGTCCAAAAGCATTCTGTGCTTTTGGGCAGTCTCTACTGAGCATGACGGCTTCTGACAAACATCCTAGCAAATTATTATATAGTATTTGTACTTGGGTTGTGTACAATGTGAAATACATGGAAGGAAATCCCATAGAACTTACAATCAAATAATGCACATTTGAGAAAAAACACACTCACAATGTGGTGGAGACTTGTCTAGCATCCAAGGGGTTAAAAACACTTATCCCAGTTTATATCGTTGAATGTTGTACTTTATTAACTTCTTGGACGCCAGAGACATCTCCATTGCAAGTCACTGAAGGTTGTAGAAGATGTTTTAGCAACCACAGTTTTTGTGTGAGTTTTGGTAGCAGATGTACAAAAGAAAGGGTGCATTGTGGGAATACATACCTCCCAAGTGTCCCTCTTTAGGTGAGACAGTCCCTCTTTGAGATCCAAATCCCTCTGTCCCTCTTTACAACCCAGATGTCCCTCTTTTTAGGAAATGAGACTGTGAGTGGTATATATAAGTGTATCACATTGCTCCACAGCAATAAAACTCAAATTAATGTTTGTGTAAATTTCAGTATATGTGTTTATAAATTAGTCTGTGTAAATAAAATGCTTTGTTCTTGCTCTAAATTATTTATTTCCGTTCCATGAGGTATCAGAAGGTCATGAAATGACCTAAAAATTATCGGTAATGCCTGCCCACCAGCCATGCCCCCAACAACATCAGCTAAAACAAAAGTGTCCTTCTTTGATCATTTGGAATGTTGGGAGGTATGGCAAAGTATTTTTAGGGGAAAAGGCAGGTTTTTATGGCAGCTTGGCTATGGGAGGAGAATCTCAGAGAATAATCTTGTAGAACACAGAGAGAAAGACCATGGTGGAACTGTCATCTGTGATAGAACAATGGATTGGAGAGCTAGAGCTGCTGGGAAGTATAATAAATTCTGTCTTAGACATATAAAATTCAAGACAATGGAGAAATAGCCATGATGCAAGTGCTTTGGGACAGAGATCCAAATGTATGAAATGTATGAATTCACCATTGCAGGCCCACTGGTGTTTGCCTCTAAAATCAGTGGTTGCTCATCATGGTATGCACTACAGAATGTGATTGCTATAGTGCATACTGGTGGAAAATCTCCACCAGTGTTGGTACCTATTGCCAGCAAGCCCCTTACACCAGCGCCATGGCAGGAAACAGTGTACACTCAGGCCTTGTTATAATGGGGATTTCTCAGTTACATAGAACTACATATACTATGCACAATATATATATATATATATATATATATATATATATATATATATATATATATAGAGAGAGAGAGAGAGAGAGAGAGAGAGAGAGAGAGAGAGAGAGAGAGAGAGAAAGATATGCCTTACCGTTGTATGATGGGTTCCCACCAGGTAAGTGCTGCAGTTACACACAGTAATTACATAGATACCCCTAACTGCTGTATGATGGACTCCTACCTAGGAAAGTGCTTCTGTTACACACAGTAATTATACAGATACCCCTGACTGCTGTATGATTGACTCCTACCTAGGTAAGTCCATCTGTTACACACAGTAATTATATAGATATACCTGACTGCTGTATGATGGACTCCTGCAGATATAAGTCCTCCTGTTACACATAGTAAGTATATAGATTTACCTGACTGCTGTATGATGGTCTCCTACCTAGGTAAGTGCTTCTGTTACACAGAGTAATTATTATAGATACTCCTGACTGCTGTATGATTGACCCCTACCTAGGTTAGTCCATCTGTTACACACAGTAATTATATAGATATACCTGACTGCTGTATGATGGACTCCTGCAGATGTAAGCCTTCCTATTACACACAGTAATTATATAGATACACCTAGGGTTGCCACCTTTTCTTACAAAAAATACCGGCCATGGCATTCTCTCCATAGACTTAACATTGGACAGGAGCCAATTTTTTACCGGCCTGCCGGTAAAATACCGGCTGGGTGGTAACCCTAGATACACCTGACTGTTGTATGATGGACTCCTATCTAGGTACTTTCTTCTGTTGCACAGTAATGATATTGATATACCCGACTGCTGTATGATGTACTTCTACCTAGGTAAGTCCTTCTGTTACACACAGTAATTATATAGATATACCTGACTGCTGTATGATGTACTTCTACCTAGGTAAGTCCTTCTGTTACACACAGTAATTATATAGATATACCTGACTGATGTATTATGGACACCTACCTAGGTAAGTTGTCCTCAGGGATGTGCACAGACATTTTGGGGGGCAGGGGCTCCAATGAAAAAAAGGGCACGTCTCATCATTTTTTTTTTTAAAGGGCACAAGGGCACTTTGGACAAAAAGGGCAGGTGCTCAAGCCCCCCTTGGTGTCTATGCATGCACATGCCTGGTTGTCCTGTTACACAGTGTAATTATATAGATATACCTGACTGCTGTATGATAGTCTCCCACAAAGGTAAGTCCTTCTGTTACACACAATAATTATATAGATATACCTGACTGCTGTATGATAGACTCCTACAGAGGTAAGTGCTTCTTTTAAAAATATCAAAGCAGCTTATTCCTAAGGTAGATTCCCCTTTAATCCTCTTGAGTGCTAGAAATATATCTAACATACTGTGAAGAAATGCATCTAGACTTTGCTAGCATCCTAGAGGTTAAAAAGTAACTAAAATATTTTGCAATAATAATATTAAGAACCAATAAACAGGTTATTTTTTAACATCCTTTAACCCCTTAGATGCTAAAAATATCTCCAAGTCACTGAAAAGCAATGTATTGATGATTTATGATCTGAAGGGTTAAATTTATACATTAACTGGAAAAAAATAAAATTTAATTTCATGTTATTCATAATAAAATGCATATTATTCCAAAATAAATGTAATAGTTTTCTACCAACAACATACTGCAACAATACAGGAACAAAGGGAATATTAGGTAGTGGCTTAGAAAGTATATTTATAAAATGCAGAAATTAGTACAACAGAATGTTGTAAATATAATAAGATTGTATTAATCTAAAACAAAAGGATGCAGTAGGTACCATCTCTGCCGGGACTCGAACCCGGAACCTCTGGATTAGAAGTCCAGCGCGCTCGTCCATTGCGCCACAGAGACCTCACCGCATGCTCAGCATCAGCACCAGCTCTGATAAAGAATATACCTTCTGCATCCGCAGCATCACTCCTGCATCATGCAAGCATCCCCCCATCTCTCTGAGAATGCTGGAAAAGCAGGACTCAGGAATGCAGCCAAAACACATCATTCCAGTCACAGGCTGTGATACCAGCACATGAGGGAAGGAAAGTGTTAACTGGGAAAGCAGGAGCATCTCTGGATGAAGGATCCAAACAAGACTCTGCAGGATACAAGCATAGAGAGAGAGAAAAGGCGGAACGGAACACAGGCTACTGATGGCAGATCAGATGTAACGTGGTGATTACAGCTCAGACTGACAGCTTGTATATGTGGAAAAAGCTGCAGGGGAGAGAGGAATTGTGTACGGGAATGTGCCAGGGGTTTATGCACATGAAACTAATCTGAATGAATAACATGCAGGGGGAGTACTGCACAGTGCTGCAGGGACAAAACAGTAGACAGAGAGTGAGATGGGGGAATGCAGAGCTATTATATAGCGAGGAGCTAACAGTGCAGATTTAAACAGAGAGGAGACACACAGTGCTGTGATCTATAGAGGGGAGAGACTGTACACACACTGTACATTGTTTTATAGAGATAAGGTACTTTTCACATACAAAGTATATAGCGAGGAGGTTCACACACAGTACAGTGTTATAGAGAGAGAAGATACTGTACACGCACAGTCCCATATTATACAGAGAGGAGATACTATACACACACAGTACAGTGTTATAGCGAGAGAAGATACTGTACACACACAGTCCCATGTTATACAGAGAGGAGATACTATACACAGAGTAGACAGTGTTATATAGAGAGGAGGTACGTACACAGTGCATTTATAGGGAGGAGATGCACACAATACAGTGTTATATACAGAGGAGATACATTTACACAGAGTATAGTGTTATACAGAGAGAATAGACTGTACACATACAGTACCATGTTATAGTCAGGTGAGACAAGCACATTACAGTGTTAGATTGAGAAAAGATACTGTACACACAGTACAGTGTTATAGAGAGAGAAGATACTGTACACACACAGTCTGGTGTTATACAGAGAGAGGAGATACTGTACACACAGTACAGTGTTATAGAGAGAGAGGATACTATACACACAGTACCGTGTTATATAGAGAGAGGAGATACTGTATATATACCCACACAGTACAGTGTTATTCAGAAATGATGTATACACAAAGAGTTCAGTGTTACATAGAAAGAATATACTGTACACACAGTACAGTATTTAATAGAGAGGAGACATGCACAATGCCGTGTTATAGAGAGGAGATACACATAGTGCAGTTGTATACAGTGTTATACAGAGAGGAAATACTATACGTATAGTACAGTATTATATTTAGAAGAGGCATGCACAGTGCTGTGTTATATACAGAGGAGATACTGCACACGCACAGTTCAGAATTATTATAGAGAGGAGACAAGCAATCAATCCTAAACTCATTAATCACCACACTCGCTCTAAGAATCTCAGATTATCTAATTCTCAGATTATCTCACATGGCTCCCTATTCAGCACCGTATCATTTGAAAAGTCCTTCTTCTCACTTGTAAAGCACTCCACGCTACTGCCTCCCTTCCCTTACATCTCTTTCTTCATCTCTCCTTATGTTCCTGGTTACCTTCTTTGAACAACACACAACGCACTTCTTGTTACACCATTCACACCCTCTGCCCTTGCCCGTCTCAAACCTTTTTCACTTTCTGCTTCTTACCTGTGTAACTCGATACCTCTTTTCTTACATGTAGAACTATCCCCCCCGAAATCCTATCTACTGAAGCACTAGCACCATGCACTACGTTTTGGCAAAATCAGCACTTTAACTTAACCCCTTAGGGACCCTTGACGTACCAGGACCGTCAAGGGTAAACTTGCTTGAAAGACCCTTGACGGTCCTGGTACGTCACGTACTTTTTACTTACAGCGCTCTACCGGGAGCGCTGTAAGTAAAAATGGGGCATGAAATAGACCGCTCCAAGATCGGAGCGATCTGTTTCAAGCCCCATAGTGACGCGCCGATACACGTGACAGGTCACGTGTACCGGCGCGTCCAAGTGCCCCTATGCGGACGTTATGGGACGGAAATGTCCCATAACGTCCGGTCCTTAAGGGGTTAAAGAACTTGAAGCCATCATGCACTGTTGTCCATCTCCTATTACCCATTTAGACTGTCAGTGCCTAGTGGCAGAAACTTCTTTTCTATTGTTTCTATGATTGCAACTCTTATTTTATCCCCATTTATCTATTGTAACATACTGCAGTTGTAAGCAACGGTGTGGTGCCACATAAATGTATACTTACATACACAGAGCAGATACTGTACACATACAGTACAATTTTATATAGAGAGGAAGGACTGTACATACACACAGTTCAGTGTTACATAGAGAGGAGCCATGCCCAGTGCTGTGTTACATATAGAAGAGAAACAAACAAACAATACAGTGTTATTAAAGAGAGAAGATACACAGAGTACAGTGTTACACATAGATTAGATACACACAATATAGTGTAACACAGAAAGGAGACGCACACAGTACAGTGTTATAAAGAGAGGAGATGCACACAGTGTAGTGTTACATAGAGAGGAGACACACACACAGGACAGTGTTACATAGAGAGGAGATACACACAGGACAGTGTTACATATAGAGTAGATACACACAGGACAGTGTTACATAGAGAGGAGACACACAGAGGACAGTGTTACATAGAGAGGAGACACACAGAGGACAGTGTTACATAGAGAGGAGACACACACAGGACAGTGTTACATAGAGAGGAGATATACACAGGACAGTGTTACATAGAGAGGAGACACACACAGGACAGTGTTACATAGAGAGGAGACACAAACAGTACAGTGGTATATTGAGAGGAGACACACACATGACAGTGTTACATAGAAAGGAGATACACTTAGGACAGTGTTACATATAGAGGAGATACACACAGGACAGTGTTACATAGAGAGGAGATACACACAGGACAGTGTTACATAGAGAGGAGACACACACAGTACAGTGGTATATTGAGAGAAGACACGCACATGACAGAGTTACATAGAAAGGAGACACACACAGGACAGTGTTACATAGAAAGGAGATACACACAGGACAGTGTTACATGGAGAGGAGACACACAGGACTGTGTTACATAGAGAGGAGACATGCACAATACAGTGGTATATAGAGAGGAGACACGCACAGGACAGTGTTACATAGAGAGGAGACACACAGGACTGTGTTACATAGAGAGGAGACACGCACAGTACAGTGGTATATAGAGAGGAGATTCACACAGTATAGACTTCCCCAGAAGGGGAACGAAGTGTACATAAAGGGGGAGCATATCATAGGGAAGGTTGAGCCAAAACTGGATGTGTGTGTGTGTGTGTGTGTGTGTGTGTGTTGGGGAGGGGTAATGTGGGGGGCTTATAAAGGGGTTGGCAGGAAGTGGACTGCTGTGAAGGGTCGAGAAGGACAAGAAGAAGTGTGCCTTGTTGCTCCCTTGCTGACAAGTACGGATGTTTGCAGTGTCCCGGGTGAATCTTGGAGGCAGCTTTTTCTCCTTACTGGCACTCTGAAACTTTCATGCCTGGATTGACTTGGACATGAGTGGATTGTGGGAGCCCTGTTTGGAGGGTGCAGGTTCTTGGCTGTGAGTATGTGCTGTGACAGAGAATGCTGGAATAGTTGGTTGTGCACAGCAAATCAGGGGTTCCTCTGTGGGTACATACAGGGAAGTTCTGTCTCTACATGAAAGGCTGTCATCAGTCTATATATTAGTAGTGTTCCCTTCCACTCTCCGTACAGGTGGGTCCTTTTAGCTTACGGGTAGTTAAAGCTGTGTGGATCCCATACCTCTGGCCTGTGGAAGACAAACCTCTGTGTTAACCCACTTTGGACATGGTTCTGAAAGCCTGTGCTTTAGGTGGAGTAGCCCAGGTTGGGGATAGTGATGGAATGGTACAGGGAGACTAAGGAACACCTTTTGGTAACACAGAGGAGGAATACTTTCTTGGTGGAATGGGACAGAAACACCTTTTGGGAACTCAGAGGTTGAATGCTTTCCTGGCTCCAAGAGTGTGCTTCTGCAAGGGGGCTACATCATCAGCCCCACTGCTGTAGTCTTTCCCTGTGTTTCCCACTGTATACCTAAGTGGAACAGGATTTCCATCTTGTCTACCTGTAGCTGTGAGTGGACGGTGGATAGGCAGAAGTTCAGGCGAAAGTACGGGCATGAACCATCCAAGCAAGGGTCCAGGACAGCAGTTAAAGTGCTCGGCTTGCAGACTGGATTCTTGTTTCATCTGCATTGGACAGCACAGCAGTAACCTCTATCAGCTTCAGCCGTGGCTTTGGGTTTGTCTCCCTGGGCATATACGATGCTGCAGGTGTAGCAGACTGGGCTGCATTGGGTCCAGGCTTCCTGGGGCGTTGTGATTGAGAGGGCGGCCTGTATGGTGTACCCCAGTACAAGTGAATGAAACACCTTTTTCAAATCATTTTTCTGTAAGTGCTGGTTGGACTTTATATTTTGTTGTGTATGCATACAGATATGTGATCTGTGTCTGGATCATTCTGTGTCTGCATGTGGGTGGTATGGGGTGTAGAGTAATTTTAGATGAGTTATCTCGATGGGTGCTTGTTGTTCTGTTTGTGAGTTGGGGTCCGGTTTTGATATTTGTTTGCTTGTTGTTCTTTGGCGCTGTGTAGCATAGGTGGTAAGTGATTTTGTATCAGGGGCTTACTCGTCTGCTTGTTCTCATGGTCTTTCCCGCATATTTACTTCCTAGTTCAGATGTTCCAGGTATGCGCAGTCCTATAGGTTTGTGGGGTATGTATGCTTGGGTTATTGTGTGTTGTGATTTTGTATTAGTCATGAGTTATTTGAGACTGGCGGGTGAGTCACAGGTTGTTTCATTGAGCCAACTGTTCATCGGTGCTTGGTGTGTGTGTTTACATGGATGTTGGTTAATGTTGCTAGTCGGTTTTTGGGATGGAGTTGCAGTCTGGTATGCTTGGGTCATTGGGTTTGTGTGGGCTTAAGTTCTTGGTGGCACAGTGGGGTGAAGGGTGGTGTGGTGTTTTGGGGTTGTGGTTGATGGGCTGGTTTGTTGGTCTTGTGTCCCTTCCTGTTTGGGTGGTATGTTTAATTTGTGGGGTTGTGGTGCGTGTGGAAGGTTGGCAAGCAGGCAATAGCTTTATTGGGTGGGTGGGTGAAGTCTGGCTGTTCAAGGTATTGTCAGTCCCTGTGGCGGGTAATCCTTGCCTGGTTTTCAGAGATTGATAACTTATATGGTAAAGTTATGTGTATTTATCGACAGGATGAAGCCCTGTGGGAGTTTGCACTGGACTTAGGTCATAGGTGATAATGTTGCATATGGAAGTGAAGGACTTTGAGAGTTAGCACCGGACAAAGGTCACTGGTGTTTACGTTACCCATTGAAGCTAAGGTGAATGGCCAATGTGAGTCAGTTGTAAGCGCTGAAGGATGTTGGGAGTATAACATGAGCCTGGGCAATTTGGCCATCCTTGGTTCAAGAAATTTGGGTTGGCAAGGACTGCCACTTAATGATTACTTAATGTTTATGGTAAAAGGATAAGAATAATAAAGTAATAAGGTGAATTTAAACAACGTTGTGGCCTGTTATCCACAAGACTTGTGTCTGTTTCTTTGGGACAACATACCCTCTCCTTATATCAAGTGTTATATAGAGAGGAGAGAGGTACACAGAGTACAATATTATAGCGCATGCACAATTAAAGTATTAAACGGAGAGGAGACATTGTACACACATAAAGTACAGTGTTTTATTGTAAAAGGTATTGTAAAAACAGTGTAGTGTTATACAGAGAAGATATACTGTACACCTATAGTACAATGGTGTATAAAAAGAGGTGAAACACACACTGAGCTGTGTGTCAGTGTTATATATATATATAGAGAGAAGATACTGTACACATACACTACAGTGTTATATTGAAAGGATATACTGTACGCATACAATGTTATATAGAGAGCAGATATTAAACACATAGCACAGTGATATATAGAGTGTAGATTTCTATAGTACAGTGTTATATAGTGTGGAGATTCACAATGTACAGTGTTATATAGAGAGTAGATATTGTACACACACACACACACACACACAGTACAGTGTTATATAAACAGGGGAGTTACACAAATCATCTTGATAACCACCATCACTATTTCCAAGTCCAGCCCCCAAACAGTCACACTCACTAATACTGACAAAGAAGCAACACAAGTCAACATCCACAACCCTGCCTATGAGTGCTTCTGCTGCTGTTTGTAGCGAAGTGCCACTGACCGCAAATGCTAGCACTACTGCAACACCTAGTGCCTGTAGTAGTATATTAGTAGTAGCAGGCCCTCAGGGACCATTCAGTCTATGAAATCTCTAGTTTGAAGACACTTTCAACAACTCAAAAGCAAAACATGTTGCTGTCTGTCGTGTACATACAAAATAGCTGCACAGTAGAATGAAAGATCAACTACAGAGGTACAACAACAGAGATACAATGATTTCAGCAACAGAAGAATTCCTATAAAAAAGGGTTAAATAATGAATACGGATTTGGGTAATTTTCATCCCCCGCTAAGGAGCAGTTGCTTTGCTCTAGAATAGACCTTTAACTTTCTGCATAAATTCCATAGTGATCAAGGTATTAGAACTCCAAAACAAAAATACATTGAATATATCAACTTACATATAAAAATAGATACATGATTACATGAACAGAGAACAACTAACAAAAGTAACAATGTAAAACAGAATGAACCTTTGTGTAAAAGAGAAGAAAAGAAGAAAAATGTATGGGGAAAGGTTAGACAAAATAGACAGCAACACCACAAAGAAAGTTAACAAATGTAACAAAGGAGCTAAGCAGGTCAGGACTGCTAAACAAATAGGAAAGACTCCTAAGCAGCAAAGACGCAGAAGTTCCCAGAGGAGTACAACCGCCTTCCTGATTAGAGGTCAAGGACTGCCAGATTTCTTGAGCTATTGATAGGCCAAAAGTACCAAAGTTGGACCAGATCACCACTCAAGCCAGAGGGCTATGACTGCAAAGTGTACCTTGCCAATCACCTAGTGGGCTGATCTGAACCCTAGATATGGATGTATCTCGGACCCGCGAGCTTAAGACCAACAACCTTCTGGCTTGTATCCCAGTGACCAGACCAATATGGCGAGACAAGTAGACCACCAGAAAGCTGAAACAACACCTTGCTGTCAGGATAAATGGAGAAGAGGCCCGCGGGCTACAACCACTATCCAGACTAGCAAAGCCTGGAACTGAAACCGATGACTGGATGCAAGGGGAGAGAGAGATCCCCAAACTGTAGCTCCCAAAATGGAGGACCGGTCTGATACTACAGTTGGAGAGTCCTGGTCTAGGCCAACAAAAGGTGCAAGGACAATGGAGGCAACCACTGGTAACCACAGTGATTCCTGTGGAGGACAAGCGTAGGCTCAAGAGACCGTCACACCAGATGGACCACTCTGTTAGCACCAATGTCCGCCTAACAACAAAGCAGTCCTAATGCCCGGTCAAGGGGAATAGTTCAATGCAAATGTAGAGAGCTAGACCACAACTCGGCAGACCAGGGACTCCTGGGGCCACACTGGGGAAACGTTGGAATAATGCAGAATACCTGGCCAACTGTAGGAGGAGACTACACGACTCTGCAGACAGGGGCGAGCCTGGGAATAGGAAACTGGATCCACTAGTTCAGCCAAACTCAGGGGAGGATACAGAGAAGTGGCAAGGATATCTGTGGCAACAGGGGACAAGTAACAAGGCAGGCCCAAGTCAGAAGATGCCTGGTAGCGAGCAGAGGTGCTGTGGAACAGTGCAAGCACTGAGAATGGTCAGACGAGCTGAGGCACCGTGAGCAAACTTGGATATTTTAGAATGCACAGAGAACAGCCGATGGTTAATAAACAAGCCAAAGTACCGGGAGTGTCAGGAGGCCAAATCGGATGGCAGAAGCAAGGTCACAAACAAGCCATAAGTCAATATCAGAAACTCCAAAACAACAAATCAGGAACTAGCACTATACTCAAGCAGACAGACCTAGCCTGGCTGGACGATAACCTACAGTGCTCTGATCAGCAGAGAGGAGACAGAGAAAAGGTAAGGAGACGGAACACCAGGCCAAAAAAGGAAAAAAGGCAAACTCTTACAACACTGATATCATTACCTTGTTTACAGAAGGAATTACCTAGGTGATTGTCCATCACACAGCAGTCTGGTTTATCTATATAATTACTGTGTGTAACAGAAGCACTTACCTAGGTAGGAGTCCATCACACAGCAGTCAGATAGATATAAATAATTACTGTGTGTAACAGAATCACTTAGCTAGATAGGAGTCCATCATACAGCAGTCAGGTGTATCTATATAATTACTGTGTGTAACAGGAGGACTTACCTAGGTAGGAGTCCATTATACAGCAGTCAAGTGTATCTATATAATTACTGTGTGTAACAGAATGACTTACCTAGGTAGGAGTCCCTCATACAGCAGTCAGGTGTATCTATTTAATTACTGTGTGTAACAGAAGCACTTTCCTAGGTAGCAGTCCATAATACAGTAGCCAAATATATCTATATAGTTACTGATTGTAACAGAACCACATGAGAGGTAGGAGTTCATTATACCGTAGTCAGGTATATCTATATAATTACGGTGTGTAACAGAATCACTTACCCAGGTAAATGTCTGTCATACAGTGGTCAGGTATAGCTGTATAATTACTCTGTGTAACAGAAGCACAGTTGGTAGAAGTCCATCATACAGCAGTCAGGAATCTTTTATCATATAGGTCATGTGACCAAAAAATGTTGTGTGACTGGCACACAGCCAGGAGTGGCAGTAAGGAGGAGTAATGCAAAATTCCTTGATACTCACTGTGCCATAGGGTCCCCCCTGCCAAACACTCTGCAAATAGTTCCAGGGTCTCTAATAAATATAGGGGCGAGAGTTTGACAGGAGTGGATGGAGGGGCTTCCTGTCTAAATCTCAGCACTAACTCTCACATCCTCAACAATTCACATCTTCACAACTTTCACGTTACAGCTTACTAATCAATATTTTCCACTACTCAAAGTTACCACTTAGGAGCACCACAAACTCTTACTTCATCAACAATTTATACCAAATTCATGACAAAAAATACCATTACGCCTCTCCCCTTGCCTCACTGTACAGACATCCTACAACCTCACAAATCCACAATAGTACACCACCACTACATTAACTGCACAATTGTCCTCTACATGTGCCTGTCACAATCTACTTTCATAGACTATTCTCAGACACTTTGTCACATTCCAACATGAACGCAATGTAGTAATTCATCTGTTACTTAGGTTCTTGACTGTTGACTGAAAATGTCTGCTCCAAAACATTCTCCCAAAATACAGGACCATGCACATGACACGCACCAACTCACACAGTCTTAGACACACTACATATTAGAAAAACTCAAATTATATCTTTTAAAGTGGCGCTCACTGGGAAAGAGTATTAGATTAGTAATACCGTACACCGACTTAATACACAATGATTTCGATAGTATCTTGTTATTCTTCTGTGCTTGATAACCATATACTTTTAAAATTACTGTGTAGGGCTGCAACAACTAATCGATATTATCGATAAAAATCGATTATGAGAATCGTTGTCAACAATTCTCATAATCGATTAGTTGCAGCCCCAGACTCAATATGTATCCTCCAGATTATTTGGGCCCACCCGCTCCTAATGCACCCGCCGTCCACCGAACTGTGAGGCACTGAGGCCCGAGCGGCAGCTCTTCTTGTGCCTCCTTGCTTGTTGATGTATGCCACCACCGTGGCGTTGTCTTACTGGACGCATACTGGACATCCCCTCAGTGGAGAGGACCAGTACGCCACAGCATGATGAATCGCCTGGAGTTCCATAACATTGAAGGACAGTAGGGACTCCTCTGCAGTCCATCTACCATGAACCCCCAGGTGACCCAGGACGGCTCCCCAGGCTGGCATCCTTCGTCACAAAGGTCCAGCCCTGAATCACAAAGGGTTTCCCCTTCTCCAGGTTGGACCTGTCCAGCCACCAGAGTAGGGCTACAACAACTAATCGATATTATCGATAAAAATCGATTATGAGAATCGTTGTCAACAATTCTCAGAATCGATTAGTTGCAGCCCCAGACTCAATATGTATCCTCCAGATTATTTGGGCCCACCCGCTCCTAATGCACCTGCCGTCCACCGCACTGTGAGGCACTGAGGCCTCACACTATTACTGGCAAGATCCATCCTCCTGCATCATCTCACGCCCCTGCGGGCCGTGATGACATACATACAGAGAGGAGGAAGAGGGCAGAGGCACCGGAAGAGAAGCGATGGCTGCTGGACTCTGGCAGCAAGTGGTTCTCTTCCGGTGCCTCTGCCCTCTTCCTCTTCTCTGTATGTATGTCATCACTGCCAGCAGGGGCGCGTGATGATGCGGGCGGGCAGGAAGGAAACTCAGAGCCAGCCAGCCACAGGGGACCGGATGTCACTCAAATTACCCCCTAGCACACCAACTCGCCAAGTAAACGCAGCAAGAGGAGTGCAGAAGTGACAAAGAGAGTGACAGAGTGACAGTCTAGACAGAGAAAGAGAGGTACAAAGGGGAGAAAGAAGTACATGGGGAGAATGAGAGGTGCAAGGGGGAAAAAGAGACACAAGGGGGGAGAAAGAAGTACATGGGAAAGGAAAAAGTACAAGGGGGAAGGAAGAGAGGCACAAGGCGAAGAAAGAAGTACATGGGGAAGAAAGAGAGGCACAAGGGGGGAGAAAGAGAGGCACAAGGGGGGAGAAAGAAGTACATGGGGAAGGAAGAGAGGCACAAGGGGGGAGAAAGAAGTACATGGGGAAGGAAGAAGTACATGGGGAAGGAAGAAGTACAAGGGGGAAGAAGGAGAGGCACAAGGGGGGAGAAAGAAGTACATGGGGAAGGAAGAAGTACAAGGGGGAAGAAGGAGAGGCACAAGGGGGGAGAAAGAAGTACATGGGGAAGAAAGAGAGGCACAAGGGTGGAGAAAGAGGTACAGGGGGGGGTAGAGGTACATGGGGGAGAAAGAGGTACAGGGGGAGAGGTACATGGGGGGGAAGAAAGAGGTACATGGGGGGGAGAAAGAGGTACATGGGGAGGAGAAAGAGGCACAAGGAGGGAGAAAGAAGTACATTGGGGAGAAAGAGAGGCACAAGGAGGAGAAAGAAGTACAAGGGGGGAGAAATAGAGGTGCAAGGGGGAGAAAGAGAGGTGCATAGACCCCATAGTAAAATAATAACAATGACGCATGTTAATGTGTAAAGTTTTTTATTCTGCTGTTTGTTTTTAACACTCACTTTGTTCATGAAATCATTTTAAATAATGAAAAATTAGCATGTTGTTTTTTTTTATCCAATTAATCGAAAAAATAATCGGCCGAATAATCGATTATCAAAATAATCGTTAGTTGCATCCCTATTACTGTGTAAAATAAATTCCATAAAATAGTAAACAATGCTTGCGTTTTGGGTTCAGAAATGAAGCCCTAATATGTATACATAAGAGTTCGTTCTTTAATCTTCATACAGGACGGGATGGATGGAATGAGTGATACATCTGATGAAAGTTAGTTAGATGAATGGATGATAGTGACAATCCAGACTGAACGTGTTAGTCATTCACCACAACAAACGAGAGTTCTGGCTGCTGGCTGCGATCCCGGAGTCCACTTGGGTCAATAAGGATATAGAAAACAAAAAGAAAACAGCGCACAAAGAGCCACTAAGTGTAGCGGTAAGAATAGAAAAATACAGGATATGAGATATGAAAAGTTACATAATACTTTCATTGATCCATAAAATATCAGATCATCTGATCAAAAACTCAATTGTCTGATAAAATCTGCAATAAATCTTATTGATGTTGCATATTTATTGCAGATTTTATCAGACATATCCTGTATTTTTCTATTCTTACCGCTACATTTAGAGGCTCTTTGTGCGCTGTTTTCTTTTTGTTTTCTATACACTACATATTAGACTTCCTTATGACAATATGTTTACTACATGAATCAGAAGTATTACCACAATCAACATACTTTAATTGCTGCTTTTACATATACCTTCCTTATATAAATACTACAATGCCGGCCGCATAAAGAGTAAGTTTCAGTCAACAATTAAGAAGTTAAGTTACCAGTGGATAACTACATGCCCCACCCATAAAGTAAGTACATAAGTAACAGTTCTTAAAAAAAAAACAAAAAAACAATAAAACACAACACACAACCCCCCCCCAAAAAAAATACACATAAACACTCATTACACACACTACCACACTGCATTACACATGACATCTATGTAGGACAGCTGCCTTTGCACAACTATACATTTTATTGCAACTTTAGAAAAAAAAAAAAAAAAAAAAAGAACAAACACACTTTCAAGTCTGATTCGACTCAAAAGTACGCAGAAATAAGAAAATTCAAAAACTGTCACCTTCTCCATCACCACTAAAAATGATTTGAGGCTGTCTACTTGACCTAGCCTACAGAAATCATGGGTTTAACTCAAAGTTAATATAGTACACACACACACACTGCAATGTGAATAATACTGCTACAAGGCTGCATAATGCCATGACACACACTTTACCCTGCTCTTAACTTCTCTTGCACTGCAGCCATATATTTTGAACATACATATGATGCACTGTACTTTCCATACCATAGCTGCTCTGCCACATCTGAGCACTCCTCTTCACGTCTCTCCACTAACCCTGACACTATTTAAACTGTTGAGTATGACTGCTCTCCCCAAATCAGTTCAAATGCAGTTAACACAAGAATGCTATATACCAAAAAACAAAGCAATAACATGCAATGTCACACAACCATACACTTTTTCAATATGCTACCGATCTACAACTTATAACTGAAAAATAATTCACACAAATACACATGCCATCATTCAAACAGTGAATGACTCACTTTTTTGCATTCAGTTCACACCTCACAATACAAATATCTCACTTTGAACTACCTTTTACCAGTGAATCTTGGCATATATAAAAAAAAAAAAAGTATCACTTATGCGTATATAGCATATATAGCAATGTGCACCTCATAGCATCCAATCAGAGCTAGCACCCAACCCAAGTGATATACCAGGCCTCATTATCGTGTGTACATTCGAATGCAATGATTATGTAAACTATCTAAATGTAACCCCTTCCGGATTGGGCTGTGACCAACTTCGAACCTTATCCATGATTTCCTCTGACTTTGGCGCTAACAGGATGATGCTGAGTCTCCGCAGAATTGGGTGATTGGGGAATAATGAGCTTTTGGCAGTGCCTCCACTTAGCTAGGTATCTAATAATAGATATTTATCCTTGCTAAGACAACAATAAAGGACTTCTAATAATAACTGCACACCGTATGTATTTTAAAGGGGAATGGTACCCACAATATATATTGTAGAATGCAAAGAATAAAAACAGTACAACAGAATAACACAGATAATTATAACATAATCCTATACTGCACAGTGTGACAGTTCAGCACCCATCAGTGACACTCTCCCAACAGTAGAGTTCCCTTTTATTTCCTCCCCCTCAGCTGATGCAGACTCAGTCCCCTGGGGAAACGGTGGTGCACGTGGTGGGGCCCTTGTTGGAGGTAGCGCTACCCCTGTAGTGTGAGGTGTGTAACACAGAGTACCTTTTTGCAGCTTATATGCAATCTCCCTGTCTTTCCTTGACCTGGGAACTGTGCTTTCCTTCTCTCTATGCTGGTTGCAGGCCTGGCACCGTTGGACAGCTTTGCACTTGAACCCTCTGAACAACAACACCTTGTTTGGCAGGCAGGTCACCTTACAGGAGCTCCTCTGACAGGGGTCTGGATGGTTACTGGAGTGTCAGTTCCTTGTTCATAAGTAGCATGTGGAGCAGTGCACCAAACCAGATTTACTGCTAGATCTTCACAAGCTGCCACACTAGGAGAATTCTGGAATCTCTCACTTTAAGGTTCAACTCCTAGCAGGCATGTGGCTTAAAATGTCTCTTATTCTGAGCAGCAGGGAGTTCTGCTCACTTCCCCTGCTCAAGCCAAAACTGAAACTCCTTCAGCTCCTCTAGATCTTCCTTCCCCTTCCTGGATACTCAGCACTCGTAGTGACTGACAAATTACACAATTATAAATCAATAGATGCCTTCACAAAGTGCCGGTAAGGCACTAAACAACTGTCGGCTTGCTACTGGGAATGTCACCTACCCCTTGTGAACACTGTGCTGTGTAAGCTTGAAACCTGATAAAAGGTAAATTTTAACCCGGTGAGTGCCATCTCTTTTTCTTTTCTTTTCATAGGCCGCAGTGCAGACCTTCTATGCTGCATCTTTACTGCTTTCGTGCATGAAAGCAGTAATGACTAGGGCTAGATTTCCCAAGAGGTAGAGTAGGCAACTGCCTAGATCTCCAAACTGTGATGGCCACATGCACATTCTGAATTGTCGGTGTGGCCAAAGAGATCTCAATGCCCCTGCACCAGTTTATAACCAGCTTTCTAACTAGTTTAAATTCAGACACAGTCAGGGGAAGCTTTAGTTGGGGTTGAATTAACTGTCAAGTGTTGTCCAAGTTGTTGGACAAGAGAGTTGTTGATGTATTCAGTATGCTGCTTTAGATGTATGATGACAGGGTCCTTACCATATACATCTTTTTCTTTATGGTATGTACTCACTGCACATCAAACCCTGTGTCTCCCTCCATCTTGAGTTCTAACCATTTGTGGTATGTACGCTCAGCACCTCAAATCATGTTTCTCCCTCCATCTTGAGTTTTTAGCTCTTCTGGTATGTGATCATTGCCTCCCCCACTAATATTATGTGTCTCTATGTCTGTTTAATACAGATGTTTTATGGTATCACACCTGATTGCACTCTGGGCATTTCCTGTGCAAAATAATTCATAATTGCCTCACCCAGTCAGTCAGTTTTGGATGGGATTTCTAACTAATTTAAATTCAGACGCAGTCAGAGTGTGTTTTAACTGGGGTTGAAATAACTGGTAACTTGTTTCCAAGTACACCTCTTTATAATTATTTGAAGGTTGCACAAACTAATTAGACAGGAGAGGACAGCTGTAGTACAACCAACTAAAACAACAGGCAAGTAAACGAAGAAGGAGGTAGGGAAAATAGATACAATTGTTTTTCAAAACAATCTCCATTAGATGTGATATTTCACCCGTTTTCTGATTTCCTGTTGAATTCTCCTCCTATCCATATGACATGCATACCAAAACGAACATACTACTGCTATCTGATTTAACCCTTCCTCTTTTAAAACAGTTTTCCCTTGATCCTTACAAATAGTCTCCTCACTTGTACCATAACATATAAATCCACTATGGAATTATGCATATATGTGTACTACCCTCTGAGTGCTCACAGAGAGTAAAACCAAGCTCACTCAGCCCCAGTAATTAAAGGGCTAGTAATGTCTGTATTTAACTTTCTGCTATATTGTAGATATTAAAAAACAAATTATATGGAGAAAGTCCCATCTCTCAAACCTTTACGGTTTGAGAGATATTCGCTTCTAAAGTTCCCCCCTCCTGACGTCAGTGATGTTGAAAGCAGGAGATCCCGGTCCTAGGACCAGCTGGCGGCTCTTCAGCAGAGCCAGAATCGTGCTATTCAAAAAGAATTGCTTCATTGACTGGTTTGCAAGCACACTTTGTAGACCGTTCCAATTAAGTAGTTCTTTATAAATAGCACGATTTCGGCTCTGCTGAAGAGCCTCCTTGAATCGTCCGACACGGATCTCCTTCTGTCAGCTTTACAGCTGACATGAGGGAGGAGGGAACTTAAAGGTTCCATATACCGTAAAGGTCTGAGAGATGGGACTTTCTCCATATACTATGTTTTTTTACATCTTCAATATAGCAGCAAGTTAAGTACAGGCATTACTAACCCTTTAATGCAACCAAGGAATGCTTTCACTATATGCTCACTTGATTTATATGTATTTTATCACTTGCCCTTGCAAATTATATAGAAACTAAGTCAAAACAAACAGGAAACAGGGCGCAAGGCCATCTAAGAGTAACTCTGTATAAAATGCCAAATATTTTAGACTCCCGCTTATGTAGTCACTCCCCAGATTTTGTATAGCAAATAGCCCTTAAAGCCAAGAAAATCCTGTCTCTATCCACTTCACAATAAATGTTATTGATCCCCAGGTCTGAAGTAAATATAAATAAAAAATCTGGACTTACATTTTAAGTAGAATATTTATTTATATATAGAAATAATAAAAAAACAAATTATTAATCAATGAGTACAGTATAGGGACTATACCCATTGATTAACCAATCACGGACAGTGAGAGAAGAAGAAGGATGGTCTTGTGAGAATAAGACCCTAAGTAAAGACTCTCAAGCCCAGACAGGAGAGACCAACAGAGGTATCGTTCTCTGGGAGAACAGGTAAGACTAAAATCCTATTTTCTCTATCGTCCAATATGGAACACATGTACCATGGGGATATACAAACACTAAGCTCCCAAAGGTTGAAGAAGGAGAAAGAATCTCACACCTGTTCCCATGATACAATGAAGTTCCCTAGGATTATTCAGGACTGGAACTGCCCAAACCAAAAGTGTCAACGGACACTAATAATAATGCTCAACACACAAGAACAAGAGCCAACTGGCTTAAAACAACTGAACAACAGTAAGGCACAGGGCAAAATGGTTCTTAGGCAGGTAGGACTGCCTGAAGGACCTTCCTGCCAAAGCTGGCTTCAGCCAAAGCCAGAACACCCACACTATAGTGCTTAGCAAAAGTATGCAAGGAGGACCAAGTTGCAGCTTTGTACAACTGCTCAGCAAAGGACTGTAGGCCCAGGAGGCCCCAACAGACCTAGTGGAATGTGCTGAACTCTGAAGGGAACAGGTTTCCTCCTGAGTTTGTACACCTGATGAATGGTAGACTTTATCCAATAAGATATAGTGATCTTGGAAGCAGTCTGACCCACCCTGGGACCCTCAGGAATGACAAACAGGGAATCCGTCTTACAAAAAGACTCCATATGCTGCACATAGAACTTAAGGCACTGAACCACATCCATCAAGTGGAGATCCTTCTCCTTATCAGGCTGTGGATCAGGACAAAATGAAGACACAATAATCTCCTGAATGATGTGGAACACAGAAACCAACTTAGGAAGAAATTCCTGAGAGATTCGAGGAACAGCCTTGTCCTTGTGGAAAACCAGGAAAGTTGGCTTGCAAAACATAGCCTCAACTCAGCAACCCTGCGGACCGAAACTACTACCAAAAAGGAAAGCCATCATACATGTTAACTGATGCATAGGAATGGTAGCATGGGACTCAAAAGGAGGCTTCTGCAGAACACTCAAAACCAAATTAATGCCACGGAAGTGTGGGACCCTTGAAGACAGGGAAAGCATGAGCAACCTCCTTAAGGGCCACCTTGACATCAGGAAGAGTGGCAATATGTTTCTGGAAAAACTCATTTGTTCTCAACATCCCAGAGAAAAGAGAGCACTAGTGGAAGGTTAAAGTCCAGTAAAGACAGGCCTCTATCTACTTACTAGGAATGAAGAATAGACCAAACTCTGTGGCAGGCCTTACAGGAAACAGGCTTCCTAGCCTGAATCATAGTATAAATGATCTCAGTGTATAAACCCCTTTCTTCTCAAGATGTGGGCGTCAACAGCCATGACGTCAAAGCCAGCTTTTCCATATCCTCTTTCCAAAGGCAGCACTGAGGAAGGAGGTCCAGCCTGAGCGGAAGCACATCCTGAATGGAAACTCTCACGAGTTCTGCAAACCATGCCAATAAGAAGAGACCAGAATCACAGTTGCACCATCCATCTGATCTTCCGGGGCACCCTAGAAATGAGAGGAATTGGGGGAAAGACATAAGCGAGGCAGAATTTCCAAGGAATCAACATCGCGTTTGTGGCAAAGGCCAGAAGTTCCCCCCTCCGGGAGGAAGCGGTCAGAATCTTCCTGCTGTCCCTCATGGCCATTAGGTCAATTATTTGCAGTCCCCACTGTAGCACAATCAGGTGGAACACTTTCAGATTAGAGTTCTCATGTCTTGGTGACTTAGTGTCACGGAGTGACTAGGAAAATAACAACACTTAAAAAGTACAGGTAAAATTAAAATAAACTTTATTTTAAACACAATAGTAGCAGCAATGAATAATAAACTTTCATGAGACAAGGGAAGAACAGTGCATACACTTTCTTCACCCTTCACTAGGCAAGTGTGATTAGACCCACGTCTGTACCCGAACGCTAGAGTACTCAGGCAACAGGAGCGAGTAGCTCCAGAACACTGGAGCAACACAGTAGTGACTAACTCCACCACCTTCTCGAGGCCAGGTGTGAGGACAGTGTAAGACACTTCCTCAGTCTTTCACTAGGCAGGTGTAGCTAGTATCCAAACGGCCCTTGGTAATCTTCACAGACTAGATGAGAGGACAGTGCACAGCACTTCCTCAGTCACACCAGGCAGGTTAATAGCAGCGCAACTATACCCTACCGCTAGGGTATACCAAAGGCAAGGCAAACGGCACCTAGAAGGCTAGGTGAGGCAACAACCAAACCGGACAGACCACAAGAGGTCAGTGACATGGACTGACTGACAAGCACTGCTACAAGGGTAGCGAGCATGGTAAAAAGGTAGGCCCAGGCAGCAAGGATCTCAGTAGCCAGGGCTGGGTAGCCGAGGCTGGCAATCGTAACCGGAAAGCAACAGAAGGAGAGTAGTCAGACGAAGCCAGTGGTCAGAGCCGGATCGGGTAATCAGACGTAGCCAGGAGTCAGAGCCGGATCGGGTAATCAGACGTAGCCAGGAGTCGGAACCGGAATGGGTAGTCAGACGGAGCAGGAGTCATACACAGGAACAGCAATGGACCAACACAGCACTAGGCTCAGGTACACCACGAAAGGGCACTGGTAACTGGACATGCTGAGGCTTTTAAGGCCTAGCAGATGGGTGGAAAGATGACATCACTAAACCAGTGACCTATAAGAACAGCGACTTGCATAGAGTGACCGCCAGGAAGTAACAAGGTCACTGTTACCGCAATTAGACACTGGAGGCAATCACAGGCACCATGATAGTACCCCCCACTCAACGATCTCCCCCCCGTGAAGGAGACCACACCTTATTGGGGAATTTCGCATGAAATCTGTGCAGCAATCTAGGAGCGTGAATATCATTCTGATTTACCCAGGAACACTCCTCTGGACAATAACCTTTCCAATGGACAAAATATTGGATGCGCCCCCGGACCTTACGGGAGTCCAGAATGCTTTGAATCTCATACTCATCCTGATTTTGAATGCGTATTGGACCTGGGACTACATGAGCGGATGATTAGCGGTTACAGACCAATGGTTTCAGGAGTGAGACATGAAAGATGTTGTGAACGTGCATGTTCCTGGGGAGGTCTAAAGCATAGGACACAGGGTTTATTCTGCGGAGCACCCAGAAAAGTCCTATGAAATGTGGAGCTATCTTATGACAGGGCACTTGCATGTGCAGATTTTTGTGGCCAACCAGACTCTATCTCCCACCTGAAAGACAGGAGCAGGATGCCTCCTGCGATCTGCATATCTCTGATAGCGCTCTGAGGACCTCCGTAAGGCATTTTAAACCTGTGCCCATGTGGAGCGGAGCTGCCGCATATGCTCATCCAGAGCCGGAATGTCCTGTGCCTGAAATGAATCCGGGAGCAGAGATGGTTGGAACCCATAGTTAATCAGGAAGGGAAAGCTCCCGGACGAGGAGTTTATGGCACAATTCCTGACAAACTCAGCCCACGGCAACAAGTCAACCCAATTATCATGATGGTCAGAAGTGAAGCAGAGCAAGAATTGTTCCAGCCCCTGATTGGCTCTTTCTGCAGCACCATTAGTCTGGGGGTGGTAGGCAGAAGAAAATGACAGTTTGATGCCCATCTGGTCACAAAACCTTGATACAAACTGACTTCCACGTTCAAAAACCACAACCCGGGGTACTCCGTGGAGCCTGAATAACTCTGTGGCAAATACCATAGCCAATTCCTTAGAGGAAGGTAGTCCCTGAAGCGGGATGAAATGTGCCATTTTGGAGAATCGATCCACTATCATTAGTATGACCATACAGTCCTTGGATCTAGGCAATTCCACCATAAAATCTATGGAAGTGTGTGACCATGGACGCTCGCCATTCGGAACTGTCTGGAGCAGCCCCAGAGGAAGATGCCTAGGAGCTTTGGCATGAGCACACACAGAACAAGCATCCACAAATGCTGCACAATCCGCCCTTAAACTAGGCCACCAAAAGAGCTGTGAAATTGACCAAATTAATTGGTCCCGACCAATGTGTCCAGCTGCCTTGGACGAATGATACATTTCGAGCAGCTTAGTGCGGAGATTGTCAGCTACAAAACATTTGCCACTGGGTTTCTCAACTGCAGTATTACTTTGTGAAGCCAGAGTCTCCTCGCCCAAGGGAGAAGTAATGCTAGTGTGTATTTTGGCCAAAATCAGGTGGAATGATTGGAACGGGTTCACTTTCTGTTTCTCGCTCTGGGCCAAACTGTCTAGACAGGGCGTCTGCACGAGTATTCTTGGAACCAGGGAGGTACGTAACCACAAAATTAAATCTAGACAAAAACAATGCCCATCTGGCTTGTCTTGGTGACAGTCTCTTGGCCTCCAACAAGTATGACAAGTTTTTATGATCCGTTAAGATCAGAGTAGGAGCTTTTGTCCCCTCCAGGAGGTGACGCCATTCACAAAGAGCGAGGATAATGGCTAGCAGTTCACGATCCCCTATATCATATAGGCTTTGAGCCTTAGTCTTTTTTTTTTTTTTTTAAGAAAAATCCACAGGGCATCAGAGGCTTTGACACAGTACTGCCCCCTACGCCTGTCTCAGATGCAACCACCTCCAGGGTAAAAGGCAATGCGGTGTTAGGATGTACCAGTACGGGAGCCACCGAAAAGGCAGATTTCAAGGTTTCAAAAGCATTGTTGGCCTCAGGGGACCAAACCGATGGGTTAGCACCCTTATAAGTTAAATCAGTCAAGGGTTTGAGCAAAGTAGAGACATTTAGATTTAATTTTCTATAATAATTCGCAAATCCGAGGAACCTTTGTATGGCCTTCAGGCCCACAGGACGTGGCCATTTCAGAACTGCCAAGAGTTTCTCTGTATCCATAGCAATACGTCCAGCAGAGATAACATAACCCAGGAAGGGCACCTGGTCTTTATGAAATTCGCACTTCTCAAGTTTGCAATATAGTTTGTTTTCCCACAGTTTTTGCAATACTGTAGCAACATCTCTTCTACGAGTCTCGATATCAGGAGAGTGTACCAAGATATCGTCCAGGTAAACCACTACACAGGACTGTAGTAGACTTCGCAAAACATTGTTTATGAACTCCTGAAAGACCGCTGGGGCACTGCATAGCCCAAATGGCATAACCAAATACTCATAATGGCCACTACAAGTGTTAAAAGCGGTCTTCCACTCATCACCCTCCTTGATTCTAATCAAATGATATGCCGCCCTCAAATCAAGTTTCATAAACACAGAGGAACCCTTCAGGCGGTCAAATAATTCAGTCATTATCGGGATGGGGTACGCATTTTTCACCATCAGTTTATTTAGACCTCTATAGTCGATGCAGGGTCTAAGCTCCCCATTCTTTTTTTTTTTTTTTACAAAAAAAAAAAATCCAGCCCCAGCGGGCGAGGAAGATTTTCTAATTATGCCTCTGGACAATGCATCAGTAATGTATTCCTCCATGGCCCGATTCTCCTCCACTGACAGAGGAAAGGTGTGGCCCTTGGGAGGTATCGAGTCTGGAGTTAAATTAATAGCACAATCATAAGGTCTATGTTCTGGCAAAGTGCTAGCCTCCCCCTTACTGTACACGTCACTGAAAGACTGGTACTCTGAGGATAAAGGGGGGGGGTACACAATATCTTAATAGGTTGCTGTAGACAGGCCCCTTTACAATAGTCAGACCACAATAATATGTCACAAGTCTCCCAGTCCACTCTGGGATTATGCTTCTGGAGCCAAGGGAAACCCAGAATGATGGCATGGTGTGGAGACTGAATAACCTGAAATTGTAGAGTCTCAACATGGAGAGCTCCTACCCTTAGGGATAGTGGACAAGTCTCATGTGTGACATGGGATGGTTCTAGTGGATGACCATCAATAGCCTCTACAGCCAATGGAGACTCACAGAACATCACGGGAAAATTATGTGCCTTAGCAAACTCACCATCAATAAAATAGCCTGCAGCACCAGAATCGATCAGGGCTGGGGTAGTCATTGAGGAGTTAGCCCAAGAAATAGCCACCTGTAGGATGGGCTTGCTTAGATACTGATCTGGGGACCGACTGGGGACTGGGAACCGACTGACCCCTCAGAGATCCGAGGTGCGTGCACTTCCCGGACAAGCTCGAAACATATGTCCAGCCTTCCCACAATATAGGCATAGACCCTCTCTACGGCGGAAAGACCGCTCCTCCCTGGACAAACGTGTAAAGCCAACCTGCATAGGCTCAACCTTACTAACCTCCACGCTAGGTGGCAAGGGAGGTGAGGGAAGCATGGGTGGGAACTCCCCGTTAGGTACTAATCACGACTCATGCCTTCACATATGGTTCTTATATGTGGACCTTTCTCTTATACGGGTGTCAATTTGTATGATCAAGGAAATCAACTGATTCAAATCAACTGCCAGCTCACAGGCTGCTGTTTCATCTTTAATCGCATCATTCAACCACTGTGAGAAAGCTGCCACCAGAGCTTCATTGTTCCAGCCTACCTCTGCCGCTAGTGGCCGAAATACGATAGCATATTCTGCTACTGTACAGGTGCCCTGTTGAATCGTGATCAATTTTTTTGCAGCATAGACTGACAGGCCTGGAATATCAAAAACCCTGCGGAAGGCCTCAATGAACTGGGTGAAGTTAGAAGTTATGGGTTTAGCCGTCTCCCACAACGGATTGGCCAATGCCAAAGCTTTGCCGGTCAACAAGGAAATCATGAAGCCTACTTTGCTTCTCTTGGTTTGAATGCATGGGGTACTAGTTCCAAAAAAATTCAGACTTGGTTAATGAATCCACGACACAACATGGGATTCCGATCGTATCTTAGGGGAAGTGGAGCGGTACCAGACAACCCTCTATAGCACGCATTCTCCACCTTGTTACTGATGCCATACTGAGGAGGCCATCAGTGGTTGCCCAACTTTGTCAAGATGCACAGTTCGGGCTAGGAGTGTCTGCAACACTACCAACAACTGATCAAGACGTTGTTCCTGCATGTACATCCTGGACAGGATATTCAGCAGCTGCCCACTGCTGACCTCTGTACTGTCAGTGTTCATGGCCCTTTCATACTGTCATGGAGTGACTAGGAAAATAACGACACTTGACAAGTACAGATAAAATTAAAATAAACTTTATTTTAAACACAATAGTAGCAGCAATGAATAATACACTTTCACGAGATCAGGGAAGAACAGTGCACACACTTTCTTCACCCTTCACTAGGCAAGTGTGATTAGACCCACGTCTGTATCCTAATGCTAGAGTACCCAGGCAACAGGAGCGAGTAGCTCCAGAACACTGAAGCAACACAGTAGCGACTAACTCCACCACCTTCTCGAGGCCAGGTGGGAGGACAGTGCAAGACACTTACTCAATCTTTCACTAGGCAGGTGTAGCTAGTATCCGAACGGCCCTTTGTAACCTTCACAGACTAGATGGGAGGACAGTGCATGGCACTTCCTCAGTCACACCAGGCAGGTTAAGAGTAGCGCAACTATACCTTACCGCTAGGGTATAGCAGAGGCAAGGCAAACAGCACCTAGAAGGCTAGGTGAGGCAACAACCAAACCGGACAGACCACAGTAGGTCAGTGACATGGACTGACCGACAAGCACTGCTACAGGGGTAGCGAGCATGGTAAAAGGTAGGCCCAGGCAGCAAGGATCTCAGTAGCCGGGGCCGGGTAGCTGAGGCTGGCAATCGTAACCAGAACACAACAGAGGGAGAGTAGTGAGACGAAGCCAGTGGTCAGAGCCAGATCGGGTAGTCAGACGAAGTCAGTGGTCAGAGCCGGATCGGGTAATCAGACGTAGCCAGGAGTCGGAACCGGAATGGGTAGTCAGACGGAGCATACACAGGAACAGCAATGGACCAACACAGCACTAGGCTCAGGTACACTACGAAAGGGCACTGGTAACTGGACATGCTGAGGCTTTTAAGGCCTAGTGGATGGGCGGAGAGATGACACCACTAAACCAGTGACCTATAAGAACAGCGAATTGCATAGGGCAACTACCAGGAAGTAACAAGGTCGCTGTTGCAGCAATTAAACACTGGAGGCAATCACGGGCACCGTGATACTTAGAAAGTCTTCCAGAATGTTTTATACCCCTGGAATGTGAAAGGCGGAGTTGGCTGTAACATAGGCTTCTGCCCAATCCAGAATGTACCTCACCTCGTACCAGGAAGTGTCACTTCGAGTGCCACCCTGGTGGTTGATGTAGACCACAGCCGTGGTGTTGTATTACTTTACTCGTACTGGATGGCTTTTCAAATGAGAGGTCCCTGGATTCCCAGGTGACCCAGAACTGCACCCCAGCCTTTCAGGCTGGCATCCATCGTGACCAGAGTCCATTCAAGGATCATGAAGGGTTTCCCCTGTTCCAGGTTGTGCCAATGAAGCCACCACTGTAGGTCCTGTATGGCTTCCAGAGAGAGGGAGATTTGCTGATCCAGAAGTGCTAATTCCCGTGCCACTTCTGGGTGACATGCCTCTGAAGCTCTCTGTTGGTGTGTGCTTTAGAGAAAGGCACCTCTTCTAGGGTAGACACTAGCTGGCCCAGAACGCTCACATACTCCCTGACCGTGGCAGAAGGTTACTCCAGGGCCTGAGACAAATCCTGCATAATCTGTGGACCAGGAGTCCGAAAATGATGTGGAAACTGGATTGACAGACTTTTCCCTTGAAGTGGTTTGCTTGGGCTGCCTCTGCTGTCTAGGCTGGGCAGGGGGGCACGAGTTGGGGGCTCCTACGTTTGGCAGGAATGAAAAGATGCATTTTCCTTGCCATAGTAGGACGTTTGAAGGGAATCTAATGCAACAAGGTGTTCTTGCCCCAGTAGCATCGCTTATAATCAGTTTCAGCTCAGGTCCAAACAGGAACCTTGCCCTAAAAGTGTAATCTTGGCACCCTGGTATTGGCTGGACTCCATCCTCATTTTTATGACATCATACTGATAAATTAACATCTAAACTTTACCCTAAAATAGGTGCTCTGTTTAGAAACAAATTCTAATTAATTCCCAAGGTAAGAAAATGTATTGTTCAACAGATATTAATGCAAGTCACAGACTATGAGGAAGTAGTATATCCTTCTGCACCACAAATCCATCTTGGTACACTCAACACTCTATATAACTAATTTTGCCGCTTTGTCCTCAAATATAATTACACTATCCATCAATGATATGTTTAAAGAACCAAGGGCTCGATTTCAGGGCTAAAAAAAACAAAAAAACAAAAAAAAAAAAACAGGCATAGTGTGTTTTTAAGTCAGGTTTTAGTATCTAATTACTCAACATGTGAAAACAAAATCAGCGGTAATTATAAGAACTGCCAGTAAAAAAAAAAAAGCCCATAGGAAACAACTAAAAACAACGTGCAAGTAGAATTCTATTACCCACGCTCAGTATTAGCTCCTGTTTTGTGGTTACATTTTCGGTTGGTAAACCTGCGCCTCAAAGTTGAGGTGTAGAAGCCACAATGACTGTTTCAAAGCCATCGATGTGCAAACAAAAACAGTGCAGAATACAGTATACATCATAGAAATCCAACATAGTGTGTCCCCATTCAACATATTAACCCCCCTTTGAAATTCATGCCCCCATTCGACATATTAACCCCCCTTTGAAATTCAAATTATAGTGCTTACTTTCACCATTTTAATTCGACAAATATTGTTCACATTCGACATTTGAACCCCCTCCCTTTAAAATTCGACTTATAATGTTCCAATGACTTTCTTTCTCCATTTAAATTCAACATTGTTCTTCTCCTATTTTTAACATACCATTGTTGTATTTTTACTGCATGATTAACCCTATGAGTACCAGAGAGGTAGCAATGCATTGCAATGTGTTTGCTACCCCTTTGGTACTCGTAGGGTTAATAGGCAAGGTATGCGGCTGCATACCTTGCCTGTATATGTGTAATAATTTTTTTTTATTATAATTTAATTGTATTTAAAATACATATTTCAGACCTCAAGGGGGTATCAGGACGTCTCCTGACATCCCCCTAGCATTGATCATCTATCCAGTAGGATAGGTGATCAATTCAGGCGACAATTGCCGGCATTTTTAATAAAGCCCATATAACATATGTGTCACATATGCTGTATGGGCTTTCTTCTTCTTTTTTTTGTTACATTTATTTTAAAATGTATTGTTCAGACCTGGAGGGGAGTACCAGGACACCTCCCGACGCCCCCTAACATGGATCACCTATCCAGAAGGATAGGTGATCCATGGGGCGGCTTTTTAAATAAAGCGCATGTAACCTATGTTTAACATAGGTTATATGCTTTTTATATTAATGTATAATGATTCAGATCTCGAGGGGGGCACCAAGACCCCTCCTGATGTCCCCTCTATCATGGATCATCTGCCCAGAAGGATAGATGATCCATGTGGACACTTGGAAGGCGTTTTCTGCCTTCTGTAGTATTAGAGAGGCTGTATAATCCTCTTCCAGTACAAGCGCTGCCTTGAATGAATGAACCCTGTCACCGGTCATTCTTAGAAAGCGCAACGCTGCGCTTTCGTCAATTAATCAGTCACCCAGTCTGACCCGGTCTGCAATAGAATACCAGCGTAACACATGTTTGCAAAATACACGTTTGTTTTTAATTTAACTCCGGTTTTAGCGCGGGTAATAGAATCGAGCCCTAAATTGGATAACACTCAAATCTAGACAAGCCCTTCACCTTTCCTGCTTAGTACAAAACCACTTCTCTGGAAAGCTACTAGACTACCTGAGCAGTATGCTCACTCCAGCTCTCCATACTAACTCTAACCTCAGCTCCACTGCTAACAACTCACTGTATATACCCCACTACAAGAAAAAAGCCGGCCAATTTTCCTTTTCCTTCAGAGCTCCGAAAGACTGGAATAACATACCTGAAAAAAAATCAGATCTTCTCCCAATCTAGAATCCCTAAAAAAAAACCTGATCTTTGTACCTAAAAACAATATGTAACTGTATATCATTTTTTTTGTATGTTTATGAGTATATGTGTGTTTAGATATTGTTTCTCTATTTGTATAAATATGTAACTTTTTACTATAAAGGCTCTCCAGGATATGCTTAAAAACGAGCTAAATCTCAATGTATTCTTCCAGGTAAAACAATTTCTAAATAAATAAATATACCCCTTTACAGACTATTATTTAACTTCTCGGATGATAGATAGATCTCCGGTGCTTTAACCAAGGGGTTAAAGCCTTTTTCCCTTGCTTTTTACAGGCCAAAGTTATTTTGTGAGCTAAGAAATAGTGGATGGGACTGGTGGCAGGGGCATGCGAACTTGCTGACTTCAGTGCATTCACACATGGAAATAAAGACCACCACAGTTCAGCACAGTACCACATTGTGTACCACAGTCCAGTACAATGAGCAACATCATCAATGCAATAAAACTGCAAAGGTGAAAGGGGCATTAGTCAACATGCTGACTTTGGTGCATTCACACACCGGAGTAAAGACCACCACAGTTCAGCACAGTACCACAGTAGACTTGTGCATGGAAAAAAGTTTCGGCAAAATTCAATTTCATACAATTTTTTTTTCCCATTCGGAAGATCCAAATTTTGGACCAGACCTATTCGACTTGAACGAAATTAGGCAATAGTCTGAATTATTTGGCCGAATTTAAAAAACAGTTATTTTATAAACCCCTACACACTTATATATGTCACATCAAATTAAAGCCCTTTCTGAGCTTTAAAATATGGTATATAATATGTGTTTGTGCAATAAATGAGAAAGATAGGAATTATGGTTGAACACACACATAGCAAAAATGCCAAAATTGCTTGTGTCCTTATGTGGTTATTTGCACTCTGTATGAACTGTAAAGCACCTGTTTTACCAGATCTATTTTTAGTAACATGTAGCAACATTGTAATAGTTTCAGGTGGGAAAGCGCTGTCTGAAATTTCGGACTAGGTCCGTTTCAGATTCTGTTTTTCTTTTGTGGGCGGACCTTGGCTTCTGGAAGGTCCGAATGATGCCAAATTCACCTTATTCGTCTGAATTCCGAAATTAGCCGAACCAAATTGCACAATTCTATACCACAGTCCAGCACAATAAGCAACATCACCAATTCAACAAAGCTGCAAAGGTTGATTGCCAGAGGGGTACCTATAGCATTGCAAAGCCATGCGTTTTAAACTACTCTGGCACTCAAAGACTTAAGTGCTATAATTAAAATGTGCCCTTAACACACTTATTGTAACTCTTTACTGCCCCTTTATAAAAAAAAAAAAAAAAAGGCCACCATTTAACCCCCTGAATGCTAGGATTTTCTCTAATGCATTGATTCACAATGTTAATAGCAGTGATTCTCAGCTTCAATTCACAGGGCACGCCAGTGGGTCAATTTTTCTGGATATCCCTAAAAAAGCATTTGTGGATCAATCAGCATGACTGGGCCACAAATCGCTCACCTGTGATCTAGTGGAAATATCCAGAAAAGCTGACCTATAAGTGTGGGCAACAGACCAGTAATGAGAAACACTGGTATACAGACAGCATGGTTTTTAGCCATAGAGATGTAATAGTTGTCCAAATCCACAAGATGGCAGTGTTGGATTAGAAATGGATTTTATGTCTCCAGTTTATGTTAAATTATATTTTTAGCTTGATGTCTAATTCAGGAGCAAATCACAAACATTCAGATGCCTAAAAATGTAGCTTTTAACTTCTTGCATGCTAGATAGGTCTAAAGTGAAGTGCTCTACAATGCTTTGGAGACCTAGCTAGCATTCTACAGGTTAAAAACCCCATTGAAAGCAATAGGAATTAAGGGATTGTTATGCTGCAGCTCGTTTGCTCCAAAATTACCCCAGTTTAACCCTGTGAGTACCTGTGGAGTGCTCAACACATTGATTCTGTTGCTAAAGGGCTAACAATGGACCTCTAAACGTTGAAAGGGTTTTATTAAGTAACAGTGCGGTCACTGATCATAACATAATCTCAAAAACCTCCGCTCCACTGCTAACAAGTCACTGAGGGGTTAGATTCTATCACACACGTCAAAAATAAAACGGGTTGTTTTGAAAACACAATCTGGTATTCTATTAACTGTACTGTCAGAAAACACTGATGCTTAAAGATTCCCAACAGGCGTTAAAATTGCGCCTATTGGACACAATAAAAAATTTGTTGAATTTGGCATTCTAATATATGCATTGGCTTCAACTCACGTTAAAGAACTCACTTTTTTGTGGGCGAAAATGCGCCATAAAAAGTAGGTACTAAGTCTCTAAAATGCGTTGATAACCACCAAAGTGTATTAGAGAAGTGGTTTTCAACACACACGCTCGTGGCTAGTGATCCTTACACTAGTCACATGTGGATATATTGCTGTGGGGCCCTATGCCCCATAGCAGTACATTCAAGTAACTTAAAATGTGAATCAAAACAAAAGAATATTGACCCTTTGAGTGCCAGTAGGGTATGTTACGCATTGCAGAGTGTTGCATATCCAACTGGCACTCACAAGCTTATTCCCCCTAAAAGTACCAACACCAACTCAAAAGAAACACTGACCTGTAATTCTAATGTCCAGCGGGGTCCTCAGCTCCCTGGTCAGCTACTTTCCATCTTCTTCTTCAGTCTTCTCTCTTCCATCCTTCTGTTTCAGTAATCTTCCTTCTTTTCTTCTTTCTTCTAATTTTCTTCTTCTTCTATCCAAAAATCTGTATTGGAAAATAATTAAAAAGTCCAATGAATGATTCCATTTAAAAAAAATATGCCCCAAAGATATCTTTGTGTTAACACTTTGAACGCTGGAGGGGTACCCCTCTCTAAGGGTAAAATGCAGTTTGGCATATCAGGTATCAATAAGATGCAGCCATTCCTGTATTAAAAAAAAAAAAAAAAAAAAAAGGGTAAGGCACTTGCGGTGTTTAAAAATGTTTCCAGAAGGTGGTGCTAGAGAAAGGAAAATGTCCTAGTTTATTCAGTAACTACTGCTCTTATGAGAATTACAGCACCCAATTTTGTATGAGTTCACATACTGTAGGGGGTGCCAAAAGTACAACACTGCACCTACCTGTTTTCTTTTTTAAAAATGGATTCCGATACTAAAATAGTCATAACCACTAAATACAGGGAGGAAAGGTATGCAAGGTATACCATTTTGGAAAGTAGACATTCACCCACATCACTTGCCTTTCTAACCCTTGGCTGAAAAGCACAAACATTGCCATAAGGTGGTGCCATAGGACAAAATACCTGTTTTATTTTTTTATATTTCTACCACTTCAAAGATACTAAAATCTTTGAAGACCATAGAATTTCTTGCTGTATTAAATACCTGCTACAAGACTCAGAAAAATGGTACTCCATTTGTGTTTGTTAGCATACACTATCGGGTTGCCAGGAACACTAAACTACACCTGCCATTTTTGTTTTTGAAATTATCACCTGCACTAATATGGTCATAACCATTACGCATGAAAGGTGTCCAGGGTATATCATTTTGGTAAGTAGACATTCACTTCATCAAATGAGGGATCACTTGCATTTTTACTCCTAGGCTGGTGTGCGCAAGTGTTTCCAGAAGTTGTTGGTAGAGTGAAAAACAAAAAACTATTTAATATTTCCATATATACAGATAACACGGAAAAACATGTAATATATGACTGTACTCTTTAGCTACTACTCTTCCATGAAAAATTCTACATTGTTATAGTATGAGTTGATATACTGTTATGGGGGCCAGAAGCACAAAGCTATGCCAACTACAATAATTGATCAACAATGACTTGCCAGTACTCAAATTGTTATTACAACATGAGAAATTAAGAAAAGGGCATATAAAGCCTAACATTTTTGAAAGTAGACCACTAGCCGAAACAAATGAGGTGTCACTTTTTAACGTGCACAACATTTTAAGAATGTGGAGCTATAGAAAAAAAAACACACGCTATTTTACACATCAATCACTTCAAAGATACTAAAATGGCTGAACACCATGGGACTTCCTAATGTATTCAGGACCTGTTGCCAGACCATAAAAAATGGTACCCCACTGGTATGAGTTAATATACCATACTGGGTGCCAGAAGCATGGCAACCAGCGAAACAATCAAGCAGTGTATGTGTGATTCTATGGCTACCAGTTAAAGAGATAGTATTGTCAGAAATTAATAACACCAAATCTTGTAGCTATTAAAAAACTAATCTAAATGCCCCCAGTCCTTTTGGTTTCCAAGAACACTTTGTAGACCATTCCAGTGAAGTAACCCTTTTTAGGTCTTTCGATCTCGGCTCTGCTGAAGAGCCTCTGAAGGTCCCAGGACCAGATTCCCCTGCTGTCAGCTAGACGCTGACGTCAGGGAAAGGGGAGGGAGGGGGAATCTTTCGCTGTGATTATCTCTCAAACCATAAAGGTTTGAGAGATAGGACTAGGGGCATTTAAATTAGTTTGTTAATAGCTACAAGATTTGGTTTTATTAATTTCTGACAATACTATCCCTTTAAAACAAGTTAGGGGGTCAGCCAGTGTATGTGCTGACCTGTGGAAACAGGCTAGAGGGGAGGCAGTGTGGGTGTGCCTGACTACCATTGGGCAGAGGAACAAGGCTGGTGGGGTCAGATAGTGCATATTGGGTATCTGTGAGTACTAGTGTGCACTGGAGTCATGCTGGGTAGCAGTGTATGTCCCTCACATACACTGTTTGATTCCTAGCCTGATTCCAGTGGACACTGGTAGTCTGTATCTAACAGTGGGCAGTGGAACCAGGCTGTGAAGGGGTCAGGCTAGAAGAATGTGTCTGCCACTGGGCTGTGGAACCAGACTGGGGAGGTTAGGGTACATGGGTTGGATTGAACGCAGTTCGTGTGCATGTCACAGGGGTATCAAAGACACCTCCTGATGCACCCCAATGTGGACCGAATAAAAAAGTAATGAGAAAAAATAATCCTTTGTTGGGCCTCCTGTGGCATACAAAGGATTATTTATTTATTTATTTTTTAAACAAGATCTTTAGGTGTGTAAATTCAGCCGGATGCATCTTCCTACTTACTTTTTTTTTCTTTTTTCATTTAAAGGAGAACTACCACCCCGCAATAACTTTACCTTAAATCAGTCTTCATCTGGCAACTAGCTGCTTAGTAGCGCTAGTCGCCAGAAATATTACCCGGTTCAAAAGATTTTTGCCTTTTTCTGACGGTCACAGTGACGTCCGTGCGCCTGCGCTGTCAGCCCCTTTTGAGCCGGACGGCTCAAAAGGGACTGAAAGCGCAGGCGCATGGACGTCACTGTGATGAGATGTCCGTGCTTCCTGCTCCTGTGACCATCAGAAAAAGGCAAAAATCTTTTGAACCGGGCAATATTTCTGGCGACTAGCGCTACTAAGCAGCTAGTCACCAGATGAAGACTGATTTAAGGTAAAGTTATTGTGTGGTGGTAGTTCCCCTTTAAACCACCCACTAGTGCTCAAAAACCAAACTGCTGATAATAAATCTGAAGGAGTAGAAAGATATACCTCCCAAGTGTCCCTCTTCAGGAGTTCATAGAGATCAATACCTCCCTGGTATCCCTTCTTTAGGAATTATTAGGGTTCCATACTTCCCAAGTGCTACGGTTTAGGAGATAATACCATACTTCCCAAGTGTCCCTGTTTAGGAGGAACAGTCCCTATTTGAGACCCAAATCCCTATGTCCTTCTTTCCCACCCTGTTGTCCCTCCTTTTAGGAGACTGGACTGAGAGGTCTTCAACACCTAGTATACCCCCCAAGTGTCCTTCTTTAGGAGGCACAGTCACTATTTTCCACCCTGGTTTCCTTCTTTTTAAGAAATCAGACTGTGTGGTGCGTATATAAGTGTATCACATTGCGCAGCAATAAAACTCACATTAATGTTTAACCTTTTAGAGTGCTGGTGGCTTGGACAATTTTGTCCACAAGGAGGTTGGGCACTTTTTCAACGTTTTGCTGTACATCTATTTAAGTATGATTCACTGAGGTAACTTTCTAGATATACATGGAAAACTATATACCTTTTTTTCCCCCAGAACAAAATTAGCTTTGTCATGGTGTCTCACATGAAGTAAATTATACATTGTGCGACAAGCTACAATTTCGTAAGTACAAAATATTTTAAAATTGACTTATTTTGCCATCATGCACTATATATCAAAAACACATAAGTTAGTTGTGACAGTTTCATTTATTTTTTATAAAACCTGAACCTCCCAAGTATAAAATACCAAATATGTACTTTTATCTAAATGCAAGGCATATGCAGACTCCTAATCAACAGGGCACAGAAGGGTATATTCAGCTGTATGAACTAATAATGCATATTCCATTGGTTACATGGCAAAATTACCTTAAAACAAAAACTATATAAAAGTATATATATTTCCTGAAAGTACATTAACATATGAATCACACAAAGGCTGAAATTTCCTCCTACATGAAATGATAAAGCAAGACAATTTTGTTAAAAATAGGGTTTATTAGGAGTCTTTCAAAAATTGACACTAAAGTCACAAATTACTGTACAACATCTCAAGCAAGCTTAGAATAACAAAGCAAAATAGTATGAAATATAAATGCCAAATATCTCCTAAGTACATGAATACCCAATATGTATTGTTGTACAAATGTGCTTCCGTACCTATGGCAAAACTGGTAACAGCACATAGATTTTCTCTATTGTCCAATATGGAACACAGGTACCATGGGGGTTGATCTTCTTTGGAAGGCAGAACACATCAAAAAGACAAGGTCTTGAGGGTCGAGTCTTCCCACTCCTTCTGCAGGCCAACCCATCCCCGCTTCCAGTTTTAAGATGTGTTTCATTGACTTCTATGGGCAAACTTCACTGGGACATATCTCTGCAATTGTTGATCATACAGGGGTCAGAGTGGGCTCATTTTTATTGTCTCCTATGCCCTTTTATCCAGTTCACATCCTGAGTGTCTTGGGGGTCTGCAGATGGAGTTGTTGGCATTGCTAGGCAACAGAAAAGACCTCAATACCCAGAATGCCTGTTTTGCGGGCTTCCTTCCGATTGGCTGCCTGTTTTTCAGTCGCAGTTTTACTCTCTTGCTTGTTCTATGCAGCAGCAGACTCTCCTTGCTCTCCTTCTCCAAATTAACCCTTTGCCTGCCAGATAAGTACTTTCTGGGCTTTTCTTGGTTGAATTACTAGTGCTTATACTAGCTTAGACACTACTTCTGTCAGGATGTCGGATCATAAGGGACATGCGGTTAGATCTAAGGCTAAGGACTCAGGGCTGTCTAAGACCCCACCTTACCTTTATATCCCTAGCTTTATGAGCCAAATTTTCCCAGAATATGGCCCTAAAGGGAAAAATAATCATATTTTGTTTTTGCAATTCCACTCCTTCAAATGTAATGAAATCTTTGAAAACTATGGGATGTCCTTCTGTATTCATTATCTATTGCTCATCCAAGAAAATGATACCCCATTGATATGGGTTCTAGAAATCCAAAAAGCTGTTTTCAATTTGATATTGTATTCCTATATAAAAATAAACATTTTATTTTATGGCACCACAGTATAGAAATATTTGTGCATAACACAATAGGGATCATTTGATGCAGATGTATGTCTACTTTAAAACATGGTATGTCTTGCATACCTTTCCTTGCTATCTCTAATAGATATGAAAGACATACCATGTTTTAAAGTAGACATGCATCTGCATCAAATGAAGGGTTGTATGCTTTTTCTATCCCTACGGTGTTATGCACAAATATTTCCATACCGTGGTGCCATAGGATAAAATATTTCTTTTTATAAATTTCCACCACTTCAAAGATCATGGAAATCTGTGACTACCATTGAAATTAGTCTGGGGGGGATCAAACTGTGTTTGTGGGGCTCTGCAATTACCCCTGAAACCAGTGTGGAATCTATGGCTACCAGTGGGCAGGGGAACAAGGCTCGGGGGGGGGAGTGTCAGACAATATGTAGGCAATTTTTGACTACAAATGGGCAGTGCAGCCAGTCTACAGGTAGTACAGAGTGTATGCTGGGAATCTGAGGCTACTAGTGGGCAGGGGAAGAAAACAGGGGGAGATGGGTCAGACAGTGTAGGCGGGGCATTTATGGCTTTCAGTGGGCAGTGAAAAAAGTCTGGTGGGGAAACAAATCTGGGATAGTGGGGGGCATCAGGACCCCTCCTGATGTGCCCCCTGGGACTGATCTCCTATTTGGTAGGATAGATGATCATTGCAGTGACCAAGAAGGTGATCAAGGCCTTCCCTTACCTTCTCCTCCTAATCACAATCCATCAAGTGTTCTATGAACATCCGGGTTGAGTATGTGGGTCTTGAAGGTCCTCCTACTCAACTAGGAAGCTCATAGAAAACCAGGTTGAGGAGAATTATAAGGAGGAGAAGGTAAAGAAAGCCAGTGATGTCCTTCCTGTTCGCTGAAATGATCTTGATTAATTCCAGGGGGTATCAGGAGGGGTCCCGATGCCCCTTACAAGGTCTGATTTGCTTTTTCAAATGCATATAGTGCAGAGGGATCTTGCACTATGTGCCTTTTTTATATACGGGATCATTCACATGCTCACATGGAGTGATTGTGTATATATTTAAGAGTTAAATCTTGTTCTGCTGTGTAGGGAATCTTGGGGTAAGTCTGAAGCTTCTGCTTTGCCAAGAGTGCAGGGAGAAGCTTCTAAGTGGGGCCTAGTAATTTTCACAAGATTGGACATGTAGGCCCCATCTGCCAACCACCTAAAAATTACTAAGTTGGCATGCAAAGAGTATATATTTATAAATTAGCCCATGTAAATAACATACTTTGGTCTTGCTCTAAATCATTTTGTCAATTACACAGTGATCAATAGGTCATGAAATAACCTAACAATTCTTGGTAATGCCTCACCCACCCCCAGAAACACCAACTTAAATGAAGGTGCCCCTCTTTGGTCATTTGGAATGTTGGGAGAGTTGGTATTGCTTCTAAATGCATTAGAGACTTCTATAGCATTCAAGATGTTAAAAGATATTTTCATTTGTCCTGTATCATGCAGTTGGTTTCCCACAGAATTCTTCCTCTATTCTTTCATGCATAAGACTCAAGGGCATGGGTGCCCAAGGTACAGCCCATGGAACTAATGCAGCCAGCCTGACCGTTGGGTGTGACCCACTTGATATTTTTAGCACACATGAAATAGCAGGTCAGTAACAAAACAGTTAAGACTAGATGTCAGTTATATATATATCAGTATCCTCATTGATGTTTCTTCAAAAATACATATTTGAGGTTAGCATGTTCATCTAATACTGTATGTTCAATATTAGGTTATATGATTTTGATATTTCAATTGAATATTATTAAATAATTGCAACTATTATAAAAACGTAATTTCTTTCATTCTGTTCAACAACAACTGAGTCATTCTACAAATTTAGCATAAAAATGTAACCAGTAATACAATCAACAATAGTATTAGCCAGAGGCTGCTAATTGTCACTTTCTAACATAGCTACAGTACCTATAAATTAAGAGAAATAATATCAGTATGCAGTATAGAATCCACTGCAGGCTTATTAATATAATGGCTGTGCACTTTGAGACCTTTGGTTGTCATAGTACCAGAGTTCAGGGCTGCCATTTTAGTTGCCTGTTTACTTCTTAATTGTATCTTTTCCTGAATGCACATCTTAGACTCCCCTTCCTGCTCTAGGGACCATGTCCTCAGCTGCTTGTGTCTCTGTGTGCTTCCGCTAGCCAATTATAATGAAAAAAAAAAGTTAGTCTAGCGGGACCACTGACGCTCAGCTACTGTTTATCTCTGGTTTATTCTGAGGAGGGCGTGTTTGCCCAGCCCTTAGCATCTCTGTAAGTCCCTGAGCTGACTGTAACTTTTAACACACTCTTTTAACATGAATCTTGAAACAAAACAGCCATATTATCTGGGGTATTAAAAAAAACTTGGTAATCAAGTCTGTCATCATAGATTTATTTAACCCTTTGAGTGCCCAGGAAGTACCCAGTGCATTGCAAGGTGTTTGATATCTCTCTGACACTCAAAAAGGGGTAACTTGTTGAAATGATTTCCATCAATAAAATTAGAGAAATGGTCAACAGTAAGAGATACAGGAGTGTGAGTGTTGGACTTTAAATTCAACAGCTTTTTAGAAATAAAAAAGAATCCAAATAAGGTTAAGATATTAATCTCTTTTGTGAGGTTGATTTAGGACTGGATTCCATTGCAGGTGCAGATAAGGGTTTTAGCGACACACTTCTTCATAGACTAATGGAACCTAGGCCTCAATAAGAAAAGCTGGAACAATTTTGTATCAAACTAAATGCAACATAAGAGAAAATAAAAATTGTAATTCATTCTATATTATAATTTGCTAAGGATGTTTGTCAGAAGCCATCATGCACAGTAGAGATGGCTGCACGTGCTGCAGTCATGCGCAGTACAGACTGCCCGCGACGCGGCTGATACGGAGCAGGGAGCTCCGAATTCAGACCGGAGTCCTCTCTGCGCACCTTCCTGAGACCGCTTGGTCCCAGGAAGGTGCGCAGAGAGGAATATGGTCTGAATTCAGAGCACCCCGCTCTGTATCAGCAGTGGCACGTTTGGGCAGTCAGTACTGCGCATGACTGCAGCGCCGCCAGTGTTGGCCTGTGTACACGGGCTTTAAAACTAGTTTATTTATATTGGAATTATAACCACTTGAATGCTTGAGAGGTTTTCAACGCATTGCAGAGCAATATGCAGGAGATCTCTCTAGTAGTCTATGTGAATTTTTATTTGTGCGCTGCATTGCAGCTGGCTTACTCCAGAATTGATCCACTTTGGTTTTATAAATAAGTCCCTGTATAAATTGCTGACGCATATGTACATGCATGTATTTCCATGTAGTGTGGAGCGCTGCAATAAAGGATCAAACACAGAAAAAAAAAAAAAATAAATACATAAATGAGTGCAGAGGTCCTCAACTGCGACCCACCCCCAGATCGGGCAGTTGTTAAGGGGTTAAGGACCAGAGGGAATGTGCAACGCATTGCTTTGCAATTTGCCATGCATCTCCCTGGCCCTTAAGTGGGCTTAGAAACCATTGAATGTAGTGCGGCATTTAACACACTGACACATTTTATTTGTCCCTAATAATAAAGACTGTTTACTCCAAAGCTGATCTTCTTTATCATAGGACCATATGCACCTGTAGGAACAGGAATGTATGAAACACTAATACAGCTATTAAAATATATTTATACTTCTGAGTTGAACCATCTGCACCACAGGGAAACATTTAATTGATTTCACAAATGTAAGTTTCTCCACTTTTATTCAGTTGGTTTTGCCCAGCTGCCCCCCAGGGACCTAAGGGCCATGTTCATCAAGATAAAGAGGTGCCATACTGGAGCAAAACAACTTCGCTATTAGGGGTAAATGACAATTCTGCAAATTACCCTGATTTAAATGTAATGTTTAACCCCTTAAATGCTAGAAAGAATTCCAACACAATAAGAAACTATGCAATCGAGTCCTCTCAGGCATTCAAAGGGTTATAAAGCTCCATTGAAACTCAATAATGACCACACCATCTAGAGTAATAAGGCCATTATGCTTAAGATCTATTGAGTCACTTTCATCTGGCCTGTAATTGGAGGAAAGTAGACATAGTACCATTATTCCAAATAAGGGCTCTAAACCTGGAAATTATAAGCTTGTGAGTTTGACTTCCATATTGGGTAACATATTAGATGGATTACTAACCAGTAGTGTTCAGGACCTTATGATGAGCAGTAGCAGCATTAGTAAGAGTCAGCATGGTTTTATGATGACTAGAACATGTCTCATTTATTTGCAGCCTATGAAAGGATCAGTGGTAACTTGGACAAAGGTATTGCTGTTGATTTAGTATACTTGGATTTTGTATAAGCCTATGATACTGTGCCTCACAACAGTTTACCTCATAAATTAATCCCTTAAGGACCCATGAAGTCCAATGAGCGATAAGGACCCATGACGGTCCTGGCACGTCATGTACTTCAGTGCGCCGCTCACAGCTGCATGCCGTTCTGGAAGCCCTGAATCAGTTAGACCAAAAAAAAAAAATGTTCCATGGTCCTTAAGTGCCGGCCGCATGCGTGGCCGGTCCTTGAAGGGTTAAAAGACTGGAGATGATGATAAAATGCAGAGAGTTGTTGTAAAAGGAACATTTTCAAGTTGTTCTAAATTTGTAAGTGGAGAACCTCAGGATTCATCCTGGGCCAAATGTTTTTTTTTTTTTTTTTAATCAGTGATACTGAATGTAGATTCTCTATCTTTACTGATGACACTCAACTGTGCAAGGAAATACATACAGACGTAAATGTTTTTCTGTGCAGGTGTTGTGACCGTTCATCTGGCTCCTCCTTCCATTTCCTGATTGGTCACAGTTGCCATTTTATACCTGCTAGGCCGACAGACGCTCATTCATTATGCTAGTTATCTCAGTGTTCTCGTAGCTTGACTCCACAGCTCTTGTGTTTGACCCTGCTCCAATCAGCTACACTACCATCTCCTCATCCTGTCTTCGCTTGGCCTTGTAGCTTTTGACCTGATCTTGTGGCTTCCGACCTGGCTTATCTAGACTCTGTAGCTGCCTCCTGTTTCAAACTACATCTGATTCTGTGGCTTCCGACATGGCTTGTCTTGACTCAGCTTCCATCTCCCGAATCGGACCACGACTGATCTCGTGGTGCCTGATCTGGCTCATCTAGAATTTGCTTCCATCTGCTGAATTGGCCTACATTTATTCCTGAAGTTCCGAAACCCGGCTCAGATAGATTTTGCCTCACCAGCTTCCAGTCATTTTGACTACAGTTCTGTCACGTAGACTGGTCTGGAATCAGAAGCTCGGGTTCGGCTCTCGTGAACATAGTTCGGGTGCATAGTCAGTAACTTGATTCCTTTGCTGTAGCCAAAGCTGATATTAAAGTTGCTGGTTGTGAAACCAGATGTCAGAATCTTTATGAAATCCTAATGGATTAATTTGCAGAGATAGTAATATAAGCAGGACAAGCAATTTGCGGAATGAGACCATAACTCTACTAGAAAGGCCCAAACCAAAGTCACCCGAGACCAAACTATGGATAACTACTAGAGCATGATGGTAATAGGGTGGAATATGACCACCACTCTGAACAATCTCCCTAATAACAACAACCCTAGAATACCTCTACCAGGTATCTGGTGGTAAGTAGAAAGAGATTTCAATCCCAAACAGAGATTAAAGGGATAGTAATACTTCGTTTTAACTTTATTTTATTTTGTAGGCATTAAAAAAACATGAAGAATGATATAAGTCTTATCTCTCAAACCTTTATGGTTTATGAGATATTCACAAGCAAAGTTCCCCTCCCCGCCCCTTTTACCTAGTGTAAGCCATCTCTTCTCAGATGTGAGTCTGGTTGTATGACAGTACAGATAACAGAAGGGGACAATTTTCTTTGTATGAAAACAATGAAAGCCCTTCCCCCCTTGACAAGTTTTTCAGCTTTTTCCATTATCTTAATTGAAGATTGTCCCTCTCTGCAGTCTACCTGGGCATCTCCCTTATGATCTGGTTGAACAGGGGGGGGGATACTTTGTTTGTGAATATCTCTTAAACCATAAAGGTTTCAGAGATAAGACTTATATCATTCTTCATGTTTTTTAATGCCTACAAAATCAAATAAAGTTAAAATGAAGTATTACTATCCCTTTAAGGAAGTGATACCCGCAAGACTCTTGCTAGGTATAGAGTGGAACTAGCTGTGGGCATCCCACCTTCCATCAAAGACCCACAGTATAATAAAACGCAAGCAATACCCCTTCTTGTGGGTGTTCGGAAAAAGGGTACTAATGGATGCAGACAGCTGCACCTCTCAAGCCCAAAGAGGTTTACTCTGCCACAATGCAAACCCAGAATATGGCCCAATAAGACTATGAATAACGGACGGAGAAGTGTTTGAGAATATAACTGTCCCCGCACTGTCTCAAATAAAGACTCCCCCACACACGGGGTAAAATATCTAGGAAGAGTATCCCCAGTATCAAAGGATAAGGACCTGTATACTCTTTCACAATTGAAACCTTGCCCAAGGCTAACCCCACCTCAGAGGAATTATCCTTGAGACTATAATAGCGATGTGGTACTCGAGGTCCTACCCAACCCTGGATACACTTTCTGGAGGCTGTACCGAAAAGCAGGTGGAACCGCTATAAAATAGGACTGCAATGTCCTATTACCTTAGGGAAGCAGAAAGTCCAACTAGCGAACTACCCCAGAAGCACAACTGTGCCACAGGGAAGGTAAACAAGACCACGACAGAGTACCTGATTGGTGAAAGGCACAGTGAAAACAGACTCAACCTCCCAATAGAAGGCCCAAACTCTGGGCAGACACCACAGCTTGGGAGTAATATGGTCAGAGGGCTCCACTGAAATTGAGTGTTGCATCTCAGTGGACTATGATCACTTACAAGAAGGCCCAAAGTCTCCAAGTGGCACAACCGCTACAGAATAAATAGTCAGTGGGCTCAGCCGCAATTGAGAGCAGCACTTCAGAGGACTAAGACTGCACACAAGAAGGCTGAAAGGCCCTAAATGGGTACCACTGCTACAGTGTAAATAGTCAGTGGGCTAAGCTGCAAGGGGCACAATACTCCCCCGCATATACGAAGCCCCAGTGGCTCTAGGCAGGCACAACAGCTTCAGTGTAAAAGTCAGCAGACAAGTATAGATATCAGCAGACACCGCTACAATGGTGACAGCTTCAGAGGAATAAGAGTGCACCACTGGAGGCCCAAAAACTCTCAGCAGCAACAACCAATCCAGCGGGTGGTAAGTATAAATGCAGATACGAGAAAGGCTAGGTCAGGTAGGCTGGGTCATACATGGGTCGGACAAGGGCAACAAAAGGATATATCAGAGAATGCTCAGAAGGATAGCTGGGTCAAAAACAATCAGCAGAGGTGATGTACAGGCAAGGAAAAGCAACAAGGATGGGTCAAAATCACTATAGTACCAGAACGAACAAGAAAACACGAATAATCGGTCAAAGCCTATTAGGCTCGGCCCCTAATAATGTGATTATGAGCCAATGAGGAAAAAAAGGAAAGGACAGATAGTAGATTAACAGGTATGACAGTGCCCTGCCTCTAACAGGAGACCTCTGGATGACCAGGTTTGTCTGGATGAGTCTGATGAAAATGACCAACAAGTCTTGGGGCATGCACATCAGAAGCAGGAATCCAAGAGTGATCCAAGAGAGTCCAAGGCAAAAGAGACTGGTGAGAGTTGTTGAATAATTTTGTATGGTCCAATGAACTTTGGACCCAATCTGGCCGACTGTTGCTGAAGATGCAAATTGCGTGTAGAGAGCCATACAAAATCCCCTAACTGGAAAACAGGAGAAGAAGAGCGGTGTTGATCTGCACCCCCATTTTTTGAGAGGCCAAAGCAGTGTTAACTTGAGACTTTATTTTAGACCACAATAAGGTAAGATAATTAACCATAGTATCTGCAGCCAGAACATTAGATGGTACAGTAGAGGGCAAAACATGTAGACTATACCCAGGTGCTGCAAAAGATGGAGAACAGCTCAAAGAATCATGATAATTGTTATTAATGGCAAATTCTGCCATAGGGAGCAGATCTACCCAGGATTCTTTGGCATGTTCCAGGTAATGACTTAGAAACTGTTTTAATGATTGATTAGTCCGCTCCATTTGACCGTTAGAATGTGGGTGATAGGATGTAGAGAGTTGAAGGGAAATTTATAGTCTGAAATAAAAGGCCTTTGTATAGCTGTCCCTCGGATTGGTTCTACTATACTCTGCTTCAAGGGTTCCAGCTACCAGAAGGGAAACAAATAACAACTCACAGTCTCTGGGGGGATTCATCATGGTCTGGTCCCAGGCTGGAAAACAATGGTGAATGCTCATATGATCACAAAAAACACAGCCAATGTAACATCCAGATATAGACATATATAAACATGCATAGAGATTCACCACCATGTGCTTGGGTGTGAAAGCCGAAGAAATCAGTTCTCTCCTCCAGTATGTGGAAGAATCTTCATGCATGAAGAGACTCGGCTGCACTCCAAAGACTCATAGTGTTAAATTGTTTTGTAATAAAATATCTCTGTTTCTTGAATACTTTAAAAAACATATAAATGAAAACGCAAAGTGGGGGTAGACATGACAGCAAAAAGAAAAAGAGGTCCCACGTACCGTCTAACGAGTTTCGTGCTAAAAACAGAGCTTAATCATAGACTTAGTTTGAAATCAAGAAACACGTCATTATAACACCTTAAGAATTCCATGATAGGATAAAATTCACATAGAATACAAAGTAGCAAATTACCCTTAAACTGTCAATCTAATTACGTCCAGTCCCAGGCTCCTCAGAGGATGGATATCTTGCGGCCAGCACCTATACCTCCAGCATCAATCAAAGCAAGGATCTCCCCAAGAATTCTAGCTCCACACTCACGTCTGTGCACTCTAGTAATAGGTTGCTCTTCCCTGATAAGAGTGGTTCTGCTAAGTCTGACAAAAACAGCAGAAAGAGTTGGATAATCTGAGTGAATGGGCAGAAAAGTAGCAGTTTAAGATTGATATAGATAAATGAGAGAATATGCATTGGTTTGCATGCTGCATATAGCCTAAATGGGAAACTATTTGATAGACAATACACATCACAACAGCGTGCAGTGTCACTCAGCTGCTACAACAGCCATTAGCGCGATATCATGTATAAAATAGATTTAATGAAACGTACCTTTAAATCCTTTTCTCTTTAGTCCATATGGTACACAGGAACCATGGGGGCTGAGCTCCCTGCTAACAGAGGGCAAGGTACTTCAAAAACAAAGGATCTTTGGGGTGGAGACCCCATCCTCATTCCTCCAGCTTATCTCCTGCCTCCAGATTCATGTTAGAAAAGTACCACACATTGAGGGAAAGAAAAAAACTAAACTTCTAAGACTAAAACCATAAAAGTTTTTTTCTCGGTTAGTAATCCTTTGTTTCATCTGGACTAAAGAGAAAAAGGATTTAACTAAGTTTCACTATAATCCTATTTTCTTTTATGTCCACTATTGAACACAGAAACCAAGGGGATATACCAAAGAATCCCAAAAATTCCAGGAAGGGAAGGTATTAAAACCTCACTCTTCCTGCCAGATGGCCTCAGCTGAGGCTAGGACATTGACACAGTAGTGTCTGGTAATGTTTGCAAGGAGAATATGTTGCTGCCTTGCATAGCTGCTCAGCCTGGTTTTATGAGCCCAGGAAACACTCACAGATCTGGTGATCTTGAAGGGAACAGGCTTCTTCCGGATCCCATATGCCAGGACCATCCTTTCTGGGAACCAAAAAAAGGTTGGCATAAAAACCAGAAAAGCACTTTTTGGGCAGGAAATGGCGTCAAAGAAAAAAGGTCTCTCTCTGGACTGCATGGAACTTTTGAGAAAAAGAAACGATAGGGAGGAATGGACTTTAAACAGATGAGGTACCTTTCTGATACTACCTGCACAGTTGTTCTAAAGAGGACTAGTTATTGTAGGCCCAAGAGGCCCCACTGATCTGGTGGAATGAGCCGTGACCTGAAAGGGTATCTGCTTCTTCTTGATAATATAAGACTGGTGAATGGTTGCCTTAATCCATGAGGCCACTGCCACCTTAGATGCAGCCAGATGCACATGACGGCCTTCAGGAATGACAAAAAGTGAATCAGACTATCTATAAGGCTGCATGAGATGAACATAGTACTTTAAGCATCTAGTAACCTACAAAAGATTAAGTTTCTGCTCCTTCCTGTTAGATGGAGCAGGACAGACAGGAAAAAGAATAATCTCCGGTTTAATGTGAAACTCAGAGCTAACCTTAGAGAGAAACCCTGTGGGAGCCAACAAAACCACCCTATCAGAGTAGAAAACCAGAAAGGGATTCTTACAAGACAAAGCAGGAATGCTGTCATGAGAGCCAATGAACTTGGGGAAACTGAAAACAGCAGTTCAAAAGGAACCTTCTGAAGCACTTCCAGAACCAAGTTCAAGTCCCACAGAAGAGTGGGATCATGATAATCTGGGTAGGCATGAGCTAACCCTTGCACAAAAGTCTTCACATATAGGAATAAGGCTATACTCCTCTGGAAAAGCTGAGAAACAGATTAAACCTGAACTTTAATAGTGCTAAGACCAAGCCATCTTTGAAAAACATCCTAAAGAAAAGACAAGAACACCTGAAGATGAAAAGGTCCCAGTTGCAACCCCTTTTCTTCAAACCACTTATGATACAAGGACCATACCCTATCATACACCTTGAATGAATCTGGCTTACCAGCCTTTATCAAAGTGTTAATGACAGAGTCAGAATTAACCTTCTTCCTCTGAATGCTGGTTTCACGAGCCAAGCCTTTAAAGCCAGCTTCTTCACTTCTGGGTGACAAAGCATGATCAGAATAACATGAAACCTGCTCCATCCTGATTTTCCTCAAATCTCTGGGAATCTGAGGGAATGGAGGAAATACATACAGCAGGGGAAAATTAAACGGGAAGAGGTAGAGGGTTCTAAGATCTGGCTCAGGACAGGGACACCTTGCTATTCAACTGAGAAGACATTAGGTCCACTGTTGTAGGACTCTAACGATGAAGTATGGAGTCAAAATTCATCTGATTGAGCCCCCAATTTCTGGGATCCAGATGCTGGAGACTGAGAAAGTCTGCCACAACATTACCTACCTTTGTGATGTGAATGGAGAGAGCCGCTAAATGAGTCTCTGCCCACGTGAGGAACAGCAGAACCTCGGACCATGCGGCCACAGTTCTGGTCCCAATGTGGCAGTTGATATAGCCCACCTCTGTTGCATTGTTGAACTGGAGAGAACAAGACCAATGCCATAGAGCTAGGCAAATTGCCCAGAGATCCAGCATGTTGATGGATAGAAGACTCTCCGACCCTGTCCAGACACCTTGAGCCATCTGAGGGCCCAAAATGGCACCCCAACCTATCAAGCTGGCATCTATTGTGACATCACCCAATTTGGAATGACCAGTGTGCATATCAGTGACAGATGGGACCTCTTAAGCCACCAACAGAGGTCCTACTTTGTCCAGTCAGACAGAGACATGACACAGAACCTCCAGCTGATGTTCCCAAGTATGGAATTGGGCAAAGGAAACTGTCACCAGTTCAGATACCAAATAACCCAGCACCTTCATGTACTCCAGCACCATTGAAAATTGGGCAAAGTAGGGCCTGAGACACCTGGTGGGAGAACAGAATCTTGTCTTCTGGTTTGAAGCCCGTCCCTGAAGAGTGTCAAATCTCATACCAAGAAAGTGAAGGGCCTGGGACAAAACCAGATAATATTTCTTGAATTTGAGAACCCAACCATGTTGTTCAGGGTTGACTAAATATGAAGGCACAGAGTTTTCTCTGAAAGCAAAAGGTTATCCAGGTAGGGAGTCACTGAGATCACTAGAGACAGGATGTGAGCTACCAAGGCTGTCAGGACTTTTGTAAAAACCCGTAGAGCAGAAGGCAGCCCAAAAGGAATGGAGGTGTATTGAAAGGCAAACCACAGGAAACAAGGATATATATATATATGTGAAGGACCACCACACAGACGGCACACCCAAAAGAACTAAGCACACTTTGCCTCTACCCCCTGACCCTTTTCAGCCCAATTACGGCCACAGGTACTAGGCGAGAGTCACCTTGTCCGCTTTATTTCTGGATTGGTCTGGGACTTAGCCAAAACAGAGGATGTTTGCAGTTGTTTCTTTTTTATTGTATTGGCGTTATGTCATAATTCTGGTAGGTTATAATTAAGTTTAAAATGTGTCGTAAATGTTTAACTAACAGGTACAAGACAGCAAACATTAAGAACAATAGGGTCTCTTACCGGAGTCCGGTGAAGTCTGGAGATACTATTTTATACACCTATTAATGACATATCCTTGATTAATCTGGACATGTCAGTCTGGTGTGCATTTCCTGACTGAGTCTTGTTTATGCTTTTGATTAGTTGTCTTCTCTTTAATCTCCTTAGTCTCTGGGAAGTGTGTAGACACCTGTGTTTTCTGTTGAATTATGTTTGACTGTAAGGTGTCACAATGTCTGGACTTTATTAAATTATCTTCCTAAGCAGAGTTGCTCCAAGAAGATACCCACTGAATTAAATGTAGACTCCCTACTGTTTGTCCCTATAAAAGAAGGCCTGTTGAGCAATAAAGTGTGTAATTTGTCCCAATACTATGAGTCGTCTAGTTATAGGGACAGGGAGCTGCAAAGAGCAAATAATCACTTAGAGCACTCCTTGAACCAGAAGAAGGGAGCCCTTGATGGAGGTACCGAGTTGCAGTACAGAGCTCAGTCACAATATATATTATATAGATTTACACACACACACACACACACACACACACACACACACACACACACACTTTTTGTCCAGGAAGCCCAAAAACCTCCCAAGACACACTGCAGCAATGACCGAGAGTAAGGACTCCATCTTTTACAGGGAGTAAGAACAAAAATGGTTGAGGAGATTCAAGTCCAAAATAGGATGGCATTCGTAGTCTTTTTTTTGGGAACCATGAAAAGAATGGAAGGAACAGGTACCAAAACTTGCATATCTGTCAGGAAAGATATTGTGTCTAAGAATAGACAACTCCGTACTGGATTACAAAGAATTTTGGACATGAAAAAATGACCGGGAGGAAGATACTTTAAGTCTATGTGGTACCCTTCCAAAATAACCTGCAAAGCCCACTGATCTGTCACAGAAAGATCCTAAATGCTGTGAAAAAGTTGGCAACAACCTCCTATTGCTTGAGGCAGACCAGACCTCTGAGAGTCATGCAGAGATAGACTTCTCTGACGGGGGCTTCTGAGCTGGCTTCTTGCCTGTCCATGCCTGTTAGGGTTTTGGAGTAAAGTGCTTCTGAGCCACTGTACTAGTAGATGTCCTGTAAGCATACCCATGCTGGTGTGGGTAAAGAAAACCTTGCATATTACAGGGAAAGAAGGAACAATTACAAGTAACCTGAAGCAATAAAGCACTCTTACATTCAGTGGGATGCCTAATAACCTTCCCCAGCTTTGGGACCAACAACTGCTTGTCCACAAATGGGAGAGATAATATAGACATCTTGGTCAGCCGACCAAATCTTTAGCCATAAGATATGGCACACGGCAAACAAAAAAGCTAAGGCCTTCCCATAAATCTGGTGGTATTCAAAGTCCACTTTTACTGATGTAACACTGCTCAGCCAGAGCAGAAGGGAGGTGCCCAGGTAGACTGCAGAGAGGGACAATCTTCAATTAAGATAAGGGAAAAAGCTGAAAAGCTTGTCAAGGGGGGCAGGGCTTTCATTGTTCTCATAGGAAGAAGATTGTCCCCTGCTGTCATCTGTCTAGTCTATGGACTGCATTCCACATCTGAGAAGAGATTGCTTACACTAGGTAAAAGGGGCGGGAGGGGGAAACTTTGCTTGTGAATATCTCTCAAACCATAAAGGTTTGAGAGATAAGACATATCGTTCTTCATGTTTTTTTAATGCCTACAAAATAAAATAAAGATAAAATGAAGTATCACTTTCCCTTTAAAAACTCAAATTTTATTTACTCAATTTTAAAACAATGTTATTTTAAAAAACATGCGATCAATGACTACATATCCTGCCATTGGTCCTAAGAACACCAATTGTTAAAGGGTATGAGGAACCGTTGATGTATTGATTAGCAACTGTACTTGCTGGCACACTCAATTATCAATGTCATTAAGTGATGTTCAATCTCCTACCTAACAGTGGATGTTATGTATGCTTTTTATTGGGATAGTTGTGTAATCCAACACAATTCTTTCACCATGTATTTGAATTTCTGTATTGATCTCATTTATACAAATGTTAAATATCACATTCTATTGCAGAAACCATCAAATCTGTCTCTTTTGCTTTAAAATGATATTTAGAATAATTTTTTTTTTAACTTGGAGTCTCCCATACACATATTTCATACGGGAAACTTCTTTAGTTATTTCTTGAAAAACAATTGATCTTCCGCACACGCTTTCCATACACGGAACACCATAATACTATTCCAAAATTAAAGCTTTATCACAACTCTTCCCTAAAGGCTATCATACATTTGTTCTATCCGATAGATTATAACTCGAATTTCCAAAATCAAAACTGTTAACTTAATTTCGCTAACATCCTATCTACATACCTGGGAACTTTCAAGATGAGCTGACCCTGAGATCTTTGAAATATTAACTCTTAAAGCTTCCCATAATGTAGATTTTATGCAATATGTGCCTGCTTGCTCTAACACAGAGGTGCTCCGGTCCGTGTGCGAGGGACCTTTAACATGCTACAGTTTGGATAACTCACTACCTGAACACAAACAAAACAAGCAGGACATCTCCCACTGTCTTTCTGGTACTAATGGCACCAGTTTAGAGGCTAAGGAAACGTTTAATTGGGGAAATTCATATAGTAGGTGACACACACCTCTCTCACCCTGAGAATTTGTCCCTGATACCCTGAGATTTGGGTCAAATCCCTGAGAGTTCCCAGGTATGCCTATCTAGCTATCTATAGGAGCTTTCACAGTTGGTCTCTCATGTCGAAATAACGTGACCAATAATCACATTGTAGTTCGAAGATCAAGGGTCTATCTCACTCAATATTAGTCACGTCACTTCCCCAAAGACTCGCAACCTATCTAGCTATCTATAGGAGCTTACACCGTTGATCTCTCATTTTGAAATAACACGACCAATAATCACATTATAATTCGGAGATCAAGGGTCTTATCTCACTTTCCATTTGGTATAATTCCTCATTTTTTAGTGTGCTATATAGATGCTAATTTTTAAATAAAGTTCTAATATCTCTCTGTTACAACTCATTAACAACGCGTAATGAGTTTCACCGGACATCAGAGGCAGTATAGACAAAAAACTGTGAATACAGAGTTCTATATATACCCACACTAGCGTTAGTCCACTATTCAAATTTCAAATACTCACTTTTAATTGGTCATGTTTATTACGGGTCGCTACTGAGATCACAATTGATATGATACAACCACAAGGCAGATATAGGCTTTTTCACGCAAACTGCCTTTTAGAGAGAACTCCTTTCTTTTTTTTTTAAACCCTTTTATGTTCATATAGAGGAATCTTTTAAAACTAACACGTTATAGTCACTATTTCAAAATTTACTCTAACTATAACTCATTTAGTATATCCAAGACTTATTTTTATCAATATGTTATATCGAATCACATTTGTAAATCAAAAATAAATGTATTTCATAAGGGGATTTTACATCTAAATTGCTCGTTTAACCCTTTATCTGCCATTATTATGAATTGGCAAATACTTTCAATTTCTTTCTTTAGAAAAGGACAATCATAATTACCTTTTCTGTTGTTGATAGATTTATTCAATAAAGGGTTTATATGTAAACCCTTCATTTAACCCTTGATCTCCCATTACTTTCAATCGATAAATCCATTTGGCTTCTTTTTTCAAAAGAAGGCGATCTAAATTTCCTTTTCTGTTATTTAGAGTTACTTTCTGTATGCCTATAAATGACATTACTGAGGGATCTGAATTGTAACAGTTCTGTACGTGTCTTGCAACAGAGGTATCTCAGCTATTACATACATCGCCTATGTGTTCTAATACTCTCCTTCTAAATTCTCTGGTTGTTTTCCCAACGTAGATTTTGTTGCATATGCACTGCATTAAATATACGTTACCTGAAGTCTTACAATTAATAAAATCTCTAATTTTATATTTTTGATCTTCTACTTCAAAGGTATTTACTTTTTTAAAATTATCACAAGCATATTAGCCAAGTACCTTCATTTGATTTTTTATAATGACTGTGCACAATATGGTCTTTAATGTTCGCACTTCTTCTAAAAGTTATTTTAGGGGTTGGACTTATTACTTCTGCCAGATCACTGTCAAGTTGTAAATAATGCCAATGTTTGGATAAAATGTTCTTTATATCTTGACTTTAAATGTTCCATTCAATCAGAAAATGGTTCTGAACTGGCCTCATATGAAACCTTGCCCAAAGGAAAATCTGAATGGTTGAAGTTAAAACTCCCAGGAACTTTATGAAATCCTGTGCAGAGTTGGCTGGTAGAGACCTGAACAGCCTTACAATTTTCAAGGCCCTGATTATCCTTTCTTCCTAAAGGGAGGCTGTTGCTGCCCTAGAGTCCAGGAATTAAATTAGGATCTGAGATGGGCTTAGCTGGGTCTTCTCAAGATTAATAAGCTATTACAAATCCTGAAGATGACTTACTGCCTTCTGGGTATGTAATTCCGATATCTCCTTTGACCCTGCCACAACAACCAGATCATCCAGATATGGAATGCTAGTGATGCCCTGTTTACTGCAGTTCTAAAGTAGTTGCTAGAACCTTGGTGAATACTCTTGGGGCTGAGGATAAGCCAGATAGGAGGGCACTGAACTGGAAATGCTGCTCTCTTAGGGTACATCTGAGAAATCTGTGATGACAGGATATGCATCTTGAAAATCGATAGATGTCAATAAATCCCTCGGACGAATAACCTTGATAGCCGAGAGGGCAGTTTCCATCTTAAAATGCTTAATTTGAAATAACTTGTTGCAGTATTTCAAGTCCAAGTCAGCCCTGAACCCTCCTGAAGATTTCTTCACCAAAAACAAGATGGAAAAAATACCCAAAACAGCTCTCTGACTGAGGGACTTGGTTCAGCTACACTTTTCTGAACTGTCAAACTGATCTCATCAACTCTGCTGTTTCACAGGGTTCGATGGATTGCTGACCTTTTGAATATACTTTTTCTCTGGATCCATCTGAACTCCAGTGAAAACCCCACCTCCAACACCTGACAAACCCATCTGTCCTGCTATGACAGCAAGTCCCAGGCCTCTATAAATTGTTCCAGGTGACCCTCTACCTGGAATGGAGGCATCCATCTTATCTATGTTGAAAGATCCATATTCCTCAATGATCTCTCCTTCCTCTTCTTCAGATGAATAATCTCATACAATATCCTGCACACTGACTGTGTCCTCCAGTTCCATTCCTTTGCAATGCTTTGCATTGTGTTGGATACCCCTCTTGTCACTCAAAGGGTTAAACATACCACCATGATCTCATTAGGATGTAGAGGTCATTTTGACCCTCTTCTATCTCACTAAGTGATCCCCTTATTCAAACTTTATTATAGCCAAAACTCCTTTTCTTTTAAATCTTAATGAAATTATTATTAACAGCCCCACCCAGTGCTCAGATGGTATTTTTTTCCTCTTGCCCTTTAAGGGAGATAGTCTTTGGCTACATCGCTCCATAAAATGTGATAGTAATAGACCCACCTCAGTGTGACAGTCTGACCTTTAACAACATTTGAACAAAGATCTCCCACCAGGTGTTGCCCTTAACTCAGGAGGAAAAGATATACAATGCATTGATCTGTGATAAAACTTTATTGTTTCTTGAGCATATCTCAAGCTAATTTTGTGCGGGAAGGTTAGGTATGTTCCTGAGAACAGGAGTGTTATTGTTGATGTTTTGACCTGCCTTCACTCAAAACACACATACTCACACGTCCAAATGGATTCTTTCATAAAGATGCCACTGGAAGCTGAGTTGACCAGCAAAAGATTTCTTGAGGACCTACAGAAGCTCAGGAAGAGTCGTAGATGTCTGGTCAAGCCATCAGTTACTTCTTCCTGGACAGAGGGTATCGGAGGAAGAATGGGATGGATTGGGGGTGGTCAATGAAGAAAGTTTGCTTTCAGTGTTTTGGATGTGTGAGGATGAATGAGTTTGTGAGGATAAGTTAGACAGGTCTGCTCTAAAGATAGCTGCTTCTAGCGACATATTTAACCCTTTGAGTGGCAGAGGTGTATCCAACACGTTGCTCTGTGACGTCTGCACGCCTGCGCTGTCAGTCCCAGCCTGCTCTAGGAGGCATTGCTAGGTGCCGTTCGGCTCCAAAAGGGACTGACAGAGCAGGCATGCAGACGTCACTATGAAAAGATATCTGCGCTGTTTCCTGCCTGTCAGTCCGGGAGCAGTGTATAATTCTCATAACGCAGTAATAATTCTGTTGACCAGTGCTACTGAGCAGCTAGTCGCCAGATAGGTCATTATTTGGGGCCATGTTTGTAAGGGGTGGTAGTTATGCTTGAATTATACAAATAAGAAGGATGTACTAATTATTCTAATTGAATAAATATTTATTATAATTGAACAGTATTTTTGGGAGGCCAATCCTCACAATTGATTCACAGTGGCTTTTAGGATTTTCTGCCCATATTGAGATAAAAGGGGGTTACAATGGAGGTGAACCATGTTCCCGAAATAAAACAGCTACATAATTTCACTGATCCACTTCATATACTCTTTCTTCAGGCTGCCTATATATTTGCTATAATGACATCAACATTTATGCTACAGATTTGACTATTCTCAAAAACAATGTTTCGGTGCCATCTAGTGGACTATTTTGATATTTCTACATATAATACATGCTGTTGCAAAGTTACATAGTTAATTAGGTTGAAAAAAAAAGACACAAATCTATCAAGTTTAACCCTTCTCCAGAAAATGAGAGCTACAAAACTGTTGTTACATACCAGCCAACATTTCACATATGAAAAAAGGCACTCTCACAGTTTCTGCCATCTTCCCATAACCAGGAGGGTGCAATGTCAGGCCCTCCAGTTGTTGCCAGACTATAACTCCCATAATCCCTGGCCAGCCATAGATATGATGGGATTTGTAGTCCTACAGCAGCTGGATGGACATAGATTGCCCACCCCTACCATATTAGCTTACACAGAAAGCTGGGAGCTGGAGTCTGCATTAGAAATAACAAAGCACTGCTTGCCAAACATGACAATAAGTACCAGTATTCAGTGCTTGACACCATTTTTAAAAGGTACAAAATGTGTTAGAATATACAGTTATGCAAAAAATGTACTGTACCTGCTAAAAAGACACAGCCTGAGAATTATTTGTTGCTTTTCCTGTTTGTAGAGAGAGTTCAGCTAATCCTTATAAACTACAGTAAGAATTAACCCTTTGAGTGCCAGAGGGGTATGGAAAGCATTGCAAAGCAATGCATTCCACACCCCTCTGGCACTGAAAGCCCTCTGGCACTGAAAGGATTAAGATCAAGCTTTAGTGACCTACAGCCCTCCTTCTGATGTTGTTTAACTACCGCTTCCATCATCTTCAGCCAGTTGAGAATGATGGGCATTGTAGTCCAGGGCCACTGGTGTCACATACCAGTTATCGACTTACTGCATGGTCTTGCAGTACCGTTATATGCTTCTTCCAGCTATACAGACTGATGTATTAAAAGTGGAACAATTATGGAACAAACCAACTGCACCATGGGGGAAGAATCACATTTAAAAAGGCATGTTAACCCCCATGAATTCTAGTGGTCGCCACGCTAGTATTTAAGGAAGGCCCCATTTAACTCAACGAGAATTTGTATCCATTTACAAATGGTGCAGCTGGTCTGCTCCATAATTTCTCCATTTCTGTTAATATGCTCCCTGCAGCTGGTCTGCTCCATAATTTCTCCATTTCTGTTAATATGCTCCCTGAAGTCCTATGGAAAGGCTAATGAATAGGAAGGATTGAATAAACTTTTACCTGGTCTCACCTACTTACTAAAAGGTTAAGTTGCAGTCAGATGAAATCAGTGAAAAGATAATTTCAAAAAAGGCAAACAACTCACCCAAGCACAATGTCAAGAGAAGCCCTAGTATGGTTAAGTGCACACTGCATTATGGGAGCTCGATTATCCTATACTTGTCCGAGTCTCATTGCTCAGTGAAACAGCCTTTATTCACTGCTATGAAACACACAAGTGTGTTAACCCTTTGAGTGCCAGAGGGGTATCCAACACATTGTGAAGTAATTTGTTGGATACTTCTCTGGTAATCAAAAGGTTAAAAGCCCCATTGAAAGTGCATCTATCATGTTTTACTATGCCTACTACAATTGGCACGGATTAGTAAAAAGCCCAGGCTGCACTGAGTAATCACAAAGCTGCTCATATCAGCCTGCCGGGGAAGAGTGCGCTAGAGCACAAAAAGGAAGTCTGCGGCCACATTCTACAGGGTTGGGTGCAGTTTCCCCATTTATAAATGTGTTGGAGCCTTCTCTACCATGCCAGAGGTTACAATCCTCCTTTAATTATAGGGATTTACAGATTTTTTTTACCCTCTCCCATACCCCATGACGCAGATGGTTTACTCCACAACTGCACCGCTTTACCTTGATGGCAAAGGCAGCTAAATGGGGATCTATCTCTCAATTCCCATAAAAGTTGGGTAACTATGTAAGTTAGAAACCTTAATAAAAATTGTACGTAGGGTACATAACTATGCATAAAACTGAAAAATCAAGTTATGACATTTCCAAACCCTGAAGGCTGTGCTTGGCTGCACTGTAACCCAGAATGTAAACTGCCACATTTACTGATAAGTGCAATTACATATTCTGTTGAATAGTACAGGTAGAAGGCAGACAATAGAAGGTGTAAGTAACCTTTTACACCCCGGCTGTTGAAGACTACAACTCCCATGGGCATGGTGGGAGTTGCAGTCTCCAACAGCTGGAATGCCCACTATTGACTACCCCTAGGTTATAGTATGCTATAAAAACACATATATGAATAAAAGCACTCACCAACATTGTGGTATTATGCAGACTTACTCAACATAGCACTAACTCTCACAGGCGAAGGTAAACACTTGAGACATCTCTACTGATGTTCAAATATCTTTGTAGTCTCTACCAAGGTCAAAACATGGATGCTGCCCTCGTTTCACAGAGCTCCAAGGCATTGAGTGTACCTACAAGGAGTATGAATACAATGAAAAGCTTAGCCCATTAAGGACCCATGATGGTCCAGGACTGTCATGGCTTGTTTTCACTTAAGGACCGATGACGGTCCTGGAGCGTCATGGAATTCTGGGCCCCCGTGCGGCTTCACACTGTTCGGGGGGTCCAGAACCCGATTCTGAAGAAAAAAAAAAAAAAAAAAAAGGTCCCTGGTCCTTAAGTGACCGCACTGTGCGTGCGTGGCCGGTCCTTAAGGGGTTAAAGGGATGGTAATGTTTCACAAAAAAAGCAGCTCCAATTAATCTTCATAGTATTTGGGCCAAGGAGAGTGTTATTTCAGTACTGTCTGAGTTGTAGTTCAAGAGCAATTGAATGATACAGTATCCCCCTCCCACCCCTTCTACTGATGTAACACTGCTCACTTAAGAGAAGCAAGATGAATTACAGCAAGGGACAATCTTCAATAAGCATAAGGAAAAACCTATCAAGTGGGGCAGGGTTTCCCTTATGCTCACAGTAAGAAGATTATCCCTCACTGCGATCTGTCTGGTCAAGGGACCAGATTCCACATCTGAGGGGAGGCGGCTTACACTAGGTAAAAGGGGCGGGAGGGGGACACTGTATCATTCAATTACTCTTGAACTACAACTCTGACAGTATTGAAATAACATTCTCCATGGCCCAAATACTATGAAGATTAATCAGAGCTGCATTTTTGTGAAACATCACTATCATTTTATAGGGGCATTATCTCCCCTATACAAGTTTACTTAATTGCCATCCTGATCTATCGCTAAACTTTAATCATTTTTTTTTTTTGTCACGTTCCAACTAGCTTACATGAAGGAATCCTCCATCATCAAAGGAGGTTGGAACTCGACAACAGAAGAAGATTGACAGACTGTGGTGCAGAACTGTAACCGCAGTCTGTCCGGAAGTAAAAGCACAGCAGATTTTTAATAATGTAAATTTCCAAAAGAGTATGCATTAAAAAAACAAAACAAACAACACATATCAAAGCTTAGCGTTATATCAGGATGGCAATTAGGTAAACTTGTATGAGGTAATAATGCCCCTTTAAGTGCACTCAATGTGCCAAGCCGACACCACTGTAAGCCTATTTAGAAGCACAGAAAACACTGGCAACGGGTGAAGGGTGAGGCTCACAGGGGAACATACATGTCAGGAGGCACACAGGAGTACGGTGTACTTTTTTGAGATTTTATAATTTCTGCAGCAAGCAATAACATCTGCTACACATGTAAACATAGAAAAATAATGCTGGGATCAAAACTATGACCATTAACTGAGAGGATGGAAAACAGCATCAATAGGGGTCAAATAAGCTCTATACGTTTCTAGATCTAAATTTGACCTTTTCATCTGGGGTAATACTTGTATTACTTGAGTTAAAGAACACCTAATATTAAAGCGCCACTTTCCTTACTGTAATTCAGAAAATTCAAATGACCGCTATGAATTTTGCCCTTGCAACCTGGTTCAAAAGATAACGTCTTCAATCAGCCCTATGTCAAGCTGATGGAGGCAGACATGACAGGTGCTGGAGGTCTTCTCAATCAAAATCTAGCAGAGTACTAGTCTACTTAAAGGGTAGTAATACTTCGTTTTAACTTTATTTTATTTTGTAGGCATTAAAAAAACATGAAGAATGATATGTCTTATCTCTCAAACCTTTATGGTTTAAGAGATATTCACAAGCAAAGTCTCCCCCTCCCGCCCCTTTTTCCTAGTGTAAGCCATCTCTTCTCAGATGTGAATCTGGTTGTAAGACCAGACAGATAACAGCAGGGGACAATCTTCTTACAATGAAAACAATGAAAGCCCTTCCCCGCTTGACAAGTTTTTCAGCTTTTTCCCTTATCTTAATTGAAGACTGTCCCTCTCTGCAGTCTTCCTGGGCACCTCCCTTCTGATCTGACTGAACAGGGGGGGGGGGGATACTTTGCTTGTGAATATCTCTTAAACCATAAAGGTTTGAGAGATAAGACTTATATCATTCTTCATGTTTTTTTTAATGCCTACAAAATAAAATAAAGATAAAACGAAGTATTACTATCCCTTTAACCCTTAAAGGATCAGAGGTATGCACAACACATTACAATGCAATGCACTGCCCATCCCTCTTATCCATAAAGGGTTCAGATTAATGTGTAGTGAGTAGTTTCTTCTAGCAAAGGGATAGGCAACATGAAGTCCAGCAGCTGCTGCTAGACTACAACTGCCATCATTTCCCACCAACCAACATGAGGGGAGTATTAGTCCGGCAGTAGGTGGAAGGCCTCAAGTTACGTAACCCTGTTTTACCAGCTGTCATACCCACCTCCATGGACAAAACCAGGAGGCTTTAAAAGAGCAGGAAACTTTTTTTAATGAAAAAATATACATTGTAGGGATTTTCCTATTGAGTAAAACAAGGGTACTCCCACTGCTTAGAGATTTATATTTCCAGAGTTATTACAGTTTAAACCCATGGTTTTTGTTTTTTTTACATTAGCAGTGCCCTCTAGTGGTCAAATCTAGATTAGATTTCCTGTTAGATTCTAATGGAGAGGAAAGTCAGAAACATACAATTCTCCATAGAATGTGATAGAAACTGCCTGTCACTTCCTGTCAGTTAGAACTATCAGGAAGTAAACACAGTAAAGTCACTTCCTGATTATTTAAACTGCTATAATTTTTTAATAAAACATCTGACAGCGATGGGAGTGACCTTGTTTTATTCAGCAGGAAATGCTCTGCAAAATATGTTTTCATAAAAAAAGTTTACTGCTCCTTTAAGAGGTTTTCCTATGAACCAATCAAAATTAATGACAGCCATTAGAATTTTCTGCCCATAGTAAGGTAAATGCCAGCATCTGTCATGTAATTATTAGGATGTGTTTATTCTCCTTTGAATAGTAACAGTTATAACTGGCATACATTGTCATCTTCTACATTTCTCAGTGTGGCACGTACTTTATTTGTGTAGGCCCTACGAGGGTCGAACTTCCTTTGGGATCAGCACTGGAGAGGAACACGGAGGTACGAGTGCTTTTATGGACATGTTGTTTGTTTTGTTCCACGCCTGTGATAGTTCCCCAACCCAATACACGATGAAGCCAGAGTTAAGCAGTCATAATATCTAAAGCAGCAGACACTCATATTGGAGGCCAATCAAGGATTCCTTGATAAAGGCTTTTTGCCAAACAGAGTCAGATCACATGTCATTGAAAAACTCTGTGTCTTCAGGACTGCTATGATGGATTGAAGTTCCCTTCCCAACCTGTAAAATCACTGGAGAAGTGACAATGGAGGATTACTAGATAGTATTCAGAAAGTACATAACATGTACAGTAAAATACGCTATACTTTTTCATCTTTACTCATTCTGTTCACACTTATGTTCCTGACCGTAAGCTCACTGCATTTGTTTCCAAAGATTGTTCTGGTCAGCACACCAAATACAATGTTACACTCTCCCTGCAGCACTGAAGGCTCTGTGTGCCACTTTGTTTACACTGTATATTTTTTTACATTGTATCACTATACCTACTTTCTTGTTCCCTGACCGAAAGCTCTCTGCCAACAGATCTAGGAAGCTCATTGGTCATGGATCCAAGTGTGAAAATAATTGTTGAAGATGAAATTGGTTAATATGAAATAACAAAACAATAAAAATTATAGGAAATCTATTCTTTTAATATAAACGTGAATAATACACTATGAGGATTTGTGTTTTATTGTAAAGTCTACATATTTTATCAAGAGAAAATCATACTTAGATTTTGAGATACATGCTTACTTAAACCTTTGAGTGCCCGAGAGGTATCTAACGCATTGCAATGAGTTGGATACCCCTCTGTCGTTCATGGGGTTAAAGGGGAAGTAACTCTGCCTAATAATAACCCTCCACAGGCACATACAGTTCCCTTACTATGGCCAAAAAATCCTAGAGGCCCCTTTGATTTTTTTCATGCCTCCTTGATTCCAAAGATAACATCTTTAATCTGGCCTGGATGTCACGTACATGGAGGAAGACATGACAGTTGCTGGCAGTTTTTTCTAACTGAATCGGGCAGACTGCAAGAGCTTACTTATTCTGTAAGAAGCAGATGGGTGTGCAACGCATTGTAAAGCAATGCTTAAAGACCCTCTCTCTTCCTTAAAGGGAATATGATTACCATGTGAAATGAGAGGAGTTCATCTCTTGTGATACCTGCTAGCAACTGTCATGTCCGTCTCCATGGACAAGACATACGGGGCTGATTGAACATGTTATGTCTTTGTTCAGGAACAAGGAAAAAATAATAGGGGCCATTAGGATTTTTCCTGCCCACAGTAAGGTAAGTGGGGGTTTATAATTAGACGGTGTTACTTCCCCTATAAGCATACACTTGAGTGGCCGGTTGGCAGGAGTATAATTTATGCATCACCTTTTGGCAATATTGCACTATAAGCTTTATGTGTCTCTGTTTTTCATATTAATAGGAATTTGCAACAAGAGTATCTGTAGAGAAAACAGAACCTGTATGTTGTGAATAAGTCTAGTTCAAATCCTTCTTTGTTACACGAGCTAATCTGGGATCCATGATGTATCTTTCATATATAGGAGATTTGCTCTCACCAAAGGTGGTGCTGTATTTCACACGGGAGGCTGTCAGCATCATATCTGGTAATCCAACCACTGTAGTCTTCAGGAAAGAATTCCAGTCTTGATCACATTACAGTTATCTACTTAGGGATTCCACCAATGGTGCATAGTACTCCATCAACAGCTCAATAAACCTGCAGCAGCTTTCCTGTCCCTTGTTTATCATTGCACGGACAGTCAACCTGACCTTTTCGTTCATTGTCTCAGAAGACTCAATTTTACTTTGTTCTTCTAAGCTAATGATCTTCTCAGAATAGAGGGTGTCCAAGATGATCCCAATGTCAGGCCTGGCCTTGATGATTTTTGCGAAGTTCTTCCTTAAGAATTCTGCAAATAGAAATACAATACTCTAATATTAACAACTTCTCTAGAAATCAAATGATTAAAGTGGGTCTGTCACCTTAAGATAGATTTACTTAATCTTAAAGACACTTTAAAACAGTCTACATGTTGTACTAGTCATCTATTTGGAATTTAAATAGTTTGGGGGAAATTAACCTTTATTTATTAATGACACTTGTTTATGTGCTGGCGGAATATTGCCACACTGTGCTATTAATGACATAGGCAGAGCCCACACACTGCGATATGAATCATATAGGCGGAGCCCACACACTGTGCTATGAATTATATAGGCGGAGCCCACACACTGCACTATGAATGATATAGGAGGAGTCCACACACACTGTAGTATGAATGATATAGCAAAAGCCCACACACTATGCTATGAATGATATAGGAGGAGCCCACGCACTGTGCTATGAATGATTTAGGCAGAGACCACGCACTGTGCTATGAATGATATAGGCAGAGACCACGCACTGTGCTATGAATGATATAGGCGGAGACCACGCACTGTGCTATGAATGATATAGGCAGAGATCACGCACTGTGCTATGAATGATATAGGCGGAGACCACGTACTGTACTATGAATGATATAGGAGAAGCCCATGCACTGTACTATAAATGATATAGGCGGAGCCCATGCACTGCGATATGAATGATATAGGCGAAGCCCACACACTGTGCTATGAATGATATAGGCGGAGCCCACACACTGTGCTATGAATGATATAGGCAGAGCCCACACACTTGGGGACATTTATAACACACCCATTGATAACCTTGTCCTTGTACAGAACAAATGAAGATACTAACATATTATGCATGTAATTAGCATACTGTGCCATCACCAACTATGGATTTTACAGAAAATGACTAATACAACACAGGCAGATTTAAATTCTCTGTAAAATAAACTCAAATACATCCATAAAATATTACAATAAGGGTGCGCTACTTAACTAGAAATGACAATACAATTATATATTTAAAAAGCTGTAAGAAGATATATTGTTTCCCTCACCTAAGAAACATAAAAAACAAACAAAAAATATAAATATCCGAGCGCTATCACTCGATATTAAATATTATTAATGGATGTCCAGGCAGGATAACTGTACAAACTCCAAACAAATGTCTTAAGGTAGAAGAACACAGGAAACTGTATTGCAGGACCAATAAAAAAAGATATGCACGCTTCCTCAGAATTAAGCTAATACGTGAGTATATCCAGCCAAAAAACTTAGTCAGAATGTAAGATGTTGAGTACATAGACTTTTATTGGGAGTGATGTTAAACTGATAATATTATTAATTGATGCTTCTTTTCAGTCACCTTTAAGAAGTGGAGTTTGTCATTCCCTTTAATTGTTTGGAGGTCTTTTAGGTTTTTAAAGATGGTGGTTACATAGTATTGTTTGTTGTACTGCTATGAAAAAGGAAACTGTTTTCCGAAACGTGTCTATATAGTATTGAGCAGTAATATTTGACACATTCATTTGCTACTTTAGGAGGAAATAAATTTAGAAAGAGGATATTTTCTATCAAGTGCTTAAAGTACATATTATTGACAAACATAAAAAGATTGTGAAGATTTTATAAGCTGATAAGAAGATCTGTTGTGGTGGCAGCACAGCCAAAGTTACAGCTACATATATTCTTTTCTGTTTTTTCCCCTTTCCTGTTGCGAAGAAAATGAATTAAGTCTTCTTAAAGTAAGTGTGCACACTAATTCAAGTGAACATTTGACCCCAATTGAAGACGGCAATGGTGAGTACACTGTGACTGATCCATATTTTTAAACATCAAGTGCTGTGAAATAGAGTGGTTGCTTATGATATCTGACTGAATTTACACTAAAGTCTTGGGAAAAATAAACTATGCATACAACCAAGTGAAGAGAGGTACCGGTAGTCAGTGTGTGGGGGTTGATATAAGAGATCTCCTGAAGAAGTGACCTTCAACCACATTTGGCACAAACAGAATTATTAATGTACAGATCCATGTATCACATTAACCTTTAAAAATCTTGGTGGTACTTCAAAGGATTGACTGTGGTGAATTGTAATCAAGGATCAATTGTAAACGCAACAGTGGATGGTTAAAGGATATTTGAGATTGACTCTTCTCCTCACTTAATAATAGAGTACTCTTTTATATTGATTTTTATTGTTTCAAGTCCTCTCCATTTTTGAAAAATAGACTGTAATTGTACAATTTGATTGTCAAGAACGGGTGTTGTGTATGGGCCCCACAGGACACCACCACTATCTTTGACATTACGACCTGTCTTCTGTATGGATATGTATCTCGTTTCCTTCTGATTTTGTTTTGAAGTGCGAGTATTTTTTATATTCCACTATCTTACATTCTGACTACGTTTTTTGGCTGGATATACTCACGTATTGGCTTAATTCTGAGGAAGCGTGTATATCTTTTTTTATTGGTCCTGCAACACAGTTCCCTGTGTTTTTCTACTATAATACATTTTTCTGGATTTTGCAGTTATCCTGCGTGGACATCCATTAATAATAAATAACATTGAGTGATAGATAGCGCTTGGATTTTTATATTTTTTTGTTTAAAATGCATCTATGGTTGACAGATGCACTTTATAGATGGAAATATCGGTTATGTTTCTATGTCACCTATAGTGCACTTGGTTTGCTCCAAAACTGCTCATTTTTTTGTGATTTCAGCCCTGCGTGCATTAACCCTTTGAGCGCCAGAGGGGTATGCAATGCATTGCAAAGAAACGCGTTGCATACCCCTCTGGCACTCAAAGGATTAAACAGTATGAGGGTATTAAATGGGTAAGAAAGAATCACAGTGAGATTCTAATATTTCTTGCTATGCTACATCTCACTTGTTCAAAGCTAGAGAGATCCATCCTGTTAATAGAACACCAACACCTACAGATAAAATGTGTTCTTGAGACATAAAAGTGTACTGGCTCTCTGAATGATACAGAGATCTCCAAAACAATGCATCTCTATCTATAAGGATCCCTCTCTAGCAAGCAGGAAGTTATAAACTTGTCTCCTGGAGATACTTCCCTTTTCTGCATTACGAACCAAGGTTGAGAAAACCAGATTTAGAAAGGTTTCCTGGGTTTGTGAAGACATCCTTAAAGGGACAGTAATGTCCCATAAAAACATTTTATAGTTTTGTAGATGAGAAGACGATAAGCTGAATGGCACAAATCCTATCTCTCAAACTGCTATGGTTTGAGAGATATAGGAATTGAAAGTTCCCCCCTCCCTCCCCTTCTCCTGACGTCAGCATCTAGCTGACAGCAGGAGATCCTGGTCCGGGGACCAGCTTGCGGCATTGCAGCAGAGCCGAAATAGTGTTATTGCAAAATAATTACTTCATTGGACATGTCTACAAAGTGTGCTTGCTAACCAGGCACACTTTTTAGACCTGTCCAATGAAGTAATTCTTTTGCAATAACATGATTTCAGAGTCGCACGACTCAAATCTCCTGCTGTTAGCTTTACAGCTCAGATCAGGAGAAGGGGAGAGAGGGGGAAACTTTCAATACCTATATCTCTCAAACCATAGCGGTGTGAGAGATAGTGTTTGTGCCATTTAGCTTATTTTCTTCTTCTCTACAAAACTATAAAAAGTTTTTAATCTAACATTACTGTCCCTTTAACCCCTTGAAGATGAGGAGTGAGCAAAGAATTGCATCTGGTCCTCAAAGGGTTAAAGGGATAGTAATACTTAAAATGTAAAAACATATGAAGTAGGTTTTATCCACCTGAGTAAAACAAGAGTACTCCCACTGCTGAGAGGTTTTTCATTCAAAAGTTATTACAGATCAAAGTTGCATTTTTTTTTAAATGTTCAACTGACCAGAGCTGCCCATAGGATGGACATACTACGCCTAAAAAATTCAAGTTTGAGCTGTAATGACTTTTGAATGAAAAACCTCTCAGCAGTGGGAGTACTCTTGTTTTACTCAGGTGGATACACCCTACAGCATATGTTTTTACATTTTAAAGTATTACTATCCCTGTTACGGATACATGTGGACATTTCTCTCAAATGTTTCTATGTGTGGGAGCTGCAGAGTTCATTAGCGCCTGATGAATCGTAACATTCCACAGTTTTGTTTGCTGCAATGCATGTTGGGAGTGTTACAGGAAGACTTTATTCACATTTAAACGAGAACTAACTCATCCCACCAATAACCCCCTCCCTCACTTACCTTACTATGGCCAGAAAAACCTAAAATTCCCAGTGAATTTACCTCATTGTTCATGAGAGAACATACTCCATCACACCTGGATGTCACCTCTGTGGTGGCAGACATGACTGTTGCTAGCAGCACCACAGGATCTCAAATACTGCTCATTGGTAATCTTAAACCTTTAAGCACCAATGGGGTGTGCAATACACTTTTCAATGAGTGGAGAAGGGTGTCCAATCGTAGGCTACATGATCAGACAGCCATAAGTGCAAGGGCAACATTTTTTTTTAATTGATAACAATGGTGAATTACAGTCTAATTAGGTATAAAAATGTTTTTGTTTCGTTTTTTAATCGTAGGCAGGCCGCATTTGGCCCAGGGGTCGCAAGCTGAACACCCCCGCTTTAAAGGGTTAAGTAGGCTCATGCATACTGCTTGCTTCAGTTTGAAAAATCTGCCAGCAATGGTCATTTCCGTCTCCATGGATATATCATGGACAAAGGTACAAGGGCAAATAGGGCCATTAGGATTTTCTGGCTATAGAAGGCATTAATTCTCCTTTAGCTTATCACATGGTATGATAAAAAGAGTAGATTGCCAGACAAAGTCAAGAGACAGGCAGCTACAGGAGGATAAAACAGGAAATTACCCACCTTTAGCGTCCACTGGTAATTCAGCACCCATGTTTCTGGCAGATTTTCCCTAAACAGCAATGAATAAAATAAAGAGATATCAGTTAACACTCTGAAACAGTGTTTATGACTGCAAAAGGTGATCATCCCTATATATTAAACAGAGACCTAACACCTCCTAATAATAACGTCCTACCATTTAGCTTACTAGGGACAGGAAATTCTATTGGCATATCAATCAACCTATCAGTTGATTGCAGGACCACAGGACCTCACACTATGGTCAGTGCACACAGAAATGGTAATATTAAGTAGAATCATGTACTCTGCCTGCTGGAGTTTGAAAAACATGTCAGCAACTCTCATGTCCACCTCCATGAACGGATGAAGATGTCATCTTGTGAACAAAGGAAGAGCAAAATTCATAGACGCCCATTAAGATTTTCTGTCAATAGTAAGGTAAATGAGGGTAATTATTAGGTGGTGTTCATTCTCCTTCACTTGGATTAAAGCAGCACCAATGCAAAAATGCAGGAACAGGAATAAAAGGGGATTTTTGTGCGCTTACCAATAAATCCTTTTTTCTAAGTGTGGAACACAGGAACCATGGGGAGAATTTCCCTCCAGGAGCACAATTTGATGTTTATCAAATGCGAAATAAACAGAAGTGTAACAAGACAGGGGATCCCCTGAACAGAGAATACAAGAGCACCCCTCTGCCTGAGAGGAACACCAGAGGTTTTTCTCCCAGGAAGGGGGTCCTGTGTTCCACATGGATTAAGAAAAAAGGGTTTATCAGTAAGTACAGAAAAATCACGTTTTCTCTTACTTCCTATGTGGAAAACAGAAATCATGGGTATATAACAAAGAATCGCCAATGTTCCATTGAGGAAAAGAGAAAAGCCCCTCAAAACACAGACCAGGTCCAGCAAAAATGAGCTGGTACAACATAAACCTTTCAGTGTCAATGGACACCAACACTACAAGCCAAAGAACAAGAACCATTATGGTACTGGTCCAAAAGGAATCAGGAAGAACACCTACACAGGTACTAAAGTCTGGGGGACCTTCCTTCTAAATCTGGTTTCAGCTGAAGCCAACACATTAACATAAGAGTGGGTGGCAAAGGTGTGAAAGGACAACCACGTCGCCAGCTTACTTAGCAAGGGACAATAAACAGAATATCAGATTTCTGAAAAGGGTGAGTCTGATGAGCATAGTACTTTAAAGGTTTAGTAATGTCCAAGTATAATGTGATTTTATATTGTAGGTATTAAAAAAAATTATGTGGCGCAAGTCCCGTCTCTCAAATCTTTATAGTTTGAGAGATATAACATTTTTAATTCCCCCCCCCTTGAGCTGACGTCAGCTGTACAGGACTGACGCAGCCAGAACTTGGCAATCAGAGCGACGTGAGCCTGCTCAATTCTGATTTTCCTCAGCACCCTGGAAATCAGGGTAACAGGATGAAACATATATGCCAGAGGAAAATTCCATGGAATGATCATCGCATTTACCACAAGAGCTTGAGGTTTCCAGGACCTGGCACAGAACTGAGGACTCTTGTGATTCAGCAGAGAAGCCATTAGGTCCACCGTATGGAGCCCCCACAGACGAACTATGGAGTCGAACATGCTCGGACTGAGCTCCCAAATGCTGGACGCTGGTGACTGAGCAAGACTGCCACAACACAGTCTACCTCTAGAGTGTGAATGGCAGATAGAGCCAGCACCTGAGCCTCCACCCGTGTGAGGGTCATCTGAATCTTGGCCCACACAGATACACTCCTGGTCCCTCTTTAACCACTTGATGTAAGCAACTGCCATCACATTGTCCAACTGGATCTGCACTGGGGATGCCAAGAGGGACTGAGACCAAATTCCACAGAGACAGGTGAATTGCCCGAAGCTCTAGAACATTTATAGACAGAACGCTCTCCTTCCTGGTTCAAAGACCCAGCAGAATCTGATGATACAAGTAGGGTCCCAACATGTTAGGATGGCATCCGTTATGACTGCAACCCAACTCAGAATAACCAGTGGCCATCCCAAGGTCAGATGCGGCCTCTGAAGCCACCAGTGGTGGTCTGCTTTCGTCCTGTTGGACAGAGACATACCACAGGAAAGGAGTAGTTTTCGTCTGCACCAATTCCTTAGAATTTCCAGTTGTAGCTCCTGCATGCAAAATTGAGCAAAAGGGTCTGCTTCCAGAGCAAAGACCAGGTAGCTTAGCACCTATCTAGGGAAAAGGAACTAAAATAGGTAGCCTTCTATACCTCAAGAATTTCTAAGACAGCCCAAACAAGCCCCTCAGGGGAGGAGAAGGGGGTCTTCCTCATAAGAATCCTCAATGACGAATCTAAGTAATTTGCTTCAGTTTCCCTTTCCTCAGTAGAGGATTCACCCTCAAAAACATCACCGAAGCATCTCTTGGGGGTGAAGTGTCCCATGGACCAAAAATCTAAGACCCCCTTGATAGACGAGGGTATATAACGGAGGAAAATATAACATGTAGGCTCCTGTTCAAAAGGTGAGCAAGGGCCACAGATCAAGAGGGGCAGAGAGTACTGGAAAACTTCCTAGGAACCTCAATATAGCATGGAAACAATGGGATAAAGGTGTTGGGGGGGTCCCTACTGGGCTCCAGTAATGACGATTACCAACCCCCTTATGTCCATTTACTGTCTGTGAAACAACACTGAGGCAAGATAAGTCCCAGAGTACAGCTCTATCATCCCAACCTTATGGCCACCCTGCATGCCTCTTCTTAAAAGCACTAAGACCCAAGAAAAAAATTAAAGGTTATACAAAAGAAATAATAGATATCAAAAACTGGAAAAATGCATGAAATAAGTATAAAAACAGTACTACCAACAAGAGACTGTACTCCAGAGAGAATAAGGATCCCCACAGACCAACAGTGAAGGGGTTAAAACCCACTAGTGCCAGAATAGGAAAGTATAATTGCTAGCCACTATATGGGAATGCTGCTTCTAAACAAGACAACAATGGAGTGCCCCACAGGCTACTAAACCACATCAAAATGTGTCTGCCAGGAAAGAAAAAGAATTACTCACAAGATCTGTGCACTCACTTCAGTCTTCAGACTCCCATTATCTTTAGAGAAGCTCCATAGAAGCGGAGAGGAAAATGGGCTATAAACATCAGCCATCTTCCACAGAACCAGACCTAGAAGTTCTGTGCACTGGTTAATCCTTAAAAACGAAGCCAGGAATAGGAGTCTTCCTAATGGGAGACAAAAGAGCTATGTCTTAAAAGGCCACTGTTCTAACTGACTTATCTGGGTGGGATGAAGTAGTGCAGGATGGAAGTCTCCATCTCAGAGAGCTCGTTTTACATGTGCCCGGAACTTCAACCTATGGCTCCTGTATGCCACATCGGAAGTAAGAGGAAAAATTGACTGCCTGTTACTATGTGTAAAATAAAGGGGGGGGGGTGAGTGTGAGGGAGTGTTAAAGTTTACATCACTTGATCTTTGACAGTACTTACTATACAGAATATTACATTTACTGTTAGCCTGGGATTTTCTTTTTTACTTGGCAGTTTAAGACAAACCAGATGGTGAGAAGTACAAGGAAACAGGCTTCCCTACCTATGATCTAGCAGGGATATCCTGAAAACATTAGGTATTGGTGCATCCCTTGTACAATGAACTAGAAACTTGTATTTCATTAATTGTTCCTTTAAGTAAATAATATTTCCCTTAATTTGATTTTAATTAATGTGTAACTGACCCTTTATAAATACCATCTGTTAATTTTGTTTGTGCCACTTGTAATCAGTGACAAGTGCTAAATCTGTTAATTTATTATTATGAGTACCTCTACATGCATAGTGTTTTGTGTTTTGGTCAGTTGCAGGTGATAAATATATCAATTCCCTCCTGCACTCCAATTCTTATTGATGGCTACACTGTATGACCAAAAGTATGTGGACACGGGACCATCACACCTATATGAGGTTATTGGACATCCCATTCCAAAATCATGGGCATTAATATGGAGTTGTCCCATTCTTTGTGGCTACAGCAGTCTCCACCCTTTTAGGAAGACTTTCTACAAGATTTTGGAGTGTGTCTGCGAGAATTTGTGCTCATTCAGCCAAAAGAAAATTTGTCAGGTCAGGCATTGATGTTGGACAAGAAGGCCTAGCTCGCAACTGGCGTTCCAACTCATCCAAAAGGTGTTCAGTGGGGTTAAAGGGACAGTAATGTCCCAGAAAAAATATTTATCATTTTGTAGTGCTTAAAAAGTTGATCGAAAAGCAAAAAACCATATCTCTCAAACTGCTATGGTTTGAGAGATATTCACTGTCAAAATTTGACGTTTACTGCTGTCAGATGTAAAGCTGACAGCAGGAGATCCATGTCAGCTGACACAAGGAGGATCTTCAGCACAGCCGCAACCGCGTTATTTAAAACAAATTACTTTACTGGAATGGTCTACAAAGTGTGCTTGCAAACCAAGCACACTCTGTAGACCTTTCCAATGAAGTAATTCTTTTTTAATAACAAGATTGCGGCTCTGCTGCAAAGCCGCCAGTTGGTCCCTGGACAGAATTCCCCTGCAGTCAGCACAGAGCTGACGTCAGGGAAAGGGGAGGGAGGGGGGAACTTTGACAGTGAATATCTCCCAAACCATAGAGGTTTGAGAGAGAGGGTTTTTTGCAATTAGTTCAACTTTTTAAGCACTACCAAATTATAAATATTTTTTCTGGGACACTACTGTCCCTTTAAGACCAAGGCTCTGTGCAGGCCACTCAAGTTCCTCCCCATCAAACTTGTAAAACCATTTATTTATGGACCTTGCTTTGTGTACAGGGGCAGTCATGTTGGAATAGGAAAGAATACAAATTGTCTAAAATATCTTTGTATGCTGTAACAGTAACATTACTCTTCACTGAAACTAAGGGGCCTAGCCCAAACCCTGAAAAATAGCCCCACACCATTATCCCTTCTCCACCAAACTTTACAGGAGGCACTATGCATTTCGGTAGGTAGCGTTTTCCTGGCATCCACCAAACCCAGATTCAGCCATCAGCTCTGCTGCAGAGCCGCCCGATGATAGTAAGACCGGATTTCCCTTCAGTCAGCTATAACGCTGACTTCGGTGAAAGGAGAGGGAGGGGGGGAACTTTAGGAGAGATTATCTCTCAAACCATAAAGATTTGAGAGATGACACTGGGGGCAATTCATTTCTTTTTAACATGACTGCAATATAGGGATTAGTAATTTTTAAGTATTACAGTCCTTTTAAAGTGACTGAGCTCTTCAGTATTATGACCCATTCTACTGCCAGTGTTTGTCGATGGAGATGGACATTGTTTCATTGTATCTCATGTTTCTACACTATTGTGTCTTCCCCCACCCATTGACCCTTTGTCAAGATGTGTATTTCCATTGTACTATTGTCCTCCAGTTATGTATAAAAATGTCCTTTTTTTTTCAAATAAAGATCAGTTCTTGTTTTACCCCTACACTGGTGTTGCTTGGTGCTTAGGGTAGACTGCTGTATCCAGAGTACTTTTCACCCTACACTGAGTCATGGCTAAGTGACTGGGTGAATGGAGCGGTGATCCTGGTTCCTGGCTGGTGGAGTTCCTGAGTGTTGTCCTAGGCTATGGAAGCACAGTTTTGGCAGAACTACTCAGTCTGGGTATCTGTCACAGTGTCCACATACTTTTGGTCATATAGTGTATATGAAATGTTGGCAACAAGTTACACCTGTATGAACTGCACTTTAGAACTAAACTATCCAATGAACGTTAATATGACAGAAAATTCAACATGGAGTTGTATGCAGCAAACAAGGAGGAGCAATTTTGGGATGATCAGCTGCAGTATAGGGAACAAATACAAAATTTCCCAAATTCCCTTTGATTTAAATGGAGCGTTAACCTCCTTAAATGCTAGAGAGGTTTACAACACATTGCAAATCAAAGCATTGGAGTCCTCTAGTATTAAAAGGCATAAAGCTCCATTTATAGCAATGGAAATGTGCAGTTGAGTTGCTCCAGAATTGCTCTTCTTCTTTCTACATATGGCCTTTAAAGTGGGACTGTTACTTTGTAACAAATAGGTGATTTTGAAAGAGCTTTCAAAAATACCTATATTTATGTTAGACAATTTTATTTAAAACAATAGCTTAAAATGCAGTTGTGCTCAAAACTTTGCATACCCTTGGAGAACTGGTAATAAATGTACCATTTTTAAAGAAAACACGAGTGAGCAGGCAAAACACATTTCTTTTATTTCTTATGGGATTCATATTCATCTGTAGGTTATAACCGAATGGCACAATCATAAAACAAAACATGGCAACAAATAAAAAAATGAAATGACCCCTGTTCAAAAGTCTGCATACCCTTAGTTCTTATTACTGTGTATTGCCCTCTTCACCATCAATGACAGCATGTAGTCTTTTGTAATAGTTGTCTATGTAGTCCCGAATTCTTGCAGGTGGTATAGCTGCCCATTCGTCTTTGCAAAATGCCTCCAGGTCATGCAAAGTCTTTGGTCATCTTGCATGAACCGCACGTTTGAGATCTCCCCAGATTGGCTTGATGATATTAAGGTCAGGAGACTGATAGCCACTCCAGAACCTTCACTTTTTCTGTTGTAACCACTGAAGGGTCAACCTGGCCTTGTGCTTAGGGTCATTGTCATGCTGGTAAGTCCAAGAGCATCCCATGCACAGCTTTCATGCAGAAGAATGCAAACTGTCTGCCAGTATTTTCTGATAACATGCTGCATTCATCTTGCCATCAATTTTCACAAGATTCCCCTTGCCTTTGGAGCTCACACACCCCAAAAACATCAGTTAGCCACCACCATGCTTCACAAAGGGGATATATTCTTTTCACTATAGGCCTTGTTGACTCTTCTCCAAAAATAGAGCTTATGGTTGTGACCATAAAGCTCTGTTTTGTTCTTGTCACTCCAAATGTCAGTGTGCCAGAAGCTGTGAGGCGTGTCAAGGTTTTGTTGGGCATATTGTAACTGGGCTTTTTTGTGGCATTGGCACAGTAAAGGCTTCCTTCTGGCAGCTTGGCCATGCAGCTCATTTTTGTTCAAGTATCGTCATATTGTGCTCCTTGAAACAACCATACCATCTTTTTCCAGACCAGCCTGTATTTCTCCTGAGGTTACCTGTGTGTTTTTCTTTGTATCCTGAACAATTGTTCTGGCAGTTGTGGCTGAAATCTTTCTTGGTCTACCTGACCTTGGCTTGGTATCAAGAGATCCCCACATTTTTGACTTCTTAATAAGTGACTGAACAGTACTGACTGGCATTTTCAAGGCTTTGGATATCTTTTTATATCCTTTTCCATCTTTATAAAGTTCCATTACATTGTTACGCAGGTCTTTTGACAGTTCTTTTCTGCTCCCCATTGCTCAGTATATAGCCTGCTCAGTGCCTCCACGTGAGAGCTAACAAACTCATTGACTATTTATACACAGACACTAATTGCAATTTAAAAAGCCACAGGTGTGGGAAATTAACCTTTAATTGCCATTTTAACCTGTGTGTGTCATCTGTAACAAGGGCAGACATTCAAGGGTATGTAAGCTTTTGATCAAGGTCATCTGTGTGATTTCTGTTATCATTATGGTTTAAAAATGAGTCAAACAACTATGTGATAATAAATGACTTCATATAATCACTATCCTTAAATAAAATAATTTTTTTGCATGATCAGTTATATTTTCAAAATTTCACAATTTCTGCCAGGGTATGCAAACTTTTGAGCACAAATGTATATAGCTTTAGTCATTTGTCAGTGCAAATCTGCCAGGCATGCCAGCTAGACATGCCAGCCAGACACTAACATTCCACAGTGTTCTACAATGCCAACCATCACTTCCTAAAATTCCACATTGCTCTATATTCCCAGCCACCACTTCCTATCTGCCAGATACCAACATTACACAGTGCCTTACATTCCCAGCACCACTTCCTGCTGGTGTGATACTAACATGAAAATCACCAATTTTTTTTTTTGTAAACAAAGTAACAGTTCCAATTTAATCACTCCCATTGACCATGATTTATCAAATACTTACTTCTGGTTTCATTCCCTCTGCCCCTTTGAGGATCTCTTTGAATATGGTGATATTAATACTGGGATCTGTAAGTAAGAGCACAATGTATACTTTTTATTGTATGTATGGAAGTGTTATAGGAGTCATGAACAAAAGAAGAGAGAAGTAATTCTGGCTCAAACCAGTAAACCACAGGATAAAATATAAATCATTGATTTACAGTGGGTTGTTTAACTCCTCTAACATTCAAGGGATAAAAAGGCACAGTTTAAATAAACGGTTATTTTAGCAGTTTTTAATTTATTCGCTATGGTTCAGAATTGAGCCTTTTTTTGTTCATAAACCTATAGAATAGGATTAGTAGATTGAGAAACTGACAGCCTCACAAGACCCAATCCACTGACCTGAAATGTTAGTAGTGGAGCCAGCATTACCAGTGTCTTCTCCCCTCGAGCTCTGTAAGATCAAAAGAAGGAATATGATCCTGCAAGAGCATACATTTACAAAGAGCCAATCAAATGGGTATGAAATACTTGTATCCCTATGAGTGCCAGAGAGGTATCAAATGCATAGAATGTTGGCTCTCAAAGGGTTAAAATGCTGCCATCACTAGTACGGTCTGTAGAGAATGTGTCATAAACGCAAGATCTCCACAGACAGCAATAGCACTACCTCTTCACATAAAATGCAATCTTCTCACAAAAATTCAAGTTTGCACTGTAACAGCTTTTGAACAAATCATCTCCTAGCACTGCAGGTACCTTTATTTCTAACAAGGAAATATCATAATATATACAGCAGTGGTGTCCAAACTTTTTTCTCAAGGGTCAGACTGAGAAAAGCATAGTTAACGGAGGGCCACGGATTATTAAATAAGGTAACGACATTATGGTCAAGAATGAACAGTGAGAGTTTAAAGGGATAGTAATACTTAAAATGTAAAAAAGATATGTAGTAGGGTTTATCCCCCTGAGTAAAACAAGGTACTCTCACTGCTGCAAGGTGTTTTATTCAAAAGTTATTACAGCTCAAAGTTTAATTTTTTAGGTGCAATATCACAGTGGCCTGAAATTGTACAGTGGTGCTGTTTCTACACCATCCTATGGACAGTTCTGGTCCCAGGACCATAAATCTTCATACAATGGTGTAGCAACAGCACCACTGTATAATTTCAGGCCACTGTGATATTGCACCTAAAAATTAATCTTTGACCTGTAATAACTTTTGAATAAAACACCTTTCAGTAGTGGGAGTACCCTTGTTTTACTCAGGGGGATAAACCCTACAACATATTTTTTTATTTAAGTATTACTATACCTTTAAGCCAACTATTAAAAGCCATCTATAATTAGACTAATAAACTATTTTGATACATTTATTTACATACTAGGTATCAAATGTCTTTCACTGCTAAAGATTTATAGACTTTACATGAAGGACTGGATTCGCCATTCCCAAGGGCAGCAAATGGACCCCAGGTCCTAGTTTTATCATAAGTTTTTACTAATACTGTATACTGTAGGTCATTTTTATTATTCATTTAAGTGAACCAAGATCTACTCTTGATATACTGATCCCACAAGAAGAGGATCTTATAGGGTTGTTTATAAACTATTTAGTCTTCTGACCCACAGATGATGTGCTAGGCATACTTATATATATTATATATATATACACATCACTAAATTCTCATTGAATCCCAAGACCAAAGTGTTCAAATTCAGAAGAATGTTTATGGGTCCAAACTTCCAAAGAGCAAAGCATCCTAATTACAGTAACATGTTTATAGGTCAATTATTTCTAGGGTTAAAGTGCACTATTAGCAGTGATGTGTTTGTGTGTGTCAGTCCATCCCATGACCAAAGTGTACTATTGGCAGTGAATGGTTTATGGGCCAGTCTTTCCCAGCACCAATGTGTACTAATGGCAGTGATGTGTTTATAGGCCAGACCTTTCCAGCACCAAAGTGTTCTAATTGCATTGAGCTTATTATGGGCCAGTCCTTCCCAAAACTAAAGTGTAATAATGTCAGTAATGTGTTTATGGACCAGTTCTTCCCAACAGAACCACAGTGTACTAACGGCAGTGATGTGTTTATGGGCCAGTCCTTCTCAACAGCCCCACAGTGTATTAATGCCAGTGATGTGTTTTTGGGCCAGTCCTTCCCAGCATAAAAGTGTTCTAATAGCAGTGACATGTTTATGGGCCAGTCCTTCTCAGCACCACCACAGTGTACTAATGGCAGTGATGTGTTTATGGGCCAGTCCTTCTCAGCATCAAAGTGTACTAATGGCAGTGATGTGTTTATGGACCAGTCCTTCTCAGCAACAAAGTGTACGAATGGCAGTGATGTGTTTATGGACCAGTCCTTCCCAGCACCACCACAGTGTACTAATGGCAGTGATGTGTTTATGGACCAGTCCTTCTCAGCAACAAAGTGTACGAATGGCAGCGATGTGTTTATGGACCAGTCCTTCCCAGCACCACCACAGTGTACTAATGGCAGTGATGTGTTTATGGACCAGTCCTTCTCAGCAACAAAGTGTACGAATGGCAGCGATGTGTTTATGGACCAGTCCTTTCCTGGAGCACCACAGTATACTAATGACAGTGATGTGTTTATGGGCCAGTCCTTCCCAGCATCAAAGTTTACTAATGGCAGTGATGTGTTAATGGGCCAGTCCTTCCCAGCACCACCACAGTGTACTAATGGCAGTGATGTGTTTATGGACCAGTCCTTCTCAGCAACAAAGTGTACGAATGGCAGTGATGTGTTAATGGGCCAGTCCTTCCCAGCGTAAAAGTGTTACAAGGATGTATACAGGTTATTGTAACTGACAATACCTGTCCACAGATTGCTGCAGCAACAGTGCCAGCATAGAGTTTCTGACCATGGAGGCATTGCCCCCAAAAAGAAATGGAATAATGTGTTGGAATAACTTTTGAATAACATATTTTGCAGTGCAAGCACTCTTGTTTTACTCAGATAAACCCTGCAATGCAGATTTTGCCACATTATGCAAGAATACTCAGACGTTGTTTTCTACAATTCACCAAATACCTTAGCAGAATGTTTTTTAAGAAGAGCCAAAACTTCTGGCACAGCTGTAAATATCTCTTCAGAGTATGCATCGTACATGGACTGTGTCTGTGTTATACATTCTGTAACAGAATCATGCAGACATACAATATGCAAGTGTTAACACATTAAAGATCCCTGTCAGGAATGTAAAAAGATCAATAGTAAAATGCACCTTATATGTACTCCAGTAAAAAGTTTAAGTGAAATAGTACCTACAGCCAACAGGACCCATTATTCAGAAAGCTAAATATATGCATCTCTGAATCAAACCAACTTCACCATGGGATTGACATGAAAATCCTTCATATACCCATAGCCTTAAATGGGGCTTTTACTTCCTTGAATGCTACTGAGGCCTTCAATACATAGCAATACAAAGCATTGCAAACAAATTAAGGGGTTAACAGTCCCATTTAAATCAATAGGAATGTTAATACCCCCTCATGGTTCAGAACTGCACTACTATATGGCATCTGAGAGGTCATATTTCTAAGCACAGACAGCAGAGAGGTTGTCCAAAGTTCAGCTTTTAAAAATTGCAATTAAAGGCCAATTATCATGTTTTCCCAGTCCTGTGGGAACAGGAAGGGACAGATTTACCTTTAGGTAAAGCAGGTAACTTTCTAAAGTACATAAAGTTCCCACATTCTAGTATGCTTAAGGCCAGTGAATTTCAGTGTTCCATTCATTAGTTAGGTGACATAGCCAATACTATGAAAACATTTTTTTTTATTTAAAGTTTTGATTTTGCTTAAATTTAACTTACAAAAGCCTGGGCTGCAGCCAATTCCGTATAGACTGCAGCCCGAAGCTCTGCCTCTGCTCTCCTCCTTCCTCTGATGATGGAGGCTTCTGTCTGTAAGCTGGAGCAGTCTCATTGGCAGAGATCATTATCTAGCCAATGAGAGTGCTCCAGCTTACACACAGAAGCCTCCGTCATTGGAGGAAGGAGGAGAGCAGAGGCAACACGTCGGGCTGCAGTCTATATGGAAGTGGCTGCAGCCCAGATTTTTGTAAGTTAAATTTAAGCGAAATCAAAACTTTAAATAAAAAATAAATAACGTTTTCATCGTATTGGCTATGTCACCTAACTGTTTATGGGATGTTGTCCATAGGTGACACATCCACTTTAAGTGCAATTAGGGCTTTCTTTTCATAACACATTTATATGAATAACCCACTACTGTATTTGTTAATAATAAAGAATAAGATTAAAAAAAACAAAACAAAACAAAACAAAAAAAAAACGTTTAGCAGCTGTCCTGTGATAATTTGTCTTGCTCCAACTTTATATGGTAACACAAAGTGGTTGCAGTATGTCATGAAGTGACCTACACTTAATCCTCCCCACAGCAACAGCAATATAAGGGTTAAAGGGGAACTATCACCCCAACAAAAGTCCACCCCACCTAACTAGGTATCTATGGAAAAGCTTAACAATCAAACTGTTATGCAGAAGAAAGACCACGTTAATCAGAAATCATTCCTCAGCTGACACTGACAGCCAGGCAACAGTGCTCTAGAGGCATCTGGGCGCCTGAGCCGTCCAACACTTCCGGTACCTTAAGGTACCATGCAACACCTCCTGGAGGAGACTGAGAGTGATGGCGCAAGAGCGCAGACGTCTGTAAGCAAAGATGTCTGCTCTGCTGCCTGGCCGTCAGTGTTGGCTGAAGCAGGGTTTTTAATTAACGCTGTCTTTATTCTACACAACAGTTTGATTGTTAAGCTTATCGCTAGATGCCTAATTAGGTTGGGTGCACTGTAGTTGGTGTGATAGTTCCCCTTTAACGCCCCCATCTGTGGCCAGTTTTGTTTTATTTTAAGTGTATTCTCTGCTTCTCTCTTCCTTACTATCACAGTAAGGAAGAGAGAGACAGAGAACAGTGACAAAGGCAATGTACAGAAAACATTGCCTTTGTCATGGACTCAGCTGTAGCAGAGATCACACGTACCAGCAAAACCGGGAGAGCCTGAAACGGACTGCTGCTGTCCTGGAGCAGTCAGTTACAGGCTCCCCAGCATGATCACAGTGCACCCCGAGGCATGCTGCGATCATTTAACACATTACGTGCCAACTGTCACTGGTCATTAAGGGGTTAATTTATTTTGCCATTGGTATAGCAGCAAATAGACCATTAAAGGAAGTAACATCTAGAAATATTCTGGGATTATATATATATGCTTAAATACAGTGTACTCAGTTATAGCACCTCAGTACCAAAATCTAGTCTTACATATGTTCCATGAAGGCTCCCATTCCTGCCTTTTCCAGGGCTATCTGCCTCCCATTACCATAGCAATCTTAAAGTGGATCACCCTGAATAAAGCCCCCCTCCAATAATTAGGCATATAGGGATAAGCTTAGAAATTGTGCTATCATCGAGCATAAGTACTGCGTTATTAAGAAATCCTACTTCTTCTGAGATTGGCGGCCAGGCATCAGAGCAGATATTTTGGCTTAGAGTCATCTGCATGACTGCACTGTCCTTCCCATGCTCCTCTATTGTACCTTAAGGTAATAGAAGGGGACTGACCGTGCAGGCTCTCAGATGCCTCTAAAGCATTATGAAGGATTTCTTAATAACGCTGTACTTATGCTCGATAATAGCACTATTTCTAAGCATATCGCTATACGCCTAATTATTGGGGGGGGGGACTTTATTTAGGGTGATAATCCCGCTTTAATAGGCATCTCAGAAGTGATGGTTCTGTTGTCTGTAAATGGACTACGATGAGGTAAAACATCTTTTTAAGTTGAAGAGCTGTGAAGACGAATCTCAATAATTTAACATTTGTCCCTCATTACAAACAGCTCAAAAAAATTAACCAAATGCTGTGTGCAGGACAGAATATGAATTAAACCTTTGACTGAAAGGCAAGTTAAATTACGGCAATTTTGTTTCCATAGCCGACACATAACGCCTATATTTAGAAAGGCCATTACCTTGACTCGGTACTGCCCCTTTAAGTCTGATTCATTTCCAAGTCTCACATGAATGAGATGTTAGTAATCTCTGTAGTATCACAGGGTATGGGAACACACAGCTCTATAAATTATTACCAGAGAAGCTAGGTCGCGCTTCTGCTTTCCCATTCCAGCATTTCTTCATCAGTTCTGTGGCTTCAGGAACCATCTTCACAGCTGCCCACTTGTCAACCAGTTTCATATCGGGTCTACTTCCACCAGGTATACAGAATGTAACAACACCAGCATCCATACCTGGGATTTATTAAAAAAAGACAGTAGTGTTAATATGACAAGGCAAGTAAAGTGCAAAGTGAACTTTAGGTAGAAAGTATTTAACCCTTTTAGGACCAAAAGTATGTGAAATACTTTGCTTTACAATTTTTGCACACCCCGCAAGGGGTTAACAGACAAGACGTGCCACTTGACTCATCCACTCTGTTTCTCTATATGCCTTAAGACTTTCCAAAACGTGCAGAGGTTAGAGAAGATGCCTCATTAGTATCATTGATAAAGAAGTCACAGGATGGTCAGTATAAGCAAATTACGAGACAGAAAAAGATAAGTGGGATAAGTGGAAAGTTAGAATAATACGTTGGAACGTACCATTGTAGGGCTCCTGACCTGCTATGACCGACCATGTTAAGATACCAAAGCTGAAACACAATGAAACCAAGGGGGAATCAATGACATGCAGAAGTAACTCCAGTGAGAGAATGTTAATTGAAGTACATTGTTAGGCCTTGCTCACACAGGTGACTTAAATGCAGTGTTATCAATGCCGAGTAACATACTCCCTTCTGAAACAAACTTTCCCCAATGGTGCTATTCAAACAAAGCATTTCCCTCCCAAAACTCAGCATTCTCAAACATGGATGTGCTCATTTCTTGGCATATCCAGGTTTCGGCATGCTAATATGCACGGCAACTTATGGGCCGGCACTTAAATAATTCAGACTGGTGACATTTGAGTTTGCAGTGCTGCTTGCAGTCTCTAAGGATTGGCTGACCCTTGTGGGCCAGCCTTGTGACACACCTCAATCACACCACCCATGAAAGGGAATTAAGGACATTGGAGGAAATTAAGAATGTAACCAAGAAGCCTATGTAAAAACAAGTTTAGATGATAACTTTTACAAAGGCCTTATGTAAAAAAAATAAAATAAAAAAAACCCATATAATTATATATAAAATATAAATTGTGGCGTAATTCTGGTTCAAAACAAAAAAATAAACAAAATTCATACACATTCAAAAGGTGACCTTAAACTCTTGAATACAATAGAGGTCTCCAAAGCATTGCTTCAGGGTATTGGTGATCTTTCTAGCATCCCTTTTAAAAGAATGGAAATTTTAAGCGTCTGTGTAACGGACTGTAGGCCATTACTGGGAAACTGTACTACAGTTTGGGAAAAACTAGCTCTTCTCAGAAGACTGAATTCACTTGGCTAGAGACAGCCGGCAAGAATATCACAAGCCACCATGAGTTTAAACGTCAGCCAGCTCCTGATTGGCCATTCGGAGTTAAAGGGCCGCCATTGAATTAACATAGGGAAAAGTCGGATCCTCTCTGATTGGCCACAAGTTTAAAGGGACTGAACTGTATGCCCGGTGGATTGTCGACGAACTGCAATGCATCCGACAACCAGCGGGTGTCTCCCTATCTCAATGCTAGAAAGAATCGACATAGTGTCGAGCATTGGGTTGCTTTGGAAGTAGGCAGCCTCCTGATTGGCCAAAGCCCTGGGTGACACATTTAAAGGTCCTAGATAGAGTTAACATGGGGGAAAGTAGGCGGCCCAGGAATTGGTCTGTCAGCCGCCCGCCCAAAGGTTCCCATAGGCTGAGACGGCCATGACGATTCTGGCCAGGACTGGCCAACTGATTCTAAGCTCCTGACTGGCCAGGGGTTGAAGCGGAATATTCAAACAGTCTAAAAAGATGCTTCAACCCCCTGGCCATTGTTTAAGTTGTGTATTCAAGTTCCTCAGCCCTTTGTCTTAGTGTTTGCCCTTCCTCAGTCCCTTTGTATAAATGATTTAATCATGTCTGGCCCTTTGTATCATGTTTACACCATATGTCACTGGCCTTTGCATACTTTGTCTGGTATTATATCTTGATGTGGTTAAAGTTGTATAAAAGACCAAGAGTTGTACAATAAAGTGTGTTACTGTTTGGAACTTAATCCGTGTCCTGTCCTTTTGTCGCTGGATGGTATCAAGGGTCTCCTTTTGACCCCCATCCAAGGAAGCATCCCTGGAGAATGACTGGCAAGGTTACCTGCTTGTAGCCAACCTCAGGAGGGAGAGACCCGGCACAACGCCTAGGTCCATCCGCAGACTTAGGTATCTGTTACAGTCTGTATTTCTCCCAATGGTGCAGCAGAATTGTTCCAAAATCGATCCACTCTTCTTTTGTACAGAAGACCCTTGGGGCCTAAAACAGCTGTAATTCAGGAGCAAAGCCAACTGCACCACAGGGGACAAAGTAAAATTTCCCATATTCATACTAATTTAAATTGGAATTTTAAAGGGGTACTATCACCTGTATTAAAGTTACCTTGTTTTGAATGCTTTGTGAGCTGGAGGGGTCTCTTGCGAATGAGACCACGCCAGCTCACTTGGAGTAATCCTCCATCAACGGAGGATGGAACAAGGAGCTACTTGGGGAGGAAACAGACGAAGATTGACAGGATGCAGGCAGGTGACCCGCAGCCTGTCCTGAACCAGCTGAACTTTAACAGCCAGTATCTCGGAAAATACAGCATTATATTTAAAAAAAATAAAAAGGATTACAGATCCAGTGCAAATAAGTATTCAAATCAAGGCAACTTTAATACAGGTGATAGTGCCCCTTTAAGCTCTTGAATGCTTAGGAAGTCTCCTAAAATCTTTCAAAATCACCAAACTTGTTTTTAGATAACAGGTGTCCTAGTTTTAGGAAAAAAACTGTTTGAACCAGAAGAGGCCATAAAATCAACAAGAGTGTTATTTCCAGCCAAACACAACTGGGGCTCAATGCTATTATCACCAGTTTAAAAAAAAACAAAAAACAAAACAGGCATTGTGTTTTTTTAAGTCAAGTTTTGTTTTCCTAATACCCAAGTTGTTCAAACAAAACCAGCGGTAATTATAGGCACCGCCAGTCAAAAAAAGCCCATAAGAAACAACTAAAAACAACACGCAAGTAGCATACTATTACCTGGTCAGTATAACCGTGTGTTTTGTGGTTACATTTTCTGTCGGGAATCCTGCACCTCAGAGTTGAGGTGTAGAAGCCACAATGACTGGTTTCAAAACCATCGTTGTTCAAACAAAAGCAGTGTATAATAAAGTATACATCACGGAAATCAGACATAAAGTGCCCCCTTCAATATATTATCCCCCCTTTGAAATTACATAGTGTGTCCGCATTCAACATATTAACCCCCCCATTTGTAATTCGATATATATAGTGCTCCCATGACCTTCTTTCTCCCTCTTAATCGAACAAATATTGCACCCCTTTGACATATTAACCCTCAGTTTGAAATCTGACATATAGTGCTCCCATGACCTTCTTTCTCCAATTTAAATCAACAAATATTGCTCCCATTCGACATTGGAGAATAAACAATTTAATTTGACATGCCCTTGTTGTATATGTATTATATAATTAACCCTATGAGTACCAGAGAGGTAGCAATGCATTGCAATGAGTTTGTTACCCCTCTGGTACTTATAGGGTTAACAGGCAAGATATGCGGCTGCACACCTTGCCTGCACATGTGTAATAAATATTATTGTATTTTGTATATTGTATTTTAATTTAAAAAAAATAGTATAGAACTCAAGAGGGTCATCGGGACCCCTCCTGATACTCCTCTAGAAAAGGATAGGTGACCCAGTGAGATAGCTCAGTGGTAAATTCCCTGACTATGGAGCTTGTTCAGACCTCAAGGTTGCAGGTTCAAATCCTGGCAGGTCAGCTCAGCCCTTCATGCTTCCGAGGTTGATAAATGAGTACCATTGATTTGGTAATAATAACACCTATTATTTCAGCTGCCGATTTGGTTGATTCCGAGAGCGTGCACTGAAATTGCTTTAAGTCCCACTGGGAGAAAGGCATTATATAAATACTAGTTATTATTATTATCAATGCGGGTGACAATTGCCAGCATTTTCAATAAAGCCCATATAACATATGTTATATGGGCTTTCTTATTACGATTATTGTTACATTTATTAAAAATATACAGTTCAGACCTCGAGGGGAGCATCAGGGTCCTCCTGACACCCCCCACCAAGCATGGATCACCTATCCAGAAGGATAGGTGATCCATGGGGCAACAAGGAAGGAATCTGCTGCGCTTTCATAAATGAATCAAACATCTGGTTGGACTTCTATAATGTGGGGAACACATCTAACGCTCAACTTGATCTTTCTGTTGTCAAAAGTACACCTATTTCCTTGGACTTTGACATTTAGTGTGTTTTTTAGGTGTTAGTTTAAGGCGTAGTTGGATAAAAGCAGACAGCCCCACTTTTGTTAGTAAGTTGAAATGTGCTGTTTACTCCGGTTTTGTTTTATCGTGATTTTGCAAAAGAAAACCGGTAAAACACACGTTAGCAAAATACACGTTGCTTGTTTTTACTGTAAAGCCGGTTTTGAAGCAGGTAATAGTATCAAGCCCCAGGTGCTTAAAAAACTTAATTGCAAGTGACATCACATTAATGCCCCACGGACATCTTACCAGCATCCATCCTCACCTGTAAACATCAAACTCTTTTGTTGGCTTGTAACCCTCTGTGAAGGCTTCTGGAGGCATATAGTACACAGTTCCACAGAAGGATGTATTTGAGGAGTTGGTAGTAGATCCTACATACTTTGATAGTCCAAAATCTGCAAGCTGAAATAGAAATAAAAAAAGGTCTGTATTCAGGAAACTAAAGAGGAGGAAACCAACTGCACCATAGCGGACAACTTAAAAACTCCAATGATTCATAGTAATTTGTTGTAATGCATATCATATTAAAAACATGTTTCGTTCATATTCTTCTTTAAATTTGATTTAAAAGGTTCCCCCTCCTGGGCCTTCAATTACATCAGGCAGAGATCCCTAAGTTCCTAAAACGGTCACCTGACCGGATGGATTGCAACGAGGGACAGTACTGTGTCTTTCCAAATATGGGAAACCCTGAACCCTTGGCGATGAGGGGCAGGGTCTTCCTTATAATGAAGGAGTATTGTCCATCACTGAGATCAATTCGGTCTAGCTTTTAGCTCTTCCATGATGTAATTAAAAGGGGCGAGAGGGGGAATCTTTTAAATTTAATTTAAAGAAGAAGATGAAGGTGACACAATTTTAAAATATGTTATGCATTATAACAAATTACTACGAACCATCGTATGCAGAGTGTGTTTTTTTGGACATTACTATCTTTTTAAATGGTTATTTTAAAATGGGATCCTATCACTTAAAAACTATTTTGCTATTTCTGAAAGAGACTTCAAAAAGCCACTTCAATGTTATATTAGCAATTTATTTGTGTGACTGAATGGTTGTCACCCTGAGAATGAACCCTGTCTGTTTTCAGTGATCTCCATTGTTTCATATTTGTTCCCATTCCCTTGTTTGTGTGCCGTGACCTCTCTAATAAACACAAATATTGATCTTTTTGTCTGGCTGGATATATCGCTTAACCCTCGGTCTAAAAAGCAGTAACCCCTGTACCCCCGTCACACTGGTGGCAGCTTGTGGGATATCCAGCTTAGGTGTTCAGGGTGTCTGAGGGCAACCCTGACCACTACGTGTGCTAGTTGTGCCAGCTCAGTAGCATGGTCACTTTAGCACCCAAACAAAAAAGACACAGCCAAGGACAACAGTATGGGAACCCCTCCTGTTATTTTTGTTTTGCCTTAGAGTTAGCCTAGAGGACATGGGAGCAATTACCCTATCAGCACTGCCAGACAAAATGGGACTAGGGGTGTAGTCTGCATCCAGCACCCACTATGCCCTAGCAATGCAGTGATTTACAGCTTTACAGACTTGCCTGGATGATCCTGTACCTCAAAGCTAAGTGGTCAAACATTGAAAAACAGAGCTCCAAAGTAACCAGATCCAGAGTGAAAATTCAGAATGTGCTGAACCAGTGTTGTGTGCCACAGAATCCAAGCATGGGAGTTATATGACACAGAGAACAGATGGATAATCCAGTAAGAGACCATTGCACTACATTCTCGGCCTAAAGGAAAATCCAGTGGAGGATTACCTATTCAGAAACCAGCTACAGTGAGAAGTTTAATGGAAAAGTTAATCCACCCCAAAAGCAATGTTGGAAGTCTTTGTAGGGGTAAGTGACACTCCTGTGAGGACGGATTGTGATGGGACAGGTTCTGATTATTTATGTTGGACTGATTTAAGTGGGATGGTGTTCTGGGACGGTCTCTTAATATTGATGGCAGTAAGCTTTTGTGCTTGTGAGGAAAATGCATTGCCAAACCAGAAGATCTGCCTGTTTGAACTGTTTTGGGCCTAGTTTTTCCTGCACCCTAATCTGATGTCTTGCCCTGGGAAGTATCCTGAATCACTGGACTTTGTTTTGGAACTATCACCGCTAAAGATACAAATTATGTACTGTATATAAAAATGCTTTGTAGGCTTGATGTCTGAATCCTGTTCCTGCTTAGGTAATCCGCTTGGATGTTCTGACAGCCCGCTATGTGTGAAGCTGAGATGGTCAGTATATTCTTTTTTGCCCAATGCATGATCTTTGCGAGTTCCTTGTTGAGATTTTGGCTCCTTGTCCCTCCTTGATTTTTTAAGTACATGACCTTTATCATATTGTCAGATCTGATATGGACCGCTTTGCCTCTTAGATGTCTCTGAAAGTATCTTAGCGCATGCTCCACGGCTCGCAGCTCCAATATGTTTATGTGCAGGCTTCTTTCCCCTTTGGACCAAGTTCCCTGGGCAGTCATTGATCTTTATACTGCTCCCCATCCTCGGGGACTGGCGTCTGTGGTATTTCCCATCTTTGCTCTGCAATTGAAACTCCTTTTTGAAGATTTTTTCTTTTTGTCCACCAAAGTAGATCGTGTCGTACTCCTGTTGATAGAAGAATTCGCTGAAAGGGGTCTGGATGATTTCTGTTCCAATATCTTAGGAAGTGAGATTGGAGATGCCTCGAATGAAATCTTGCCCAAGGGATCACTTGAATGGCCGACATCATTAGTCCTAGGCATCTCATAAATATGTGAGCTGCATGGCTCTTCATTCTTCTGAATCTTGATACTCTTCTTATTATGTTTGATATTCTTTCTTCCGAGAGAGTGATCGTGCCTTCCTTCGTGTTGATCCTCATTCCTAAGTAAACCAGATCCTGGGATGGAGACAGCTGGCTCTTTTGAGGATTGATGACCCAGCCCAGATTCTGCAGATGATTTACGACTGTCTGCGTGTTTGCATAAACCTGATCTTCTGTTTGAGCTATGATCAGAAGGTCGTCCAGATAGGGAATTACATGGATTCCTTCTTCTCGGATGGGTTCTAGAGCAGCTGCCAAGATCTTTGTGAAGACCCTTGGGGCCGTGGCCAAACCAAAAGGAAGGGCTGTAAACAGAAAATGCCTGTTTTTCACAACAAACTTTAAAAATCTTTGATGATCCCTTCTGACTGGAATGTGATAGTAAGCGTCTTGCAAAGTCCACCTTCGTTAGGAAGTTGCCTGGTAACACCGATCTCATGACAGATCTTACTGATTCCATTCTGAAAGACTTCTGAATCAATAGAGTATTCAGATCCTTGAGATCCAGAATGGTCCTCCAGGAACCCGAGGCCTTGGGAACTGTAAACAAAATTGAATAAATTCCTGAATATTTCTGAATCTCTGCGACCTCCTGAATAACCTTCTTTGATAACAGATTCTTTACCTCTTGATTCCATGCTTTTTGCTTCTTTGTGCCCTTTGGGGCTCTTGACCTCTTGAAGACATGAAAACTCTGGATCTTTTTGAATGGGAGCGGATATCCCATCTCCAGAATGTTCAGAACCCAGGTGTCTGATGTTGTCCAGTTGTGATGAAATTCTAGCAAGCGACCTCCCAGTTGCTCTGGAGATGGAACCCGCTGACCTTCAGAACTCTTTTTTGAAGTGCGTCTGCCTCTTGGGATAATCCTTCCGGAATCCACCTCTAGCTTGCTGACCTGTTTGTCTCCTATGATTGAATGCTGTAGGCTGATATCTTCTGTTATCCCAAAAGGACTGAGGTCTGGATTTATATGAGGAAGACCTGGGAGAAGATGCTCTCCTTTTCCTTTCCTGTGGCAAAAAGGCACTCTTGCCCCCAGAAACCTTCTTTATCAGATCATCCAATTCTTCTCCGAAGAGCTTATTACCTCTAAAGGGGAGATTGACTAACTTATTCTTGGAAGAAGAATCTGCTCCCCAGGACTTAAGCCAAAGAGCCCGCCTGGAAGATATTGACAGGGCTGAGGACTTAGCCCCTATTTTAATGGAATCCATGGAGGCATCGCAGATGAAATTGTTAGCTTCCTTGATGGCAGATACTTCTCTAGCTAATTTAGATCTAGAGGTGCCAGATTCTATGTTTTCCTCGAGACTGGATAGCCAGATTTTAATAGCTCTAGACACGCAGGCAAGTGCCGTGGCAGTCTGAATATTACTTCCTATCAAGGAAAACTGTCTCTTAAGAGCGGATTCTAATCTCCTGTCCATAGGATCCCTAAGGGAAGAGCCATCTTCTAAAGGGATGGTAGTATGTCTGGCTAGTGTGGAAACTGCCGCATCCACCTTAAGGGGGGAAACCTAATCCTTTATCTTATCCGGCTCTACTGGATACATTTTAGAAAATCTCTTTGTGACAGCAGATCTTTTATCTATCCTACTCAATTCAGATAAAACCATTTCTGAAACAGACTGGTGAACTTGAAAACTGGGAGGGGATTTCTTGTTACCTACAAAAGCCACATCCAGAACATTTAAGTCTTTCTGTTCTTCCACTAAACCTAAGGACTTCCTGACTGACTTGACAAAGCTATCAATTTTCTCCAGAGAAAAAGCCCCAGATCCTTCTACTATCTCTCCCTCTTCCTCAGAAGAAAAGGCTGAGGATTCCATGCTATTGTCATCCTCATGATCAGCCTTAGGGGAAGAGGTACCTTCCCCAGGGTCCTCTGACGTTTCATAGGAATTACGGACTCCTGCATGGATGTGAAGGCTTCCTGTAATGAAACCTTCATCCATGATATGAAATCCTGGAATTGGTTTGGCATTTCAGACAAAGCCACCTTTTTCAAGCAATCTGGACAGAACTTGGAGCTATCTGACCCCTGCAACTTCTTGTCACAATTAGTACAGGACCTCTGTTTCTGTTTTTCTTACTTGGGGGGTGGGCAGAATCAGCTTTCTCCTTACTCCCTGACGACTTGGAAGCAGACATGCTGACTAATTAAAACTTTATTAATACATTTTAAAAGAAAAAAGTGGCTAGAAGCCTAAATCCTTACCTTGCACACCGCCATGAATCCAATATATAGCGTGTGCTCCATGCCTGAACCGCAACACCACGTTCAGCCAGATTATCCGGGATGGATAAAAAAACGTCCTCTCTCCAGTGCCTCTTGCTGGCTGACTTCCGTTGTGGCTGCACCTGCTCAGAAGCATGCGTTTCACCCTGGAACAGCACGCTGAAGAAATCCCCCAAAGTGGATGAGCGGAGTGGAGAGGAATTCGCCGCTCCTAAGCTTTAGGAAGCAGGAAGATGGCAACATAAGAATAAGGTGCTTCTGTACTCCGCAACACAGCGTGCCATACGCCCGCTGAATCGCTGCTGCACTGGACCATGCATTACACAGAAACCCCGGTAGGCTTCACAAAATACACTCCTCAGTCACGGAAGCATCCACCTCCTATCCTCCAGCTGGCTAGGACCGAAGACAACTGAAGCAAGTGGGGGGAGCCTACTATTTAATTTAGACGGTCCTACCAGCTGGAGGATAGGAGATAAAACCCATACTTCCTTGTGACGGGGAGATCACAGAAGAAAGTACCCTGATGTTCCCACCACTAGGATTGTGGCCAGGAAGCTAAACTTCTGTGGTTATGGCCCAAGACTAAAGAAAGTGGCAGGGGATAATCTCTTAGGATGCCATTCCCAACACCACTGTCAGGACTAAAAGATACAAAGAAACTGCATGCAATCCAGCACCAGGAGCAGTGGGCGGGGTGTCCACTCTTGCCTGTAGTGGGACTATGAGTAAGCTCCAGCATAAAGCTAATATGGACTGTGAGTATTATATGTAACCCCTGGCAACCTGTGCAACTTTGCTGACACATCAAGTGTCACGGGAACCAGACCAGTACCTGGGTTGTTTGGCGACCTCTACCCTACCCAGACACTTAATGATCAGGACACGGGTGGAAAAGCTCCAGTTATTCACATTAAGAGCTGACATTCACTAGAAATATGGGCACCGGGGTTTTACAGGTCGGCCGGCCGCTGATTGGTCGAACCGAGTTAAAGGGACTGCATTGCTATAACATGGGAGAAAGTAGGCCCTCCTCCCATCGGCTAGCCTTTTAAAGGGCATCAAGAGACACTGTGGACTATGTGGGCAAAGTCGGCTGCCTCCTGATTGGCTGCCGTACCAAGGACAAGTTTAAAGGGACTCCATTGGATTAACATGGGGGAATGTCGGCAGCCACCGGATTGGCCCACCTGCTTCGGTTGCTCGCGGCCCATTGGCGGAGGCTTAAAAGCGGAGGCTCCAGCTAGTCTAGTAGCCCTTTGTGTCCTTGATTGCCCCGGTCTATTGTCCCACACACAAGCCTAACCCTGGCCCTTTGTCTTACTGTGTACACACAGACATTCCCATTGTGCCCTAATCTAATCAGGCCTGACTCCTTTATTCACTGATCACAACCCCCATTATACACACACTTTCCCATTGTTGGTTTTTGGTTCCTCACTGTATAAAAATGTATGCTTTGGCATCAATAAACAGTTCTGGTTTACCCTGACACTAGTTCTGTCTGGTGATTCGGGGTACATTGCTGTAGGCTGCGGGAGCCTTTGCTGGTTGATTCTGGGAAGAAGTGATCCTTGATGGTGACACCAATGCTGGGTGTCTGCTGGTACCGTCAACCAAGAAGAGAACAGCAGACGTGTTTAGTTTTTATGTTTTATCCCTGTTTGTTTGCCTGTAATTGTTCTCCTATGTTTGTGTGCTGTGACCTCTCTAATAAATGCAATATATTATCTTTTTGTCTGGCTGGATAAATCTATTAACCCTCGGTCTACCAAGCAGTAACCCCTTTACCCATCACAATTTGTTTATAAAATTTGTGTTTAAACATTTAGGGGGTGACGTGCCAATTCCTATCTTATTCCTAGATTAACTCCCTCGCTCACTGACACTGCTCAGCAATGCATTTCCCACCTCCCCTAGCACTGATTTACTATCTTACCCTTACATTACATCCCCAATCACAAATGTATTGCCCACCAACCCTAGCACTGACTTCCTCTTATACTTACGGTACCCTCCCACTAACTGATACTGCTCAGCAATGCATCACCCACCTCCCCCCAGCACTCACTTCCTATCTTATCCCTACATTACCTCCTCACTTACTGACACTGCTCAGCAATGTATCACCCACCTCCCCCTAGAAATAACTTCCTGTCTCATCCCTACATTCGACCGCCATTCACTGACACTGCTCAGCAATACATTAACCACCTCCCCCAACACTTAATTTCTGTCTTATCCCTATCCCTTATCTCTGGTTTTCAAGCACTCATTTTAGACCATTCCAATGAAGGGATTTGGGGTAAATAACGAGATTGCGGCACTTCTCAAGCACCTCCGTGTCGGCCAACACGGATCTCCTGCTGACAGCTTTACAGCTGTCAGTAAGAGAGATCAAATTTTAAATGCCTGTATCTCTTAAACCATAGCGGTTTGAGAGATACTTTTTTTGCATTTAGCTCAGCTTTTTAAGCTCTTCTAAATGCAAAAAACTTTTTTGTGGACATTACTAACACTTTAAAGAACTGTCTTGAAAGCATGGAAGTGAAGATAACACCAGGTCTAATTTATAAACGTTTTAAACAAGTTTTTATAAATATGGAGTTACTATGAATATATTAACACCTGAAATGCTTAAGAACAACCAACACACGGAGTTAAGATTCTAGCAATAATATTGTCGCAAATCTATCGCAAACTGCGACAATTCTTTATAAATTCGCTGAGCCATTATTTTCCTTCTCCCTAACACCAATTTTCCTCAACCTCTACTAGTTGGCGTTACATGCATCAAAACTGACGTTACAGAGTTTATAAATAACAAAATGCATATAACTCCACTTTAAAAGACAGTTTACATGGTAACTCCATTTTTATAAACTTCCCCATAGTTCCTAGAAAGTCAGAATTTATTGTGGCTCCTCCCCTACTTACAGTCTGGAAACCTAGTGCATGTTTTTAACTTAGAGGTTCCCAACATACGTGTTTTAGCACATTTATGTGTCGTGATATCAGACACTCCTTTCCAATTACTTTCCTTTACCCTCTGGGTGCCAGAGAGGAATCACTTTTAGGTCCCTGACACTGAGCTCCCAGGACCTGTTTTCAGAGAGCTTTCTGTCAGGAAATATGAAAGCAGGTACAATGATAAAATGTAGAATATATTCAATGTAAAAACAATAGCATTCAGAGCACTCAGCGTGGCAGGAATAGTGTAATGTTGTATCACAAACCTGCTTTCTTGACAGAGTGACCAGAAAAAGTTGGAAACCACCGATTTAATGGATTTCAGACTTACTCACCTGAACTTCTAAGTATTTGTTTAAGAGAACATTCTGAGGTTTTAGGTCTCGATGAATAATAGGGGGATCGAGAATGTGGTGAAGATAATTCATACCCAAGGCAATTTGGTGAAGGATCTGAAGCCTCAGAGCCCACGGGACTTCTTCTTTGAGCTTTTCAAAAAGGGTGTAAATGGATCCATTATGCATGTACTCCATTATTAGACCATAGCTAAGGAGTTCACCCTCTTGTTTCTCATAAATACCAATTAGACGGAGGACATAAGTGTAGTTCGCTTTATGCATCATGTCTCTTTCCTTCTGTAGTTCCTTCAGGTTGATTCTAGAAGACAAAAGAAAATGCAGTACATGTTGGATAGCTGATGAAAGGATGGAGAACATACAAGAGCAGGGGTACACAACCTTTAGCTCTCTAGATTTTGAGGCCTACAGCTGCCATCACCCCCACCCAACAGTAGGCTAGTTGGGGATGACAGTGATGATGATGACAATTGTAGTAGGGGAATCAAATGCTGCCTAACTCTGTACTAGAAGAACATCTTCCTCTTCTTTTGCAAATAAATTTGTATGACTGCAGAATAGTCATGTTCTTTGAACCATATGCACAAAGAATAAAACAAATCTAACAAAAGGTTAATAGGTTTAAATGGAATCTTATCCCCTTGAATGTTAGAGAAGTCTACAATACATACTTTTTCAGGAAAAAACCCTACAGATATGGCAATAATTGAAATGTTCTTTTTTTAAATGCACTTTAAAGTACGCCATTGGTCACACTCTTAATGGTACTTTAAAAGATAGAAAAGGTATACCCACTACACACCACTTAATTGTGCACCAGAGCTTGATGGTGCTCAAGATACACTAAAACACCTCCCAAGAAGACGAATGTCTCTGTGTGACCGAGCTCTAAATCAGGCTGCTATGACAACTGAGCAGAACCTGTCGAACCCCCAAGACAGGAGAAGGAGCTAACATCAGGGAAAATGGCATTTTTGAGTAATTACCAATCATTCTCTTTTAGAACAAAGGAAGCATGGTGGATAAACTTTTCTTCTTCTAGGAGGCAGGGCACTTGAATACAGAGTTCTCTTTTGATGGAGAATCTCTCCCAGCTCAACACTACAGTTTCAAAGTATGGCCAAGACAGAAGAGAAGTAGGGCAGAAAACCCAAAGAACAACCCAACCCGGAACTCTAACAACATGTTTTACTCCAGGATGGATGTCCTGTAGTCCACAAGGACTAAGAGAAAAGGATTTATGGAAAGTATATAAAAGTCAAATTTTATTTTTAGCCCATTGTGGAACCATGATTATATATGAAAGCTCGCCCACCAGGATTTCAGGGAGACAGACAAACCTATCAAAATGTGAACTAGTTTCAACAAAGACAAACCAGAAAGAAGCGTTAACTTTGGGTGTTATTGGACACCGACACACACAACCAAGTTTAAAGGGATAGTAACACTTAACACAGAGTAAAATATATATTGTAAGGTTTATTCTCCTGAGTACAGCAAGGGTATTCTCACTGCTGAAAGGTGATTTCTTCAAAAGTTATAGCAGCTTAAATCTGAATTTATTAGGTGCAATATCTCAATGGCCTACAGATTTACAGTGGTGCTTTTGCTACATCATCCTATGGACAGCTCTGGTCATTTGACCATAATCTTCCATAGTATGATGTAGCAACAGCGCCACTGTAAAACTGTAGGCCATTGAGATATTGCACCTAAAAAAATTCAGATTTGAGCTGCTATAACTTTTGAAGAAATCATCTCTCAGCAGTGAGAATACGCTTGTTGTACTAAGGAGGGTAAAACTTACAATACAAATTTTACTACATGTTAAGGGTCACTGTCCCTTTAAAGTAACTGTAAACCTTCTATTTGACTTTGCATATTTTGCAAGTACATAATATGTTATGTTAGGCTGCTTAACGTCCCCACCCCCCTTCACCTTTTTTTATACTTTGTCCCTGACAGTGCACTCCCTCTGTTTCCAGATAAAGTTTTCTGTTAGAGACTGTAAAAGAAGGGACAGTGGTACATTGCAACATTATCCCTGCAACAGAAAAGAGTACTTTCAGTGTATTAAATAGAATGTACATAAAGAACTGCCTGCTGCCGAATTAGTGTTACACTGTTTCACAATCCCTTCTCTCTATAAACATTTGACTTTATGGATACTGCACTTTCAGAATGTGTAAAGTCAGAAAAGAAAGTTTACTTTTGCTTTTATACTTTAAAATGAATTTAGGGGAAGCAAACATGAAACATTACTTTCTCATCAAGCTTGATACAACTTTCTCCTCCCCAAACCAGCATAATTGCTGTGGTTTTGGAGAGACTGCATATATGAGAAAAGAAGAAGCTCTGAATCACTTCTGTGATGGGAAAGGGAAGTAGTTGGAGCAGGAAATAGCCTGCAGAACTTTGCCTACATAGTAACATAGTTGACGATGTTGAAAAAAAGACATGATTCCATCAAGTCTAGCCCATGCCAAAGCACCCCTGTTGCCAAAAATCAATTTAAGCCATTTCCAATTAAGCCCCAAGTGGGTAAAAAAATCTTTTCCTGACTCCAAATGGCAGTCAGATAATTCCCAGAATTGACAACCTATCTGTATTGAAGCCATCTGTTCTCAGTATTGTTCTGTGCGAGATAGGTATCCATTGCTTTTTTGAAAGCAGTTATAGTATCTGCAAGCGCAACATCCTGTGTCACATAATTACCTTGCTTTACTGCCCTTGCTGTAAACAATCCCTACCTTTGCCAAAAGAGTCTTTCCTCTAGTCTTAATGGATGACCTCTCTTTCACAGCTCAGCTCTTTGCATAAATAAAAATCAAAATACTAATACAATAAAATGGTCTAACTACTATCCTATCTGACCAAACTGTGGTAGGTCAGAACAAACTGGAGTAAAAACGAAAAGGAAGTGAATATTATCCAGCTAAAATAAAACTAAGGAGGTGGTAATGATCAAATTCTTTATTACAAATAATAAACAATGTATATAAATGGTGACAATTAATAGATATAGCTATACAATACAAAAATTGGATTATAATAAATGACACATAGATCTACTATGGATCAGATGGATAATGATACAAAGTTACCTCTCCCATCTATATGTAAAAAAGTCTCTGAGTATGATCCTGAATATAATAAAAGCTAGAATAATGGTCCCACTGGATGAAAGTAATAAATTCTAAAGGCCTTGAATGTAAATGTGGGCAGAGGCATATATGAATGGCTATGGCGTATCAGTGTTAGCAGGCAGGATTCATATGTAAATAAGAAATCTCCCCCTGTTTCTCAGTTGGAATGCCACAAACCTCTGCTAATGTCCTCCAAGTGATGTATGTTGATGACATTAACCGGACCAGTAATATATTGTCAAGCAGTCAGCTGTATGTATATCGGTTTTCCAGTGGGTTCTGTTATAAGTCTGTTGGATCTGCTCAATGCCGTTGTGTATATATAACAGGCAGGCCTTTATTAGTGGACTGATGTAAATATGTTCACCTTAATTCTCAGACAGGTAAGAGAGGTATATATTGCCTGAATAGACAAAATAGGATACAATAATGCAATGATCTCTAACATGTTTCATGCTGATACTCAGCACTTCCTCAGGGAATAAACTCAATGAAGTCCGACTCCTACCTAGGAAAGTTCTTCAGTTAAACATAGCAAAAATTGATATTCCTGACTGCTGTATCATGAACCTCAACATAGGTAAGTGCTTCTGTTACACACAGTAAATACAGATACACCGGACTGCTATGATGGACTCCTTCCTAGGTAAGTGCTTCTATTACTCACAGTAATTATATAGATACACCTGACTGCTGTATGATGGACTCCTACCTAGGTAAGTTCTTCTGTTACATACAGTAATTATATAGATACACCTGACTGCTGTATGATGGCCTCCTACATAGGTAAGTTCTTCTATTATACAAAGTAATTACATAGATATACTTGACTGCTGTATGATGGACTCCTACCTAGGGAAGTCCTTCTGTTACACACAGTAATTATATAGATACACCTGACTGCTGTATGATGGACTTCTACCTAGGTAAGTGCTTCTGTTATACACAGTAATTATATAGATACACCTGACTTCTATGATGGACTCCTACCTAGGTAAGTGCTTATGTTATGTAGTAATCATATAGATATACCTGACTGCTGTGTGATGGACTCATATCTAGGTAAGTCCTTCTGTTACAATAATTATATATAGATACACACAACTGAGGTATCAAGGACGAATTTCCTATGTAAATCCTTTTAAACAAACTGAGACATAGTTTAACAGTATAGGGATCCAACACATTCAAATACAATTATGTTGTATTTATAATTTATCCCCTATTTAGAAGGGGATAATTATGCCCAGCAGCATCAGAAAAGAAGAAATTGGAGAAGAACGGCGTAATGAATACCTGCAGATGCAATTGCAGGAAAAAAAAGTCAAGGAGAGGAAGGCAAGTGGGGTGTTAAACTGAAAGACTCAGGGGGTGAAAGAGGCATAAGAGAGATGCTAGGTGGTGGAAAGAAAGGAAAGGAATATCCAAGATGGAGACTTACAAGAGGAAGGATCTGAGGGGTATAGGGCTTAGCAATGTTCTGGATGGAATTACATAACTCCTTGGATGCTAGAGAGATTTCAGGTTGTAGAGCTCTCTAGCATCCAAGGGGTTAAACATTAAAGTGTGTTTGTTTGAGAGGCACTCTGGCACTAAGGGTTAAGGAAATGCAGAGCAAGCCATTTACCTCTTCACCCCCATCGATGAATTTTCTTCCTTGTCTATCAGTGTTCAGCCTGGTGTGAACAGCATGGAAGGTTGACAGACAAGCCTGATAAGTATTCCCTTTCCCTGGTTGAGCCCCGTGAAACACTGCCTACAACAGGAAAAACACAGTCCTACCTTTGTACGAGTCACCTCTACTGACATACCTTGCACTGATTCTAGGTAGGGTTGCCACCTTTTCTTCAAAAAAATACCGGCCAAGGCATTCCCTCCATAGACTTAACATTGGAAAGAAGCCAATTTTTTACCGGCCTGCTGGTAAAATACTGGCTGGGTGGCAACCCTAATTCTAGGGCCGATTCCTGTACTTCTGTGTGTATCATAACTGCAGCAGTACAGTCTGTTCATAGCTGTAGCCAGAAACAGGCACAGAGAGGAGGTAATCAGACTACACCTAGGTAGTTAGAACACACACACAAGAGTAGTAGTACAGCAACCAGAACTAGGAGTAGTGCAACGTGTGTCAACAGAAAAGCCTTGTACAAAGAAAGGACTGTGTTTTTCTTATGAATGGGAGTGTTAAAGGAGATAATCCTTACCATTTCTCTCTGTAACTCGAGTCTGAGCTCTGATGGGAAACAAAATAAGATGTTCCTCACTTAGTATGACTGAAGGGTTGAACTGCTGGATCTCTACATTTTTAACCCTTTCAGTGCCCCTGTATATCTATGCTATGGGAGATCTTGTTGTAGGGAAGCCAGATGCAGCCTCAGAGGTCCACTGCTCGTATTTAGCCAGTGATAGGAGCAGGGGACCGGAAAGGGAACCTCCACAGGTGCTTGGTTTATTTCCAGCTGTCTGAGAGCCAGCTTCACACTTGCACTGAGCCAGTCCCAATAGCATTTAGGCACTGGCGTATTGCTTATAGTGTACAGAGTTTGGCATACAGTATATTGCATATAGCATATTGCAATTGGCATCTGAGTATGGCGTATAGAATGTCGTATTGCGTATGGAGTTTGGCATATAGAGTACAGCTTTTGGAGTATGGTAAATAGTGTTTGGCATATGTATTTTTGTGTATGGCATTTCATGTATGACGTTTGGCTGTAGCGTATAGAAATTTGCATTTGGAGTATTGTGTATAGCTTTTGGCATAGTCAGTATTTCATATACCCATCATACACCATTTAGCATATTAGCCATATTGTTCTGAGTTGTATGTATATCATTGTGTGTATAGCATTCTGGTATTGCGAGCGATGTTTAGCGAGTAGCATTTTGAGTACAGTGCTGTGTGTATAGCGTTGCAACTATTGCATTTTTCATGTAATGTTGTGTGTGTGCTGCATGTGTATATATTGTGTGTGTGCTCGTTGTATCTCCTCATCTCCTTGCAGAGATTTTGAAAGGAGTGACCAATATGACAGGAAGTATAGAAGAAATCTGAATAACTCCTCCTTATTTCTGCCCCTGGGTGTGTTTGCCAGGCACACAGAAGTATATATGATATTAGATAGATAGATAGATAGATAGATAGATAGATCAAAGTGGTTTCCGGTTCACTGTCTGCCCTTTGGGCAGAAGAAAGGCAGAGATTGGCCACAAACAGGTAATTAGGGGTGAGGATTAGTGAGATTCATATGGCTGGTGATTTTCACAGGGTAAAGGCCCCTGCCAATGCCTCTATAAAATTGCTATAGTGAAATTCACCACTGCAATAGTCCAGGGGTCCCTGACACGCAAGGTAACTCCAAGTAACATTCTGTAATGTATATTATGTTTCCATTACAGCTGCAGTTTCTTGCTTTAGTGATTTCTGTTGAAGTCTACCTCTAGGTCACACCTCATCCCAACAATGGGCTTCAACAGATCAGAATGGATGGTGAGGTACACGAGTTATCATCATATGTTACCCGAAATAACTGGCAATAGTCTAAAACAAAGACAAAATGCAACTGAAAACTCTAATTAGACATAACTGACTGCTGCATAAAAGACAGCTCCATAGGTATATTCTTCTGATAAATAAATAGACACTTACTGTGAGTGTATTGTTACCCCCTTTAACCCATTGAGTGCCAGAGAAGTAACTAAAGCATTACAACACAATGAGCTGTGTACCTCTCTGGCAATCAAAGCCTTAAAGAGCATGACTGACATCATCCACACAAATACTTCAGATTGCTCTGATGACCAGAGGATGTAATCATAGGGTTAATCATTTAAGTGCCAAGTGGGTACACTGTGCATTGCAATACATTGCATATCCCTCTGGCAATCAAAGGGTGAATGGCTCAATGGGAATGTCTATTTGTACCCTTCATTTTGTTTGCTCTAGAAATGTTCCACATTTTCTTTGTGCAAATGGACCTAGGTCTTTTTAGTCCAATAGAAACCATGACCTTTATAATAACCATACCTGGGAACTTTCAGTTGAGGGCTACCCGGAGGGTAGTCCTCTGTTCAGCAGGGGGTAACAAAAATGACGCTAATCGCGTCAAAAAGGGGCGGGGCTTAACTCGAGTGTTGGGGGGATTTAACTCTTTGAGTGTCAGAGTGGTACGGAATGCATTGCAAAGCAATGCATTCCGTACCACTCTGGTACTCAGAGGGTTAAATGTGACACACGCACGCACGCACGCACTCACAACGGGAGAAAAAGCAGATGTGGCAGAGTTTCAATAGAAACTCTCCACATCCGGAGGAATCTGCCTCTGCCCCGGAGACCCGGTAAAGCTCTGTCAGAACCGGAGTCTCCGGGGCAAATCCGGAGAGTTCCCGGGTATGATAATAACGTATTTCCCAAGTTTCCTCTTTAGGAGTTACACTCCCTCTGTGAGACCCAAATCTTTTTATAGAATCAGACGGTTTAGTGTGTAATATACAGGTATCACATTGCTCCACAGCAATAAAACTCACAATAATGTTTACTTAAACTATAGTGTATAAATTAGTCTGTGTAAACAAAATAATCCAGTCTTAATGTAAATCATCTATTCAGTTACACAATCTATATGTTTTTAGGAGATCAGACTGTGTGGTGTCTATATAAGTCTATCACATTGCTCTACAGCCATAAAACTCACATTAATGTTTGTATAAACATCATTATATGTGTTTATAAATTAGTCTGTTTAAATAAAATACTTTGATGTTGTTTTGATCATTTATTAAGTAAGTTACACAAAGAGGTGTCAATAGATCATGAAATCACCTATTTATTCTTGGTAATGCCCTGCCCACCAGCCACTTCTCCAGTAACACCCCCTAAAACAACTGTCCCTCTTTGGCCATTTGAAAAATTGGGCGGTATAAAAAAAAAAAAAAAGTGTCCATCTTTGTGAAGGATGTAAATAATCACATCGTCAGTGTTGCATCCCTAACCTTGCACAATCTTACCCTCCGTGCCCATTAATGATCTTCAATGCGATCGCCATTCCCATGCTCTGGCTCCATGCTCGGTACACATGCCCAAAGCCTCCACTCCCCAGCAACTTCAGATCCTTCAGGTCTCCAGTAGGAAGCTTCTGCATGTCACAAATAAAAGTGGTGCCCAAGTCCTGACAGTAACCTCTTCAGTAGCTTTTAGTTTCTATTGTAAAAGGAAAACCATAGTAAAATTCCTTGTCATGTGACCGCAGAGTAACTAAAAGGGGGAGGGGTATAATGAGAGCGGAAGTGTCAGACTAGAGATTCTGTCGTGCACGTCAGTGTATCTGTGCATGTACTAAGTTATGTGCAATTGTGTATGTAGTCCAATGCTTTAAGGGGACTGCAGCTCCAGTCATTCCCTGCCACCCTGTGCTGACATGCTGAAGGGCAGCGTAGGAACCAGTGCAGCCTTGCGTGAGCGTGTTTTTTTTTTTATTTACCCTTTCCCCTCTGGCACTCAAAGGGTTAAGTGTCCAGCTATAAAAAGGAGAGCAGGAAACCATATATATTGTTGTTTCACATTATGGAGTAATTCCTATCAATTAATAAATATGGCTATAACCCGTTGAATGCAAGTTTGCTTAATTATTTTACCTTCTATATGTTAAAGGGAAAGTAAAACTTAACAAATACATTTTACTTTATTATACGGTTTAAAAGATATTCTCACTGCTGAGAAGTGATTTATGCAAAAGATATATCAACTCAGACTTGAATTTTTAGGTATAGTATTTCAATAGCCTGAAATTTAATAATGGTGCCATTATTACACCATCCTATGGAAGTTTATGGTCAAATGACCAGGCCTTTCCATAGGATGATGTAGCAACAGCGCCACTGTAAAATTTTAGGCCATTGAGGTATTGCACCTAAAAAAATCAAGTTTGAGCTGCTATAACTTTTGAATAAATCACCTCTCAGCAATGAGAGTACTCAGGGGCATAAATCATGCAATATACATTTTACTATATGCTAAGAAAAAGAAAAAAAAACATGTGAGCGTGCATGTAACTATTTAAGGACCAAAGTAGTGCTCAACACTTTGCAAATAAATTTATTTGTCTTTATAGGCTATAATGAATTGATTTGCCTTGCAGACAACTGTGGGAGATAAAACAAAGGAAAAATGGTAGAATTGTGCAATTGCTAAGGAAGTAATGTGGGTAAAGGGCATTGATTACCAAGCAATTCTTTTTTATTAGTTACAAGTCATACAGTAAATAAGGTTGAAAAAATACAAAAGCCCATCAAGTTAAACACTTGTCACATTATAACCCAGAAAATGTGTATTATATAATCCTTCCCAATTCCAAGATGGGTGTGAGAACTTTCTCTTTAAAGGGATAGTAATACTTAAAATGTAAAAAAAAATATGTTGTAGGGTTTATCCCCCTGAGTAAAACAAGAGTACTCCCACTGCTGAGAGGTCTTTCATTCAAAAGTTATTAATTTTCAAAGTTGAATTTTTTAGGTGCAATATCACAGTGGCCTGAAATTGTACAGTGGCACTGTTGCTACACGATCCTATGGACAACTCTGGTCAATTGACCAGAAAGACATCTCAGCAGTGGGAGTACTCTTGTTTTACTCAGGGGGATAAACCCTACAACATATTTTTTTTTACATTTTAAGTATTACTGTCCCTTTAAGCTTCTAATACACAGCGCAACCCTGTATGTTCTCTTCTACTAGAAATGAACCTAAACGGATAAATGTATCCGTTCTATATGCCATTATCAAATTCCCAGGCAAATATTTATATATATATATATATATATATATATATATATAATTATTATATTATGAATGCATGTACTTATTGCTATAATTAATATTTAGTATAGTGGAAACACCAATTTTCTGAATAACATTTATAAGTTTAAAACTTAGTAGAAAGGTTCATGTTGATTGACCAGTCCAGAAGTAAGATGGGTATAGACATACAAATTAAAGAAACACAATGCGACAATATATTGGAGATCTGTCTAGTACCGTATTTAAAGCAGGGGTGGGCAATCAAAGGCTCTCCACCTGCTAAGGACTTCAGTTCCCACTGGATCTTATGAGGGGAAATGGACCACCACCACTGAAGGGAACAAGTACAAATTCCCACAGTCCAGACTGATGTAAATGGGTATTTTATCCCCTAAACGTTTCGCAATGCACTGGAGATCATTCTAACATTGGACAAACTGACAACCCCATTTAAAATCAATGGGAAATCCCTGTCCTCCCCCCATGGTGCAAGTGGACTGTTCCAGAATTGCTCCACATAATCAGATACACAACAAAATATGCTCAGACCTTGATATGGAACACAGGAGCACTATGGGAAATGTCTTCCCCCTCCTTCTGAGAAACAGCACCACCAATTTGCTATCTGTCATGTTCCCTCAGTGTGCTGGACCCCACACAGGAACTACAGGGATAACGAGCAGTAAACTTTTTTTTACGAAAACACATATTTTACAGAGCATCTCCTGCTGAATAAAACAAGGTCACTCCCATCGCTGTCAGATGTTTTATTCAAAAATTATAGCAGTTCAAATAATCAGGAAGTGAATTTACTGTGTTTACTTCCTGATAGTTCTAACTGACAGGGAGTGACAGGCAGTTTCTATCACACTCTATAGAGAACTGTATGTCTCTGACTTTTCTGACTTTCCTCTCCATTAGAATCTACAAGGGAATCTAATTAGAATTTGACCACTAGAGGGCACTGCTAATGTAAAAAAACATGGGTTTAAACTGTAATAACTCTGGAAATATAAATCTTTCGGCAGTGGGAGTACCCTTATTTTACTCAATAGGAAAATCCCTACAATATATATTTTTTCATAAAAAAAGTTTACTGCTCCTTTAATATCTAACAAAAAGCCCAATACTGGTGAAGCCAAACCAGTGATAATATGGGAACCTTTATAGTGCACTGGACACCCCTTAACAGGGTTAAATGAAGATCAGTAAATGTTATAACCTCCCTTACCTTTAAGAGCAAGTTGTATTTTACTCTGTTTTCTTTTCCAAGGGCCTATAACTCTTTATTATCCCTTTAGCTCTAGGAGTGCCATACATATGTCATTACATACAGCTTTGGCACTCAAAGGGTTACAAATGAGTTGGTGATGTCTACAATCCAAGGGGGTTAAATAAAGAAGGTCTGCAATAAAATGCTCATTTGGGACTATGTATAAAAGTAAAAGTGGATAAAAGCTAGGGAAATGAACATTCCCAACAGAGGTCTCCATAGCACTGCAAAGCAATGTGTAGCCAGGTGACCTACAGTAGCTTGAAGTGAAGAGCTTCAAAAGTTCAGATTCCCACAGACTGAAATTAGGTTTTTAACCCACTGCTGGAGACGTTTCCAATGCATTGCTTCCCAAAACACAGGACACCTCTAGCATTCAAGGGGTTAATTTAGAAATAAAGTGTGGTCGCTTTCTACACTTTGACACTATATTATTATATACACACACGTTACTGTTACCGTATGAAAAAATACATTGATTTGCTCCATACAAACTGTGCATATTGTACATGTCAGCCTGTTAAAGTGATAGTAATGCCTTAAAATAATAAGAAGTAGTATTGTAGCTAAGGAAAAAAGAAATTACTTGGTGCAAGTCCTATTTCTCAAAACTTTATGGTTTGAGAGCTAGAACTTTTAAAGTTCCCCTCTCTCTCTGCTGTCAGCTGTAAAGCTGACAGCAGGAGAATCGAGTCAGCCAACTCGAAGCAGCTCTTCAGCAGAGCCATGATACTGAAATGTAAAAAGAACTACTTCATTGGAACGGTCTACAAAGCCTGGTTTGCAAGCACACTTTGTAGACCATTCCACTGAAGTAGTTCTTTTTAGATTTTGGCATCTCGGCTCTACTGAAGAGCCGCATGATGGTCCCAGTACCAGGATCTCCTGTTGTCAGCTAGATGCTGATGTCAGGGAAAGGGGAGGGAGAAGAGAATTTTAACTCCTTCCCGACAATGGACGTACATGTACGTCCTGCAAAAACTGTCACTTAGTGACAGAGGATGTACATGTACATCCAAGAAGTCGTTGAAAACAATGAAAGAAAAAAGTTTGGCGGGTGTAAGTGCTGCCCGCGTGCGCGGCCGGTCACTAAGGGGTTATAATGTTCTATCTCTCAAACCATAAAGGTCTGAGAGATAGGACTTGCACCAATGGATTTTTATTTTTCTTATCTACAATACTACTTGTTATTATTTTAAGCTATTATTAATCCTGTAACGTTCATGGCTTCCAATTTATAAAGTGGCATTATGCACACTTGCATAAATATGTATACACACACATTATTATTATTATTCTTTATTTATATAGCGCCAACTTATGCTGCAGTGCTGTATATTCACCAAAGAGGCCCAGGTGTGTAGTGAACAAACCCCAAGGACTAATAAGCATCCTCTTTTATTTAAGAGGCCCTTTTTAACTCCATGACTCTTTACTGCTACTTTAAAATGACATTTTACATTAATAAATACAAGAGGGAAAAAAAACTGCTAATAGACACTAAATAGTGTGGTGCACTCTGAGATTAACAAACGAACACTCATTAGTACTAAAAGATACCAGAAGTGTGAGTACAGAAATACACACTACATGGGATCTGCAAGAGAAGGCTCATTAATGAGGCACTCAGTACAATAAGAAAAAATACAAAAATTGCATAACTTTATTTGGACAAGTAAAAATACTTAAAAACATAAGCGGGGGGGGGGGGGGAGTAACAATGCCACAAAAATATGAATAACAAACTACATATTAAACCCTACAAATATAAAGGGGACAGTAATACAAAAATGAATCAATATTTGGTGTGACCACCTTTTGCCTTCTAAACAGCATCAATTCTTCTAGGTACACTTGCACACAGTTTGTAAGTATCTTGGAAAGTAGGTTGTTCCAAACATCATGGAGAACTAACCACAGTTCTTCTCATCTTCTGTTGGTTTAGGCACCTCTGTTGCCTCACTCTCTCTTCATGTAATCCCAGACAGACTCAATGATGTTGAGATCAGGGATCTGTGGGGGCTATATCATCACTTCCAGGACATCTTGTTCTTCATTACACTAATGATAGTTCTTAATGACTTTGGCTGTATGTTTGGGGTTGATTCATGCTGCAAAATAAATTTAGGACCAGTCAGATGCCTCATTAATGGTATTGCATGATGTATAAGCATCTGCCTGTACTTCTCAGCATTGAGGATACCATTAATTCTAAACAAATCCCCAAATACATTTGCAGAAATGCAGCCCAAAACTTGCAAGGAAGCTCCACCATACTTCACTGTTGCCTGCAGACACTCATTCTTGTATCACTCTCCAGTCCTTTGCCTTCTGCTACAGACAAATATTTCAGATTTTGACTTGTCAGTCCAGAGCACCTGCTGCAATATTTTTGACCCCGGTTCCTGTGTTTTTGTGCATAGTTGAGTCGATTGGCCTGGTGTACCAGGATCCTACTGTTTTCTGCCAATTCAGAGCTGATGGCACTGCTGGACATCTTCCAGTTGGGAAGGGAAGTAAGCATGATGTGTCTCATCTGCTGCACTGTTTTCTTGGCTGACTATTGCATTTACGGTCCTCAGTTGTCTGTTTTTTGTGCTCTTCAAAAGAGCTTGGGCAGAACATCTGGAAACTCCTGTCTGCCTTGAAAACTCTGCCTGGGAGAGACCTTGCTGATACATACTACCTGTGCCTTGTTGCTGTGCTCAGTTGTCACATCCTTACCAACGTCTCACCGCCGTTCCGGTCCTGAGTTACCCGTTTGGGCGCTGCACTCCGCTTCCGCTTTTATGTCCTCACAGTGGCTGTTGCCACTTCTCTGGATTCTGCCCTGTCCCACCTTCGCCCCATTTTGTCCCCTCCTGACTCCGGTCCTCTTGCATCCTCTCTGCCCCTTTTCTGTTGGCTCTACTGCCGATGGCCACCTTGTCTGGGGCCTTTTCACTGGGCATGAGCAGGAGTGGTCTCCGGCACTTAGCCTTAAGGGGGCAGTGGCTGCACTCTACTGACACATTAGTATAGAGTCCCTAGTAGTGTTGCAGCCAGTTTATTTGTATATTCTTCTGTGTATGACCCTTACTGTTCCTGACCTAGCCTCTGTCGCAGATTCCAGTACTGTGATTCCCATATTCACTCTTGCTGTCCCTGACCAAGTCTTTTGCCTGCCTGATCATTGTCTTGGAATTCCTATGTATGACCCGGCCTGACCTGACCTTGTCCTTGCCTGCTGATTTAGTACCTTCCTCTGTGATCCACTGTGCATGACTCAGCCTGTTATTAGACCATTCTCCTGTCTCTGCTCCTTAGTGAGTATTTGTTCCTGTTGGAGCCAGTTTCTCCCTGGACATAGAGGTAGTATAGATTGTCCTAAGGAGGTTATCAGGAGAACCCTTCGGCTCAGGGGAAGGGGTCCAATCTAGCTTCGCTGCTAGTACCTTTATCCAGCTAGGCCGCAGCACAATCCCCTTAGGACAACCTACGTACCCGAGCATCACACCCAAGCATTGGTCCCCAGCTTCTTGCTCCTCTATCCCTTGTTGGAGGAGTCACCTCTCCTACTCTATTCTCTTGAGAAGACCTAGTCGGTGTGACATCAGTCTTGCCATGGTGTATGACTTTTGACATTAAACAGTCTTCAGCAATCTCACCTTGTTAGCCGAGTTTGGCTGTTCATCACCCAGTTTTATTCCTCCTACACAACTGCTTCTGTTTCAGTTAATGCTTGTGTTTTAGCCTATATATTTGATGATCATTAGCACCTGTCTTGTATAATTTTTAATCATATACCTGACTATATGTCTACAAAATCTCTGAATTTGTGCAAGTGTACCTAGAAGAATTGATGCTGTTTTGAAGGCAAAGTGTGATCACACCAAATATTGGTTTGATTTAGATTTTTCTTCTGTTCACTCACTATGCATTTTGCAAATTGAAAAAATAAACTATTAACATTGTCTATTTTTGAAAGCATTCTTACTTTACAGCATTTTTTCACACCTGCTTAACACTTTTACACATTACTGTATAATTCTCATTTCCTGCGTTATAATGTGGCAAAAGTTAAACTTGATGGACTTGTATCTTTTTTCAACCTAGTTTACCATTTAACAATGTAATGTCTTATGAATGGGGGGAAACATTAAACCCATCATCAAAAGAGGTTTTTAAAACTCAAGCCCTCAAAGAGAATAATAACCTAATCAAATATTTCTCTTCCTCTATTTATAAGCTAGGCTGCATTTGACCAAAATCCTATCTATTTAGATACATAAACAGGAACACAAAACATATATGAGCAACGTGCATCCATCATATATAGTATCAAATCCATGACAAAAATGTCACAATCCCAATGGGTATTAATGCAGTGCACACCCTTCTGGCACTCAGATGGTTAAAGGAGAATTGAAAAAGCATGTCCAGTGAGTTGGAGAAGGGCATGGGGAGGCATGGTCAGTTCCTGATTATATTTGTGGAATTTAAAAGAGTGCTTAGTTTAGTTTAGTTGAAATAGAGGGGAAGGGTTAAGCAGTTGGACGACAGGGAGACAGTGTGGCAACACTTGCAGCATTGATTCCTGGAAGCTCTATTAGACTCTTTACAAAAAAATCTCCACAGTGACATTTAGCAGTTAAACATGCAATAATCCAGAATTGCCTGAGCAGGGAAATTCCTCTGCTTGTTACACTGGACCTGTTCTGTCCAAGGTCAAATATAGCCCTCACTCTGCTATAATAATTTTCCTAGTGTGTGTTCTCTGACTAGATTCATTCATAGCACAGTGTGTGGTATTGGCCAGGCACAATAGCTCATTAGCATAAAATGCCACAGTCTGCCATGAAGAGATAAATTATACTTTATGAAAAAATATTTATATTACAAAAGTTTAGTACAACATATAGCAGGTGTTTCATTATTTTTCTTGAAAACAAACTAAAAGTATCTTAAACAGGTCCACTTTAACTCCTGCTCAAGTCATATTTTCCCACATTTGCTTTAACCGTTTTTAGTGCCAGAGGGTCGTGCAATGAAATTGCTAAAGTAATTTCAATTTGTATGATTCACAGCAGGACTTCTCTTTTCCTGAAATGTGCTTCCATCAGGGCTCTGCGGGAGTCCTCTATCAGTTCTATATGCAAGTGTCTGTCAGACAGTGAATACTTCCTTTTTCTCTCTAAGAACAGTTTACTTCTTGCCAGTTTTAGCCACAGCCGGTAATGAGGCTGATGTAATAAGAAAAGTGGTGACGTTTTGGAGCAAACCAGCTATACTGCAGGGGTCAAATAAAAATTCCTGTTGGTTTGAATATGGTGTTTAACCCTCTGCCCTGCAGATCACATTGGAAAGCAGCCTACAACTTTGATGCACTTACTATTGGGCCCATGGCAGTCAGTGCAGCCCCAAAGTGTCCCGTGTCAGCCATATGCACATTTCCTACAGACTATGGCCTCGATACTATTACCAGCGGTAAAACCGGTAGTTATAGCAAAAAAACGGCAGCTCCAAAAAAAAAAAATCAACCATGTATCTCAGCAATTCTGTTGCTGGAGAGGTACACGGTAAAAAGAGCATTATTGTCCAAAACTCACGTTTTGGCAAAATGCTCGTTTCGATATTTTGTTCCCACAAACAGTGCCAAATTGTGCGAATTGTGGGAACATCAAAGGAAAAAAAAAAAAACTATCATTGTTTGACAGTGTCAAACAACGAGAGTGTGCTAAAACTAGTCCAAAACACTTACCTGTCATCCGCTGTCCGGCTTCTTAATTTATCTTTCCTTCTTTCTTCTCTTCTATCTATGTTTCTTTGGTCTTCTTTTCTTCCTCTGATCTTCTTTCTTCATTCTTGTTTGAAGATAAAAAAAAAAAATCCATTGATCTTCTTTCTTCATTCTTGTTTGAAGATAAAAAAAAAAAATCCATTAGTGTTTGAGCCCTTTGAGAGCTGGAGGGGTAGCCCTCCGGCGCTCAAAGGGTTACTATTTGTGGCATCTTGTGAGAAGTAAATATATAAGTGGCATCTTTTTAATTTTAATTATAACATTTCTTTCTTGTTTGTCAATATGTTTAAAGCTTAAAATTCTTTACCCCCTTGCCAGAGGAGATGGCGGTAGTGGAAGGCATGTGGACTAACACATATTCAGCTTCTGAGTCAGACTGCCGGAATTTTAAATCAAGACTGGCTTTTATATGCCAGTCTCAGTTCAAAATAGATTGGAGGTCTCCTACTGGCTGGGAAGTGCTTATACACCTCCCAGGCAATCAGCTTATAGTGTGGGTGATGACGAACCCTGTTAGAAGCTGATTGGCTAGGACGTGCATAAGCACTTCCCAGTCAATAGGAAACTGCCAATCTATTTTGAACCGAGACTGGCATATAAAAGCCAGTTTTGGTTCAAAATTCCAGCAGGCTCTCGGGCAATGGCCCGAGAGGTCAGAAGCTGAATCTGTGCTGGTCTACATGCCTTCCGCCACCAGAGGAGGGAGGCAAGGGGCTAAAGAATTTTAACCTTTTATCCATATTCACACACAAGAAGGAAAATTCATTTTTAAAATTAACAAAATGCCACAAATAGTATCCCTTTGAGCTCTGGAGGGCTACCCCTCCTCCGCTCAAAGGGTTAACAGTAGCATCTTTGGGGGAGTTTTTTTTTTATTTCAAACAAACAAAACACTAATGAATTTGTTTTATTTTCAAACAATAATGAAAAAATAAGAAAAAAGAAGATGGCCGCAACCCCGCTGGACATCAGGATTACTGGTAAGTGTTTATTTGTCGGGACATGTGTGAAACTGTTTGTAGATTAACCCAATGAGTGCCAGTGGGGTATGCAAAAGCTGTATAATGAGTTGCATACCCCACTTGCACTCATAGGGTTAATCTTTTTAAGTTTTATTGATAGAAGAAAAAAAAGTACAATTATAATAGTAAGTACAAAGCCATGAATAAAGAGCATTACATAATATAAGTGCGAAAAAAAACATGTCCCATACATAATATAGGAATACCAATGATACAGATTATGGCATATGTTGTGAATATCGATCAAACCAAACAGTAAGGTGATGGAACGAAATAAATCATGAGTCGGGCTGTTGAAATAGAAAGAGAAATAAGAGAAATGAGGAAAAGAGCAAAGAACTAAAGCAAAAGAGACAGAAGCGAAGGAAGAAAAGGTAAGTGGGGATAGGCGAGGAAAGAGAAAGAAAGAATAAGGGGAGAGGTGAGAAAGGGAGCATGGGCCCAAGAGTTGTGAGTAGTACAATGCTATCCAGTATGTAGCAGATCCACAGAGGCCCTGTGGGAAAGGATTGAAAGGGAAGCATCTAAATGTAATGAGGGATGGATTTTAAATGGATATATTATGGGAGAGGCACCAGGGAGCCCATACATCCATAAAGGTGGGGGCACCCCCAGAAAGGAGGAGGGTAAGCTTCTCCATAGTCAGAATATCATGAACTTTCCATGTCCACAAAGCTAGAGAAGGGACTAGGGTAGACTTCCATAGTAATGGGACAACCATCCTCGCCGCAGTAAGAAGGTGAGAAAGGAGAATCTTCTTATGCCTTGAAATGGCCAGACTGGTAAGATCAATAGAGAACAAGAACAGTTGGGGTAAGAGGGGAATAGTAATGTTCAAGGAGGACAAGATCTCCCTGTGAATAGCTCCCCAATATGGAGTGATAAACGGCAAAGACCACCATATGTGACCCAAGGAGCCTACGTCGGAGGCACATCGCCAACAGGCAGGGGATGCAGACGGGTAGTATCTGTGAATGGTCTTGGGATCTCTATACCATTGTGTCAAAATTTTGTAGGCAGTTTCAGCTGCTGTTACATTCCTGGAAGAGAAAAGAGAATGATGAATAGCCAAGGCCCAGGAAGACAGAGATAAGAATACCTAAATCTGACTCCCAAGAGCAATGTTGAGAGTCCCAGTCTCTTTGATCTGCTAGAGAATGTTTGTGAATCTTAGCCACTGGTCGAAGAGATGAATGTTGAGAAGGTAGAGGCTGCAGGCAGAGGGATTCAAACTGAGTGGAGAGCTAAACAGAAGGGATTTATTAGGGCAAGAAGAGAGAAAGCTATGCAGTTGCATATACAACCAGTATTCACTGGAATGCAGAGCCCACCGAGACTGCAGGGTAGAGAAGGGGGTCAGCCCACCCATCCCGGAGAATTCCACAACCCCTAGGTCTGGATTACCAGACCATCGCGATAGGGAAACGCCAGAGCATCCCGGAGGGAAGTCAGGACAGTGTATAACTGACATCATCAGGGAGGGAGAGCTGGAAAGAGAGTGTATGTCAGCATCCCATAGACGTAGATGCGGAGAAAGAATAGGGTGAGGACGAAGTCCAAGTGGACACGACAAGGGAGTGCGCCAGGGAATGGAAATGACAGGAATGGGAGAGCATATAGCCTGTTGCATACATATCCAGGACTTACTGGAGGAGGAATGAAACCAATGGGGAATAGTACTAAGGACTACCGATTTGTAGTACAACCACAAGTCCGGTGCTCCAAGACCACCTAAACAGCGGGGGATCGATATATTGGAGAAACGTAGGAGGGCTGGCTTGCCCTGCCCAGATAAAGGAATTGAAGGTGTGTTGTAGGGACTTGATGTAGGAACGAGATAGAGCTATTGGAAGAGATTGGAACAGGTACAGAATATTAGGAAGGAACACAGATTTCAATAGATTAACACAACTGGACAAAGAGAGGTATGAAGAAGGAAAACGTTTTAGACCATCAGCGATGGATTTAGCTGTAGGAACAGAATTCTGAGAGAATAGGTCCGTGACTGATGGGGTCAGACGAACGCCTAATTAAGATATTGATGTCTTTCCCCAAGAGAAGAGAACAAGAGAGCAAAGTTGGCGGATTTCCGAGACTGGGACAGTAATGTTGAGGACCTCTGATTTGGTCATATTAGCTTTAAAATTGCTAACATGGCTAAAAGAGGCAAGTTCTGAAAGGATGGCTGGTAGAGAGGAGGACGGATGAGAGACAGAGAAAATCAGGTCATCTGCGAAGAGGGCCAATTTGTAGTCTCGGTCACCAAGAGGGATCCCAGAAATAGCTGGGTTATTGCGAACATGAGAGGCCAGAGTTTCCATCATTAAGATTAAGAGAAGAGGGGATAAGGGGCAGCCCTGTCTCATGCCGTTTCTGATCAGGAAAGCACCAGACAAGGCACCGTTAACACATACTCGGGCCGAGGGGTTACAGTAAAGAGCAGAAACAAAAGAAAGAAAGAGCGAACCCAGGCCAAAACCTTTAAGAGAAGCCATGAGGAAGCCCCAATCTACCCTGTCGAACACCTTCTCAGCGTCGACAGATACCAGTAGAGAAGAGGGGGAAATAGAATGGGAGTGGTGGATCAGGTGGCTCAGTTTCAGAATATTATCTCGAGTCTGCCTGCCAGGTACAAAACCAGCCTGGTCTGTGTGAACAATGTGAGGCAGGATGGGATTAAGGTGGTTAGCCAATACCTTAGCATAGATTTTTAGACTGAGATTGAGAAGCGAGATCGGTCGAGAGCTTGAACAAGAGGATGGGTCTTTACCCGATTTAGCTACAATGGTGATATGGGGTTAATCTTTTTCTATTTTTCATCCACAAGTATGTGTTGGAAACCATTTTTCCAACACACACCGGTGGTTTTAACCGTCTGTTTTGGGCTCTGTGCCTGCGTCCTAAACATGCGGTGAAGCCACCACATGGAATAGGATAGCAAAGACGACTATTTATAGTTAATGTTCAATAGGTGATAATTGCTCACCAGCTGAACATTGTTGTGTGGTTTTTGGTGTTGACAGCACAGTTTATATAATTGTAAAATGTGCTGTCAAAATCACTGCCGCCTGTTTTAAAACTAGCGGGGCTATTAGCATCAAGCCCCCGGTGTCTCGAGCTTTCGAGACGGATACATCATGTCTATGGTGGCCTGCATCGCACAGGGCAGGAAACATTCCCTGTTCAGTGCAGTGCACATAGACAGTGGAGAATCATGTCTCATTTCAGAAGCCCATTCTGCTCTCCTGTTTGGGTGCCAGTACTGACAGTGCAGCCTTGGCTTAATCAGCTGGTCTGTTCCCAGGGATGAATGTACTAATCCACCTCTAACACCAGTGACTGCACTTCAGTGTATGATCACTGTACTACATACTGGCAGACACACTCTGCCATTGTTAAAGGGATAGTAATGTTTCACAAAAACAGCAGTTCCAATTAATCTTCATAGTATATGGGCCATGGAGAGTGTTATTTCAATACTGTCAGAGTTATAGTTCAAGAGTAATTGAATGATAAAGTATCCCCCTCCCATCCCTTTTACCTAGTGTAACCCACCTCCCCCTCAGATGTGGAATCTGGTCACTTGACCGGACAGGTCACAGCAAGGGACAGTCTTCTTACTGTGAGAACAGTGAAAGCCCTGCCCCATTGACAGGTTTTTCAGGTTTTTCCTTATATTAATTGAAGATTGTCCCTCTCTGTGATCCATCCGGATAGTCTTGCTGCTCTGAGGTGAGCAGTGTTTCATCAGTAAAAGGGGAGGGAGGCGAATACTTTATCATTCAATTACTCTTGAACGACAAATCTGACAGAAGTGAAATAACACTCTCCATGGCCCAAATACTATGAAGATTAATTGGAGCTGCTTTTATTGTGAAACAATACTATCTCTTTAAGACTAATTCCAGCATGCCCCTTACACCTGCCCCTTAGAATGCCCAGAAATAGGGGTAAAGTTATACAATTTCTTCTACATCTTGCTTGATACATGGCATGAAGCAGGTCATAGAGGAAATGAAGGCCCAGAATACCTTTAGACTGTTTCAATGTATGTAGCTTAGCAAATTTATATTAGACAGGAATTCTTAGAAAAGTGATTCATGTTTTTGAGCAGAGTCTTATTGATATTCACCATATGGAGTCATGTATATCTGTGGGGTACTTCTTCCTTTTATTATAGTTAAAATCCAAAATCACATCTTTCTCTTTATTGCTTGAAAGTTTGCAGAAGACAAAATAAAAGGTCTGTGAATGCAAATGGACTCCAAAGCTTCTCCTAATCTAGGCATTTCATGATCACAGATCACTTCATCAGGACTCTGTAACCTCATGATATGTCATATTGTAATACCCCAGAGCTGAACTGGAAATGATAAACATCATTATGCCATGAAACAAATCAATAAACCATTATCAGTTTATACCCATGAGCTGGGGAAGGCTAGTGTGGACTTTAAGGGTTGTGTAACCCATGCTTTGCTCATTTGCCTGTTGGACACTGCCATGGGGGATTAAAATAAACAGAAGAGTGTCAGCAATTGTGTGAGAGCTTTACTTCATTTCATTTCCAGGTTATTTAAGTCTTCTGTTGTCACAGGGACAGCAATTGATTGAAAAATGATGCATTGCAAGCACTTTGGACAATAAAATGGTTACAGATTACAGTTGTAGATCCAGTGCCAAACAAATGAATTGCTGGAGGAGACTGCTAAAAAATAAATAAATAACAAAATAGAAAATTCCAGATCTTCTGGATTGTGTTTAATAAATATGGAGAGCTTCTCTTCAAAAACAATGTGAATGGATGACATCAATTCACGACATTAACGTTTTTGAGGACCAGAGGGTGAAAAGTACGCATCTTTGGCCAGCATGGATTTTGTATGACAAGATATGACAACTCTACACATTCATTGTCATACCTTTTAATCCTTATGGTTGCAGAACAGAACAGAAAAGACACTTATTTGTTCTGCAAAACCTTTAAAATATTGTTAATAATCATGCCACCTAATTGTAGTGTTGAATTATAAGAAGTAAACAGGTCTAACTTGAAAAGGTAACCCAGATTTCTGACTCAAACATATAAGGCCATCAAGTTTAACCTTTGACAGATCCCTTTTGTTGATCAAAATGACATTGTGAGATTCAACGATATGTGTCTGTGACAGCAGCAAGCATGCATGGTTACGCAGACTCCTCTCTAGGGCATGCGTTTATGGTTCTGAAGGGTGCTGGCCACAGCTGCATGCATTCTGTCTCTGACTGAAGCACTGCGATTGGCTTGTTGGTAACTAATCATAGAATTGTGCTGTGTACATGGCAAAAATATGGTACTTTAATAGCTCTGGTCAGCTTTAGTATGGACTTGGGACGAGCTTCCAGTAACCATAACTATTCCAGAAAAACGTGGACTTGTACGACCTCTAAAGCTGAACCTGCAAAAAGTGTACAAGCATCTTTCATCCACTGATATTAATCATCCTTTGCTTGTAATCACGTAAATTACTTCAATAGGTCCCAAAGGCTTGATATAACCTGTAATGGTTTTTCTCTGAATAATTTCTCTGTGGATTGTCCAAGATCTTTTAAAGACTGGCTGGATTCTATTTCTGCACGATCCTCTTGGGTCACAATGCCATCGGAAGAAAGCTTGTTCAAGATCTTTTTGTAGTCTCCAGAGTTCTGAATAACTTCTGTAATGTTTCTCAACGCCTTATCTGTTTGAAACAGAACACAATATTAAGGACTCATTTGTTTTTAGGTGAAAAGCAAGTATGTGTAGTTTTAGATGACACATCCCTATCGCCCATCTCAATTGAAATGATAATTATGACAGATTCTCTTCTCATACTGAGGCTGATGTGCAATGAAGAACTGCAATAATTCTGGAGCTAACCAACTGCACCATAAAGGTGACTTCTCTAGAATATATGGGTTACAAGATCTATTAAAAAAAGAAGTTTCATGTGTGCCTTGTGGTAGAGTAGAGGATGGATGGATGGATGGAAACAAAGATTTATCTACAGAAAACATAGAAATGAAGAAAATTAGGCTACCCTATAAATATTAAATTATGGTATGGTAAACATCAACTAGTCAATGTTTTCATTATACTGTTGGTCCTTGTGTTATGATGACCTTGTGTGATGATGACCTTAGGGGTTGGCTTTCAACTAAAGCAATCTGCAGTTTTATTGGAGAGCACATTGCACCATTGGTGAGTCGTACACAATATTGGTAGTTTTCTTTGTGCCTTCAGAGGTTATGTTACAAAGATCCATGAACATCTCCCAACTTTGTGTCATGTACTGACAAATATTTATTGATTAGATATAGTATTTGTAGATAATGAAGTCTGAAGCATATTTACTAACCTGCAGTTGACATTTTGTCTTCTTCTTCTTCTTCTTCAGATTTTTGCTCTTGGAAAGGTTTTGCAGAGCTGATCTGCTGATGCTAGAAAGTAAAATAAGTGTTGTTTAAGTGTCTGATCAGAAGATTATAGGGCTTTAATCAGTAAGCTAAAGAGGTGCGTTTCTGGAAAAAATCAAACTGCACCATGGGGAGGGATTTCTTGACAATGCACTGATGATCCCTTTAGCATTCAAATTATTCAAAGCCCCATTGGATAACTCTCTGGCACTCAAATGATTAAGTTAATGGGAGTCTTGGAAATGTTTATTTCCCCACTATGGTGCATTTAGTTTTCACATCTTTAGTTTATTGTGCCATCTTTATTTAGTTGAATTTGCCTGGAAATCTTCACTGAGATATTAATTTCCAAATAGAAAAAAAAAAAATCAATGATAACCGTTATTTTCATACACAGTGGCTATACTACAGGAGCAGTAAACTTTTCCTGTTTTTTCGTACAAAAATATACATTGGGTTTCTTTTCCTGCTAAGTATAACAAGGTTACTTCATCTACTGGGTAAGAGTCAGTTTAAAACTTATTACATTTCAATTGACCTACAATTTTCCCTTGTGGTCAGCAGGTACTATAGAGTACTGTAGCTTTTGAGCTCTCCCAAATGAAAAATGCCCTTTGAACGCAAGTTCCTGTTGTTTGTAACACTTTCGAAGAAAATAAAAATGGTTGAGCCCTGTTAAGCTTTGAACTAAATATCTTCCAGCAGTGGGCATAGTCTTGTTTGACTCATCAGAAAAATCACTATTAAATGTATTAAAATAATATCAAATTATTTTAACAGGAAGTATGTCTTGGGATATGTTTTAGTGTATATATGTTATTTTTACCCAATTTAATGGTACTCATTTTTATCTAACCTAATTTTATTTTTTCTTAAAGAACTTTGCTGAGCGTTTAAAAAGAGACCCTTGCTTTAAAATATCAAAATTAATTCTGAAAAATTATCTTTGTAGCATACCACATTATGCTGTCCTAAATATTGACTTACATGAAGTTAACCGATATCGATTTAATTTAAGTTGTTTGTCAAAGAGGATCAGCATTATTATTCAAATAGGATACACACTGCATAGAAACAGTTTTAAGCTATACATTAAAATGAATTGAGCAGAGAGCAGGCACACTGGGAGTACTCTTAAATTATATATAGTAGAATCCCTGGGTTCAACAGAATCACTGACAGAAGGGAATGCAACATCACAATACTTTAAAGTGATCTCATCACAGCCTACCCAGCATCCACTGACAAAGCCAAATGCTTGGCAAAAAGCGTTGGGTTTGGGCAGGGAGACAGGATGTGTTACATCTTCCCACTTGATGATTTACTTCATGCACTTATGTATCCAGTCATAGGATCAGTTTTGAGGACTTTGACTACAAAGAGTGTGCTCTGACTTTGGAGATATAAAATCATATATTTTTATATACTGGATATTTAATTTTTTTTTTGCTGGATTTTGTAGTAGTATATTTGTTACAGCCAGTCTCCATATGTGTGTGTGTGTGTGTGTTGTTTTGTTTTTAATTATATAGAGTTTTCCGTATATATTTTTTGTGTACAGATGTCTGAATAAACTTAATTTTATTTTTACATATCTATTCCTGGGTTGAGTGCCTCAATTAACGGGTCTTCTTATGTGTTTATTCTACACCTTCTTTGGATGAGTTTTTGACATTCAATTATTCCTATGGTCAATACACACTGAGAAAGATAATGTAAATCTTTACCCCTAGATGAGAGGAATTGTTAACGCATTTTTTTAAAAGTTATACCCAGTCCTATACCATGAGCTTTCTAAATAGTATCTTTAAGGGATAGTAATACTTGGTATACAGTAATTCATATTGTAAATTTTATCCTCCTGAGTACAACAAGGGTATTCCCACTGCTGAGAGGTGTTTTATTAAAAAGTTATAGCAGCTCAAATGTGATTTTTTTAGGTGCAGTATCTCAATGGCCTGAAATGATACAGTGGCGCTGTTACTACACCATCCTATGATCATTTATGGTCAGTTGACCAGAACATTCCATAGGATGATGTAGCAACAGCACCACTGTACAATTTCAGGCCATTGTGATACTGCAGCTAAAAAAATTCATGTCTGGGCTGCTATAACTTTTTAATAAAACACCTGTCAGCGGTGGGAATACCCTTGTTGTACTCAGGAGGAAAAAATTTACAATATACATTTTACTAAATATTAAGTGTTACTATCCCTTTAAGGAACAATTAGCATTGCTGTTTCACCTTTAAAATTGAAAAAGGTTGTAGGTACAACAACATTTTGTAAAAGGTACTGGAATTATGAGCCTTAGGAACAGAAGAAAAGAGCCACAATTCTAGGGTAAACCCATTTCATCAACACTGTATAAATGTTATGACAGAAAACTTCCTGGATTCAAAAAAAGTCAGTGACCTCACTGTTAGGGATAGTGTAGAAAAATAAAATAAATGAAAAGTATAGGCAGTTTGACTTTACATATTACGCTCTTGCAAAATATGTAAAGCCAGTGTCAATGAGAAGTTGTAATTCTTCCTTATGATCTAGCGGATTTTCTCTACAATTGCTCATCTTCTGTGCATAAAAGTATGCATAGTGAGTATTTCCAGATGTGGGAAAATGGCACGTCCTCTTGTGAAGTAGAGTTCTATTGTTGTGTACTCACCCCACTTTCGCTTCCAGGCTCAGGCTGATGGAGTTCTTTAGCCGTTCCTCCAATGGCTTCTAGAACTAAGTATAACAAACATATCATTAGAAATGGGAAATCTCCACGACTGCCCAGGAGAATCAGTTTTCAATGATATTAACCAAGTGTCTGGGGGCAGAGGTTAAACCTCTGGCTTGGACAGTTACCCAGTAAGCCCATCCCACCCTTTTTCAGTGCAAATCTCGTCTTCCCTCCCGGCAATCTCCAGGCTCAATCACAGATTAAGCCCTGCCCACATTATCATGTGATTGTGTCAGTTGGACACTCCCAGCCCCAGCCATTCTCAGCTTTATACAAGAAGGTTCCCAGGTATATACCGTAAAATCTCAGGTATAACGCACACCTGTGTTTAATATGCAGGTGCAAATTATACCCAAGATTTTAGGGGAAAACAAGAGTGCCTATTTATAATACACACCCTTGTTTTCCCCGTCTACTCAACCAAAAAGTGTACTTTTGTTGGCAATTCGCTCCCTCCACCAAGCACAATCCTCTTCCCTGTGCCCATCTTACTTCAACTCACCCCCTCCGGAGTCGGCTTTGATCTCTTCACAGCAGTTTCCAGCATATCCCTGCGAGGACCTTTTCATTTAAGCCAATGGTAATACCTCAAGGTCCTAGCAGGGCAGTACAGTACATTCAATGCATAGATCTCATTGGCTTAAATGAAAACGTCCCTGCAGGGATTTGCTGGAAATGGGTGGCAAATGCAACAGTGCCGCCCACTGTTCAGAGATCAAAGCTGACTCTGGAGGGGGTGAGTTGAAGCAGGGCAGGCATAGGGTAGCACACAAAAATACATGGGCATTTTTATTTTTACTCTCGTATAATACACCCCCCCCACACACACACTTCACATAAGGTGAAGAGGGGTGAAATTGTGCGTATTATATACGGTATATCATTGCTACATTGAGGCTGATGTACTAAGCAGAACTGGGACACTGTTTAGGAGACAAATAAATGGGGATTTATATCCCTAGACTATTAGAGAGGTCTTCAATTTATTGCAAAACAATGCAGTCAAGGGATTAAAAGCCCCAATTAAATAAATAGGAATATGGGAAGTATTTACTTCCCTCTTTGATACAGCTGGCATGCTCCAGAACTGCCCATGTTTTGCCCTGAAAGCAGATTTTTTTTTCATTCCCTCACCTCTGTTGAAGAAGCTGTCTGAAATATTGGAGATACTTCCAGTCATATTTGACATCTGTGAAGCAAAAATGTAAGTCAAAATCTGACATATCAGAGACCCATTATATAGGCTAACACTAGAAAATCAGAATAGTCAATGTTATTATCCTTATCAGGGACAGATCAATGGCCCTTATGGCCCAGAAGCTAAAAGTTATGATGGGCTTATTCTACTGGAAGAGTGTACACAGTCATGTAGATACAGTGTAGAGCATAGCAAAATACAACATTTTTCTATGTAGGAATAAAGTTGCAGCTCTATATAAAGTGGTCCAATTTGGCTCACTCACTACTGATGAAAATGGATCAATTATTTGTTTGGTATATGGAAATGCAGCTTCAATAAGACCACTTGTTAATCAGGGCCTGATCTGTCTCAGAGTTTATTTGGTTTATCTGGACTGCAGCCATAGTACATGTTCTTTAAGTAATGATAGTTAATCCCTCCAATGCCAGAGCAGTGAGAAATCACTGCAGTCGGCAATGGAGGGGTTAACTCTTTCTGTGGATGGGCAGTTGCGGATGGCTGGTGGTTGGTGTAGCTGTACCTTTGCTTAGAAATTAACCCTTCAATTGCTGGTGCACTGAGATCACTGTGATCTTGCAACGGAGAGATTAACCATTTCTGGGGATGGGTGGTTGGGTCTGGCAGGCAATTTCTGTATTTTTTCTTCTAACTTGGTATTTTACTCCTCTTTTCACAGTGATGTAGCAACACAGGGCTTAAAGGGATAGTAATGTTTCATAATAAAGGCAGCTCTAAGTAATCTTCATAGTATTTGGGCCTTGGAGAGTGTTATTTCAGTTCTGTCAGAGTTGTAGTTCAAGAGTAATTGAATGATAAAGTATCCCCCTCCCGCCCCTTTTACTGATGTAACACTGTTCAGCTTAGAGCAGCAGAGAGTGTCCAGGTAGATTGCAGAGAAGGACAATCTTCAATTAAGATAGGGGAAAAAGCTGAAAAACCTGTCAAGGGGGGCAGTGTTTTAATTGTTCACACAGTAAGAACATTGACCCTTAATGTGAGCTGTCTGGTCTATGGAATGGATTCCATATCTGAGGAGTGGGGGCTTACACTATATAAAAGGGGCGGGAGGGGAAAACTTTATCATTCAATTACTCTTGAACTACAACTCTGACAGTATTGAAATAACACTCTCTATGGCTGAAATACTATGAATATTAATTTGAGCTGCTGTTTTTGTGAAACATTACTAACACTTTAACAGCATGTGGCACGGATGAGTGGAGGGTGCTCTGGGACATGAGGATGGCTATTTTCCACCTTGGTTTCATCTGCTTGATCCAGACCAATGAAGGAGGCCAATATATGGCCTCTTTTCTTGGGTTCCTTAGCACTGAATTGGGAGTCATTTCAGAGCCTTTTCAGTGTTCCAAAAGCATTCTAATAAGGCATTCGGATTTAAAAAATGCAATTTGGCAATCTAATACTGATATTTGTAATGGAGAATATAGAAATGTTGCCCAAAGCTAAAAATACATTTTATTCTTTTCATAAATCAACAAAAAAGTAAAGAAAGGCATTGTTCTAAAGAAGGTTAAAAAATGAACATCCATTACCATCAACAGTTTTCTACATCTAACTGTGCAGCTTGTTATGAATTGTGTAACTCCTTTAGATGCCTTTAATCACTGTTGACAGTGAGACAGGCCTATTAACAATTCCCTGTGTGGTCTGTTTGTTTACTGTGCAAGCAGGCGGTTTTCTAAGGTTTAGACTCAGGAGTCAACACTGGCTTGCCACTTCTGGGATCCACAGCATCCAGTTAACTCAACAGGACCTCTAATGGCCAAAGATAATTAACTAAAGGACATTTTTTTCATTTAAAAGCTAACACTTATTTTTTAATCAAACTGTTAATAACAGTACCAGTGGTGTCCAAAACATATTTTTTTAATAATGCAATCTATGGGAGAGATTATGTCATTCTCATAAGGAGAGGATTGATTAATATGATTCTGCTTCAAATAGGTGCTAAAATCGATTGATTGGGGCTGTGTTGCCTATCACATCAGTACCTCTTTTGTGCCTCTTGCAGAATGGAGAGGGCAGTATGTGAGTGTGTGGTGGTTCAGAGTGTTTCTTTAGTACATAGCATTACACAAAGCACAGAAAGAAGCTGTGTAAAATGAGCCTATTTTCCTGTGCATGCTTTAGGGGAGGAATTTGGAGCTTGCTCCATAGGGTGAACTCCTGCCGGAGTGCTTGTACTGCTATTCAAAGAAGGACAAATTACCTATGTATGAGTAGACACTTTTACATGTGGAAATTGAGTTGACATATAATTGGGATAGTCTGCATATCTCATGAAGGTTGAAGGAGGTTGAAGTGTGGGAGAGTGTGGGAATCCTGCTGAGAGACAAATCCCATTATCTATTCCAACAAACAGTGACTACTAAAGCACATGTAGATCAATCTGAATGTGAATGGATATCTATCTTATTGTCATTTGAAACTATTAAGTTTAAGAAAAACTCTTTGTTGTTTCTGTTTTTGAGATTTTGTCATCTGTGAGGTAATTACATCAAGCAGGAAGTTTGAGAAGGTGAGGCTGTTAAGGAGTAAGGACTTAAATACCTGGGGTTATGCACAAAAGCGTGATAATGAGCTGATAGAGTGGAGAAGACTTCTCCAATTATATCACTTCTCCCTGTCCTATGTTATTCTCAGGAGCCTAGGCACTAAGTGGGAGAGATCTATTGAATAACACAGAAACTGGAGAAGTGATATCACTGAAGAAGTCATCTCCACTTTATCTCCTCTTTATCACTCTTAGTGCATAACTGCCCTGGTATATATGTAATTACATTAGATGGGATGATAGAAGTGTTCCTTAGCTTTTATCTTCAGTTTAGGTTCCCCTTACAAATGACTAGATATGAGTATCTTGAGGACTGGATATGAAATATTCTATTGAAAAAGGCCTTACTGGAATATAAAATCCAATACCTGGTCTTGAACAGATAGCTGGTTAAGATGGTCTTGAACGGTTCGAACTGTGTTGACCATCTCTTCTTTATATTCCTCAACCATGAGTCTTGTTGATTCACTGCACTCTGTGTAAAGGAGGATGGTACATTTGTATCAGTTATTAAACCCATATGATGCTACTAGAATAACCATTACTTTGATGGTGTCAAATATCCAGATACCCATGAATTGCCGTGTATAAGCTTCTATTCATTAATGTTTACACATCAAATTATTTTTGGATACTCTAGAGGCAATGTTCAACAAGCTTACTTATAAGCTGTTGGCACAGATAGGCTCAACCTCCTTACTAGAAGTAAGTGTAGTGACAATGTTAAATGCTAGAACAGATTTATGTTTTGAAACTGAAAATAACAGAATACAGTCAGCTAAAGGGTATAATTAAGAAGCATTTACCAATTATTTTGGGTGATGCTCTTTTAAGGGTAAAGGGCACTGATGCAGAAAAAATGTAGGTTTGGAGTGAGGAAGCCACCTACATTAGAGTGTAGACTTTCTTTAGTCTTTTCTGTAGTCGACAAATGAACTTACCAACTTGGGCATGTATAATCGCAGAGCTAGAAGATGCATTTCTTGTACCTATGTAAAGGTGAGTTCTGAATTTAAAGGGATAGTAATACTTTGTTTTATCTTCATTTTATTTTGTTGGCATTAACAAAACATGAAGAACGATATAAGTCTTATTGCTCAAACCTTTATGGTTTAAGAGATATTCACAAGCAAAGTTTCACCTCCCGCCCCTTTTACCTAGTGGAAGCCATCTCTTCTCAGATGTGGAATGCAGTCCATAGACCAGACAGATAACAGAAGGGGACAATCATCTTCCTATGAGAACAATGAAAGCCCTGCCCCCCTTGACACGTTTTTCAGGTTTTTCCCTTATCTTAAGTGAAGATTGTCCCTCTCTGCAGTCTATCTGGGCACCTCCCTTCTGCTCTGGCTGAGCAGTGGTACATCAGTAAAAGGGGCGGGAGGGGTATACTTTGTCATTGAATTACTCTTGAACTACAACTCTGACAGAATTGAAATAACACTCTCCAAAGTCAAAATACTATGATTATTAATTAGAGCTGCTTTTATTATGAAACATTACTATCCCTTTAAGAGCTCACTTACTACTAAGGTATCCAAAATAACTATAATATATAGTATATAGTATATTAACTGTCTGACCACTCACATGGTATACCTTATTACATGTCTACAGTGTGGCATTCAATAAGTGGGCAGTACCAATTGGGCATAAAAGGATAGATACAAGAACATATCCTTTCGATAAATAACAAGGATCTTGCTAAACCTGTGGCTATGCATTTTATTGATTGCATTGGCATCGAAAGAGCATCAAAATAATGGTTCTCTCTTAGCTAGGAGGGTATATTAATGTTGTTCTTGATAAGCGTGAGTTTAAATGGGTTTTTTAATTGTATATCCATACACCCAGAGGTATCAGTTAGGAGCATGATGTGTCCCTCTTTGTCCATCATTAACATTGTCATGTTTTTTTACATTTTTTTATATTCTAAATGTTGACATTTGAGATATTACAATATTTACTCTTTTTGCATTTTTACACAAAGGGATTGTATTTCTATAAGTGAGGACATGCTTTCTCTCATTGTTAGATTACCATTGCTCAGGGGTGCCAATGTCTGTGATCAGGTGTTCACTAAATGTCAGTGAACAAGCACACTGGATTTCTGAGCATGGCGAGCTACTCTATATGGGTTTTTTGTTAATTTACCTCCTAGTATTTAAACCTTGTTTTCTTGTAATATGTATTTCCTATGAATATTTGAATTAATTTTCACGAAATGTGTTAGGCGGGTTGTTCCCCCTCTCTCCTTCTTATCTGTGTCAAACCACGTATCCATTTGGTTTGCTGTTAAAAATTCAAATAAAGATGGAGTTTTAATCTTCTGAAGTTTTATGACAGGTTTGTAATGTTTTGGTGGGTTCTGTTGAGCGTTCCTGTCCTGTGTCTCCTTACCTTTTAAAGCAGCTAAAATACAATGGGCTATACCTGAGCATTTCACAAAGGCAACATCACTGCAGAGATGGTACATTAATGATGTTATATCAAATGGAAAAATAGGCTGCACCATGATGAAAAGTCAATGTTGTTGTAAAAATTAAGAAATGTATTCAAGCAGTATTAAAAACATGAATTCTCTAATCACTCACAATCTCAAAGATGCGGGAACTCGCTCCCAAGCTCACCAACATGAACCACGCTTAATCATGATGTTTGTCATGATGTTTTTAATACTGTTTGAATAAATTTCATAGTCCTTACAATAGGATTGACTTTTTATCATGGTGCGCCCTATTTTTCCATTTGCTATTGCATGTATTGGAGAGAGGTTTGGTCCATCCTTTTTTATGCATATTCTTGGATTCCATGCTATAGCCATTGGGCCCCAGAGTTGCTAAATTTTGTTTTTCGAATACTGCTTGACATTAATGATGTTACACATGCAGAAAGGTTTGCTGGTGGCCTATGGTACTTTCAAACAGGCAACTATTGCCTCATATGAATGCACCAAGGTCCAGCATGCCGCAATTTCCCACAAGAACATGGTAAGGTTGCAGTATGGTAGATCTTCATGTTGAATTAAAGGACCACTACTTTGACATGAGGTACATTGGAGGTTGTGATGCTCATTGAATGCCTTAGCAATATGTTGGAGACTTCTCTAGCATTTATGGTGCTATGAACCAACCCCATTTGAGTCAAAGATAATTTTTTATTAGTTCCCTATGGTGCAACTTGATTTGCCCCTGAATTTCTTCTTTTTTGTCCTTATAATATATATATATATATATATATATATATATTCTATATATATTCTACATATATATATATATATATATATATATATATATATTCTATATATATTCTATATATATATATATTCTATATATATATATATATATATATATATATATATACATCTTACCACTGAAGCTAGGCCGTTCCTCCGCATTTCCACTCCAACACCTTGTCATTAGCTCCTTGGCCTCAGACACCATTTTTACTTCACTCAATTGGTCTAGCACTTTCTCCTGTGGCCTCTGTCCTTTTGGTACATGCTGTAGAATAAGTCCTGAAGGTACTCCTGTGAGATGAGAGATGAAAAGGAATGTATAGTTCAATAGCCTGCATTGGTACCAGCTGTTTGTATTTTAGATAAATTAACAGTGGTGATCCACAAGACAACCTTTACAAACACTGACCTGAAATCTAGTGCAACTAAATCCTTTATTACCAGTTTTAGTTACACTTATCTCCATAGACTTCAATGCAAAATGTTTTAGAAGTGAAACTATTTACCAATTGCTATGAAATTTAGACTCCCACTGGAAAGATGTATGAAATCAAGGGTGTTCAAACTTAACTTTACATACTAAACATTAACCCCTTAAGGTCCAGAGGGGTGTTCAATGCATTGCTTCACAATGAATTGCACCCCCTCCGGGGTCATTAACCCCTTAAGGACCATTGCCGTGCCAGGACCGTCACGGCAGTCCAGCACTTAAGGACCAGTGACGGTCCTGGCATGGCATGGAGTTCAGGGCTCCTGGCGCGGCTGGACGCCGCTCTGGAAGCCCTGAACCGGAAGCTATTTAAAAAAAATGCCCCGTGGTCCTCAAGTGCCAGCCGTGCATGCACGCGCCGGTCCTTAAGGGGTTAAGGGACTTATGCAGAAAACAAATGCTGATCAGCTCCATCAATACAGTTACTGCACTTGGGGGTATTTAGTAGGGTTTATGATTATTATGGCACATACCAGCACCCACACTACTCTATGTAAGTCTTGAAATACATGGTGTGCAACAAAGATTGCAAAAAAGACAACTGGGTTAGGAAAAATAGATAGTGAAACTTAAAATGCAAGGAAGAGCAAAACTAATACAAAAACGTTTTTCAAATAGGGAGGATAAGAAAAAGTATGATGTTCTGAACACTTTCTTCAATCGGTGTATTCCAGGGAATCAGAAGTGTTTGAAGAACCTCAAAAAGTAACAAGTAAAACAATTCAATTATCAGATATTGGGCTGGCACAAGAAGAGGTCAAGGGAAGATGCACAATATTAAGACAAAACGCCTGGTCCTGATATTCAAGAGTCCTTCAGGAAGTCCACTCATTTTACTTTTTAAAAGACTCTCAGGCTTAGTACCATGAGAATAACTTAAAGCCAACGTAGTGTCTTTATTTAAAAAGGGAACTAAAAAAAGAACCTGTGAATTATAAACTTGTGAGTTTGACCATGGTATTTGGGAAACCTGCAAGAAAGTATAAGGGACTATATTCAGGATCACACAGAGGAAAACAAAATTATTAGCAAAAATCTATATTGTTTTATGAGGAACAGATCTTTCCAAACAAATCTTTTGAGCATTTATGGAGATGTAAGTAGCAACCTAGATAATGGTAAAGCAGTAGATTTAGTATATCTAGATTTTGCAAAGGCATTTGATAAAGTGCCACAGAGGAGGCTGGTGTATCAAATAAGAAATTGGAGCTAGGGGTAACCTTTGCAATTGGATAGAAAACAGGTTGAAGGATACATTGAAGAATGTACAATTGAGATTGGAGTACCTCAGGGTTCAGTACCTGGTCCACTGCTTTTTTAAAATGTTCATAAATGATTTGGAAATAGGTATAGCAAGCAAAATGTCAGTACTTACAGATGACATTCAGTTATGCATGGTAATAAATTCAGAGTTGATTGATTATTCTCTGCAAAGGGATTTACAAAAAATAGAATATTGGGAAAACAAATGGAATTTTAAGTTTAACATGAGAAGTGTAAAGTTACGCATTTGAGAAGAAAAAATAGCATTGCTACTTATGAACTTAATAGATTCATTCAAGGACACTTGTTGTTAGAGAAAGATCTGGGAGTCCTTGTAACCTACACATTGACCAACGTCAGACAGCAGTACAAAGGCAAAAAACTCCTGTCGCATAAAAAGGGGTATTGACACAAGAGTGGATTGCCACTGTGCAAATTATTGGTAAGATCTCACCTCGAATATGCAGTGTAGTTTTGAGCAACAGTTCTGAAAAAGAATATTCTAGAACTAGAAAGAGTACAGCGAATAGAAAAAAAATTAAGGGTGTGAGGAATATCTAGACAAACTTGGTTTATTTACTGTAGAGAAAGGATGACTAAGAAAAGATCTTGTTACTCTGTGTAAGTACATGATAGGTCAATACAAGGATCTTCCTAGAAAGATTTTCATTCCAAGGACTGATCAAATAACTAGGGGTCACCCCTTACAATTAAAGAAAAGGAGGATTCAGCTTCGGCAGAGGAAGGTTTTTTTAACACAATGTCTGTTAAATTGTGGAACTCCTTTCCAAAGCAAATGGTAATGGCAGATACAATGGATACATTTAAGAGATTAGAGGCATTTGTATCAGAATGAGACATACAGGGTTCTACTGTATATTATTAGTTGAAGCAAGACATTCTGGTAAACATAGTAATATGCATTTAAGAGCCAGGAAGGCTTATATAATTCTTGTTTTCTTGGTTATATTATAACAAAAGCTGAACTTGATGGACTTGTGTCTTTTTTCAACCTAATTTACTTTGTGACTATGGTTAACACTCTAATGCCTACAAGGCCTTTATGGCCGCCCTATAGTATTAATTAAAGTTATGGCAATTTCCTTGCATGCATTTTTTTTGCCAAGATATGCCCTAATCATATGATCAAAAATACGACTTTTTATCATGGATCCCTCTCATCCCTCTCTCTATTACTCACAATAAAGAGCTTGCTTAAAAATTGGATCTTGGTGCATCCCCCTCATTATGTGCTAAGAGCGAAATACTGGAGTTAGACAGAAGTGAGACAGCTTTCCAAGTTCTGTATTATTCTGAGCATCCTATTTATCAAATAGTCAGAAAACCCTTGCTTGGAAATAGAAACTTATCATTAAGATAACAGAATAATTAGATAGCTTTATTCACTCATTTGAGAGTTTTCTCATCATTTTGGGCATCTCCACGAATGATAAATAATATAGTAGATGGAAAATGATAGTGTCATGTCATAACATACCATTGTAGGGCTCTTCTCCAGAGAAAACTGTCCAGATCAAGATTCCGTAACTGCAAAAGAATGAAACCAATGTAGAAACAATCAAGATGGAACATAACCAGAGCAGCAGAAATTGTTGGGTGTTACAAGAGCAAAACAAGAGAGGGTTTCCAGTAACTCAGAAACCTCCCTTTAATTAATTTTGAACCCATCAGATCAGAAAGAGACAGAGCTTTAGTACCACAATAATGATCATTTTCGATACCATTATATGTTAGTGCCAGTGCTGGACAGACCCTGTGGTCTTCCTGCCTTTCTGGACAACAGTTCCCACCAACCTTAGAAAAGAATGTTTATTTGTGCCTAATGGCACAGTTGCTTTGCTCCTGAACTGCACCACTTTAGCTTGTGAATAATATTCAGTGGGGTTAATATACAAATCTCCCTCAGCAATAAAAAGCTCATTGCATTGCATTGCTAAGCAGTGAGAGGGGGAGGTAATGTAGGGATAAGACAGGAAGTTCGTACTAGGGGAGGTGGGTGCATTGCTTAGCAGTATCAGTGAGCGGGAGAGGTAATGTAGGGATAAGACAGGAAGTCATGGGCAGGGAAGGTGGACAATACATTGATGAGCAGTATCAATGAGTGGGAGAGGTAATGTAGAGCTAAGACAGGAAGTCAGTGCTAGGGGGTGGGCAATGTATTGCTGAACAGTATCAGTGAATGGGGGAGGCAATGTAGAGATAAGACAGGAAGTCAGTGCCAGGGAAGGTGGACAATATATTTCTGAGCAGTGCCACTTAATGTGGAGATAATGTAGGAATAAGACAGGATATCAGTGATAAGGGAAGAGGATAATACATTGCTGAGCAGTGTTAGCGAATGGGGGAGATAATGTAGGGGATAGTAACCTTCTATTAAAAATGGTGATATTTTACAAGTGCCTAACATAACATATAAAGTCAAATTACCTATACTTATATATATATATATATATATATATATATATATATATATATATATATATATAACTTCACCTATTTCTGTCCTGGACAAGGAGCTTTCTGATCTATTTGCAGAGAGTTTACTGTCAAGGACTATGAAAGGAAGTATAGTGATACAATGTAAAAGAGTACACAGCATACAGAATCTTGGTTTGATGGTCTACCAAGCAGAAAAATCTCTTGAAATAGAGAACCAGGGAGCTTATTTTCAGGGACATAAAATTCTAAAATATAGGATTAGATGGGAGAAAAAAAATTAAAAGTATAGGCTAGGGGTTCCAGGTCCTGGTCCTCAAGAGCTACCAACAGTGCATGCGTTCAGGATATCCCAGCTGGTACACAGGTGAACTAATTAGAGGCTCAGTCACTCATTAGTCCACATGTACTCTTTGAGGTATATCGTGAAAACATGCACTGTTGGTAGCTCTTCAGAACCAGGGTTATAGCTAACATTGCTATAGGCAATCTGGCTTTAAATATTATGCAATTTCAGGATATGTAATGTAAAAATAAAGGATTAGTATCGCTGTAAATAAAATCAAAAACTAGTATTGTGAAGAAAACAAAAAAATGCCTTATAAAACATATAGGTGATTTTTTGAAAGCTCTTTCAAAATTACCAAAATTGTTCGTATGTGATAGTGTCCCTTTAACAACTAAAGGAACAATGAGTGATGCAGCTTTCAATTACATTATGGAACCTGGCTATTAAGTGGAAAAGGGCTTACCAATTGAAGTGAACTGGCTCTTGTACATTGTAAAAGAGGTTCGATAAGAAGATGATCAGGAGCAATTCTGGGGCAAACCAACTGCACCACAGGGTAGGTTTAAATGTGGCTTTTAAACATGAAAACTAGAAAGGCCGCCATTGCATTGTGAAGCATTCAAAGGGTAAATACATACCCCTCTGGCACCGAAAGGGTTGAATCTATGGGAATTTAGGTAATTTTTATTTGTCACAGTATGTTGCAGCTGATTTGCCTCATAAATACTCTAATGTTTTTTAATGTGTCAGCCTTAATACGCCTAGGAATGCAGCAGCCATAGGAGTATGCAGTGACAAAAAGTCAGGCAATGTCTGTAAATGTTCGACACCTTATAGCTTGAATGCTGAGAGGTTTGGTGTGGATTGGAATCTCATGAAAAGGTTACATAGGGATTTCCAGATACAGTTAGATTGAGTTGTAGATGTGACTGAATTGGCATTATATATGACCAGTGCTAAGGGATAAGCCCCACAGAGCTGGAGGTCATGCTGTAAGACAGCCATGTAAAACATATGGTCCACAGGCCTCCTACATCCATTCTTTATCGATCTCTGTCCCACTGAGCTATAACCCCATCCGGTTGGACTGTGGCCTGGTTCCCGTGAAAGTTTCCTCTCCTTGCTTTCTAATGTAGGGCTGCACCAACCCATGCATGGAATTAGAAAAGCATGGGAATCTGGGCAAGAGGGACTTCCAGTGGATACACTCAAGGAGATAGAGCCACACTGCACTAAGTCATACACTGCAATCAGGGCTCTGCTCCTACTTAGGAAGGCTCACACTGGGTTCAGTAATATTCAGGTAGGCCATTACCACACAGCTCATTACAAGATGTTTTCCTCATCCTGCGGCCAGAGGTAGAAGAGAGAGCATCAAAAGGAGAAAGAAAAAGGTGTGCTGACACCAAGAAGATAAGTGTGTGTGTTTCAACAATGAGAAGGCAAAGAGGGGTGTGTGTATTGAGGCACGGAGGAGGCAAGGAGAGGTGTGTGAGTGGACATTGAGAAGGTATGGTGGGGGGTGTGAGTGGGCATTGAGAAGGTAAGGAGGGGTATGTGAGTGGGAGTTGACAAGGTAAGGAGGGGCGTGTGAGTGGGAGTTGAGAAGGTAAGGTGGGGTGTGTGAGTGGGTATTGAGAAGGAAAGGAGGGTTGTATGAGTGGGCATTGAGAAGGTAAGGAGGGTTGTGTGGGCACTGAGGAGGTTAGGAAGGGTGTGTGGGCACTGAGGCGGTTAGAGGCGTGTATGTGGACTCTGAGGAGTTAAGAGTATCTGGTTATGGATGGACTTCAAGGAAATAGTTCCAATAATATATTTGCGTGGGAGATAGAGTTATTTTATAAGTTTGCATCAGTATGGGCAATAACATAAGTGGCATTTTAATGCATCAGCATTTCCTAAGTTGACGGTTGGCCTCCAGCATCAGGGGACCTCAACCTGAATTTCCAAGGATGAAAATGTTCAATAAGAAAACCCGTTTAATCCTATTATCAAAAAGGAGAGAGGTTGCCCTGGGTGCACAACACACCAGTGTGGCTGATTTCCAAACTAGTATCAATTGGCCAAAGGAAGGATACCATGAAACATACTGAGTTTTTCCCTGTATTTGGGGTCCTCAGTTCACTCAGCAGTTCTTAAAAACTCCCCTACACAAATTAATACATTTATCCACTGTGGAAAGACAACACACCAAACATGCAAGCTTTGAGGACCTACTCCAAAATAAAAAATGTATTAACACCTTTAGTTTCTGAGGCCAGGGGTATTCAATCTTTGCACTTAAAACTGTTGGAGACTACAATTTCCATCTAGGGATAAGCAAAATGGCTGCAATTTGTTATGCAGGTTGATCTGAAGGATCGGAAGAAAATTCAGTATCCATCTGAATTAATTTATAACAAACTGAAGAGGGACAGAGGCAAGGGAGCAGGGTGAGGGAAAGACAGGGGAGGAAGGGAAACGCAGAATGGGTAAGCAGAGGCTGAAAGCAAGAGAAAGCTACCAAGCATGAATACAGAGCAGCCAAAGAGTGGGCCAAGGGGAGCAGTAAGAGGTAATGGGTCAAACAGGTGGAAGGGAGGGGAGTGGGCCAAGGGCATGGAAGGGAAGAAAGCAGGCTAGAGGAGATAGTAGGAAGTTGTACAGGAGAACACGATAGAGGGAAGCAGGCCAGTGTGGGGCTAATGGGGTGGAGAAAAGCAGGAGAGGGAAAGACGTTCCCTACTTTTCTATGATGACTGCCCTGGATGCTGATAGGCTGTGAAAGATGTCTAAAGGGTAAGTGAACTATTTTTTTTTTGTTTTGTTTTATAAAGGAAATGTATAACAAATGTATAGAATTGTTTTGCTCATCTGGTTGGGGATGATGGGAGTTATAATCCACAACAGCTGGTGGTCTAAAGATTGAGTACTTCTGTGATAGGGTAAATACATATATTTTGCATTTTTCACTTTATTCTTGTTATCCAGACTCACCTGTACACATCAAAAGCTTTGGTGGGCTTGTAATTGAGATCTGAGAGTGCTTCTGGTGCCATGTATGATAAGGTACCAGCACAAGATGGCTCAGCAGAGGAAGTGACCATTCCGATCTTGGACAAGCCGAAGTCTGTGATCTAAAAGCAAATGATCAGATGTTACTGTCACACGGAGAACTGCCAGACAGCAAGGCTGATGAACTAAGTGAAATATGAGCAGTTATGGGTCAAACCCAAGTCACCACAAAGAACAAACAAACATTATCAAAGTTTCTATTTACTTAAATAGGACATTTAATCGCTTGAATGCAATGTACGGGACAAATAAATTCCCATTAATTTAAACAAGGCTTTAACCCTTGAATACTATAGAGATGATGGGAGAGTTTAAGACCAAGGGCCTTATGCATAGAAGATAGGAGAAGTAATACAGGAGCAAACCAACTGCACCATAGCGAAATGCCCCAAATTCTCCAAATTCCCACTGATATAAATGGGGCTTGTCACCCCTTGAATCATACCCGTGAACTCTCCAGATCTGCCCGGAGACTCTGGTTTTCACAATGCATTGGAGTCCTTAATAGTTTTCAAGGTGATAAAAGATCTGTTTATATCAATGGACATTTTTGGAATGTTAATTTGTCTGCTATGATGCAGTTAGTTTAGTCGAAAATCGCTTCCACTTGGCATTTATACATAAGACCCAGTGTATCTAAGTCATACCTGGGAACTCTCAAACTTTGCAGACACATCCTCAAAACAAATGGTAGACTTCAACAGCCCTGACTGGATCACATGGGTCATATGTTTTTATCAGACTGTAAAGTGAAACTAACTAGCAATATACACCATGTATACAGAGCCAACTGCCTGCTGCTTGAAGGATACCAGAGTCCTTGGGTAAAATTAATTAAAATGGATTTGTCCGACTATGGTAATTTCAAACTAACAATGTCCAACATGTTCTTCTAGACATCTGTTTGTACTATTTATGGTTTAGGGAAAGTAACTTGTATTTGTTGATGGCACAATGTGACATTTTATGTTAATTAGTTTATTTCCTGGGCAACTGTTGCCTTACACTATCCTATGAATCTAGGCAGAGCCCACACACTGGGGTGGTTCACTATTGACCCGCAAAAGGGTGGCATCGCATAAAAAAGCATCATTCTGATGTTGCTCAGAGATATGCCTTTCTGTGTGTAGTCAGATTTCTCTCATTCACCCCATGCTGTTGACTGTTTTTTGAAGCCACAAATTGCAACAAAATACACAGAATTATGTGCACTGAAGTAGCCAGAGACTGAACACGTTTAGCCTGTTCAGATTATGTTTAGATCACTTTCTTCAAGCCTTGTGGTGTTCTTCGTCTTTGGCCTAAGTCACACGTACCTGTTGTTACTTCCCTTCTACTCTCTGTGCGGCATTTGAAGAGTCATGTCTAACACCACACCGAGACATAAGATTTGCCTTAAATAGAACTAATGATCACACTGTGCAGGGGCTTTGCATAAAAAGTATCACATTGTACCACTAAAACATGAAGGTAAAAACTATTTATTTTACAAACAAATGGCTATCACATCCGTTTTAACCCTTTGAGGACCAGAGGAGTGAGAAACATATTGCAAACCAATGAGTTGAATGCACCTCTGGTCTTTAAAAGATTAATATTACTGGTTAAATAATTGCCAATAATAGCTACAACATGGCAGACATTGCAGCTTTAAGCACTCCAGCTGTGGAGGACCACAACTCCCTAGGGTGACCACATTTCCCTTCTGCCATGCAGGAAATAAGAGCACCAGAGTAGTTATCCTTGGCTATAGAGTGGCAGTGCCAGCATAGTTATGTGGTGTCATTGGGTGCCAGTGCTCAACCTGTACTTTCTCTGGAGCATATTAGAGTCCTAAACATTGCAATAAAGAAAATTGCACTGTTTGACATTAGGAAGTAGGGCTCAATCATCCATCTAGTGCTTAGAACTCTGTGTGGAGACCATTTTCATGTAGCCCAGCACAGGTGTCTCTTTCTGTCATAACAGTCAACAGGCAGTTCTCTCTCTCTCTCAAATGTTTAGAACTCTTTGCTCTGGAGACCTCATTCTGGGACTTTACATTGTCCTAGAAAGGGGTTTCACAGGATGCGGAACACAAACACACTTAAAATCTAAGGTTGTGCTAGTAAATCCAGGACACTTGATCGCCTTACAACTCCCACCATTCCCAGCTTGCTGCTTGGGAATTATGGAAATTGTAGTCTCCAGCAGCTGCAATGCCAAAGGTTGCCTACTCCTGGGCTACGTTTTTTTGTACCACTCATTCAAGACAATTGACCATGGAAATAGAACCAACATTACTCACTTGCACATCCAAGTACTTATTTAATAGAACATTGCCAGGTTTTAGGTCTCTATGAATTATAGGAGGATTAAGGCTGTGAAGATAGTTCATGCCAAGGGACACTTGGTGAAGGATCTGAAACCTCAGAGGCCATGGGACATTTGGCATTTTGTCAAACAGAGTGTGAAGAGATCCATTAGGCATGTACTCCATGACCAGACCATGCTCTGTAAAGATGCCTTCCTGCTTCTCATACATGCCAAGGAGCCGCAGGACATGGGGGTTACTGGCTTTCTGCATCACATCCCTTTCCTTCATTAGATCTTTCATTAGTGTTTTAATGCTGGATCTGGAAATCAAAAAGGAGGTTATAACCATACATAAATACTGAGAATTTCGCACAGGTGACATGGTTGCAATGATAGCAAAGCATAGAAAGAAAAAAAAAAACACATTCCGAGTTATTGTGTCCTATGGGGCATTTATCATGGGTCGCATGTGCTGTGATTGCAGCAGAGAGATCTAGCATGCTGCAACTTTACTTCAACATCTACAAAACTGTAGTATGGGTTACAATGGAACTGCATTGAAATTATTCAACTCCAGCTGGTAGTTGTGTTTTATCTGCAATTTTTTTCATTTGTGCTTATAAAGAGAGAATGGAATGTTGGGAAATGCTTGACAGACTGTAGCACAGAGCCTGGCAACTTGAAGCCATCCAGCTGCTGCTAGACTACAACTCCCATCATTCCCTGCCAGCTGTGGGTCTTCATTATCTCCTCCTGTGCGGCTTTGCATGGAGAGTAGAGATGCCTCTAGCATCCAAGGTGATAGGGAAATTCAGACTGAAATATCCTCAATGGCCCATATCTATAAAAGCAAACGGACTGCACCATAGGGAACAAAATAAAGATTCTTAAATTCCCATGCACTTGATTAAAGCTTTTTAACCCCATGAATGCAAGTGAGGTTTCCAATGCATTGGAAACATCTCTAGCATTCAAGGGGCTAAAATTACAATTTCACTTAACAGGAATTTTGATTTGTCAGGGCTGAACTGCTGATCTTATCAACTGTGAAAATAACTGTCATAATTCTCAATATTGTTCTGACCTACATAGGTTTCCATTACTTTTTTCAATGAAATTACAGTATCTGCAAGCACAGCATTCCGAGGCAACAAATTATATAACTTTATGCTCTTACTTTAGAAAAATCCCTGCCTTTGTTTTATTCAAAAGTGCTTTTCCTTTAGTCTTAATGGATGACCTTCTGTTTTTGCTTACCTCGTTGAGTAAAGAGATCCTCAGAGACTTTTTGTATTGACCTTGAATATATTTGTATATTGCACATCACCACTTCGACACCCTCTCTGTCAGCTCTCTGAATGGCAAAGAGGTGTGCATCATGTTTTGATATAAAATGCAAATAAGACCTAATCCAAATTGAGTTTCTTATGTAAAAGAATTCAAAATTACTTACATATTATAATAGGATTTTAGTCTTACCTGTTAAATCCTTTGCACTTAGTCCATACAGGTCACTGGTACTCTGGGAGGCGTAAGTCCCCTTTAATAGGCAGGAACAACTATGCAAATGATTTGCAAGGGGCGGAGCCTCCCCTCTTACTTAAGCCACCTTCTGGCCAGAGCCACTTAGATTGATTTGAGACCCTAAAACTGACCTCAGGTAAGCAAAAAGAAAGACTCCTGTGAGCATGCCCGAACGGTCTCCCACTGGATGCCACAGGAGAGCCAAGACTGGTCCCTTGACAGGGTGGGAGACCAGTGACCTGTATGGACTAATCGAGGATTCAACCGCCATGCCATCAAATGGAGAGAGTGAACATCCTCCTTCCACAGATATCCCTGAAGAAGTAGGTCCGGACGGGCAGGAAGCGGGATAGGATCCGTCACTGACATGGCCATCAACTCCGGATACCAGGACTGGCGAGGCCAGTTTGGAGCAATCAGGATGACAGGACAACGCTCCCTCTTCAACTTCTGGATAACTCTGATCAATAGAGGAAGAGGAGGGAAGATGTAAGCCAGGGAGAAGTCCCAAGGGATCGACAAGGCATCCACTGCTAGAGCAAGGGAGTCCCTCAACCGGGAGCAAAACACCGGAACCTTCCTGTTGTGTCTGGTAGCCATCAGGTCCACCACAGGCATCCCCCACCGCTGAGTGAGCATGTGAAACACCTCTGGATGAAGAGCCCATTCTCCACTGTCGACGGTGTGACGACTGAGGAAGTCTGCCATGACGTTGTCCACGCCTGGAATATGAACTGCAGAGATGACAGGCACGTGATCTTCTGCCCAAGACAGAATATCCTTGACCTCCCACCAGGCGGAACCACTTCTTGTGCCGCCTTGCCTGTTGATGTAAGCCACCGCCGTGGCGTTGTCGGACTCCACTCTGATCGGAAGACCGGTCAACTGAGACTCCCAGTGCCTCAGGGCAAGCCGGACAGCTCGAAGTTCCAGAACATTGATAGAGAGCAGGGATTCCTCCAGACCCCATTTCCCCTGAGCACTGAAGCGACCCCAGACTGCACCCCAGCCCCGAAGGCTGGCATCCGTTGTGACTGTGGTCCAATGAGGAACTAGAAAGGATCTCCCTTTCAGGAGATGAGAGAGATCTAACCACCAGTGCAGACTCGACTCGACATGAGGAGGAAGAGAAACAGACAGATGTTGATGATCTGGATGATTCTTGCACGTCTGGATCACAAATCTCTGAAGTTCCCTGGAGTGGGCCATGGCAAATGGGACTGCTTCGATCGTGGAAATGAACTTCCCCACTAAAGACGACAACTTCGGTACTGGAATTTCGTCCATGTCCAGAATCCCAGCCACTCTGACGGCTATCTGGTGAGCCACGTCCTCTGGAAGAAACACCATGCATTGGCGAGTGTCGAACAGGAGACCCAGGAACAGAAGCCTCTGAGATGGAATCAAGTCTGACTTGTCCAGATTCAGGATCCAGCCATGACGGTTCAGGGTGTGCATGCACTTCTGTAATTGCTGACGGAGAAGCTCCGCTGAGGAGGCCTTCAGTAGGAGATCGTCCATGTAGGGGGTCACTCTGATCCCATCCTGATGGAGCACCGCTATCAAGGAGCCTAACACCCTCTGGAAGACCTGAGGGGCTGAGGTCAGCCCAAAGGGAAGCGCTGCAAACTGAAAGTGTCCCCTGTGGCAGGCAATCCTGAGATACCGCCTGCTCTCTGGATGAATAGGGATGTGAAGATAAGCATCCTGAAGGTCCAGGGAGGCAAGAAACTCCCCTGGAGACATTGCTGCAATCACAGAACGCAGAGATTCCTGGCGGAAGTGGGAAGTCACCACATAGGCATTGAGATCTTTGAGATCCAAAATGGGACGAGCTCCTCCGTCCTTTTTGGCTACCACAAACAGGTTGGAATAGAATCCTGAACCTGTGTCCCCTTGAGGAACCACCTCCAGGACCTCTTTGTCCAAGAGATCCTGAATAGCGTCGTCGAACAGATGCCTTTTTGTGGGTTCCTGAGAAGGACGAGTAAAATGGAACCGAAAAGGAGGAAGGGAAGAGAAAGGGATCCTGTATCCCTTTGACACCACCTGAAGAACCCATGGGTCCGCCACTGACTCCTCCCAAGTCCGGCGAAAGATGCGGAGACGACCGCCTACAGCCGGATGCGGACCCGGTTCGGCGAGTCATGCCGAAGCAGTCTTGGAGGTCTTGGCCTTGGGGGCAACTTTGGGCTTCCAGGACTGTTTGGGCTTGGAGGAGGAGCGCGTAGCGGGAGGACCCGTCTGGGCCGAGGAGCGTGTCTCAGTCTGAAAGGAACGAAAGGACCGATTGCGTTTGGCTGGAAACTTTTTCTTAAAGACTGAGGGTAGAAGAGTACTTTTACCGCCAGTAGCCTCACTGATCATTTCTTTGAGTTCAGACCCAAAAAGCAAATTCCCCTGAAAGGGCAAGGAAAGCAAGGCTTTCTTAGAGGCTGTATCAGCAGACCAAATTTTCAGCCAAAGAGCGCGCCTAGCCACCACAGAAGAAGTGGAGGCCCTCGCCATCATGCGCACAGCATCAAAAGCAGCGTCAGCAACATAGTTCTGAGCTTCAGTGATATTAGCAAGGAGCTGCAACTGTTCAGATACTGGCGCATCCTGGCGAACTGCTTCAGTCAGTCGTTCAGTCCAGGCCGCAATGGCTCTATTAACCCAAGCCACAGCAAAGGTTGGGCGCATGGCAGTGCCAATGGAGGCAAAAATAGATTTAAGAGAAAGCTCTAGCTTTTTATCCGTCCAATCCTGCAGGGCAGAGGCATCAGAGACAGCCAAGGCGGTAGACTTGGATAGTCTAGAAACAGGAGCATCCACCTTGGGAGGATGAACCCATTTTGCCAACTCAGCCTCAGGAAAAGGGTAAAGTTTAGCAAACTTTTTAGAGACAGAGGAAGATCTATCAGGATTCTTCCATGCCTCAGAGACCAGACGGGCAAGAGTAGGGTTAGTTGGAAAACAAACAACTGGGTTAGATGGCTTTTTCTGAAAAACATCAGTAGGATCATAAGTGGATTCCTGAGTCAGAGGAAGGTTGAGCGTATTCAGAACCGCTCTGATCAGACCCTCAGCCGAGACTTCAGGGTCACACTCATAGGGGTCCCCAATGGACCTGTTAGATTCAATAACAGTACGTTCCTCAGCATCAGAATCCTGTAAGAGTTCTTCTTCAGAAGAATCAGTGACATCAGGAGCTCCCTGTGGCTTAGGCAGGGAGGTCCTGATGGTAGAGGGGGTCTGCCAGACCTGGAGAGCCCCCTGTATCTGAGAGGGAAAGAGTTGAAGCGTGGATCTGAGATCCCTAGTGGCAGCTTTAAACTCCCTCACCCAAGATGGCTCAATAGCGTGGCTGGAAAGCCCAGGGTTGCTATCTTGACCAGTACAATTAGGGCATAGATCCCCTACATTATCGCTAGACAGCCCAATGTGGCAAGAGGAGCAAAACGCCATGGGGGTAGCAGACCCCCCATCCTCCTTAGACTTGGGTCTAGCCCTTAGCTCCAGTGAAGTAGACATGCTCACAGCGTCAATATACCCCACTAATAACACTATCACCCAGAAAAAGTGTAAATGATTAAAGTTTCACCCCAGAAATGTCTAAATTCGGACTTATCTGGCCAGCGAAGGGTTAATCTGTTGAGGAGAGAGAAGGCTCGGTCCCTGCGTAGTGTACTCGCTTAGGAAAAGTACCACAAAATGGCGGCCGTCATGATAGCCAATCAGAAACGAGCGCGAACCAGGCGCTCATGGGAAATGTAGTTTTCCCTTACAAGTACCCCAAACAGTGCCCGAAGCCCCCCTGAACACCCCACATATATAAAACACATTCCGGATGATAGAGCAGGAGCCTAGCATTAAAATGAGCCCTCTCTGAAGTTGCTGTGACAAGCGGTTCCAGAGATACGTCCCACACTGTGAATTCTCATAGAGAGTAAAGGAGCCCTTGCGTCTGAGCGGGAAAAAGCCGTGCTTAAAGGCGCGGAACACCATTTTTAACAAAGTTTAAGAAAACATTAAAAAGTGCCCAAACAAGTATGAAACACATAAGAAACATGAGTAAACGAATATCAAAAGCTCCAAAACCCAGAGAATACCACAGAAATTGCATAAAACAGAACAATGCAATAAAAACACCCTATGAGTGCTGGAGTGTATTGAAACTCCCAAATACAAGTCCATCAAAGGGACACTGTGGGGACAAGTGGACCTTCAGCACTCAATGGGTGACTCACCTTTCTTGCAGGACTTCTGTCTTCAGGTGACCATGATAAGGTGGGAAAGAACCAGAGGTAAATTCCCCAGTAGGGGAGCTGCTTAACACAAGCTGTCCCCTCTTCAGGGCATAAGGTCCACAGAAAATCCCTGGAAGCTGCACCAGCCACTTTAAAGAGGGCAATTCACAGCCATGGTCACCCTCCTAATGGTGGTATTCCATATTTGAATAAAAAAATAATAAAACACTAAGATGCATAGATGTTCTCTACCTGGTGTGCAAAGCACTCCAGGAACAAATCAATCTAAGTGGCTCTGGCCAGAAGGTGGCTTAAGTAAGAGGGGAGGCTCCGCCCCTTGCAAATCATTTGCATAGTTGTTCCTGCCTATTAAAGGGGACTTACGCCTCCCAGAGTACCAGTGACCTGTATTGGACGACAGTGAAATATAGGTATTTTTTTACTTTAAATAATAGTTTATTAATGTGTTAGTTTACACAAGTTAGAGACTATTTGCCACTTCTTCACCGAAATGGTTAAAATGTATTATATAAAATAAAATGAATAAAACACATTTCAGCAGTGTGAGTACCCATGTTTTATTCAGGGGGATAAACACTACTATATATATATATATATATATATATATATATATATATATATATATATATTTACATAGTAAGTATTACTATCCATTTAAGACTACTTGTTTTTACACACAGGGTTGAATACTCATATGCACTGCCTTGCATTATATAGGCATGGAGTCTCTTCCTTGAATGCACTGTGCTATAGTAAAGTTGATTTATTACTCATTCTTGTCCCAGGACTTACTGTTTGCTGTAGATAGCGTTTACCACAATATGACCTCAATGACTATTTTCTCTCTTTCCCTCTCTCTCTCTCTGAGCTCATTTCCAATAAACGGTGGCAGACTCTACAGGGTGTGAAAGACTCTCTCTCTCTTACAGCTCAACGCACACAACAGCCATTACTTCAACTAGGAATTTCCATTCCCAATGTAGGAATTTCCTTGCTGGCGAAACATATTGCTCCAGGTGTTTGCTCTGGAAAGGATCGAGTTACTGTATCCTGTAAATTCACAGTACAATAGATAACCCTTTATGGACCAAAGAGTTGCACAACACATTCCGAAGCAATGCATGGGTTAAGGGGAAGTATTCCCTAGGAATAAGTGCCTCATTTTTTTTCTTTACCAAAGTAACTTGCCTAGATAGACGCCTTTCATACAGCATTTGTGTTTTGTATTATATATATATATTTATTTATTTTTTCCTTTATGTATATTTGCAGTATATTATGAAAATAATGATTTCTATTGCCTTTAGGTGACACCTCTTCACAACAAATAATGGATTTCAACAGACCAGAATGGCTCTAAAGGGTCACTAGTGTTTATCAGATTAAAACTGAAATGTTTAGAAGTGAACTAAATGTAACAAAAATGTATATAGCTATAACTGACTGCTGTATAAAGAATGCATACCTAGGTAAGTCCTTCTGTTAAACAAATTAAGAGAAAGTTATTCTTGGTGCATAGCTACTTTTTACTGATTCCACACCATCAAGGTCGTCAATCAGAGCACACAAGATTTAGAATCTACTACAGTACAAATCTACCACTCTTACAGAAACATGAAGCAAACATGGCAGAGTGACATCACTATGTACACAGGGCTGATCACTTGACTCCTTACTTGGCTTACACAGGTAAAAATAAACTGAGTCATGCAATGTCTATGGATCAGCTTATGTTAACCACCTGAGTGCTTGTATACATACCTGGGAACTCTCAGGGTTTGACCCTGAGACTCAGGGTTTGGAACCAAATCTCAGGGTCTCAGGGTGAAGGGCCAAATTCTCAGGATGAGCAAATCCAGTGAGTCTCTACTGTGCATGTGTGGTTTCGCACACAGGGAGCTTCGCTGTGAGCCGTGTGGAGCTCCCCGCTAAGGATCAGTGCTTTCAGGGAGTCATGCGCAGTAGAGACTCACTGAAAGCGCTGCCCCGCTCCGGATGGCTCACGTCCTGTCTCTGCTCCTGGCTCCGGGGCAGCTGGGTGCAGTTTAGCTCGTGTATACGGACTGTCATACTAGTGTATCAATATGTCATTAAACGTTCACAAATTTGTTCCATTAAAGGTTATTATTAGCAACTGTGACACATTCATGTGCATCACTGTTCATAAGGGGTCATAATAACTATTTGCTACGTCCGAGACAGCCTTGTTTCTCTTATTTTATGTCATTAAAACATATGAAAATGTCTCAAAATTTTCACAAAATCGTGATAAATAATTTGCAAAGAGTTGCTAATCCTATTATGAAAAAATATTGTCAATCTCACACAGCCTGCTTTTTTCAAATTTTCAGCACTATTATTAGGCAAAATTATTCATAAAAACAATTTTAAAAGGGATAGTAGTACTTAAAATGTTAAAAAAAACATATGTTGTAGTGTTTATCCCCCTGAGTTAAACAAGGGAACTCCCACTGCTGAGAGGTGTTTTATTCAAAAGTTATTACAGCTCAAACATGATTTTTTTAGGTGCAATATCACAGTGGCCTGAAATAGTACAGTGGCACTGTTGTTATACCATCCTATAGACAGATCTGCTCAGATGACCATAAATCTCCATAGGATGGTGTAGCAAAAGAGCCACTGTGATACTGCACCTAAAAAATTCACGTTTGGGCCTTAATAACTTTTGATTGAAACACCTTTCCGCAGTAGGAGTACCCTTGTTTTACTCAGGAGGATAAACCCTACAACATATATATTTTCTACATATTAAGTATTACTATTACTTTAATGCTAATACAGCTTTACAACACATTGCTATATATGCCTCTTGGCACCTAGAAATGAAGGTTAGCCAAGGCAATATTATTCACTATAACTAGTACTGACACCTTGATACATATAGTGACTAGTTATTAAATTGTCTTTATATGAATGATACATATGGGCATCTTTCAGTTGTTAAAGGACTTTTTATTCCAATAATTTCTGAACTTTCAGCAACACATTGATATATATATGCCCCATAGAGTTTTACTGTGAATAGAAAATTCAAACAAGTTAGAACAGGGAGGTCATTTGTATCTGACATTAAGTTTTATGATTTTATTTCTTTCTTCAAACTCACCCCTGTGCCCCTTGAATCATCTTCAATGCAATCTCCATCTTCAGAGTCCGGCTCCATCCTTTGTAAACAAATCCAAAACCTCCACGACCCACAATCACCAAGTTCTCTAAATCCCCTGCTGGGAGAGTCAACATCTTTAGACTGTGTTTCACAGCAGCTCAATCCGGTGTGTTAAATACATCTCTGTGCCAGCATGCTGTGGGGGCGGGATCCATTTTCTCAGAAAGGAGGCAGGAAACAATTGTCACAGTTACAAAAAAAAGAGAAGGAAGAATTAATGCTATCTTACTCGTACTACAGCCTACTTATAATAACCCCAAACTTGCCTTACAATGGCTACAAAATCTTAATCGCCACATCCTATGCATTTTTCCATTGATCGTTGGGTCAAAAGATGACAGTTTTAATCAATCCTAGTTATCATGTCCACGTAGCACGTTAGCAGGACCACATGACCTAAAACTCTGCTCAGTGCAGAACACATCTTAACCCCTTAAGGGGCACATTGCTTGATAATGGGTTGTGCACCACACTTGTCCTTATAGGGTTAACGACTTATGAATGCTACCTGCCTTAGTCTGAGAACATTGCAGGCAACTGTGATGTCTTCCTCCATGGACATGATGACACACAGGACTGAATATCTCATCTCTTGGACAAATGTACAACAGCAAAATGCATAGGGGTCATTAGGTTAGTCTGACCACAGAAAGGGTAAGTGGAGGTTAGTGAGGTGTTAGTTCTCCTTTAAAACTTAAACCTCTCTGCATTCAAATTCTAAAATGGGAGTTTTAAAGGAGAAATATTCTCCTAATAAAAATGCCACCCACTAACATAACTATGACCAGAAAATTCTAATGACCCCTATGAATAAGCCTACTTAAAACTTAAAGGACAAATGCACTGCACACACACCTCTGATCCTTAACCCTCTGAATGCCAGAGGGGTATGCAATGCGTTGCGTACCCCTCTGACATTCAATAAAGGATTAATATTATCATGCACAGCAAGTAGAGCTGGAGATCCTATGATCCTGATACCAACTGTCATGTCCCCCTCCACGGACAGAACATCCGGGACTGACTGAAGGTGTTATCTCTTGAAACAAGGGAGCAAGAGAAAGACTTCCAATGGCCATAGGGATTTTCTGGACATAGAAAGTTAAGAAAGCATTACTATTATAAGGTGCTAATTCTCCTTTAACCATACCTGGGAACTTTTTTGGTCTGTGCTCCCCAGAGGGGGAGTCCTGTGGTGCCACTGTGGCGAGAGAAATTACACGATTGGCAACATAAAAGGGGCAGGGCTTAATCGTGAGTGGGGGCAGGACTTGTAAATCATAAAAGAAAAAAAAAATAGCCAGAATAGACTGGGGAAGGATGAAAAGAGGCCAGGGAGTGGGAGGAACAGACAGGGAAGGAACACAAGTGGGCAGAGTTTCATCAGAAACTCCCCACATCCGCAGTATCAGACTCTGCCCTGCGGACCCAGTAATGCAGAGTCAAAACCAGAGTCTCCAGGGCAAAACCATAGAGTTTCCAGCTATGCCTTTAACCATCTGAATGCTAGAAAAGTCTCAAATACACTGCAAAGATTTCTGCATAAGGCCCAATGTGTGTACTCTGAAGTATGTGGAGAAGACAACAGAAAATTAGATATTACTTTAAAAAATAAAACATACAAAAGCTCTGTGTTTAAAAAAGGGGAAATCATATAAAGTTAAAATATAAATAAAAGTGAAATAATTAATTAAAAGCCATGTATACAATGTCATCAGTGTGAATGATCTGCATGGTTGCCCACAGACCACAGAGCAGATTATCTATGGTTTAACTTTCTCGTGTTCTGAGATGAATGCAGGGACATTGTAGGTGTTATGGGAGGTGACAAACAACTGTATGGGCAGCAACACTGATGTCACGGTGTTCATTTGTTCTGGCAATGCTGTGCTATTGTTACCAGATTGAACAAAGCTCATTATTGAATCTGCTTAAAAAAATATGAATACTAGGGAAAACCTTCCCTTTATATTATGGTTCAGTTGTGAGTATAAAATTGACTGAAAGATAACGACAGGCTATATGCATAAACGACAGAAGCAAAAGAAGGAAAAAAAAACTAAAGATTAGGTGTCAGTTTCTGAGGGAAACTAAAGGTGAAAGGTTTCCACAGTAGAAGTTCAGATAGAGTCTTCCTCCAGAAACCTCAGAAGGTGATGTATACGGATAACAGGAGTCGACTGTGTTCGACTAACCGGGGTTAGAAGAGAAGCAGTCGACCTCCAGCTAGCAAGTCGTAGATATTTGACTACACTGCCCTCAACTAGTTGGAAAGCTGGAGGCGTTGGTCGTAAGGCTGCAGTCAGTCGGTAAGGTCGAAGTCTGCCAGAGCCCCAGGTCTGCACCAAGATGGATATCTGTGGGGAACAGAGCCACACAGTGGAGTGAACAGACAGAGCCAGAGGTCAGCACCAGCTAGGATAGTCAGACAAGCCAGGTTCATACACAGAGCGGTTAGTCAGCCAGCGCCACAGGTCTGCACCAGATAGGATGTCCAATAGTAGCAGGCTACACTGGGAAGATAGTTGGACAGAGTCCCAGGTCAGCACCTGGTTGGATAGTCAGACAAGTCAGGATAAACCACACAGCGGGTAGTCAGCCAGAGCCACAGGTCTGCACCAGATTGGATGTCTAAAGCCAAAGGAGTGCACAGATAGAATGGCCAGACAGAGCCACAGGTCAGCACCAGAATGGATAGTCGGACAAGTCGGGTCATACACAGGATACAGGAGCAACAGGAACTAGAACTGCACTGAACACCAACGTAAGGGTAATGATACACAGGCCCAGAGAGATTTATAAAGGAGTAGGAGAAGGCGGGACCAATTAGGTCCCCCAGGCTGGCTCTATAAAAGGTGTCCAGGCAAGTGCCTGATTCATGATGCCAGTAACAAGGAACCATATGCGACCTGGATGCAGCTAGTGACGCTGGAGCGTCAGTCCAGAACCCTGCTCCCGGCTGAATGGTGCAGGCCGAGGTAAGGCACTGTGACAGATCCCATCTACTCCACCACGCACACTCCTTGACTTCGTAGGCGATTTGTACCCTCGATCTTCCCCCTTCTATGGGTTGCCTGGGGTTGTGGTTTGAGTGGCAGCAACGGTTTCTCATTGTTGTTTGAGTGTTTCTTGTTTATATGATGCATTTACATTACTGTTATTATGTGGGTCTCCAATGCCTTTCCAATTGGACGTCGGCCTGGTGCACCGGTTGTCTCCTGGGTGGCCGTCCATTCAGACAGAGCATCTCTCTGGGGTTTGGCTTGCCTTGTGACCTGTGATGGCGCTCGCTTGCTTGTTTGGCTCTATCGCACTTCACATGCTGCCGCCCTCTGGAGCTCTCCGCTATTTGTTACTGTTGTTCCTAACTTACCATTTAGCTAAAATTTTGCGGTCTGAGTTGTATTGCTCTTCTTGTTGTGGTGCCCTGGATGGCTCCATGGAGTTACATGGTGGTCCAGTGTCGGATCTGGGATCCTAGCGATTAGTCGGCTCCCTTGTGTGTCAGATCTGAGCTGGGTATACTGTGTCCCTGGGGTGGATCTGGGTTGCACTCTCTCCCCTCTTGGTCCCGTCTTCTGCTATCTTGCCGACTGGGTGCACAGGTATACTTCCTGCAGGAGACACATTTTTCTTCTCACTCTTCCCCCAAATTGTCCTGCCCTGACTATCCCCTCCAATTCTTAAGCTGAGCTGAAGTAAAAAAAGAGAGGAGTTGGTATACTTGTTAGCCACTCCCCTCCCTTTGTCCTTGATTATTGGGTTGAGGACCCAGATGGTAGGTTTATTTTTGTTAGGGAGACGGTTGATGATTTGATGCTGACCCAGGCCACCATATATGCTTCCAACGAGAGGCAAAGCATCTTCTTGTCTCAGGTTTTGTTCTGACTGTCGGACCTCCATAGGGGCTTGATGGTTATGGGGGGAGATTTTAATGTCTCCGTTAGTAGACTGCTCCTCGGGCCATTCGTCCCTTCATTGTCTGCTCTGTCATCTATTCAGAAGGCCCTGCGTGATCTTCATCTTATGGATGCCTGGAGACAACATCCTTCCTTTAGTGACTATACCTTCTTTTCACACCCAGCTAAATCCTACTCTTGCATTGACTATCTGTTTCTGTCGCAGGCTCCCAGATACTTCCTATGGCGTAGTACGACCATTCTCTAGTCAGGATAGACCTCCATATTCCTCTCACTCTTCCACACCATTCGGTGTGGAATTTGGATCTGGCTGGAAGAGTCTGGGGTGATAACCCAAAGCTGAGTAGAATGGAGAACTTTTTATAGAGGAATTGTACTGATTGTTGAAGCCGAACTGAGCCAGAGGAAGTAATGACACCCAGTTGTTGTGATGGACATTGACGTAATGATGAAGAAACAGTTCCAGCGATTGGTTAGTTATTTCAGTCTGGCCATTGGACTAAGGATAAGAGGAAGAGAACTTTAACTGGATACCCAGGCGAGAAGGCCTTCCAAAACTGGGAGGTAAATTGAGTACCCTTGTCAGAGGTGACTTGAAGTGGAACTCCATGGAGGCAGAAGATTTCTTTGAGAAAGAGTTTTGTGAATTGGGTAACCCCTGAAGAGGAATAAAATGTGCTTGTTTGGAGAAGAGATCAACTACTACCAGGATCACGGTGCATATATCTGAGAGTGGTAAATCGTTAAAGTCCATAGCTAAGTGAGTCCATGGAACACTGGGCGAAGTAAGTGGATGTAAAAGTCCTGTGGGTCTCTGATTGGATGGCTTATTCTGAGCACAAAGTGTGCAGGCTTTGACGTAGGCTTCCACGTCTTGTTTCAGAAGGTCACCAGAACCGGTGGCGGAGGAGATCCATGTTTTTGAGGATCCCTGGATGACCTGACCAGCTCAAGAGAGATGAACAGTGGTGCTTGGGAACATATAGAAGATGGAGGGGTTTCCCTTTCACCTACATCTGAAATGATGTTGGAGGGACCGAATTTGCTGCAATGTGGACTGCGATAGGCTGGCCACGAAGTGTTTAGCTGGAATTATCGGTTCAGGAGGCAGTTCTGGCCCAGACGTGATGAGTCGTGATAAAGCATTGCTTTCAGGTTCTTAGATCCAGGGACATACCTGATTATGAAATTAAAATGGGTGAAGAAAAGGGCCCACTGGGCCTGCCTTGGATTCAGGCGCCAAGCTTGTTCCAGGAATTGAAGGTTCTTATGGTCAGTTTGTATAATGACTGGAACTTGAGAGCCCTCCAATAGATGTCACAATTTCTCTAAGGCCATCTTAATAGCCAGCAGCTCACGGTTTCCAGCATCATAGCCTCAAGCTTGAGATTTAAAGGGATATTAATGTCCCCCAAAAAATATTTAGCATTTTGCAGGTATTAAAAAGTTGACTTGAATGCAAAAAAAAGTATCTCTCAAACCACAATGGTTTGAGAGATATCTGTATTAAAAGTTTGATGTTTCCTTCTGTCAGCTGTAAAGCTGTCAGCAGGAGATCCGTGTCGGCCAACACGGAGGCTCTGGAGCAGAGCCAAAATTGTGTTTTTTTTTAAATAATTACTTCATTGGAATGGTCTACAACGTGTGCTTGCAAACCAGGCACACGTAGACCATTCCAATGAAGTAATTCTTTTTAAAAAAACACAATTTTGGCTCTGCTGCAGAGCCTCCGTGTCGGCCAACATGGATCTCCTGCTGACAGCTTTACAGCTGACATCAGGAAACGTCAAATTTGAATGCAGATATCTCTCAAACCATAGCAGTTTGAGAGATACGGATTTTTTGCATTCAAGTCAACTTTTTAATACCTGCAAAATGCTAAATATTTTTTGGGGGGGACATTACTATCCCTTTAAAGTCTGTTGCATGAGAAGACAGGATCTGCTCCTGCTGTTCCCGTCTGGTTGAGATGCGAGAAGGCGATGCAGCATCCATGTATGTATGGCTCGATCTTACTATCAGTTTCTGAGGGAAACTAAAGATGAAAGGTTTCTCTTCCTCCAGAGATCTCAGAAGGCAATTGATCCGGACAACAGGATTTGAAAGGAGCTGACCGCGTTCGACTAACCATGCTTCAAAGAGAAGCAGTCAAAGAAGAGCCTAGGTCGGAGCCAGACAGGGGATGGAGGTAACTGGGAATGAGACCGAGTCGTACTCGAAGAGGAAGCCAGGTCGTAAATCAGAGGCAGTAGAATGCTGGAATCAGTAGACAGAATATGAGGTCAGGAGACAAGCCAAGGGTCTGTACATGGAAATTCTAAGTCAGGAATTCTGGAACACGAAAACAAGGTCTCTCAGGAATTTGGAGATAGAGCCTCAACCAGGAAGATAAAGGCAACAGTGGCCAATGGAAGCTTAGGATAGGAGGAGTAACGAGAAGGAGCATACCAATTGGAGACAAATAACAATTGCCTCTCTAACCAGCCTTACTCTGGATATTGCGCTCACTGTTAACAGAACCACCATCACACCAACCTTCACATCATGCTATCTGGGAGTCATCTTCAACTAAGCTCTTTCCTTCATTCCTCACATTCAGTCAATATCCCACTCATGCCATCTCTATCAATGTAACATCTCTAGAATTCAACCTTTTCTCACCCAAGAGATTACAAAAATTCTAATACAAGCACTCATCATGTAAAATCTTGGCTACTGTAACTCACTCCTAATTGGCCTTCCTCTCACCCGACTAACCCCACTGCAGTCCATAATGAACTCTGCCGCCAGACTAATCTACCTCACACATCGCTCCTCTAATCCCGCTTCACTTTGCCAACCCCTACACTGTTAGCATATAGAATTAAATTAAAAATTCTGGTGCTAACTTACTGAGCCCTTACTAACACTGCACCCGTCTACATTTCTCACGTGCTGCACCTTGGACTGCCGAAGCAGAGTACTTTTGCCTACTCAGTATACATTTTACATTGGATGTGACCTGACACTATATTGCGCGTTTCATAGCGCTACCTGAGAATTTTGCGCTTTTATGGAGTGTGAGATTCTCACATCACTATTTTTATTATGGTGACATAGTTAATACAAGATGTGGTCACACGCTCTTTTGCGTGAGACCTTTTAAAAGGATACTGATCTGCCGAGGCTGGGGAGTGGGAGGAACACAATGGAAGGAGCGGATGTGGGCAGAGTTTTATTAGAAACTCCCCACATCCATAGAATCAGCCTCTGCCCTGGAGACCCGGCAATTAGAAGCTAAAACTGAAGTCTCTGGGGCAAATGTGGAGAGTTCCAAGCTATGGCAGTGTCAATGAGTGGTGAGGTAATGTAGGGATAAGATATGAAGTCAGTGCTAGGGGAGGTGGAAAATGCATTGCTGAGTAGTGTCATTGAGTGGGGGATGTAATGTAGGGATAAGACAGGAAGTCAGTGCTACCGGAGGTGGGAAATGCATTGCTGAGCAGTGTCAGTGAGTGGGGGAGATAATGTAGAGATAAGATAAGATAGGAAGTCAGTGATAGTGGATGTGGGCAATGCATTTCTGAGTAGTGTCAGTGTATGCAGTGGTCAATCTAGAGCTAGCACAAGAAGTGTTTGCACAGCATGCCTTAATTAGCATAATCTATCTAAATAACTCAAAAACTAGTTTTAGAAATAAAAATGGCTAATACAACATAAATGTGAATTGAGAGCTCTTTCACTATTCACCAAAGTTGTTTTTGGGTGATATGGTCCCTTTAATATTTGTCAAATACGTTTTACTGTGAAAACATATACTATTGAACTACTAAAGACACACTGAGGATTGATTGGGTCTTATGTGTCAAGGAAAATGTTTAGTAGGTGAGGAGTAAAACACCTGTAACTTATGAATCAATGAAAAAGCTAATTTATACCTTTAAGTGGCACTCAAATAACTGATTTCAGTGGGGAGTTTGGTGCATTTGTTCTGCTCTTAATTTATTACAATTCTGGAATTAATAAATAATTCCCATTCTATTCAAGTTCTACATAATACAAGACAGAGAAAGCAAAAAAGATACTTTTTTGTGGGGCTTTTCTTGCTGGTGAAAACAAATGCACTCCCACTTTTGGGAGATGCCACATTCAGATGCCATTACAAACCAAAACTGCATATTGTGAGTTAAGTGTATGCATGGTATTCATGGTCTTTCAGTATTATGGGAGCTCTATTGCTATTACTGTGTATGGTCGGCCTCTGACACTGCCAAAGCTCTATATAGACTTTAGTAGCAACAGTAACACCATAAACTAGACAGAACATATAGCACCCAAAAATATAGTCTTTTGTTCTGTAATTCTTGAGTGAATCATATCTACAGGGGGTGCTGAGGCTGGCATTGTGATGGGGCCCATCATCCAAGGGGGCCCATCTGCCCCATAGCTCAATAGGTTCTGGTCTTGCCCCAGGGAGAATATTTTTGTTGCGGGGGGCTAATAACTGATTACACTGATGTCATCCAATGCCTAGATACCTCTATGTAAGTCATAACAGAAAACTGAGGCAGGACCAAACAAACAAATGGCTGGCGCTATGGAGTTCACTTGTTTTCATGGACTTTACTTCAGAGAATAGACTCAAGTAGCTGAAAATGCAGGACATCTCACATACACCAGGTCATCCCGGGGGGTAAGAGTCAAGGTTAGAAAGCCTATGGGAAATTGCAATGAAGGCAGCAGACAGCAAGCATAGTCAACTGGAATATAGGTTTTATTACCATCATAACTGGGAACTTTCTTTTCCCAAGCCTCTGGAGGTCCAGTAAGGTCTGAGGGTAGGAGTGGATAAATTATATAATTTGTGTCATAAAGTAGGTGGGCTTGATTGGGGTAAGTGGTTTTCATGAGAGGAAAGTATTTGATCCTGCTGGTCCTGTGTAACTATTATTCGGGCCAATTCTGCGGGATCCATAGTCAGGACTCGATTATCCTGTCATGGGGTACCAGAAGGAGGCCCAGGTCTGTATGTTAGGGAACGATGCTGAAGTGCTGCTCTCAGGAACTGAGACAGTTACATTTACCCCTTGCTGCAGCTACAGCTGGATTAAAGGTGATGGCTTTGAAGCCAGATATCCGATCCTGCTTGAGATGGGACCCTGACCAAGACAGGCACAAGTGTATACTGTACAAGACCTGAACCTAGCAGAATACTTGATCCCTTCACAGAGGGAGACAGGAGTGAGCCCTGTAAGGAACATAGGATTCAGGAACTGCTACTCTATAGAAAGAGAAAAGACTAGGAACTACTCAAGTAAGAATTGAGGCCCCACTAGGGGGTGAAAATTATAGGCCTGAAGGAATACCCCAAAATCCGTGACTCTGGAGGCTCCAACAAAGCCTGCTGACCTATGTCTGAGCTGCTCCTGTGGCAATGGGGATATGACCATATAGTGGGCTAGGACAGCAAAATATAGGAAATGCCCTCACTGTGATCTCCCTGAAGTACCCAGAAGGTGGGATAAGACTGCTACTAGATCAGTGAGCTGGGACCGCCAAAACAGAAAATGTCCTAATGGTGAACTTCCTGAGGCTTTTCCTGAAGGCAGGGTATGACCTCCACCAGAGTAGAAGGCTAGGACCGCAAAATCAGGCGAAGGCTACCTGATTTCCCAGCATTCTGACTGGAGCCCTCCTCTCTGGGCAGCAAACACCAGATTCCAGTACCACCAGTACCACAGGCTAAGACCGGTACACTGGACCTAAAAGTGAAGGCCCCAGTCCTAAAGGGGAAAAAAGAAGGGAGGTACCAACAGACCCAAAATGAATGCTGTGGGAGGAAGGGGTCCCTCAAAAAAGGGAATAGACAACCAAAACCAAGACTGCCTACCCTGAAGAGGTAATCCGCCCAACCGCTACTACAAAGAAGGCCCAACTCCGCAGGGGAAAATAGTTTGTCAAAGTTGTCAACAATCTATGCCACCATGAGACAACCAGAGGGATTGTGGCAATCATAAACGGAGTACAGGAGGAAAAGGAAACCAGGGATACACCACGTAAGGTGGAGAGAGAGAGAGGCCAACACTAGCGGTAGGCAGGAATGGATACTGATAGCAGGGTTGATCAGGTAAACAAATATGGAGGGTCCCCGGGGGGGGGGGGGCAAATGGGATTGACAGAGCAAAACAAGCCGCAATCAGGGAAATCCGAAAGTGCACAAAAGAATAGTCAGAAGACAAGCCACAGTACCGCTGTGACAGGATCATAGTAAAAAAACAGGCCAAAAAATTGGTAGCAGACGATCAAAATCAGGAACAACGACAACACCTCGCTAGTAACTAACACAAATAATCATGCACTGAGGAATACAGATAGCCTGGTAATAAACAAAAGTTGCTCCAGTCAAAACAAAGGGGAGGAGTAGCAGAGAAGCAAGGAGAGAGAGATAGAACAGTCAAAAGGTAAAAAGGGCAAGCCCTTACAGTATGATGTTACTTACCGGGAGACTGGACAATACTGTCATCTCCTGTGTCCCAGCCTCCTTGGATCCACTCAACTGCCATCAAGGACAGGTTTTGCCAGATCATTTCCTCACAGCCATTGTAGGTGATGGGCTGGTGGGCCACATCTGGTGCCTCTTGCTTGTAGGGACAGTTTTCCCATATTGTTCTTGACCTTTCTCTTACAGTCTGCCCAGCGCTTCTTGATGGAGTATGAGTTACACTTGTACTTGGACACCACATTGACTGCATCCTACACTTGATGCCAGGCTAGATTCTTCCGTACACCAATCCCCCTGATGTTTTCTGTGGAGTAGAATATGTGCTTCCTCTCCAAGATGCTGTGCACCAGGTTCTTTTTCTCCTCATGGGAGTACATGGGGTCCCGCAGTATATCCTCCTCCACTGCAGTCTAGGATGTATGCGCAGTGTGTGTGGCCATTTGGTTTTCATGTCCTGCCTACACTGTCGTTGGATATGTGCGATCCTCTCCCACGTCCCCTCTGTTTCTCACTGCCATGTCGATCCCTGTCTGCTGTGTACCGGACTGTTGCTAGGTACCCTTCTGCCCACCTGCTCGCCCCCATCTTCCCTGTGCAGGGATTCCCTGCTCTTTCTTCCTCTTCTGCACTTCTCCCCATGCCTCCAGCCTCCACTCCTTTTCCTGCCATCTGACTACCACTCTCCTACCTCTCTCACACACCCACTCGCACCTAGTCACTTACAGAGGCACTCGGCCACAATCACTCTCTGCCACAACCTTACACTCACTCAGTCACACTGTATAAAATAGAAATAAAAAACGTTTTGTGTCCAAAAACAAATGGTGCATGTGTTTGTGTGTGGATGTGATGTGTGCAATATGTACCAAAGTGTGTTATGTGTTTTTTTTTGTTTTTTTTTTATGTAATTCTGTCCAATCCTCACTCCAAAACTACCTGTCTTCAATGTGTGCTCCTGTCTCTTTCTTACTATGTCTATCCTCTGCTCCTGTACCCTGTGCTGTAGTTCAGAGAACTTTCAAATACAGGCAGTGTGTGTCAGTTATTTTGAGGTATATATACATTTATTTGAACTTGTTTTGACAATGTTTAGTGTTGCCTGATAACATTGAGCTTAGTTACTTTCCTATGAAGTGTGATTATAAATTAGTCCGTCTATGTAAAATAGATTGTTCTAAAATCATTCGTTCACTTACACAATGAGGTGTCAATTGGACATGAAATAACCTAAAAATTACTTGTAATGCCCCATCCACCAGCCCAATCCACAGGAACAACCCCTAAAAAAGTGTCCCTCTTTGGTCATTTGAAAAGCTGGGACACATGCTGTTGCATAGCTTGTGTTGGTCCCATGCATAGTATTCCTCCCAACAGTCCCTCTTTGAGATGCAAATCCTGAACATTCACCAAATTCCTGTTGAATTTAATGGGACTTTTAACCACCTGTTAAAGTGATCATCTTCAACATAATGAGAACCAATCCACATACCTGGGAACTCTCTGTATCTGCTCTGGAGACTTTGGGATTTCTGACTTAATTACCAATTCTCTGCGGACAGAGGGTGAGTCACCCAGTTAGAGAAATATGTGGTAATCTCACACACTTTCTCACCCATTTCTTTTCTTCTGTCTTCATTAAATTCTGTCTTAAAATAAAAATATTCCAATGAGTTTCTTTTGGAAATAAAATAATGCCCCCCAGAGCTGCCACAGTTAACCATTTTAGTGCCGGAGGGGTAGCCTTCCAGTGCTCAAAGGATTAAAAGAAGTGTGGCATCTCTCTTCCAAACAATAGGTTGTCATGCTTATTGTTGAAAGTTAGAAAACATTATCAAATTGCTCCCCAATGTCCGCTGCCGTCGCTGCTACTGGCGGCAGCAGGCATGCAGATGGTCACAGATCCCCTTTGCCTACCTATAAGGCCATTGCCTGAGTCCCACTGACAGAATTTTGAACAGACACTGGCTTTTATATGCCAGTCTCTGTTCAAAATTATTGGCAGCCTCCAATTGGCCAGGATGTGTGCTTACTCACGTCCCAGCCAATCAGCTTCTGGCAGTCTTCATCAGTAGCTTCATGTTCCCAGCCTTGGTAGGCTAATGTGTAAAACAAAGTAAAAGTGGTGCAATACTGGAACAAACCAACTGCACCAAAGGAACAAATACAAATTCCCATTGATTTCAATGGGACACTATAAATACTTAATTTAAAGTGGAACTAATAATTTATAATAACTTATGTGATTTTGAAATTGCTTTCAAAATAAACTATATTTATGCTAACCATTCCTTATATTAAACTAACATTTATGACCTATTTAGCCTTATTTATATGTCAGTTTATGCACATTAGTCAGTACTGGCTAGCACTCTCCATCCCAACTACCACTTCCTTCCAGGAAGTACTGGCTAATGTGCATATTCTGAAAAACACAAAAGACTAAAATATCTTATAAACTGTAGTTTTAACTAAAAAATGGCTAACTAATGGCTAAATATTGGTGATTTTGAAAGCTCTACAAAGTCATAATTTTACCATAGTTGCATTACTCATAGTACATTATCCTCAGATTGTGTTTCTTGGAATTTGGCCACCCCTCTGGTCATTACATGACAATCTTCTTACTGATAGAACAATGAAAGCTCTGACCCCCTTGACAGGTTTTTCCTTATGCTCACTGAAGATTGTCCCTCTCTGAGATCCATCCGGACAGTCTTGCTGTTCTGAAGTGAGCAGTGTTACTCTGGTAAAAGGGTCGGGAGGGGGATACTTTATCATTCAGTTACTCTTGAACTACAACTCTGACAGAATTGAAATAACACTCTCCAAACACTATGAAGATTAATTGGAGCACCTAATAGAAATGGACATTAATTATAATACCTATACGGAACTGGGGGCAACACTCCGCAAAGCAAATACAAATAGGTAGGTACAAAAAAAAGACAGTGTTTAACTATAACAAAGATAATACTGGATCACACACAGTAAATCTGTTAAATAGAGGATTTATTCCATTATGGGATTATTAGTAAGGTTTACTGCAATACAAAGAAATGGAAAATACATATACCCACCACCCAGGTTAGTAAAATCTAACCAGATTTTATCGAAGTGCATGAGGATACCTGAAAGCTTTATTGAGAGCTGACCTGGAATGACAAGTAGGGCTGGTTATGGGAGTGTCCAAATTATGTAATCTGCATCACAGGGTGGGAGGGGCTTAATAGGAAAGGACGGTATTGGCTGAGGGAAGGCAGCTTGCCCTGAAAATGGACAGAGAAATGCTTTCCTCACCCTTCTGGTCTTTAAAGAGTTAGGCAGGTGCATACACCCTGCCTGCTTTAGCTTAAAAATCTGCCATCACCTGTCTTGTCTACATCTCTTGCTCAGTTAGTAGCAGGGACTTGTGACAGCTGTCCATTTACAGAGTGTCCATGACGAGGTTTGCACAATCCTTTAAAAGGCTAATGATTTCTGCCTGCTTCAGTTTGAAAAAACTACCAGCAACCGTCATGTCCATCTCCATGGACAAGACATCCAGGACTTACTTAAGAGGATCTCTTCTGAACACACGCACAAGTGTAAAAAAGTCACAGGCAGGGCTGGATTTCCGAATAGGCAAGTAGGCAAATGCCTAGAGCTCAAATTTTGAGTGGTGCCTCAGCTCTGCTGGCCATATCAACGATCCAAAATGTGGGTGTGGCCAGAGCAACCTCAGTGTCCCAGCACCAGATTTATCCCCATCTACAGGCTATTATTTAACCCCTTGGATGCTAGAGAAATCTCCAGTGCACTGTGGTGTAAGAAGGGTGACCAGATTTCCATTCTGCCATTCCGGGACATGTGGTCACCGTAGTCCAGTGGCTGAGGCTCCCGCCAACGCTGACCATCTTTCTGAGGCTGACACAGTAAGTGGTCCCAGTGGGAACTCTTAATCTGTGTCAGCCTCAGAAAGATGGTCAGCGCCGGTGGGAGCCTCAGCTGTGGGTCTCATTTGCAGCACCAGCATACCTGCTCCATACCAGCTGTCTCGCACGTACCAGTCCAGCCAGCGAATGAAATGTATTTGCTATATGGTTTTCATTGGCTGGCTCAGCGAGCCAATGAGGACCATATAGCAAATACATTTCATTGGCTGGCTGGACTGGTGCGTGTTGCTCAATTCCGGGACTCTTTGTTGTTCCGGTGGGGGGTGACCCGGGACGTGGGACACAGACCCCCAATAAGGGCATTCCGGGACGTGTGGTCAACCTAGGTGTAAGGCACTGGAGCTCTATCTAGCAATTAAGGGGCTACAGCTTGTTTCATTCTTGCTTGTTATAGGCCAAGGATATTTTCTGTGCCAGGAAACACTGGGTGGGACTAGGGGCGGGGTCATGTAAGGAGTGGGGATGTGGTAATGGTTGGTGCTAAGTGCACCTACAGTGCCTTGCCTAGGAAAGCCAGCCTTGTTCGCAGAGGAAATTGAGATTTTCAGGCCATATTAATGTAAGTGTGGGGTTATTATTAGGAGTTTTTTGGAATACATAACCTGAAGCATATATAATTATAACATCCATGTCATCAGAGTAACAATTGTGTGAAAGGTTCTAGCAGAAAACATTATCTAACAGTGGTATAATTTATGGATACATTAACAAAACTTAATGGAGGGGGTGCAATACATGGCATTCAAAGAACATCTCCGCCTCCAGACGCAAATTAGTAAACAAAAATATTGATGAGCGAATCCAGTTATGATACTATTATGGAGTCCTTAGCCCAATTCCAACGTACAAAATCGGGTAGTTACGTTACGTCTGGCAACAGACAGGGTAAACTACTAGTGCTAGCCTTGTGGGGGCCCCAGGGAATCCCCAGCCTTCAGGTTGCAGCAGGAAGGCTGACTGATGACATTCAGGAGATTTCTGACTCTCTTGTCCAATATTACCACAACTTATATAGCCCAGATGTAGTTGACCTAGATAGGGGATCTACCTTCCTACAAGACTTTGATCTCCATAGACTCACTCAGGACCAGTGGGACATGCTCCACAGTCCAAAACAAGAGTAAGAGCTCCTTGGGGCACTGTTATCCCAAAAAAGCCATAAAATCCCCAGACCTAAATGGTCTTCCCAATGTGTTCTATAAGATCTTAGGCGAAGACATATCCTGCTTGTTAACATCCCTCTACAATAACATTCTTCATACACATATTATGCCTGATCACTTTACATTGGCTAGAATTATAGTCCTCTCTAAACCTGGTAAAGACCCTACTCAAGTTACTTCATACCGGCTGATATCCCTTCTCAATACAGATTTTAAACTGCAGAACAAAATATTATCCACCCACCTCAATTGTGTCCTACCCCAAATCATTGCACCCGAGCAAACCGTGCACACAGCCATCGCCAGTATGATAACTTCCCAAAACAATCACCATATTCACAACTTGCTGATTAATTTAGATGCAAAAAAAGCATTTGATAAGATCTCCTGTGTTCATCTATACTGTTTACTTGCCATACAGGGTTTTGGCACCTACTTTACATCATACGTCAAGTTAATGTACACATCTCTTAATGTACACATCTCGTAAGGCCTTCATTGAGACCAACAATTTTAACTCTTGCCTTTTCACTCTCAACAGGCGAACCAGGCAGGGCTGCCCCTTATACCCCCTCCTTTTTAATTTGTCTCTGGACTTACTCCTTAGACATATCATAGCCTTACTTGAACAAAAGGGGATCCAAATAGGTAACACTGAACATAAAGTCACTGCTTTTGCTAATACTATATTACTATACATTTGCAACCAGTGGGAAGCTATTCCCGCCATTCTGGCCCTCTTATCAACTTTTGGGATTGTCTCAGGCTTCTAGATCAATCTGGAAAAGTCTGAGGCCCTTTAGCTTACTCTAGATGCTACACTCTCCTCATTCAAATGGGCAGTAGACATTAACACCTCCCCAGAATGCTATATGATCGTAACATTGTGCCCACCATTGTGCAGCTCAATAAGGAACTGGCTGACTGGTCGCCTCTCCCCCTGAATTTTATTGGCAGACTTAGTTTAATTGAAATGGTATCCTTTCTCCATATTTTCTACAAAATTCAAATGTTATCATTGTACCTTCTAACTAAAGACATCCAGCTTATTCATAACAGCTTTCAGAGGTTTATATGGAGAGGTAAGAAACCTAAACTGAGTTTAGCTAAACTACAACAATCATGCTCCAATGCCGGCTTCTAGCCTTTCCTACCTGCTCCATACTCCCAGATGCCAACTGCCACCTCAATTTAAGTATAACCCCCTGCTTTTTAACACTATCAAAGTGTGGCAATTTACTAGAAAACGCCTTTCCCCCACAGCCTCTGTGTCATATTTTCTCCCCATTGTGGACAACCTGAACTTTCAGGATGGCCAACTGGACCATTGCTTTACCCTTTGAGGCCGTTCAGGACTCAGTTTTGTAGACCAGATGCTGTACCCTGTTAATCTTCAACCTCACTACTTCGATATACTTCAACATGAATATCACCTCCCACCAAGATACATTTTCCCTTATCTCCAAGTCCGGCATTATCTACTCTCCCTTCTCTCAGATTTTACCTCTTCCCTTGTGAACAATCCTTTCAACAACCTTATCTGACAAACTACGTGTTAATACATTACACTATTACAGGAACCTTCTGTGGCTTCCCAGGTGTACAGGGGGTAATGTGCGCTGCATGGAACCCCACCCGAGCAGAGGGCCACTACTAGTATGCGAAAGCAGCTCAGATATTTTCTAATAGAAGGAAAAAGCTCCAAGAGAATGGTAGGCTGAATACCGGGAGCAGGAAAGCTAGGACGAACAGTATATATATTATATAAATATATACAAAAAAGTAATGAAGGGTACCTGAAGTCCACAGGGAGTAGAGCACAAGTCCAGCTCCAGAAGCAGAGGTCAGGGCAGGCAGATCAAGGTGCAGAATCCAAGTCACAGCAGAGGCCAGGGCAAGCAGCCCAAGGTGCAGAATCCAAGTCACAGCAGAGGTCAGGACAGGCAGCTCAAGGTGTGGAGTCTAGGCAAAGCAGAGGACTGGTACATGAGTAGGCCTCTTAAAGGGATAGTAATGTTTCAAAATAAAAGCAGCTCCAAATAATCTTCATAGTATTTCGGTCATGGAGTGTTATTTCAGTACTGTCAGAGTTGTAGTTCAAGAGTAATTGAATGATAAAGCATCCCCCCCTCTTTTTCCTAGTGTAAGCCACCTCCCTTTAGATGTGGAATCTGGTATTAAGACCAGACAGCTCACAGCAAGGGACAATCATCTTACTGTGAGAACAATGAAAACCCTTCCCCCTTTGACAGTTTTTTCAGGTTTTTCCCTTATGCTAATTGAAGAATGTCCCTCTCTGCAAGCCATCTGGACACCACCTTTATTTTCTGAGGTGAGCGGTGTTACATCAGTAAAAGGGGCGGGAGGGGGATAATTTATCATTCAATTACTCTTAAACTACAACTCTGATAGTACTGAAATAACTCTCTCCATGGCCCAAATAATATGAAGATTAATTGGAGCTGCTTTTATTTTAAAACATTACTATCCCTTTAATAACAAATAAACTACCAGGTATGAGCACTTGAATAACTGAGCACCAGCTCAGCGCACTGCTGTGTTATATATGAAAGGCAAATTATGCCGCCTGCGTGGCTGCCTAGCAACACCCCATCAAGGAGACCCGGATTGCTGATGTCGACACCTTCTCACTCCATTGGAATACTCCCAACTCTCATCAGGTCCCCATAACTGGCTTTCAGACCTCCTGCATTTAACCCTGTCAGATATCTTTCTTTCAAACAGAGACTGTGGAACACCTGTACTGTCTCCTTTCAAGAACATCTATACCGCCTGCTCCACTGGTCTTATATACCACCTTCCAGAGCCTGACTCATGGGTTTCATTCAGACAGATCTTTGCCCTAAATGTGGAGAACCAAGGGCCACTTTGTTTCACATGCTCTATACCTGTTCCAATATACAGTCATTCTGAAAACAGATTCTTATATTCCTCCGCAAGCAGCTCCAGATCCAGCTTTCCCCATCAACGGCATCCTTGCTTTGAGACCCGCGCTACTAACCTCCAAGTCCACTTGCTTGATATCATTATTCTACTGGCCATTAAATATATATTGACAGCCTGGAAGGAACCCTCTGCCCCATCGCTAGTGATTCTGACAGACAAACTCCACCACATCGCTAGACTGTACTGGGTCAATGCCCTCCAGAATAGGGAACTAGTTGGGGAAAAATTCTTCCGACTGTGGGAACTGTTTCTGTCAACAATCCTTTTTACTAGCTTTCAAATATACCGATTGCCTGGATACTCAACATGCCATGACTCCACCTTCAACCTCACGAGCCCCATGCCTGCTTCGCCTTCCTCCCCACATTAGGAGAACCTCTACTTTATATTGTCCCCGGCAGCACTACTCCCCACTGGCACGTTCTGGACACTTATGATACGTGACACTCACTATACATGGACGCTACCTGGGGCTAACCCTACCCTAACCTCCTCTCCCTCCTAACCCCTTTCCTTCCCCAGTTGTGTTGCTTCTTCGTCACCACCCTTAGTCATCCCTCATTCTTATACCCCCCCATTTCTCCCCATCCCTTTCTCACCCACCATTCCTCCATGGTGACTTCTCCTCACAAGTTAACCTTCTGACGTAGTAATTTTTTTTGGGATATGCACATGGACCTCTCCGTGTATTAATTGGGATAGCCCCATTACTCTTTATTTGTCTTGTTAAATAGGGCCTCAAATGTCCCTTTTTACACATCTTACTTTCCCCAAATGCCAGCTGTGTCCGTATACTGTGTTCTGCTGTTTATGAGTTGTCACCTGTACTGCTGAAATGTTGTTTTATCCATGTTTTGTATGAAAATCTTTAATAAACATTTAATAAGGCAAAAAAAGCGTTGCGGTACTCATGATCGTATTAAAATATTAGGGTTGCCAGATCATCCCTTTGAGTGCCAGATTGGTATCCAAGGAATTGAGTGCTGGCTTTCAAAGGGTTAAAAGGACACTTAAGAAAAATGCATGTATCAGGGCTACAGTGATAATGAATGACCTTCAATGTTTCCCATATAGCAATACAAAATACATTTTTCATGGATGTCTATTTTTTTAAAGGGATGGTCTGGCAACAGTAAACTAGATTAAACTCTTCTATACTAAGATTGGCAGATTACAGATTGACTGCACAGGTTACTCATAAAACAAAGCCTGCTAACACTTAGTTATACTCTTGCTGACATAAGAATAAAACATGAGAGATATCCCTAATACCCACTGAATATGGGCCATATCAGTTATGTGAAAGAATAGCATTTTATATAGGCTCAAGAACTTAAAGGAAAACTAATAGCTTCTAATATTAACCACACAAACACACACACACACACACACACACACTTACCTTACATTGGTTAGAAATTCTTAATGGCCCCTATGAATTCTGCTTTTTCTCCTTGGTTCAAGAGATAACATCTTCACTCAGTTTTGGAAGTTGTCCACATGGAGGCAGACATGACAGTTTCTATCAGGACCATGGCACCTTAAACTCTTCTCACTGTACATGGTAATATTAACCCCTTAAGCACCAGAGGCATGTGCAACACATCATGCAAAGTAGGCTCATGCGCCTTGCCTGCTTAAAGGGATAGTAATACTTCATTTTAACTTTATTTTATTTTGTAGGCATTAAAAAAACATGAAGAATGATAGAAGTCTTATCTCTGAAACCTTTATGGTTTAAGAGATATTCACAAACAAAGTATCCCCCCCTGTTCAACCAGATAAGAAGGGAGATGCCCAGGTAGACTGCAGAGAGGGACAATCTTCAATTAAGATAATGGAAAAAGCTGAAAAACTTTTCAAGGGGGGAAGGGCTTTCATTGTTTTCATACAAAGAAAATTGTCCCCTTCTGTTATCTGTACTGTCATACAACCAGACTCACATCTGAGAAGAGATGGCTTACACTAGGAAAAAGGGGCAGGGAGGGGAACTTTGCTTGTGAATATCTCATAAACCATAAAGGTTTGAGAGATAAGACTTATATCATTCTTCATGTTTTTTTAATGCCTACAAAATAAAATAAAGTTAAAACGAAGTGTTACTATCCCTTTAAGTCTGAAGCCAGCAACTGTCATGTCTGCCTCCGTGGCCAGGACTGACTGGAGATGTTGTCATCACTTGAATCAAAGAACAAGGACAACATTCAGAGGAGCCATTAGGATTTTACGGAGAGTATGGAACAACAATTGATCCTTGTGGAGTATAGGAAATGTTGAATCGCCAACACGAAAAGTTCAAGCATGTATATAGTTAATAATATGTGCTCACCGGAAAGTTTCTTGTAAGAGGGCCCGTTAACTATATACATGCTTGAACTTTTCATGTTGGGGATACAACATATCCTATACTCCACAAGGATCAATTATTGCTCCATACTCTCCGTAGCGTGTATTCCCTATTAATAGGTCCCGTCCAAGGTTGTTTATATCTTAATTTCTTTAGAGATATTTTACGCATTAGGGATTTACACGGATCCCAGGTTCGATTATCCTCACTATTATTATGTTTTAATGGTCAAATTTTCCTGATTTTAATGACCTAATAAATGGTATTGTTTTTTATTTTTTATTTGTGTTGATTCATTGTTTGGACTCTATCCAACATACTACACTTAGAGGTCTCTGTGCATTGTCTTCTGCTCTTGTTTTCTATATATTCTACCTACCCGAGTGGACTCCGGGAAACAAGACAGCAGCCAGACCTCTTCATCCTATGGTGAATGTCTAACACAAGCAAGCCTGAGCTATTCAACATTGTACCATAAACCTAACCATCATCTCATACTTCATCCATTTTATCCATTTCATCTCATTTCACATTAAGGACTATAAAGGACTAACTTTTCTTCATTCCTTTCCATCTCCATTCAATCATCCTGTGTTTAGGACTCCACTAACAAGAACTGTATGTATGATTTAACTATTTCTTTCCGAGTCTGACTGTATATACAACTTTCATCCATTTTTTAAGTAACTTTATATATTTTGTGTATATTGGTTTAGTAATCATTTAAAAATCCAGAATTGCTAGGATAAAGACATGATTTACATAGCACTTTTGTTGGGTTTTGCTTGTACCTATTTTACCATTAACACATACGATAAATATGCTCAATTTATATCCCCAGTGAGCGCCACTTTATTATTTTCTCCTAATTTTAAGAAGCGTTTGTTCTCCTTTAATACTTCACTGGAAACAAGCACATAAAGCTCCTTGGCACTAAGTATGCACAGCTAGTCTAACAGTTGTATACTTTTCTTTAGAATGAGGCAGAATTGTTTAATTAGCAATGGGAACAGGCAAAATAAATACTGACTCAGCCTTAATGCACTCACTTATCCTGGAACTGGACTGGCTGAACTCCAAGCATCTTCTCAATTTAAATGAGGTGCCTGGTGCATCTCATCTACACCTAAATTAATGAAGATCATGAAGAGAGTGCTTTTGTCTTTGACTCTAAGGACTCCTTGAATTTAGATAACTACTATCCAAACAGAGGTGAAGGGATTTCTAAATCAATCCACCAGAGAACTTTAACTAGTCAGCATTACACCCTTGGATCCTAGAAATGTCTTCAGTACATTTCATTGGAGAGATGTCTAGAATTTAAGGGATTTTAAAAAATTACTGTAGTGCAGAAGACATCAATATCTAGAGCTCCAATTGTTGGGGACTACAACAATCCAATTGGTTGGGTGGAGCTGGTGCGAGTTGTAGTATCCAAACGTCACTGGTCCAAAGATTAACTACCGCTGATCAAGGCATGAATGACTTAGTAATTAATTGCAGTACCTGGAGATACTAAAGGACCAGGAAAATGTTATTATGTTAAAAAACATGTAGGGCAATGGTGCTTCATCTGTTGGTAGTTGCTTTATTCAAACGTTATAGCAGTTCAACCTGCCACAAAGTGCTGCCACTATCAATTTCAATAGAGAATGGTAGCCAGTGCCTTACCTATTCCTTTTAGTACAATAGGATAACAATCTGGACACCAAGTGGCACTGATAATGTATAAAAACACATATGGGTGACATTTTGAATGCAGCTTCATCAGCAGCTCTGCTCACTCAGTGGTCCTGTACATTGATGGAATTGACCTACAGTTGTTGACCTTTCTTTATCATATGTATCTGAAACACAGAGGATGGCACGGAGGGATGCATACATGTTGAGGACTTATTAAGTGACACAGACAACACATACAGTACTGTGCAAAAGTCTTAGGCAGGTGTGAAAAACATGCTGTAAAGTAAGAATGCTTTCAAAAACAGACATGTTAATAGTTTACTTTTATCAATTAACAAAATGATAGTGAGTGAACAGAAGAAAAATCTAAATCAAATCAATATTTGGTGTGACCACCTTTTGCCTTCAAAACAACATCAATTCTTCTAGGTACATTTGCACACAGTTTGTTAAGGATCATAGCAGGTAGGTTGTTCCAAACATCTTGGAGAACTAACCACAGTTCTTCTGTGGATTTAGGCAGCCACAGTTGCTTCTCTCTCTTCATGTAATCCCAGACAGACTCAATGATGTTGAGATCAGGGCTCTGTGGAGGCCATGCCATAACTTCCAGGACTCCTTGTTCTTCTTTATGCTGAAGATAGCTCTTAATGACTTTGGCTGTATGTTTGGGGTCGTTGTCATGCTGCAGAATACATTTAGGGCCAATCAGATGCCTCCCTGATGGTATTGCATGATGGATAAGTATCTGCCTGTACTTCTCAGCATTAAGGATACCATTAATTCTGACCAAATCCCCAAATCCATTTGCAGAAATATAGCCGCAAACATGCAAGGAACCTCCACCATGCTTCGCTGTTGCCTGCAAACACTCATTCTTGTACTTCTCTCCAGCCCTTCCGTGAACAATCTGCCACCTGGTACAACCAAATATTTAAAATTTTGACTTATCAGTCCAGAGCACCTGCTGCCATTTTTCTGAACCCCAATTCCTGTGTTTTCATCCATAGTTCAGTCGCTTGGCCTTGTATCCATGCTTCAGGTATGGCTTTTTTGGCTGCAAATCTTCCAGGAAGACCATTTCTTACCAGACTTCTCCGGACATTAGATGAGTGTACCAGGAACACACTGTTTTCTGCCAATTCTGAAATGATGGCACTGCTGGACATGTGAAGGCAAGTAACCATGATGTGTCTTTCATCTGCTGAACTATGTTTCCTTGGCTGGCCAGTGAGTCTATAGTCCTCAGAGTTGCCTGTTTCTTTGTGCTTCTTCAAAAGAGCTTGGACAGCACAGCAGGAAACCTCTGCCTGCCTTGAAATTTCTGCCTGGGAGAGTCCTTGCTGATGCAGTATAACTACCTTTTGTCTTGTTGCTGTGCTCAGTATTGCCATGGCGTATGACCTTTGACATTAAAATGTCTTCAGCAACCTCACCTTGTTAACTGAGTTTGGCTGTTCCTCACCCAGTTTTATTCCTCCTACACAGCTGTTTCTGTTTCAAGTAATGATTGTGTTTCAACCCACATATTAAAGCAGAATTACCACTTCTAAACACTTTAACTTCAATAACTCCCCACTACTACTACTACTACTACTACTAAGCTGCTAGTTGCCAGAACTATTACCTTATTCAAAAGAAATATGCATTCTTACCGGGCTGACAGCAGAACGGAGTGCGGACATGTTGCTATAGTGACATCCGTCAGTCCCAGCCAGGTCAAGGAGGCATTGCTACAAGCAGTTCGGCTCTAAAAGGCACTGACAGCGCAAACGCGTGGACGTCACTATGGCAAGATGTCTGTGCTCCGTGCTGCTGTCAGCCCGGTAAGAATGCATATTTCTTTTGAATAAGTTAATAATTCTGGCGACTAGCGCTACTAAGCTACTAGTCACCAGATGGGGAGTTATTGAAGTTAAATTGTTTAAGAGGTGGTAGTTTCGCTTTAAATTGATGATAATTAGCACCTGTTTGGTATAATTGTTTAATCATACACCTTACTATATACCTACATAATCCCTGACTTTGTGCAAGTGTACCTAGAAGGACTGATGTTGTTTTGAAGGCAAAGGGTGGTCACACCAAATATTAATTTGATTCAGATTTTTCATTTGTTCACTCACTATAATTTTGTTAATTGATAAAAATAAACTATTACCATGTCTATTTTTGAAAGCATTCTTACTTTACAGCATTTTTCACACCTGCCCAATACTTTTGCACAGTACAGTATGTTTGAAGCCTGGGGTAGTAAGCTTTGGCTATACGGATATTGGAACCACCAATCCCATTATCCACAATCATGTATCATCTGCTTGTTAAGACACATGTGTGTTGTGGCTCCCTATGGATAAGGTTTCCCAGTTTGGCTAACCGTAGTTTAAATGTATATTCCAGTATCACATTTTGAATCTGTGTTTGGGATTGTTATCTTGCTGAGTGAAATGTGTTCTCCAGCTACTTGGCTTGATGTGTTCCCCCATCATTGTTTTTTGGACTTACTTTGCCAATGTGAAGTGCTGCCATGTCCTCAACTTTGCTTTTCTAGTTGTGTCACTAGTGCATATGTGTGTCACGGTTCCCAAGAATAAACCAGGAGTCAGTACGGTAAAGTAAAACAATCTGTTATTAGAATAATCACAGTAATGCACATAAACAGATAACACACAGAGGGTGATCAAAGAGGCAAGCACTGTATCAGAAATAGCAGTCCGCCAATAGTTCCACCACACTCTACGAGACTAGGCCTCAGCCCACTGGAGCGTCGAGGTAATTCGGAGCGCACAAAGGACTAGCACTGACTCAGCCTGCAGTCAGTCTAGGAGTCTGATAGAGCCCCAGGTCCGCACTAGGATGGGTGTCTGTGGAGCGAGGACCCAAACACGGAGGAAACAGAAAGAGCCCCCTAGTCAGCATCAGAAAGAATAGTCAGACAAGCGGGGTCATACACAGAGCGGGTAGTTAGAGCCACAGGTTTGCACCAGATAGGATATCCACTGAAGCGTTGGTATGATGGATGCGCAGTGGAGAAAGCCCCAGGTGGGTAGTCAGACAAGCCAGGTCATACACGGAGCGCGTAGTCATCCACAGCCACAGGTTTGCACCAGAAAGGAAATCTAAGCCAAATCGGAACACACAAGGAGAATGGTCAGACAAAGCCACAGGTCAACACCAGAATGGATGGACAGACAGGCCGGGTCATACACAGTTCAGGTAGTCAGCCAGAGAGACAGGTCCGCACCAGACTGGGTGTCCACTACACAATGGTAGCAGGCAAAAGAGTAGTCAGACACAGGCCAGCACCAGAATGGATGGTCAGACAATCCAGGTAACAAGCCAGGTAACAAACTGTAACAATTTGTCACTTGAGGCCATGGGAGTACTGTACATGTGGCATGTGTGTTGGACATGCAATTAGTTTGTGTTTGTTCAACTATGAGATGCGTGTTAACCCCTATTGGACTCTGCAACATGACCCTGGTGTACTGTGTTTATCCACTGTTCAGTGTTGACATCCCTGTGGCAACATGTCTAATATTGTTCAAGAACATAAAAGACTTTTTGTATGACAACGTAATGGCAAGCATGGTTTGTGTGAGGTGTGCATGTTTAAGTAACGCAGCACTGAGGGGGTTAACTTTGTTATTCTAAATGAGTTGGCCTACTTCCTTCATCAGATTTCCATTTGGCTTTACACCATTACCTCCTTGTTTTAACCATATCAACTCTGTATTGCTCAACTTGGAGGGCTTACTCATGGCCACGTGTTCAGCTGCCACTGTGTTGTATGGTACTAGCTAACAGGGTTTGTGTGGTGAATAGTTATGTATGATTTGACTTACCGGTAGGCTGGAGGGAGCTGTCATCTCCTGTGTCACAGTCACCTTGGATCCACTCAACTGTCTTCGTGGGCAGGTTTTGGTGGAGAATCTCCTTCCAGGCATTGAGGTTGATATTCTCTGGTGGACCAATGCTGGTGCCTCTCGCATGTAGGGACAGTTCTCTCATCTTGTTCTTGACTTTTCTTTTGCAGTTTGCTCAGTGCTTCGTTATGGAGTCAGAGTTGCGCTTGCACTTGGGCACTGAGTTGATTGCATCCTCCACCTGATGCCAGGCTAGATTCTACTGAGCACCAATCCCCCTGCTCTTTTCCCTGGAGAAAAGCATGTGCTCCATGTCCAGGATACTCCACACCAGGGCTATGTTCTCGTCATGGGGTACATGGGGTTCCTCATTCTGTCCCCACTACAGTCTGTGATGGATGCACACTCTGCGTGCACGTTTGGTTGCAGGGCCCTGCCTGCACTGTATTTGGATGTGTGTGCTCCGATCCCATATCTCCTCCACTTCCCTCTGCTGTGCTGGTCCCTGGCTGCTGTGTACCTGCCTGTTGCTGGGTACCCCTCCACCCACCTGGTCTCCCTCTCCTCCTACTTCCCTGACTGGGGATCCCCTTCTCTCATTCCTTATCTCCTGCGCCTCTCCCCATTCCCCCAGCCTCCATTCCTCTCCCTCCCATCTCACTACCACTCTTCCTTACACAAACACTCACAGCCAGTAACTCACAGAGGCACTCGGCCACAATTACTCTCTGCCACTACCTTACACTCAATCACCCTGTATAAAATATAAAATATGTTGTGTGTCCAAAAACAAATGGTGTGTGTGTTTGTGTGAGGATGCGATTTGTGCAATATGTATCAAAGTGTGTTGTGTGTTGTTGTTTTTTTGTTTATGTAATTCTGTCCACTCCCTACTCCAAACGACCTGTCTCCAATGTATGCTCCTGTTCATCTCTTACTATGTCTATCCTCTGCTCCTGGGCCCTGTGCTTTAAGCTCAGAGGACCTCCAAATACAAGCAGTGTTTGTCAGTTATTTTGGGGTATATATACATTTATTTGAATTAACTTGATACTTTGCTGTGTGATGATTGGCTGTGATTTTGAACTTGCTTTGGAAATCTTTAGCGTCATCTGATAATGTTGAGCGATAGTTACTTTCCTTTAAAGTTGACGCATCAGGCATTATTTAGTGAATGAAATGAATGCACAGTGAGGAAAAAAAGATATGACAAACTTTATCAAGTTACGTGTGTTTGTGCAGCCTACGCACATCCATTCTGGTAGACAGCTTATTGAATTGCTGTGGAACACAGGTATAGTTATCGTTCGGTATTGGGTTTCTGCTTAAAGGGATAGTAATGTTTCATAATAAAAGTAGCTCTAATTAATTGTCATAGTATTTGGACTTTGGAGAGTGTTATTTCAATACTGTCAGAGTTATAGTTCAAGAGTAATTCAATGACATAGTGTCCCCCTCCTGCCCCTTTTACTGATGTAACACTGCTCAGCCAGAGCACGAGGGAGGTGCCCAGGTAGATTGCAGAGAGGGACAATCTTCAATTAAGATAAGGGAAAAACCTGAAAAACTTGTCAAGGGGGGCAGGGCTTTCATTGTTCTCATAGGAAGAAGATTATCCCTTGCTGTTATCTGTCTGGTCTATGGACTGCATTCCACATCTGAGAAGAGATTGCTTACACTAGGTAAAAGGGGCAGGAGGGGGAAACTTTGCTTGTGAATATCTCTCAAACCATAAAGGTTTGAGAGATAAGACTTATATCGTTCTTCATTTTTTTTTCAATGCCTACAAAATAAAATAAAGATAAAACAAAGTATTACTATCCCTTTAACAACTGTTTTACCTTATTGAATCGAGTCCCAGGCTCCAGTAGTACCAATAAGATCATGCTTTCACTGCAAATAGTTCCAGTTCACCCCTCTTACCAGCCATAATGTAAGCATTTGTAAGCATACATTTTATGTTTCAGCCATTCTGAAGAATTGCAATATTTTAAATAAGTATTTGCTTTTTATCAGGCTGTAACACTGACATCTCCCTATTAGATGAATTAGCTCATCCCCCCCCCATCCGTTCCCATGCCCCTTCTCTAATCCATTGCTTTATGAGTGTGTAAACCCCCTCATCATTTATACTTGTTTCTCTCAGCTTGTTTCATTCATTTGGTGCACCTGTGATTCCTCCAGACCGTCAGCAGGTGGCACAATTGCACTCTCCCAGTAATAGCAGGCCTGCTGTGTGTTTCATGCTGTCAAATCAGCTGAACACAGGTACAAATTAAGACTGAGATTTATCAAGAAGAGGAATGAGTAGTGTATGTCATGCTCTGCTCAGTGCCATTGCTCACAATCAGTGATAAATTCCATCAGACGCTTATGAATAATAGAGCATTATTTTGCTTGTAAGTGGATTATGAGCATGTAGAACTTTCTGTAAGTGAAAGCGCGAACACTCGCAGAACAGATGTACTATGCAAAAGTGATGCAATTCTGGAGCAAACCAACAGCCCCACAGGGGCAAATGCAAACTCTCCCATTGACTGAAAGCACCATTTCTATCAATGGAAATTGTTATTCCTTACCGAGGGTGCAGCGGTTTGCGGTAGAATCCCTGGGATCTGTTGTGATCAATTCACGGACAAACCAAATGCACAACAAAGAACAAATAAAAAAATCCCCAAATCCCTCCATTGATTTCAATTTAGCTTTTAACTTACTGGATGATAGATCTCTAGCGCATTGCAAAGCAATGGGTGGAGACGTCTTTAACATTCAAGGGGTGTAAGTAAATGAATGGAAATATGGATGCATTTTATTTGTCCCCTGTGGTGCACTTGGTTTGCCCCAGAATGTTTCCCCTTTGCCATTATGAATAAAACCATATAGCCTTATGCAGAAAGCAAGAGCAGCATTTCTGGAGTAAACCAAGTGCATTGTAATTGGGAGGGGGGATTCCCATTGAATTAAATAAGGCTTGCAACCCCTTGAATGCTAGATAGGTCTGCAGTGCATTTATGCAATGGGGAGTTTACTAGTAGGTTAACCCTTTGAGTGCCAGAGGGGTCCGCAACGCATTGCAAAGCAATGCGTTGCGTACCCCTCAGGCACTCAACGGGTTAAAAATCACACTTAAATCAACTGGGATTTGTATTTGTCCCCTGCTCCAGAATTGCTACTCTTTTGCTTGATGAATAAGGCCCAAATAGTATCTTTATACCTGCCCACATCAGCAAGTGTATGAATCTTTTGTTAAATATGTAAATTGCCAAATTCACAGTAATTCATTCATATAGCCATATGCTTAAACCATTCCCTCTTTCATAAACAGACTTCCATTTCCGTTGTGCAAATGTCTCCATTAGCTTCCTTCCTGTTGGTGCTCTGTCTGCACAGCAGGGGGCAGTGTGACACCATTCATCACAAAGACTCCTAATTAATGTTTGCAGTTGACGGAAAAGAAGCTCATTGTTTTGTCAGTCCTTCTACATAAGAGGATAATTGCGTATTCCCTCAGTCAGTGATAACATCATCTTTCCACCTGTCTAATCATTTTCAATACATTGATTTATTTGCATGAGGGGATTATTTCTGTGACTGTGTATTAACCATTTGGGGTTACAGAGACTAGCAGTGCAATGTTCAGTGGTATATTTCAGGCAGCACTGGCAGATAACAGGCTAATAATGATTCATTGTGTTGCTGTCAGCAGCATAAACTGATATGCACGAAGTGCACTGATGAACTCATGCACACACTGAGATGTTAACTCACAGACTGACAACCTGACATATGTGGACAAGAAAATGCACAGTCTGACACATTAAAGAGGTGGTAAAGGAGATAATGGAAAAGAGCCTTCTAACTGGTTGTCAGTGCCTCACAGCTGGTCACCATGGGATGAAATCAAAGGCTGGGTCCAACCACCCTACATGGCCTGGAACAAGTTTGAATAACGCCCTCTGACAAAGACTGTATTTAAAGTTCAGTAGCATAGAGATGTGAACCTCTCTGATGGATCATGAGTTAACCCTCTAGTCCTTAAATGGTTAATGAAGAAAAGCAAGGGGCTCAATAACTCTATTCTTATCTTACTGGCTAGCAGCGGCTGTGGATGATAATGTCAGCCAAGACAGGAAACTAATTTGATTGTAAGGGCTCGCAGGACAGTACAGAATCTCTGCCCCCAACCTCCACCCAGGATGCCAATTTCAGATATACCCTCTGTAGTTACGGTCTTGGGAACCGAGTTCACATAGCTTAAAACTCTCCTATTCACTTGCCAATACCAGGGCTGGGTGATATCAGCAACACACTTGTCACTTATGGAAGAGGAAGCAACATCTCTGCCCATTGACCCCCTGTATCTGCAAATTCACCATCAGCTTTCACTGACAGAGCAGTAATCTAACTCCCTGTGTGCGTAACCGCACATGCGCAGTAGAGACTGCTGGAACGATGTAGTCACGAGCAGTAGAGACTGGCTGAATGCGCTGATCCGGAGCTGGGAGCTCTGGACGGCTCACTGCGTGTCTCTGCTCCTGGCTCCGAGGCAGCAACCGGGGCCACTGGGTGCACTTTAGCCCGTGTATATGGGCTTTCATACTAGTCTCCCATAAGTGCCGAATAGAAACTCCCCACATCCGGAGCAATCTGCCTCTGCCCCGGAGACCCGGTAAAGCTCTGTCAAAACCGGAGTCTCCGGGGCAAATCCGGAGAGTTCCCAGGTATGGTCATGTCTTTGTGACCTCATGTCACTGGGGCTGATGCATTACAATCAGAGCAATTCTGGTGCAAGCCACCTCACCATATAGGATAAATAAACAACACTTATACACTTATGAACGGGATAAAGATATGCAATCATTTAGTAGACGACATGAGAATCTCACGCTGTCAAGCAGTGCAAGATTCTCATGTTGCCATTTTTATCACATGGTCGCATGCTCTTTTTCAAGTAACCTTTTAAAAGGATACCACTGCTGAGTGAGTGGGAGCATTTTAAGCTAGAGGACGTTCATACAGTTCACACAGATGATTGGATTGATGCTTTTCTCACAGCAATGATCCAATCAATTGCTAGCCAACAAGAATGTCAGCCAATAATGTCTGATTTTCACGTGGGCTGTCCTTCAAACACACTGTTGGTACTCCCCATTAGTGACGGGATTGTCATGGCATCGCTGGGGTATTGGAGGTATGGCTTGAACAGTGCTATAATACAACATTAAGAAATTGCTGAAGGGGCTGCAGGGTCCCAGGTCTGTTGTATAAAGGAAGATTAACACTTCCTAATAACACCCACATGCATAAAAGCATGCACATCCTTTCCCATAATCTAGGCATAAAATCCTAACAGCCACTTTGAATCTGTCCTGCAGGGATTAATTCTGCAGAATTAATATTTAATTGGTACTGGATATTGTGTGTGGAGGAAGAAATTATTCCTTTTTACAAGACTCAAAGATGCTAAACTCCTCCCACTGAAGTGTTATTATGATGTGTTCAGTGGGAGGACTTGTGGGTCTGCAGACCTGCAACTAACTGTCATGTCTGCCTCCATGGATATGATATCCTGTACTAATCAAAAGATTAATTCTGGAGAATCATATCACAGAGTATTGATACACAGTGGCAAAAGGTAATGCACAGATAGTATAGATAAGTGTGGGGTTAAAATTAGAAGGTGTTATTGTTCCTTTAAAGTCCCAAACCTTGTTGCACTTTCTGTTACATTGGTCTGTGAGTAATGGTGTAATGCTCTGCAGATCACCCTAATAGTAATGGTGCATTTGTGCAAAATAGTGAAATAGTAATTCATTAGATGGACTCAAGAACAATGTCTATTAAGAACCTGAAGACTCCGTTGGGGATGCACGACCTTTGATACTCCAGCTTTTTGTTGGGAAACAAGTCCCATCATCCTCAGCTGGCTGTGATTAAAATTGCAGTCCAACAACAGCTGTGGGGGTGCAGGTTATCTAACTGATCTAATTACACACACACATACACACATATAGTATAACTGTATGCACAAATACAAACTGTGAGCACAAAGACTTCTTCAGCTGAAGATTATCCTAATTAATTCTGCATCAACAGCACAGATGGCAGGTGTGATTTCCGTGGCCTTCATACAGTTAATATGGAAGCGTCTAATCATCCTAACACTGCACTAACCCATCACAAACTGCAAGGCTTTTTCCTGGCAAATTCATACGAAGACTCTCCCCCACCCCTAACAGCCCCCACCGGGCACTCTTTTCAAAATTATGTTAATCAGATAAACGCAGATATGCTCATTAGCTTAATTGACGTGATTTGAAATGCAAATGCCTGTAACGATGTAAAAATATTTGGCGGCATCTATTTCAGAGGTACGGGTGAGGGTGGGAGTTTGGGAATAACCTCATTAGGGACAATCAGCTGTTAACAAGGAGGTTAATACAACATCTGTGACCCTAACCTATGGTGTGTGTGTGTGTGTATATATATATATATATATATATATATATATATATATATATATATATATATATATATATATATATATATCAGGGCTTAAAATTTGACGTCCTTTGCTACTAGCCAGACCTGAAAAGTCACTCCCCACTGCAAGCCATAACATACCAACCAGGGCTGAATTTCTACTCGCCAGGGCTAAATTTTCACTCGCCATTGGCTAGCGGCGAGTGGAAATTTTGAGCCCTGTATATATATATATATATATATATATATATATATGTATCTCGTTCTCTGTCAATATTTGTAAAAACATCTCGCTATTACATTCATTCCTGTGACACATATCAGTGGACATTCAACTTCAACTGTCTGTATTATCTAAATATGGATGGCAGAGTCATGGTTCTTCCTTAGACCTGCACCCTTGTGACCAGCATTATTACATCTAACACCATATAAAATCATAGCAGAGAGCTTTGCTATGTTAGCCAGTGGTGGATTAAGTCAGTAGAGGACTCTAGTGCAAAATAAAGACTGCACATAAGGCAGACACCATCACTCCAAAAACGCCAGACCTCCCAACAGTTCCATTTGATTCCCAGTAATCTCAAGGTTACATCCAGACACATTACAACCCACCTCAGCAGAATTGCCTAAATCCTTAAAATGCATCAAGATATTATGATACTCTCCTTTAGAATTCCATGTCTCAGGGGATTGTGGAGAACATGGAGAAAAAAAGAAGGAATAAAGGAAGTAAGGAGTCACAGACCAGAGGAAGAGACATGGGGACAAAGAAGGAAACAATGCTGAGAGAGTAAGGGAAGAGGGGAGACATTGGGTGGGAGCAAAAGGGAAGAGAAGGGGAGGACAGAAATATATAGACTTGGGAGGATTAGCAAAGAAAAAAGGGGCTTAGAAGGAAGGAGAGGGATTGATGGAGGAAGGACGGTACCTGGGAGGAGGAAGGAAAGAGAGTTTGGGATGGAATGAGAGAGTGGAGAGTCTGCGATAGGAAGGAAATGAATGCTGGAAGAGGGCAATGTAGACTGGAGGAGCGCGACATGGTCAATGCAGATTTTAACCGCACACCATTTAGTTTGCGACGTTTCAAAAGGATACCGGATGGAGAGGGTCTGACGGAAGTGAGATATATAAAATGTTAAATGCAGGAGAGGGACTGCGGGAAGGAGTCAGATAGATGGTGGAGAGATACTGGGAGAGAGTGGAAGACAGAGAGATAGACTGGGAGAGGAAAGACAGTGACTGGGGAGGAAAGAGAAACAACGTGGAGAGAAGTGTTGAAGTAATAGCTCCTGTCTGTTCCTGTTAATAAGGCAACAGGAGGAGAAAAACATAAGGGATATATATTAGTCTCAGCACAGGGGCAACTTTATATGTTTGCATTGTAAATTGATTATGCTGTCAGTGCGCTACACTTAATTCAGCTCCTTGCCAGTTTGATCGGACCAGGATTTAATTTAGCACACTGACAGCATAATCAAATTACAAGCCAAACACAGAAACTTGCCCCTTGCTTTGACAAATGTATCCACTCCGCTCTCACCTCTCACAGCATAACTAACTGGAGCAGGGACAAACTATTACATATTGAGGACAAAATGGAGAATGGCTGGGGAGAAAACTGAGTCAGAAATAAAAATACAATCCTGAATGGACAGACACACACACACATATACACAAACACACACAGACACACACAAACATACCTCCTTGCTTGGTTCTACAACTTCCTAAGCGACACTGGATTTTGGGGCTTTAAACCCTTGGATGCTAAAGACATCTCCAATGACTTGCAATTCATGTCTAGCATCCAAGGGCTGGAGAGGGGCTAAAATAATAGAAAAACAAACAAAAATAAAATAAAAAAATTAAGGACATTTTGTATGAGTTCCCCACAATTTACTGTGTTGGCTCACTTTGTGTTATGTTACCGGGCAGCCATTGTATCTGTGGGCCCAACTGCTTTTGCAATGATTGCACTAGATGCAGTTCTTCATATATTGTTGCCATATTTTATTTGACCCTGCTCGGGGACCCCTGATTCCATTGTGCTTAAAAAAAAATGCCCCGTGGTCCTTAAATGCTGGCCGCATGATGCATGGCCGGTCATTGAGGGGTTAAAACAACAGTCTGAGATATTTTGCTTTATTAATTTGTTACTGTAAGTGAATTAGACAGCACTACCTGGTATGCCATGTAGATACTGACATTCAACACTACTCTCACTCCCACCTGCCACTAACTGCCATCCAGATACTAACATTCCACACTGCTCTCCTTAACACCAACCTCTTCCTGCCATCCAGATACTAACATTCACCCTGCTCTCCCTCCTACATGCATCTCCCTGCTATCCAAATACTAATATTCCACACTGCTCTCCCCAATACCAACCTATTTCTGCCATCCAAATACTAACATATCACCCTGCTCTTGCTCCCACATGCCTCTCTCTGCCATCCAGATAGTAACATTCCACCCTGCTTTACCTCCTACATGCCACTCCCTGCTATCCAGATACTAACATGCCACACTGCTCTTCTTACCACCTGCCTCTCCCAACCATCCAGTTTTTAACATTCCACCTTGCTCTGCCTCCAACCTGTCAGTCCCTGGCTGCCAGATACTAACATACCACACTGTTCTACCTCCCATTGCCTCTCCATGCCATCCAGATACTAACATTCCATACTGCTCTCCCTTCCACCTGCCTCTCTCTAGTATCCAGTTATTAACATTCCACATTGCTCTCCCTCCCACCTGCCTCTCCCTACCATCCAGATATTAACAATCCACCTTGCTCTTCTTCCCACCTGTCAGTCCCTGGCTGCCAGATACAAACATGCCACACTATTTTCCCTCCCACCTGCCTCTCCATGCCATCCAGATACTAACATTCCACACCCCATCTGCCACTCCCTTCCAGACAGATACTATTTTTTCCCTACTGCTACCCCATTTGCCACTCTCTCCCAGCCAGATACTAACATTCCACACTGCTCTTCCTCCTAACTGCCACTCCCTACCAGCCAGATACTAACATTGTGCAGTGCTCTCTCTCCCACCTGCCTCTCATTCCAGCCAGATAATAAAAATCCACACTGTTCTTGTTCTCCAGCCTACCCGCTTGCATAAAAAAATAAAATAAAGCAAAATATCTCAAAAACTGTTATTTTAAATATACATACAGACAATTTCGAAAGCAGTGTCAAAAGGCAGAGGGAGGCAGCCTTTAGAACTCCAGCTTTTGGGGACTGCAACTCACAATATAGTTTGAGGATGATGGAAGATGTAGTCTCCAACAGCTTGGATGTTGCTAGAGTGCCAATGGCTGCCTATTTGTGCAGGTCTAAGTTCCACTTTAAGGCCCCTGAAGTACTCAAAATTGTAATCTCGCGAGCCTCAAGCTTAAACTGTCTTCTTTCAACAATAGCGCCCTGCCCTCTTCATGCTTGATTGGCACTTCATGAGATGACTGGACAAAGTATACTGTACTATGTTTTATTCATCAGCAAAAAGCTATCACTTCTAACGATAAATCATGTGTGTGAGAGACAGGAAGGAGCATGGAAATGAACATTGATTTCTCACCCTGCTTTGAGCTAGTGATCCCAGTGACTTCATAATCCTGCACTCTAAGTCCTTGGTATTACAGTTATGAATGGGTAATTTTACACATAATACAAGGCATCCAGCTGGATTGAGTGCGTAGATATAAACTTGAATAAATAGATCTGTGTGGATATGGTTTATCTCTATACCTATCCATCTACCAGTAGACAAAAGGGCACGTGTATAAATATAAAAGTGGAGACATTCTGGGCCAAAACCACTGTACGATATTAACCCTTTGAGTGCCAGGGGGTATGCACCTCTTTGCAAAGCAATGTGTTGCTTATCCCTCTGTCACTCAAAGGGTTAATAAAACATTCACCCTTTGGATGCTTGACAATGTACCGAAGACCATTCTTGCTTTCAAGGGGTTTAAAGGAACAGTAAAGTTTCATAATAAAAGCAGCTCCAATTAATCATCATAGTATTTGGGCCATAGAGAGTGTTATTTTAACACTGTCAGAGTTGTAATTCAAGAGTAATTGACTACTAAAGTATGCCCTTGCCGCTCCTTTTACTGATGTAACACTGCTCACCTCAGAGCAACAAGACTGTCCGGATGGATCGCAGAGAGGGACAGTCTTCAGTGAGCATAAGGAAAAACCTGAAAAACCTGTCAAGGGGGGCAGGGTTTTCCTTATGATCACAGTAGAAGACTGTCCCATGCTATGAGCTGTCCAGTCAAGTCACCAGATCCCACATCTGATGTAACACCGATCACCTCAGAACAGAAAGGTGGTGTCCAGAGGTGTTGCAGAGAGGATCATTCGTCAATTAGCATAAGGGAAGAACCTGAAAAACCTGTCAAAGGGGGAAGGGTTTTCATTGTTCTCACAGTAAGAAGATTGTCCCTTGCTGTGAGCTGTCTGGTCTTAAGACGAGATTCCATATCTGAAGGGAGGTGGCTTACACTAGGTAAAAGGGGCGGGAGGGGGATACTTTATCATTCAATTACTCTTGAACTACAACTCTGACAGTACTGAAATAACACTCCATGACCCAAATACTATGAAGATTAATTGGAGCTGATGTTTTTTGTGAAATATTACTATCCCTTTAAAGCCCAGTTTAAATTACAGAGAATATTTGTCTCCTATGATGCCGCTGGTTTGCCCCGGAATTGCACCATTGCTTCTTGCTACCGATGTTGCCAGAGCAAACTTTCCATTTTGAGGGTTATCTAATTCTGATAATCAACTTCCATTACAGCAGAACTACCACCCAATAAAAACATTGCCCTATATAATTGCTCAGTAGCGCTAGTCACCAGAATTATTACCAGATTAAACAGAATTCTCTATTCTTCCCAGACTGACAGCAGGACGGAGCACGAACATCTTGTCATAGTGACGTCTGCATGCCTGCTGTCAATCCCAGCCGGGTCTAGGAGGCGTTGCTAGGAGCCGTTCGGGTCTGGAAGGAACTGACAGCTCAGGCGTGTGGACGACCTCTGTGGAAATTATATTTGGAACGAATTAAGAACTGACTCATAGTGGCCACTAGCATTTAGTGGAGGTTTATTCGAGGCTGCATTCCCCAATAGGCAAAGTAGGCTCCAAATTTGAGGAGTGCCTCAGTTGTGTTGGCCACACCCATATCCTGAAATGTGGATGTGGCTAGAGAAATCTCATTGTCCCTGCACCAGTTTTAAACTCCTCTACAGGCTAGGGGACAACCCTTGAGATTAGAAGAAGGAGGTTGAGACTGCAGCAGAGGAAGGGTTTTTTACAGTAAGGTCTGTTAAATTGTGGAATTCATTGCCCAATGAGGTGGTTATGGCAGATAGAATGGATACATTTAAGAGAAGATTAGATACATTTCTTGCAAAAGGGAACACACAGGGTGATACTGAATATTAGTAAGCAAATCAGGAAGGTCTAATAAATGACTAACTTACTAGGTAGCAGGATAGCTATACAATCCTCATGCCACTAGGGTATGAGGCAAAAGTTGAAGCTGATGGACTTGGGTCTTTATTCAACCTAATTTACAATGTTACTATTAACCCCTTACCACCCGAGGACGTACATGTACATTCCGAGCGGATGTCCCAGGTGGACAGAGGACGTACATGTACGTCCCGGAAATCGTTTAAAAAAATGGAAAAAAAAAACGTTCGGCGGGCATTAAGTTCAGGCCGCATGCACACGCGCCCGGTCACTAAAAAGTTAAGTAACCCCTTAGATGCAAAAGAGAGCATCCCTGCATATGTGTTGGAGATCACACTAGAAACCAAGGGGTTAAAACGTTTTTTTCAATCTTACTTGTTATAGACCAAATGTATTTTTTGTGCTAGGAAATACTGGATGGGACTTGGGGAGGAGTCATGTTAGAAGTAGGGGTGTCGCCATGGGCAGAGCTAAGGGTGCCTAGAGTGCCTTACCTAGGGAGACCTGAGATGGAAAATCCTGTCCTGTGATTAGGAGATGTTAGTGTTTCTGTAATCACCACAAGCAGCAGAATAGTGCATTATAGAGGAGTGGGTGTGAGTTGGTCTGAACTCGAGAAACCAACTTTACAAAGTGACAGACAGGGACACATTCAGGAAACTAGAGTAGGAATTCTTGAGAAAAAAAAATGCACCATACTAGGGAAATACAAATTCACTTTCATTTAAATGGGGCTTCTAACATCTTGTGAGCAAGAGAAGTCTCCAAATAAGTATACAGAAAGATGCTAACCCTTTGAGTGCCAGAGGGAACCCCTCTGGCACTCAAACTGTTAAAACGCCTTGCTTAAATCAGTGCTCTCCTGGGCATACCTGCTTGGCATTTTTCAAGCAGCTACACAAGCACTGCAGTGTGCATGAATAGTGTTTCTCTGATAGCATTAATGAGTTGTGTATCCTTTGTTCCATTCTTGACCTGCTAAGTTTAAAGATCTACCTCTTCGACATAAGATTACCATTGTCTCTGTCTGCCCCCTGCCTGTGACCTCTGCTACAATAAACAAGCATTGCCTCTTTCTGCTGCCTGCCGAAGACTCCTTCTTCAATAAATGGACATTGCCTCGGTCTGCTGCTTGCCCGCAACCTCTGATAAGTTAATGAAATACTGGGTCCCCCCAACCAGCCCTTTCAGCTTCACAACCTAGAGTCTTTAGTTAGTATTTCTGCTGTTGTGGTTTGGAACTTTAACTCTGTGCTTCCTTTCAAGTCTTGTTCATGTCATCTAACCAGTGTTCCTGTGTCTCTTCAAACTATGACACTTCTTGCCGGTTCAGTACCCAAATCATTGGGTCAAGGTCTAAAAATTCTCTAAAATGCCCTGAGGGTGCAACCTTTCTGATGGAGGCCTTAGGACTGATTACATCATATATCTACTGGGAATCTGTACACAAGCAAAAGGATATTGTACTCAGGCAGGCAGTCCAGAGCACAACACAATGGCCAGTCCAACTCCCACAGTCTTGTATTATATAAAAAAACAACAATTTTATTTTGGACACTAGTAGACTCGGTTGTGAACAGCTTGACCCAACGAGATAGTATCGCTAAAACTTCTGAAACTTCAAAAGTTAGTGCAGGTCAAACCTGATTTCTTCGGGTGGAGTGCCTCCATGGCCTGAAATATTATGGTGGTGATGTTGATACAGCAATATATACACAGCTATTGTCAGTGACAAAAAATACTTCCACAAGGTGCTGTAACATCATCTCCATTGTAACATTTCAGGCCATGAAGGTATAACACCCAAAATATACAAGTTTGAGCTGCAATAAAATTAGCATAATATATGTCTCAACAGTATGGGTACCCTTATTTTATTCAGTAGAATAACCCCTGAACATTTGTTTAACATTAAAAAGCATGTTTTCAGTACTACCCCTTTAAATAACTACGTTTCATTTGCAATAACGTTTGTATGAAAAGTTGGGTTTCTTTGCTTAGGGGCACACGAGATTTTAATCCAGCCCTGAATCTTGCTGTATGGATTCTTACTCTAGAAATTGCTTTGCTAAAACATTAATCAGGATAACAGCCACAGAAATCAGAGCACAGAGAAATGATCTTACTACCATATATCTGTCTCATTCCTGCAACCACTTCTCTCTGATCTCAAGGAGGGACTCCAGGGCAATCACATTTTTTCACCAATTTCTCTAGTGCCTGGAATGTGAGGATATAGAGCAAGGAATAAGTGTGTGTTTGAAAAAGCAGTGGCACGCAGGCGGCCATTAGTCAGGAGTGGAGACGTGTACACAGAGAATGGTATCATTTCCTCACAGCAGAGTGTACAGCAGGGGAGAGGCTCTCCAGACTGTACAAAGTGCAGACATAATGTGTCCCTCTGCCAGCGATCAATAAGTTACACTGCAGGTTCTGCACAACAATGTGATACTTCTATAGGACTAACAATGCAGCCAAATCTGGCCAGGGACTGGGATAAAGATTTTTTTATGAATCAAAAAGCACTGATAAAATAGAGTTTACACTGTACGCCAATAAAGATGCATGTGTGTGTATATATGTATATTAAGTGGAGGTATATCATATGCTTTTATTTTTTTAAGATTTGCATTTTTCTGGTTTAAATTTTATGTGTATGACTTCTATACATAGGCTCAGTTGCAATGTCTTATAGGAAAACTAACACCTCTACTAATAACCCCCTACTTTCCTTACTATAGAGGTACATTTGTAATGGCCCATATGAATTTCATCCTTGTGTCTTTGTTCGGTATATAAAATCTTCATTAATTCCTAGATGTCAGGTCCACGGAGGCACACATGACAGCTGCTAGCAGGACCTCCAACTCTGCTCACTGGACTTGACAATCTTAACCCTTTAAGGAGCAGAAGGAAGTGTACTGCATTGGTTTCCAATGCACTGCACACCACTTCATACCTTCCAACATTTCAAATGACCAAAGTGGGACACATTTGCTTTAGGTGGTGTTGCTGGGGGCATGGCTGGTAAGTGGGACATTACCAAAAATGTGTATGTTACTTCATGACCTATTGACAGCTGTTTACGTAACAGATTATATGATGTAACACTACACCAGCATATTTTATTTAGACAGACTGATTTATAAGCACATATAGTGAAGTTTAAACAAACATTAATATGGAACAATGTGATACACTTATACACACACCACACAGTCTGGTCTCCTAAACAGAGAGACACCAGGGTGGGAAACAGGGACAGAGGGATTTGGGTCTCTAAGATGGACTCTCCCTCCTAAAGAGGCACACTTGGAGGTATAGGCCCCTAACATCTCCTAAAAAGGGACACTTGGGAGGTATGTACCCCTAATATCTCCTAAAGAGGGATATTCGGGAAGTATGCACCCCTAATACCTCCTAAAGAGGGATACTTGGGAGGTTCAGATCCCCTAATATCTCCTAACGAGGGACACTGGGGAGGTATGGACCCCTAAAGTTCCAAAAAAGGGACACTTTGGAGGTACAGACCCCTAATAAATCCTAAAGAGGGACACTTGGGAGGTATAAAATATACAGATTCCTGGCGAGCTCAAAATAGCCTTTATTAGTAGTATTCAAAATAGTTACAAGATATTTCTTGGCTACATTTACAGTGAACAAAATGAGTGTCTGCGTATCAAATCCTGACTTTTATAAATAACCTATGACTTACTATAAATAAAACAGTGGGGACTTAGTTGCGTGTTTTTGGCCAAAAGTATGGTAAGCCCGCCTGCTCCGTCAAGGCATCCCAGATATAAATACATATAGTTAAGTTTAAACAAACATTACTGTGGAACAAAGTGATACACCACACAGTCTGATCTCCTAAACAGTGACAGAGGGATCTTGGTCTCAAAGAGGGACACTTTGGAGGTATGGACCCCTACTATCTCCTAAGAGGGACGCTTGGAAGGTATGTACCCCTAATATCTCCTAAAGAGGAACACTTGAGAGGTATGTGCCCCTAATATCTCCTAAAGATGGAGGTAATTATGGTTGTAGAAATGTACCCAACAATGTACATCAGTGGGGAACAAATGCAAAAGAACTAGACCACAGACATTGTGGTTAACTGCAAATGTAAATAAGGAGATGGCAAGGGAGAAAAAAACATTTAAACTATTTATGTCTGAAGGAACATAACATTCTTTCTTAAAATACAGAGAGTACAACAAAGATTGCAAAAAGGCAATTAGGTTATGAAAAATAGATAATGAAACATGAATTGCAAGGGAGAGAAAGACTAATCCAAAAACTTTTTTTAAATATATGTGGCAAAAAACATCTAAAAAATGAGATGGGAGAGTTGATTAGAGAGGATAAGGAAAAGGTTGATGTTCTTTCTTTGCATCAGTGTATATATAAAGGAACAAGGAATGGTAGAAGAGTCTCATCATCAAGTTACAAATAAAACTAAACAATTATCAGATATTTTGTTAACACAAGAAAAGGTCATGGGAAGACTGAACAAAATTAAGACAAAAAAGCACTGGGTCCTGATGGTATACATCCAAGGGTTCTTCAGGAACTTAGTGCAGTGTTAGCAAGACCCCTCTTTTTACTCTTTAAAGATTCTCTCACCACAGTCTCAGTGCCACAAGATTGGTGTAGTCCCAATGTAGCGCCTCTATTTAAAGGGATAGTAATACCTGAAAATAAGTTTATTTTATATTGTAGCCCTTAAAAAACCATGAAAGATGATATAAGTCTTATCTCCCAAACCTTTATGGTTTGGGAGATATTCATATGTAAAATATATTATAGTTCACTTTTCCTTGCTGTTTCAGCCAAGTCTGCCATCTAGTGGACAGATTTGGAATTCGGTCCACATAGCAACCGGCAGCTCTTTAGCAGTGCCGAGATCACGATCTTTGAAAAGAACTACTTCATTGGAACAGTGTACAAAGTGTGCCTGGCTTGAAAGCACACTTTGTAGACCATTCCAATGAAGAAATTCTTTTTAAAGATCATGATCTCAGCATTTCTGGAGAGGCACTGCTGGTCAAGCGACCGGATTCCAAATCTGAAGGGTGAAGCAATGACATCACTCCGAAACTTTACTTCTGAACATCTCCCAAACCATAAAGGTTTGGGAGATAAGATTTATATCATTTTTTAATGGTTTTTTAAGGGCTACAATATAAAATAAACCTATTTTCAGGTATTACTATCCCTTTAAGAAGGGAACTAAAAGAGGACCTGGGAATTATAGACCTGTGAGTTTGACCTCTGTAGTGGGAAAACTGTTAGAAGGGATAATATTCAGGATTACACCTCAAAAATATGATTATTAGTAGAAACCAACATGGTTTTATGAGAAATAGATCATGCCAAACAAATATTTTCAGCTTCTATGAAGAAATAAGTAGCAGCCTAGATAATGGCAATTATCTAGATTTTGCAAAGGCATTTCATACAGTGCCACACAGAAGGCTGGGGTATAAAATAAGGAAACTGGGGCTAGGGCATCACCTTTGCAATTTGACAGAAAACTGGTTGAAGGATAGGGAACAGTGTGTGGTTGTAAATGGACAATTCTCAAATACAGTTAAAGTTGAAAGCGGAGTGCCTCAGGGTTCAGTACGTGGGCCACTGCTTTTTAACATGTTTATAAATCACCTGGAAATAGATATAGAAAGTAAAATATAAATATTTGCAGATGGCACTACATTATGCAGGGTAATAAATTCAGAACAGTACATTTGTTGTCTACAGGAACAGGATATTTGCTCTCTACAGAGGGATTTACATAAAATAGCAGCTTGGGCAACCAAATGGAATATGAAGTTTAATGTGATAAAGTGTAAAGTCATGCAATTGGGAAGAAAAAATCTCAATGCTACTTATGAACTTAATTGAATTATTTTAGGGGACTTGTTTCCAGAGAAAGACCTGGGATTCCAAGTAAACTACAAACTTGGAAATACTGACCAGATGTAAAATAGCAGTAGCAAAAGCAAACAATGTCCTGTCTTGCATAAAAAGGGGTATTGAATCAAGAGTGGATAACATCATTTTGCCATTGTACAAATCATTGGTAAAACCTAACCTTGAATATGCAGTGTAGTTTTGGGCATTAGTTCTGAAGAAGGAAATTGTAGATCCGCAGAGAGTAAAGTGAAGAGCAACAAAATTAATCAGGGGAATGAAGGACTTGACGTATGATGAAAGAGTAGACAAGCTTGGTTTATTTACTCTAGAGAAAAGTCAACCAAGAGGAGATCGTATCACAGTGTACAAGTATATGAGAGGTCAATACAAGGATCTCTCTGGCAAGCTATTCATTCCAAGGTCTGATTAAATAACCAGGGGACAACCATTGAGAGGAAGTTTCTACTTCAACAGAGGAAGTGTTTTTTACAGTAAGGTCTGTTAAATTATGGAATTCCTTGCCCAATGATTTGTTTATTACAGATACAATGGATACATTTAAGAGAAGACTAGATACATTTCTTTCAAAAGGGAATATACAGGGTTTTATTGTGTATTAGTGGGCAAAACAAGAAGGTCTGATAAATACTAACTTATTTGGCAGCAGGAAATCTATATAATTCTAATGTCTCTGGGTTATGAGTCAAAGGTTGAACTTGATGGACTTGTGTATTTTTGACCTAATTTACTATGTTACTATGTATGTATTCCTAATATCTCCTAAACAGGGACACTTGATAGGTATGGACCCATAACATCTACTTAAGAGGGATATTTGGGAGATATGCACCCATAATATCATCTTGGGAGGGACACTTGGGAGGTATGGATACCTAATATCTCCTAAAGAGGGACACTTGGGAGGTACAGACCACTAATGTCTCCCAAGAGGGACACTTGGGAGGTATGTACCCCTGATATCTCCTAAAGAGGGACACTTGTGTGGTATGGACCCCTAACGTCTCCTACAGAAGGATATTTGGGAGTATGGACCCACAATATCTCCTTGGAGGGACACTTGGGAGATATGGATACCTAATATCTCCCTAGAGGAACACTTGGGTGGTATGTACCCCTAATATCTCCTAAAGAGGGACACTTGGGAGGTTTAAACCCCTTGCTAGTCATAGCAAGGTACGTGTGTGTGTTATCACAAGGTGTTAGATCTCTTTTAAAGGGGCAACTAACACATGAATAGAGCCCTATCGGCAGGCCCTCTGTCCTGGGAGGAGACTTACCAATGAAGCCGGGGATGTATTGTGAGTCCCTGTAGATTGGGTTCCTGAACAATGTCCTCTTAGCACTATCCACATAAACTATCCCTATGTACTCATAACCACACACAGCTCTCATAAATGCTAGTGAAGTTCCTTCAGACTCTGCACTGGGAGTTTATCGAGACTCCAACCAAAAGTTGCAAAGTGTGTGGATGTGAGCCTCCAACTTCCGAGTTGTGTTCCATCTGGCTGTCAAGTCAAGGGGTCACCTGTGAAGCTGCACTTCAGGGTATACACTACAGCACTAGGATCAAACCTGCCCTCAAGTTCCCCCTAACAGTGCACATATTCAGGACCTCCACATTTAAACAAAAGTGTCATTAAACCAAGCAGATCCTTCACAATGCAGTGCAGACCTCTCTAGCATTCAAAGGGTTCAAAGCTGCACTTAAATCAACAAGAGTTTGCAGAATTTTCATTTCTGTCCATTGGCTGAGTTGGCTTGACCTAGACCTCCATCTGTATACATTAAAGGGATAGTAATACTTCGTTTTAACTTTATTTTATTTTGTAGGCATTAAAAAACATGAAGAATGATATAAGTCTTATCTCTCAAACCTTTATGGTGTAAGAGATATTCACAAGCAAAGTGTCCCCCTCCCGCCCCTTTTACTGATGTAACACTTCTCAGCCAGGGCAGAAGGGAGCTGCCCAGGTAGACTGCAGAGAGGGACAATCTTCAATTAAGATAAGGGAAAAACCTGAAAAGCTTTTCAAGGGGGGCAGGGATTTCATTGTTTTCATAGGAATAAGAGTGTCACCTTCTGTTATCTGTCCAGTCTATGGACTGCATTCCACATCTGAGAAGAGATTGTTTACAGTAGGTAAAAGGGGCGGGAGGGGGAAACTTTGCTTGTGAATATCTCATAAACCATAAAGGTTTGAGAGATAAGACTTATATCATTCTTCATGTTTTTTTAATGCCTACAAAATAAAATAAAGTTAAAACGAAGTATTACTATCCCTTTAATGACGAAGGCCCCTTGTTTTAATTTTTATAAACTCTTAAGGACCACGTGGTTCCGGGGGTGGGGCGCTCTAGAGGACCACAGCATTTATTTATTTTTTTGCATAAAATGTTCTGTGATCACAGAGCAGCATGCAGCTGCACTGAGATCAAAAACTATTGTGACGTGCCAGGACCATCAATGGTCCTTAGCACTGGAACAGCTGTTAAGGTCCTGGCATGTCACAGGTCATTAAAGGGTTAATGTCATATTTAATTCTTTCATTTTATAAGTGCCAAAGTGAAAGCAATACATTAATAAGCAATACTAATTTCTGTACAATTAAATGTGTATTTAAGGGTTATTTAACATTTATATATTACTGTGTTTTTACATGTTCAACACATGCCTTAGACACTGGAGCCTCACAGCACCCCCGATAAGGGTTGGGTAATCAGACAGTACAGCATTTTGTTGGTTTGCTTTAGAGAAGATCCATTTATTAACCTTGGACAATTTGGACCCCTTTATCTGGCAAGGGGTATTTTGACTCCATATTATATTTAACGTCATCCCAGCCTGTGAGGTTGGTATTCAGTAAATGCATTTCTATTGCCCCTCTCCCAACAGTACATGTGAGAGGTAGAAAAGGGAATTGATGATCCCGCTTTATGGAATTTAAGCCTTTACCAGACTGTGAAGTAGTGGGTTTCAACTGAGGTTAATGGAACCCTGAATGTATTTTGGCTCCTCGCCACCCAAGAGCAAATAGGGTGAAAAGAAGTAAGAGGGTTACATGACCCTTCATGATATCAGGGCCTTCCTGCAAAATGATTAAGGGCAACAGATATGGGTGAACTATTTCTTTGCAGGTGTGTGGTAGAGAGGCAAGATAGCTGATGCAAGATAGCTTAAAGTTGAATAATCACATTCTTATGTGCATATGTGTTGAGGGCAGGGCTTTTGCTGTGCAAGCTTGGTGGCCTAAGCTGGAGAGTTTGCGTTGCTGAGATTTGACAGAATTTAGACTATGCCGTTATCTTGCTAGCAGATGAGCATCAATTTTATGTGAGAAATTGCTTGTTCTATGTCAGATTTTAACACCAGGCAAGGTGAGTTCATTAGATGTGCAAAATCCATTTTCACAGTTATATGAATAGCTGACTAAGACATAAGGCCACTTTGCAAAGCTTGTAAGACATTTAGGGGTTTATTCTATTAATCCATCATGATATGAGATAGTCTACGGTGGTGTGTACTTTTTTTTTTTTTTTTTTTTTAAAGGTTTAATGCTGCCATTACCAACACATATATTTCTTCCTGAAAAAAGAAAACGATGATACAAATGTGGTTTATGTATTGTTTATATTTTCTTACAGTTGTCGTTGGCATCACCTAGCACTGAAGCACAGTGGAGATGCACACATAGGTCATCTATGTGGCCTGATCACATCCCCTCCTCTTCCTTCTACAGATATATATATTAACCCATTCCATGTTCATAAATATCAACACCATATAAATATTGGTTATGTCATGTCAATACTACAAGTAATGTAAGCATGGGGTATGCTAGTTTGACCTATTTGTCCCGGGAACATTAGGACCTTTATGATGATGTATTGCTGGTGTCCCTGTTCTGTAACCTTTCTCACGTTTGCAACCATGGCTGGACAATGTTGTAACTCTTCAAAAGAATATTGTAGTACTTCTGGGTCAAACCAAATGCACCAGAGGGGAAAAATAGAAATGTTGAAACTGGTCAGTGATTTCAATGGGGCTATTTACTTCCTGGGGGTTATGCACTAAGGTGTGATAATAACATGATAAAGAGGAGATGACTTCTCCAGTGATATCACTTCTCCAGTTCCTAAGTTATTCTGTAGAGCCTATGCACTAAAATCTCCAAAGTTGGAGAAATCTTAGTGCATAGGCTCCATAGAATAACATAGGAATTGGAGGAGTGATATCACTGGAGAAGTCATCTCCACTTCATCAGCCTTGTGCATCCCCCCCCTTAAATGCTAGATATATCCAGTACATTGAGTGGCAACAAGAAATCCCAGGCTTGGTCCACCTTATTCCCTGCCCAAAGGAATCAGTTAATTGCTATTTTTTTTTTTTTACATTGGAACTCTGTTGTAGTCTGTAGCTGGACAAAGCATTTTACCATCTGTAAATGCCTACAGTGTTCTGCAGAAACAGGTTGGGTTTTTAAAGGAACAATACACTTTTTATGGCAAATATAGGTTATGGGGATTATCCTGCTTAGCAATACAATGGTTTTTCCAAAGCGGAGATATAAGTAATGTAAAAAGTTATTACATATCAAACTTATTTTTTTTAATTAAAATGCATATATCGCCTTCTACTGGTTTGCCAGTACCTAGGGTGATACTTCTGTTTTACTTCCCTTCTTAAATAAAGCCACTGCATTGGCTTTACACTATTCTTGTGGTACTAAGCCTGTGGTGAGAGAGAGTTTTAGAGAGTTAAAAGTTCCTGAAGAACACTTGGATATTTAAAATCAAGACCAGGTGTTTTGTCAGTTTTAATTTTGTCCAGACATGTTCTTGTGTTCACCCAATATCTAATAATCATGTGGTTTTACTTGTTACTTCTTTTCCCCTGGTATATAGTGATGAAAAGAAGGTGTTCAGAACATCAGCTTTTTCCTTACCTTCCTTAATCAACTTACCCATTTCATTCTTGAAAGGCTCATTGCAATCCCTCTTAAGTTTTTTTTGCCATTTATGTACCTGAAAGACATTTTTGGATTAATCTTGCTCTCTCTTGCAATTCTTGATTCATTTTCTATTTTTGCTAACCTAAAAGCCTTTTTGTAATCTTTGTTACACTCTTTATATTTCAAGAAATAATTTTCTGCTCCTTCAAACTTAAATAGTTTTCTTTGCCATTTCTTTCTTAACACTGTTCTTTTGCATTTGTTCCCCAAGGGTATATACTGTTGAATATATTTCTTCAGCCTACATTTAAATTCTGACCAGTTTTCCTCAGTATTTTTTCATGTGTTCCGTTGGTGCTGTTAACATTTTGAAATTAGCCTTTTAAAATTAAAAATTTTGGATGAACCTTTACAGTTTTGCTCTGACAAACTGATCTCAAATAAACCTATGTTGTGATCACCCTTCCCAAATAGTCACCTACTTTAATATTGGACACCATGTCTATGTTTTTTGTCATCACTAGGTCCAATTCATTCTAATTTCTTCTCTGCACTTCCACTATTTGTGACATGTAGAGATTACCAAGCATGCTCACAAACCTGCTCAGCAATGTCTGTGTAATGTATAAATATGTAATTGTTTGTATGTGTAAGTGTGTATGTGAGCCTTTAGAGAGAGCTTGAAAGTTGGTAAGCTTGGAGAGTGTTTGACAGAGCAAGACTGAGCGTTGCAAGGACAGAGTACAGCTTTTGAAAAGTCTTGAAGGACAGAGATAAAGTTATGGGTAGGGGTGGGCGAAATGTCCAGTTGTGTTCCTGCCAAAAAATCTGTGAAAACCATGTGGTTATCCGTTTTTTTGCGGGAAAATCTGATTTATATACATCGATCAAAATCTTCGCCGACTTCGCCCATTGGAAGAAATTATTCACTATTTTTTCAATGGCTAGAAAGTTGTCACCCCTTCATTAACGTATTTTTCACATTGTCTCTATAAAAACGTATGTTTTCCAGGAAGTGAAACACAATACAAGCAGTTACAGAGAGAGAGAGAGGTGCTGTGATATTTATAGCAAAATTGAGGCAGGAGAGGCTCATCGTGACTGCTATTATTATGAGCAGGTTTACTAACAATAAAAGGAGGAGCTGGAAGGACCCTTATGTATCCAGGGAGTCTGAGAAGGAGGAGGAGGTGACTGCTACAGACCCAATGCTGGTCAAACCCCCTAAATCACCTCTAGGGATCTTGGGGAAATTAATCTCACAAGGGGAAGAAGAGCATAGTAGTAGTGAGAGAAGGACAGGTCAGCTGCCTGTGCCTACTGCCAGTGCTGCCCCTGCTGCTACCAGTGCTGTGCCTGCTGCCAGTGCTGAACCTGCTGCCAGTGTGTCTTGTAATTCTGGGAAGATGATGCGAAGTGTGACAGCAGGGGACCCTAAGTCACACTTGCCATCCCCAAGCAGTCCCACCAGTGCTAGTACAACTACTAAGAAGGTCCAGCAGCTTGTTAGTGTTAGGAGTGAAGGAGAGGGTGTTCATCTTATTACTAGTGAGTGTGAGAAGGAAGACTCATGGACTGAAATTTATGTGGTTGGTGTTAGTAGTAATAACAGTGATGTGAAGCAGCCAGTGGGGCTAGTATTAGGAGAGTGGTAGGGGAAGCAATGCAGAATGTTCAGACTAGCTGTCAAGGGTGCCCACAACATTCCCCTTACCCCGTGAGTCCCCTTCCCCTCTCAGCATTGTCCAGGTGGAACATGATCCTGAAGAAGGCAGAATTGTTGTCTAGCAGCAATACCACCACTACAAGGGGCATAGTGACAGCAGCAGTACTTGGTTTCTGGTGGGGGGCTTTCACATTGGGGACTCTAAGTGTCATAATGTTTGCATAGAGTTGTGCCAGGTGTTTCATGTGGGTGTTTCATGTGAGTGCAGATGTACCCATTGTTCACAGCCCTTCCCTTATTTACACTGTGCATATTGAAGTTGCTGATGTGAGAGGCACAGTTCCTACTCTCAAGGGAAACATTTATATTTTCTCAATACACCTTTGATTTTGGAAGAGGGGCAGGTGGAGAAGCATTATTGGCCAACTTCTTCTTTTCTCCACATATAACTGAAGTGGTGGGGGCTAGTTATGGTGCTGCTACTACCTTAGACGCATCACTGGAGCTAGTCATGGCAAGTGGAACCTTCATCACCCATGTTACTGCTGTTGTTGATCCCATTCCCTTTGAGCCGCCTAATCATTCTTCTGCTTAAACAACTTAGCAGCAACAGCAAGAACAGCAATCGCAAATTCTGCATCTACATCAGGACATGTCACAGTGGCCAATGACCAACACAACATGACCTGTTGGCACTAGGCTAGTAGGACATTTTTCCCTCAGGTCTTGTTCTTTAACTCCTTAAGGACCGGCCGCGCAAGCGGCGGTCACTTAAGGACCATGGAGAATTTTTTTTCCGTCATAGTACGTCATGGGTCGTTAACTCAGATCTACCCATGACGTACTATGGCCGTCAAGGGTCATTAAGAGGTTAAAAATAAATAAGTCAATAAAAACCATAGGCCTACAAAAATGGGGGCTTGTTTCTAACAAGCCTAAGTCCCACAAATCAATGTCTTGGGGCTTGTGCCTCTAACAACAAATCATACTACAAAATATTCTATCACGTCAAATATCAGTCTACCCCAGTGGAATCTTACGTCAGGGGTCCCTGTCTCTATCACGTTCCGTAGAAATTTCTAATTTTTAAAAATGTTTTTATTCACTGTTCCCCAAATACCAGTCAACAAACTCCCCCAAAACAAATTCCCTGTTCAACTGATTCTTTCTTCAGACTTGGAGGAAGGATTGTTGGTGAAACTTATGTGAAACATTCTGCCACCTTGTTCCTGTGTGTTACTGACATTATCAGGCACACTTATCATGTTCATAAAAGTCTGGGATGGAATTTCTGAGAGGCAGAATGTTCTGTTTTTTCACTGAATCTCTCCCAGAGTTCAGAGGTTCCATACACCCATAACCGAGGGAGGAGGAGGAGTTCATCAGCAGAGCATAAACGGTGATTCAGAGAATAGTCAGAAAAGATGCAGGATGTATGATACCTGGTAAAATATGGTTAATATCTTCATCTGACACAGAAAAAGATAAGACACAATTTATCAGACTGACCTTATAATTAGGTACACTTGGAATTATTACAGCCGCTCAATATATTTCATTCATAACCATTACTTTTTTTAAGTAGTCTGTCAAGTAACCTCTACTTAAGGTTAAAGTAAGAACAGATTAACAGGCAAAAATCAAAGTGAAACGTGTAGGGCAAAATGTGTAGCTCTTTGTCACAGTATTGTGATGCTCAGACAAACAAGAGCCCAATGTTAGCTACCAGGTTGTTACTTTGCAGAGTGGCGTCTCAACAACAAGGAGACAGACTGCTATTACTATGAATAACAGATACCAACAGATAACAAAACAATAATACTTCTGAGCAGGCATCAGTGAGCCAGATGCTAGGGTGCGTCCACTGGGGAGCATGGCTAGCTGGTGGGGGCTGCTCTAGGCAAGCGTTGCTGCTGCCTAGGCAGTCTTAAAGGTGCTGGCTGTGAAGCTAGATAAACGGATGACAACAATACATACAACTACTACTCACTGAGACAGGAATCAGTATATTAAACCTACCAGCAGTACAGCTGTCTCTGCTGAAATACTGGAACAGGAAGAACCAGGAACCAGAAGCAGTTCAAGGAGTCGAATGGGTAAATCGAAGGGAGATCAATAAAGTCGAACTCGACAAGGTGGTCGGTGAAGTTGAACTCGACAAATGTGATTGACAGAGTCAAACTCAACAAGGAGGGCGTAGAAGAACCTCCATAGTTGAAGGAAGAATGGTTGACAAGCAGTGTCGGTAACAAAGCAGGCAGAGACAGTACCAAGGATGATACAGGAGAGAAGTTGAACAAGCCGGGGTCAAAACCAGTTGGGCAAAGGCAGCACACAAGAAGCAGGCAGAAGAGGAGTCCATGAAGTGAGCAGAGGTCAAACCAGGACAGGATACAGAGCCAAATCAGGAGACGTAAATGGAGTCAAAGGAAAGCCATGTCAAACACTGGAATCACAGGAAACACTGGAACATTACTGAACTAAGTCACAACAGGAACGTTTTGATAGCGCACTGACACAAGGTGCCAGCGCTTGATAAAGGCTCAGCAAGATCGTCACACAATAAGGCTGGGAAAAATGTACCAGAAGAAAAAACAGAATATCTGGCAAGAAATGCGAGGAAAACCAACAAAAGCAGGTAAGGACATGACACGAATACACAAGTCAAAGAGGACAGACCATTGTACTGCAAAACCGAGATATTTTAGTTAAAAAGAACAGAAACATCCCATTCTTTTTCTCTCTCTACTGTGACAATGTGCTGGTCTCTGTCTTTTTTTTTTTAACCCTTGGATGCTGGAGACATCTACACAGCATTACTTCACAATGTTTTGGTGACATCCAAGCATCAAAGGGGTTAAATATTTAATTGCAATATAGAAGACATTTATGGACTTCAATACATAGCAAATGTGTTTTCTGGGTGAGTGCTTTCCACCACTCTGTTGCTTGTATCCGCAAATGCATTGTAACAAAAACCTAAATTGTGTGTTTGGAAGCTGACTTCTCGAGTCATGTACTCCCAAGGATCATTCAGTTTATTTGGATGATCACAAGTGACAGTTTAATTGGCTTGCTAGAATATCACTATTATTGATGTGAGTTGACTAGCCATTTTTGTATTTTGTAATACACTTACACCGCTATTTCTATTCATCAATTTTATTTGATTTACTGAGGGACAGTTAGAACAGTTATGCCCACGCACATACACACACACAAACAAACAAATTGACATGAACAAGGACTCAGAGACACATAAAGTAAGTACTAACAAAAACAAATGCACAACTCCTCCTCTTGCTCTGTATAACCACAGCCTATCATTCTTATCATGTTGTGCCTCTCTAAAACAGTGTGGCAAATGTATGAATCTGTCAGCACTACTATAGTAGAGTTAGCCTCAAATGCCAAAAGCTACACTTTAGGGCAAGTATTAGTGCATATAATTGTTGTAGTGCATACAGTGTACACACTCATTAAGACTTAAAGACTAGCAAGTCCCTTACGCTAGTGAAGTTACATGTATTTATTTTGTACGTTGTTAGTATAAAAGTTAACGCACAGAAAAAATATCAGAGACTGCCCATTGACATCCCTTTGACACAACTGGTGTTAAAGGGGAGGATTTGCAGCATTGTATAGTGAACCAAAGCGTTGCAATTGATAAAACTGCATGAGCAGTATACTCAGACACACACACAGTTCCACACATTGGCATTTACTCCAGGCAGGCAGATTTCTGATCCAAAGTTCTCACAGTGTGTATCTGAGAAGTCAGCCTCACACAATTATAAGACTCAAATACAAACAGAAGAAAATCCTGTGCTACTTCTTATGAATTACTTAAATATGAACTATGTGTATAGCATACATCATTTTAGTATTCTTACCTGATAAGTCCTTTTCTCTTTAGTCCATATGGAATGCAGGTACCATGGGGTTGAGTCCCCCCTTTGGAAGTAGGCTACATCTCTCTTGTGGGTGGAGACTCCCTACTCCTCCTCCAGCCCAACCCTCCCCTTGCTCCGCAAGTGTCACAGAATTAATGTGACTGAAGCACACAAACAAGGCAAGCAGAAGAAAATCTCCTAGGAGAAGAACGACTCTAAAAGGACTCTACAGCCCAGGCAGGCAAGACCACAGCAAAGGTCCCTTTCTCTGGGTGGGAGTCATGTGTTCTATATGGACTAATGAGGAAAATATTTAAAAGGTAAGAACATTTGAATCCTATTTTCTCTTACGTGCTATATGGAACACAGGTACTATAGGGATATACCAACACTAAGCTCCCAGAGGTGGGAAATAGGAGAAGGGACCTCATGACCATCCCCATGATACAGGAGTTCCCTAGGACTATCCATTATCAGAATAGCCCAAACAGTAAGTGTCAACAGACTTTGAACTGGCACAGCACACAAGAACAAGAGCCAATTGTACTCAAACAGCTGAACAACAGTAAGGCAACCAAATGTACAGGTCCCTAGACAGACAGAGCTGCCTGGAGGACATTCCGGCCAAAACTGGCTTCAGCCGAAGCAAGCACATCGACATGGTGGTGCTTAGCAAAAGTGTGCAAGGAGGACCAAGCAGCATCTTTCACAACTGTTCAGCTGAGACCTGAACAAGAGGCCCCCCACAGACCTAGGGGAATGTGCAGTGACCTTGAAGGGAACAGGTTTCTCCATGAGTTCATACACCAGGCGTATAGTGACCTTGATCTAAGAGGCAACAGTGACCTTGCAAGCAGCTTGACCTGCCCTAGGACCCTCAGGAATGACAAAAAGAGAGTCAGCCTTACTAAAAGGCTCAGCACGGCGCACATAAAATTTAGGGCAACGCTTCTGCTTGTAAAACTTAGGGTCAGGACAAAAAGAAGGGACAACAATATCCTGATTGATGTGGAACTCAGAAAGCACCTAAGTAAAAAACTCCTGAGAGGTTCCAAGCACTGCCTTGTCATTATGAAAGACCAGGAAAGGTGGTTTTGCAAGACAAAGTCTGCCATTCAGCAGCTCCCCAGTCTGAGACCACTCCGAAAGAGCCATCTTGAGCATCAACTCATGCAGAGGAATGAAATCAAGAGGCTGAAAGGAAGATTTTTGCAACACTCCCAAAACCAAAATAAGGTCCCACAAAGGATTTGGGGCCCTAAAGGCAGGAAGGGCATGAGCCACCTGCTGAAGGAAAACCTTGACATCTGGAATGGTAGCAATACATCTGGAAAAACACAGACAGCGCTGAAATCTGAACCTTCAAGGAGCTCAAGCTGAGTCCTTTGTTCACACCATCCTGGAGAAAGGATAACACCAAGGAGAGGTCAAATTCCTGCGAGGACACAGCATTGTCCGTGCACCACTTGTGAAAAATAGACCATACCCTATGAAAGGTTTTGGAAGAGACAGGCTTTCTGGCTTGAATCACAGTGGAAATGACCTTAGCGGAGAAACCTTTTCAAGATGTTGGCCTGGGAGGAAGTTGGAGTGTATCCTGAATGGAAAGATGGACCAGGTCCGAAACCCACGCCCTCCTGGTTCATTAAGGAGCGATCAGAACAACTGCCACCCTGATCTTCCAGAGCAACCTGGGTAAGAGAGGAATTGGAGTTAAAATCTTCCCCTTGGGGGGTGTCAAACTTTATCCCCAGGAACACCAGTTCCTGGGAAAGCACCGGTGGAAGAATTCAGCATGTTCAGAAACCACCAGTGAAGGACCAGAAGCCGAGCACAGTCTTGAATGAGATGAGCCAAGAGCTCATCTGAGGGAGCCTTGAGTAAAAGATCTTACAGATAGGCTGTCATGGATATTATCCAGGTGCGAATGAAGGCTGCTAAGGCCCCCATGACCCTGGTGAACAAAGAGGCGCAGAAGCCAGGCCAAATGGCAGAGCTGTGAACCCATAATAATCAGTTCCAGAGGCAAATAGCAGATAGCGTTGGCTGTCTGGGTGGTTAGGGATGTGTAGATACACATCCGGATGGTCCAGGGATACTAGATACTTTCCTGGGCACATTGAAGCTATAACAGCATGCAAAGATTCCATCTTGAAGTGCGTAGTCACCACATATTTGAGACACTTGAGGTACAAAATGGGACAACAGTCGTCATCCGTCTTCGGAACCACAAAGAGGTTGGAATAAAAACCTGACACAAGCTCTTGGAGAGGTACTGGAATCAGAACCTTCTTTGCCAGCAGTGAATTAATTACCTCCTTTAACAGCCATGCCTTGTCTGGCTCCTTTGGCACCCTTGACAAAAAGAAACAATACGGAAGAAGGAAACAGAAACCTATGAGGTACCCCCTTCTGGGATTACACTCAAAACCCACTGGTCAGCAACCAAGGACTAACAGATGTCCCAAAAAAGGCAAAGCTGCCCCCTACAGGTACCAATGGACCACAATTCTGCGAGTCATGCAGAAGATCACTCAACAAGCTTAGGCCTTGTAGCTGCTCTCTTGGGCTGCCTCTGCTTTCTGGGCTTGGTGGAGGAGGGCACGAAAGGCCTGTGAACCGTATGGTCTCTAGACATCTGTTTGGCGGGGGGCAAAAAAAAAAAACGCTGTTTGCACACCATGGTTGGACGTTTGGTGGGCATTTGAGGCAACAAGGTGTTCTTGCCCCCAGTAGCATCACTTATAATCTGCTTTAGCTCAGGTCCAAACAGGGATGTGCCCTGAAAAGGTTAGGAAACCAGTGGCTTCTTGGAAGATTAGTCCGCAGGCCAAATCTTGAGCCACAGAGTGTGGTGCAGCAACAGAAAAGGCTGAGGCTTTAGCGGACAACCTGACCTCCTCAAAAAGAGCCTCAGACACATAATTGTTAGCCTCCTTAATGCTGGCCAAAAGAACCAACAAATCTTCCTTGGAAACCTCTGCATGGACAGCCTCCATTAGCTGTTCACCCCACATGGCAACAGCCCTGTTAACGCAGACAGAGGCAACGATAGGTCTGAGTGTCATGCCAGTAGCCACAAAATTGGCTCCGAGGATACAGCCCAGCTTCTTGTCAAATGGATCCTTAAGTCCTACTGAATCTAACAAAGGTAACGCAGTAGTTTTAGTCAACTGTGAAGCAAGATTGTCCACAGTTGGAGGAGAGGCCCACTGCACCAAAGCTGCCTCTGAAAAGAGGTACTGCCTAGTGAACCTTGTGGTGATTGACATCCATTTGTCTGGGGTCTTCCTCTCTTCCAAAATGAACTGATCAAGACTGGAATTAGGGGGAAAGAAGGGGGAAGACTTCTTATCCCAGACTGAAATTCACAGTGAAAGCCCAGAAAAAATACCCTTATCTGTCAAGCGAGGGGCTAATCTGGAGAAGGCCAGCAAGGAGATTCTGCCTCTGTTTAGGATAGGCAAGACAGAAGTAAAATGGTGACTGCAAAACTGACAGCCAATACACTTCACTGGTTGCCATAGAACGACACATATTGACCCCCCAGTCTTGTCCTACATTAGCCACAGAACCACACAAACTGACCTCCAGCTTTATTCCACTGCATTGGTAGACATAGAACCACACAAACTAACCCCCTAAGTCTTGTCCAACGATAGCCAGAGAACCACACAAAATGACTTCCAGCCTTATCGAACTTCACTGGTACCATTCACTAGTACCACACACATTGACCACCCAGCCCTATTCCACAGTAGTGATAGAATTACACATACTGACCTCCAGCCTTGTCTGTCTGCACTAGGGGCCAAAGAACTATACATGCTGACATCTCAACCATGTCCTGCTGCACTGGGGGGCCACAGAATCACACATACAGAACACCCCCCAGCCTTGTACCACTGCACTGGTAAGCACTGTACCACATACTGACATCTGATCTCTAGCATTGTCCCACTGCACTGGTAACAACAGAACCACACATACTAAGTCTGACTGAGGTTGACTGCCACATTAAATCATCCTCTAAGTCTTGGAGTGGAGGGGCCCTCCACCTTTATCAAGTTTGCTACTAGCAGACTAACAGCATCTGATGGAAACCATGTAATCTGTGTAATCTGTTATGACCGGTTTTACACAAAATACATTGGTCTTTACTAACACACCTACAAGAATAAAAATATTAGTACCTAACAAATCTATCACTACCTTATCTATACCAAGCAGATATAGCTTATTTTCCCTGTATCATTACAACTTGGTCAATAGAAAATCTTTCTTTTACATGTATAAGAGATGTGTGTGTGGTGGTGGTGGGGGGGGGGGGGAGTGCAAATATATTTGTTCACCTGAATGACTCTGTCCCTCCTTTCAGTATATGCATAAAAACAGCAGTACCCCAGAATAAAATAACAGCACTGACTGCCCCATAGTGGGTACAATGCCACAGAACAAGCCGTTGGGCATGGCTTGTTCTCTGTGAGAGTATCTTACTTTTTTACTTATATTCCATAAGCCCGTAATGACCGGCCGGCGTTAAGGACACCGGAATTCCATGACGTGCCAGAACCATCAACGTTCCTTAAGTGCCGGACCAGGCGTGATGGTCCTGGCACTTCAAAGATCATTAAAGGGTTAAAGGATATGTAACACAGCCTAATAACAAATGCCACTTACCTTATTATGGACAGAAAATCTTAATAGCCCCTGTAAATTTGTTCAAGAGATAATGTCATCAATCAGTCCATGGAGGTGGACATGACAGTTGCTGGATGTTTTATCAAACTGAAGCAGGAAGAGTTCATGAGCCTACTTAACCCTTTAAGAACCAGAGTGGTGCACAACGCATTGGGAAGGAATGCACTGCACACCCCTCTGATGTCAAAAGCCTTGGAAACCCCTCTGGCACTCAGTGGGAGAAAGGGTTGTAATTATCAAGTACAGCGAATGGAGTTTGTATCCTGTGGCATTGCTAGCAACTGTCATGGCTGCCTCCATGGACATGACATCTAGGACTGGCTGACATGTTATCTCTTGGACAAAAGCTCAAGGGCAAATTCATAGGGTCAATGAGGAATTTCTGACCATCGTTCAGTAAGTAGGGGGGTTATTACTAGGATGTGTTACTTCTACTTTAAATTTGTTTGAGGCATGGGGACTATATATATCTTTACACTGTATAACATGCTGTTTCATATAAAACTATCTTGCATTTTAGCATAAATGTTACTTTAAGTGGTACTATATCACAATTCCTCTCTCTCCCCAATTGCAGAGCATGACCTCATTAGATCAATAGTACTACCTTTCTATCCAACACTGAGTCTATAATCATACACTTCATTGATGTTATCCTATCTACTTTATGAATATTTCATATGTGAAATGATTCCACATATCTCTGGAGGACAGAAGCAAAGTGTTGTGGGAATGAGGGAGAGGATTGTGGGATATTTTCTGCAGTTAAAAAAAAAACATGCACCTTTGGATTACAGTTAACTCAAATTTTAAGGCTCCTGGCAACCTGCTGAAAAACCTCACTTTCCAATCAATGGGAAATCCTTTTAGGTACGACCAGCTACACTTTCAAGAAGAGAAATGTAAGACCAACTGCAGGCAGCAGAAAGAACAGGCAGTGAGCTAAAACCTTTTATACAGATGGGGAAATGTGCTGTGGCAAGGGTCAAGGGGAGGAAGGCTGCGTGTTTGTCTTGTCAGTGAATGCGTTCTTTTGTGTTTCAGTAGCTATGTTTTCTGACACAATGAACATTCAGGGGAGATATAATTATGAATCAAATCATATCATTATATTAACCCTTTGACTGCCAGAAGAGTGTGCAATGTATTGTTCCCCTCTGGCACTCAAAGAGTTAAAGAGAATTATTTAGAATGAACTAAGAGAATTGTGCAAAAGCTGAGCAATTTTAGGTCAAACCAACTGCGTTACTGGGGGGGGGGGGGTAATTTTATTTGGCCTCTTTCGTGGTGCAGTTGGTTTTCTGCAAAAGTGTTCATCTTTAGCTCAAATGACAGCAAAAAAAAAAAAAAAAAAAGCTGTAAATAATAAGTGATAACCTTATATTAAAGGAACAGCTAACCCTAAAAGGCTAAGATAAATAAGACGCAGGCTACATGTTCCTGACTACTGCTTCCTTGTTCTGGTAGCTCAGGGGTTGGCCATGGCCAATCCCGTGACATCATCCTAACACCAGGGAGGAGGAGCTACCATTTCCTGGCCCTGATTGGAAACCGTGGCAGGGACTGGAATCTCAAACTCCCATAGGGCCAATGTGCATGTGCAGAGCCAAAATCCAATGAAATAACCCCCATGAGGCAACTGATTTGCTCCTGAATTGCACCACTTCTAATCAGACCATCAGCCTTCCATGGGTCTTATGTACAAAAGAAAAGAGTGATTCTGGATCAAACTCACTACACAATAGGGGACAAATAAAACATATAATCAATTTAAATAGTGTTTTTAAACCCTATGAATGAGAGTGATCTCTCTAGCGTTCAAGGGGTTAAAATCCCCCATTATATCTATAGGAGTTAATTTTTATTCATCCTCTGTGGTGTGTTAGTTTGCTCAAGAATCATTTGTCTATTTTTTTGTGCATGACCCAACTGGGGCAATATACTGATAACATTCCTTGTTAAAACAAGGTGCATGTTTACTAATTAAACCACACTACCTCCTGTGAGCAGGTTCCCTGGTTTCCGTGGGCCATCCCAGGCACCTATTACCCAATTTTTTGGTTAGACGAAGTGTTAGAGGAAGGGGCACTGGCGACCCCTTTAGGTGACACCCAGTGTGATGGCATTATAAACGACCCTGGCTGGCATAATGGGTGTGATGACATTAAATTCTTAACAATGGTGGTGTATGTGGCAGTGTGAACTAAAACAATCATACACTCATAATATGTATAACCTGAAGTTCAGCCATTGGCAGTGAAAGCTAACTCCAGTGGAACTGTGCTGGCAGACTCCCATATTCCCCCAATGAGTAGCATGCAAGAGGTTGTAAAATGTGTCAGACAGGTCCCAGCTTCTGCATTCCCGAACAGTCACACCTTATTCATGCTTAAAATGCATCAATGAATTCTGGGTAATAGAATGTAAATTAGTCTTCTAAGAAGAAATGCAGGAGAAGCATAAAAAAGTGTTTGGAAATCAAATATTTAATATATGGATAAATAAGAGGAAGATTTTGTGGGTTTTGCGCGTTCATATTCCTTTTCCTTAACTAAATAGAACTACACCTTTGTATAATCACAAATTCTCGGTATGACTGTTCATTTCTCAACTATATTAATAGCCTTTGCTGCATTACCATTTTCTTACAGAGATGTTTATGCGGATATAATTCTCTGCTAAAATGACTGTGATATTGTTTATCTTGCAGAATCTAAAGCTGTCAAATCTCTGTGTATAAAGGAAGGATTACTGAATACAAAGCAGAAGTATACACAACAATGATAATATTGTGCTTCAGCAAGTAAGGTACTAATTTTTTCATAAAGAAAATGTAAAACCTGACTTACGTCACTATGACCAGAAAATCCTAATGATCCCTGCACATGGAAATCTTAACCCTTTAAGGACTAGAGGGGTGTGCAATGTAATTGGCATGTGTTGCACACACCTCTGGTCCTTAAAGGATTAAGTAGTATCATGCAGTTTGCCTGGTTCAGTCTAGAAAAAAAATACCAGCAAGTGTCATGTCTGCCTCCATCGATATGACAATCAGGACTGACTGTAGGTGTTTTCTCCTGATTAAAAGCAAAAGGGCAAAATTCATATGGGCCATTAGGATATTCTATCCATAGTGAGGTAAGTGGGAGGGATTATTAGGAGCTTTAAACTTAAAATAAAAAAATATATGGTGTGGGCCTTGTACCAGGTATGCAGTATAGGTAAAAGGTGGTATCGTGTTAGCTGCAAAAAAAGCAGGAGACTGGTAAATAAAAGTGATGCCTTTATTGGCTGAGTGGCTCTAGGATGCAAACGAACTTAGATCTCTTCTTCAGGCATATTAAGAATGAAGGTTGAATACAACATGCAGGACAGGTTATACACTCACGAACATTAATTTTTTATATTTAAATTCCACTGGAAGGTAATTTCTTATCAACACTGCCTGTATAAATCATTAATGTGATAAGAAATCCTCTTCTACATGCATACAGTAGGTTCTCCAATATTTAGGATCTTGAATAGTAGGCCACAGCTTTTTTCAAGAAACCAGAGGTAAAAACCTTTTGTCAGAGTCATGAGGTAAGAATTCCCTTCCTCTTATGCCCTTGCCAGAAACACACGTGCAGTATCCCAATGAGGTTAACTGGTACTGTCACACCTTCTCCTGGTAATTTTAAAACTCACATTACTGTTTTGGCTAGGACAACCCGTTAAACTTAGAGAAATTGAATAAAATATCCTTCCACTTACAGGGAGGGAAGATTGGGATAATGCAGCATCTCGCAAGTGAATACAAGAAGGCCACTGCCTGACCACCACTACATCTAAGTCCCAGTCCCAATAACCTATAACAAATCCCTACCACCCAGATGAATTAGTCTATCCTCACCTTAACACTGTGACATGTTCCCCTATTTTCAGCTGTCCCAGCTATGCTGGGGAAGGCTTTTCCTGTTTCACTGCCACTGCTGGGAGTAACCTCTGAATAAAAGCTTTCTTAGCAGTGGGGTTACTCTTTAGTTAAGCATGAATATCCCTTTAAAGAGATAGTAATGTATAGAAAAATGTTACCCCTCCCGCCCTTTTTCCCGGGAGCCTCCCCCCCGGATCCGGATAGATCACAACAAGGGACAATCTTCCCTCTATCCTTATAAGGAAAACCCTTCCCTCCATGATGCACAACACTCTTGTCCTCATAGAGTTAAAAAAATTAAGTGTTCTCTCAAGGCGATCAGAGTTTTACATATCTTGTTTGTAAGCGTTAATGTCCCATTAAACTGTGTAATGGTAGTAATTTATGCCCATAATTACACTAAGGATTGAATTGCCTGTTTTGCCAAGAGAGGCCTGTGAGACTCTGGTTGCTGGCTCTGCAGCAGAGAAGAATGTTAAGCCTTTCAGTGCCAAGGGGTACGTAAACCATTGCAAAGCAATGCATTGCTCACCCCCCTGGCACTCAAAGGAGAACTAACACCGCCTATTTACAACTCCACACCTTAGCGTGGCCGGAAAATCCTAATACTTCCTGCTCTTTGGTTCAAAAAATAGCATTGTCATTCAGTCCTGCATGTCACGTCCATGGAGGCGGACAAGACAGATGCCAGCAGGGCTACAAGACCTCAAATTCTGCTCGTTGCATGGAGTCATCTTAACCCTTTAAGGACCAAAGACAAAAGCAAGTTATTGATTTTAATGTGTTGCACACCCCAATCTGGACCTTAAAGCCTTAATGACCAGTGGTCTGGGGAACTGACCTTCCCTTAAGGACCTCTTTGATCGTTGTCGGCGCACTGGCACACGTGACTGATGATGTGTACTGATGCACAGAAAAAGGGGTCTGACAGAGACTGCTCCATTTTTGGAACGGTCAATATCAGACCCCATTTGTGCTTACAGCGCTCCCACAGGAGTGCCGTAAGCACAAAGTACGTGATGTACCAGGACCGTCACGGTCCTTCAGGGGGAAAAAGATGGCGACGGTCCCAGCACTGGCCATTAAGGGGTTAACAGGTTAAGTATGCTCAAGTACTCTACCTGTTTCAATTTGGAAAAACTACCAATATCTATCATGTCCACCTCCATGAATGTGACATGAAGGGCTGATTGAAAATGTTATCTATCTCTTGAATAAATGTAAAAGGGAAAAGTCATAAAGGGCCATTAGGATTTTCTGACCATAGTAAAGTAAATGGAGAGTTTGTTTTAGGAAGTGTTAGTTCTCCTTTAATCTACAACAGTTTTGACTGATTTTTTTTTTCCTTCAAGGGTGAAGGGAGATCTATTTACTAATCAGGTGGTGGTAGTGGATACAAATTCATCTGACCCTTCCTGCTATTTCAGAGATGGATTTATGAAGCGCTGTTCATAATGTTTTCCTCAGTGCAAGGCCAGACCTGTACTGTCTGCAGCAGGAGGTCTGGATTGCTGATTTATTTACACATGTGGCAAATGCTTAAAGTGGACCCATCACCTTAAAATAAGTTTAGTTCATTTTAAAGAAAATGAAAAACTGTTTTTATGTTCTACTAAGCATTTTTTTTGTAAAATAACATTTTTTCCAAACATTAGCCTTTATTTATTGGTGGCACGGTGTGGCAATTTATACTAATTAGTCTGTGTTTGGCAAGTATTACCCACTCTGTGTTACGAATGACTTGAGGCAGAGCCGGCACACACTAGAGACATGTCAGATTGCATGTCTCATGCAGAATCAATTAGCATTAGCACACTGTGCTGGGAATTATCATAATGGGCCAACATAATATAAAGGTTAATTTCTCCCAAATTAGCTATTATACAGAAAAAATACAAGTACAACATATAGAGAGATTTAATTCAATCTAAAATAGGCTAAACTTGTCTTAAGATGCAAAGCCCACCTCACTCTCTGCTATACAGGGGAAATAGCCCACCACCATACTCTGTTGGTGTTAGTCACGTCTAAAAAATTTCCCACTACAGGTTGTATTCACAAAGACCGGAGTTATTCTTGAACAAACCAGCTTAACAATAGGGAGCCCCTTAAAGGGATAGTAATGTTTCACAAAAACAGCAGCTCCAATTAATCTTCATAGTATTTGTGCCATGGAGAGTGTTATTTCAATACTGTCAGAGTTGTAGTTCAAGAGTAATTGAATGATAAAGTATCCTTCTCCCACCCCTTTTACCTAATGTAAGCCTCCTCCCCTCAGATGTGGAATCTGGTATCTTGACCGGACAGGTCTCAGCAAGGGATAATCTTATTACTGTGAGAACAATGAAAACCTTGCCCCCCTTGACAGGTTTTTCAGGTCTTTCCTTATACTCACTGAAAATTGTCCCTATCTGCAATCCATCCGGACAGTCTTGCTGCTCTGAGGTGAGCAGTGTTACAGCAGTAAAAGAGGCGGGAGGGGGATACTTTATCATTCAATTACTCTTGAACTACAACTCTGACAGTATTGAAATAAAACTCTCCATGGCCCAAATACTATGAAGATCAATTGGAGCTGCTTTTATTGTGAAACATTGCTATCCTTTTAAGTGATTGAGGTCTCCAAATGCATGCGATCATTTAAGGGGATAAAAGCCCCATTTAAATCAATAAAAATTTGTGGAGATTTGTATTTGCCACCTCTGAAACAGTTTCTTTAACAAATAGGTATGAGGCAAAGACAACATAAAAAGCACCATGTCTTAAACCCTTAGGTATCAGATAGCTCTCCCCAGATCCTAAACTATTCAGAAGTTTACTTATTATAATTCTCAACCAATAGGATGGCAGAGTTATCATGTCATTTCTTTTGTAGCTTGCAATTGGTCTCTTTAAGGAAAGCTGACTTGGTAGTCTATTTTGATTTGCTGGATACATTTACATAAACTGTAGATAGATGCACAACTCTGAAACCTGACAATTAGCCATACTGAATTTCAACTCTGACAAGCAAGCAGGGTAAAATATTAATTTATTTAACTCTGCCAAAAAAGCATGGAAAGGACACGTTGGTTCAGGACAAAGAAGAATCCAGTCTTACACATTTTGTGAGGACATGTGGGTGTTCAAAGAGTGAGTGGTTCAATTTTCCAGCTGCAAAGAGAGAAATACAAATTTCAAATTATTAATATGGGGCTTTTAACCCCCTAAATTCTATACAGGTCTCCAAAGAGGTGCTTACCAAATGGGAATTTGTGTATTTTTTGTTTTCTTTGCTTCACTTTTCACTGTGTATATGGCCTAGCGTGTCCGCACATGAAAAGTGTAAGACTGAATTCTTCTGTGTCTTCTACCTCTACGCCCTTTCCTTGTTTTTAGGGAAGAGTGAATTACATGTGATTTTACCTAACTTGATTGACAGAGTCAAGATTCAGTGTTGCAGAGATATGATATGTTCAAAGGCCAGACTGGAGACAGACACCAACAGCCAGGTCCTATACTGGCAAGTGAGTGGTATACTGAATTTTGATACCACGTGACACAAGCAATGTCAGTGTTATGCTTGAGTCTAATTACAGGATTGCAGGTAGGCTGCTTGAGAAAGTAGCTGAAACAAATAGTTACAGAACACAGTAATTGATCGGCTGGTATTCAAAGATCAGTAGGATGGTATCTGCAATTACCCCTGGCGAGCACAACTAGAAAGTTACACTGGAAAGTGAAGTGGACAGAAGTTGAACACCCAACAGATAAATGAGTAGAGGTCGGTAGAATAATAACAAATCATCCTGAAGAAGTAAAGAGTCCTCAGATTATTTGAGAAGCTCTCAAGGGTGCAACGTTTAGGGACCAACGCTAGAAGTTGAAGTTGTTTCTGAGGTGAAATACTGGGAATGTCAAAGACAAGTAGGGTGAAATTGGTGGTAGGCTGAGTGGTCATTCACAAGCTGAGATCATAGGCAGACTGCAGACAATAAAGAGGCGAGATAATACAGCAAGGGTTGGTGGTGAACAGGAGAATAGTTGATCAATGAAGCAAGATTCATAACAGGAGTCAACATAGGTAACAGGAACACTACAAATTAGGCACTTTGAACAAACACAGAGGCACATTCACAGTAGGTTTAAATAGGCATTGGGAGAGTGAAGAAAGAGCCGAGTCTAGTAAGTGCAGAACTGGTTTTAGAGGGTCAGATCTCGACAGATAGCCAAAGTAAATATCTGCTCAATATAGGACCACTCTTCATGGCACCTGTTTTTTGGAATGTCAGAGTGGGGAACAGTAAAGATTAATCAACTGCATACCAATGAGTATTTGCTTCCTGACACAACAGCCCAAACTGCTCTACAACCACTACGTTCCTTCTTTATCAGTTCAATCATAGAAACCATAAGTTAATGCGTGCCACCTAAAAGATTTCCCAATTTAAAGGACCAGTAAAGTTTTATTATAATATAACCTATATTGTAAATCATTTCGTACGAAGTACACGGGAATTCTGATAGCTGCTGTATTCCAAAGCTGTTCTAGATCAAACTGTCAGGAAGTGGTAGAGCTGATACTATAAGATTCTTACTCAGCAGTTGATTTGTTAATAAAGACATACTGCTTCCTTAATTTCAGTAACAATTTAAAATAAAAGAACAAAGTGTGTGTGTTTGGGTGATATGGCATGGGCTGAACCTGATGAAAGCATCTCTTTTTTCAGCCTCCTCAAATATGTTCCTACGATTGTATATCTGTGTGTGTGCGTGTCAAGCAATGCGGGTTTGGGGGCTGACTGACCTTTCATTCCAAAGGCCCAACAGTTTATTTTGGAACCAGTTCATCCAATAAACCCAACTCTTGAAAGGCACTGTATCACTTGCAAAAACTCTAGAGAAAGTGAACATTTTGGAGTTATTAAGATTTTATAGATTATGCTAATTGGAGGCATGCCGTGCATGCAGGTCCTGTCTTATTCCATACATCATCTCACTGACACTGCTCAGCAATACATCACCCACCTCCCCTTAACACTGACTTCCTGTCTTATCCCTACATTACCTCCCCTAATCACTGACACTGCTCAGCAATGCATCACCCACCTCCCCATAGCACTGACTTCCTGTCTTATCCCTACATTACCTCCACACTCACTGACACTGCTTAGCAATGCATCACCCACCTTCCCCTAGCACTGACTTCCTATCTTATCCCTACATTACCTCCACACTCTGACACTGCTCAGCAATGCATCACTCACCTCCCCCTAGCACTGACTTCCTGTCTTATCCCTACATTACCTCCACACTCACTGACATGGCTCAGCAATGTATTGCCCACCTCCCCATCACTGACTTCCTATCTTATCCCTACATTACCTCCCCTAATTACTGACACGGCTCAGCAATGTATCAGCCACCTCCCCCTAGCACTGACATCCTGTCTTATACATTACCTCCACACTCTGACACTGCTCAGCAATGCATTGCCCACCTCCCTTAGCATTTAAAGAGTTAAGTGTTAGAGAGTGGGGGAGGTAATGTAGGGCTAGGGCATAACGTGTCTGCATGGCAAGCCTTAATTGGCATAATCTATTAATACAAACAAATCCCAAACCAGTTTTCCTTAACATGGCTTTTACCATGTTATAGAAAAGCTCTTTCAGAATCACCTAACTTGTTTTTATGTGCTATGGCCCCTTGAGTGCCAGAAAGGCAAGCAATGCATTGCATTGCTTATCCCTCTGGCATTCAAAGGGTTCACTTACTGCAGTATTCTTATGTGCAAGTGTCAAGTTTGGCAAGCTATGCAGAAGGAAAGTAATGGGTTGATTCTGCATATGAATGGGAGATTTTTGTAGACTTACTGTTGAAAGAGATTGACATTGCCACTCCCATACTGATTCTACATATGAATGAATGCATTGGCAGAGAGATTGGAACTGGCATTGCCCACACTGTGTGAATGAAAGCTCTTGGAGATTGGCACATACCCTTTATTTTGATACAAGGTTGAGGGCTCTTTGGGAGAATAGCACTGCTGTTGATTATAGTGTAAAGAAGGGGTGGTCAAATTTTGAACCTCCAGCTGTTGGCAACTACAATTCCCATCATTTCTGTTTTGAAAGGAAGATTGCATTATCGCTACCCTCTTTGCTTGTTTTGCGCATAATCAAAGATTATGCAGGCTGTGTGTTGGGTAAGGTAGGCAAACATACTGAAGCCAATGCAGTATGACAAACTGGTGCAATTCTGCAGCAAAACAACCACACCATAAAGAACAAAATAAAAAAATCCCCACATTTCCATTGATATAAAGGGATAGGAAAAAGAACATGAAATGCAGAGTTTATCCTACTGAATAAAACAGTAAAGTCTGTTAAATTACAGAAAGGCCTGTTAAATTGTGGAAATCCTTGGCCGATGATGTAGTAATGGTAGATATAATAGATACATTTAAAGGGATAGTAATGTTTCATAATAAAAGCAGCTCTAATTAATCATCATAGTATTTGGACTTTGGAGAGTGTTATTTCAATTCTGTCAGAGTTGTAGTTCAAGAGTAATTCAATGACAAAGTATCCCCCTCCCATCCCTTTTACTGATGTAACACTGCTCAGCCAGAGCAGAAGGGAGGTGCCCAGGTAGATTGCAGAGAGGGACAATCTTCAATTAAGATAAGGGAAAAATCTGAAAAACTTGTCATGGGGGGCAGGGCTTTCATTGTTCTCATAGGAAGAAGATTGTCCCCTGCTGTTATCTGTCTGGTCTATGGACTGCATTCCACATCTGAGAAGAGATGGCTTAAACTAGGTAAAAGGGGCGGGAGGGGAAACTTTGCTTGTGAATATCTCTCAAACCATAAAGGCTTGAGAGATAAGACTTATATCATTCTTCATGTTTTTTTTTTAATGCCTACAAAATAAAATAAAGATAAAACGAAGTTTTACTATCCCTTTGAGAGAACATTAGATGCATTTCTAGCAAAGAGGAACATACAGGGTTATATTGTGTATTCTGTAAAACAGGACGTTCTATAAATAGACTAATACTCATTTAGGAGTTAGGAAAGCTTATATAATTCTCTTTTTCTTGGTTATACTGTGGCAAAGGTTGAACTTGATGGACTTGTGTCTTTTTTCAATCTGTAACTATAAGTGCCCGCCCACGGTGGAGACATTTTATTCAAAAGTTATTGCAGCTCAGACGTACATTTTTTGGGGTGTAGTACCTCCATGGCCTGAAATGTTACAGTGGTGCTGTTGCTACAGAAGTCTATGGAAAATTCTGGTCAGTTGACCATAAACCTCAATAGGATGCTGCAGCAACAGCGACACTGTAAAACTCCAGGCCATGGAGGTACTACACCCCCAAAAATGTACATCTTTTTGAATAAAACATCTCTCAGCATTGGGAAAACCCTTGTGTTACTCCACAGGATAAACCCTGCAATATATATTTTTTTAATATTAAATGTTATCATCTCTTTAAAGTGGAACTACCAACCCACGTAAAGTTAAACCCCAAAAATTACCCATCTGGTGACTAGCTGAACAATAGTACTAGTCACCAGAATAATTACCTCCTTATAGCTAAATTCTACTGCTACCGAGACTGACAGCCAAGCAACAGCACTTTAAATGAATCTGAGCACCTGCGCTGTCAGTCCCTTCCAGTAACTTCTAGTACCTAGCAACGCTTCCTAGAGCAGACCGGGACCTAGGACATCACTGTGCAATGATGTCTGCGCTGTTTTCTGGCTGTCAGTCCTGGGAGCAGCAGAATTTCTCTATAAGGAGGTAATTATTCAGGCGACTAGTACTATTGTTTAGCTGGTCGCCAGATGGGTAATTCTTGGGGTTTAACTTTACGTGGGGTGGTAGTTTCACTTTAAATGGGCTTTTAAAGGGATACTAACACCCAAAATGAAAGCTGGATTATATAATTATAACACCATGTATTTTTAGATAAACTTTGTCAAAACGAGTTACTTTATCTTAGATCCCTAAAATTTGACTGTAATAGATGTGTAGACTGAGCTATACACTTCTTCCTTCCTCCTTCTACTTCCCTCCTTCTTCTTCCCTTATCCATATGCCTCACTCCCCATTTCTCTTTTCTGCCCCATTCCTTTTTCTTCCATTCACGCCTCCTTTCTTCCCTCCCCCTTTCACGCCTTCATGAGGATCACTAGATTGCAAGCTCTGATGAATCATTAGGTTCACCGAGTGTCAGTAAGGTTAGGGCTGGCCCTGTTCGCAGTGTATATAAAACATGCTATATAACGCATGGAAGACACAGAATAGGCTTTCTGTATCCCAGCACATGTAGGTAATTAGAAATTCTGACACTGCAGGTGAAAGCTGACTATACACTAAGAACAATGCTCCCAGTTACATACCTGAGCTGCTACTGCCTACGCTGTAAACTGTGCTGGGTGTATTAATAGAAGGTGCAAGTAACACGAAGCAGCCTATATTTACAATGGAAGGCTCAGTCCTTAAATATATTTTGTGTAAAGTTGTTTTTGTGTAATTCAGCATTACCACATCTGCACCAAGTAGAGTGGAGCAATTCCGAGACCATTCAACAGCACCATAGGTATGGTGACCAGATATCCCTTTAATTACACAATGCTTATGATAAACACACAATGCAGGGTTGCACTGATTCCTGTGCAGTCCTGAAGAATGGGATTTTCTTTAGCTCCCTGCATTTAACCCTTTGGGTGCCAGAGCGGTGCACAACACATTGCTCCTCAATGCATTGTACACCCCCTGGCACTCAAAGGGTTAAAAGAATACCTGGTCACCTTAACCACAGCGAACAAATAAAATAATGATTTAAATGTTGGATTTTACACTTTGAATTCTAGAGAGGTCTCCAGTACTTTGTGAAGCAATGCATGGGAGGTCTCTCCTTAAGGGGTTAAAAAATTCAATAAAAGAATGGGGACATTAGGAATGTTTACCTCTTCTATGATGCTGTTGGCCAGGTGTGTAATTATAACAAACTAGGGTAAAAGCCCGTGTACACGGGACAAGATCTGGGTAATGTTAACCTTTTGAGTGCCAGAGGGGTACGCAAAGCAATGCGTTGCGTACCCCTCCGGCACTCAAAGGGTTCAAGAGGCCGCTACCTCACTGCTTCATGCGATGCAGTCTTGTGTCGCCTCACTCACGCCATGCAATCATGTGCAGTAGAGACTGCCCGAACATGGGCAGTCTCTACTGAGCATGAGTGCATTGTGACAAACATCCTAGTGAATTATTATATAGGATTGGCTCCTGGGGTGAAATATGAGGCTGACCACCGCATGTGTTTGGTGCTCAAAGAGTTAAAAAGATAAGGGAAGGGGCTCCCCAACACTATTCTTATCTTACCCTGTGTAAGAGGCCATTTGTGATTATGTCAGAGTCCGCGAGCCAAGAAAGGAAACGGATCTGACTGTAAAGGGTGATGCTGGGGAGAAGAGCCAGTGGGCCCCATGGGATGCTGGACCCCATCACAGCTGCACCCCCTATAGTTACACACCTGCAGTTGACATATTCCAAAAATGCATGTATTTAGCTTACTGAATAAGACCCAAAATCCATATTCACAAAATAAAAGTGGACCAATTCTGGGACCAGCCAGCTACGTCATTGGGAACAAAGAAAAATCCTCATTAATATAAGCAGTAGTATTGCGTGTGGAGGGGGCGGTGTTACTGCCTGAATGCTAAAGAATAGTGTTGAGCGAGCATGCTCGGCCGATGCTCGGATCGGCTCGAGCATCGCTCTGCTCGGCACATGGCGGTACTCGTACGAGTACCGCATGTGCTCGCCCGCCATGTTCGGGTCTCCTCCCCGCACGTTTTGCGGCTGCTGCGCAGCCAATAAACGTGCAGGGAGGCTCTGACATCGGTGTAATGCCAGCAGCCATGTTGGCTGCTGGCATTACACTGATTGGCTGGCCAGAACCCGTGGTCAGGTGCTGTATAGCACCTGACCAGCGAGTTCGGCTCAGTCTGAGCCAGGGAGAGCTGAGGATAGGAAGGGAAAGGCAGTGTAGGGAGGAAAAAAACAAAAATTGTGAAAAAAAAAGAACCAAAAGTCCTTTTTAGGACTACTGTGTGTGGGGGCAGCAGGTTATTTGGTGTGGGGGGAAAAAAACAAAAAAAAATAAAAAAAAATATATATATTCTGTTTAGTGTGCAAAGTTGCAGATTAGAGCACATTCTGTTTAGTGTGCACAGTTGCAGATTAGAGCACATTCTGTTTAGTGTGCAAAGTTGCAGATTAGAGCACATTCTGTTTAGTGTGCAAAGTTGCAGATTAGAGCACATTCTGTTTAGTGTGCAAAGTTGCAGATTAGAGCACATTCTGTTAAGTCTTCAAACTAAAATATCAAAGTCACGTATTCCATTCAGTGTGCGTCGCCGCAGTTTAGCAGCACATTCTGAGTACTGTGCAGAGTTGCAGAATAGGAAGAAATACTGTTAAGTCTTCAAACTAAAATATCAAAGTCACATATTCCATTCAGTGTGCTTCGCCGCAGTTTAGCAGCACATTCTGTGTACTGTGCAGAGTTGCAGAATAGGAAGAAATACTGTTAAGTCTTCAAACTCAAATATCAAAGTCACATATTCCATTCAGTGTGCTTCGCCGCAGTGTAGCAGCACATTCTGTGTACTGTGCAGAGTTGCAGAATAGGAAGAAATACTGTTAAGTCTTCAAACTCAAATATCAAAGTCACATATTCCATTCAGTGTGCTTCGCCGCAGTTTAGCAGCACATTCTGTGTACTGTGCAGAGTTGCAGAATAGGAAGAAATACTGTTAAGTCTTCAAACTAAAATATCAAAGTCACATATTCCATTCAGTGTGCTTCGCCGCAGTGTAGCAGCACATTCTGTGTACTGTGCAGAGTTGCAGAATAGGAAGAAATACTGTTAAGTCTTCAAACTCAAATATCAAAGTCACATATTCCATTCAGTGTGCTTCGCCGCAGTGTAGCAGCACATTCTGTGTACTGTGCAGAGTTGCAGAATAGGAAGAAATACTGTTAAGTCTTCAAACTCAAATATCAAAGTCACATATTCCATTCAGTGTGCTTCGCCGCAGTTTAGCAGCACATTCTGTGTACTGTGCAGAGTTGCAGAATAGGAAGAAATACTGTTAAGTCTTCAAACTAAAATATCAAAGTCACATATTCCATTCAGTGTGCTTCGCCGCAGTGTAGCAGCACATTCTGTGTACTGTGCAGAGTTGCAGAATAGGAAGAAATACTGTTAAGTCTTCAAACTCAAATATCAAAGTCACATATTCCATTCAGTGTGCTTCGCCGCAGTTTAGCAGCACATTCTGTGTACTGTGCAGAGTTGCAGAATAGGAAGAAATACTGTTAAGTTTTCAAACTCAAATATTAAAGTCACATATTCCATTCAGTGTGTTTCAACGCCGTTTAACAGCCTATTCTGTGTACTCTGCAGAGTTGCAGAATAGTAAGAAATACTGTTAATTTTTCAAACTCAAATATTAAAGTCACATATTCCATTCAGTGTCTTTCACCGCCGTTTAACAGCCTATTCTGTGTACTCTGTACAGTTCCAGAATTATAAGAAATACTGTTAAGTTTTCAAACTCAAATATTAAAGTCACATATTCCATTCAGTGTCTTTCACCGCCGTTTAACAGCCTATTCTGTGTACTCTGTACAGTTCCAGAATTATAAGAAATACTGTTAAGTTTTCAAACTCAAATATTAAAGTCACATATTCCATTCAGTGTGTTTCAACGCCGTTTAACAGCCTATTCTGTGTACTCTGCAGAGTTGCAGAATAGTAAGAAATACTGTTAATTTTTCAAACTCAAATATTAAAGTCACATATTCCATTCAGTGTCTTTCACCGCCGTTTAACAGCCTATTCTGTGTACTCTGTACAGTTCCAGAATTATAAGAAATACTGTTAAGTTTTCAAACTCAAATATTAAAGTCACATATTCCATTCAGTGTGTTTCAACGCCGTTTAACAGCCTATTCTGTGTACTCTGCAGAGTTGCAGAATAGTAAGAAATACTGTTAATTTTTCAAACTCAAATATTAAAGTCACATATTCCATTCAGTGTCTTTCACCGCCGTTTAACAGCCTATTCTGTGTACTCTGTACAGTTCCAGAATTATAAGAAATACTGTTAAGTTTTCAAACTCAAATATTAAAGTCACATATTCCATTCAGTGTCTTTCACCGCCGTTTAACAGCCTATTCTGTGTACTCTGTACAGTTCCAGAATTATAAGAAATACTGTTAAGTTTTCAAACTCAAATATTAAAGTCACATATTCCATTCAGTGTGTTTCAACGCCGTTTAACAGCCTATTCTGTGTACTCTGCAGAGTTGCAGAATAGTAAGAAATACTGTTAATTTTTCAAACTCAAATATTAAAGTCACATATTCCATTCAGTGTCTTTCACCGCCGTTTAACAGCCTATTCTGTGTACTCTGTACAGTTCCAGAATTATAAGAAATACTGTTAAGTTTTCAAACTCAAATATTAAAGTCACATATTCCATTCAGTGTGTTTCAACGCCGTTTAACAGCCTATTCTGTGTACTCTGCAGAGTTGCAGAATAGTAAGAAATACTGTTAATTTTTCAAACTCAAATATTAAAGTCACATATTCCATTCAGTGTCTTTCACCGCCGTTTAACAGCCTATTCTGTGTACTCTGTACAGTTCCAGAATTATAAGAAATACTGTTAAGTTTTCAAACTCAAATATTAAAGTCACATATTCCATTCAGTGTCTTTCACCGCCGTTTAACAGCCTATTCTGTGTACTCTGTACAGTTCCAGAATTATAAGAAATACTGTTAAGTTTTCAAACTCAAATATTAAAGTCACATATTCCATTCAGTGTGTTTCAACGCCGTTTAACAGCCTATTCTGTGTACTCTGCAGAGTTGCAGAATAGTAAGAAATACTGTTAAGTTTTCAAACTCAAATATTAAAGTCACATATTCCATTCAGTGTCTTTCACCGCCGTTTAACAGCCTATTCTGTGTACTCTGTACAGTTCCAGAATTATAAGAAATACTGTTAAGTTTTCAAACTCAAATATTAAAGTCACATATTCCATTCAGTGTGTTTCAACGCCGTTTAGCAGCCTATTCTGTGTACTCTGCAGAGTTGCAGAATAGTAAGAAATACTGTTAAGTTTTCAAACTCATATATATTAAAGTCATATATATCGTGTAAGATGAAGAAGGCGGGTAAAAAGGGACGGGGAAGTGGACGTGATCCTGAAAGTTCAGGGCGCGGGTCAGGACGCGGAGAAACTGTGCCTGGTGCCAGAGCACAAGAAAGAAAGACATCCACCATACCTAGCTTCATGTCTGATTTCACAGGGCGTCGCAGGACATCACTCTCGAGGTCCGACCAGTGCGAACAGGTGGTCGGTTGGATGACAGCTGATACTGCTTCCAGTCGGTTAAGCACCACCCTGTCTTCCACCAAGTCCACTCTCAGTAGCCAAGAGTCTGGTCAACATAATCCTCACTCTGATCATCCTTCCTCCCACCATACACGGTCTGGTCAAAGAAGTGATCCCACACTGGGATATAGTGATGAGCTCGTCTCATCACCAATCCTTCATTTGACCCTCTCTCCAAGCACGCTTGCAGAGGAACATGACATCTTGTGCCCTGATTCACAACCTCTAGAGGCTACCCAATCACAAGAAGATGACAGATGTGAACGGCATTTAAGGTCAAAGGAAGTAGTGGATGATGATGATGATGATGAGACACAGTTGCCATTAAATCAACCACTATTTCCTTCTCAAGACCTTGTTGAGGAGAATGTTATACAGTTGTCAATGACCGAGTATGTGGTGGGATCAAGACTTGAGGAGGATGATCAGAGTGAGGAAGTGGAGGAGGACTTGGTGGACGATGAGGTGACTGACCCCACCTGGGAAGGTGTAGAGCCGAGCGATGACAGCAGTCCTGAGGGTGAGCCATCTGCAGCACCGCAACAGGCTGGAAGAGGCAGTGGTGTGGCTACAGAAAGAAGGCGGACCGCACCAAACCGGCCCGCAAATGTTCCACGGAGCACCCCCTTGCGTAAATCTACCTTGCCAAGGGGTAGGTGTTCCGCGGTATGGCGTTTTTTTAAGGAAAGTGCGGACGACAAAAGATTTGTAGTTTGCAACCTGTGCCACACCAGAATGAGCCGAGGCATGAACACTAGAAACCTCACCACCACCAGCATGATCCGACACATGGCATCCAAGCACCGTAGTAAGTGGGAGGAACGCCTGGATCGCCCATCTGTGTCTGCAGGCCACACCACTGCCTCCTCTTCCCCTGTTTTCGGTGCCGGCCAATCGCCTGTCGAAGGCGCAGGCCCGCATACCTCCCGCCCTGCACCTGTAGCATCTGAAGCACCATCAGCGACCACATCCACTTCCCTGTCCCAGCACAGCGTCCAAATGTCGTTACCCCAGGCATTTGAGCGCAAGAGAAAATACCCAGCCACCCACCCACAGGCCATAGCACTAACCTCACACCTTTCAAAATTACTGGCCATCGAAATGCTGCCATTTAGGCTTGTGGACACTGAGTCCTTCCGCAGCCTGATGGCAGCAGCTGTCCCTCGGTACGCGGTCCCCAGCCGCCACTACTTTTCCCGGTGTGCCATCCCCGCATTACACCACCATGTGTCCCGTAACATCACCCGTGCCCTGACCAACGCAGTTACTGGGAAGGTCCACTTAACGACTGACACATGGACAAGTGCTTGTGGCCAGGGACGCTACATTTCCCTGACGGCACACTGGGTGAATGTCGTGGAGGCTGGGAGCGACTCGGACCCTGGGATGGCACGGGTGCTACCCACGCCGAGGATTGCGGGCCCTACCTCCATCAGGGTTTCCACCAGCACCTACGTTATTGGCTCCTCCTCCTCCGTTTCCACCTCCGAATTCTCTACACACACCGCCACTCCCCCATCAGCCAGTAGCTGGAAGCAGTGTAGCACTGCAGTGGGGAAGCGTCAACAGGCCGTGCTGAAGCTGATCTGCCTTGGGGACAAACAGCACACGGCCTCAGAGCTGTTGCAGGGGATTAGTCACCAGACCGAGCAGTGGCTCTCGCCACTCAACCTGCAAGCAGGCATGGTTGTGTGTGATAATGGGCGTAACTTGGTGGCGGCTTTGGAGCTCGGCAAGCTCACACACGTACCATGCCTAGCGCATGTATTTAATTTAGTGGTGCAGCGATTTCTAAAAACCTACCCCAATGTGCATGATCTCTTGACCAAGGTGCGCCGTGTGTGTGCACATTTCCGTAAGTCATCTACAGCTTCGGCCGGCCTGTTGAAGCTGCAGCAGCGCTTACAATTGCCAGCTCACCGGCTGCTGTGTGACGTGAGCACGCGCTGGAACTCCACCTTCCACATGTTGGCCCGGCTTTGTGAGCAGCAGAGGGCAGTAGTGGAGTACCAGCTGTTACACGGTCGTCGCCTCTCCGTTCAACTTCCTGTAATCAGAAGTGAGGAGTGGGAATGGATGTCAGACCTCTGCGAGGTTTTACGCAATTTTGAGGAATCGACACAGATGGTGAGCGGCGATAACGCTATTATCAGTGTAACCATCCCACTTCTGTGTCTACTGAAACGCTCGCTGCTCACAATTAAAACCGACGCTTTGCATGTGGAAGAGGTGGAAATGGGGGAGGAAGAGCTTACACAAGGTGATAGCCAGAGCACCCTCACTTCGTCTTCTCAGCGACAATTGGAGGAGGCGGAGGAGGAGGAGGAGGAGGAGGAGGAGGAGGAAGACACGGTTGCCTCCGCTACAGAGGGTAGCCATGGAACTTTAGTTCCATCTCTTCAGCGTGGGTGGGCAGAAGAGGAGGAAGAGGATGAGGATATTGAGAGTCAGCCTCCTGGTGAGGACAGCGAAATCTTGACTGTTGGTACTCTGGCACACATGGCTGACTTTATGTTAGGCTGCCTTTCCCGTGACCCACGCGTTGTACGCATTTTAGACAACACGGATTACTGGGTGTTCACCCTTCTGGACCCCCGCTACAAAGAGAATTTCTCATCTCTCATTCCTCCGGTGGAGAGGACAAGCAAAATGGTGCAATACCAGAAGGTTCTTGTTGAAAAATTGCTCCAAAATTTTCCATCTGACAACGCTGGCGGCAGAGTACGTGCTACCTTGGCCAACCGAGAAGGGGAGAAAAGGGGAGCACACAGCAGTTCCGAGAAAGGCAGGGCAACACTCTCCAAGGCGTGGGACACCTTCATGACACCCCGCCAGCACCCTCACCCTGATGCGCAGCCTAGTGTCACAAGGAGGGAAAAGTTTTGGAAGATGGTGAAGGAGTACGTAGCAGACCGTGTCAGCGTCCTCAATGATCCCTCTGTGCCTTACAACTACTGGGTGTCCAAGCTGGACACGTGGTATGAACTGGCACTCTACGCCTTGGAGGTGCTGGCCTGCCCTGCCGCCAGCGTTCTGTCTGAGCGGGTATTTAGTGCTGCTGGTGGCATCATAACAGATAAGCGTATCCGCCTTTCCACCGACAATGCTGATAGGTTGACACTTATAAAAATGAACAAGGCCTGGATTTCCCCTGACTTCTCCACTCCACTGGAGGAAAGCCCCGGGGGAACATAAACTCACTTTATATATGTTATTTACAATGATGGGAATACTCTGTATTCCCATTCACCCCTTCCACCCCAAAAACGGGTATATGGTTGACTCTTAATGTTCTCATCCTCCTCCTCCTCTTCCATATGCCCTGGGATATAATTTTTATATAGGGCCAGCTCACCAGCGTGCCCTGGGATATAATTTTTATATAGGGCCAGCTCACCAGCGGGCCCTGTGATATAATTTTTATATAGGGCCAGCTCACCAGCGGGCCCTGTTTGCCAATTTTTATATAGGTCAGCTCACCAGCGGGCCTTCTCATATAATGTTTTATTGGGTCAGCTCTCTAGCGGGCCCTCTCATATAATGTTTTATAGCGTCAGCTCACTAGCGGGCCTTCGCATATAATGTTTAGGATGGTCAGCTCTGCAGCAGACCCTCACCCATAATGTTTTAGATGGTCAGCTCAGCGCACGTTTCCCTCTTAATCATGGCCTCAGTTCTGAAAATCAAGGAAATTTTTGGGAGAATTTGCCTCTGCGCACGTTTCCCTCTTAATCATGGCCTCAGTTCTGAAAATCAAGGAAATTTTTGGGATAATTTGCCTCTGCGCACGTTTCCCTCTTAATCATGGCCTCACTTCAGAAAATCGATGAAATTTTTGGGAGAATTTGCAGATGATATACAAGTAAATATACAGCAAATACTGTTTGGTAACAATTTTTCGCCTAAAGTCGTTTTTATTTTCCTTTTTGTGTGTTTTACGGTCAGTCTGTAAAAATGGCGTACTACGGGCGAAAGATCGTTCCCAGCAGCGATGTTGGAGTCCAAGGTGCATCCAGACATCCTCCCTATGCTGTCCCTGAACCATTTCTGTAGTGTTTCCATCTTTTTCTGCCCTTTTCCTATGGACCAGGCACCCTCCCCTCATCAGAGCAGGGGGTGCCTGGTGTAATGCTCGAGTCCTCCCATTGACTTCAATGGGGCTCGGGTGTTCGGCCGAGCACTCGAGCCTCAGGGGGTGCTCGGTCAGAGCACCCGAACATCCGAGCATTGGGGTGCTCGCTCATCACTACTAAAGAAGTCTCCAACACATTACTTTCACGGGTTAAAAAATCGTATATGAACACACAGGAATTTGCAGGATTGTTATTTGTCCTCTATGTTGATGTTGGTTTGACCCAGTTTTGTTTTTAAAGAGGCAGTGACTCCTATAATTAAACAGGGAGAAGTACGGTATTATGTTATAGGAAGACGATAAAACAAGATCTCTGTTGTGCTTGTTTTTTTTTTGTATTATTATTTTCTTGCCTTTACATTCACATAAAAATATTAAAAACACTATCTGACAAACTTTAACCCTTTAACGACCAGCCACGCGGAGCGGAAGCAGTTAAAGACCACAGGGCATTTTTTTCTTTTGTCCATTGATTTCAGGGGTCCCTGATCGCCGTGCTTGGGCCCCTGAATTCCCTGACGTGCCAGGACCATTACTGGTCCTTAAGTGAAGAACCAATATGACTGTCCTGGCACGTCATGGGTCCTTAAGTGGTTAAGGACCAGATGGGTAAGTGAAGCATTGTGGAGTAAGGCACTGCACACCCCTCTGGCCCTTAAAGGGTCAACAATCTCCTTTTGTTGCTATGGCAATGGGGAACTACTGTACTCTCAAATTCTTATAATCTGGTGATGCCTGCTGCTAAAACCACACCCAGGCCTCTGAGCTCAGGCTGCTCCTTCATAATTCATTCAGTGGGCCGGCCACTGGTCATCAGTGGGAGGGTTAAAGGAAGAAAGAGGTGGAATAAAAAAGAATTTTGAAGTCCCAGAGAAATTCAGAAAATATTAAAAATACCATAAATCAGCTATTTATTATTATAGTTTCTCGTGCCATTGTGTAGTGTAAGCAAATGCGATAGACTCCCCAGTGCTGTATCTATTAAGATCATATAGAAGGTAGTAATGTAATGAGGGAGACTCACTAAGCGATGATACAGAGGTGATAAAATAGGGATGACTTCTCCAGTTTATCACTTCTGCGGTTCCTAGATTATTCTATGGAGCCTGTGCACTAATATCTCCAAAGCTGAAGAAATCTAAGTGCATAGGCTCCATAGAATAACATAGGAATTGGAGAAGTGATAAACTGGAGAAGTCATCTCCTCTTTATTACCACTTAGTGAATCTCCCACCAAGACGTTTTAGCATCCAGGACATTAGATAAAATTACAAATAAACAACAAATATTTAACAGGGTGTTTACCGAGTAAAGTGGATTTTACTGGTTTATAATTTAATACACTGATAGAAAGAAATTTACCTCATTTAGTAAAATATTGACAGACACATCAATGTTCTGTATAACTGATTTTATAGCTATTCCTTTAATACGTTTTTAATGTTTTTACATTTTGGATCTGCTTTTTACAGTGTATAATAACTCTTATGGCTGTAAAAGTAAGTTTTAGGCATGTACATTAATTAGCCAAGTCATAGCCATATTTTCCGGAATCGTACATAAATGTCCTTCGAGACTGCAGTACATTTTTCATTTATATAAATTGTGTTTATTTTCTTTTTCCTACTACCTTTTTATAGGATATTTTTTCAGTTTTCCAGTTTGGTGCTAAATATATCTTTGTACTTAAAGTTAAACTAACAAGCTAACACACTCATTTACCTTACTATGGCCAGAAAAATCCTAATGATCGCTATAAAATATGCCCCTGTGCCTTTATTCAAGAGATATTCATTCAGTCCTGGGTGTCGTGTCCAGGAAGATGGACATGGCAGATCCTAGAAGGAGCACAGGACCTCAAATTCTGTTCAATGCACATGGTAACATTAACCCATTGATTAACAATGAGGTATCCAATGCATTATGTTGCAGTGCTAGGGATACCTCAATGTATTGCACTCCCCTCTGGTTCTAGGGTTAAACAGGTTCATCTACCTGCATCAGTTAGAAAAAGCTGCTAGCAACTGTCATGTCCGCCATCATGGATGTGGCATCCAGGGAGAGATGTACTAAATCAGTGCTGTCCAAGTTTGATCTTCAAGGGCCACCAACACACCAGGATTTAAGGATTTTCTTAATTACACACAAATGGGTTAATCAGTTGCTCATTCATTTTGATTGCCCCCCCTGTGCTCAGACAAGGAAATCCTTAGTCTCTTAAGGACCAGGGAGGACGAAGGGTTTTTTTACACTAGAGCAGGGCTGTCCAAGTTATGTCCTCAAGGGCCACCAACAGGCCAGGGTTTAAAGATTTCCCTGATTAAGCACAGGTGAGTCAGTCACAATGAATGATCCACTGATTAACTCATCTGTGCTTAATCAAGGAAACCTTTAAATCCTGGCCTGTTGGTGGTCCTTGAGGACCCAACTTGGACAGCTCTGCACTAGATGACCAGAGCAATTCAGGTATTTTAGGCCTCAGTTCAATTAGGTCGGACGTGCAATTTTTTCAAACACAGTAAGTCATTCAGTTACCAGTGCTATGAAGAAATACCAGCAGACAAAAACACACATTGGGAGCTAAAGTTAGCACCCATTTGAACCCATTAAAATAATTTATACCTCGTCCATTTTCCCATTCAATTCCATGAGTTAGCATTAAGATGCATTAAGGGAGCATCTCTAATGGGTGAAAATTTGCACTCAGTTTTTTTGTGCGCAGAGTCCGTTAACACAACTTAAAACTGCAGATGCAGGATCTGAAAGTGAAAAAAGCCTAAAAAAAACCTAAGTGACCAGTGGATGCATTTATACGGGGTCCTAAGCCCCATATCAATACATCCAAAGTAAAAATGGGTCAAATATTTGTAGAATTAACCCTATGAGGGCCAGGGGGGTTTGCATACCTCATTGGCACTCACAGGGGTAATCCGACTAAGTTACAAAATCATCCCCTGAAAAGAAACATTTACCAGTAATCCTGATGTCCAGCGAGGTCTTCAGCACCCTGGTCAGCAACTGTCCTTCTTCAATCTCCTATCTTCCTTCTTCATCAGTCTTTCCATCTTCTTCTCTACTGTCTTCATCTCTTGTAAAAGATGTTCCTGTAAAAGACAAAGTCCACATTAAACATGGGGATTAAAGTAATGTATGTGTTAAGTGCTGGAGGGGATGCAAAGCGTTGCAGAGCACTCAAAGGGTTACACTGTGCCAGCATTAAAATTCCAAAAAATAATATGATGCCCTTGTTGAAGAATAGATGGCCAATTCAAGTAAAATAATAATATATTATCCCCCATGATTATAGCAGAGGATCCTGTCCAAGTATAATTATCCCGCGGCAGTGTCTGTGTCTGTGGGAAATTTGAACAGAGACCAGCTTTTATATGGCCAGTCTCTGATCAAAATGGATTACAACCTACCATTGGCTGGGATGTGTGCTTTTACACCTCCCAGTCAATCAGCTTCTAGAGAGGGGATGACAAAATTTGCTAGATGCTGACTAGCTGGGAGGTGCGTAAGCACACATCCCAGCCAATGGTAGCCTGGAATTCATTTTGAACAGAGACTGGCTATATAAAAGCCAGTCTCTATTCAAATTTCCCGCAGACTGGCTCAGGCTTTGGCCTGACAGGTACCAAGAGGGGGGGATTAAGGCCATGCAATCCTGGAGCCACTGCTGGAGTCATCAGCAGTGGTGGTGGCATCATTAACACTGGCACTGTTGGGGGATATATATATATATATATATATATATATATATATATATATATATATATATATATAGAGAGAGAGAGAGAGAGAGAGAGAGAGAGAGAGAGAGAGTTCAACAGAGAGAGAGAGAGAGTTAAACATGTTGATGTGGCTTCGCAACACTGTTATTCTGGTTTAGTTTCAATTGCAAGATCACAGTACAGTGTATATAAGGAGTTAGATTAAGGGTAATGTATGGGATTTATATACCCAGTTTATTTATCTATTACTCATCTGTGTTCTCTTAGCTTTTAATCATTTTGCTTTTGTACTGTATAATGGAGGGTTGTCATGTTTAAATCTGATATTCATGGCATTTTATTTTGAGATATGTTTAAATATGTTTTTATGTGTACTTTTATTGTTCGTGCTGTTCATGCTTCTATGTTCCAGTTTGTATTACATAGTAACATAGCTGATGAGGCTGGAAAAAAGTCCAGCCCATGCCAAAAACACCCCTGTTGATCCAGAGGGAAGAAAAAAAGCCTGAAGCCATTTCCAATTAAGCCCCAAATGGGTAAAGAAATTCCTTCCTGACTCCAAATGGCAGTCAGATAGTTCTCTGGATCAACAACCTATCTGCATTGAAGCCATCTGTCATAATTCTCAATATTGTTCTGTGCTAGATAGGCATCCATTGCTTTTTTGAAAGCAGTTACGTTATCAGCAAGTGAAATATCCTGAGGCAAAGAATTCCATAGCTTTACCGTCTTTATTGTAAAAAAAAATCCCTGCATTGTTTTTTAATTGAAAGCGCCTTTCCTCTATTATTGTCTAGTATTGGCAGAGAGTGATTTACTGGCTTTTGGTCACTGCCAGTGGATCATTCCCTTTTATTTAATGGACCAGGATTGGTCCATTCAAACCATGGATTACCAAATGGGGTGTTGCACCACTGGCCAGACTGGTATTCATATGTGTGTGTTAGTGTAGCAGACATTTATTTGCATTTATTCTCCTCCTGAAGAAGTGGTCAGTAAAACCACAAGACATATTGAGGTTTTTTAAATTTTTCTAATAAACATACATTTATATTTTTCTTTTGGTCTCCTGCACTTTTTATAAATATAATTTATATGTGTCTGGGATAACTTTTTGTCCTACTGTTGATGCACGCTGGTGAGGTTCAATTGCAGGGAGAACTGGCATTTCAATTCCCTTCTGGCTACCAGACCGGTGAACTCTGTTTGGAGACCAGTCATGGAAACACAACGTGAGTAGTACATGCTCAATACTTTTGAAGTGTTCATCATTGGAGTGTTATTTGGCTGTTCTCCTTCCACTTATTGTGTTTCTGTTTTTGTTTAAAGTTGTTTCTGCGAGCTGCTGTATAAGAGGGATTGAGCTTTCAATTTTGAGGCATCTGTGTGGGGGAAGTGTAAATATCCCCCTCAAGTGATCATAGCTACTAACAAGTTTGGTAGCAATTGCACAATGTGAGTACCATTCCTATCTGTAAATAATTTGTCACTAGAACAAATCTGGATATACTGCACCATAAGACTCTCCCCTTTTTCTTTTTGTTCTGTTACATCTAATCCTGCCCCCTGTGCCACCAACTTAATGTTACTGCCCCCATCCATTGCCATTTAAATGTTATTAAGGTCTATTCTCTGCTTTTCTCTTCCTCACCATCACAGTGAGGAAGAGAGAGAGACAGAGAACAGTGACAAAGGCAATGTACAGTACACATTGCCTTTGTGATTGGCTCAGCTGTAGCAGTGATCACATGTATCGGCAAAATGGGGATAGGCCTAAAATTAATGCTGCCGTTCTGGAGTTTCAGCCTCTTCAGCATGATCACAGTGCACCCTGAGGCTCGCTACTATCATTTAACTCATGACATGCCTGGACTGTCACTGGTCCTTATAGGACCAAAACCTGTGATGGTCCTAGCACATCCACGGACATTATGATGCAAGTATGACCTAATTCAATTTTGTTGTATGCCCAAGGACCATATGTCCAAAAAAGTGGAGGCATTTTGGAGCAAACCATTTGCATTACATGTTTTATTTATATTTATATGACTTTTTACTGAATGTTTATAGAAAAAGAGCAATACGATATATACAGCCACCATTTCCAGAGCAACAAACTAGACTGATATGTGGATGGTGTACATTAGAAGCTGTCTAGGCAGATTTCAGCTCCGTTTTTTACAAGGACTGAAACAGTAAAAATGTCCTTGGGTGCCATAGCGATATACCCTATAATAGTTTCTTGACCATTAACCTGGTCAGACATTTAGGGGAAGGATCCGTACTAGAATCTGGCTAAAATAGATAGACTAGGTAGTCTTCATCTTGACAATAATTGTTGAAAGTAAGTATCAGATGCAGACAGACTATATGTTTGTACGTCGGATGCCACAATGACATCCCTGGCACTTGTTTGCATTGTAGGGGTGTGCCAGGAAGGCCCACGGGACCCTCGAGCCTCCCCAGAGGCTGTCACATTGCACTGTAGTTCAAAAAGCAGATATCTGAACAGTCCATCCACTAATACAGGCCCAGTAATACTATAAGGTTAAGGCTCCCAAGAAGAAACAGTGAGTAGGGAGGAAAGGAAATGCAAAACCTTAAACCCCAACTTTCCCTCCCTGCCCCATACCCTCCTCATCCCCATGTACCCAGGCAGGGAGTTTGAAGTACCCGTGACCCTTTGAGTCCCAGAATGCTATTATTGTTATCCTGAGGCCTCTACCCCAAGCTTGGTAGAAGTCATCCATGGTGTGTAGAGGAAACTAGCATAGAATGGTGTTTGAGAAGTCTTTGGTAACATTTTTATAAAAGGTTCTCACACTAAGATACATTTTCCCCCATCAATCTCCTTATTAGCGTGGCTAATAGCCAGAACACTTTGGTGTAGTGGACCACCCTATCTATCCATTGTTTTATACTAGGGAAAGTGATTCGTTTCCAATTAGTTAACACACTTGAGTGCAACGGAAATCAGAATAGCGAGCAATTTCATGGTGTGTTTGTGGAGTACCGTTGAAGTGACATATTCCCAGACCAGGAAGGTGGGATCAGCAGGGTCTATGGTAACTCCGCAGATATTAGCAATATAAGACACAATTCATGACCAAAAGGCACAAATTAAAGGACGCTCCCACAGAAGGTGCATGAAGTCTGCCTGTGCCATCCCACATTTGGGGCACTGGGAAGATGTGGCAAGGAAAGCTGTATGCCCTATGGAATATCCTGTATATTAATTCCTGAAAGTAGGAGGCTGAACTGCATTTCAGTCACCTACTAAAATGTCTCATAAGGGAGTCCATAGTCAAAGATGGGGAACACGTCAACCATGAGCTAAAGCTACCAGTTGTGCAGGAACAGTCGAGGACAGGGAGTTTGTATAACTTCTAGATGGTCAAATCTAAAGTATGGGGGCGCTTCAAGTAAGATTCAAAAGTGCTCATGAATGAATTAATGTGTTTAATTTGTATAGCTCCACAAGTGTATGCAGCATTTTACAATTTAAGGCTTTAGACAATACAGGGTTTACCAGTGCTTTGTAGAGTGAAACATTGGGTGCGAGGTCCCTGCCCGAAAGCTTACAATCCTATTGAAGGATGTGAGTTATTGATCAATTTTATGTGTGCAAGATTTAACCTACAAATAAATAGATATGATGAGGCGAAAGCCTATATTTCTCCAGTAGGGCTGGGAAGATATAGATTTCTGCTGTTGAGGTATCAATCAGATGACCCACCCTCCGTTATGGTAGAGAGTTCACTTAGAATACTGTCAGGCCACCACCGTGCTGGAGAGGAGTGGATTCAAAAAACAGTGAGCAGGAATTTTAGAGGATGGGGCGTATAGTACATAACAATGGCCATGGTCTGGGATAAATTGTTGGTCACCCTCCCAGTCAGTAAATACTTGCGTGTGCAATATTCAGTCTTTAGGAAAGGGTAAGAGGCATGCCATATTATACAGTTGGATGACTGGCAACCCAAATCCACTTACATTTGGGTTGTAGTAATTTTTTGAGACCTAGTTTGCCCAACCAAATAAGCCGCTGAACGTTTCTATGCAACATGTCCGCTTCCCTTTTAGACAGCTTGGTGGGGAGTATTTGTAAAACATATAATAGTCTAGGGAAATTTAACATCTTAATAAGAATAACTCAGCCTGCAAAGGACAAGGGGAGACCCATCCAAGCCACAAAAACCATCAACATGGAGTCAGTGGACAGTAGGTCATTAGCACTATCTAGATTTTGAATAATCCCAGTGAGATTAATCCCCAGGTGTCATATGGATTTGTGAGCCACATTGCTCAATGCTGCTATCTCTACTTCCACCTCGCAGGGGTACTCCCCCCTTTGTTCAGCTGTATGAATCTTCTCAATAAGGGATCCAGGGTCAAATTGAAGAGTAGTGTGTATAAAAGGCAGCCCTGCCTCATGCCCCTCTAAAGCTGTATCAGAGATGAATTAATATTGTTAGTTGTAATGATGGCCTGGAGAGTGTCGTTAATCAAAAGTGAAAGTATTACCAAAACCCTGCCTGTCCAGCAATCCTGCCACAATATACAGTTGAAGGCCTTTTCAGCACCCAGACTCAACATCATGGAAGGAATCCCAGGGGAACTTCTTGCCTGCACTTCTGCTGCAATGGCTCTTCAAACATTCAAAACAGAATGTCTCCCCTTACAAATCCCATCTGACCTGGAACATTCAGCTAGGATAAGAAAGTGCTCAGTCTATTTGATAAAATTTTGATTAAGATTTTGAGGTCAACGTTTGACAGGGAAATGGGTCTGTGAGAGGAGACTACATATGGGTCCTTGTGTGGTTTTCGTAGAACAATAATTGTAGACATGTCAAAATGATCTGGGACGGTACCCCGTCTCCAGCATGTGATTATATGGGGCAGTCAGATGTGGCATGACTACACATTGGACTACAGGCAAGCCAACCGGCCCAGGGCTTTGTTGTACTTAAGTGAGCAGAATACCTACGTGGCATCCTCAGCTGAGACGTTTAGTAAGTCGAGTTGGTGGGACATGAGAATAGGCAGGTCTAGGGTGTCTAGGAAGTCAGATCCCAAATGGTCATTGTCTGGAAGTTTACCATATAGGGTTTTGTAGTACCTAACAAACATCTCATTAATACAGACTCCGATTGCTGTGGGTTTGTCCCTGTCATGAATGCTGTGTATGGTATTGTGATCCCAGAGCTGCCCTAACCAAAGAAGCAAGAAGTCTGCCCTGTTTATTTGCTTGCTGAAACCACCTACAAGTTTGATAGTTTCTAGCAAATTGCACCTCTTCTGTGTGTAAGGTTTTGTAGGCTTCCCTATCTGCTCTGCATATTGACTTATTTGAGGGGTGTGGCAGGTGAGGAATTTCTTGTAGGCCTTCGACAGGGCCCTCTGCGACTGAGGGAGTTTTTGCCGAGTTTCTCTTTTCTTTTTTGTTACATATGAGAAGATGAACCTTGCCATGACCACCTTGGAAGACTGCCAGCACAGAAAGGTATCAGCCTTATGTTGGGAATTAAATCTCTCAAATTCACTCCAGGTGTTGCGAAAATCACCCAAGAGGGATAAATGAGGTGCATTCTGCAGTTAAAGGAAAAATAGGGAGGGGACTGGAGCTCCCAGGTCACCGGTACAGGAGCATGTATTTTGATGTCTATTAGGTTATCCATGATCCCAGACCCCCCAGAAAATAGTCAGTTCTAGAGAATGTATCATGGGGATGTGCGTAACACGTATAGTCTCTTTCTACGGGGTGGATAGTCCTCCAGATACCAGTCAGTCTTAAGTTAGTTGTAAGGCACCATATGGGGTTTGCCCTACTCTACGGCTGTAGTCCAGAAATAGTAGTCCTGTCCAGCATGTGGTCCAATGAACAATTAAAGTGTCCCCCCACCCCAGGAACTACTTAGCAGAAGGAAAATGCAGCAATTTCTAAAAGAGAGTGGAGAAAGATGAGCGCGGTGGGTCATTGAGGGCATAGATGTTACAGAAGGTATACCAATGGTCATTGAGCATGCAATCAACAATCCAATATCAACACTCTAGGTCCTGGACACTACCAAAAGGTGCCCAGTGGTACAGTAGAATCAGGTAAACAGTCAAATCCAATAGACAGAAATGGGAGCTCACATACAAGAGTGGTCAGCAAGGTAATCAGCTGACAAATGCGCTTATGCAGAATTTATCCCATCTCTATTCGGGTGATGTAGAAGTTCAGCTCCAAAGAAGGGACACTATTTAAACAGCTCCAGAACTAAAAAAGTTATAATATATTAAAAACAAATATAAAATTCAAACTGGGTTTGAATTTTTTGTATTTATTTTATATCTGTTTTTAAGAAATTATAACTTTTTTACATTTGGAGCCATTTGAAGTGTCCCTTCTTTGCATCTGAACGGAGACAAGATAAATTCTCTGTAAGCGCATTTGTCAGCTGATTCTCTTGCTGACCACCATTCTATGTGAGTTACCATTTGTATCTATTGATTCTGTTTACCTGATTATACTGTACCACTGGGCGTCTTCTGTTTGTATTTTCTGCATATGGTTGAGCGTTTCTGGGGGAACGAAGTTTGGAAGTGCTGCCCATTAGAGATTATACTACTGTGCTGTGTGTGGCTGTTTCTACTGGACACTGCCAAGGATGGTTCTACCTAATCGCTTATTTTGTCATGCTCCTCCTGCATGAGGTGCGTCTCCTGAAGCAAAGCTATGTGGGTACTTAGCTGTTGAAGGTGGGATAATATTTGTTTATGTTTAATTGGGCTATTGACACCTCCTATGTTCCAAGACACCACCCTGAGCAGGTCTTGTTCAGTGGTATAAGAAAGTGGTTGTATATTAGCGTGCGTCATGGTGCAGTGAAAACACAGTGAGGATGCAAAGGATAGAAATCAAGCAGTATAGCCTCTTACAACGAGGAGGAGTCCCTGCGGGTTTCAATTTGGTTCCTGCGACAGGAGAGAGGATGCTGCCTTTCCCAAACCAAACTGTAGATCCGTTGCTCTCAAAACCCAAATTCTAAACATAAATAAAGACCTGAACAGAGAAAGTTAACATCAAGATTGATAAACAATCTAATATCCTATCATAGCCTAACAGAACTTCCTTATCTCTAAAGAGCTCCACAGCTCTCCCCGTACCTCTGGACGATGCCAAAGCATAGAGAGAGAAAAAAAAAGGATGGGTGATATGGGGTACCCCTTAGCTGACCCAGTGGTGATAAAGTCCCCATTAGGGCAGAGTATGGCTACAGGATCTAGCGTCCACAACAGTCTTGGCTCATGGAATAAACTCTGTAAGCAGGACCCTGCCCAGGGCCAAGGAGAGGTCCAGTGTGCTGCAGAAAGGGGTTCTGGACATTGCAACTGGGAATGCAGTGGGGGCTTGATGGTGGTAGGGGTGACAGGAAAAAAAGGGAGAAAGAAGGGGGGTGCATTAAAGTGTAGGTATCAGTTGCCAGTCTTTGGGATCCAAGGCACTCTCGCTTATAGATTCAAATGGGCATTTTTCCCTTTTTTTTTGCAGATGGGGTAAATTCCTTCGTTTTCACTGACAACGTCACTGAGAAATCTTGGAATAGGAGTAATCTGTTGTCAAAATGGTGGAGGTAGCCACATTTCCTGTAATCTATCAGGAGTTGGAGTTTGACTTTGTCCTGGAAGTTCAGGAGTTTAAATATTACTGGCTTTGGCCTTTGCAGGTCTGCAGGGCCAGGCGGCCCCAATCTGTGAGACCTCACAACTGTGCAGGCTTCACCAGAGAGTAACTTAGGGAACTGGGTTGCAAGGAGTTTTGCCAGCTCTGTACCCTTTATTCTTTCAGGAATGACGATGATCTGTAAATTATTCCTCCGGCTCCTGTACTTAAGATCTTCAAGCTTGTCCTCCAGAGGCTTATTAGAGTTGGACAGCGTTATGAGGCATTGGAATAAGGTAGAGAGCTCATCCTCGCAGGAAGTCATGTGTGTGCTAGTTCCCCTATCTTTCCTTCATGAGTTTTCATTACCTCTAGGATTTCAATCACCGACAATTGTAGACCATAAAACTTTTTATCAATCATTGGAGAGCATCTCCACCACCACTTTAGCTGTTGCCTCTGCCATCTTAGGATGTGGGTAGAGTGGGGAGTTAGGTGGATCATCCATCATGAAGGTATCAAGCGTATGCTGGTCCACAGCTGAGTGCTTTTTCTTATTGTCCTTTTTTGGGGACCTCAGTTGATACTCTCTAGATTTAGGACGACTAGCAGCCAGTTAGTCTTGCAGGTGTGTACTAGGAGAGCACAACGTGCACGGTATGGTCACGTGGCAAAGGGGATTATGCATATCTCCATGAGAAGGATATGGCAGAGAGGCAGAAGGGTTAGTGAGCCCATTCCCACATGAGCCTCAAATGGGAGCAATCATAGGTCAACCTCATGGCGCAATCACATCATTGTGGCAGGGCCCCAGGAACAAAATGGACCCATTAGAGGGCTGCGGAGTTATACTGCTAGGGAGTGTTCTAGCCAGAGGCCCAAAAGGCCATGTACAGAATGGGTGGCGCGTTGGACAAATGTTCCAGGCCCATAATGATCCAGCTCCCAATCCAGACCTGATTGGAGATAGCCGTGAGGTTGCTCCCCCCACCAGTGTGTCCCTGGTCCTCCACCTGTGGTTGCTAGGGAGAGTTCTGGGAAAGACTGTGCAAAGTTGCCTACTACGGTCTGTAAAGCAGATCCGACTCCACTAGGGAGCAAAGGTGGTAAGCAGGAGCAGACCCAGGAGTTTTTCAGTGGTTCCATTGCAGTTCCCTAATACCGGTGACCTTCATTTCACCAGGTGCAGACGTCCAGAGAGGCAGTTGGGTACAGGTTGCAAAGAGGGACAACCCAAGGCCTGTGGCAAGCAAGGTCAGAATCATGCCAGGCTCCTGGCTCCACTCCGAAGCCCTGGCTCAGAAGCAGTCCTCTTGGTACACGGGAGAGGAATCAACCGTTATCAAAATCAGTTCAGAACCATTAGCAGCATATTGTAGTATATCCTGTTGAAGTCACAGGGGAACTCAGTCAGACATGACTGCTCAGCATGGCAGTTGGGCACAACCCTAAATGGGGGTTTTAATCCCTTGAATGCTACAAAGGTCTCCAACACATTGCAAATCAATGTGTGGAGACCTCTCTAACATTCAAGGGGTCAAAGTCATCATTTAAATTAATGGGAATTTTTAGTTTTCCCAAAATAGTTTGCCCAAGAACACCTCCACTTTTCTTTTGAACATACATCCCCAAGCTGTCTTTGTCATTTTGTCCTTATGATTACAATTCAGATATGTCTACTTCACTATGTTGTCAATACTTTTATATTTCAGTGCCTTCTTTGCAAATTATTTATTTGAATATTGAAATTCAACTTAATTAAGCATTTTCATATTCCTGAGGGCATGTTTATAAGTTAATGTGACTATCGACCATATGCCTTAAGGTCCTATAGATGGCGATAGCGTGCCTCCCAAAATTTCAAATGACCAATGAAGGATACTCGATTTAGATGGTGTTCTTGGGGGCCTAGCTGGTGGGAAGGGCATTTCCAATAATGCTTAGGTTATGTTATGACCTACTGACACCTCTATATATCTGAATAAATGATTTAGTGCAATACCAAAGTATTTGGTCCCAAAGAGGGACACTTGTGAGGTATGGACCCCTAATATCTCCTAAACAGGGGCATTTAAGAGGTACAAACTGATAATATCTCCTAAAGAGGGACATTTGGGAGGTATGTGATAGTGACAGAAGTCAAAGAAACAACCTCACTTTTCTGAGGCCGGTGAATTTCAATTGATGCAGACCTCAGATCACATTTATTCACAAATAACTTTAGCATACTAGATTAACCGGTGTATTTTATTGTTCTCCATAGATGTGTTTTTCAATTGTCTCAAATGGAGTATATTTCAGAATTTTCCATAACAAAGTATTTCAAGGTTAGCCACATTTCAAAGTTTTTCATATATATTTCAAACATCTCTATAGCTGTCTATTGTGAAACATTGGATAAAACTGAAACACTGACTCCTGTGGAGAACTTTGAAATACACCTACTGAGTACATTCACATTAGCCTGATTATTAACCTGACTGCAGACGTATACAGTTACAATGCTCAGTCAAGATTTATGCCAGTATACAAGGGAGGAACAAACACTGATGAAGTTGGTTCAAAGTACTGGGGCCCAGAGCTAAGGCGGGGGGTCTTCAAGTTGGGCCAATCATATTTTATTAGACACAGAAGGTCAGGCTGTCTGCAGGGTCCAAGTTGAAGATCATCATCGCCATCATCATCTGCTGTTGATCCACTGCAGGATGAAGGCCTCCTCAGCAAGCCTCCAGCAACTTCAGACCTGTGTCTTTTATTGCCGTTGTGTATCAACAAATTTTGTAAGTTCACCTACCCATTTTTGTCTTTGGTCTTCTTCTTGGGTGTATAGTATAGAGTGGAATCCATTCCAAAATTTATTTGGTCCATCTACCATCAGGTCTTCTTGCTATTTTGCCTGCCCATTTCCAGTTCAGGCATTTTACTATTTCAGTGATATCATAGACCTTTGTTTGCTGATGAATCCATGCACACAATTTTCGTTCTCTTGTTATATTTAGAATGTGCTGCTCCATACTTAATTTTTTTGTATGGCTTGGGCATTCAGTGTCCACGTTTTACAACCATACTTTAGGACTGGGAGGGCAAACTGGGTAAAAACCTTTTGTTTGAGGCAGAGTGGTAAATTTGTCTTAAACACATCCCTATTTATTCTGTTGCTCAATTTCCATCATGGTGTTTCCATCTGTTGACCTTTCCTATCCTAGGCAAACAGACTTGTCAGCTTCACCTAGTTCTTGTCAATCTATTGTGAATTTCCGTTGTATGGTAAATTTATGAAACATGACTTGCTTTTTGTTGATATTAATCTTCAGACCAACATTTTTGCTTTCCTGTTATTGCAGTTCTTCAGGACTACTGGCAAAGAGTATAATATCATCTGCAAAACATAAGTGATGTAGGTAGTCTCTATTGATCTTGAGTCCTTTTTTTGTCCCAATTTAGTTTGCGGACAATTTCTACTAAACAAAAGAAAATACTTTTTGGAGATTGTGCCTCCTTGTCAGATGCCTTTTTCTATATTGATCTGTACTTTATCATTGTTGACCTCTATTGATGCAGTTGCATTTTCATATATTGATTGGAGAATATTGATGTAAGCTTTATCTATTCATTAGGTGATCAAGGTGTTGATTATTGCTTACTATATCTCTCATAAGTACCCGCTTCTGAAGTAATCCTTACTCTTCAGAGAATGATGGCCAGGCTACTTGATTTAGAGCCATCTGGGTGCCCGCTCCGTCAGTCCCTTCCAGTGCCTTAAGGCTTCATGCAATGCCTCCTAGAAGAGACCAGGATGGTCAGCGCAGGCGTGCAGATGTCTCTAAGCCAAGATGTCTGCGTGCAAGCCTGGCTTCCGGTCTCCGAAGAATAAGGATTACTTCGGAAGAGGACACTTATGAGAGAAAATAGGACTGTTATTAAAGGGATAGTAATACTTTGCTTTGTCTTTATTTTATTTTGTAGGCATTAAAAAAACATGAAGAACGATATAAGTCTTATCTCTCAAACCTTTATGGTTTAAGAGATATTCACAAGCAAAGTTTCCCCCTCCCGCCCCTTTTACCTAGTGTAAGCCATCTCTTCTCAGATGTGGTATCTGGTTGTAAGACCAGACAGATAACAGAAGGGGACAATCTTCTTTGTAAGAAAACAATGAAAGCCCTGTCCCCCTTGACAAGTTTTTCAGCTTTTTCCCTTATCTTAATTGAAGATTGTCCCTCTCTGCAATCTACCTGGGCAACTCCCTCCTGATCTGGCTGAGCAGTGTTACATCAGTAAAAGGGGCAGGAGGGGGATACTTTGTCATTGAATTACTCTTGAACTACAACTCTGAGAGAATTGAAATAACACTCTCCAAAGTCCAAATACTATGATGATTAATTAGAGCTGCTTTTATTATGAAACATTACTATCCCTTTAAGCTAGTCGCCATATGCCTAATTATTGGAGGGTGACTTTTATAGAGGGTGAATGTTCCGCTTTAATTTTCTGGCACTTTTTCATCATGTTAACTATTATGATATTAGGGTTGTTTTTTTCTTGTTTTACAGTAGGTGCAAGGACATGGGCAATGTCTATGATAGTCTCAATAACTTTTTCGTTGTGGCTTGAATTGTCTGTGTCTGGAAAGTCTTGCAGCTCACTGAAGCAATTAGAGAGTGCTAACACAAAATTATTTTGATTTTTCAGTAGCTGGCTAGTGTGGATCTTCATGTTTGTTGGATTGATCATTTTCTTTCTTTCTTGCACTCAATTTTGATTTTTTTCCCTCACTAGATAGTAGTCCCTTCCAATGTTAAAACGACTTAAGACTGAGCAGTCAGTGAATATCATTTTATCAGGACTTAAAATGTGAAGTCCTTTCCTACTAGCCAGACCTGAAAAGTTACTCACCACTGCAAGCCATAACATACCCACCAGGGCTGAATTTCTACTCGCCAGGGCTAAATTTTCACTCACCATTGGCTAATAGCAAGTGGAAATTTTGAGCCCTGATTTTATTATTTTCAAGTATGTCAATTTTCTCTGGTTCTTTTTCCTGTATAATGAATTCATGATGCACACATTTTGTTCTTCTGAAAACGTAGCTCTTTTTCCAGTTCCATGCGGTCTGATTGATTTTTCCCCATTTTGGATCTTACCAATTCTTGCCCTGAAATCTCCCATTATAAGTTTGCAGTGGTAATTGTCCTGTTTGTAGAGGCGTAATAAGTAATAAATCATAAATAAATTCTTCAACTTGCTCATCACTGTGGCTACTTGTAGGGACATAAACTTGAATAATTTGAAGATCATAGTGACTGTTTAGGTTGATAGCACAGGAAGCATTTCTTTCTGAAATACTTTCTACTTTTACAGCTGAGTCTGAAAGTCTGTTTTTAACCACGGATCCAATTCCTCCACATCATCCATCATTGGTTCCCTTATAGTTTAGCCAGTGTCCTCTTCTAATTTGATAAAATCTTCATCTTTTTTAGGAGTCTCACATAAACCGATAATGTCCCAGTTAATGTTATTTAGTTCTTGTAGTAATCCCTCTAAGACTGAAACTGTACTCATAGATTGAATTTTAAGCATTCCAATGTCTCAAGACCAAAGGCAGCCTGACATAACCCAGTAATTCTTAGCACCGTCTGCCACTGAGTTGGTCTTCCCATTACCATAGGAAGCAACTCACAAGTCTCTGGGAAATTAGGGCCATTGTTTTAACTGTGAAGCAATGCTGAAGGAATGGACCATAATCTGGCATTAGATAAAGGTGCAGAACATACCATTGGGGACAAATAAAATTTCCCTAGAATCACCCTTGATTTCAAGGGTTAGTAATGTCCTTATAAAGTTTTTTTGCATTTAGAAGAGCTTAAAAAGTTGAGCTAAATAAAAAAACCATCTCTCTCAAACCGCTATGGTTTGAGATATACAGGCATATAAAGTTCGATGTCTCCTACTGACAGCTGTAAAGCTGTCAGCAGGAGATCCGTGTCGGTCGACACTGAGGCTCTGCAGCAGAGCCACAGTCTCGTTAGTTACAAAGAATCCCTTCATTGGAATGGTCTAAAATGTGTGCCTGGTTTGCAAGCACACATTTTAGACCATTCCAATGAAGGGATTCATTGTAACTAATGAGATTGCGGCTCTGCTGCAGCGCCTCCGTGTTGAACGACAAGGATCTCCTGCTGACAGCTTTACAGATGTCAGTAGGAGACAATGAACTTTAAATGCCTGTATATCTCAAACCATAGCGGTTTGAGAGATACGTTTTTTTTGCATTAAGCTCAGCTTTTTAAGTTCTTCTAAATACAAAAAACTTTTTTTTGGACATTACTAACCCTTTCAGTCTTTTGACCTCTTGCAATGCGTTGGAGACCTCTCTTGCTTTCAAGGGGTTAAAAGACTCCTTAAAATAAATAGGAATTTTTAATTTGTCCCCTATAGTGCAGTTGGCTTGACCCAGAATTGCTCCTAGGCATAACTCTTATCACTTTACATGTCCTTCAAATATTTAATGTGAAAGCCAAATTGACTATATTTTTATAACAATTTTATTAGCCATCACCGTTTTTTCTTAATGTTTTTATGTCACTGATAGTGAGCTCCCCGGACCTCTGATGCAGAGAGTTTTCTGGTCAGTCAAGCATAAGACTGGGGTAGGGAATAGGGATACAAAATAATACTGTCCTTGCACTTATTTAACTTTTCATTATTTTCTCTGCTTTCACCGTCCATGATAGAAAGCTCTCTGGAAACAGATCATGGAGCTCAATGTCAGCACATGAAACTTTAAAAAAAAAAAAAAAAAAAAAAAAAAGTGGATGAATAATAATAAAAATAATAATAATACAAGTCAGGTAATTTGATCTTACATATACAATTGCAGAATATGTACAATCAAAATAAAGGGTTACTATTCCTGTAAGGCTCAGTCACGTGCAACACACGTCTAGAGATGCGCGCATACATACAGCTCCCACCAACAAGGAGACAGTAGTCTGTGTGTGCCTGGCAGGCTGCCCACACGATTTCTGTCTGCGATCTGATGTAGACCCATCAGGAAGCTCTATATAAAAGAGAGGGGAGGGTTTTTTTCTCCCAGCACCTGTCTAATCTGTGCCGCAAAGTGAAATGATGTAACTGCTTATTTGTGTTACAATAGTTTATATAAGCTACATGAGCATTATGCTGTGATGTGAGTTATCAAATGAAATGCTAATGCCCGACAATATGTCTTTGTTTAGCCACCTATAACTGTTCATAGCGCCTCTTATTTATACTTATAACTGTTTCCTATAACTCTACATGAAACCTCTTGGATGTTATCTATAACTCATCCAACTGTCCCATGCAGCTGTTCCCTATAACACTTATATATTTTCTCTTGTTGCTCAGTAACTACTCCCAATTAATCAATTTATTAATCTATATAATTTCCCAATAACTCCTCGTATTGCTTCATATAAGCTGTTCCATATGATGTCTTTTACTGTTCCATATAAGACCTTGTTACCACAGATGACTTGGTTGCCCTCCATTTTAGTGCATGTCAAGCTCCCTGTGTTTACTTACCTCCTAAGGCCTGTGTTTCCCCAACTGATCCTGTCACAGGTGTGCGTGACAGAGGTGTCAAGAGGCTGGCCCATATATTATTGGCCTATGCCTCTGTGTGTTACCCAGTCTTTGTAGACTGCGAACAACATCTCAACCTCCAGTGTTGCCCATAAGCCACTGTGAACATCTAACATGCTGAAATGTGGATATAAAAACACATGAACACATTCAGGTTGTCACTTGCTGCCTTAGGGTGCATTAAGTGAAACAAAAACAGCCCATGCAAACAGCACAACTAGGAGCAGTGCACTTCACAGGGGTACAGTCTAGAGCAATTCAGAATCAAGCCAGCTGCAGCAGGACCCAGTGTCCAGATGTGTCTTAAATGAGACAGACATCTATCGGACATCCCTCACTTCCACCACTACCAAGAAGTCCTGCTCTTACTATAAAGCAAAATCTTACTACTATAATATATATAAGAAGAATCAGTTATGGAACTCTCAAACACGTGTAAGGTTATTAACCCTTTAAATGCCAGAGGGTACGCAAAGCATTTCTCCGCAATATGTTGCATACTCCTCTGAGTTCCCTGACAAAACTGTATATGCAGGCCCCTCAGATAGCAGAATACATTGTAATTTCTTTAAAGGAGAACAGATACATCCTAATAATATCTTGTTTAGCTAACTCTGGGCAGAAATCCTAAGCAGCCACCCTGATGTGTTGTGCACTCAGGCCAACTTCTCTTTCCTTTCTGATCATAAGTTTAAGGCCCAGATTCCATTCCAGACAGAAATAGTTGCTGAATAGCTATTTTTCAATTTGGCAGATTCTTCCAGCTGGTCAGTTCTACAATCCCATTCTGTCCTGTAGTGGTCACGCAAATAGTCACGCATTCTTCAAAAGCTCAAAAGTAACAGTGCATTACTGCAAAAGAGTCACTGTATAACACAGAAATAATGTTTAGAAGCAACATACAGTCATGGTATGAGATTCATTTGGTGCCCAGTTTCAGCTACTCAGGCCTTTGAAAGCGGTAGCTCAAAGATAAGTTGTTCTGCGCTCTTTTCTTGTACCTCTGAGTTCCTCTTGTGCCTGTTGCAACCTCAGCTTTGGTTGTCAGCAACCCTGACTTTTGGCTCATTTGAACTCGCACCAGTGCTGCCTGCCCCAACCTTTGGAACTGTTTCTGACTTCATCTTGCCTAAATAATTTGATACCTCACTTCACCTATGTCGACTGATGGAAGCACAAACCACTGGGGTGAGTGGTTGGCCCTGCTTGGTGAAGAGTACGCTACATACCTTAATTATATATCCATCTATTGTGACAGTGTGCGTGTGGGGGGGTGAGAGAGAGACACACACACACACAGACAAAGAGGTGTGTGTGTGTAAGAGAGTGAGACATAGATGGAGAGGAGTGTGCGTGTGTTTAGATGTTCGCACTTGTACTATAGTACTATAGCTGGACAGACACAGATGGTCCAACACTGATCTATAGCTGAAAATATATAACATCTCTCTGTGACTGGATATTAAAATGTTGGCTAAGATTGTAGTCTTCCCACAAGTATGGTTACAAACCCCCCCCCACACACACACACACACAGTATATATTATATATATATATTTCATAAAGCGGGACAAGGAATAGGTTAACCAATTACAATCCAAGGCTCACTGATTTTTTCCATTGGAAAAGCGGAATATACACAGAGTATTGCAGTAGAGGCCACTTCTGAGTTTAACCTGCTCTTAAATTCCCTCTAAGGAAAAGGTGAATCCAGATAATTGAGAGAGATAAAAGACGCAGAAGGGTGCAGAGGGCAGGTGGAAAGATTTATGTGGCGAGGGAGGAAAATCTAGTAATGGAATGGAAAGATGGGAAGAGAGGAAAAAAGCAAACAGAAGTGTGTGTGGGAAAAGGAAATAGCTATACGAACAGATAGGTAATGAGAGAATGAATTACAGTGGGGAGGGGGGAGGAGCCTTATAAGGAAAGCAAACAATGAGACATATTGGAATGCACCAACTACAGCATTTAGGGGATATAAATTCCCAAAATTCCCACTGATTTAAATGGTCCTTTTAACCCAGTGAATTCAAGCATACAGTGGAGACCTCTCTAGCATTTCGTGGGGTTAAAAAACCACATTTAAATCAAAGGGAATTTTCATTTCTCAGCTATGGTGATATTAGTTTGCTCCAGCATTGCTCCCATTCTAGCACTGTCTAGCATGCAAGGGGGTTAACTCAAAGGGTTAAAAGCCCCACTTATATCAGAAGGCATTTTTATTTGTCCCCTGTGGAGTGGTTGGTATGCGCCAGAATGTGCGACAGTTCCACTGAGTGCATTGCATTTAACCCTTTAACTGCCAGAGAGGTGAGCAAGAATTGCTGTGCAATGCACTGCTCAGTCCCTCTGGCACCCAAAGACTTAAGTACCAGAGGGATGGGCAAATCACTGAGATGCAGTGCATGTGCATCCCACTGGTATTTAAAGGGTTAAGCTCTTGAATACTAAAGAGGTCTGTTGCGTTCGAGGGGCTTGGAAGCCCAATTGAAATTAATGGGAATTGTTATCTATACCCTTTGCTGCATGCAAATGGTTTGTCCCAGAAATGTCCCATTTGTTCAGGATGCACATGGGTAAATACTATGTGTACCCATTTGGCACACTAAAGGGTTAAATGAGGCTCTGAAACCCCTTGGATGCTGTACCGGTCTCCAACTCATTGCTGGAGACATCTCTTGCATTCAAGAGTGAAATGCCCTGTTCAAATCAATGGAAATTTGTATCTCTCCCCTATGGTGTGAATGGTTTGCCCCAGAACAGCTATAATTTTTGTTAGTCTATCAGACTCTATGTCTTTCTCTCTCCCTGTGACCCTCCTCATCTCTAATAATAGCTCTGATGGGAAGGGGAGGTCTATCCAAGTCAGAAGGATAATGATATTTTATATACAACTTACAGCAGCAGAGGGACAAATTCACCATACACCATTGTATGTGACGTGCATGTGAATGCAAGATCCTCAGACAGTCATGAATCTAGCAGCGCTCTCGAGAATGAGGGAGATGGGTAGAGCGGAGAATTAGGACAGGGAAGAGAATAAAACGAGAGAATATATGATCCTGTTTATCAGAGGGATTAGTGAGGCTTCCGTTGTTTTTCACAAATCAGCCAAGAAATTGTAATCCTACGTGTCAAAAACCTGCTGTAGTCTGCATTAACCCCCTGCGTGCTGGGAGAGGTGTCCAACTCATTGTGGAATGAACAGATACAGTTCAGTGCAAAAACAGGATCTGGAATGAATTTTCTAGGCCTGCGGCTGCCTAACACCGATTTACTGAGCTGGTTACACTGAAAATAATTCCCCGTTTAAAGTCCGGCGGTTCTGGGGTAGGATTACCCTTAAGGACCCCATAGATGGACAGCCTGCACATGTAAATGATAACATGTACCGGCTTGCCAAGAGAGAGTCTGAAACTGACTGCTCCAATCTTGGAGCAGTCAGTTTCAGACTCCCCTAGTGATCACAGCGACCCCGCAGGTTAGTGGCAGGTTAGTTATCCTCTAGTGGAAGGTTATCCTTTAACCCCTTAAGGACCAGTAATGGTCCTGGCACATCACAGGTGTCCTTGCCTTAAAGGGATAGTAATACTTTATTATTACTATCCCCCATATTGTAGGTATTTGTAAAATAATTTAATAGCCCCCAGGTTCATCTCTCAAACCTTTATGGTTTGAGAGATAACCGAAGGCAAGCCAAGCACATGTAGAAGACCGTTTCAGTGAAATAATTCTTTGTCACTAATGCAATAGCGGCTCTGCTGCAGAGCCACATGATGAAAGTCAGACCGGATATCCCTGCAGTCAGCACAACGTTGACTTCAGGGAAAGGGGAGGGAGGGGGGAACTTTGCCTTTGGTTATCTCTCAAACCATAAAGGTTTGAGAGATGAACCTGGAGGCTATTAACTTATTTTACAAATACCTACAATATGGGGGATAGTAATAATAAAGTATTACTATCCCTTTAAGGACCTTTTGTGATTACAGCATTCCAGCATTAAAGGGGTTAAAGGATAACTAACCTGCCACTTAAATGATTATGTCATTGTTTAAAGGAGCAGTAAACTTTTTTTATGAAAAAATATATATCGTAGGGATTTTCCTATTGAGTAAAATAAGGGTACTCCAACTGCCGAGAGATGTATATTTCCAGAGTTATTACAGTTTAATCCCATGTTTTTTTTACATTAGCAGTGCCCTCTATTGGTCAAATTCTAATTAGATTTCCTGTTAGATTCTAATGGAGAGGAAAGTCAGAAAAGTCAGAGACATACAGTTCTCCATAGAATGTGATAGAAACTGCCTGTCACTTCCTGTCAGAACTATCAGGAAGTAAACACAGTTAATTCACTTCCTGATTATTTAAACTGTTATAATCCTATATAATGATTCGCTAAATCGTGTGTAACGCCCGACATGCGCAGTAGACACTGCTGCGCGTGCGGCAGTCATGCGCAGTAGAGACTGCCCGCGACGCGGCTGATACAGAGCTGGGCGCTCTGAAGGAGCATCCAGCTCTGTATCAGCCGTGGCGTAGGCAGTCTCCACTGCGCGTGACTGCCCCGCGACCGGATGCCAGAGGCACTGTGGCCCGTGTAACGGGCTGTTCAACTAGTTTTTTAATAAAACATCTGACAGCAGTGTGAGTAACCTTGTTTTATTCAGCAGGAAAAGCTCTGTAAAATATGTGTTTTCATGATGCCATATCCTGTTTCTCTCTATGCACCAACAAAGAGCAGAATACATCTGGAGTAAGATTATTCTGTTTTCCTGTGCATGCTATTGGGGACTTGTTGGAGGCTTGCTCATACTGTAGACATACATTTGGCAGAGCATGTGCACCAGCATTTACTAAAACAATCCTGCGCTCTAGTGCATACACAGAAATGCAGCCAGTGATATTTCTTATGTCACAGAAAAAGAACTGCGCTGACAGATTCTTGAGACCTTAGACTTCTCTAGTAACAATGGGGTTAAAGCGGAACTATCATCAAAATTACATTGCCCCTCAAACACTTACTAACATAGCAATAGGCATACTTTCGTTATGCTGAGTAATTCTGGCATTTTTGAGGAAAAACAACTTCTTCGGCAGGCACCAGTGGGCAACAGCACAGACATCTTGGAGGAAAGGTATCTGTGAGTCTGCACTGTCTGTCCCGTTCACTGCCAGGATTGGTGAATGGCGTTCCTTGGTACCTTAAGGTACCGGAAGGGACTGACATCGCAGGCAAAAAGAGTTTCTCTTGCAAGATCTGTGCAGCTGATGCCTGCCAAAGAAGTTGCTTTTCCGCAATAATGTGGACTTATTCAGCCTAAAGAAAGTATGCCTTTGCCTATCCCTGTGTCAGTAAGGGTTTGGGGAGCAATGTTATTTTGATGATAGTTCCGCTTTAAAATGTGTCAGTCATTATGGTTTTACACTGTGCCTCTTCCCACAGTTACAAAAACCCCTTCAACATCTTGGTTATTGGAGACCTCTGCAGCATCTAAGGGTTTAAAAAAATTCTTGTCTCTATTGTACGAGGCAGAATTGAAATGATGGACACATTAACCCAGATTTATCACACAATGAGAAAAAAATCCCTGTAATTCATATGTTATTTTATGACTCTGATTTATAATGCATTGTATTTTTCTTAGTCATGTTCATAAATCAGTTCCATTAGAAGAAAGGCAACATAAAACAATATGAGGCCTGTTGAACGGTGAATAATTTTCCTAGCGCATTAAAAATGTAGGCCTTAATGTGTCTTTGACACAACTTGCCTGATAACCAGTGGACGTTTATTAAAGGACCACTGTCTCTTATAAGGTTATAAATTTACTCTGTAGCCTCCAGTAGTTCACTCTGTAGCTCTGTATTTGAGAGTCAGGCTAAGAGGTACAGATGTAGCAATACTTACAGTGGAACCAGTACCTTATGACATCTTTTTAACATTATGAAATTATTATAAAACTAGTTGAACAGCCCGTTACACGGGCCACAGTGCCTCTGGCAGCCGGTCGCGGGGCACTCACGCGCAGTAGACACTGCCCGCGCCAAGGACTCTGTATCAGCCGCGGCGCGGACAGTCTCTACTGCGCATGACTGCCGCATGCACAGCAGTGTCAACTGCGCATGTCAGGCGTTACACACGATTTAGCAAATTATTATATAGGATTAACTATATGTTACGTTAACCTTTGTTTACTTCAAATAATAGTTTATGAAATATTTAACTTTATTTATTTGTCAGTTTACATGTTAGACACTACTAGTTGGTACAGTTGTGCCAAATAGTAACATTCCCCCTCGCAAATGCCACTCCTCCCTTGTCCCCCCATTCCTTATTTTAGTCACTGGCTAAGAAAAGGGTTCTTAACCCCTTAAGGACTGGCGGTCATGGGACATTTCCGTCCCATAATGACCGCATAGGCGCACTTGGACGCGCCGGTACACATGACCTGTCACGTGTATCGGCGCGTCATTATGGGGCCTGATAGAGATCGCTCCGATCTTGGAGCGGTCTATTTCAGGCCCTATTTTTACTTACAGCGCTCCCTGTAGAGCGCTGTAAGTAAAAAGTACGTGACGTACCATGACCGCCATCGGTCCTTGAGTAGTTCAAGGACCGTGACGGTCCTGGTACTTCAAGGGTCCTTAAGGAGTTAAGACTCCTCTCTACCATCATAAAAACATTGTGATTACATTTATTTTTAATCCTTTGAGTGCAGGGTATGGGTGAGTGACAGCTGGGAATGAAAGCAGTGTAGAATGGTAGTATTTGGCAAAAGGCTGTGCCAGCTATCATTGTCTAACGTGTATAAACTGACACATAGATGAAGCTAAATAGCACATAAGCTACTATCAACATATATAATTTGTTAGAATGAGTCGCTCACTGTGTGCGTAACACACACATGCGCAGCAGAGACTAACGGAACTATGCAGTCATGCGCAGTAGAGAATGGCCGAACGCACCGGCCTCCAGTCCGAGTGGTGGCACGGCTGATCGGGAGCAGGGTGCTATGAACGGCCCACAGCCTGTCTCCACTCCCAGCTCCGGGGCAGCAGCTGAGGCCACTGGTAACACCTTGGCCCATGCACACGGGCCTTCAATACTAGTTTAAAATAAAAATGGCTAGCGTACACACACAGGTTATTTGGAAAGCTGTTTCAAACTAACCTAATCTGTCATAAGGTGTTCATTCCACTTTCTCCCTTTCAAGATGGGGGGAGGAAGATGCACCAATGCGTGATAAACAGATGATAAAGTGGAGATGACTTCTCCAGTGATATCACTTCTCCAGTTCTTATGTTATTCTATGGAGCCAATGTACGAAGATCTCTCCAACACTGGAGTGCATAGACTCTATAGAATAATATAGGAATTAGAGAAGTGATATCACTGGATAAGTCATCTCCACTTTGTTAACTCTTTATCACGCCTTGGTGCATAACCCCCATGGTGTGTAACCGCATTGCTACTGAATGCTTTGCAAACCCATCTGATCCATAAAGGTATAACTTTGTGATTTACCCACAAGACAACGGAAGCTGTTTATCAGAAAAAGACAACAACACTGAAAATAGAAGTTAAGTCTGGCTTCATTGGTATAATGGAGATCTCTCTGGATCTGCCCAAGATAATCTATTAGTCACTGTTCAATGACCAGTTAACTTTTATTATGGAAAAAAAACATATATTGCATAGCTTTTACTGCTGAGGGAATCAGGGTAAATCCCATTGCTATGTGATGCTTGATTCAAAAGTTGTCAGAGTTAAAACTTTTTTTTTATATTAGCTGTTAGTGATAATATCCTCTGGTGTCCAAACAGTTTTTGTATTGCATTATATGGAAGATACAAGTCTTTGGGATACTGTTCTCTATACATTGTGATAGTAACAGCTGTAACATGTTGTGACAGTCTTACAGAGAGCAAAATAACAATTCTGAATAAATCAAATTACACCATAGTGGTCAAATTAAAATTACCATTAAGTTAAATCCCTTGAATGCTGGAGAGGGATTTGCTTTGACTCTGCAAGAGCATAATATGTACATAAAAAAGAAGAAAAAGGAGGGGCGCTCCTAGTGTAATATATCCAAAATTCAGTGACCTTCACCAATTCACCACCGTACTTACAATAAATCAGGCCACTAAAAGTGGTCAGTAGGACAGATGAGAGTCTCAGACTGCCCCCACTCAGTCAATTTACAATAGGAATGGATCGCAGCTCACCAACAATGCCAAGATGCCTCTCTCGAGATCCTTAGAAATCAAGAACACAACAACCAGAAGGGGCGCTATTAACAAATAAATTAGTGCAATTATACCTTGAAATGAAGTAAAGTGATACTCACAAAGTAGAGATCACCGGCTCATCCTATTAAGCCGGTGATAATAGCGTGCAGGGTATAACTGTCCGCCCTGCTCAGAGTTCCACCTCCTGTAAGTATAGTCTACTCGTCCAATAATAAAATATTTATTCTCAATAGAATAAAAACAATTTGTTTAAAATGCCAGAAACGCTCAACGCGTTTCAAAGCTAAAGCCTCTTTATCAAAAGCTATTCTGGCTACATACAAATGAATAAATATGTACATACTAATTACCTATACATCTTACTTACACTTTTACGTCCCTGACCGGGAACTTCCTGAATTTCTGTTAGCAGAGAGAACTGTGAACATAGAGACACTGATACAATGTTGCAGCATCTCTGGCACATGGAGTTCTCTGTATGATGTAATGGTGGTGGGATGTTCTGTTGCAGGGATAGTGTTATATTGTATCACTCTCCCTGCTTTCACAGTGCCTGACAGAAATATCTTTGAAAACAGAAATACAGTGAGCTCCCTGTCGGAAACACAAAAGTATATAAAATAGGTGAAGGTAGCCAATTTCACTTTAAATAGTATATACATGCAGAGTATGTAAAATCAAAATGGAGGGTAACTATGAATTTAAAGTATTATTGAAATCAGTGGAATTGTTGTTGGCATCCTATAGTGCAGCTGGTCCCAGAATTGATCCTCTTTTCCTTTCTGCATTAGGCATTAAGGGCAATATGCAGAAAACAGCAGAGGAGAAGCAATGTCCACAGCACACAATAAAGTATTCAAGGAGCTGGAGCAGACTATTTGCACAATATGGGGACATACTATCATCCCCCAGTTTTCCATTGTTTAAAATGGAGGTTTACCCCCTTGAATGCTAGACAGGTCTACAACGCATTGCCTAGCAAAACGCTGGAGACCTGTCTAGCATTCAAGAGGGTTAAAATCTCAATTGAAACTAATGGCAATGTTTTTGTCCCCTATGGTGCAGTTGGTTTGCCCCAGAATTGCTACACTTTGATTTCATACATTAACGCCCATTGTCTGTAAATACAATGTTCTGTAGATGACATCCATTTTAAAATAATCAATGTGCATGGAAAGGCTTGTTCAATAGACTTCTCAATGTATTATGCAAATGCATATGATCCCCCAGAATTCCTTTCATAAGACTTGATCCATAGACCCCATAGGACATGTACAGAGAAAGCCACAGAAGTGAGATAGATTAAGAAGCAAGGAGAGGGGGCTGCAGGATAATATATAGTTCATGACATTTTAATTCCTATTAACGTAAAGATGCAACACTGTCAGCCTGTTGTATACAACCAGACTTGTCATCATGTGAACAAGGAGGGGAGGGGGAATGAGAAGGAGGGATGCACAGAATCCAAGAGAGAGAAGCGTAGAGGGAGAGCAAGCTAAACACAAAAAGATAAGGAGACAAAAGCACACATGTAGAGATCAATGCAATAACGTATGTCAAGTCACGGAGAGAAGAACTGGGGAAAATTCAGAGAAAAGGGACTGGAAATAGAAAGTTGCAGAGGGAACAAGACAGATGCTAAAACGAGGGGGGGGCAGCAGAAGGAGAAACATATTGTTATACACAATATGCAACATTTCCCTGACTCTCTATACAACTGAGCACATCATACCATAATGGGCAGATGGCTCTTGTCCCATCTGGATCCATAAAAGCTAAACTTATCTCACTTTCTCAGGCCTAACCAGGCTAACACTGGAGATTCAAATCCAGCTTTGTTCCCTTAAAACAGAGGTAGGCAAGCCGTGCAGCTCTGCAGCTTTTGGGCACTACAATCCTCAACCATTGACTGGTTGGGGGTTATGTGAGTTGCAGTCTCCAACAGCTGGAGAACAAAACGTTCCCTACTCTTGCCTTAATAGGACAGGTTAAAAAATAACAGGTTTGTAAATGATTATCAATGTTTGTATGTTATACTAAGCAGAGGAGTAAATACAAGGGGTACCTACAGGGGCAGTTGTAACAGGGCTCAGTATCCAAGGGGGTCCATTGCCTTGGCACTATCCTGCAAACCCCATTAGCATCAGCAGAGTTTCTTATCTTGGTTGTCAGCCGATTACATCATCATACACAGCCCCTGCCAGCCAGTAAGATAAGAGAACGTTGGAGGGGCCCTTTCTTCTCTTCATTATACTATGAGCACCAGATTGTTTTCTAGAGCACTGAAGAACATTGAACTGGTCACTCTTCTGGCACTTAAATGACTGACTTTCAGTTTGTGGGTCATGATGTAGCAGCTCTCTGGAGCTGCAAACAAATTGCTTTTCCGAAGACCTCCGGAGATCCTCTGGTGGTAAATTACAACTTGGGTCTTTGTCAGCGATCGACTCAAACTTGCTCCAGGACTTTAAATAAGGTCTTTGTTGGGGTACATTATTCTGACTTGCTCCAAACCATCTGTATGTGGGAGGGGCCCAGCCTTAGATTGTGCCCCATGGGTTGCTTGATGGACATTGTAGTATACGGATATTTTGGAGTGTTTCATCACCCCCCGAACATTGTATATCAGTATACATTAACAAGACCTAGAGGACATTGATGTAACTCTACTACATTTCCGTGTACATGCCATAAAAGATTCAACCACAAAAACTGAGACAGTGGTCAAATTACCTGACTCTTAAAGGATTATGTAATCAGATCAATTCTGGAGCAAACCAATCGCTCCACAGCTGCAATTCCCCAAATTCCAATTGATTTAAGTTGCCTTATTTAGCCCCTTAAATGACAGATAGGTCTCAAATACATTGCTAATCAATGTTTTGTCATCCTCTTTAGAAACGAAGGAGTAAAAAAAATAAATTTAAAATAAATGGGAAGGTTTATTTGCCCCCTACACATTTTGCCCCAGAATTGCTCTAGTCCTTCTTAGAACTCACTGTAGGCTTCACAAATCCACCAAGTTAAAGATAAAGAAAATGAGAATTCTGGAGAATAAAGTATTTGTTTCCAATTAAATGGGAGATAATACTTCCTAATACTACCACCCCTCCCCCCAACACACACTTCTACCTTACTATGGCCAGAAAATCCTAATGGCCCATATGAATTTTGTTCCTGTGCTATCATTTAAGAGAAAGCATTCTCAATTAGTCCTAGATGATAAGTCCCATGGAGGCAGACATGGGAGCTGCTAGCAGGACCACTGGACCTCTGCCTACTATAGATGGTAAGCCTAACCCTTTAGGCACCATAGCGGTGAGCAGTGCATTGCTGTGCAATGTGATGCATCCCCCTGTCCTCAAAGAGTTATGTAGGCTCACACACTCTGCCTGCTTCAGTCTAAACAAACTGCCAGCAACTGTCATGTCCGCCTCCATGGACACGACATCTAGCACTTACTGAAGATGTTATCTCTTGAACCCAGGAGCAAAGGCAAAATTCATAGGAGACTAAGATTTTCTGGTCATGGTAAATCTTGGTAAGTATTAAGAGGTGTTAAGATCCATTTAAGGTTACTACAGTCCTCTCTTCAGACTGTCCCAGCAATCAAAGGGTTAAGAGCGCCACTTAGAATCAATTGATTTACCCCAGAACTGATAAAATGTTTCTTCCTATCTAACAGAGAGCTCACATTAACGTCCTCACCATATAGCACCTGGAGCAACCAGACCAACATTTACCACAATGTGGGAATGGAAAGGGACACTCAGCTCCTGAGAATCTGAGTTGAACCTCGATCGGAGCACATTGGTAACAGAATCATAAAGAGAGGTACCAAATGTATATGTGACGCGATCAATTGGAGTACTCGAGAAAAGGAGGCAATGAAAGGGTTATGCCCTTAAAATTCCAGTGCAGAGAGTGGTTTCACAACAGGATTCTACTGGAAATGGATGTGCCTTTTAAAGGTTTTTATCTTGTAAGTGTAATTTTAAAGTGGGGAAGGTATCTCCTAATAAAAACGTTACTTTTAGATTTTGTTTCTGCTTCTGCGCCCATTTTTGCAGATATTTACCACAATAAACCCACATATTAGATACAGTGGAGATGCTTGTTGGATAGAATTCATTGTTCATTGTCCATTATCACTGACGCCCCAAGAGAGTGATTACTCAGAGAAGGTTTGTGAACACAAAGATCAGAGCTTCACCAGCTACAGTATTCAAGGACATCAGTAAATTAGGTGTAAGGATTTCCCAGATACCAATTACCCAGCTACTGACCAACCCACATTTGCTCAAGCAATTAAGTGAATTACTTAAAGGAACACTAACACATCCTACTAATAAGCATCCAGTTTGTTTACTCTGGGCAGAAACTCCTTATGGCCACTGTGAATACATTTTTATGTGCTGGTTTCCCAAAAGTAATGTTAGTTCAGTGCTGGATAGTATGACTATGGGGACAGACATTTTTTTTTTTTTATGTAGGACTCTAAAACACGGGCATCTTCTTTGGAAGCCTACAGTAGAAGGGAATTGGGGTTATTAAGTACTGTAAGAAAGAGTAATGTCTGCCTCCATGACACAATACCAACACTAATCAAAACAATAATGGGGGACCAATCCATAAAGAACTGACTTGTAGAGATAATTAGGATTATTAGCCTAGGTTAAAATATGAGGCAGTTTTATTATATAAAGAGGTTACTGTTCCTTTAAACCTGGTCTGATAGTTGTTAGGAGCAATGTGGTGCTCCCCCATGTGATCCTTACACTTCCCCAGCACCCTCTCTTGGCACAAGAGATGTACAAACATCACATTTAAATGTAGGTGGCTTAGTAGATTGGCATTAGACAGGCATGGCAACAAAATATCGACTCATCATATTCTTATTGCATCCCCATCACAATATGTTGATGCATCAGTGAACAAAATAAGAAACATTGTCATCATGGGGGATGACCAATCAAGAGGAAGAGGTGGAGAATGATTGCTCTGGAAGAGGTAATGATGATGCAGGGAGGGGTGATGGTCAGTGTGTAGACAAATGGACTAGGAAAGGTCAGCTATTTTATTTTAGTGCATAGTTATACTCCTGCCTGAGGACAAGTGGATGTCGATTTAATTGATTTATGAGAAATATATCCTTCAAATCCTTGAGAATGAGTGATAAGAACCACAGTGGTTTCAAAGGGTATCCCTGGTCTCCAAGTCTGCTTGAGGCTGGTGAAATAAGACTATTCCGATACTGATAGATGTGTACTTCCTGTTGTGTTGCTGTTACTGCCTGTGACCCTGCTGTTGACCCTATAAATAAATGCGAATTTAGGGAATTTGTGGTATTTTTACTCAACAGCACACCTAATCTGCTCCAGTATTACTCCTCTAGTTATGCTTAGCTCTCCAGCCTCCATAGCTACTTCTTCTGCGATCCACTAGAGGGAGCTAGTACTGTACTGGAAGAAAAATGTTTGACTTGAGTATGAGTCTGTCTGAGACTGTTACAATTAGTTCCATTTGTCTGTGCTTGAAACCATTGAACTCAATGAAATTGTAACAGTGCCCAAGCTAAAGTATGATTAACAGTAGGAGACAAAGAGAAGACCTTTTACCTTGACCCAGATATACGTTATACACTTTCTTGTGGAGAAAGGGAAATAACATTTCAAAACAGATTCCTCAAATTGCAACACAATGAGGTTGATGCATTATGTTCAACTGGAGCAATTCTTGAGCAAACCAGCTGAACCACAGGGGGGAAATGAAACTACCATTTGATTTAAATATGGCTTTTTAAAGGGATAGTAATACTTCGTTTTAACTTTATTTTATTTTGTAGGCATTAAAAAAACATGAAGAATGATATAAGTCTTATCTCTCAAACCTTTATGGTTTAAGAGCTATTCACATGCAAAGTTTCCCCTCCTGCGACTTTTACCTAGTGTAAGCCATCTCTTCTCAGATGTGAATCTGGTTGTAAGACCAGACAGATAACAGCAGGGGACATTCTTCTTACAATGAAAACAATGAAAGCCCTTCCCCCCTTGACAAGTTTTTCAGCTTTTTGCCTTATCTTAATTGAAGATTGTCCCTCTCTGCAGTCTACCTGGGCACCTCCCTTCTGATGTGGCTGAACGGGGAGGGGGATACTTTGCTTGTGAATATCTCTTAAACCATAAAGATTTGAGAGATAAGACTTATATCGTTCGTCATGTTTTTTTAATGCCTACAAAATAAAATAATGATAAAACGAAGTATTACTATCCCTTTAATCACTTGAATGCTAGAGAGGTCTCAGATACATTGCTTCACAATTCTAAGGAGACATCTCAGGGAGTCAAAAGCCCAATTTAAATCAATGGGGAGAATTCAGGGCATTGTTATTTGTCTGCTATTATGCATTTGGTTTGCTCCTGATGCCTCCCAGTTCTTCTCAGTACATCAGCCTCAGTAACTCAGAAAGACCACTTTGTGAGCTATGTCAAATATAAACAACTACCCTGTAATCCCAACGCATTTCAAGCCCATGTCCGGACACTTACTCAGGGGACTGTCTGGGCTACAACAAATTACATCCAAGTCACTGCTGTACCCATAGCTTGGAACCAGGAATAAACATCATTAGCCTGCACAGAGTTCATGTTATAAGGCCACCCCCCCTTGATTACAGGTAGATCAATTAAAGTGACTGATTGACCCACCTTTAAAGGAGCAAAGATAGATAACTTGAATCTTGCACTGTTAGTAGTAACTGAGGACTGGAGCTGCTAGAGCACACATGTGTTAATTATAATGCCTGGGCCTCTGAAACACAGACTTGTGATCAAGGAGAGGAAATCCTTAACCCTTTGAGTATCAGATGGGGTAGGCAATGCATTGCTTTGCAATGTGTTGCGTACCTCCCCTGCCATGCAAAGTGTTAAAGGAGGATTGACTTGTACTACTAATAACCCCCTATTTGCCTTAAAGGGGAACTATTACTTCTATAAAACTTTTCCTCCATGTAATCTGTGTGTTTTTTTTTAATTTAATGCAGGCTATGGCAAAATTTACCATTTTAATAATAAGCCGGTGATGTCACTTCAGGACAGCCTGTGGCACAACTCTGTCCCACAGCTGCTCAACCTTTGTCTGTTCCCCTCCCCAAGTAGTGCCTCGTTCCAACCTCCAGAAATGGTGGAGGCTTCCTCTGTGTGAGCTGGAGCAGTCTCATTGGTAAGAGAGTGCTCCAGCTTACATAGAGAATCCTCTGTCATTGGAGGAGGTTGAAACGAGGCGCTCCATGGGGAGGGGAACAGACGAAGTTTGACCAGCTGTGGACAGAGTTGACCCGCAGCCTGTTCTGAAGTGATGTCACTGGATCATTTTTAAAAATGTATGTTTTGCCATAGCCTGCATTAAATAAAAATACAACACACAGATTACATGTTATCGCTACAGCAACATTACACAGAGGCAGACTTGTATAGAGGTGAGAGATCCCCTTTAATCTGAGCAAAAACTCATAATGGCAACTGTGAATGGATTCTCTAGTGACTTTTAGGATTTTCAGCCCTGATTAAAAGAGAACTAGCACCTCCTAATAATAACCTCCGCTTACCTTACTATGGCCAGAAAATTCAAATGGCCCCTATGAATCTTCCCTTGTGTCTTTGTTGAAGACATAACAACTACAATCAGTCCTGGGTGTCATGTCTATGGAGGACATGTCAGTTTCCGGCAGTTTTTTCAGACTGAAGCAGGCAGAGCACTAGTCAACTTAACACTTTAAGGACCAGAGGAGTGTGCAGCGCACTGAGATGTAAAAGGATTGACATGACCATGTGCAGTGAGCAGAGTATGAAGTCGTGTGGTCCTGCTCATATTACTTATATTACTCTCCACCCCTTTCCTTAAATCAGAATCAACACCTCCTAATAATCAGGGCCAGACTTCCCAATAGGTACAGTAGGCAACTGCCTAGATCTTCAAATTTTGAGGGATGTCTTAGCTTTGCTAGCCACGCCCACATTCTGAATTGTGGGTGTGGACATTGCAATCTCAATAGCCCCAGTTGTGCACCCATTTACAGGCTATTATTTAACCCTCTGAATGCTAAAGAGTTCTGCATCTGTCAAGCAATCATAAGGTTAAAGGTATAGTAATACTTAAATTTTACTATCCCCCATCTTGTAGCCCTTAAAACGTGAATTAAATGAGCCCAGTGGCACCTCTCAAACCTTTATGGGTTGAGAGATATCCTCTTTCAAAGTTTTGCTTTTTTCCCTCCCCCCTGATGTCAGCGTTCTAGCTGACAGCAGGGGAATCCGGTCCCAGGACCGGCGGAGGCTCTTCAGCAGAGCTGAGATTGCATTATGGAAGAAGAAATCCTTCACTGAAATGGTCTTCTCTGTGTGCTTGGTTTGCAAGCACACGGAGAAGACCGTTTCAGCAAAGGATTCCTTCTTCTACAACGCGATCTCAGCTCTGCTGAAGAGTCTCTGCCGGTCCTGGGACCGGATTCCCCTGCTGTCAGCTAGAACGCTGACGTCAGGGGGGAGGGAAAAAAGCAAAACTTTGAAAGAGGATATCTCTCAACCCATAAAGGTTTGAGAGATGCCGCTAGGCTCATTTAATTCACGTTTTAAGGTCTACAAGATGGGGGATAGTAAAATGTAAGTATTACTATCCCTTTAACCTTATGATTGCTTGACAGATGCAGAACTCTTTAGCATTCAGAGGGTTAAATAATAGCCTGTAAATGGGTGCACAACTGGGGCTATTGAGATTGCAATGTCCACACCCACAATTCAGAATGTGGGCGTGGCTAGCAAAGCTAAGACATCCCTCAAAATTTGAAGATCTAGGCAGTTGCCTACTGTACCTATTGAGAAGTCTGGCCCTGATTATTAGGAGGTGTTGATTCTGATTTAAGGAAAGGGGTGGAGAGTAATATAAGCTTTCAATGCTCCTTTAAGCCCTGGTCTTTTCAGTGTATTTGAGGACAAGCTTGAGAAATAGAAAGAGAATTAAAGTCACTTCATTATTCTACTATATTTATAGGAATATGCAACTCTTAATTTGATTAATAAAGTCACTTACCTAACAAGGAATCCTTCACATAGCAGTCAGGAATATAGCTTTTGTTGCACTGGAACTCCAGTGTATTATACAGCTAAGAAGAATCCCATTTTGCAGTTTAGTTCTCATACATGGGTCACTTTTTCTCTATGGACTTTCTCATTCTGTTTTTAAAGCCTATGGTGCCACTGCATCTACAATACAAAAATATATGTAAATATATATACTAAGCGGCTGTATGCATAACTCCTATCTAAGTTAGTCATTTGATTAAACACATTAAAATACACTTATATCATCCCTTTAAAGCAAAGTCTGCAAATTGATTTGTTAAGGACCATTTAATAATACAAAGGGCTAAAAGGACTATGCAAAGACTTGGCTGAACTTTTTCTTTGAAATATAACAATTAAAGTAAACGAATGATGCAAGATGTTTCATTTAAGTGTTTTTTTTCCTTTCTAAAGAGAACAATGTGACCTTTGTGAAATTAAAGGAACACTAACCCCTATAAAATGAAATTGGGTTATTTAATTTTAAATGTCATGTGTTTCCAGCTAGCATTTGTAAAAATTAGTTATTTTATGTTAGATCTTGAAAAATCTGATTCTAAGCTTGCATTTTAACCATCTGAGTGGCAGAGGGGTATCCAACGCAATGCTGGCATACAAAGGGTTAATGCATGTGTAGACGGTCCTAGATAGATGCCATTTAGTTATTTTTGTTTGTAATGTTTATATTGAGATATAAGTGTTAACTGAGTATTATTAATATCTACAGCTCTTCTATTGAGAAGGGCTGTCACCTAATTTCAGCCCATTTACAGAGAATACAGCACTATCACTTATGAGAAACCTATCAAGACTGCTGTGGTAATGGAAGTCAGGGAGCCCTGGAAAAGACAGAAATGGCTGCCCCCAGGGAATATATGTAATACTAGCTTTTGATGTAGAAAAAAGCAAACAAACAAACAAACAGATTTGTTTCAGATGTTACCATGGAGTATAGAGTATTTAAAGGAGAAGTAAACATATTTTAATGAAAAATATATTGCAGGTATTTTCCTGCAGAATACAACAATGGTTCTCCTACTCCTGTTGATGTATTTATCCAGACTTATTACAGTGTACATAAATAGTGTCTTCTAGGTCAGATATTAAATAATTATTCTATTGCATTCCATGGAAGAGGTGAGTCACTGACAATATTTCTCAACAGAAAGTGGCAGTAACAGCTCTATCACTTCCTGTCATTTTGAACTTCCAGAAAATAGTGACTGTTACTTCATCACAGTTTGAACAGGTAGAACTTTTGAATAGCACAACTCTCTTCAGTGGGAGTACCCTTGTTTCACTCAGAAAAAAAAACACATAAATACATTTTCATAAAAAAGGTTATTGCGTCTTTAAATTTATATAAGCCCAGTACATATTAGGTGTTAGCTTTCCCTTCAAAGATTTTAATAGGCATTTGAGTTAGCAAACCCTTATTAAACACTCAATATCATATCAACGAATGTAGGGTGGCAAAGTATGTGCTAGGTTCCAATGAAGGTGATGATATCACTGGTTTTATCTCACAGATTCCTGCTGAAGTAAAAAAGGGGATTTGTAGGTACAACCAGAAAGAAATGCAGAGATAATGTTATCGCCACATACTTACCGACTGCCTGATGCCCCACTTCCAACAGCCAAGTTGCTCTCTGGGCTTAGTTACTGCCATTTCCAGTACTCTCCATGGTGCTGAATCTGTCCAGCACTCTCCAAGGTCCTGAATCTCTCCAGCACTCTCCATGGTGCTGAAACTGGGACCCCAAGAAAAGACATCTGGGGCAGTAACTTCATGGGTTCAGTGTTTGGTGTGGTGTGGTGGGGCTATTCACGGGACAGCACAACACAGTATAATACTGAAAACTGTGTGACAGGGAACAGAGCTATTAATACAGAGATATTTCCCTTGCCTGAGTGTTTTCAACTAGTGCAAGAACACTAATTACAGCAAAAGTTGGTGCTCAGTATCTTAGTCATCCCCTTCTGAACGAAGGAGCTGACATCACTGAAAAGAGCAGGAGAGTTTTCTTGTGAATGGGAGTATTTTATACAGAGTGACTTATCAGTCATTCTCTAAAGTCATATACTATGGTTAAAAACCCAATAATCTGAGGTGTTGCTATCTCTTTAAAAACACCACGCACTGTAATTTCTTGGTGTAAGTATTTGGAACAGGCTTTGATAAAATACAACTGCAACCAAGATAAGACTAAGAACATTGGAGAACAGAGGAAAATTCCTCACAAAGAAGTCTCATACAAGCTGATAAATATCCCCCACTTAATTCTTGGTAAAGGTTGTATGAGGACTCCACAAGGAAATCATGGGTCATATATACTAAGTAACTGAGTAATTCTTGGGAAAAACAACTGTTTCATAGGGGTGAAATAAATAACCCCCAGATTCCCATGGCTGTTGGTTGGCCAGGTATGGTGTGAACTGTAATCCTGGAGGGCCTCACGTTGCCCACACATGGTTTAACCCTTTAAGTGACAGAGGGGTATGGAATGCATTGCAAAGCAATGTGTTCCGTACCCCTCTGGCACTCAAAGGGTTAACCCTCAGAGTGCCAGAAAGGTAGGAAACAAATTGCTATACACTGCACTGCCCACCTCTCTGGAAGTCAAAGGATGAAATGATGTTTTAACACTTTGAATGCTAGAGAGGTCTCCAACGCATTGTGAAGCAAGGTCTCTAATGCAACGTACTGAGGATAATGTACTAAGTGCACCATGGGAAACAAATGCAATCTACTATTGACTAAAATGGGACCTGTTACCCACAGTTAACAAAGTGGTCTCCAGCTTGTGACTATGAAATGTGTTGGAGGCCCTTCTAACATTCAAGAGGTTAAAAGTGCCATTGAAAGTAGAACTAACACTTTCTAATGACTTGGGCGATTTTGAAAGAGCTTTCGAAATTAAATCACCACATACTAACATGCTACTCTCCCTTCAATCTGCCTTGTCCCACATCCACATATTAGTATTGCATGCTCTCTCCCATGTGTCACTTCCTACCAGCCAGATACTGATATTCCATTCTTCCTCTCAACTGCCTCTTCTTACTAGCCATATACTGTCATTCTACTCTCCCTCAAACGGTCACTTCCTACAAGCCTGATACTAACATTTCACTCTCCCTCCCAGCTGCTCCTTCTTACCAGACAGATACTAACATTCTTCTCTCCCCACCAAATGCCACTTCTTTCCAAACAGATACTAATATTCTACTTTCTCTCACAACTGCCACTTCCTACTAGCCAAATACTAATATACTTGTGTAGCCATTACCTCTGCTCCCCCTGTATTTATGCCCCAAGTTTTAGATTTTGCACTTGCAGTCCATTTTAGGTTTCCATACTAGTGGCGCGATGCAAGAAACGTTCGCATTGGATAAAGGAATTTTTGTGCGCAGATAGATCTTGCGCATGTTCTAATCCAGGAAGCTAAATACCGAACGCTTCTTGAATTGCGCATAAAAAATTCCATTTTACGACAACAGTACACAGACATATAAATTCATTCGCAATAGCAGTTCTTGTATTAGGCGCATTCGCTATTCCACTCACAAAGATTTGTTAACCTTAGCCATGCCCACAAAAAAATAAATATACGCAGCCGTTTGCTAATCTTGAATTTTCATTCGCAATTCAACTAAATCATGCTCAAACCTATTCCCTAGTGGTTTTCACATGGGAAATAGCGATTGTGCACGTTTCCTGCATCGCGCCATAGGTCCCCAAAAGACCTGGGGTTTAGGGCTATCTTGTGCACTATTTTTGTGTAGCACATCCCAGTCTTACAATCTTTACAAAGGAGATAAGCAAAGTATTACACCACTAAATTTCCTAGGTTGGCGACAAGGCCAGAATTAGATCTTGGACTTGAACCAATCTGGCAACACCCCTCTTCCAAGGTATCAAATGCATTTTGCCAATACCGTATATGGAACTATCACTTATATAAGTCTCTTCCATTTGTGCACCATAACCTGAGAAGGGGCCATCATTTTAAAGGAGTACTGACATTTCCTCAAAATAACCATCAACTTACCTAACTAAGGCGAGAAAATCCTAAGGGCCCCTATGAATTTTGGCCTTATGTCTTTGTTTGAGATTTAACATATTCAATCAGTCCTATATGTCATGTCCATGGAGGCTGACATAATGGCTGCTGTTGGTGTTTACAAACTGATGCAGGCAGAGTGCATCAGCCTGCTTGACCATTTATGAACCAGAGTCGAGTAACACATTGTATCACATGTGCAGTGAGAAAAATGTTGAGGTCCTGTGGTCCTCCAAGCCTCTGTTCAGTCTGTGTCAGCGGACATGATATCCAGGATTTTATTTCTTGAGCAAAGGCACAAGGGCAGAATTCATAAGGCCTGTGGGGGAAATATTATGAGGTGTTGGTTTTCCTTTAAACATATCACTGTTGTCTGCACACTTTCTTAACAGACAAGTGCAAATAAAGACTGTCCTTTATAAAGCAAGTTACCCGTTATCCAGAAGAATGTATATACATATCACTTAGCTCTGTCGTGTGCTGCTAGAAATATGAAGTGTGCAATTACATTGGCTCGCATGCTGTCAGCCCATGAGACAGTTTGACCCACCAAGGCTGATAATTTCTTTACTTACAAGAAAGCTATCAACAACTGTACATAAAGCAGATTAAATTGCCTCCATTCACTGTTTTCTCTCCTTCCAGTTCCTTCTTGGGTGCATCAGACTATTAACCTTTTCAGTGCATGTGTGGTGTGCAACACATTCATACCTGGGAACATTTGTGGTCTCCCAGGAGAAGGGAGTTCTGTGGTGCCGCTGGAGGAGATAAATTATGTGATCTATGTAAAAAAAAAGAAGGGAGGGGCTTATTCGTGAGTGGGGGTGGAGCTTCTAAAACATAGTAAGAGTTTGAAAAATAGGCTGGGAAAGGAGGAAAGTGGGAGGAACAGACTGGGAAGGAGAAGTGGGCAGAGTTTCATTAGAAACTCCCCACATCTGGAATATCATATTTAAAGCGGAACTTTCAGATAGTACTAAGTCGCCATGCATTCATTAAGCACATGGCAACTAGCTTGGAAATCAAAGTCTTACCTTTAAATAATAGCACATTCTAAAGACAGCTTTTCTGGAACCCAGGCTACAGCGCAGACATCTTGTCTGCGCGCCTGCACTGTCAATCCCAGTCCCCTTTGAGTAGCACTGCAGTGACCACATGGTCACTGGAAGGGACTGATGGCGCAGGCGCGTGGACCGCACGAACCTGCCCGTCAGTCTCCAAATGGCAAGGATTTCTTTAGAATGTGCTATTTTTTTAAAGGTAAGACTTTGATTTCCAAGCTAGTCGCCATGCACTTAATGAAAGCATGGTGACTTAGTACTATCTGAAAGTTCTGCTCTAAAGTGGCACCATCACTTTGTAACCAATAGATGGCTTTGACAGAGATTTCAAAATGACTGACACTTATTTTAGCCATTAGTCTGGATAAATCACAATATCAGCCTCTTGCATGACCTCCAGGACTAATTGAAGATGTTTTCTCTTGAATAAAGGCAAATGTCTGGCCATATTAAAGTGTTTGTGTGTGTATGGTGGTAGGTTATGCACTAAGGCGTGATAAAAAGGTGATACTGTGAAGAAAACTCACTTCTCTAGTTCCTATGTTATTCTATGGTTCCTATGTACTAACGTCTCCAAAGTGGGAGAAATTTGTGTAGGCTCTATAGAATAACACAGGAACTGGAGTAGTGATATCACTGGAGAAGACACCTCAACTTTATCACCCCTTAGTGCATATCCCCACCTGGTCTTTTGGGAACCTAGCAGCTCCTCTGATTCATATTATGCTATCAAATCTCTCACAACATTCCTATCCAGTTCATACAGGGTTGGGTAAAGACTTCACAGTTTTCTGAGTTCACCTGCGACTAGCAATATCTGGCCTGAACATGGATGATCTTCCTTACTGCTCAAACCCAACCTTACTTCCATTGGTGTACAAAGATTAAATCCACTCTCTGCATACTAACAGTAGTAATGTTCAGAAATCAGGAAGCTTGCTCCTGTTCAGACCCCAGTCCCTGATCAAGCCAGAAAACAAGGAAGCCTTCTCCCCACCATGCAGGAATCAGTGAAGGATGTGTAAGTATTCAAGTTTGATTCACCAGGGGAGGGATGGCCTGGGGGGCAGGGGGGCAATTGCCCCCTGGGCCTGTCATATGTCTGGGCTGGTGGACCACTGCTCCTCACTAAATCTCCCAATTGCTGCTGTAAATGGAGCTACACTAGTGATAACATAGAGCTTACAATTGAAATGGAGCTAAACAAACGACACCACAGAGGAACAATCCAAATGTAGCTACACTAGTAGTATAACCCATTCCCTTATACGCTCTATAGAATAACTAGTATAGCATTACTTAAATTGTAAGCTTTGTAGGAGCACACTAGTGTAGCCTCATTTCAGCTGTAAGCTATGTGGTATCAGTTGCCTTACTTCACAACATTAATGCCAATTTTAAAATTAACAAAAGGGGGTGGGCTGGGACAGTGGGCTTGAGCGATATGGAAATGGGCCACTTGACTGAATTTGCCCCCTGGGCCACAAGTTGCCAGCCCTCCCCTGTGATTCACTGTAATAGCACAGTGTTAATTTGACTGTGTCTGTTAACCGCTTAAATTCTAGAGAGGTCTTCATAGCAATGCTGAAAGCTCCATTTAAGCAAATGAGAATTTACATACGTCTATTAAGACTGATGTTCTAACAAGATGGTGAGTAATTCCGGGGCAAACCAACTGCACCATAGGGAACAGATAAACATTTCTAAAATTCTCATTTATTTTAATGAGGCTTTTTTAACCCCTTCAATGTTATAGAGGTCTCCAACACATCTGAGTGGTTAAAAATCCCCCTTTAACTTTTTGAGTGCCAGAAGGGGTGCATAATGCATTGAAAGTGCTAACCCTTTGAGTTCCTGAAGGGTACCCAGCACATTGTTCCACAATGAGTTACACCCCCCCCTCTAACACTCAGATGTTTAAGTAATGAGGAATTTTCGTATGTCCCCTATGGTGCAGTTTGCTTGCTCCAAAATTGCTCCTCTTTAACATCTTGTATATAGCTTTATGTTGTATGCAACCGATGCCCTTGAAGTCACCTTGGTACTGAACAGTGTTGTAGCTAGAACCATAATGTATGTTTGTGATCATGTTGCCTATCTAGAGAATTACCGCACATCAGTGTCTTCTTGTCATGTGCTGTTAAGCTGTCGGCACTTGCTAGGGAAGATCTTATCTCCATTCCCTCAAACACAGCCACAAGAGAGAGAGAAGAGGAGGGTGTAATAGAACCATTCAAATGAAGGGGGAATCAGCAAATTACTGGAGAGAGACTTACAGTATCTGTCTATATAAACCCTTTGCTACCTGGATTGTACTCTGTGACTCTCCTCATTTTTCAAAAGTAAACCTGACTGTATATAAAAATGAAAATGCCTTTGTACAGCCGATAAGAATATATTCATTTTATATAATTATTTCCCTTTTCACTTAACCCTTTAGAAGCTAGGGAGATGTCCAACACATTGCGCCTCACTACCTCCCCAGGGGATAAACATCAGTAGAGTTTTATTATGAGTATTCATGAAATGTATGGCTTTGAACGAGTAGTATCTCTTAATTTTGACTCCTTATAATCGACAATTGCATAGTATGTATGACTATATCTTTTATTATTTTGTTTTTTTCATTTTCACCAATGTTTTACATTTGTATGTCCCTATCATTGAGCTCCCTGGATCTGTTTATAGAGAGCTTTTTGTCAGGGAATATGAAAGCAGGTACAATATAATCAAGATAATCAAGATAGAACAAGGAGCATTTGGTGCTGCAAGGAAAGTACAGAATTGTATCACATGCTGTATATATGGCTTATTTGTCTTGGCACTTAGGCTAATAATTGAGCACACACATATTATAATATATATATTGTATCTAGATTTCAGTAAAGCATTTGACACTGTCCAAAATAGAAAACTCATTAATAAATTGTAGTTTTCAGGTCTGGATGCAAGGCAGTGGCTGAGTGACAGGAGACAGAGGGCTGTAGTTAATAGAGAATATTCAGAGGAATGTTGTGTTACTAGTGGGTACCTCAGGGATCTGCACTGGGGCCCATTCTTTTTAATATTTTTATTAATGATATAGCAAAAGGTCTTCGAGGTAAGATATGCCTTTTTGCCGGAGTAGACATTCCTTGTGGAGTAAGCCAAATGACAAATGATTTAGGTCAATTAGAAGAATATATGAGAGTGTGGCAGCTGCAGTTTAATGTTGATAAATGTAAAATAATGCACTTGGGATGTAAAAATCCAAAGGCAGAATATACTATTAAGGGTACTGTGCTGTCTCTGACAACAGAGGAAAGGGACTTGGGAATAATTATCTCTGATGACTTAAAGGTAGGCAGGCAATGTAACAAAACAGCAGGGAATGTACGCAGGGTGCTGAGTTGTATAGCTAGGGGCATTAGTAGCAGAAAGGGGGAAGTGGTCATGTCACTCTACAGATCTTTTGGAAGACCTTGCCTAGAGTATTGTGTACAATACAGGAGACCCCATCTCCAGGAGGATATTGATATTCTGGAGAGAGCTCAGAGAAGAGCTATTAAACTGGTGAATAGTTTACAGGATAAAAATTATTAAGGCAGATTATGAGTTCTGAACATGTATGGCTTGGAGGAGAGAAGCACGAGAGAGAGAGAGAGAGAGAGAGAGATACGTGCTAGAAACATTAAAATACATAAAAACATTCCATAAAGTATAGGAGGGAAGTACATTTCAAAGCAGTAGAAATGTTAGGACAAGACATTGTTATCTAAAACTAGAAGGTCAAAGACTTAGACCTGATGTAAGAAAGATTTACTTCACTGAGAGGGTAGTAGAAAAGTGGAATAGCATAACAGCAGAAGTGGTAGAGGCTGTGAGGGAATGTAAGCATGCATGAGATAGGTATAATGCTATCCTGAACATAACCAAGGACCAAATAAAATCTGAGGTTTTTACAGTAGAAAAATAGGCAGACTAGAGGGCCGAATGGTTATTTGCCATCAAATTCTATGTTTCAGTGATTCGGTGATTGTATAATAATATTAAACGTCAGGAACAGAAATCCTGACCTGCACAAAATAAAGGATCTTATGGATATTGGTGTTCAGGCATATATAAATGTCCAGTTTTGGGGCTCATTCAGATAGTGGTTTTCTTTAATATCCTGTGTGGTGAATACATTGTTTTAACTAGTCTAATTTCTATTACAGCTTAGATGCTTCTGGATATGATGACATTTCTTTGGTGTGTCAATGTTGTTATTTGTTACGATTTGTTGGTACCAGTACCATTAGCTTTTATTTATGTGTTGTATACAACAGGAGTATCTTATTATATTATTGTTAGGGATATACAAGTCATGCTACAGTCATGCTATGTAGAGACTGCCCGCGCCACGGCTGATACAGAGCTGGAGGCTCCGAAGGAGCAGCCGCAGTGCGGGCAGTCTCTACTGCGCATGACTGCACCTTGACAGGCTGGCAGTGGCACTGTGGCCTGTGTAACGGGCTCTTCAACTAGTAGGATTACTATTTCACTAGTGGGAGTTGATTCATTCACAATTTATTACAGTTCAAACTGCCACAATTGGAGACCTTCCTACCAAATGTTAAAAGCCTCTTTTCAAACAATGATACATTTTATTTCTTCCATAAAGAGCATCTGGCTTTCCCCAGAATTGTGTGTGTGGCCCTTTAATTTTTAAATTAATGTACATTTTGTATTATCAGTGACTCACAGCAATCTCACCCTAAATAGAGTACAGACTCCTTAGATAATGTGCCAGAAATGGACAGCTCATGATAAAGGCCCAAATTTGTCCCGTCAAGCATTCTCCTATCCCAGTCAATAATACCAGTATCGATTGAGCACATCATGTCCTTGTTCAGGTGTCACATCTGAATCTTTTGTCATTCTCCCTGCACATTCACATCACTGTGACATATTCTTGACTCCTCTTTATCCATGATATTGCTAAAATGTAATTATTTTTTCAGTATCTCTACTACTGAAAGACTAATACATGTTCTCATTTTTTCTCATCGTTACTGCTGTAACCTCCATGATCCCTATTAAATACCACATTCAGTGTAACATGATTTTTCTATCATCCAATAGTCTTCACTCCTTGCCCCTAATTTATCTCAAGTGCAGTGGATTTCTGCTTCCTGGCAGAGCCTCACTCCAGTAGTTGGCTGAGGTTTATGGGAATTGTAGTTCAATAATAGCAAGAAAGCATTGAGCAGCCTTGTCCACTTCTGACGTCGTAGAAACATCTCTTGGAACCCCCACTTGCTCATCATGTAGCTCTGCTGCTCTTAATTTGTGCCCTCAAGGCCGACTAACAGGTCAGGAAATAAGGATTTCCCTACACAGAACAGGCGAGTGAATCAGAATGATTGGACCTCAGATTATCTCACCTGTACTCAAACAGGGGAATCTCATGTCCTCTTGGCCTCTTCATGGGCACTGAGCACAAAAACTTGAGAACCACAGATACAGCACCATCATCTCTCTCTCTCTATCTTAAGAACTCTTAAACATGTACTGTTAATCTAGAACAATCTCTCTCAGCCTCAAAATGGAACTGTCCTTTGTAATATTTAAGTGATTTTCAAAACACATCTATATTTATATTAGACACTGTTTAATTAAAACAAAGTTTATGAGAAACTTAACTTTATTGATCTGTCAGTTAATGCAAATCTGGCAGGCATGCCAAGCCATTCCACATTGTTCTCCCTCCCATCTGCCACGTTCTGTCTGCCAGATTCTAAAATTGAACATTGCTCCCTATCCCAGCTGCCGCTTGCTGCCTGACAGATACTAACATTCCCCACACTGTTCCCTATCCCAACTGTCAATTCCTTTCTGCCAGATTCTAACATTTTACACTGCTCTTCCTCTATCCTGCCACTTCCTGCCTGCCAAACTGCAACATTCCAAGATGTTCCTATCCCAACTGTAATTTCCTGCCTACCAGATACTAACATTCCACACTGCTCCCCAGCACAACTGCCACTTCCTGCCATTGTTACATACTGACAATTCTCTTTTAACCCTTTAAGGAAAAGGGTGATAAGCAATGCGATCCTGGTATTTACGGGAATTAAGAAACACTAATATGTCCTAACAATCGCTCACCTCTATAAGGGAAGAACATCTTAATGCCCTCTTTTAATCAGCTCTATGTGGAGTAGAACCCCACAATTAGTATGCAGACATGGTTCTTTTTTGCAGGACTCTGGGACATCAAACTCCTTCTAGTGAATGATTCATTCCTAAGGAATTGTTCGGAGAAAGAACAAGTAATCCTGAATCAAGGAAACAAAAAAATAATGTCCTCTTTCATGAATATGATATCCAGCAAAATAAAAGACTAATTATGGGGAACTTGTCCATGTAGAACACATTAATAATAGTTGTAGTAAGGGCTTCCAAAAGCTGACTAGAAAGAAGGTATGCCACCCACTGAGCATAATTGTAATCCAAAAGAAGAACCACAAAGGTAAGCCTGATAAGAGGCAAAAAAGGAGACCAGGATTAGTGCAACATGCTTATTAAGCTTGCGTAAAGATGACCGTAAAAATTATGTAAGTGCTAATGATGTAAGTGCCAGACGGATTTTTTGGGATGGGTCAAGTATGTACCTAGAGAAGCAGGATGACTGTCATATTCCCAGGTTCTGAATAATACAAGGTGGCACTTGGTTTTAATAGGCTGAAGAGGTGGCCGCAATTCTGAAGGAGTGACCTAAAAAGTGATAAGTGTTATGACCTATGAGAGAAAGGATGATGCAAATATATTTGGTAAAGGCTGGTAAGTGGTGAGTGTACTCAAAGGAATGAGTGGGCTTTGATACTGTTTATGCTGTAGTAGGGGAGTGAGATGGAGAAGGGCAGTGAAGAGATTACATTTATCATTGACTGCATAGTATGGAATGTGACAGCTAGATCATGTCTTATCTGTTTTTGATTGTGAGATTGTAAAGTAGCCTGATTGGAGGATAATCTGACCCTTCTTGAGGAAGGCAGCAAAGCGGGAAGTGGCTGAGAACTCGCTTGGCCTTAAAAAGCCAAAAAAAAGACCAGGTTTACCATGGCTAAGAGTACCAGATTTGTCTGGTGAAGAAAAGGGTTTAGAGTGAAGGAAATCAGTAATTTGTCTAGAAATATGTCCTGTTATAGGCAGTCGAGTAGGAAGTGGAGGGTGGGGAAGTTTACTAAGGCCTTTGAGAAATAGCTTGAGACAATATATTGATAGGATAGAAGGTTGATGGGGAAAATGCAGAGCTAAAGGGTGTTGGATTCCTGCCAGGTACATTTTACTAGTGTGTTGGAGGCAATTTGAGGCCAGAATGATGCAAAAGCTAGCATCAACAATGAGGAGTAGGGGTGCAGTGACTTAGTGTTGGGTAGGAAAAGGTTAAAGGAGTGCCAGGTGAGGTTGTAGGATTTCTTAGTATTTGGAGCTAAAGTGTTATGCATAATGATGGAGGCTTCTGATAGCAAATAGTTCCAGGCATAATGAGGTCTTGAAAGTCTGGAAGGTGAGATGGATACTGGGTTGCTGTTGGATAAAGGTAGAAAAATACCTGAAACTGGAAATGAGAAAGTGCATCAGCTGCTGAGTTTTGGTGACCTGGAATGAAGGAATGGTGAATTTGTGGCATAATGGTAGCCAAATTAGATTCCATCATTATCTGAGAAGAATGGGATCTACCCTTTGATATGAGGTGGGAAATAGCCTGATTATTGGTGAAGAAAGTAACAGCCTTTCCTATTCACTGGTGGCCTCATAGGGCAGCTGCCTGGGTAAATCTCAAATAATGGGGAAGTAAAAGAAAAGTAGGATAGACCTAGGGCTTGTTGAGGCCATGGTCCTGAGAAGCAATCTGATCCACAAATAGCTGCAAATCCGGCCCCGGATGCCTCATTGGAGAAGACTGAAGGAGAGGGAGGCGATGGGGTAGGAGGGAACATCATATGGCCATGCCAAGAGCAGGAATTGAAACTACATCTGGAGGACAGATTTTGCTTACTTATCCAGGTGGATACTGGAGGATGTGCTATGGGCAGAGGGAAGAAGGGAGAGCAAGTGGGAGATGAACGAACGCATTTGAGGGATGACCTTCATGGCAAAACACAGATGATGAATGAGAGATTGAAGTTTGGTTTTTGACAATGAAGATTTAAGTGAATAAGAATAGAATAGGGATCTAATTTTTTTGGGAAGGAATCTAGTTTCCTACTGGGCAGAATCTAAATTTATTCAGATAAATTCAATGACTTGTTTTGTTAATAGCCTCTGGTATTTCCAGGGAATGGAAAATATCCAGGAGTTTCAGCAGGCTAGATGAGGGTTGGTTGATGGCTCTATTTGCAAACAACCATCTAAGTAGTGCAAAACTGCCAGGTAGCAGCAGTAGTTGTGCAATAGCCAACAAAGAATTTCAGCAAATGAGTTGAAGATCTTGGGGCTACTTTTTGAGTCAAACGTCAACCTGGTTGCAAAATAATATTGGCCTAGTCACTTGATGCCCTGCAAATACCAGAGTGATGGGTAGACTGGGAGAAGCTTGAAGGCATCTGCTATGTCGGTCTTTGAGAGCCAATAATTAGGGAGAGCTTGATGAATGTGCGTAACTGCGTGATCTATGGTTGCATACTGCAGAGAGTATGAGTCAGAAAGAGCTAATGCTTGGCATGAATGTGGAATGAGAAGACAACAGAACAATAGTGAGTCTTTTTCCCTCTGAAAATTTACAAGTGGCGATTCCCAGATACGCCAGATGGGGAATGGGGGGGACAGGGAAGGGGCCCAGAAGTAAACCTTTTTTCGAATTCTTGAGCCAATAAGGATGACACTACTTCTGGTTCGGCCATAGCAGAGGCTAAATTAGGACACTAGAGAGATGTAGAGGGACATGCAAAGATGCCTGTATGAAAACCTTCTGTAAAATCTGCAGTTATAAACTGTGTTAATGAGGGGTCAAGGTGGAAGGAAAGTAAAGACTGAAAGAGTACAATATTAATCCCATCTAGTCATTTATTAACAGAAGATTGCCAGATAGCATTTTATGGCAAGAGTTACAGATCTGCAGAAGCCAGCAACCGCTAAAGACACTCCCTTTTGAGTTAAAATTGTTACATATAGGGGGCACTGATCATATAGTGAATAGGCCTACCTAACGTATCACAGCTGGGAAGGGAGGCCATGCTAGTGGAAGGGGATGCATGTGAAGAAGCTCTGGGAATACAAGGGATATGAGGAACGTGGTCCAGGGGCACAGAGGGGCATATGTTTGGTGAATAATATGCCAAATGGCAATGAAGGCACACCGGAGCCTTCAAGCCACAAAGTGCCAACAGAACAGTTTGTTGTTGTAGCATAGTTAAACTGGGCCTGAGCAGTGGTAGTCATAGAATGTGTTATCACTGTACTTGTAAGACAAATCCACTGTACGGTATAAATAATGGTCCAGCTCTTGATGTCTGTGTGGGAACACTGAAAATAGTATATCCTTTAGCATGCAGATTGCCAAGACAAATTCAGCTAAGGAGAGGTTTTTTTTAGATAGCCTAGGGTCCTTGGTCTTGAGCGTAACCAAGATAACACCATAGTTAACAGTTTTATGCTCCGCTAGAGCTTGTGATGCTATGAGTAACAACAGGTTGATATCCTTTCCCTCGATTATGTCCCTACTTATGTGGGGTGGGAGCATATGGGTAGGAGTGATTTGAGGTGAAAATACATAAGAGGTACCTGTCCGCGGACCCTCTGAGACTGAAGCAGATAGAGGGTTTAGAATGGAGGCATGTTCCACAATCAACACCCTGGCTTGAATATCAGCCACTGCTGAGCCCAACTCTGTCAGCAAATGAGTGATGTGAGTGAGCTGGTTAGCTGCAGGGGACAGAAAGGGGGAGTTGGGCCAGAGTAGGGGAGAAAAATATCAGGTGGAAAAGTTCCACTTTCCTAGCAGTAGCTGGAAATGGAATGTGTTTCCTAGTCAGTTCACCATCAGTTTAGAGAAGAGATGGTCCAATTGTGGAGAGATGGTCTCCTTGGTCTAGGGGTGGACATCCTAGCTAGGCAAGCTTCCAAGCCAGATGGGGCATTCTGGTCAAGATTCTTCACAACGATGCTATGAAGAGAGACAGAAAGCTATCTGCCTATCGATATGCTGAATTTGTGTTAATCAGACATGAGGATAGGATACATGCAGGGTGAATTGTGATAGTCTAAAAAAAAGGGGGAACAAGGGAGGGTGGTGGGTGTAATCCGCAAGTGAGAAGAAAGGGGACTAATGGAGCAGAGTCTTCATTTTCTGAAAGGAGGGAAGACTACAAACAGGTAACCTTCGACCTAGTGAAGAGGTAAGGCCACTAACGGGTAGCCTTCGGCCTCCGTGAAGAGGTAAGGCTACTAACTGGGAGCCTTTGGCCACTGCAATGAGGTAAAGCAACTAACAGGGAGCCTTTGACCTTTGTGACGAGGTAAGGCTACTAAATGGGAGCCTTGGGCCTCTGCAAAGAGGTAAGGCAAATAAATGTGAGTCTTTGGCCTCTGCGAAGAGGTAAGGCAACTGACTTGGAGCCTTCGGCCTCTGCAAAGAGGTATGGCAACTGACGGGGAGTCTTCAGCCTCTATAAAGAGGTAAGGCAACTGATGGGGATCCTTCGATCTCTTCAAAGAGGTAAGGCAACTACCTGGGAGGCTTTGGCTTCTGTGAAGGGGTAAGGTGACTAACGGGGAGCCTACAGTCACTGCTAAGAGGTATGGTGCTAATGGGAGGGCCTTAGGCCTCTGTAAGAGGTAAGGTGACTAGTGGGGAGCCTTTAGTCTCTATGAAGAAGTAAGGCTATGAATGGGGAGCCTTTGGCCTTTGCAGAAGGGAAAGGCCACTGCAGGGAACCCTGCAGGCTCACTGAAGAGGAGAGGCAGACGAGCAACCTCTGGACTCTGTATAGGAGGTATGGTCACTGCTGTGGGGCCTTTAGCGTCTGAAAGGAGGTAAGGATACTAAATTGCTTATGTGCCTTTGGCCTCAGGGAGGAGATGGCAGAGCTGGGGAGCCTATGACAGGAGGCCTCACTATCCCGTGAAATGGCTAGGCATCTGTGAGCCACTGCTGAAGTGAAAGGCTATAGCGGGGAAAGAGGGAAAAAAAATAAAGATACTGATAAACAAAGTGTAATGACACCGTCGGCCTATACAGGGAGGAAATTAAAGGAGGATTGGGGAGAGTTCCTGATACCTCTGGAAGAAGGCAAATGGAAAATACTGAATACATATCTTGAATGGCTTGGAGAAGGATTAGACTTATGGCAAATAAAGGAAAGTTAAGGCATGCTAAATCTTGAATATCGGGGGGGGGGGGGAAGTAGTATTAAGTGGACCTTATATCACGGTGCCTGTGATTACTGCATTTCTATGTCTATTACCGGTAGGGGGCTCCCATTGGCTGTCTGCCTTTAGCCCGCCTCACATTGCCTATTTAGACTGAGTCCGGGCACCCTTTGGTTGCCTTTTCGTGGTGTCTCTGACTGCATCTACTTCCACTATGCTACAGAAGCTTATTGGGCCTTTTGCTGTGTTCCTGCGTTCCTGACTTCATCCTGTTCCTGAGCCTCCTGTCTGCAGTGCTGTTCCGGTTGAGTCTTCAGAGGTTGCTGTTTCCTGCTGCCAGTCTTCGTTGCCGTTCCTGATCCAGTTGATCGTCCTTGCTGGTTCCTGTTCGTCTCCTGGGTCCGGTTCCTGCGTCTGTGGAGACTTTCTTCTTCAACGACATTCTCTGTTGGTTACCAGCATGCGGACGCTGGTTCGCTCCACAAGCCTCACGGCTATACTATACTGTCTGTTGGTTCCCAGCGTGCGGACGCTGGTTCTCTCCACAAGCCTCGCGGCAATACTATACTGTCTGTTGGTTCCCAGCGTGCGGACGCTGGTTCGCTCCATAAGCCTTGCGGCTATACTATACAATCTGTTGGTTCCCAGCGTGCGGACGCTGGTTTGCTCCATAAGCCTTGCGGCTATACTATACAGCCTGTTGTTTCCCAGCGTGCGGACGCTGGTTCACTCCGTAAGCCTTGTGGCTAAACTATACTGTCTGTTGGTTCCCAGCGTGCGGACGCTGGTTCGCTCCACAAGCCTTGCGGCTATACTATACTGTCTGTTGGTTCCCAGCGTGCGGACGCTGGTTCGCTCCTTGGCTTTACGGCTATATACACAGCTCTGTTGGTTCCCAGTGTTCGGGCGCTGGTTAGCTCCCTTGCCTCACGGCATTATACACTGATATCTGTTGGTTTCCAGCATGCGGACGCTGGTTCGCTCCACAGCTTTATAGCTATCACTATAGCTTGTAGGATACCAGCGCACGGGCGTTGGTTCGCTCCATGACCTGTGGGTTAAGCTATATCCTGCTTGATGTTTCCCAACGTGAGGGCGCTGGTTTACTTCCTTGTCTCTTTACGCAGGTAGTCTGATGGTTCACTGTGCGCTGTCCAATCCTAGACAGCTAGTTATTCCTACAGTACACGGGTACTGCAGTGTGCAGACTGCAAAGTGATACCACTGGATCTTGCAGCCTACCGTTTACAACTAGACTGTCATTGCCATCTGACAGCTATTAAGGTCACTGTGGTTGACACCTGCTCTTTTGGGCTGCCTTGCCCGGTATATTGGTAAGGCCGGTAGAACCTTACGTTATTCCATCCTGAGGTTGCCTTACCTGGTATTGGCAAGGCCGGTAGAGCCTACAATATTGGTATTCTTTTGGCTGCCTTGCCCGGTATATTGGTAAGGTCGGTAGAACCTTTTCATTATTCCATCTTGAGGTTGCCTTACCCGGTATTGGCAAGGCCTGTAGAGCTTACTACTTTGGGTTTCCATTAGGCTGCCTTGCCCGGTATATTGGCAAGACCGGTAGAGCCTACTACTTGGGTTTCCGTTAGGCTGCCTTGCCCGGTATATTGGCAGGGCCGGTAGAGCCATTCATTCCTTACTCGCCCAGGCTGTCTTGCCCGGTATATTGGCAAGACCGGTAGAGTCTGTATTGCTATAGTCCTACTATCTGCCATTTCTTTGTATTGTATGTATGTGTTTAAAATCATACGGGATTATCGTAATCTTTTCAATAAAGTTGTGTTTTTACCTAACCTTGAGTCTGAGAGTCTTAACAAACCGTGACACCTTACCTGGAACAAACTGCAGGAATGGTAGCCCTAGTGGCTAGAGATTTGGATAACTGGAGAGATGATATGATAAGAAGTAGTAAGAAATTAGCAGATTGAGGAGGAGGAGGAAGGGGTGAGAGAGAAAAATTAATTTACCAACTTTGCTGTCTGATTGGATAATATAGTAGGAATGGAGAACATGATAAGCTGAGAGCTATGTGGCATGATTCAGGAGGCTAGAAGCCCCTGCAAAAAGGATTAATAAACATGAAATGCACCCTGCGCTAGAGACTTATAACCCTGGATGCCTCGTACAATAGTTTAATACAAGACTTAATAAACGTATGCGGGGTATATAACCATATTTGACGTACCTTAAATGTGCTATGGAATGGCAGACAGGTAAGTTGCCTGCGACCTGGCTAAACACAAGGTGTAGGCTTGTTCAATTAAAAGCTGAGCCCTAGAGATAACGGGAGGGAAGAAGACTGACAGAGGTGCAGGTGACTGAAAGGGGGGGGGGGGAAGAGATACAACGTGGCAGCACTGGTGAAGACTGAGGAGGAAAATGCTATGAAGATGTGGCACACCAAAGTAAACCCAGGAGTCTACAGTATAATATTTATACAGGGTGCCATCAAATCCAAAAATATACTACATACACAAAAAGAACACAAAGTAGAATACTTACAGCTCCTCAAATAATAAATAACATTAGTAACATTATCTGATCATATAGAAAGTAAATACATTTTATTGCACATATATCAATACATGTTCACTAGTGCAGACACACCACCCCCAACCGCACATACATAGTCCCCCTCCCTCCATAGCTTTCCCAAACATAAAAGAACAACGTTGTATTTAAAAACAACCCTAATCCCCCCTACTAGATGCCGGCATCTATGTCCATGACAATCAAGTGCAGGTAGTCTAAAGCATAGATAAGATGACTATTATATAGTAGGACGTCAAATCTTTTCTATAGATTCCACTTGTTGCGGAGAGATAACTTCCTCAGTATGACATAAGAGGTAAATGTGTCCTGTATAGACACTTGCTGCATCCAAACTTGGGTTAACTCCACATGACGTCATTGATATTGTAACTTGAGACACAGCACTAATTCCTCAATGTATCACTACTCCTGACTATCAACAGTTCATCTGCCCAATATATGTATCATAGCCACAGTTCAATCACACTGGGATCAAAGGGGTAACTTAAGTATATAATTTGTACGAAAACAGAATGGTCTCACAGTATCCAGGTAACGCCCCACTTTATGAATTCAAAGATCCTCCATATGTGTGATATTGGTGCGCTCCATTCATCATGCTCTTCTCGTGGCTGCTTGATACAGGGTTGCAGGCAATCCCCTTTTTCAATATATCCCATTGCAGTAGTAATGCATCTCTTCTACACGTATGTTTCAGTATACTTAAGCTTTTTCTCATGGTGGTGATAGTGTCTCATCCCAGTTCAGATAAAATTAACCAGTTCACATGATGATTTACATCAGTCTCCTCTAATCCGCTGTACAGGTAGCCGGTAGGATCAAATCATCTATGCGTTTTGTCCCTAATAGCGGGACTTTTTCAAGGGATATGTACTTAGCAGGGGACAAGGTAACAATTAGGCTTAAGCTGGAGACATGACGACTTACCCAGCGCTGAGTACTTGTCAGCTGTTGCTCTGTGATCGGAGCACTCCTCTCTGACTTCAAGGTTCGGTCGACTTCCGCATTACATGCGTGTGACGTTATTCATAAATGCCTATATCTAGGCACGCCATGAGAGCCTCTGTCTTACCTAGCTGTTTGAGCCTTGTTCTTGCCTACTAGTCCTCATTCCTGACTTCTCGGCTAAATGCCGATTTTGCTCTGTTGTGTTCCTATGTATGACATTGGCCAATACCGGTCTACTTTTCTGCCTGCTGATTACTCCATATTGCCTGTCTGTGTATGACCATTTGCCAGTACTTGATTACTCTTCTGCCTTCTGATTACACCACATTGCTTGCCTGTCTATGACCTGTGCCTATACCAGACCACCTCTTCTGGAGACCCTTCTAGCCGAGTTCCAGCCACCTGGACGGGTCAGTTGTCTATTTACTATCCAGTAGTCTGTTCAGTACTTGCTTAGTAGAGTTATGAATTGTGGTCTATGTAACCTATCTACGTTCTCTATTCAGTGCACCCTAGCCAACACTATCCCCTGCAGGAGAGAAAGTGCTGCCTGTGTCAATTGGGGAATTTCTGTCTGGATTGTTCTGGTTCATCCAGGGCTCACTTCTATCTTTTCTGGGGTTTGCCATCTGGTCTTGTGTGCAGCACCTTTACCTCAGCCCATATCCTCAGCAAGTTCCACTTGCACACAACCTATGCACTCCTAGCTCCATACCCCAGACATGTTCCTGGACACTCCCTCTCTTGCAGGCGTCTCTTGTCCTCCCGTCTCGTACGTGTGACAGTACTGAAGACGGAGTGAAGGTGCTTGCAAATGGGAATTAATTAATGCAGAATGCTGGGAAACATCAGTGAAGATGATGCACGTAACAAGAGCTCTAAGTGACGTAGAGCCCATTGGGAGAAGCTGCTACCCAGTATTTGAGGGCTTTCAGCCCCTCTCACAAATACAGGCCTAGCCTTAAATTTATTAGGCTTTTTTTCCACAAATTATGTCTTTATGGACCATAGGGTGTTCAACACATTGCTCCACGATGCATTGCACACTTCGTGATTCTTAAAAGAGGAGTAAACTTTTTTTAATGAAAAAAAGTACATATTTAATAAGGAGTCAAGAAGGCGCCTTCAATATGTTGCCATTCAGAATGTTACCAAGGGTGGAATGCAAGAAACGTATGCAATTGCTATTTACAGTGCACTTCTGATGGCAAAATGATTAGTACTGAATTGCACATGTTTCTTCAGAATTAGCGAACGTTAGAGCCTCTTTTGAGTGGGAGTGCCTAAAATGTATGCAGGTTTGTGAAAGGATTAGTGATTTCATCAAATTCAGCAAAGCAATTAGAACACATTTTCAGATATCTGTGCTAACTTTGCCATTAATTTAGGAGCATGTGCTATTCAGCATCAAGGTGTTCGTATGTTTCTTACATTAAAATGCAGCCAATTGCAAATAGCGCATACATTTATGGTTTTTAAAAACAGTGAATGTTTCAGTTTCTTGTACTCCTCCCTAAGTGAGTATCTGTTATGTTATGTGAGTGTAGGTTAGGTTCGAGTATCTGTTTAATTAGGTTAGGGTCAGTGCCTGGTTTTAGGGGTGTATCTGTATCGTTTAGGTTAGATTGTTAGGTTAGCTTAGGGTCTGTCTCTGTTAGGTTTGAGGGCGATTTAGATTAGTTGTTAGGTTAGGGTAGTTAGTTTAGGGTCAGGTAACAGTCAGACTTGAGGGCTTGTTTGGGGTGATAGTCTAAAGGCAACATCTTAAATGGACCCTTTTCACACCAGAAACATTTTTAATTTGCTGTTTTGACACATGCTATTACCTGCTCAACATTTCAATACTAAGTCCGGGCCATGGGGAAGGGTTTCTTTAAAAAAACGGACTGCTGGTGTGTCCTGACTAAGGACTAATGTTGAAAACCACTGATCTAGGACTACCTCTTCAAGCCTTTGGAATTCACAACAATTTAAGGTTTGTCTAGGCCCTTCTCTATCCAGCTTAAAAACTACAGCCATTCCTGTTCAGCTAGAACCACCTTTTGGAGCCTTTGGAACTCTACACTATTTATAATTTATTTAGCACATATTTCTCAAAATCTAGAATCAGAACTATGTCTTGTTTATGTAGAACCACTACCTTCAATCTTCACAACTACATCTATTTCCTATTCCTCTAGAACCATCTTGCTCAAACATCGGAATGGAGATGCACTAAGGTTTGATAAAGGTCCAGTTTCAAGATATGGTGGCGAACTGGACCCAAATCCATCTTGTGGTGTGAACGAAGGTGTTTTTCATGCCTATGATTACACCTCAAATATGCATACATTATCATGCTTTCTCAATGCCTTTGCCAAGTTTTTGATGTTGCAGTGTCTCCTTTGTCAGTGGATAATTTCCATATTGAAATTTAGCTTAATGAACCATTTTTGTATTCCTGAGGGTATGCTTATATGTTAATGTGGTTATTTGCACTAAGCTCCAATAGATGGTGCTCTTGTCAGAGCTCACAAAAACTAATTAATCTTGCTGAAGACGGTGAATTTAGGATTTTCCCATAGCTTTCTATGCAGCCGTAAAGGAAATCAGACAAATCACAGACAGCAACATATTACATGCACAGTCCCATGCCCACATAAGCAAACATAGGACTGCCAGTCTAACAGCAAAAAGTTCAAGAGGAATGTACCCAGTGTAAGTGATGGTGACAGGGGGGAACCTGTCTAGAGCTTTATTTTAATAACTCATTATTATTTGACATATATACTGCTGAAGCTCTGTCCCTGAAACCAGAAATTCGGCAGATAAAAGACCAAGTATGTGTATGTATGTGCGGGATGGCAGGTCCAAAGCATTAGGGATCAGGTTTTGGGCTGGCATTCATATTTTAATAAAAAGATACACTGAAATAGGCCTTACAAAAATAGTATAATATATTTTAAGAACTGTACTTTAAAATAAAACATTTAAAATTTCTAGTTGCAACTCACTTGAATACCTCTCTAGAATTCAGAGGGTTAAAGGGTTAAAATTTAGCTGAGTGTCACTGTGGGAAACAATAAAGTATTTTTGCAGCATCTACAAAAACAAGCACTGAAGTACTAAAAAAGATCACAGAAGTGCTCCAGGCCGACAGGATTGCTCCCAATACAAAATAATCTCAAGCATGTAATATCTTGTGAAGTTTAACAGTGTATCATAATGCAGACTAGGTGGGCTAAGCAGTTCTTGTCTGCCATCAATTTCTGTGTGACTGTGCTTCATAAAATATAGAAAGCATTATGGGTTTCTGTGCCACAGTGTTTAAGTCTCATTGTTCAAACGATAGGAGCAAAAAACCCAAGAGAAATGGATCCAAGAAGATCCTGACAATGCAAAGATGGTGGATGTGACATTTCGGTGTCATTGCTAGACATGCCTTGATATATCATTGCAAGATTCCTCCAGGAGATGAACATAGTGACCTCAATCACTGAAACGTCTCAAGGAATTATATTCACTCTTTCAGACCATTGGTTACCAATCTAATAAGATATACGAGACAGGTAAGAAAAAGGAATAGCTGGCCAAAAAAATTAGGGGGCATTCACTGAAGGACAATTATCAGGTTTTACTAAGTCTTCGCCCATGGAGCTTTGCGCAGCCCCTAAAAGGCTCCAATCAGGTGTTCTAAGTGTCAGAAAACTGACCCCCTTGGTTTGAAGCAGAATATAACCAGGAAGTTACAGACACAAATTTTGAAGATAGCTCACAGCCTCCATACACCCTTAACTCTTGAATGCCAGAGAGGTATCTAAAGCATTACAATGCGTTGTTTACTCTCTGGCACTAAAAGGGTTAAGACTCATATGCGTCAAAGTGTCTCTAAGTCTTACAAGTGGTAAAACATTTCTTTGTGAATGTTATTTCCTACTTGTTAAAGGTCATAGAGCTGAAGGTATGAAAATAGAGACCAGACTGACGGTTTCAGGATGTTTTTTCAAAAACTGAATTAGCAAATTATCATTACTTAGAGAAAATCTTACAATATTTTGGGATTTTTTTTTTTTGTGCAAACATATGATTAGTTGCACACAAGGCTGTCACCGATGTAAGTATCTAACATCACCAGTTTAACTACTGGTATGTAGCGATTAGTTATTATTTGCCCTTGCCAATGGTTGTACATTTGGACATGTCACAATCGATAATAAGAATCTTTTAACCCCTTAACGACCGGTGACGTGCCAGGACCATCACCGGTAAACTTGCCTGGTCCTGACACGTTATATATTTTGTTCTTACAGCGCTCCTACAGGAAGGAGCGCTGTAAGCACTAGCAGTGTCTGACATTGACTGCTCCAAGACAGGAGCGGTCGCTCTCAGACCCGTGTTTGGCACGCTGGTACACATCATCAGTCAACAGTGCCGGCAAGCCGACCAAGATCAAAGAGGTCCTTAAGAGAAGATCACTTCCCGCACCACTCACCGTTAAGGAACAAATTAGACAACTTTTTGAAAATATATATACACTGTAGGGTTTATCCTGCTGTGTAAAACAAGGAACTTTCACTGCCGAGAGAAGATTTATTAAAGGGATAGTATTGCCATTTTTTAACGAACATTAATCTTGTAGGTATTAAAAAATAAAAGTAAATGCCCCCAGCCCCATCTCTCCAACCTTTATGGTTGGAGAGATATTCGGGACCAAAGTTCCCCCTCCCTCCCCTTTCCCTGATGTCAGTGCTCTAGCTGACTGCAGGGGAGTCCGGTCCCTGGACAAGAGGAGGCTCTTCAGCAAAACCAAGATCACGTTATTGAAAAAAAATCCTTCACTGGAACAGTCTACAAAGTGTGCTTGCAATCGAAGCACAAGTAGAAGGCTGTTCCAGTGAAGGATTTCTTTTTCAATAACGCGATCTCGGCTCTACTGAAGAGCCTCTGACGGTCCCGGGACCGGATTCCCCTGCAGTCAGCTAGAGTGCTGACGTCAAGGAAAGGGGAGGGAGGGGGGAACTTTGGCCCCGAACATCTCTCAAACCATAAAGGGGCATTTAGTTTTATTTTTTAATGCCTACAAGATTAATGTTTGTTAAAAAAACGGCAATACCTTCTCTATAAAAATGTATTGCAATGGAAACTTGCATTTTAAGGTGCAGTACCTCAAGTGGCCTGACATTTTAATGTGGCTCTGTTGCTACAGCACTCTATGGTCTATGACCATAGCTGTCCATATCCAGCTGTAGCAACAGCACCACCACCATAGCAGTTCAAGTCATGGAGGTACTGTGCCCAAAAAAATGCAAGTTAGAGCTGCAATAACTTTTGAATAAAACATCTCTTTGCAGTGGGAGTACCTTTGGTTTATCCAGCTGGTTAAACCCATTATTAAAGGGATAGTAATGTTTCATAATAAAAGCAGCTCTAATTAATCATCATAGTATTTGGACTTTGGAGAGTGTTATTTCAATTCTGTAAGAGTTGTAGTTCAAGAGTAATTCAATGACAAAGTATCCCCCTCCCGCCCCTTTTACTGATGTAACACTGCTCAGCCAGATCAGAAGGGAGGTGCCCAGATAAACTGCTGAGAGGGACAATCGTCAATTTAGATAAGGGAAAAACCTGAAAAACTTGTCAAGGGGGGCAGGGTTTTTATCGTTCTCATAGGAAGAAGATTGTCCCCTGCTGTTATCTGTCTGGTCTTACAACCAGATTCCACATCTGAGAAGAGATGGCTTACACTAGGTAAAAGGGGCAGGAGGGGAAACTTTGCTTGCGAATATCTCTCAAACCATAAAGGTTTGAGAGATAAGACTTATATTGTTCTTCATGTTTTTTTAAAGTCTACAAAATAAAATAAAACGAAGTATTACTATCCCTTTAAGTGTTTGTAGCCATTCAACCCATTGGGTGCTAGAGAAATGAGTGTACTCTGAGTCTCTGAATCAAAAAGACCAAGGCTTTGCAAGATTCATGTACTGGCCACCAAACAGTGGCTCAAAAGTGTTCATTTAACACTGCCTGTATCTATATCTGTAGATAATCAATACCCATTAGCAATCAGTCATGGCTTTTGAACAGATTTTACTGTATTAAGGGATTTAGTCCAATGTAAATCAAGAGCCTTATGCAGAAATGTTTCACACTGCAGGGGAGACCTCTCTAGCATTCAAGCGATTAAAATCCCAACTGTCCAGAAAACTCACCGGAAAGAGAGATGCAGGGAGCTCACTGTGAGGGACATATGTGCAAAACAAAACATAGGTGAAGATGGAAAGAAGCTAACAAAAGTACAGACATTTAAATCTCTCATATTGGGCACTGCAGTATACATAAACTCAAAATAAAGGTTTACTATCCTTTTACTTGAAACATTATTACAATTCAATTTGGGTTTTTTTTTTGTTGTTTTTTTTAATTAAACTGTAATTTTCTCTTCTCCTTACTAGGTGGTGCTTTCCCTACCATTATTATGGGGAGCCATAGGCAGTCATAGAGTGCATTATGTCTACCCTTTGGACTCTAGTTGGTGCTGCTGATTTAAAAATAAAGTTTGAGCTATTATAGCTTTTGAATGAACAATTTTCCAGCAGTGGGATTATCCTTGCTTTGATTAGTGGGAAAATGCTTACAACATATTTTATGCACAATAAAAGTGTACTGTTCCTTTAAGTTGGACTTTTAACTCCTTGTATGCTTGCGAGGTCTTAAACACATTGTGAATAGGGCTGGGTTTCCCTTTTGGCAGAGTAGGCAACAGTTTAGAGCTCCAAATTTTGAGTTCTTATGCTGACCACACCCACATTCTGAGTTGTCGGTGTGGCTAGAGCAATCTCTTTTACAGGCTATTATTTAACCTCTTAGATGCTAGGGAGATCACCACACACTGCGGAGCAATGGACTGGAGATCTCTCCGGCAACCAAAGAGTAAAGCTTTTTTCATGCTTGCTGTTTATAGGGCATGAGTATTTTCTGTGCCAGGAATAGTGGATGGTACTGGTGGGGAGCATTTGAGTAGGGGTGTGGCCAGGGGTGGAGCCAAGTGTGCTTACAGTGTCTTGCCTAGGGCTCTGATTGTGAAGCAATGCGTTGGAGACCTCTCTAGCATTGAAGGGGTTAACTCAATTAGAAATGTTGTTTGTCCACTTTTGTGTTGATGGTTTGCCCTAAATGACTTGATTTCTTTTTAATCCTTTAAGTGCTAGAGGGATACCCCTCTGGCATTCAATGGCTTAACCCTCTGAGTGCCAGAAGGGTACGCAAGGCATTGCAAAGCAATGTGTTGCGTACCTTAATACATCAGCATCTGTGTCTGGAATTGTGCAGATATTCCTATCTGGATTTGTAGCTCCAGAAAGGAGAGAGACTGAGATTATGTTAACACGTCTCACCTTAGAAAGATCCCTGGTCCCCTGCCTATTAAAATCGAACACTTAAATTGCCTGGACTGCTTCTTCAACCAATTATCTTTTTATGGTGCCTGAATACAGGTCTAATGGCAACTTATTGTCAGCTACAGTTCTAAAGGGACCTGGAAGTCATTATTTCAGCTTACATAAAAGTAGGCAAGCAACATAGAAATGCAGAAAAGAAAGCAAGGAGGATACCTGGTTGAACCAAAAGAAGCCTCTGAAAGAAAGTTACTTGTACCATACTATAGATTATTGTTCATTACCGAACAGTGGGTCTCTGGGAGAACATCAGGAAGTCACAAATTGTACAAATAATTACTTGCTCTGTGTTACAAAAGTTTATCATCTTGCTACATGTAACTTAGAGATGGAAGATATAACAGGAACTCATAAAATATTAACCACTTGGACAACAGACAGGCCTCCAATTCAAAGTGCTAACATATTCTCTCTATGCCGGATGTAGGAGAGAACCTTTTTTCAGGTAAAGAGATTAAGAAATCTGCTCTCAAGCTACAGAGTGGCGTGTATAAAAGAGCAGAGCCCCCATAGACAAAACTGTGATAACATCTGCAGCATTATAAGGGAAGAAAGTAAAATACATCTGTATTGTTATTGTCTTCACATATCTTAAAGGGCAATTGTCATCAGATAGGTGCCTGTTGGCAGATCTGCTTCCCTACTAGCAGACCTCCCATTTAAGATGTGGCTGTATTGTGAGCCCCAATGCACCAACAGGGGAGCAGATTGGGGGGATGAATGTTCTGCCAAATATCACAGGGGAAACTTGTAGGAAAAAGGGGGTGAAAAAGAAGACCAGCTGAAAATATCAGAATCTAACTGTATGTTAAGATTTGTGAGTCTGTCAAATGTTGTAAATATTAAGAAAAAGTTATTTTCCCCCAATTATTAGATCCTGCCCCTTTAACTGATTAGGCAACTGCCTAGTGCTAAAAAATTTTTTTGGGTGTGGTCAGAGCATTATCAGTGTCCTTGCACCAGTCATATAACCCTTCACAGGCAATACACTGAAAATCTCTCTAGCAAGTACGAAATCTTCCAAACCCCATGGGATGGGCATTCAGATTTCCTAAACACTAAGGACGATATGTATAAATACAAAACTGGGGTAATTTGGAGGCAAACTACAAAACAGAGGGAATAAAAATCCCCATTTATTTAAATTGGGTTTTTTAAAGGGACAGTAATGTCCCATAAAAAATTATGCTGGTTTTGTAGAGGTTTAAAAAATAAGTTATTTGGCACAATTCCTATCTCTCAAACCTGTACGGTTTGAGAGATACTCGGATGTAAAGTTCCTCCCTTCCTCCCCTTGTCCTGACATCAGCATCTAACTGACAGCAGGAGATCCCAGTCTGGGGACCAGCCGGCGGCTCTGCAGCAGAGCCGAAATAGTGTTATTTATCAGGAGAATGGAAACTTTACAGATGAATATCTCTCAAACCATAGCAGTTTGAGAGATAGGATTTGTGCCAAATAACTTATTTTTTAAACCTCTACAAAACAAGCACAGTTTTTTTTATGGAACATTACTGTCCCTTTAACCCCATGAATCCCAAAGAGGTCTTCGATACTCTGAGAAGCAAAACAATGGAGACCTCTCTCGCATTAATTGGATTAAATGAACCGTTCTAATTAATGGGTATTTTTATTTGTCCCATATGTATTTGGTTTGTTCCATTTTACTTTGTGCATATAGCCACTGAGGTATAATAAACTAGGCAGAGGTGTGACAGCACCTCAAAGAATGGTCAGACTGAATGACCTAAGATCTGCCTACATCACTGTAAATTGCACATAATGAACAGTGTACAAAGGGGCTAATGCACAAAGAAAACTGGAACAATTCTGGAGCAAAACAATTGTACCATGGGGCAGAATAAAAATCCCCCAAACTGCTATTGGTTTAAATGGTGAATTTAACCACTTGAATGATTCTTAATTCTTTGAAGACCTCAGTAGCATGGTTGTTTCCCCCTAAGGCTTCGCAATGTGTTGGATACCTCTCTAGAATTCAAAGGGGCTAAAAATATCCCTTTAAATTAGTGGGGCTTTTTAATTGCCCCAATGCATCAGCCATAGGGATTCCTGCTCTTAGGGGAACGAAGAGCTAGTCTGAGCTCTGCTTCAAAGATACCCACTAATTCAAGCTTTATATGTTCTCAATAACTGACCCATTAATTGAGGGATATGTTTCCCCCCCTGCTGTTCAGTACTTGAATCTACTCACACAGCATTGCGATTAATTCGACGTGTCACTTATGCAAGAGATTTTCATTTATTCTTCAGTCCAGGCTCCTTGCTGCACACACGCTTTTCTAAGCTGCCAGACATCAAATTTGAAGGGGATAAAGGAGTGGTTAGAGAACAGAATGGAGGAAAGAAAAGAAAGGGACACAGGTAAAATATGCCAGAAAAAACAGGCTAGCGAGAAGGGTCCGACCTAGGACGATCAAGGAGAGGGAGGAGAGATTGGAGACATATATGGGGACATGGTAATTTTAACCCTTTGAGTGCCGGGCAGAACACACCGCATTGCAAAGGTCTGGCCCTCAATGGGCTAACAAGGGTCCCTGCATAATTGTGAATGGAGGCATCAAATCTACATAGACTTTTAAGATTCATGTAAAGGAACACTAATACCTTAAAGTTAAAGAGGATCTATCACATATAGATATCTAATGCTCATTAGATAGAGCATTTAGCAAAAAAGTTTAATATGTTAGTCATTTTTGAAAAAAACCCGTTATCTACGCAAAAATTCAAGTTTTAAAAGGTGCCCAGCAGCCTACTTCCGCTTGCCACACAGAGGCTGCTCCTGTCTCACTACCCAGCATCCTCCGATGACGGAGGATGTGTCTCTAAGCTGGAGCGATCTCATTGGCTAGATATCGATCTCTGCCAATGAGATCGCCCCAGCTTAGAGAAAGAAAGCCTCCATCATCGGAGGATACTGGGTAGTGGAGCGGGAGCAGAGGCAGTGCTGCAAGCAGGAAGTAGGCTTCTGGGCACGTTTTAAACTTGAATTTTTGCGCAGATAACGGGGTTTTTTCAAAAATGACTAACATATTAAACTTTTTCGCTAAATGCTCTATCTAATGAGCATTAGTTATCTATATGTGATAGATCCACTTTAAATATCACGCACACACTTCTGCGAGCAAATTGTTAGATCTTTAAATACAATACAAAATCTGCTTTTTAACGCATGTGTAGACTGTCATATTCAGAGGGCTTTTATTTAAAAGGTACCTGGTCACTGTCAAAAGGTATGACCTGGCAGAAATCAGCTCTGAATCCAACCCTGTCTATAAACAGTTAATCCCTTGAGTTAAGAAATGCCTTGAGAAACAAAGTGATTAATACAGTCAATCCAGAAGCTTATGAAAGGTAACTTGCGCCGAAATGACAACCATTATTGGAATTTGATGTATCACCCCCATTGTTTTCCATTCACAGAGAAGTCTTGAAATAATTAATCAAATCTTTTGGATTTGAATGTGAATTTCTGATGGGCATATCATTTTATTCCATTCATATGGATGTCTCTGGATGCTGTTACGTGAGGTCTATAGCATTTGCCATGACAGTACAAGTGAAGAAATATTTGACTGACTCCAGGGTCCAATTTCTCTCTGAAACGGCCATAGGAAAAGACATCCTAGGTGCTCTTAGCCCCACCCATGGCCACACACACACATACCACAATCCTCCCATGATCCCACCCCCATCCTATTCACTGTTGGGTTGCACTGAAAATGTCTATAACACAGAAGAACAATGAAAGCTTTAAACTCACTGGATGCTAATGATGAATCCAATGAATTGCTCCATAATGTGTTGTGTATACTGTGTGACAGTATACTAGCAGACATCTCTGCCAAAGAGGCTACCATTCTATGTTAGAAGTTATGGGCATGGTTAATATTATAATACATGCTGGACCCCTGTTTGCATTGTGGGCCTACAACCTTACCCTGAAGAGGTTAAACTGTTGGACATCTGCAAAACCACCCAAATGGTAGATGGGTCACCCCCTCTGGGCCAAGAGTTGATTAAGGTTCACACTTGACTAATCTCATCACCTCTGATGTCTTCTGTGTGATGGGATTAGTCTGGGGTCCTGATTGCCGTTTCTAGTGTTCTGTTTTGATTTTATCAATCCCACTGTATTGCCCCATTGTCTTGTGTTTACATACTGTTGGTCTATTGTCTACCCTAGCCCAAGCCCTTTGTGTATTAATGTACTCATGTTTGCCCTATGGTGTATACCTGAGGCATCTGTTGTTGGCTCTTTGTGTTGTGATTACATTATCCCTGTGAATACCCATTGTGTACTGTCTCCACCATTTGCAGTTTCCTTTTGTATTTATTGAATTATATTATGTTGCCAATTGTTGCCATGTTGGGAAATTCCCCAAATACTGTATAAAAACCCCTGTGTTGTTCAATAAAGAGAGTTAGTCGTTGGAACTAAGAAGGTTTCCTGTGTCCTTATTCCTGGGTGGTATAAAGTGTCTCTTAGGATGCCCATCCAAGCCAGCTAAGAGCTCTCTGTTTCCGCTGGTGTTTTCAGCAGTTGCAGTGGATGTTTCCAGATTGGGTTCCAGTGTTACAGACTTCCAGCCAGTTATCCTGTTTCACCGGGCAGGCTACCAGCTTGTAGCCGCATCCAGGAGGGAGCGACCCAGAACGATGGCTAAGGACAACCAGGCGTCCTTAGATTCCGTTATACTAGGAAATAAATTGGCCACACATACTGGGTACAGAATGTTCAACTGGCCACACCCATAATTCTAAATGTGGTTTTGACTAGCACAGCTTAGGCACCCCCTCAAATTTTGGAGCTTGGGGCCTTTGTCTACTCTACGTAATTGTAAAATGGGTCCTGGCTGAGACTGATGTACTATGAGGAATAGGAACAATACTGGAACCATTTGGAAACTGGTCTAATTGTTAGGGCTTGCAAGATAGTGCAGACCCTCTGGACCACCTGGGATGTGTGGCCCTGTCACAGTTGCACCTTCTGCACACCCCTTGTACTTTCATTCCAGGTGTCCCTAAGAAGGACTGTCTTGTTGCCCTTAGTTCTGCCCTTGGCCACACTGACTACTCATATAACCTCACGCCCATACACTGTTTACTGGCACAGAAAATATCTTTGACTTATAATTAGCAATAACACAAAAGCTTTAACCACTCGGTTGCTAGAGAGATCACCAACGCATTGTTTCACAACGTAATGGAGATCTTTCTAGCATCCAGAGAATCCTATAATATAAAAGGCCAGAATGTTTGTCCGATGCAGTCATTCGCAATAGAGACTGCCCGCACAGAATGTTGCTGTATGGGCAGTCTCTACTGCGCATGACTGCATCATGCACTGGCAGCGTCAGTACGCAGAGCAGGACCGGACTCTTTACCTCACCGGACCTTGGCCCGTGTACACTGGCTTTTACACTAGTTAAACAATAACTTGTAAAGAGTTATAGAGTTTGTGCAGGGACATTGAGATTGCTCTGGCCACGTCCACAATTTAGAATGTGGCTCTAGACCGTTGCCTACTCTGCTTATTGGGAAATCCAGCCCTGTGCACGGAGGCTGGTGTATTAACCCTTTGAATGCCAGAGGGGTACGGAATGCATTGCAAAGCAATGCATTCCATACCCCTCTGGCACTCAAAGGGTCAAGAAGAACCAGAGCAAACTCTGGGGTAAATCAAGTCCATCAAGAAGCACAAATCAAAATTCACATTGATTCAGGTGGGATCTTTTAACACCTTGAAACTTAGACAGGTTCTCATACCATTGCAAAGCAATGTGTTGGAGACCAGTCCAGCATATAAATTTTTACCAGGGCCCATTTAAATCAGCGCCCCCTAATTTTTTTTTCTTTATTGTTTTTTTACGGCTTCTCAATTAACAAAAAAAAAAAAAAAAAAATCTTGTTTGCCTTAAAGTGGAACTGTCACGTTCCAACTTCCCACCCCCAAAACTGAATTATGCCCACAGAAATAGCTAAAATACACCATGGAATGTAATAATCCCCCCCCCCCCCATTTTTGTTAAAAAAAAAAAAAAAAAAAAAAAAAGACCTTATTCCTCGTGGAGAGAAAGAGCTCTGCCATCTTGATTATGTTTACAATGATTGGCAGCACGCTTCCTCTTCCCTCTTCCTCCCATGCGAGATTAGAGTCTGTGGAGCGGAAGGAGAGGGATCTACTGCTCAGATGTCATTGTGGGGAAGAACTTAAAGCACCGAATAATATTTTGTGATTTATTGTATGACAAATCTTTCTGCATTAACTCTTTCAGCGTCAGAGGGATATGCAACACATTGCAAAGCACCTCTCTTGCACTCAAAGGGTTAAAAAGGATGGGGGTTCAATCTCTGCTCTACTGTGCCCGGTCTGTTCCCTGGAGGAGAGTTTGGTTTTATTTCCTAGAGGGATCCGGGTGATGTTGCTGGGAGGTGGGTGACCGCTGCCTTTATGTCCGATGCAGGTGAAAAGCTGGGAGGAAGGTGGAAGGGGATTTGAAGTGTACTGATGTGTTGGGGGAGTCTTGAGACCCCCAAGCGTTTTTTTTTTTTTTATTAACTTTTCCTCCATCCATGGAGTGCATAGTCTCATTCTACACCCCCAGACAGTTTATTTTAATATGTGGTTATAGGGGCACTATAATATTTCTTATTTCCCTTCACTCCAGTCTTGGGAATAAGGGCTAGAAGAAGGATTTGGCCACCCCACTCTTATGGAGAGTGGTGCCCCTGATACATTGGGCAACAGGTTCCCAAACCTCTCACTTGATTTTCTTTTGGCCTTAACAGCACATTAGGCAGGTGCTGGATGATGGAAGCACTCCCTTTTTATATCAAATACATGCAGAGGTGCACAATCCTAAATTTGGTATTGGTAAGAAAGCAGTCAGGCAGCACCAGTGAGACTTGTTCAACAGCAAATAAAGCAATTTTATTCAGTCAATGTTACGGTTTTCACATGGACTTGAAAAGGTCAGCTACTGGTGCCTGCTGCTACTGCTGCCAGCGTGCCTACTGATACTCAGGAGGAGGAGATGATGGCAAATATTCAGCAGGGGACCCTAAGTCACAAATGTCATCCCCAAGCAGTCCCACTACTACTACCACTCAGCAGCTAGAGAGTGGATGACGATGGTGAAGATAGTGTCAGAAAATAGTACTGTACACCAAACACATTCTCACTTTTGTACCCTATGAAGTATCTATGTGTTTTTTTCTTTACTGTTGAGTGATTTAACAGTGTTACTGCTCCAGCTCCATAATTTTTCTTGTCAAAATTATTAACATAGTAAGAAGACCTGACGGTCTTTAGGAATGGATTCCACTCAGTACTAAACACCCCAGAAGACGATCAAAGACAAGATGGGTGGCTGAAATTACCAAATTTCTCTGGGTTATGAGGCAAGGGTTGAACTTGATGGACTTGTGTCTTTTTTCAACCTAATTTACTATGTTGCTATGTTAAATTTGTCGGTACACAGTGGCAACAAAATGCACAGGACCCAAATTGTTGGAGGCTTGCTGAAGAGGCCTTCATCCTGCAGTGGATCAACAATGACTGTTTCTGATGCTATCTATCTATATTATTTATATATATTTGTTTAATTCAAGGAGTAGTTTTAACCTCTGGATGTGAAGCAATGCATTTGAGATGTCTCTAAGGGGTTAATGGGATCCAATCACCTAAATGCAACTTTTGAGATTTTGAAGGAGTTTTCAAAATCACCAATATGTTGAATTTTTTATTCAAGAATCTAGTTTTTGAGTTATTTAAATGTATACATTATGCTAATTAAGACAGGCTGTGCAGGCTCCTTCTGCCCTACTTTACCTCTCCCACTCAATGCCCACCTCCCCTAGCAGTGAAGCGGTTCAGTGTCAGTGAGAGGGGGAAGTAATGTAAGGCTATTACATGAAGTATTTGTATGGCACATGCCTTAATTAACATTATATTTACATCTAAGTAACTTGTGACTAGATTTCTAAATATAAAATGGGTAACGCAACACAGAGATAATTTTCTAAGGTCTTTCAAAATCACTGAAAATCATTTAAATTGATAGGTTCCCTTCAAGAATGCATTAGCAGTGCTCCTTTACACAACAGGTTAATGCTTTACGGGCATCCTCTTTTTCGCCCTTCTTTCTGCTTCTGCTCCTTCTCAATTAATTCCCCCCTTCTGTTTTATTTTATGCTTTCCTCCCATCAACCGCAATGTTTACTGCACTGATATATTGGAGCCTTCATCCAATCAAGTTTTTATACAGGGCAGAAGTCCCTCTGGAATCTTTGTTATTCCATTGAGCCTACTTACGAAGAAGAAAGGTTTTTCTGATTCTGATAGGATGACTCCAGTAAATAGCATAGGAATTGGAGAAGCTTTTCTTGCCTAGAGAGTTTTCTTACTTCGGGTTAAATCTGTGTCAATATGAATTACAGTTCCCACCACATCACTTTAATCTCTTTAATACCAGCCACTTATAGAAGAACCATAATACAGGGAACTGCGTAGGAACCACTGTAGCTTAGAGCAATGGTAAGCAGCTGTAGTTGGACTTCAATTGCCATCTTTCCTCAGCCAGCCTGCTAAGAATATTAGGAATTGTAGTGCAACAAAACTGTGGAGTAAAAGTTAGACAAATTCTGAAATAAGGCAGCATTAGCTCCTGGCGGCTTTGTAGTATGCATCTTTAATAAGGAGCCAGTATTAAACAGTACCTTTGCCCTTGACATAAGTGATTTTTAATGTGTTTGCTAGTAGGGCTAGCTTAGAAGGGTGTCTTTCATGTAGTACTCTAGCATAACTATTTAATGGGTTTTGTTTTGTTTTGTTGGGGTATTTTTTACATTTGATCTCTGCTGTAGTCTATAACTGAAGAGTGAACCTTTACTAATTTAAGGTTTTAATGGTCCTTTAGAATCATGGAAGGGGATCTCTTTCTATGACTAATTCATTCAGACTGATATAATCTATTATTAACTGTGTGGAGCTGAAACTTAAAACACAGATCTAAAATGGAGCACAGCAAACGCAGGAAGATAAAATGGTGCATAGGAAATACAAGCAGATACTATGCAAACAATATATCAATAGATACATGTGGCTTCTGTATGCCTGGTTAACATAGGAGCACAGCTTATTAAATAGACATGCTTCCATCAAGCCTTTGCCATATCACCCTTCTTGAATCAGGTAAGCGCTTCTGTTACACACAGTAATTATATAGATACACCTGACTGCTTTATGATGAACTCCTACATAGGTAAGTCCTTCTGATACACACAGTAATTATATAGATACACCTGACTGCTTTATGATGGACTCCTACCTAGGTAAGTCCTTCTGTTACACACAGTAATTATATAGATACACCTGACTGCTTTATGATGGACTCCTACCTAGGTAAGTCCTTCTGTTACACACAGTAATTATATAGATACACCTGACTGCTTTATGATGAACTCCTACATAGGTAAGTCCTTCTGTTACACACAGTAATTATATAGATACACCTGACTGCTTTATGATGGACTCCTACCTAGGTAAGTGCTTCTGTTACACACAGTAATTATATAAATACACCTGACTGCTGTATGATCGACTCCTACCTAGGTAAGTGCTTCTGTTATACACAGTAATTATATAGATACACCTGACTGCTGTATGATGGACTCCTACCTAGGTAAGTGCTTCTGTTACACACAGTAATTATATAGATACACCTGACTGCTGTATGATGAACTCCTACATAGGCAAGTCCCTCTGTTACACTCAGTAATTATATAGCTACACTGGACTGTTGTATGGACTCCTACCTAGGTAAGTCCTTCTGTTGCACATAGTATTTATAAAGATACACTCGAATGCTGTATGACAGACGTCTACCTAGGTGCTTCTGTGACACACACTAATTATATTTCAGTTGCACAGAGTAATTAAATAGATATCTTACTTCTGTATGATGGACTCCTACATACAGTAGGTAAGGGCTTCTGTTACACACTGTAATTAAATACAGTACATATACTTAACTAACTCCTTCTGTTACACATACTAATTATACATATATACCTGACTGCTCTATGATGGATTCCTAAGTGCTTGTGTTACACACATTAATTATTTAGGCATACCTATAGTAATTTAAACACACCCATAGTAGACTGCTACCCTGGTAAGTGCCTTTGTTACAGTAATTATGTAGATACTTTCCCAGAATACGCCCCAGTACAGGTATACTTTACTTTCTACCAGTCTGTATCCTCAGCTTGTCTCAATCAAGGATAATATAGGGGCACTATCTGAGATCACTCTGCAGGGACTATCACCTCACTAAGCATGTCTCTTTGGGTCCTTACATCCGAAAAATATTAAAACTATGGAGATTATTCAAATAACAGTTGATACGCACTATCTACAGCCAACCAGGAGAAAAAAATCTTTAATATTACCCAAATAGTGTAGCTCTCATTAACATTTCCAGGCATAACGTATATTATTTATTTTAACTCTTAACCCAAACAATATAAAATATTTCTATAGACAATATATTATGTCTCAGATCTCGCGAGATTTCCCAGACCTCCAATTCCTGCCTTTCCATCTCATCTTACAAACACACTATCACGTGATTGTTGAGTAGACGGTGCGTTCCACTTATGCAAAGCATCCTCTGCAGCTAACCAAGAAAAAGGATTTTTGATGCTGTTTCAATATTGTACATCTGATACACACTAACAAGCATAATTTCTATTTTTCTTTTCTTTTTGCTCATAAATAAAAATACTGTTAAAGAATTCTGTAGGTAATACATCCATATATCTACAGACGTTAATACTATATTCAGAGGGATCGCCTGTGCTGGCTTTTTCTTTTCTATTGTTACTACAGTTGGTATTTTGTAGGAAGTTCAGACTACAGCGTTCGAGCAGTGGCGCCGCTTTCTGGAGAGGTATTAGTACCAATCCAGTACTTGGTTTGCAGTCCCTACTGTCCGGTTCCGCGACAGCATTCACAGAACATATTTTCTTTACATATATATATATATATATATATATATATATATATATATATATATATATATATATAATATAGATAGATAGATAGATGAATAGATAGATAGATATAGCTAACAGCTCTATAATGCACATTAAAAAAGTTAATTGCTCCTGTAAGGGAATTTGGGGGAGGGAGTTACTTAGTTTGTCACAGAATTGCTCCAGTTTTGGTTTTATTCATATTGCCCATAGTATATAGCTTTTATTGGTGGCTATATGGAGGACACCTACCTAGTGAAATCCTTCTATTTAACAACTTAAAGAGCCATTTACTCCTAGGATATAAATTAACTATGAAGGTTTAAAGTATCTTTTAAATCCTAGCCTTTCAGACGACTTTACCTATTTAGTTCAGCTTGTATAACAAAATAAAGAAACAAGACTATTGCTTTAAGGGCTATGAAGGATAACACAAATGACAGAAGCCATCTCCACATTAGATACACAGAGCATCACAGATAAGGCAGAAGAAAAGATAGAGGAGGGGAGAACAAGGGACGAGACCTGGGTAGGAGGAAGCAACAGAACAAAGATACGATTTAGGACATAATTTTTCCTGACATCTTCAGAATGGAAAGTAATTGCTTCTCTGATTGTTCTGGCCAAAGAACAACTGCTTCACTTAAGAAGAAGTTTCTTGACCTCTCAACGTCCTTTACGGTCACACAAACAGAAGAAATTTGTAAACTAATTCAAGAACAATACAATACATTATCTGAGGTGAGGTTAAATAACATGTACTTGCACATTTGAATAAATTTATCCTTGGTTTTAAAATCAATTAGACAGAGACATTTTCTGTCCTATGGTATTGTAACTTGCGGCCAGGCCTCTGCAAGCTCTGCTCCTTGTAGGGCTATGTGAACCTATGAGATCCCTGGCAAAATTGTAAATGTCCCCCCCTCCCCATTTATAGAAATACCTTTAAAATCCTCTTACCTTTAATGGTATTCTTCCTTAAGACTTAAAAATTGTAGGAAAGCAGCCATAGTGTACACAGGTCAGCCTCACTCCTCCATGACCATAGGATTAAACTGGTTCCTTTCAGAGAAAATTGTACGATTTGGAACCTAAGGTGAGGCCTCCCGAAACAGAATGCCCCTGTCCATATGTCTATACATTATAAAATGTCTGGGCTTTTGGTTTGTCTGAGATATCTGTATATTATAAAGCAGTACTGGTTTAAGAATTTGCTGTACTCTCCATAAGTTTCAGTCAAACTCAGCTTTATTTAAATAACACTTCTTGAACCTTATAGTTATGCAGACTACTTTCAATTACTTGCACAAAGTCAGACTTACTGAGCCCCCAATTAAGTCTCACCCACATTATGATGCAAATGACATTGTATCATGTTGAGGGTGGGACTTAATTGGGTTGGGTAGAATGGGAGGTGAAGTGGGCAGAGTTATCACCATATTGAACTATATGGAGTAATTGTATTGGAGACTAAGAAGAGACCTCTGGTTTTCAGCACCAAATGAGGGCAATAGTTACAATTTACATCATCGTTACATGAAAAACACATTTTTGAATTCATTCATTTATTTTCTGACAAGGATTATTGTGAATTTGAGATATGGATTTGTCCCCTATGGTGCAGCTGGTTTGCCCAGAATTGCTCCTTTTTAGCTTCTCACATACAGCCCATTGGAGGAATCTTCATAAAGGAGTAAGTGGCTCTTAATCTGTGTAACAGAATGACTCACCTAGATATGTACAATTCATATAGGTCAGGTCCCAGCCTCTACACAGTTTTCAACAGACCCAGGCCTTGATCCAACTTAGAGCATTATTAGTGCACTGTCAAGCCCAACTGCATCACTAATATTAGGCAGATTAGCACTATTTGATTAAAAAAAAACAAAAAAACGAAACTTCACGATGTGTGGCACATCCCTTGGAATGGGAAGGTTTAACCCTTTGAGTGCCAGAGGGTTACACAACACATTGCAAAGCAATGCCTTGCACATCCCTCTGGCACTCAAAGCGTTTAAAGGTTTAATTTTTTCAATGCTAGTGGTTGGAGACTTAGCATTTCACAATTTAAATCAATAGCAATATTTATTTGTCCCCTATAGGGTGTTAAGTTTGTTCGAGACAAAACAAAAATTCCCATTCACAGAATTTGATGGCAGATAAGAACCATTCGGCCCATCTAGTCTGCCCATTTTCCTACTGTAAAAACCTCAAACCTCACTTGGTCCTTGGTCTTATCTTAAGTTCAGGATAGCCGTATGCCTATCACATGCATGCTTACTTTCCATCACTGTTTCAACCCCTACCACTTCTGCTGGTAGGCTATTCCACTAATCTATAGCCTCTCAGTGAAGTAAAACTTTCTTACGTTAGATCTAAGCCTCTGTCCCTCTAGTTTTAGACTATGAGCTATTGTACTAACACCTCCACTGCTTTGAAATGTGCTTCCCTCCTGCACTTTGTTGAATATATTTTTATATAGAAAGCTTTGAGCATATCCCCTCGCTCTCTCTCCTCCAAGGTATACATTGGGCTTTTAACCCCTTGAATACTAGAAAAGTCTCCAACACATTGCTTCCATAGGGGACAAGTAAACATTCTCATTTTTATAACTGGGTCTTTTTAGCTTTTTGAGTTCTAGAGACGTAGCCAGTACATTACAATACAATGTGTAAGATAAGTCTCTGGCAATTGAAGTGGACCTGTCACCTTGAATCTTTTCTACATGTTTGAAAATGTAATTTCAAACTGACTACAGTCATGTTAACCATAGGTCCAGCAGATGTACAGTTTAGGAGATGTTCACACTTATTTCTGGGAAAAAGTGAGAGTCTCCTGATGCAAGTCAGATCTTATTTAGCATATGAAAAATCACTGAAAACCTTTTAAACTGAAAAACATTTAAAACATCACTAAAGACCTTTATTAGCATTTGAGGCATCACAAAATATTAATTAGCATATGAAATGTAACGTCATAGATTAATTAGCATATGAAATGTCACTGAAACCTTCACTGTCATATTAATCAGCACTAAAAATCTCCATTAGTATATGGACTGTCACTGAAAAGTGTAATTAACATATGAAACATCACAACATTAGCACATCAGATGGTAAAAAATGTAATCCTATATAATAATTCGCTAAAATGTGTGTAACGACACAGTCATGTGCAGTAGACTGCCTGTGACGAGGCTGATACAGAGCGGAGCGTTCCAAAGAAGCGTCCCGCTCTGTATCAGCCGTGGCTTGGGCAGTCTCTACTGTACATGACTGCCCTGCAACTGGCTGACAGTGGCACTGTGGCCCGTGTAACGGGCTCTTCAACTAGTTACATATAAAACATCATAGAGACCTTTATTAGAATTTGAAACATCACTGACTATGCTTAATTAGCATATGAAATATCACCGAAAAGCTTAATTAGCATAGGAAACATCACTGAGAAATGTAATTAGCAAATTAAATGTCATGAGAAAGCTTCATTAGCAGTCACTTAAAAGCATAATTAGCATATGAAATGTCACTTAGACCTTCATTATCATGCTAAACAGCACTGGAAACCTTAATTAGTGTATTAAATGTCACTGAAAAGTGTAATTAGCATTTGAAATTAGCATCTGAAACACCACAAAAAGTCTAATTAGCATATGAAACATCAGTGATAACATTCATTAGCATATCAAATGAAAAAATGTAATTACTACATGAAACATCATAGAAACCATAATTAGCATTTGAAACATCACTGACAATGCTTCATTAGCATATGAAATGTTAGTGGTAATTCATGGGTTCCACAATTAGCATACATTAGCATACGGTAACAAGTATGAATATCTCCTTACCTGTACATTTGCTGGTCTTATGGGTAACATGATACTTATACAGTTTTTAATGCAGTTTTTAAATAAGCAAACTGAAAGTGGAGCTACCACCTATTAGAAACATGGCCTCAAATAAATACCCATCTGGCGAATAGCTGCTCAGTAGTGCTAGTTGCCAGAATTATTACTGGGTTCATGAGATTTATAGACTGGTCCGGGAATGACAGGCAGGAAACAGCGCAGACATCTTTCCATAATGACCTCTGCGCTCCTGCACTGTCAGTCCCTTTTGGAGCCGAATGGCTCCTAGCAACGCCTCTTAGAGCAGGCTGGGACTGACAGCGCAGACATGCAGACGCCAGACGTCACTATGGAAAGATGTCTGCGCTGTTTCCTGCCTGTCAGTCCGGGAGCAGTATATAATTATCATTAAAGCGGTAATAATTCTGGCGACTAGCGCTATTGAGCAGATAGTTGCCAGATGGGTAATTATTTGGGGCCATGATTGCAAGGGGTGGTAGTTCCGCTTTAAATCAAGGTGACAGGTCCGCTTTAAGCCCCTTGACTGCTAGAGAGGTATCTGACACATTGCATAAGGAGTTAAAATCTCCATTTAAATAAATGGGGATCAGTGGATTCTTCTTTTTTTAAAAAAAATCTCCCCTAAGGTGTGCTTATTCCTGTTATACAGGCTCATTGGCCTCCTCCATAATTTAGGAAGTAAGAATGCTGTCAGTGAGTAGCCACACTACAAAGACTATGGACAGCGCACTACAGAGGAATACAAATATACACAAGTGTTCGCCAGTTTCAGATACTTCAATAGTAAAGAATGCGTGTTTGATGCTCATACTCCTGGCGAGGGAGAAGCAGTTTCATATATCACTGCACAATGCAATACAGTCTCTCTGCTCATTTTACCGTACTTATCTTCCAAGCGTTTCTTTATGCCAGAGGGTCCAACTATGTATTTCTCCAGCACCCTCAGGCGACGGAAAGGTTAATTCCTCTCTCTCTCATCCTTATCAATCTTTTCTAATCAAATAATTACCTTTTTAAGTTGTCAAAGCCTAACCCAATTGTTCTGTCTCTCACAGAGGCAGGCATATAATTCCCTCTCTCTCACATTACGTGTGTTTAAAAATGGATTTCCAACTTGCTTCTGACTTCCTTTACTGTTACTATAACATTCTGACAGTGGGCTGAAAATCGTGTGAGCATGGAGAAAGAAGGTATACCACGTATTTATATGTAGCAGGGAATGGTCCCCTTGGATTAATGGACTCTTAAAGGGCAACTAGCACTTTCTAATAATAACCTCCAAATTTACTTGGCTTGGAAAATAAAATAGTTGCTATAAATGTTTCCCTTAGTCCCCGGTTCAAAAGATAGCATCTCCAATCAACCGTAGATGTCATGTCCATGTAGGAGGACATTATACCTGGCTAGCAGGACAACAAGACCTCACAGTCTGCCCACTGCAAATGGAAAACTTTATAATTTGTTGCACAACACTCTGATCTTTAAGTGCTTCCATAGATTCATTCACTTAGTTGATGACAGTTTTTGTAATTGAAGCAGACAATCATTTCCACCTCCACAGACATCAGGGATAGAGGGAAAATGTAATCTCTTCAACAAAGCCGCAACAGCAAAACTCATAGGGACCATGAATATATTCTGGATACAGTAAGGTAAGTAGAGGATTATTACGAGAACAGTGGTAGTTGTATTTTAAGGTGTTTCACAGAAGGATTTTAACCTAGATAGGTGTCATTCATCTATTTAAAGGTTTTTTGAGTTTATATTCTGCTGTAGTCTATAGCTACATGGAGACATTTTACTACCTTAAAAAAGTTTGCATGGCTCATTAGAATCATGGACTGAGCTCTCTCTATGGTGAGGCACAGACAGAAAAGCTCCACCATCCTATATAATAAAACGCTAGAATGTTTGTCCGATGCAGTCATGCACAGAATGCTGGGTCAGTCTCTGCAGTGCATGACTGCATTGCGTGTGCTGCGCAGTACACAGAGCAGGACCAGCCTCTTAACCCTTTGAGTGCCAGAGGGGTACGCATCACCCAGACCTTGGCCCTTGTACACGGGCTTTTACACTAGTTGCTTATAAACAAGTAAATATTGGTAAAATTACTGTATTCTTTTATATAATACTAGTGTAAAAGCCCATGTACAGGGGCGTATCACTCTCTATGTAACTGCAGAGTTCTGCCAGTGTCTACTGCGCATGACTGCCTGCATTCGGGTAGTCTCTAATGCACAGGACTGCATCAGACAAACATACAACTGGCCATTTACATTATAGGATAGCTGAGGTAAATCTGTAAACAGATATAACGGAGTGCTGGATGTATACCTCATGTCTAGGTAAATTCTTCTGTCAAACAACGTAAAAACCACTTAAATGGCTTCTTTAACCCTTTGAGTGCTAGAGGGGTGCAGAGCAATGCGTTTGATACCCCTCTGGCACTCAAAGGGTTACGATGTCCTTTTGTCTGCGAAGAAAGAAACAGCTGTGGGGGTGGATATAAACCAAAGATAGGCAATAGTTGGCACTCCAGGGGAAATATGCACTAATAGTCAATAAGAACCAAGATGCACTAAGATTTCTCCTATTTTGGAGATATCTTAATGTATAGGCCCTACAGAATAACATAGGAACTGGAGAAGTGATATCACTGGAGAAGTCATCACCACATTATCACTCCTTAGTGCTTAAGCCCCTGATCTCACTGGTGACAGTGGGGTTTATGCATGAAGGCATGATAAAGAAGTGATAATGTGGAGTTAACTTCTCCAGTGATATCACTGCGTCAAATCCTATGTTATTCTGTAGGGCCTATGCATTAAGATTTCTCAGACTCTGGAGATATTTTAATGTATAGGCCCTACAGAATAACATAGGAAGTGGAGTAGTGATATCACTGGAGAAGTCCTCTGTTTTGCCTAGAAGTAGGTTGGGAAAGGGGGTGAAATGTAACAGCATGGGGTACAACAGTGTCACAGAGTGACTAGGAATAACACACTGACAAGTACAACTGAACTTAAAGTAAAACTTTATTAAGTAATGAAAAGGCAGGATGTAAGGCAACAGGCAAATAAATGACACAGTAGTAAGACACTGAAGTAAGTGGCTGTCGACAGTGGCACACCTTCACGAGACCAGAGAGTGTAGGCACTTTCCTCACCCTTCACAGGACAGGTGGATAACAGCGGAATGGCCCTTGACTACACAGTAAGTGCGAGGTAGTGCAGAGCACTCCCAAGCACTGAGTCGGCAAATAAACGGAGCAGACCAGTATCCCCACAGGGGATACACAATACAGTAGCCGATGGAGATAGGCTAGGCAACACGGACTGGCACGGCCACGGGAGGTCAGACACACGGAGTGACCGACAAGCGCAGCTTCTAACGGAAGCAAGGGCAAAATAGGAGGCACAGGCAGAACAACAACCAACCCGTACAACGGGAAGGTAACGGAGCGCAACGTAAGGGTAAAGCAGGAGACAGCTTTTTAAGAGATGAATGTTCCCCTTTAAAAACCCGGAGACCTCAAAACAAATAGGCTGATTGAGAAAGAACTGGGGCACTTCTGGAGCAACCCAACTACACAATGGGGCCACATATACATTCCCATTGATTGTAATAGGAAATGTAACCCCTCAAACGCTAAAGAGGTTTCTACCTCAATGCGCTGGAGACCTCTCTCGCATTCCAGGGGTTAAAAGTCCAATTTAAATCGGTGGAAATTTTGTAAATATTTATCCTATCTTGTGGCTGGGAAAATCAAAGTGTATGTTCATGTACCCATCTCTCTTTGAATTTGATTTACAGTTATGACTTGTATAAAATTGTATAAAGGGAATAACATATAAACACAAGTCACGTTTGGAATGGGAAGAACTGCATCTTTTAGGCATAAAAGTAAAAATAAATGAATTAGTTCTAAAAATAGCCACAAGATCTAGGTGTAATTTTACACCTGTCAGTAAAATAATCACGCGTACAGACATAACCAAAGCCTTGATATTTGTCTTCATAAGATTGTTTCAGTGTTGGGTTCAGCCTCCGTTGTACTGTGATTACTCACAGCACACAAAATTCAGCCGTGTGTCATTGTCAGGCTTTATGTTTAAAGGGAAAGTAACACCTTTTACTAATAACCTCCCAGATACCTTCCTACAGCCTGAAAGTCCTACTGGCCCTTAGGAATTTTACAGTGGTGCCTTTGTTCATATGAAAACATCTTCAATCAGTCCTGGATGTTGTGTGCATGGAGGCAGACATTATACTTGCTAACAGGAAACAAACTCTGCACATGTAATCTGAATCCTTTAACCCCTTAAGGACCGGACATTATGGGACATTTCCGTCCCATAACGTCCGCATAGGGGCACGTTGACGGGCCGGTACACGTGACCTGTCACGTGTATCGGCGCGTCATTATGGGGCTTGAAATAGATCGCTCCGATCTTGGAGCGGTCTATTTCATGCCCCATTTTTACTTACAGCGCTCCCGGAAGAGCGCTGTAAGTAAAATGTACGTGACGTACCAGGACCGTCAAGGGTCTTTCAAGAAAGTTTACCCTTGACGGTCCTGGTACGTCAAGGGTCCCTAAGGGGTTAAAGGGATAGTAATACTTCATTTTATCTTTATTTTATTTTGTAGGCATTAAAAAAACATGAAGAACGATATAAGTCTTATCTCTCAAACCTTTATGGTTTAAGAGATATTCACAAGCAAAGTATCCCCCCCCCGTTCAGCCAGATCAGAAGGGAGGTGCCCAGGTAGACTGCAGAGAGGGACAATTTTCAATTAAGATAAGGGAAAAAGCTGAAAAACTTGTCAAGGGGGGAAGGGCTTTCATTGTTTTCATACAAAGAAGATTGTCCCCTTCTGTTATCTGTCTGGTCCTACAACCAGATTCACATCTGAGAAGAGATGGCTTACACCAGGAAAAAGGGTGGGGAGGGGGAAACTTTGCTTGTGAATATCTCTCAAACCATAATGGTTTGAGAGATAAGACTTATATCGTTCTTCATGTTTTTTTAATGCCTACAAAATAAAATAAAGATAAAATGAATTATTACTATCCCTTTAAGCACCAGATGGGTGTGCAATGACTCCTTTGGTCGATAGAGGGTTAAGTAGGCTCATGCAATATGTCTACTTCAGTCTGAAGAAAAAAAGGTCATGTCCGCCTCCATGATAGACTGAAGATATATCTCTTGAGGGCACGAGGGCAAAATTCATACAGGCCATTGGAATATTCTGGCCATAGTAAAGCATGTGAGTGGTTATTATTGTAGGAGTTACTTCTTTAATGGAAAAATAATTGTTTTTAAATGGAAAGTGATAGATTATCATTTTTTTCCCTCTGAGTAAACGGATATCCTTATGCTTAGAATTCTTTCACTCACAAGTTATTACAACTCAAGCATCCTTTTTTTTTTAAGCAACAGCACCGACTGGTGGCCATCGGACATTCTATATAGCTCAGTGTCTTGGTGAAACAGCTGTACAATCTTTTCCAACCTCAGAGGTGCAGATTCTAGTCCAGACAGGGTCAAGTCATTATTTGTCCCTTCAGATGTACATTAAATAAGTGCCATTAAATTGGGTAATAATAATAATATTCATACCCCAGGGCATACTTAAGCACAAGAGATAAACTTCCTGGGAAAATACTTTAACCCTTTGAGTGCCAGAGTGGTACAGAACTCATTGATTTGCAATGCGATCCATATCACTCTGGCACTCAAAGGGTTAATATTATTATATATTTTTTCTCATTATATCTGGAGTTGGCAACACTAAGCAATCGACAGTGGCCAACTAAGGATAATTGGATTTGTAATCCAACAAAAGATAAAAAATAATTCAGGCTGAAGATACCTAATGTAGATTAATAGACTTTAATTCTGAAGTTCAGCTTTCCACTGACCTGTCGTGTCATCAGAAATGATGTGGGTTGAATATATGATTACACAAGCAAAGCCCCATTGGAGTTAGATGCTATCACCAGTGGCTATGTTTCAGGGTGCACGCTGCAGTGCATAAAAACTCTAGCATACTGTTGAGCACACCCCTCCGTCATACGGATTGTATTGGCAGCAAATCTCTTTTGCCTGTGCCATAACATGAGCAGGTATGTGATAGAGAAACGCAAAATCATGAAACACCTATACAGTGCCTCATTACCCTCCCACTTGGCACAACCGGCATTAAGGGGAGAATTTTGATGAATGCAAGCAGGGTGTTGGATTCTATATCGAGAGACGTTAATAGCAAAGAGAGGAAAGTGGTCATGCCACTCTACAGATATCTGGTTAGACCTCACCTAGAGTATTGTGTACAGTGCTGGAGATTTCATCCCCAGAAGGATGTAGATACTCTAGAGAGATTTCATAGAAGGGCTACTAGAACTGTGACTGGTTTACAGGAAAAGAAATATCAGGTTAGACTAAAGGATCAGAACATGCATAGCTTGGAGGAAGTACATTTCAAAGTAGTAGAAATGTTAGGACAAGATATCATAGTCTAAAACTAGAGGGACAGAAGCTTAGATGTAATGTAAGAAAGTTTTGCTTCATTGAGAGGGTCATAGATACGTGGAATAGCCTACCACCAGAAGTGGTAGAAGTTAATACAGTGAGGGAATTTCAGCATGCATGGGAAAGGAATAAGGCTGTCCTGAACATAAGACAAGACCAAGGACCAAATAAGGTTTGAGGATTTTTCTGTACAAAAGTATGGGCAAACTAGATGGGCCGAATGGTTCTTATCTGTTGTCAAATTCTATTCTTCTATGGGTTAGGTAGTTGTAGGGCTTGAAAACAGATTCCGTTATACTGTAAGACAACTCTGTTCAAACCCTGATATGTGCATGATGGGGTATCACAGGAGATTAAAACCATCTACCGTAACCATTGTACAGGGAGCAGCAAGCATGATCCCCTATTTATACAATCATTGCTTTTCCCATCAGCAACTGCTTCATTGGACTTTATATCAAAGTCAAAGTAATGTAAGTCTTATGTCAAACCAACTGCACTTCAGCGGCCTAACACAAAGTTCTCTTTGATCTAAATGGGGTGTTTAATGCTTGTAAACTCTCCAATGCATTGCTAGCATGCAAGAGTTAAAAGCCCCTTTGAAATCAAAAGGGATTTGGGGAATTTTGTACTGATTTTGCAGTCAGTTTGCCCATACAGCTGCTTCACTTTTGCTTTTTACATAAAGCTCACCGGATCAAACTCAGGGCTGGATTCTGCATTGGGCAGAGTAGGAAACTGACTAGAGATCCTAGTTTGAGAGGAGCTGCTTCAGGTGCCACTCCCACCCTCTGAATTTTGGGAGTGGTCAGAACAATATTAATTCATCTGCACTAGACACCCCACTCCTGGTTTATGGTGGCTAATTCATTTACCCGGTTCACATACACCTTTATTGCTGAATGAGTTGGAGCAGCCAAGGGGTGAAAACATTTATTTTGGTCTTGTATTAAAAGTGGAGAGTGTGTGTGTGTGTGTGTGTGTGTTGTGTGTGTGTGTGGTGTGTGTGGTGTGTGTGGTGTGTGTGGTGTGTGTAGGGGGACTTGGGTGCCTTGCCTAGGAGCTCCTGACCTTGAGCTAATTCTCTACTCCCTAACAGAGTGTATATAATCGATCCCACTTTTGCGCAGAATTGTATTTGTACTTTCTCCCAGTGTAATAGGCCAGATATCTCAGACACTTCTCCCCCATCAGCCTTACTTCCCATTTTAGCCAGACACTGTATTAAATACTTTAAAAATCAATCTTCCTCCTGCTGTTTGTTAAAGATCTCACACACATCTTCCCTGTCCATGTGTAATTCTGGTCCTTTCCTCCACATTCCTCTTTCATTTATCTTTCTCTCTATTTGCTTATCACAACTGAACAACTTGCCTCCTCCAGCCCAATTGCTAAATCACTCACATTCGCTCCCAAGTTTTCATCCCTTTCTTATAGCTACTGCTTTTTTTTCTCTCAGTCTTTTATACACAGATCAGACAGTCAACGTTCTACACCACAGGGGACAAATAGAAATGTCCCAAATTTAAATGGGGTGTTTAACCCCTGGAATTCCAGGGAGGTCTCATGCTTTCTAGGGGTTAAAAGCCCAATTTAAGTAAATGGATATTGTCATTAGACCCAAATAAAGTGGCTTGACCCAGACACATACAGGAATATGCAGAAACTTTTCCATGTTGGGGGGCAAAGTCATAATGTACCCCCACGGCAACCCACCTGCGTCGATGCAACTTACACACACACACACACACACACACACACACACAGAGAGCAAACTGATTCAGGCACAGATGTTCATCAACACAGACAAACACATGCAAGCACACCACACACATAGCAGATTGATTCATATACACACATGTACATGGACACATACACAAACAAGTTGTCTGTAACAAATTCTGCTCAGATACACATACTGATACACACAGACCCTGGCCTAGACCACACTTGCCAATGTTTAAAAAGACTAACAATAATGTTTTCCAGAGACACTTTTCCCCTGGCCAGTCACATTAAAAAATTTCATTAGCAACATCTAAATAGTATATTAAATCATATAAATGTACAGTAATAACATGTGTGAAGCTTAGAATCTATTAACGTTTTAAAGGTAAGCACATAGAATATGGGGCTGAAATAACAGGGACAGAAAGCAAAATCGAGAGAGAGAGGACTCAGGTAAACATTTGAAATCATTAAAATGGGGGCCCTGTTCTTCTACAATTTCAGTAACATGAAATATTGCAGACTAGTTGAACATGCCGTTACACGGGCCACAGTGCCACTGCCACCAATTCGCGGGGCAGTCACACGCAGTCTCTACTGCGCGTGACTGCAGCACGCGCAGCAGTGTCTACTGCGCATATCGCTGTGTTACACACATTTTAGTGAATTATTATATAGGCTGATAAGTTACCTTAAGAAGACTTCAGTAATTAAGGAAGAAGCTGCCACGTTATCAGCCTCCGATTGGCTAGGACTAAACCCCAACCAATTACAACAAAATAAGGAGCTCTGAATTTGAAGGGGTTGTCATAAAAAAGCCTTGCATACCCAGTTCAAGCCACACATAGCACGTAACCGATTATTTTTTTAATACCTTTTAATTCATTTATTATATGCTTGTGGGGTAAGCATCTTTGGTAACAGTAGTGATCCTTTATTTTTAATTGTGAAATACGGTAACGCATTGGAGACCGATCTAGCACTCAAGTAGGTTAAAAGCCTCTTTTAAATCAATGGGGATGTTACATAGCTCTGTATGGTGCAGATGGTTTACATCAGCCTGAGTGAAAACAACATAAATGGTCCGGCTATCTCTCATATTACTATAGCTGTGACCTACATCTCCTGGCCTGCAAATTCTTATAATCTTATACAGGAAACACTAGTTTATAGTGCATCAGTCTGTGGCCTAGATTCCATTGCAAGTGATAAATCTTACCCCTATATTATCTCACAGAGCAGTATAAAAATCTATGGGGACTCTGTCGATACATCATTCAGTGGACAGTTCTGTCCAGCACTTATTATGGTTTTAATAACGCAAACCTTTATTTTCTACCAGAAATCTTCAGCACCAGGCATGAATTAACCGCTTGAATACTACAGTGGTTTCCAATGGATTGTGAAGCAAAGTGTTGGACATCTACCCAGCATTAATGGGGTTAAAGAATGTTCTCAAGATAAACAAAAAGGTTGGTGCCATTTGACATACAGATACATTTGCTTTTGATGATATGTTATTCCCCTGGATGTGAGAGAGGTCTCCAAGGCATTGCTCTGCAATGAGTTGGGGACCACTACAGCATTTAAGTGGAGAGTTTGATTGTTAGGGTTCCAGTGGCGTTTCATTTCCACCACACCAGAAGCAGAGACCCACTGAACTAAGTCATCCACGGATGATCAGAGGGAAACCCACTGAAGGAAATGTGGACAGCATTAGCTGAGAGCGCTGGGTGGGATTTCTTCAGTAAACTGAAGAGATGGAATTGGGAACAAGGACATTTCTCCTGTTGCTATAGCAACACAGAAGCTTGTTAAACTGTTTTTTACTATTCTTATGTGAATAACATACTTACAGACAAAAAAATAAACACAGATCTGATGTAGTTTCCTCCTTTAACCGTTTAGTGCCAGAGGGATATCCAACTCCTTGCTTTGAATTCAAAGGGTTATGTGACTGATGTCCTAGAAGGGACTCCCCTTTAACCCATAGGATTCTAGTGATGTTTCCATTGCATTTCAGCCATATGAATATGTTGGGTGGTAGGCCCACCAGGCCTCCTACAGATAAGCCCTGCTGCCAGTTGCCTGTGTTACAGTTGCAAGTTGCATTGGACTTTGTTCATGTGAGGTGGTAATCACTCACAAACAGACCAGCCAGGCATTCTTGCTATATTCTCCATGTGAAGATAGTGCTACCCAGATGTCACCAATGTGCATACCAGGGAACTCCCCATATCTCCCCCCTGCAACTCTGCTCTTCAGACTGAATTACCAGGTATCCAGGAACCGAAGCCAATTCTCTGGCTTGGTGAATTCATCTGTAACCCCTCCCAATTTACACTACAGAAGGAGACGAACAATCGGAAGGGGCACAAACCAGTATATGTTTCAATAAAAATGCAAAAATGTATATACTCACAGGATGATGCACACCAATCTATTACTTACAGAACCGGTATAATAGGCATGCTGGGAATAACTGTCCGCCCTGCTCGGAGATACACCTCCCATAGTTGAAACACACTGAATCCTCTTGTAAATGTACAGTTATTACTACCATGAATTGGATAGGAAAAAAAAAAAAGAAGCTCCGTAGTCCTTAAGTGCCAGCCCAGCGTGCCGGTCCTTGAGGGGATAAAACGCAACCCCTACAATTGTTATCTTTTTAACTCTTTAAGAGACAGAAGATGGTGCAATGCACAATGGTGGCACTGAGCCACCATAAAATGTCAGGCCATGAAGGTGCATACAGCATTTCTGAGTAAAGAAAGGGTACTCTAACCAATGGGAGGTGCATAAACATCTCCCATTGGTAGAAGTACCCTTAGCAATGTACTGTGTACCACTGGCACTCAAAGGATTAATTTTACAGTGGAGATGTGCAGTCAGTGTGCTAGCATCCTAGGAGTAACTAAACATTTATCAATCAGCAAAGGGGCAAACAAAATATACCTAATTACCTTCTTAACCCATTGTCAATAGGTGAAGAAGGTAATTGGGTATATTTTGTTTGCCCCTTTGCTTTGTTAAGTTACTCCTAGGATGCCAGTGCACTGACTGCACATCTCCAATGCACAATTTATTTGCGCCCGCCCCTAAATTGGTTTGCAGGTTAAAAAGTACTGGGAAAGGTAAAGGCCTGACAATACAGTGAAGTGCTTATATTTTTAATTGAAAGTAAAATATAGTCGTGACTCTGACAGCCTAACCCTTTGAGTGCCAGAGGGGTATGCAATGCATTGCACACCCCTCTGGCACTCAAAGGGTTAACAACCGACTCAACCAGAGCCAGATTAAGACTTCACATAGCCCTAGGTAGGATCTCAAATTGGGCCTCCCCCCTGCCTGCCATCCTCTCAGTTTGATCTTTGTTCTTGTGGTTAGCTATACTACCACCAGCTTAATAAACAAATATTAATGTTTTAACCCTATGGTTGCCAGAGAAGCCACCAAACCATTGCAAAGCTATTCACTGGACACCTTCCTGGCATTTAAGGGTTTAAAGGAGCAGTAAACTTTTTTTTATAAAAAAATATATATGGTAGGGATTTTCCTACTGAGTAAAATAAAGGTACTCCCACTGCCGAGAGATTTATATTTCCAGAGTTATTACAGTTTAAACCCATGTTTTTTTTACATTAGCAGTGCCCTCTAGTGGTCAAATTCTAATTAGATTTCCTGTTGGATTCTAATGGAAAGGAAAGTCAGAAAAGTCAGAGACACAATGTTCTCCATAGAATGTGATAGAAACTGCCTGTCACTTCCTGTCAGTTAGAACTATCAGGAAGTAAACACAGTAAATTCACTTCCTAGTTATTTAAACTGCTATAATTTTTTAATAAAACATCTGACAGCGATGGGAGTGCCCTTGTTTTATTCAGCAGGAAATGCTCTGTAAAATATGTGTTTTCATAAAAAAAAGTTTACTGCTCCTTTAAGTATTTTAAAAACATAGTCCAGAGTTTACAACTGAAATAGTGCTACACAACTGAACCAGCTTACAACTGCAACCCAGATAATTCAACTCAAAGTTGCAAATACAAGTTATACCACAGAGCTCACAATTAGTAAGCCAACCATTATACCACATTAAACATTTACCCCTTTGAGTCCCAGTGAGGTATCCAAAGCATTGCATTACAAGGGTTAAACTCATTGCATACCCCTCTGTTTAATGTACATAGGGATCAGAAGGTACTGTTTTCCTGGACCCTGACCTGATGTGTACATGTTTAAACCTCTACTGCTTAGGGAACACAGTGAGCCCCCACAGAGACCTGTGACGAGAGTTGTAATAAAAAAAGAAAGTATAGGGCCTGGGCCACAGTCACCACTGTAGCTCTAGGGCTAAGCATACATCATCAAACAAGGCACTTTTAAGAAGAGCTACTGCCATAATGAAAGTACTTACTTCTGGAGGCTCCTCTATGCTGCTACACAACTACTGCACAGTCAGAGCTGACCCATATGTCCTTCCATAGGGCACAGAATGTATTAGAAAGTGACTTGTGCAATGGAAGGACATGTGTAAAAATATATATTTGTGATAGCGCTATATGGAGAGAATTGATATATATCCTGGTGGCTGCAGCCAATAATCGGATCCCCGCTATTGAATCCAAAATACACAATACACTTAATCAGCGCTTCCACCGGGAAATTCTAGATGACACTCAAAGTACATACAAAAACCACAAACATGTATCACAAGAAACAATATATCTTAAAATTAGGCTACTGGCACAGTCCATTTTTAATAACAGGATCAATCACAAACATATGTCACAAGAAACAATGTATCTTAAAATTAGACTACTAGCACAGTCCATTTTTAGTAACAGGATCAATCAGATACTCAACACATTCCAATAACAGATACCACATCTAGATGTTAGGAAACACTGGGACAATCTGCAAATACTATTGGTATTTGAGATACCCACTTTCCTCTATACTTGAAAACATGTAACAATAATAATAATAAAACCCCACTACAACAATCCCCTCCAATGTTGTTAGAAACCACACAGACGCCGCACAACAATGCCCTCAAACCACGCCAACGTCTTGCCCCTCACCTCCGGACAAAGAGGAGGTATCGTGTACCCTCCCGATCTGGACACAGATGTTCAGACCCACAGCCGTGCAATATCACCCCTCTGCGGGAAAGACATCAGCGTCCGTCTTCAATGGGACAGAGCTCAAACCAAACCTCCTCCACTCCTAAACCAGGCGAGTATGGGATGTCAGCACGGCCAGAAACATAAGCTGCGCGAAGCGGCCGCGTCCAACCAACAACACTATAACATTGCCTTTAAAAATAAAAAATATAAAAAATTAAAAAATGTCCAAAAAATGTCACTTGAATAAAATAATGGTATATCAGATGTATGGGTCGTGATTATATATTCCACCGATATTATGAACTTTTTCTCTTATATGTTCATCAATATATTTTCCACTCTCTGACTAAGGCACTTGCTGAATACCATCCATAGATATTTACTTCTCTTTACATCAGGAATTTTGTTGTGGACAGCCTAGTTCGTATGATCAATTTCACTCTTTGTATCTTTTAAGGTCTCAATAAAATCGTACACGTTACCTCAATATACCTTCATTTATCAGGTCTCCGTGTACTCTTCACTCCGATGTTACACCCCTCGGATTTCTTATTCTTCTTATCAACAACTCACTTAACTGAAGTTATTCACTTCTCATATCGAGCACCTCTTCTCCCAGAGAGGATACAATCAATCCTGGTGTCCGTTGTTTAAAATTCCTGCGTCGCTAAAAACCTCGGATGATCTCACTTGTCACAATTCCTTAAGCTATGTGCCTTAATTTTCCACATTCCATCATCAAAGATATGACCCCACATCCGCCTCCAACGCGTTTCGGGCTCACACTGACCCCTTCATCAGGGAAAATCAGCTTGGTGCCCATCTCTCTCACTGTGCAATAACTGTATAGCCACATGGAGGAGCCTCCACAAGTGAGGGCTTTCATTTTGGCCACAAATGCATATAGAGATTCATCCATGGAAGTAGAGGGTGCATGGCATCTGCAGAGAAATCTTTCTAACTGGAGGTCAGTTGGTCTCTTTAGAAAAGAACACTACTTTGTCACAAGAATCAGTCTCTTATCGGGGCTCAAGTGGGGATCATTCTCTCAGGATAGGGATCACAATCACAGTCTAGAGCTCATTCTGTTGTCAGGGTCAGGGTGATTTGTTTCCCTTCAGTTGTTGTTAGACTACAGTTCCTATCATTCTCAGTTGACTGTTAGCCAGCTGAAAATGATGGGAATTGTAGTCCAACAACAACAACTGGGTGGCCACCCACTGCTAACCAATGTTCTAAGACATGCTTTCAATCAAATTCACATTCCTGCCAGCACTTACCTTCCCCACTCCAAGTAAACCTTCTTGATTACATTCAACGTCCAATACTTCTCTGCAGGCTGCCGAATCTTCTAGCCTGGTGCTCACAGTCATGGTACAATCTCTTGCTCACACTCCCTGCTGAAGCCTGCTCCTGCTCTCACTGTCTCCCGTGACCCAGTTCTTTCATTTAATGAGGCAAGTGGGCGTTTCATTAAGGTACAGTGGCTCCGTGGCAGCAGGACACAGGGAAAAGAAGCAACTGCACCATCAATAGTGCCATCTCTGGGGTAGCAATCAAAATTCATGGGCAGGCTGGCAGGCCCCTCCAAGTAGCCGGGCCCTAGGCAGGCGCCTTGGTTGCCTTGCCCATGATCCGGCTCTGAATGCAATGCTGCATAAAAGATGCCATACACGTCTGCAAACACGTGTGGCCAACAACTCAAGTTCCAAACCGCACTCAGCTCATGCATCTGAGGAGGCGGTGCTGCTCAGATATTCAATTAACTCAGAGTTACCTGGTCAGACATGAGGAAGGAGACTTGGACCATTTGGCAGACACTTTTACTAAGTTGAACTGCTGGCTCAGGTGTGTTGTGGCAGGCAGCTGTTCAGAGACTCACTGCAAAGCACTAGCAGGTCTTACTCACAAGCTGCCAAAGGTGGAGCACGGAACGTACACTGCATGTGTGAGCACATATGAAGCGTAACACGCATACAAAGTAAATTAGGCTTGGCCTCATATGATCATAAGTGTGAGTGACATGCAGAACATGGATCATAAGCATAAAAGACACTGGAACGCGGGTTTGCAGGGAATGGGCCATTTTCATAGAGGGTTTCAATATCCACTCACACTCACTCAATTTCTCCTCGACAAATGCAAGGAGGCGAGTGGAAATTTTGAGCCCTGTTCTAAGGACCAGAGGACATCGCTTCACAACGTGTTGCCATCCCCACTGTGGTCTTGAAACCATGAAATCAAGGGAGAATTGCAGTATTATGCATCTGTGTGCTTGGTGTGTAGAAGTGGAAAGCATAAAATAAAGGATTAAGTGAGAGAGAGAGAGAGAGAGAGAGACAGACAGACAGACAGAGACTTACCAGCATGTTAAGCCATAGAGTGGGCTGCAGTATACAGTTTTGTGTCATGTCAGAGTTAAACCTTTGAGTGCTTGAAAGGCATCCAATCGTTGTGGCACAATTCATTAGTTACCTCGCTGGCACTCAAAGGGTTAAAAAGAGTGTTGTTTATGTATAACTAAGTTGTTCTAATGACATAAATAATGTAGATTCATCACCCTACGTTACTGGCCCTGATACAGCGGAGACACTCCTCCCCACAACGTGCCTCGCAATGTCTGGATCCAGTGCGGGAGGAAGAAGCCACTGTTCATTCGGAGGAAACAGGCTTGAGCCTAGGGGCTGGCAGGGGTATCTTCCGTGGAGAGGGTGTGCTGGGCGTCCACTGTCCGTGTAAAAAGAAAGAATTAAAAAAAAAAAAAAAAAAAAAAAAAAAAAGGCTCCAAAAAACCCCAACATGGTCACGCCGGAAAAAGTGAAGAATATAGAATGTTTTAAAGGGAAACTAATAATTCTATTAAAGTTTATCTCTGAGTCTTCTGTATATTTTTTTGTAACATGTACCACTACATTTAATTACTTACAGTATTGTAGCTAAAACTATATTGAAGACAAAAGGATCCCCCTCCTGTCCCTTCTGGGACCCGATGGATACGACGAGAGACATTCTTCATTCAGTAAGCAGGGCCGGATTTACCATAAGGCAGAGTAGGCACCTCCCTACAGTCGCACCCCACAGAGGGGTGCCTGTCATTGAAATAATTATTATTATTTTTTTTTAATTCACAGCAGTTTTTTTTAATATATATTTACAGCGCTGCGCACAGTAACCCGCCGCCCGGCCCTCGCTTGCTAAGGTCTATGCCGAAGGCTGTAGCTGCTGTTGCTCCCCCTTGTCACTCTAATACAGAGCACTGGAGATGACATCATCTCCCAGCGCTCTGCATTCCTAAAGAGAAGACCGCGCGGGGTGAAACAGAAGCTGCAGGTCTGTGCAGAAGGAGGCACAGACATCTCCTGCCTCTGTACCACCAGGGAGGTAGGAAACGGATACAGGGGGGCACTGTGGAACTGGCAATGTGAGGGCAAGTTGGAGCTGATGGGGGCAATGTGGAGCTTGGAGCTGATGGGGGCAAGTTGGAGCTGATGGATCAAGACAGTTGGAGCTGATGGTGGCAAGTTGGAGCTGATGGGGGCAAGTTGGAGCTGATGGGGCAAGACAGTTGGAGCTGATGGGGGCAAGTTGGAGGTTGGAGCTGATGGGGGCAAGTTGGAGGTTGGAGCTGATGGGGGCAAGTTGGAGCTGATGGGGGCAAGACAGTTGGAGCTGATGGGGCAAGTTGGAGCTTGGAACTGATGGGGGCAAGTTGGAGCTGATGGGGCAAGACAGTTGGAGCTGATGGGGCAAGACAGTTGGAGCTGATGGGGCAAGTGGGAGCTTGGAACTGATGGGGGCAAGTTGGAGCTGATGGGGGCAATGTGGAGCTGATTGGGCAAGACAGTTGGAGCTGATGGAGGCAATGTGAGGGCAATATGGATATGGGGGTAACGTGGAGATGTGGAGCATTGTGGAGATGGCCAATTGGGGGGGGGCGCTTCAGACTTCTGTGCCTACAGGCTCCTGACATGTAAATCCGGCCCTGTCAGTAAGTATAATGAACCCCTTGATGAAGGAGGGCAGGATTTCTCTTTCTCTTAGTGAAGATTGTCCCTTGCCGTGCTCCATCCAGACCACACTGAGAGGGTGAGTGATGCAGGGAAAGGTGCAGGAGGGGATCCTTTTGGCTTGAATATCGTTTTAAGTACAACACTATAAGTAATGAAATATAGTGCTACATGTTAATAAAATATAAAGAAGACTCAAAGTTAAAGGGATAGTAACACTTCGTTTTATCTTTATTTTATTTTGTAGGCATTAAAAAAACATGAAGAACAATATAAGTCTTATCTCTCAAACCTTTATGGTTTGAGAGATATTCACAAGCAAAGTTTCCCCCTGCTGCCCCTTTTACCTAGTGTAAGCCATCTCTTCTCAGATGTGGAACCTGGTTGTAAGACCAGACAGATAACAGAAGGGGGCAATATTCTTACAGTGAGAACAATGAAAACCCTGCCCCCTAGACAGGTTTTTCCCTGATCTTAATTGAAGATTGCCCCTCTCTGCAATCTACCTGGGCACCTCCCTTCTGCTCTGGCTGAACAGTGTTACATCAGTAAAAGGGGCGGGAGGGGGACACTTTGTCATTGAATTACTCTTGAACTACAACTCTGACAGAACTAAAATAACACTCTCCAAAGTCCAAATACTATGATGATTAATTACAGCTGCTTTTATTATGAAACATTACTATCCCTTTAACTTTAATAGAAGTATTACTATCCCTTTAACCCTCTGAGTGGCAGAGGGTTTGAGAACACATTGCATAGCAATGCGTTGCATAGCCCTGTGTCACTCCAAGGGTTAACCGTTTAAGTAGTATAGGTTTCCAGCGTCCCTCCCTTGTACATTACTTCCCTGCAAGTTAAAAGTCTATAAGGGTTTAAACCTATTGACACTTCTTTGTCTAACTGTGTAATTTGCAGCAAGAGTAAAATATTTTATTTACACAGACTAATTTAGAAACACATATATAGAAGATTAACTACACATTTATGTGACCTTTATTGCAGTGGAGCAATGTGATACACATACTTATTGTGATCTCTAGAAAAGGGGGACAAAAGTAGAAAAGAGGTACAGAGGGATCTGGATCTCAAAATGGGAGTATCCCTCCAAAAGGAGGACACTTGGGCAGTATGCAATGTTATTTTTTTATTTCTCCTTTACTTTGGGGCAGAATTGCAGTATTGTGCCTGTGTGTGTGTTTGAGTTGTGCAAATGGAAAGCAGAAAATAAAAGGAGCATTTTACCACCATGTTAACCCCTTGTGTTGCGCACCTGTCTGGCACTCAAAGGGTTAAGGTACAGAGAGGCATACAATGGTGTGTCATGTCAGAGTTAAATAGCAGTAGGAAGTGTATTCATACCTGGGAACTTTGTCTTATGGAGTCCCTGGAGGGATGCTTGTGGGGAGAGATCAATGAGGTAATCTGGGTTTAAAAAGGGGGTGGGACTTAATTGAGAGTGGGGGCACGGCTTAACATACATGTGAAAAGGTGTTAGGAATAGGCTGGGGAAGAAGGAGAACGAGAAGTGGGAGGGAAATGGATGTTTACAGTGTGAGGGGTTTGAAGACACTTCCCACTATGCTGCTGGTCTGTCCTGAGGGGTAAGAGTTGATACACAACCCTATGGCAGTCAAGGGGTTAAGTGTGTACCTGATGGCTGCCTGTCCTCTCTCTTGCATGGCAAATGATGACAGCCATTAAATAATTGAGCCCATCTTAAAGGGATAGTAATACTTCATTTTAACTTTATTTTATTTTGTAGGCATTAAAAAAACATGAAGAACGATATAAGTCTTATCTCTTATGGTTTAAGAGATATTCACAAGCAAAGTTTCCCCTCCCGCCCCTTTTACCTAGTGTAAGCCATCTCTTCTCAGATATGGAATGCAGTCCATAGACCAGAGAGATAACAGAAGAGGACACTCTTATTCCTATGAAAACAATAAAATCCCTGCCCCCCTTGACAAGCTTTTCAGGTTTTTCCCTTATCTTAATTGAAGATTGTCCCTCTCTGCAATCTACCTGGGCACCTCCCTTCTGCTCTGGCTGAGCAGTGTTACATCAGTAAAAGGGGCGGGAGGGGGACACTTTGTCATTGAATTACTCTTGAACTACAACTCTGACAGAATTGAAATAACAGTCTCCAAAGTCCAAATACTATGATGATTAATAAGAGCTGCTTTTATTATGAAACATTACTATCCCTTTAACCCTTTGAGTGCCATTATGTTCCCCTGGTGCTGCAGCTTCCCTTCAGTGGCTGTACTACAGGTCCTGCTGAGGCCACTGGGAGTCAGAGTGAGTGACTGTGTGTGTCACAGTGTGTCTCTGTGTGTTTGTCGGCCATATTTCTTTCTGGTTGAGCAGGAAGTTGAGGGAGGGCAAACCCTGCACATTCCTGTATCCCCGGCAATGGCAATAGGTAGGATATTTCTATATGCCCTCTTTACTGCCACCCCTGTGTGTGTGTGTCTTCTGAGGAGACATAAATTATGCAATGAGGTTTTCTCTTTTACACAAACATATATATATATATTTTAAACATTACTATCCCTTTAACCCCTTTACAATGCTTGACGTGCCAGGACCATCAAAACAATACCACTATTTAAGGGCAAGTGATGGTCCTGGCACATCATGTAATTCCAGGGTCCCTGCATGGCTGCACGCTGCTCAGGGACCCCGGAATCGAATTGCAAAATTAAAAAAAAAAAAAAAAAAAAAAAAAAGCCCGGGGGTGCTTAAATGCCAGCCATGAGGCTGTTCCTTAAGGGGTTAAACTAAGTCAATTTCTCCCTCCTGCCACTCCCTGCCAGCCACATACTAACATTACCCACAACGTTCTCCCTCTCACCTGCCATCTCCTACCAGCCATATACGATCATTCCACACTGCTTTCTCTCCCTTCCTGCCAGCCAGATGCTAACATTTTACACACACTACTCTCTCTTTCCCAAGTTCCACTCTCTGCTAGCCACATACTAACATTCCACAACACTCTCCCTCCTATCTTCCTCTCCCTGACAGTCAGTATTAGCTAATTTGCATAAACTGACAAATAAAGCTAAATAACTCATAAACCATTGTTTTAAATAAAAATGGCTGACATAATTATAGGTGATTTTGAAAGTTCTAAAGTCTGTTATAAGAAATGTGTCACCAGATGAAAACCTCTTTGCCTCACTGTCCCTTCCAGAGGAAGTGGGGGTTTCTGGGAGTACCAATGTCTTATCCTGAGGTTTGCTCATAAAAATTCAGCTGCTTGGCAGGACAGGTATAAATTGCATTCAGACATAACTTTATCCTCTGGCTAGAATATCAATCAGAGCCCTCTAATGGGGTCATCCTTATTAAACACAAAAGCCTCTCCTTCTGACTGCAGGTATACTGTTCTGTGTCTCGGCTAAAACAGACTGAATTAATAAACATAAAGGGATGGCAAAAAGCGAGAGACGTATAAAGATGTGTCCTAGCAGCTCTAAGATACCCATTATTCAATGACAGTATGTCCTCTTAGACAGAGGCCGGTACTTTAAAGGAAGGTCTATTTATCCAGCCATCAAGGAATGAATAAAAATTACTTTTAGTTCTACAGTGACTCCTGCATGCAAAATTCATTACGTTTTTCAAAGTGACCAATTAAAGGGATAGTAATGTTTCACAAAAACAGCAGCTCCAATTAATCTTCATAGCATTTGGGCCATGGAGAGTGTTATTTCAATACTGTCAGAGTTGTAGTTCAAGAGTAATTGAATGATCAAATATGCCCTCCCGCCCCTTTTAACTAGTGTAAGCAGCCACCCTTCAGATATGGAATCTGGTCCCAGGACCAGACAGATCACAGAAAGGGACAATCTTCTTACTGTGAGTATAAGTAAAACCCTTCCCCCCTTTACAGTTATTTCAGGATTTCCCTCTCTGAAGATTGTCCCTCTCTGTGATGGCCTAAATACTATGAAGATTAATTCGGAGCTGCTTTTATTGTGAAACATTACTATCTGTTTAATTGTGGCTAGACAAGAAAGGCCCCTTGATTTTCTATGGGAGGTCATGGTCATAGTTCCAATGCATGAATGCAAGGCCAGATTTCCCATTAGGAATCTAGACAAATGCCAAGAGTGCCATGGTCCACAACTGTGCTGGCCACTCTCACAAACAGAGCTGTGGCCAAGACAGTCCTATTACTTTTACACCACTTACCAGCTCATTGTATGGTGGCTACCTTATATACCAGTTTATATACCCTATTACTGTCAATTATTTAACCCTATGAATGCTAGAGAATGTCACCCATTGCAAAGCAATGCATCAGAGACCGCTCTAGCATCCAACGGGTTAATAGCTCTTATTCTATTTGTATGTTATGTGGTACTGTTACCTGGGTTTTCTTGTGGGTGAGATCATGTAAGGCGTTAGGGTGTGGCCACGAGAGGTGTTATGGACACCTGAAATGTAAATCCCACCCAGAAGGTATGACCCCACACACCTACAGAAACCAGCAGTAAAACCAGGGATTCAGGCACTATCTGCCTTATTCAGGAAGAGGAACAATCCTGGAGCAAACCATTCTACATGCTAGCAGACACATTCAAATCTCCATTGATTTAGATGAGGCTTTTAGTCCCTTAAAGCAGGACTGTCATGGAAAATAACACCCCCTCTATCACTGTATCTCACCTAGTTATATCTAAGTATGCAAATAAAAAGGAGTAAAAATCTCACTTACTTAGAAAAATTTCAATGTTGTTTTGACCTTTACGAAAAGGGAGAGCGCTGCCATGTTGATGATGCAATGTTTGATTGGCAGCGCTCTCCCTCTCAGTGTCAATCATCCTTGTTAATACAGTCCCATACCATACTTCGAGCATGTATGGCGTTTCACGTCCGCATGCTGGAGAGGTTCATAGAAAAGCCATGGCTATTTATATATAGTTTATAGTATAGTGAGAGAGCGTGCATCCACACTTTCTCACTATCGATGCCTGGCCTGGACGCACGTAAGGGTGAGAGCATGCCAGGTCATGGGCATAATGATGACAGGTTGAGGGAGGGCTTAGAAACAAGGAGGGAGGTAATTAGAGGCCGTGTGGTACCCACAGTGCTACGTCACTGGGTACAATTTGTAAAGCTATTATCTCGAAGATTATAAACAATTACAGAAAACAACTAACTGATTTCTACTTAGTGGTCATATATGATTCTCCTGACATTAAGTTTACAAGAGGTGAAAGTTCCACTTTAAATGATAAAGAGGTCTCCAATGAATTGCTCACCTGTCTAGCATTCAAGAGACCCATTGAAATAGTCATTTCCATTTATTCTCTATACCACTGCTGGGAGATTTTTCATTCAAAGCTTATTACAGCTCAAACTCTTAGCAACTGCCCCAAGTGTTTGTCAGAAGGCAGTAATTTTCTTTTTTATTTTTATAATGAACGCTATGAGACAGCTTAGGAAATATTCAATCTTTTATGTCTGGAAAAGTAAAAGTCTCCTGGTGCTGACAAATTTTAATTAGCATATGAAATGTCACTGAAACCATTCATTAGCATATTAAACATCACTGATACCCATAGGTATTGCAATTAACATACATTAGCATATTGTACTAAGTATGAATAACTCCTTAACTGTACAGTCCCTGGTCTTTTTGGCACACGACACATAGGTAGTTTTAAAGGTACATTAGTGAAATTATAGTGACATCTTGATACATTTGCCCCTTATTTTTCCTGCCCCCCCCCATACAGGTGATATCCATACAGGAATAATCATGCACAAACATCCAGTATTTGTTTTGCAGTGCATTGCTCACCTCTCTGGCATCCAAAGGGTTAAATACAGTTGACACGTCAAAGTGTCCTCCATTGCAAATTTAAATATGGTAAATATGGTAAATTGCTCCTCTTTAGCTTACTTAATCCAGGCCCAGATAACTTTAAGTACCTTGACCTCTGTGGCCCAAACCTGCCCCCTTCTTCCCTCTGTCACGCACAGTCCTGTTTGAAATGTTCTAGAATATTCCATGGGGACGCTAATTAATTCCGTAGGCCAGCCGGAGAAGTCTTAACTCAATTAATCTGAGCTCCTGTACGGCCTGGGATGGTGTCCAACACTCGTTCATCATTGCAGAATATTCTCGAAACTGCACAGACAAGGGCAGTGTATGGAGAGGATTTCTGTGTGTGAGCAAGATGGCTCAATACAGGAAAGTGCAAGGCCGAGACTTATTTATATCTCCATTTTATTGACCTTTTACACCGCAGGATAGATCAGGAACTAGAAATCATATATCCAAATGCTGGCGATGAGTCATGAAGATGTGCAAATTACTTAACCCAAGGAATGATCATTCTCACTTGACACAGCCTGTAGATAAACTACTGAATTAAACATGGAATGTAACGGCAGATGTGACTCCTTTGGCCTTGCTACTGTGCCACATATACAATGACAAAAGTGCAGCAATGCTGGGGTAAACCAGTTGTAGCACAAGTAAAAAATAAACTCCCTCAGCAATTTAAACTGGGTTTTATACCCCATTGCTGTGTAATGAGCTGGATATCTTTCTAGCATTCAATGTCTTAAAAGCTCCATTTAAAATGAACAAATCTTAGGGTAACAGGTTTATTATAAAGATAAATAAAACAAAAACTGCCTAGTGCTAGCCATGTGTTTGTAATATAAATGGTTTTTAAGACGTTAACCTTTTTTTTTTGGTGGCACAGTCTGGCATGTTATGCAAATTAGTTTTTGAGCTGGCCACTATTAGCATACATTGTGACATAAATGCATCTAGGCAGATCCTACTCACTGAGGGGATTTCTAATAGCAGTGAGTGGTAAGTTCAACCTCTAACACATGTTCTATTCCAATCTGCAAGCTTCAGTCTGGTGGATCCCATAGAAAGAAATGGTAGAGAAAACAAGGATACACACCTCATGGATGTGCATGTTTGTGACTACCACTGGAATGGCAGCAGAATTCCCAGATTTGCATCATATTCCCCGTCTTGCATTCATAAAGCAATGACATATGATTGATCATTAATGAATACCCAAAGGTATCTGTCAATGAAGACTTTGCAGGACACTGGTCTTACCTCCCATTGCTCATTCTGTCATTTGTAGAAGCTCAGGGGTGGATTTCCCATTAGACACAGTAGGCAAGTACCTAGAGCACCAAGTTTTTTTTGTGGAGGAGCCTCGGCCGTCCTGGCCACTTCCATATTCTGGGTTGTGGGTGTGATCACAGAATCCCAGTGATTATGGTTTATACTGGCCAGTTTATTTACCAGATTGCATACCCCTTTTGCTGGTCACTGTTTAACCCCTTGGATGCTAGAGAGGTCTCCACATTGTCGCAATAAGTTGGAGACCTCTCTAGCAGTCAAGGGGTTTAGAGCTATATTTGTGCTTATAGATTACAGACCAATGGAATTTTCTGTACCAGGCAGAAGTGGTTGGGGATAGGGTCAAGTCGTGTGATGGAGTGAGGAGCAGCCATAGGTGAGGTTAAGGCACCTTTGGTGACTTTGACTACAGGAGGCCTGAAATCCAGTCCTGAAGGAGGGTACATATGGTGTTGCTGTCATTTAAGAGAGATCTAACACCTCATAAACATTACCCCTCACTTAACTTATTATGGTCAAAAAATTCCCAACAGACTCCATTAATACTGCCATTGTGCCCTTGTTCAAGAGATAACATCTTCAATCAATCCTGGATGTTATGTCCATGGTGGCAGACATGACAGTTGTTAGCGGGACTAAAGGCCTCACACTTTGCTCACTGCATATGGTACTTTTAACCCTTTGAAGATCAGAGGTGTGTGTAATGGACTGACATCCAGGGATATTTGAAGATGTTATCTCTTGAACAAAGGGACTAAAGCCAAATTTGTAGGAACCAATAACATTTTCTGGCCATAGTAATTTAAGTAAGGGGATTACTTCTCCTTTAAATCACAGATGCTAGAAATGTCTTGAGAAGCAATGCATTGAGAATCTCTGTAGCATTGAATGTAAACTATTTTATTCTTTGCCCATGGCCCTTCAGTGGCATAAAGCTGCCCTGCATTGTTCCTTTAAAACAGCACTGCAGTTTAATTATGATAAGGAATGGCCTGCAGCAGAGAAAGAGTGTAACAGAGCTCCCTGCATCAGAAGCCTCCGTCTCCTCCTCAGAACAAAACCGCAAGCTAGACAGAAGCTGGACATGCTCAAAAGAACTGGAAATTGCCAAGCACACACTGCCGTTTTCTGTGTCAGTGGATCTGTCCCAGAAGTGTCATGGATCTGACTCCAGCTGTCAAGTGATGTCCTCTCCTCCCTATAAACAAGATCACGTGGGCTCCTAAAGCTACAGTGGAAAGTTTCAAAGGCTGTTATAGTTTCAGGAAAGGCCTGAGTCGTCTTTGTATAGGAAATGCACTGTGAGAGTCAGTGATGTCATCTTACTGCACCACAGCTATACAGATGTTCCAACTTACATACTAATGAAGAACTAACAGATTACTAAAAAAACTTTACTATATCTTATTAAGTACACTCATGCACAGGGTTGCCACCTTTTCTTCAAGAAAATACCGGCCATGGCATTCCCTCCATAGACTTAACTTTGGACAGAAGCCAATTTTTTTACCGGTCTACTGGTAAAATACCGGCTGAGAGGCAACCCTACTCGTGCAGTTTGCCTGCTTCTTCCATGGACATGACATCCAGCACTGATGTTAGCACCTGAACAAAAGCACGAGGGCAACATTCACATGGGTCATTAGGATTATTTCAAAGTATGCAAAAGAAAATCATGGTACCAGAACCTGTCTTTATGACTTTGCATGCAATTACGCTGCACTGTTTTTGTGACACCAAACATGATTATTGTTCTTATATATTTATTAAATGGCAAAAAAACATCTTTGTTTAAAGCCACAGTTAAGTTCTCACTCAAATGCACAAAAGCCACTTTTGGATGTGCTTTGCTAACGACATCAGGTATCACAAATTACATCATCGATTACATCTAGAGAATCAGAAAGACGAATGCTGCAACACTTCAGCTTTCCTTTCAGCAGTGATGCTCTGATACCAATAAACACTACACTGAAATCATCTTCTACTGCAACACTACACCTCATTACCCTGCACCAAAACAGTGCCCCTGTAGGCACCCAAAGTATTGATTGATTAGTAGTACAGGAAAAACACTAATAACTCAAGTAATATTTCCCCATTTAACATCCATATTGTAAACCAGGACACACACTTCAACAAAATACCTATCTAGCAACACTGCAGCTTATTACCCTGTAGCAAAATTAAATTAAAATAACAAAATATCTACAAATCCTAACTCACTATATGCACTGCAAAACATTGCCCAACACTGACACTGTACCTTATAGAAATTCTGTTCCATAATGTAACTGTCAGTGTCACTAGGGATGGATGAAATGTTATTTATGTTTGTCTGAATTTTCACGATTCTTCTCTTTTTCACGAAAATTACCACAGATAAAAAAAAAAAAAAAACATTCAAAATCTCTGCCTTTTTTGCTGCCGTCAATGAAATGCTTGCAATCAATTTGCCACTTTCTGCCCAATTTCCAACACTGATTGCTATGACGGTGAGAATCCCCTATGAAATACTGCTACTGTTACTGAAGGCATAAGTGGAGAAATCCACAATAGACAATAAAAGTTGTTTGCAGTCTGAGTCCTGTGGCACCATAAACCATAAAAAGGCTGAGTCTGACAGCAATATAAGACTTGAAAACATTGTTAGCAGGCTTGTAGGGGCATCCATTGTAAGCTGGGGATAGGGCAGGTAGTTATGTTCTGAGAAAGACTGATACACATCGTTAGCAGGTTTAGGCCTACGGCAACATAAACCATAAAAAACTGTTAGCAGGCAGTGTCCTGCAGCAAGATAACCCTTAAAAAAATTGTTAGCAAGGTCCCATTTACAGCTGGAGATCAGGCTGATGGTTAAGCTCTTGAAAAGAATGTAATACATTGTTAGCAGGCCGAGGCCTTATCTGGTTCACTCCCAAGGTCTGCAGTGTTAATTTTGACAGTAAACTACATGATAAACCACTTAGATTCACATTCAGCAGCTTGCAAAAGCACTACACTGCTGCAGGTACAACACCAGAATACATTACACCATAGTATATCCTTGTGCCTCTTGTAGTAGAAATCAGTGTAACACAGTATGTCAAGTTGTACCTGTTGTCTGTCTTGTCTTGAATGTAAAATGTATTATGTATGTCTGTATATTATCTGTCACTCAGTTTCAGGCAGATCTCAGGTTAAAAAAACCTCAGATAGGAAAGATAACCGTTCTGTTTGACGGTCATTTATCAGTCAAAAAGGGTTTGTTTATTTAAAACTCTCCTTCCTCTCTTCACACCCACACTCCACACCCCACATGTCCAGAGAACAGCTGGCTTCTATCAACACTCCTTAAATGAATAACTCAAGCTCCCTCTCGCTTTGCCTGTCTGCTTACACTAGCAAGCATACATACATTCAGGTAAAATGACACCCCCTTTTATACTGGTGAATTTGGATATTGGGACTACATGGAGAAAACTCTTCATGGGGGGGGGGGGGATTACATTGCTATCATTAATTTAAGTACAATGAAATTGCCGTGCTCTGGCCTTTATTATATGGACTTTATCTGATTCCTTGTCTGGTTTTGTGTCAGTTTCCTTGTTTTGCTGGATCCTTGTTCCTGACCCTGGTTCTTACATTCTCTTCAACCTTTATCAAGTGCCAGTTCCTCAGTACCGGCGCATGATCTAAGCCTTGTTGTTATGTTGTATCCAGTACTGTTCCTGAGTTTCCTGGTCCTTCCTCCTATTTACTTTTTTTCTGGCTATGTCGAACTAATTATGTTGAAGGTATCCAAGGGGTTAAAACAAGAGAACCAATCAGGTTGGATATCTTCACATAAATAGATAAATGACAATAATAAATAATTTTGAGAACTTTACACTATATTAGGTATTGACACGCTACTTCGTAAAAAATTGATTAAAATAATCAATCCCGCATATCTGTGCAAAAATATATATAATTTATTTAAGTGAAATATACTATATATAAAGTGTAAACAACAATGATATAAAGGAGTGATCAGCAATTACAATAGATATATAGTAACTAAAACCAATTATCACCATGAGGATTGCCAGCAATTAAAGGGTTAACCACACATAGGTATATTCAGAGGTATTAGATAACAATAATTGCACTCATCAGCATAGAAAATGATAATTGATCCTTACAATTAAGAAGATACAGTTGTCAGCAGTGTATATGAATACCCCTGCCCCAAAAACTGTATAAACTATGCTAATTGAGGTTTAAGGTAGGTTGTCAGGTGAATTAGCTTTAATATTAAGCCAGGTCCTCTGACAATTCCCTTATACGATATATAATAACCAAATTTAGAGACTAACTGGAATTGAATCCCAGATTTAAATCACTATAATTTAATTATCTACCGATTACAAATATTGTATACCTTCAGAATACAACATATAAACTGCACTTAATATAGTCAATAACAGATTATACCAGAAAATACTTAGAATCAATTCAATAATATATGTCTAAACAGTATATTAAACTTCGTGCAACATATATCACAAATATGACTATAGCAATATTATGTAAAACCTATAGGGTACTTCAAGGATTAATCCACTTATTAAGATACGGTGCCCAACCCAAGATGGCAGCTTCTTTTGTTTAGTGAAAGTTTAAAAGAAATCTTCACTTTACAAAAGTTAGGCCTAGTACACACACACAAAGAAATCCAAAGAAACACCACAACTAAATAGATAAATAGAGGTTAAAGGGTTAATAAATGAATTCAAAGAATTCCCCAGATCAATATTAGCTATTATAACCTTTCCAGAAACACAATATTCTAGAAATAACAGAATTATATTAACTAATATATAAACCAAGCTATTTAACTATATTACACTTATCTGGCAAAATATAATAATTTACCAATAAATGAATGCATTCTGCTTAATTTCAGAATTTCTAGAGCTAATATAGCTTATTATAATTGATCCCAAATGGTTGGCCAGTCCATTTAAGACAAATTATAAGAAAATTAGGTTTCTTCAAATATAGATGAAATGTGTATATGATTCTGAACTTTTGCAGAATTTAAATAAAGAAAATATATAGTTACCAGTCCACTAAGTGTTTCTTTGTATCTCTCAGATAGGTACACTTCTAGAACAGGAACCACCAGGAAAGAAGAAGCCAGCCCAGACCAAGAGAAAAGCCCCTTATCTCTCTCAACTGGCATATTTATAATATGTAATTGCTCTTATCAAAATATGCTCTGATTGGTTAAAGGACCATCTCATTATACAGTGACACCACCAGTATTACCTGATTGGGTGCTTCTAACCCTTAATTTTCATATGATATCATGCATAAATTATGATAACAATGTGAGGAATTTCAAGGCATCAGTAATAACACTCCACATCCACAATATGGCCCTCTCTCTCCACGTTAAAATTTTCCTTGATAATTTGAGAACCACTAGTAATGACATCTTGTCTGGCAATCATCTCAAAAAGGAGAGATCATAAGTTTATCAGAGACCCTATAAACATGTCATTCTACCAGCCTTTCTCACATAGGAGTACATCTTCTTCTCAGACTTTGAGATTTTCTCATAAGATAATAATACTGCTTGAGACTGTGGTTGTCTGCAATTCGATATCAATCACCATAAAAGTCGCCCAAATATTTCCCCCCTCTATTGAGGAAGAGAGGCTCATTGTCTCTGTTACATGAGGTAATTTAAACACATTTTAAAACACAGATTTATAGAGAATTTGGTTTAAAAGAAAAATTAACCATTTCCTCCCCATCATGGCAATGTCTCTGACAGCTACTCTTTTGCTCACACTTCCTGTACAGTGCTTCCAATATTTGGTTCTCAGTTATTGACCCCGGCTCACCTTCTTGACTACCCTTTTTCTTGTTGATTGTGTACCTCCTTGCCTGCCTGTTGCTGACCCTGCTTGACTGACTATCTGACCATCTATCGACTCACTCAACCTTCCTCTGTTTGAATATTTTGGCCTACCATCAGTTCTACTTCTGTTCCACCAATTAACCACCAGCTGTATTCTAGCCCAAACAGTTTAAGTTAAAATCATCCGACAGCCGAACAGAGTTGGAATTACAGACCACCAGAATCCTCTTTTCCAGCTTAGCAATCTTTGACTGGTACTGCAGATATTCAGTTTGTTATATTTCATTATCCTCCGTTCACCCCAGTAGGTAGTTACTATCCCCTAGGTAGTCATCTTGGGTGTGGGTCGGCTCCTCCAGTTGCCACTAAGCTGACCTTAAGCTGTGGCAAGACTGTCTAAGGGGTAGTCCATGGCAGCCAGCATCATATACTACTTTGCGCAAACATCTGGCTCCTGTTGTTCACCTATTGCTGTATACCTGTTTCTGTATACCTGTTGCTGTTGTGTTTTTCCCAGTGTTATCTCTGCTCTGGGTATTCTTTTATATTATATCAAAAAGCAGTCTGCTTGTTCTCTATGTGAAGCTGCTTCTCCATAGAGAGAGGATTCATTCGGCTTACAATGAGCGATACTAGCTTGCAGAAATAAAGTGCATCCTACTTCGAGACTCCTATACATCGCAAAACACCAGGAAGAACTTGCACAGCATCTACAGTGGATATAAAAAGTCTACACACCCCTGTTAAAATGCCTGGTTCTTGTGATGTTAAAGAATGAGACAAAGATAAATCATGTCAGAACTTTTTCCACCTTTAATGTGACTTATAACGTGAACAATTCAATTGCAAAACAAACTTAAATCACTGAGGGGGAAAAAAAAACTCACCATAACCTGGTTGCATAGGTGTGCACACCCTTAAACTAATACTTTGTTGAAGCACCTTTTTATTTTATTACAGCAATCAGTCTTTTTGGATAGGAGTTTATTAGCATGGCACATGTTGACGTGGCAATATTTGCCCACTCTTCTTTGTAAATGCGCTCCAAATCTGTCAGATTGCAAGGACATCTCCTGTGCACAGCCCTCTTCAGCTCACCCCACAGAAGTTCAATTGGATTCAGGTCTGGGCCCTGCTGGGCCATTCCAAAACGTTAATCTTCTTTTGGTGAAGTCATGCTTTTGTGGATTTGGATGTGTACTTTGGGTTGTTGTAATGCTGAAAGGTGAACTTCCTCTTCATCTTCAGCTTTCTAACGGACGCCTGAAGGTTTTGTGCCAAAATTGCCTGGAATTTGGAACTGTTCATAATTCCCTTCACCCTGACTAAGGCCCCGGTTCCAGCTGAGGAAAAACAGCCCCAAAGCATGATGTTGCCACCACCATGCTTCACTGCGGGTATGGTGTTCTTTCGGTGATGTGCAGTGATGTTTTTGTGCCAAACATACCTTTTGGAATTATGGCCAAAAAGTTCAACCTTGGTTTCATCAGACCATGACACATTTTCCCACGTGCTTTTGGGGGACTTGATGTTTGTTATTGCAAACTTCAGCCGGGCTAGGATGTTTTTCTTTGTAAGAAAAGGTTTCCATCCTGCCACCCTACCCTATAGCCCATTCATATAAAGAATATGGGAGATTGTTGTCACTTGTAGTACACAGTCAGTACTTGCCAGAAATTCCTGCAGTTCCTTTAATGTTGCAGTAGGCCTCTTGGAAGCCTCCCTGACCAGTTTTCTTCTCGTCTTCTCATCAATTTTGTAGGGACATCTAGTTCTTGGTAATGTCTCTGTTGTGCCATATTTTCTCCACTGGATGACTACTGTTTTCACTGTGTTCTAATGCTTTGGAGATTCTTTTGTACCCTTCTCCTGACTGATATCTTTCAGGCACTTTAAATGATGGCAGGTGTGTAATGACTTCTATTTAACATGAGATTGAATTGATTGGTTCATTCTGAACACAGCCACATCCCCAGTTATAAGAGGGTGTGCACACCTATGCAACCAGGTTATTGTGAGTTTTTTATTTTTCACCCTCAACAATTTCAGTTTGTTTTGCAATTGAATTGTTCACGTTATAGGTCACATTAAATGTGGAAAAAGTTCTGACATGATTTATCTGTGTCTCATTCTTTAACATCACAAGAACCGGGCATTTTAACAAGGGTGTGTAGACTTTTTTATGTCCACTTTAGGTAGTCTACAGGAGGATACCTGCTGAACTGATGCCTGTCACTACATACAAAGCCCCCTCCCTACATCACTAGAGAAATATATCCTGTCTGTGTACTTGCAGTGCAAAACCTTGGAAGACACTGAGAATGGAAAGGAGGAAACCTCATTAACTCTGTAAGTGGCATAGAGTGTCCAACGCATTGCACAGCAATGTATTAGCATCCCTTTGCTACTCAAAGTGTTAACCCTGGAGTGCCAAAAGGGTTAATGCAGTTTTCCCCAACTCCATTTTTAGAGGCCCCCCTTGTATTTGTACAGGTCCCAGTCTGTTCTGTAGATTTCATATAAAGAAGGATGCCTTTCAGTCCTGGCATCCTTCTCATCTGCTCCTCTGTACAATTAGAGTCGCCACTTTGTTCGGCATTCACCCACCAAGATTAGAAGGCAAGTTCTTGCCGAACCCCCTCCCCCCCTTTCTGCACCTTTATCAGCCTATGTCTCTCTTTCCCCAACCCTTCCCCTCCTGGTCTTCCATAGACTCTCTGCTCACACACAATATTACCCGAAAGGGAGTATAAGAGAGAGGCAGATGCGGATTAAAACAGGCCTTTTAATTGTAAGGGGAATAAAATGAGAGGCAACATAGGGATTTCAATTGTAGCTAAAAAATGGGGCTCCTAAGAGAGAAGTAAAAGAGGTGCAAAATATGGATTTGAATTGTTTGAGAGTGGGGGGCAGGAAGGAAACGGGCAAAATGAAGGTGCCAGGCAGAGTATGTGTGATTCTGTGACTACCAGTGGGACTGTAGAACAATTCTGTTACATCCATGGGTGGTCTGTGACTACAAATTAACAGTGGAATATCTCTCCCTTCCCCCTGTGCCTTCACGTATGGGCAACATTGTGCTTTGTTTGCTAGTAACTAGATATAGAAGGAGTCCATCAACAAAGCGTAGTAGACTAACGACAGGCACTCCCAGGACCTGCACATGATGTGAAGAACATGATGATTTATTGCAACTTGAGCAGGCAGATGTAATCAGTTTGATAAGTGCCACTCTGGTCATTAAAGGGTTAAGATTACCATGAGCAAATTCCTGGGGTCCTGGAAGCAACTGTCATGTCTGCCTCCATGTACATGACATCCAGTACTAAAGGAATTTCTCTTGAACAAATGCAGAAGGGAAAAATCCATAGGGGCCATTAGGATTCTCGGTCTATAGTAATGTAAGAGGGGAGTTGTTATTTGAGGTTTGAGTTCTTCTTTAAATCAAACTAGATAGGTAAAGTAAGTCTTCAGTGCTTGAAAAAGCCACAGTTTCACTAATGGTCCTGATAAACAGCACTCCACTACAGGAACATAGTCATTATCTTCCTTTAGCTGGCTAGCTAGTAATTGTAAGGTGCTGACAGATTATGACGCTGGCTTATCTCTCAGATTTTCTGCCCAACCCACGCTGAATCCAATACATAATTAAATATCAGTGCATGGTCAAGAAATCTGGGGAAGGGGGATGGGACATGGGGGGAAGGGGGTCATGTTCCCACGGCAACAATCAATAATAGAAAGGTTACGGGCTGCCAACAAGCAAATACGTTTTGTTTGAGAGTCATTACTCAACGCTCCGAGGCATGAGAGGTCACTTGGAACATAGCAATTACACAGCTAATTGCATAAGAAGACAGACAGAAATTATTTGCGGATCTCAAGTTGCTATTACATGGAAAATGAAAATAATGCCTTTACGGAGGTGAAATACTAAATTTGGCCTAGTAAAATAAAAAAAGTGGAGCAATAATAGGGCAAACAACTGCATCCAGTTCCTAATAATTTAAACTGGGATTTAACTCCATTAATGCTTTCGAAGTATGCAACACGGTGAGGAGAATATACATATCTTAAAGCCCAGCTCGACTCGCAGAGCCTCCAACAGCAGAATCTGCCTTTCCGGCTAGGCACTAGAGGGTATGATCTCTGTACTGCATACCAGCACAGACTTTGCCTTTGTTAAAGGGATAGTAAACCCACCAAAAAAGTGTAAGCCAAATGATAGAAATCATAAAAACATACTTAATGCCCTCATTTCCATCTGTCAAACCATTATGGTTTGAGAGATATAAGAAAATAAAGACCTCCGCTCCCTCCCCTTTCTGCCTGACAAGCTGTAAAGGTGTCAGAGGCAGAATCCTGTCGCCCAACTGTAGGCGGTTCTTCAGGAGCGCTGTGATCGGGATATCTAACTATAATTACTTCATCGGTATGGTCTACAACGTGTGCCTGGCTTGCAAGCACACGTTGTAGACCATTCCGATTAAGTAATTATAGTTAGATATCCTGATGACAGCGCTCCTGAAGAGCCGCTGTCTGGTCCCAGAAGCAGGATCTCACGACAATCACTATACCACGGACGCATGAGAAGGGGGAGGGAGCGGACGTCTTTATATTCTTACATCTCTCAAACCATAACGGTTTGAGAGATGGTAATGAGGGCGTTAAGTATGTTTTTATTATTCCTATCCTTTGGTTTACACTTTTTTGGGGGGGTTTACTATCCCTGTAAGCTTATAAGCATAGAAAATGTAAAGTCATAATTAAAAATCCTGCATACTAGTGCACACACAGCCAGCGTAAAAACTTTAGTGTGAGCAAGCATCTAACGACTCCTCTATAGGAACATATAGCGCCTGCAAACTAAACAAGAAATCATGTAATAGAGTAATAAAAAATAAATAAAAACACAGACACATCTCTTACAGGCCACAGCTTTATTTACATACTTCCAATCACATTATTATTACCCTTATTTAACCATAATAATAATTAGTCATTAATTAACCATTAGCTGACAGTACTTGGCAATTCACATTCCTTGAAACCAAGCATGGCCAAACTGCACGAGCTCATGCTAGAATACCAAAATTCTTTAGCACCTACAGCTGACCCCAACATTCCTCAGCACTTACAGCTGAACCCAGCATTCCTCAGCACTTACAGCTGACTCCCAAGGAATTAACCCATTGGCCATCCTTGGCTTCAATGGTTAACATCAACACCCGCAACCTAAGTCAGGGGAAAACGCCCAAAGGGCTTCTGCCTGAGGATAAATCCACATAACTTTACCACAACAGTTACCGATCTCTGAAAACCAAGCAAGGACTACCCGTCACAAGAACCAACTGTCAATACCTTGAACAGTAGGTCCACCCCCACCCACAAAATACTACAGCCTGCTCCCCAACAAACACACACACAGCAAAACACGCTGGTGACAACATCCCCCTCCAGACCATCCTGGCAAACACAATAAGGGAACAGACCATCAACCAGCTCGCCAAGTCAACGCCAGTCACCCAGGACTAACTCACAACCTAAGCCACCCACAGGCACACCACACATTGTACGAAGGGCATAACAACCCCCCCACCCAAGACTACCAGACTCATCACCCCATGTCACCCAAACTAGAACCCACACAAACACACCACAACCCAATCATACCAGGCCATAACACTCCAGACACCCCACTGGAGAATGAGACAACCATAGCAGACACCAAACAACCTATCAGAACCACTGTGGGGGAAAAAAACCCTTACCAGAATGACATGCAATACCCTACAGGTTCAAAGAATGGACCAGGAGCAGCAGCCTACACCACCTATGCTCTACAGTCACAAAGAAACACCCATTCAATATCAAGTCAAACCCCCACTCAACATCGATATATAATGAAACAGACACTCCATCCGAAACCATAGGTGGCAGCACAAAATATCTATACCCAGACCATAGTTATACATATACAGCTCCACATATCGACCACCAACACCCCTCGACTCATTCCCACCTGACCATACACTTCTCCCACCAACCTCGTTCTACTAGACCATGGCAAAAAACCTTTACCCCCAAAAAACCTCTGAAACCCAACCCCATGTATACCCACACGGCAGCTGATGCCCTCAGCACCCCAATCCTGCACCCAAAAGGAATCTGGAGCCTTCCAGAAGCCAATGCCTAAATACATACAGATACAGAAACATCCACACCCAACCAGATATCTATCGCACATGTACCTATACCCACTCTATATACACACATGCATACATATACCCATAATAAATATTTTCTTAAATATACACACATCAACCTCCACCTCTGCATACAGACAAAGAGACAGACCCACAGCCATAGATAGCTCCATATAAACAGCAATACAAATACAACTAAAGACATACAAAACACCTAGCCCCATTATTCATGCTTCTATTTCTGCTGTAAACTACACATAAACGACCAAAGAATAAACCATGACCATCGCACATTCAAGTTACGTATAAGCTAACTGACTTGCCATCTGTACCCTACACACACGCTGACATCCCACCATACATACCCCAGCAGGCAACGTACCAACCCTGCCACAGAGATATACACATATGTACAACTATGCAAAAAAAACATACCTATATATACACACACACTGACATATAGCCAGACCTACCAACAACACACAATCCCAATTTCCAAGGAACCAGACCACACCGCACCAGTCACCTTCATCAACTCCATTTGCAGTCTAGCACCCAATAAATATGTGCCCGATGAGAACCAGAACCCCCACGAATATAACAGCAGCAAAGACCCAGTCTGCCACCCACAAACCGTGATGAACCAGAAGCAAAGAAGACAGACCACCATGCAGGTAGCATGTGGCACCAGGTTCCACAGTCCCTCCTGCAGCAAACTCCTCCCATGCAGCACCTCTCTGCCGGAAGCACCACTCAAAGCCCACCTGGCCATTTGGTAATGTCCCACTAAAACTGTGCTCCCGCACCAACAGTATCAATGTTTGCCTGGGTACCCAACAAGCTGCATCTCTGCATGTGAATGACACCTTGAGGGAGCCTAGCCCCTGAAGGACGCCAGCCTGCAACCACCCACAACTCTGCTGCACTACCCCAACAGACCCATTGCACCATACCTCCATGCACAAGCTGCTTAAGGTGACAAGGAGACTGGAACCAACTGGAACGTACACCAGCAAGAAACTACCCAAGCACGAAGCTCCTCATCACATGTCAACAGCACCAGCAACTTGTGAAAAGAAACAAGATGAAGTTGAAAGGCCACTGGCACAAACTGCCAAGCAAGCAGCATGTGGTGTTGATACCCAGCCATCCAAAAAAAACAGCTGGTGGGAAGAATCGCCAAAATTGCACAGCTCACCCAGAGGTCCCACTCATCATCCACACTGAAGAAGACCCACACCACACCATCTGCCCCAGGAAGGATCAGAGTAAGCCAGACAGACTGCCCCCACACGTAAAGCTCCAGCAAGCCTAGACGTGAAGCAACCCAGCCCATTACACCTGCAACACTGGATGCACCCAGGAAGACAAAACCCATGCTGCAGACAAAGCCCGGAAGGCCACCCTGTTCTGTTCAGACAAAACTGGATGCCAATCCTGAATCCGAGCTTCCCCAACTGCTGCCCTAGAAAACTTGCCTGGATGGTTCATGCCTGACTCTGGCCTGAATCCCCAGAGAGACACTGTCCCCAGCTATGTGTATGTAAGCCGTAAAGTATCGCCAGATAGCTGCGTCTGTAACATAGCTTCTGCAAGGCATAAATGTCCAACTGGCCAATGGGGCCCTGATACTATACTTGCCATCACAGTGGCAGCTCCAGATCTACTCCCTCACCCACGAGTTCACCAAGCATGGGATGTCCATGCTGACAGGGACCCTCAGCAGTCACTGCCAATCTGAAATGGCAGAGAGGATTGCTGTTTTGCAGCCCTTGAACTAATCTGCCATGTCTGGCAACGCATTGTTCTACTCCCATGGCCAGCCACAACCATCTGTTGGCCGGTCGGTATTCTTGGTAACCCACTGCTCTGCAGCCAGCTCTGCCCTGTTTGCCTATTATAGGATCTTGGAGTGGAAAATGAACCAGGAGAAGCAAAACAACTTCTAATGGCAGTAAGGCTGAGGTAGCCCATGTGGAAGCCTAATAGCATTCAAGCCTTGCTCAAATATTTTATCAGAATCCTGTAAAGTGTGTGTTGTCAAACAATGCAATACAGTTAATTTGATGACTAAAGGTTCAAACCACACTCCACCTAGTAAATTTGTCCTTTAGCACTTAAAATATGTAATTTTTCCATAGTAGACTTGGACAAAACATGTATGCTTTATTTCAACACTCTGTTTATTGTAATCATCAAGTCTGACATCACATGGTGCTAATGTTAGAATTCTTTGTGGTTATAACAATTTAAAAATCTCCTCAGAAATGATAAAATATTCATATTCTGAATCCATTTAGACTATGCAAGGAACCTCTTGAAGTAGCACCTCAGTGTATCTCTTCTGTCTGTTAGGCTGTGTTTCACTGTACTCACATACTCAGTGCTGTAAACCCCAATGAAGCATGAACATTGTGTGTCGTATTAGCAATTGGACTCACATTTGCCTGGTTGTCCCTAGCAGCTATGACTTGGTGATTCTACCACAGTTATGGCATAACCCTTAGAATGGATGTTTAGTACGCTTTTGATTTAAGAGTAATTTTACATTAAACTTCCATAATCTCCTCCAAATTCCCAGGTGACTTGAACTTAGCAGATGATGCTTGCATTCTATTAGAATACACAGTGCTTTATCTTGTGCCAGGATAAAAAAAAAAGTGTTTTGTTTTGCAAGGAGCTTGCACTGAATTGCTTCATCACGGACTCCACATACAAGCCTGTCTCTTAACCAGCATTCTAGGCTGGTGCCAGAATTGCAATTTTCTGACAGTTTTCCCAGTTCAGCAGTATATAATGTAATACTTTCATCTGGTAGTTGATGATCTCTGCTGAAATGAAAACACCTTACTGTTTCAGATGGAGTGGGTGCAAAGTGGTTTTTTGATAGTGTAAGGATTTCATCAAATGAGCGGTCACTTGGTTTAACGGGGGACACCAGTGAGCGGTCAATATGAAAAATCTTAGAATCAATGACACTCGGCAACACTGCTCACTTCTGAACAGCATCAGTTACCTTGTTCGCTTCCAGGAATAACAATAGCCTGTCAGCACTGAGTCCATGAGGATGATCCGAACATGTCAAACTCCTCCATGTGGTCCTGTGGCCATGCTGGACAATAGTTTAATCGCTCAGGGAATATGGCAACAGTGCTCCTACTCAGGCAGAAGAGCTTACTGCAGTATTCTACTCAGTGGATCCCATCCCCGTCGACAATTACATTTATTATATATAGCAGGAGAAACACAGCCAATTTCAGCTTCCCACAGGAGCATGAAAACTTTGCCAATTAGCAATCCTGAGGTGATTGTCCAGGATTGTCAATATATTGGCTGAGATAAGGTAACACTCTTTATGGATAGGACAGTTTGCACATGTATTAAAAATATATTTAGGATAATATATTACGGAATTAAGATATGAATAATTATTTTTTAACTATGTGCTAGTTGTAATTACCGTATGTTATACTTAAATTTATATCAACCAATTTCATTTTATATATATGGGGAGAGCTCTTAGAATAATAAGTGAGGTAGCCCTAGTGTTAAAATACCCCTGACTTTTCTCTAGAAATATACAGTAGCACAAAATATGTCTACAAATGATTTAATAGAAAATTACAACATATAAACACATCATCTATGCATAAAGACTACAAACACATCAGTAATATATATATCTAGTGCAAGAAGCCTGGCTGTCAGTCTCAGAAGAAAAAAAGATTACTTCAGAACTTGGTACTTGTTCCCGATAATAGCGCTATTAAGAACATGATTGCCATATGCCTAATTATTAAGGTCGAACTTACTATAGGGGGATAGTTCTGCTTTAAAATTCCTATTTAAATGAATGGAAAATCTGCCCAAGAACTGATCATCCTACGTGTTTCTGTATCTTTTAAAATAGATGATATATAAGGAAGACTAGTATACCTGCCAACATTAATAAAATAAAATCCCATTTCCAGGGATACTTTTCCCAGGGGCAGTCACATGACTGAGCATAACTACTGGTCCATATTACGGAGTACCACAAGCCAAAAGAAATGCGCATTATCCACACCTAAACAAAACAATAAATAAATAATATTAACATGTGGAAAGCTCAAAACATTAACTTTCGAATGACAAGCATTTATCATTTGTGGTTGAAATTCAGTCTTAACCCTTTAAGGAACAAAGGTTGTGCACCACATTGCACACACACCCCTGGTCCTTAATGGTTTAAAGAAGCAGTAAACATTTATGAAAAGTAACACATATTGTAGGACTTTTCCTGCTGAGTAAAACAGGGGAACGCCTACTGATGCATTCTTCTGGAGTTATTGCAATGCAGACTGTTTTTTTTTTGTTGTTGTTTGTTTTTTAACATTAACACTGTCCACTAATGGCCAGATTTCAATTAATTGTTCTGCTGCATTGTATGGGACAGTTGAGTCACTGACAAACAGAGCTCCACAGAATGTGAAAAAAACTGCTGAGTCACATCCTGTTTGAACGTTAAGGAAGTAATGACACAGGAAGTAATTATACTGTAAAGCACTTCATGACAATTTGAACAATTATAACATTTATATAAAACAACTGAGGGCAATGGGAGTGCCTTTGTTTTACTGATCAAGAAACACCTTAGAACATATACATTTTCATAACTAAAAGAGAAATTTAACCAGGGACAAAAACGTAGGGATAGCAGGAGATAAAGACAGGAAGCAAAAAAATAGAGAAGTCAATGTGCTGTTTGTATAAATGCAAAATGGAGCAATTCTGGGAGTAACCAATTGGGCCATCAATAGATTGCCAAGCAGTATCTACTAGTCTGCTTAGGGGCCAAGTAAGGTGCCAGAAGATTCTATTTTAGATTACAGGACAGACACTGGCTGAGTAGCCAGGGTGCTCTGAGAGCCAGGGTTTTGCCACTGACAGCACCATCAGGCTTTACCCTTTGAGTGCCAGAGGGTTAAGGGGGGGGTTGGACAAGACCTGCTTACTAGCAGACCCCTCACACTGGAGTGCCTTGGCTGAGTACCTACACCAGGATATTACAGCCCAAGGAACACCACATTATGTGGGAGGGTTCCAGGCTTTTAAATAGTTTCAACAGATTAACTAAACCGTTGCCAGAACTGTGTTTTGTGTCTTTAATTATAATGTTTGCAAGAAAACGCTAATGTTTTTGTGCTTCTGAAACACAGAATGATTACGGTGTTCAAGTTTAAGGAAGGATGGGAAAGTTGGCCATGTCCACCTTATTGAAACAACCATTCCCAAATGTCTTCAATCATGTTTTCATAGTATGGATACTGTTATGTTGCAAAGCACCATGGAAGTCTGTTGCTGAAACAAATGCTCATGCCCTCATTGGGGAGCATAGCACCCAGTTTGGAAGTCACTGCCTTAAAAAAGTAATGCAGTTCTGGAGCAAACCAAATTCACTATAGGGAACAAATGAAAATCCAGTACATTTCAATTAATTTAAATAAGGAGTTTAACACCTTGATTTCTACAAAGGTTTCCATTCATGGGATTAATTGCCCCATTTAAATCAACGGGAATTTTTATGTAAACCCAACGTTGGACAACGCAAAACGAGTTAGCTTATATAAGCTGGAAAACGGATAGAGTTAAACTGAAAGAAACAAAACTTCTTTCCCAACAGAATGAGCAGATAAATACGCAAAGCAGGAAATACGATTTCTAAACATTAACACAAATCCGCGTATAGGGAGGAGGACTGAGAGCCACTCACTGAGATAAATGGGGAAGATTAACAACGAAATAAATACATTTCCATTGAGGTGGCAACGTTTATAGGGAGAAAGGGAAATAAACAGGCATTATAAATTGGCTGTACACATCTAAGATGGAATATTTATTACTAGAGCACACGAGACAGTCTTGCCTTTCCTGATTTCTATGCAGAATAACAATTACACTGGAACAACGCACAGGTGATACACAACTAGCAAGTGAATATGGGCACAGGCAAAAGATGGTAAAGTGGATTTGTAAGAGGAACTGAAGAAATTCTGGGTCCTGCACCATGTGAGGGAGGTAGATAATGAAATCCCTGTTGATTTAAATGGGGCTTTTAACCCCTTGAATGCTATACAGGAGACCTCTCCAGCACTCAAGGTGTCAAAAGCCCCATTTAGATCAGTAGAAATGTGGGGGAATTAACAATTTCTCAAATCTCCATAGATGTAATGGGGCTTTTAACTCCTATGTGCTTTACAAAGCTTTGGAGACCTCTCTTGCATCCAGTTAGTTAAAAAGCCTGATTTATATCAACAGATCATTTTTATTTCCCCTTATGCAATTGGTTTCACCCAGGATCGACCCTGTCCTCAAGGTCACTGGCTGTGCCAGTGTTCAGGGCACACTTATGGTTCTGTATCACCTGTGTCAGCTTTGTTATTCTGCATATGATTCAGAAAAGGCAACTCTGTCTTGTGTGCCTGCCGATTGCCCGCTGCGTTTTCTGCCACCTCTGAGGCTGATGGACTAAGGACAATTTAAGCAAAGTCTGAATTGAACCCTGCCGCACACCATAGGGAAAAATTAATTTCTCCCCATGGTGCAGTTGGCTTGCTCCAGATTCGCTCCAATTCTTCTAAGTACATCAGCCTCATAGCTCCCCTCCAATTTATGCCTATCCCATAAAGCTTTCAGTCTTAGGACTGGGTTCCATTGTAGTTGATAACTTTATCAAGGTGTTGTATCTACAAATTTCAAAAGGAATTGGTTAGTTAAAACCAGTGATAACACTTAAAGGAATAGTAATACTTAAATATTACTATCCCCCACCTTGTAGCCCTTCAAAAATTTAGTAAAATGAGCTCCTTTATGGTTTGAGAGATATCCTCTTTCAAAGTTCCCTCTTTTTGCGTTTCCCCTGATGTCAGCATTCTAGCTGAGAGTAGGGGAATCCTCTCCTGGGATCAGCCGGCGGCTTTGCAGCAGTGCCAAGATCGCGGTAATAAAAAAGAAATCCTTCACTAAAAAGGTCTTCTATGTGTGCTTAGTTTGCAAGCACACATAGAAGACCTTTTAAGTTAAGGATGTCTTTTTTTATTACCACGATCTCGGCACTGCTGCAGAGCCTCCACCGGTCCCGGGACCGGATTCCCCTGCTGTCAGATAGAATGCTGACGTCAGGGGAGAGGAAACTGAAAGCGGATTTCTCTCAAACCATAAAGGTTTGAGAGATGCTGCTGGGCTCATTTTACTCAGTTTTTGAAGGGTTACAAGATAGAGGATAGTAATTTTTAAGTATTACTATCCATTTAACAACTGCAATACAATATAACCTTCATTTTGGTGCCTGAGGCACCGGGAGATAAGTCTTACGAAAGACCACAAGTTACAGACACAAACCGGTCCAGAACTTCCTTTGCTAGGATTAAGCTCGATAAACAATCAATGATGTCATTTCTCTGCTTCCCAACAACATAGAACTATTTACAAGATACTAAGAAACTCTATTTGTGTATTAGTGCATTGAAAGACCTATGGGAGACCCTGAGTAAATGGGAGAATACACTGAAAATGTAATGTGTATTGCTCCATTCACACAAGATTCTTCCTGTGGGGTATAATGAGAAGAAGTGCCATATGGGTCCTCTCCAGCATTCAAGGGGTAAAACCATTTAAATGGGAACTGCACCATAAGAATTAGTGGCTCTTAATTTGTTCATTAGTAAGACTTAACTAGCCAAGTATTTTTCAAACAGTGGTCAGTTATTTTTAGTTTCTGGTTTTATGTGCCTTTGATCTCCGTCATAGTCTCATGGGAACCCACGAGAGGAGGCACTTGCCCACTCCTCACTCTCCCCCAATAAACATACCTGGGAACTTTTGAAACAGGGCTACCCGGAGGGTAACCCTGTCAGTGCCGACCAGGGAGAAAAATGAAGCGATTCGCGTCATGAAAGGGGCGGGGCTTAGTCGCAGGGGGTGGGACAAAACAAAAAAAACCTTTAAAATGGAGGTAAGTGGGCGGAACTGGGCGGGATGGAGCACAAGTGGGCAGAGTTTCTACTTAAACTCTGCACACCCGGTGATTCGCACACTGCCCCAGAGACCCGGTAATTCAATTTGAAATCCGGAGTCTCCGGGGCAAAACCGGAGAGTTCCCAGGTATGCCAATAAACATATGGGCTGGGCAAGGTGGCCTGGGGGCATATTATGGCTTTGTCCCCTCCTGGAAAGATTTTCGTGGAACCATTTATGACTATTGTTATCTAGAAGCAGACTCCAACAGAGATCACTGTATACTGGAAACTGCAGACATAATGCAAAAAATAAATGGATACCACAGCTATTGGATGAAGGACACCTATTTAGATAAGTTAAATGTGTTAAATTATGAGTTAAATTCCTACATTAAAGTACCCCTTCAAATCAATAGGGATTTTCATTCTGTACTATTGTGCACAGTTGAATGTAACTCTGTTGCTGGCTGGCAGTTGTATATAATGATGTCAGCTGCCACCAGCCAAGACAGGCCTGAACATAATGGTTTGATGGATAGGACAGAGCCAATAGGCCCCCTTGAATGCTGAACAATATCACAACTGCCTCTCCTGCACCCCTGACGTTAACCCCCTGATGTAATAGTTACTTTTTTCCAGAATTACTCTTATTTCCTGTTTCGCAATATTTTGTGCACCTCTCTGGTCCTTAAAGGTTTAATTAGTCTCATATATTCTGCCTGATTCAATTTTAGAAAACTGCCAGCAAGGGTCATGTCCGCCTCCATGGACATGACATTCAGGACTGATTGGAGATGTTCTCTTATGAATAAAGACATAAAGGCAAAATTAATCTGTGTCACTAGGATTTATTTGTTGTCGTATTTGGGGGATTTAGTTCCTCTTTAACATAAGTGCACAGCATCATCACCATCATCATCATACATTTTAGCTGTCCTTAAGTGCAGCTATGCTTACAATCTGAACAATGGTCCTGTGTTACAGAATGATTTTCAAGAGCTCATAAGGTAACATGAATTCTAGCACAGTTTACTTGCTGCTCCTGCGTGTTGGCTTAAAAATCTTGAGTATACTATAGTGCGTACCTATTCACAATCAAACATCATTAAAGTGGTATGTTACTTGGTAGCAAAGAGGTGGGTTTTGCAAGACCTTCAAAAATCACCTATACTTCTGTTAGCAATTTTTTATTTCAAACAAATGAGAGATTTTTAAATATTTATTTATGAATTAGTACTGGCTGGCAGACAGGAGCCAGTGGGAGGGACAGCGGTGTGGAATTTTAGGTATCTTCCGGACAATACTGTCTGACACACATAAACTAGCAAATAAAAAAATAGTTTTAAAGTGGATATGTCACCTATGATTAATATAGCATAAATAGGCTACATATTGAATACTACGAAAATGGTATCTTTTTTTTTTTAGTTTTATTTTGTGTAAATTTAACTTATAAAGTTGGTCCTGCATCAACTTCCGCATAGATTGCAGTCCGTCGCTCTGGATCTGCTCCCTCCCTCTATCCAGCCTCCTTCAATGACGGAGGCTTCTGTGTATAAGCTGGAGTGGTCTCATTTACTAGATATCGATCTCTGCCAATGAGACTGCTCCAGCTTACAGATAGAAGTCTTCATCATCGGAGGAGGCTGGATAGAGGGAGAGGAGCAGATGCAGAATGACAGACTGCATTCTATGTGGAAGTAGCTGTAGGACCAACTTTATAAGTTAAATTTACACGAAATAAAAAAAGAAATGAAGACCATTTTAGTAGTATTCGATATGTAGCCTATTTATGCTATGTTATAGATAGGTGACACATCCACTTTAAAAAATAGATAATATAAACATTGGGGGGTTTTGAAAGCTCTTGAAAAATCACCCGTTTACTACAATGCGACAGTTCTGCTTTAGGATATCCTAGAATTGAAAGAATGCGGAGAAGAGCAACAAAATTAATTAAGGGAATGGAGGAAGTGAAGTATGAAGAACGTCTAGCCAAACTTATTTCATTTACTCTAGAGAAAACAAGACTAAGAGGGGATCTTATTACTTTGTACAAGTATCTGTGAGGTCAATACAATGATCTCTCTAGTGAATTTTTCCTTTCAAGGTATAATTAAATAGTAATGGACACCCCTTAAAATTAGAGGAAAGAGGTTTCATGTCCATCAGGTGAAGGGATTGTTTAAAGTTTGTCAACACTTTGATTGCCAGAGAGGTATTAAATGCATTGCATTGCATTGAATACCTCTCAGGCAATCAAAGGGTTAGATTGTGGAATTCTTTACCTAGGGATGTGGTGATGGCAGATATAATGGATACACTTAAGACAGGAATAGATACAGGATTATATCATAGGTCAGTAGATTAAACAGGACGTTTTGGTAAAAAGATATGGTTGAAAAGAATTATGTAGTCCTCGTTTTCTGAGATATACTGTGGCAACTGTTGAACTTCATGGTTTTATGACTTTGTTTTTAACTGAAGTTTCAAAGTATGCTAGGGGAGAGTCAGAGAGTGAATTCCAGTCACATAAATAAAACCCAGACAAGACAAACTATGAAGTGTTCTTGGAACATTCCTGTCAGTTGTCCAAAGCATCAACTCATTGGTTACAACATAGATCCCATAATGCATTACAGACAGCTCTATCATCCAGCAACATTTGGCAAATAATGCAACATTAAAAAAAAAAACAACAGATATGAATAGGTACAAATTTATATATCCCTTTGTATATAGCAGACATGTACAATGCACTGATTCTCAAGGCACTGGAGATGTATGCAGCATATAAGGGGTAAATATTAATTGCAACATACTGTGGCTGACAAATGTTTGTTAATCAAGTCGAGCACATTTTATTCCATGTGTTTATCCCATTTCTAATAAAAACTAAATGTAATTAAAATGACATGTGCGATATTTGGTGAACTTTTCCCTCGTAATAAGTGGCTCTCATTTTGTTTAAAAAAACAAAACAAAACATAACAGTTTGAGAGATACGAATAAGTGCAAGTACTCTCTTTTAATTGTATCTACCATATAGTTAATACTTTTTTTCTGACATTACTATCCCTTTAAGAACTATTTATCCCTGGGGTACAGTGCCAGATGAGTGTTCAACACAAAGTATACATTATCGTTGCAGTACAGGTAAAATACAAAATAATAGATATTCAAGAGTCCCACTATCCACGATTTCAGATATTTAAATGCATAGCAGTGTCATGTATTCTGGTCTGACACATAGTGGCATGTGTATCACAGTGTCACTAATCTGTATTAACATTAAACACTATCTTTACGAATGTCAGCTTATAGTTATTAAATATAACAGCTCTGAAACTTTGATAGAGACTGTTTTCTAAACTGAATTAAAGACTTTGCAAATTGTTTAAGGTTGTTTAACAGAAAAGTAGTGACATTTTGTGATTTTGTAAGCACAATCAGCAACACACAAAGCTATCGCAGATGTAAGGAAAGTTCAACTTTTGCTAATTATCAATTTGTTATTATTAGTCTTTGTCAACTTTGTTATATATGGACATGTCAGAACACAAACTAAAGATGTGGACAAGTCTGATTCACTAATAAGAACATTTTAAGGAGCAAGAGGTCATTGTGAAACCAATGCATGCACCAAAGCTGATGTACTATGAAACAGAGTAGTTCTGGGACAAGCCAAGGCACTACTGTGAATATATAAACATTTGAACTGAAAGAAATGGGTATTCTAACCAAAAAATGCTTGAAAAGTCTCAAACTCGGGGAGCAAACCAATTGGACGTGATGACGTGACGTGAGGCGCACGTCAGGAGGTGGAGCAACTGACTACGTAGGAGTGAAGCGTACTACCCACATGGGAGCGGCTTCGGTAGTGGTGGCCGGGGCGTCTAAAGGCTGAAAGATTTTCTTGTGCGGGACTTAACCGATATGTAAGCCATTTTCGGATGGAAGACAGTGCTCTAAAGAGAGTTAAACATCTGTGGAGTTCGGGTGCGGTGCAATAGCAGGGGGACGTGAGATACACGAGGTTGTTGAGTAAACGCCATCCTAAAGTAAGACGGGACCGGGGCACGGTATTCAGAAGCTGATGGATGAAGGGAATAATGGAGCCACGGAGTGAGGGCCTAGAGGATGCAGAGTGAGAGGATTCTAAGCGCGCCCTAGGATACACATGGTCAGCTGTGTGGAAAAAGTGAGTTCTCCATTTATTTTTCCTATTCAAGATATATGAATATAGCCCTGAATGGCCCTGATATAGAGCGGAGGCGTAACAATCTGTTGTATGTGAAAGACATGAATAGTGGATGTATGTTTAACGCATTAAGGAAGCACCCGAGCTGGACTTCTTAAAGGAATAAAGGCCAATAAACAAATAATTAAAGGGAGAGAAAAAGGCTATGTCCCGCTTTCGGCCGCAACTATCGTTTTGGAATAGCTTGAAGGCTTTTCTGTGGGGGTGTGATGGCATCCAAGAGGAATAATAATAACCATACTAAGAAGGACAGAGGAAAAAGATAAAGGAGAGGAAAAGAGGAAAAGTATGGTGCCAAATGATTTTTTTTTACCCCAAGCGAATAAACAGGCCAAAATAAAAGAAGCCCATAATAAACAACTGGAGGTCTCTAAGGGTAATATTGGAATTGAAGAGCAGGCTGTAGTTACCCAAGAGTTTTTACAAGAGGTGTTGAAGGATTGGATGGAAAGACAAAACCAGATAATAACAACTGAGTTCCTTAAAGGTATAACAGAAATAAAAATGGAACTATCAGCCTTATCTACGAGAATACAATATTTGGAGGAGAATCTAGATAGTTTGGAAATGGAACAAGCATTCTGTAAAGAGCGGAATTCAAATTTATTAAAAAGGATGGACATTGTAGAAGGCAAGATCAGTGACATCGAAGATCGGGCGTGGAGATTGAATTTGAGATTTAAGAACATACCGGAGTCGATAACACAGGACAATCTCAAGGATTTTTTGCATGCATATTTTAAAGCGTTAGGTCTTGAGGAATCAGGTTTAAATCAAAGTCTGGAGCGGGTCCATAGAACATACAGGACGGTTAATGCTCCAGATAATAAAGCAAGGGATGTAATTGCAAGTTTTTTGTCTTTTCAGTATAAGGAGGCAGTAATGAAGGCAAAAAGAGAGGCAAAGAACTTGGGAGAAATCTACAAAGATGTGGAGATTTTTCAAGACCTTTCAAATACAACTAGGTTGCGCAGAAGAGTGTTTTTTTGTACCTTTGGGTAAACTAAGACATCATAAGGTTGCTTATAATTGGGGTTTCCCAGTTTCAGTAAGGGTGGTATGGGAAGGTAAAAGGATTATCTTTGATACCCCAGAAGGGTTAGCTAAATGGGTGAAGGAGAACAATTTGGAATGAGGTGTAGATATAGTATTGGAGGGATATGAAGAAGGGAGTTAGGATAATTGAAATGTAGAGGGGGGATGGTGTAAAAATAGGAGAACAAGTATTAAGATATATATGTGTGTGTGTGTGTGTGTGTGTGTGTGTGTGTGTGTGTGTGTGTGTGTGTGTGTGTAGATATATATATGTTTTTTTTGTTTGGTTGTTTTTTTTTGTGTGTGTGTAGTATAGGGTGGGCTGAGAGAAACACTGCTAGGTTAGGAATTTCACTGTAAAAAATGTGTAGGGTAGAAGGGTATAGAAAAAGAAAAAATGTGTTTGAATATAAGTAGTGTTAAGTTTTTGAGGGTACATAAAGAGTGGTGAGGTGGTATGTGTGATTGGGTTGAGCAATGAGATTAATCCGTCAGGGGGTGTTTAGTTTATTAGAAAGTAAGGGGATATAGAAGGTTAGGTTAAAGCTATGATTATACTTTTCAATTTAGGTGCCACTTGTGCAAGCTGGTGTTGATATGAAAGATTTTTATAGGGAATCCACTGAGGGGGTTAGATAGGAATAGAAATATATATATATATATATATATATATATATATATATATATATATATATATATATATATATATATATTCTGATATAGGTGTACAGGCATTATCCTTTTTTTGTATTGGATATACAGTGTGGTCAATGTGAGGCTCCACTATGAGTTCAGTTGAACTTAGGAGATGTTGGTAGAGGGTTATAACATGTTTGACATCCTCCGTGGAAGGGAGGGGGGGGGTGTTGGTATGGGAGTATACCTCGGGGTAGGGGCCCGTGTTTTTTTTTATGTTATGTATGTTGTATGTGTGAATATGTAAAGCAGTCGAGAGGACAGGAGAGTGGTGTAGGGAGAGAAATAGTATTAAAATATTAACGGTTAATGCACAGGGGCTTAATACAAATTATAAAAGATCAATGTTAAATAATAAGACAAGAATTTATTGATATAGCAATGATTCAAGAGACACACTGGTGTGATAGCAGTGATATGGGGTGGTTAATGAGGAAATTTAAGAAATATGAGATATCCTGCTGTTTGAAAAAAAAAAGAAACAAGGTGTTTCTATTATTTTTTCAAACAATAGGAAAGTTGAGAAGGAATTAACATTGAAAGATAGTGATGGCCATTATATAATAATGGTCTGTAGGATTGATCAGAGGTTGTTTGCTTTAGTAAATGTGTATCTCCCAAATAAGAATCCAATAAAACTGCTTAATACGATCTTGGAAGAAATAAATAAAGTGAAACAAGTACAGTTAGTTATGGCGGGGGATTTTAATATGTTATGAACTGTGATCTAGATAAAAAAATACAAAAGTCTGCTAATAAAATAGATAATGGGTTGAGGAAACAAGCTAGGACTTTTGAGAAATGCTTAAGAGGTATGAGCCTGTTTGATGTGTGGCGAGTAAAGAATCCTGGATTAAGGGAATATACGCATTTCTCAAAGGTCCATTATTCATTCTCAAGAATAGACATGTTCATAGGGGATGCATCACTAGTTGAGAAGACTAAAAAAGTAAGCATTAAGGATAATGTATGGTCTGATCACAGTTTAGTTATGCTGGAATTTATAGAAGGAGGAGGTAATAAGATCAGGTCTACGAGGCGGATGGATGGATATGTGTTACAACAACCGCAACATAGGGAATATATTGGAAAGTTGATTGATCAATATTTTGTGGAGAATGATTTGGGGGAGGTAGATCAGGTAACAATTTTGTGTGCTTTTAAAGCGGTGGTCAGGGGCTACTTAATAGAGTTGAAAGCTAGATTAAAGAAAGAAAGAGGTGCATCCCTGACCGAGTTGTATATTCAATTTTATAAGATAGAACAAGAAATTAAAAGCACACAGATTAGAATGGAGGATTTAAATAAGCTTGAGGAGGTAAAGAGAAAGAGTAATATGATGGAGATGGAAAGAACTGTTAAGAACTTAGATATTATGAAGATGAGATTTTATCATAAGGGAAACAGGGCTAACAAAATCCTTACCAATATATTAAAAAAAAAAAATAAACGGCTAAGGAAGCCATAACGCGGATAAAAGTGGAAAATGAGGTGTTTATGGAGCCAAAAGGGATAGGGTTGGCATTTGTTGATTTCTACAGTGGGTTATATAATCTTAAACAAGATATAACGGGAGATATAATTGAAGAGTACGCAATTAACTGCATTAAATAAGAAATTTAAGGTAGAAGAAGTGTATAAGGCGATAGAAAGAATGGCGTCACAAAAAGCTCCAGGGCCGGATGGCTTTGATAGTTCTTTTTATAAATTGTATAAAAAGAATTTAGGGGATCAACTGACAAAAACATTTAATGAAGCAGTAAGGAAGAAATCCTTTCCTGTTGAAATGCTTAGAGCGAATATATTGCCAATATTAAAAAAGGATAAGGACCCAATGGAGTTGACTAGCTATCGTCCAATATCGCTTATTAATAGCGATGTTAAGATTTATACAGCAATTATTGCGGAGAGACTGAAAGATATTCTTATGGAGGTGGTACATAGAGATCAGGTAGGATTTGTGCCTGAGAGAGACTCTGGAAACAATATAAGACGCATTATAGACATATTTGATGGAGCGACGAGAAAGCGGATACCCCTCCTGGCCCGTCGTTAGATGCCGAGAAGGCGTTCGACAGGGTCGGGTGGGGGTATATATTTTAAACATTGTTTCGGTATGGGTTGGAAGGATGGATAGCTGACGCTATAAAATCTCTTTATACAGTGCCAACGGCTAGAGAGGTTGGTCCAAATCTGTGTACAGATTGGTTTAGGTTGAATAACGGAACAAGACAGGGGTGTCCCTTGTCACCAATACTGTATATTTTAGATTTGGGACCATTGGCGATAACGATTAGAAATCAAGAAAAAATAAAGGGATATCCAACAAAGGCAGAGGAAGCAAAAATAAGTCTTTATGCAGATGACGTTTTTTTAATGTTGACAGATCCGCTGAATTCGATGAAGACTCTCATGAAAGAGTTGGAACAGTTTTCAAAGATTTCAAATTATAAAGTAAATATTACTAAAACCACTGCATTATTTATAAATGTAGTGGGGAGTATGAGGGAGAAGATAAGAACAACATACGGGGTAGATTGTACAAAAGCAGCCATCCCGTATTTGGGTATATCACTTACTGTGGATGTTAAAAAAAATTAGAGAGCTTAATATATTGAATAATTTGAGATATATGAATAAAAAATTGAGAGAATGGAATGGTAAGGGTATCTCATGGTATGGAAGAATTAACACTATTAAAGCATGTATTCTACCTAAATGGATATACTTATTTAGAATGATACCTATGGGGATATCGAAACACTGGTTAGATATGATTCAGAGAAGTTTTCGAAATTTTATTTGGAGAGGTAAGGTCCCTAGAATAAGTACAACCACATTATCAAGAACTGTGAAAGCGGGGGGATTAGGTTCCCCGGTGATACATAATTATTATGCAGACAGTATTATTTATCATGTCAGTAAAATGCAGAAGGCAAATTATATGGAAGAAACGTGGTATAGATTGGAAAGGGAGGTTTGTGACGTTGAAGATCTGTCTCTGTTTGTGTGGAAAATTATGGAAAAAAAAGAGAGGGGAGTTGTATAAAGATAGGTGTTGGTGCCTGGATCAGTTATTATCCCCGTGGTATCAAATAAAAAGAAAATTAGATTTAAAGGATAAAATTCCAGATTTCCTTACATTGAAACACGTTGAAGTGAATATGGATAATCTGAGTTTGGATAAATGGAAAGAGTTGGGAATTAATGCTATACGGCAGATATGCTTGAAAGGCAAAATTAAGTCTTTTCCAGATCTACAAAAAGAGTTTTGTTTGCCTTCAAGGGAGATATTCAATTACTTAACCCCTTAAAGGGATAGTAATACTTCGTTTTAACTTTATTTTATTTTGTAGGCATTAAAAAAACATGAAGAACGATATAAGTCTTATCTCTCAAACCTTTATGGTTTAAGAGATATTCACAAGCAAAGTTTCCCCCTCCCGCCCCTTTTACCTAGTGTAAACAATCTCTTCTCAGATGTGGAATGCAGTCCATAGACCAGACAGATAACAGAAGGGGACACTCTTATTCCTATGAAAACAATGAAATCCCTGCCCTACTTGACAAGCTTTTCAGGTTTTTCCCTTATCTTAATTGAAGATTGTCCCTCTCTGCAGTCTACCTGGGCACTTCACTTCTGCTCTAGCTGAACAGTGTGACATCAGTAAAAGGGGCGGGAGGGGGACACTTTGTCATTGAATTACTCTGGAACTACAACTCTGACAGAACTGAAATGACACTCTCCAAAGTCCAAATACTATGATGATTAATTAGAGCTGCTTTTATTATGAAACATTACTATCCCTTTAAGGACCTGGAAAATCTGAGGTCGTTTTCCCTTAAGGACCGGAGCAGTTCTGTCCTTTTTGACTATGTCTTTGTTCAACAGTGTTTTCCCTCTTAGGCTTTTATTCCACCCCCATAAATTATATACTGTTTTTTTAAGCACAGATAGGGCTTTCATTTGATACCCTATTTATACAGATAACCCACCATTCACTTTATTAACATTAAAACAAAAAGGTAAAAAAATGTAAAAAAAAAAAAATGTTTTGATTTTTCTCTTGGGATCAATTGGCCACAAAGGGTTAAATTTTTATGGAGACTGCATGAAAAGTATGACCGGTCAGTCATACCTACAAAATGCACAGTTTAAAGTGGCCACTGTCCCCCCTGGGTGAAAATCCCCTTGTCCCTTTTTCCCATCCTATTTTGACACTTTTTTGTCCCTGGCATTTGGTGGTGTATATAAGTGTATTACATGGCTCCACAACAATCACACTTGCAAGATTGTTTAATTATATATATTTTTTTTTAAATAAAAAATGTTTTTTGTAAAAAAAAAAAAAAAAAAAAAAGAAAAAAAAAAGTGCCTTGTGGTTTTGTTTTGTTTTTTTTAAGTGTACAATTGCAGGTCAAAAATGGACCTGTATTTAGCCAGCCTCCTGCACCAGCAGTGAAGGGGTTAATACACCCAGCTGCTGTATTTTTTTAACCACTAGGTGTCTCCCGTCTACTTCTGTCTCCCTTATTTTGATAGCAAGGGAGACAGAGGCAGACGAGACAGGCACAGACAGCATGCCTTTGTCTGTCACTATGCCGGTACATGTGATCGCTGATACAGCGATCGCATGAACCGGAGGAAGCAAGAAGGGCTGAGACTGAATGCCCCGGTCTCGGAGCGCTCAGTCTCAGCCTGGAATTAATGATAGCAGCGTGCACGGAGGCATGCTGCTATCATTTAAGCCATGACGGTCCTGGACCGTCATGGGTCATTAAGGGTATAACAACCCATGACGGTTCCTGCACCGTCATGGGTCCTTAAGGGGTTAAGAGTAAAATCTTTTTTACGGGTATATGTATGGAATAGTGTAAACACTGTATTGGTGAGCAGATGTGATAAAGTTTTTATGACTCAAAGCAACAAGAAGATGTAAGCTAGAGCAACTGAAATGATCACTTATAGTGATAGATATTTTTCAAGAATAAAAAATATAACTAGATGGGAGAAGATATGTAGGAGAAATATATTAGATAGTGATTGGTATAGATAATTTCAACAAGTAAATTAAACTGTACATGATGTTTCATTGTTAGAGATGCAATATAAATTAATGAACAATTGGTATTATCCCCCAGAAAGAATATCAAAAATGTATCCTAGTTATAATCCGAGATGCTGGAGATGTGGTGTGGATATGGGATCTTTGTATCATATATGGTGGGATTGTATATATGTGAAAAGGGTTTGGGAATGGGCCTTTACGTTTTTAAATAGGTTATTAAGGGGAAAAAAATTGATAAGTCACCAATGCTTGCTCTATTGAATTTAAAAAATGAGGGGAGATCAATGGAACAGATATTTATTACAATCCATATATGTATGGCGGTAAAAATTCTTATAGTAAGAAATTGGAAAAAAAGTGGGGAGTTTTCAAGATCAGTGTTGATTGACCAATTGAAATGGCAATTGAGGATGGAAATTGGATAATGAACACTGATAGTAAATTGGATAGAATTAGTAGAAAAGTATACGATAGAATAAAAGATTATGTCTTAGATTGAGTCTTTGTGTATTTTGTTGTATTTTGTGTTTACCTGTATGTTGGTATGGGGTTATTGTTGGGTACGGGACCGTATACGCTGCGCCTGGGCGGACTGAGATCGATGACCGATGTAGAGAGTGAGAGGTATGGATTTTTTTTTTATTTTTTTATTTTTTTTTGGGTTTCAGTAGGATGTGTTTGGGATTTGGATATTGTGTTGGGTAGTAGGGTTTTAAAGCAGAACTTTCACATGTAAATTACTTTCCATAGTTTTTAATATATAGCCATAATGATTTTGTTCCTGTATATATTTGTCCCCTGCTATGGCCATATGATACAATAAAATACCTTTTAATTTCACTGCAATACCAGGGAGAGCGGCGCCATCTTTGCTTAAAAGTACCACAGCGCATTCGTCAGCTCTCCCTGTGTTTTGTCTGTCATCGAGGAAGAGATGTCCCCTAATTTTTTTTACATTGTTGATTGTGACGTGTGCTCGTGCACGATCCGTATCCAAATTGATATGCATGCGGCCAGGCTCTGTACAGTGCGCGAGCTCAGGAACCTGAACGCCAGCGTGCACAGCATCCTTCTCCGTGCCACTCCAAAGGTATTTAATTTTACAAATAAATGTACACCACAATGTTAACCTTTTGAGTACCAGAGCAGTACTCAAAGAATAAACAAAGTTGTTTTAATGTGGCAGCCTTAGTCCCTGAATTTTTATTGAATTTTATTCTGTTGTACACCACCTTTGGAACAAACTAACACTACTTCTGCTACAGTTGTATTATGCTTATATATACAGTGCGAGCGTGCAGGATTCAAGGAGTGCGCCTGGTCACATAGTATAGCAGGGACTGATGTAGGATTCAGGGGCAGGACGGACACTTCACACACAAGCCCTGTGGGAGTGTCTTCTGCACCATACGGTGCGCGGCTGTACAGCTCAACCCAAAGCATACGTCATCAGTTACAGAATTGAAGTCTGTTTGCTGAATTTATACATATTTAAAAGCAAAAAGAAACACAACAATATGAACAGGGGACACAAATGAAGAGATGAAGCCAAGATGATACAGAGGTGAAAGTTCCGCTTTAAGTGGGTGGGATTTGTAGGAATGTAGGGGTATTTCGGGAGTTGGTCTCTGTCGGCCTCGGTGCAGTGGGATGGTTGGGGGTACCGTTTTTTGGGTGGGGTATGGCCCCTAAAGTAGGATGGGTAGGATGTAGAGTGGCAACAGGATTAGAAGGTTCCTCTCGACTACTTGTGCCATTGTGTTATTATGTGGTTATATATGTAATAAGTATAAAAGTGTATGTAGTGTGCATTTTATATTTGTGTCTTTGTATATTTTTTTTGAAAATATGAATAAAGATATTAAAAAAAAAAAAAAAAGAAAAGTCTCAACTCATTGCGAAGCATGCCAGAGACATTTCTAGCATTCAAGAGTTAAAATTTACGATACAGGCAGGCTGGATTTACATCTCAGGAATCCTTAGTCAAAGTACCTTTAGCCCCACCATGTCCACACCACACCCCTCCTTGACTCCACCCATCACATAAAAGACATTTATGGCTGGATTCAAATGCAGGAGATAAATGTTACTTCCCATTTTATCAAAAATGTTCCTACTGAAGTCTATGGGGATACTTGGAGATAAAATCAGAAATAAAATTACCACCTGCATTGGAATCCAGCCCTTAGCCTACAACATACAACCCAAAAAAAGAAATCAAAATGTGGGTGTGGCTGTACAGCTGCAGCCCTTCCCCTCATAACTTGGATCCTAGGTAGATGCCTACTATGCCTAATGAGAAATCTGACCTGGAAGACAGGGAGAACACTGCTGGTCTCACTTTATAGTGTTACAGTATTGATTTCATATAGCTTGCTGTACAGCTCTCCAACTGTAGGAATCCTGACATACTCCTTTATTCTATACTAGTGTAAAAGCCCGTATACACGGGCCAAGGTCCGGGTAATGTTAACCCTTTGAGTGCCAGAGGGGTACGCAAGGCATTGCTTTGCAATGTGTTTTTACCCCTCTGGCACTCAAAGGGTTAAGAGGCCGCTACCTCACTACTCCACGCAATGCAGTCTTGCGACGCTTCACTCACGCGATGCAATCATGTGCAGTAGAGACTGCCCGAACGTGGGCAGTCTCTACTGCGCATGACTGCATCGTGACAAACATCCTAGCGAATTATTATATAGGATAGTCTAGCACACACATACACAAAAACACACACATACTAAAACACACACAAAAATAAATACAAACACATGCACTAATTTGGGAAGTAATGTAACATGGTGGAAAATTGGTGATTAACACACTCTTATGACAAGGTTTCCAGGTATCTCTGTTTAGAAAACTCCCCTGGAAAATATAATCCCTTACGCTATAGAGGGATCTTACCACAAACATGAGAAAGAACTAGACATGAACTGGAGTACTGACAGATAAACTGTTCCAGGATACAGATTAATAAATTAATAGTAGAAAAAAATATCTAGATAGATAGATAGATAGATCGATCGATCGGTACACTCTATTAAAGTGGGCCTGTCACTGTAAGAATAGTTACATTTGCATTTCCGAGAATTAATATCTGTCTACGTGTTGTACCAGTCATTTTCTAATAAAATAGTTTTAGAGACATTTGATGTTTTGATGGCACAGTGTGACAAGTTATGCCAATGCCCTGAACAATAATTTCTGCTCAAGGCCAAACATACCTCTCACTGTGCTATTAGACACTCCCATTGCATGGGCTAGATTAATTCATAGGATAATGTGTTAATAACAGCAAATAAACAAATTATCATAATGGCCATGCTGTGCCATCAACAAATAAACTGCATTTAAAAAAAACTGTTTTTATTACAAACTAATGGCTAGAAGAAAATGTAATCAATTTTTCTTTAAAATTGTCTAACCCTATCTTAAGGTGACAGTTCACTCTTAACCCATTAATGTTATAGAGATCTCCATTTGTTTGTTAAACAATGCATCGGAGGCTTTTTTTTTTTTTAACATCCAAAAGGTTAAAAGTGACCAGTGATATTTAGTTAAATCAACAGAGGATATCTAGGCAGACTGACAAGAGAGAGCAAATCAGGACGTTATATTCTGTTCTTGCACAGCCAGAGCCCTGACTTTAACTGAAAACAAATCAATTTCTGAGCATTGCTGTTATGGAGTGATGTTATATTTCATGAGCAATCTCTCCTCCCCACCCCACCCCATCCCATCCCTCAAAGCTTGTTCTCTCATCCCCGGGAAGCTTGCCCAAGGCGCTGGCCAGATTTTCAAATGTGGTTTATCATTTCCTCCGCCTAATGAAAACTGCAGCATCGTGTCTAGAGAAGTAATGGAACCCTGATCTAGCTAATGCTCTTTAAACACTGACATGAGCCAGCTGAGCAATTAGGTCTAATAAGGACGGAGATGGGGGAATGCAGGTGAGATGAACTCGGCAGAGATACGATGGCTCAGATGACAGAACAGCTGCAATGTGTGGGTGCAGATGTGTACTTGTTTATATACATAGAAATAGAAACATAGCATTTGACTGCATATAAACTATTGGCCCATCAAGTCTACCCACATTTATATATATAAAAAGCTTGGACTTATTTAACTCCTTATCTGCTACTATAGTCCCCATCTCAATGAGTTGGAGACCACTCTAACATTCAAGAAGTTAATCAACAAAAAAAACATTAAATCTACTCCATAAGTTCTTAACCTCTTAACGACCCTTGACGGTCATAGCACGTCATGAGTTGTTATACCCTTAACGACCCATGACGTACTATGACCGTCATGGAATTTCTGGCTCCCCCCGCGGCTGCACACCATTCAGGGAGTCTGGAATCTGAACTGCAAAAAAAAACAAAAAAACAATGCTCCGTGGTCCTGTAGTGACCGCAATGTGCCTACGCGGCCGGTCGTTAAGGGGTTAAAGGAGAAGGAAACTTTTTTTTTTAATGAAAACCTGTTATTTGGATTTTTCTCCCAACCTTTGGAATAGAATGCACTAGAATGTCTGTCTTAGGAACTGGTGGCCTGTAGGTCAAACGTTCTGAACACCAGAGGGCACTGTTAAGGTAAAAACAAAAAAGTTTAAACTGTAATAACTCTGGAATGGTGCATTTCTCAGTGGTTTTACTCATCAGGAAAAGTCCTACAATATATGTGTTTCCATTATATTCCTTTAGGGTTCTAAGGGCTTTATTCAGGAAGCTAAAGAGAAGCACATTATAGCAAACCAGCAGCTCCATAGGAGACAAGTGGAAATTCCCAGTTATATAAAGGGCAACCATCACAAGAATAATGCCCTGTCTACAGATGTAATCCCCTGTGAGAAGGCTTGCCGACGAAGCCACGACTGGATTGTGAACCTGGCTGACGAGCGGTGGAACAGATCGAGAGTCTGAAAGGACAGCTTTGGAGCAGCTTGTTGGTCCTGTGAGACAGAATGTACTGTGAAACTCTGAAGTCTCTCTACATAGATATGCTTTGTCATTGTAAAACATTAATAAGAACATATTGCGCTCTCTCTCTGCTGCCTCAGAGCTGGAGGTGGAGAAAGGCAGTGGGCCATTCGGAGTGCCCAGCTCCGGATGGAAGGCAGCACGTTCAGCCACTCTCTACTGCGCATGTGCGTGTTACACACACAGGGAGCGATGCATTCTAGCATATTATATATATTGATATAACAAGCACATTTTCTTTCATATACCACCAATTGTTGTGATAATAATCTTGCAAAAAGTACTATTATTAATATAATATATTTAAGGATACTTTGCAGGGAATATAAATCCTTTACGACTTTAAACAAAAATATGTCCATTGAATTCTACACACTCGATATTAAAACTTGTAGCTTTTCCTTATGGGCCGTCAGACTCGCCCTCCACACATATGTTTAGACAGAAACCAAAAAAAAGAAAGAAACAGGACAGAGCAAAGCTCCTCTAAGTGTTATCCGGATATCAGTTTGTCAGACATACAGTGAGGGAAAAAATTATTTGATCCCCTGCTGATTTTGTATGTTTGCCCACTGACAAAGAAATGATCAGTCTATAATTTTAATGGTAGGTTTATTTGAACAGTGAGAGACAGAATAACAACAAGCAAATCCAGAAAACTTACAAATTTGCATTTTACTGAATGAATAAGTATTTGACCCCCTATAAATCAGATTTCTGGCTCCCAGGTGTCTTTTATACAGGTAACAAGCTGAGATTAGGAGCACTCTCTTAAAGTGAGTGCTTCTAATCTCAGCTTGTTACCTGTATAACAGACACCTGTCCACAGAAGCAATCAATCAATCAGATTCCAAACTCTCCACCATGGCCAAGACTAAAGAGCTGTCCAAGGATGTCAGAGACAAGACTGTAGACCTACACAAGGCTGGAATGGGCTACAAAACCATCGCCAAAGCACTTGGTGAGAAGGTGACAACAGCTGGTGCAATTATTCACAAATGGAAGAAACACAAAATAACTGTCAATCTCCCTCGGTCTGGGGCTCCATGCAAGATCTCACCTGGTGGAGTTTCAATGATCATGAGAACGGTGAGGAATCAGCCCAGAACTACACGAGAGGATCTTATCAGTGATCTCAAGGCAGCTGGGACCATAGTCACCAAGAAAACAATTGGAAACACTACGCCGTGAAGGACTGAAATCCTGCAGCACCCGCAAGGTCCCACTGCTCAAGAAAGTACAGGTACAGGCCCGTCTGAAGTTTGCCAGTGAACATCTGAATGATTCAGAGGAGAACTGGGTGAAAGTGTTGTGGTTAGATGAGACCAAAATCCAGCTCTTTGGCATCAATTCAGCTCACTGTGTTTGGAGGAGGAATGCTGCCTATGACACCAAGAACACCATCCCCACCGTCAAACATGGAGGTGGAAACATTATGCTTTGGGGGTGTTTTTCTGCTAAGGGGACAGGACAACTTCACCGCATCAAAGGGACGATGGACAGGGCCATGTACCGTCAAATCTTGGGTGAGAACCTCCTTCCTCAGCCAGGGCATTGAAAATGGGTTGTGGATGGATATTCCAGCATGACCATGACCCAAAACACATGACCAATGCAACAAAGGAGTGGCTCAAGAAGAAGCACATTAAGGTCCTGGAGTGGCCTAGCCAGTCTCCAGACCTTAATCCCATAGAAAATCTGTGGAGGGAGTTGAAGGTTCGAGTTGCAAACATCAGCCTCAAAACCGTAATGACTTGGAGAAGATTTGCAAAGATGAGTGGGACAAAATTCCTCCTGAGATGTTTGCAAACCTAGTGGCCAACTACAAGAAATGTCTGACCTTTGTGATTGCCAAGAAGGGTTTTGTCACCAAGTACTAAGTCATGTTTTGCAAAAGGGTCAAATACTTATTTCACTCTGTAAAATGCAAATCAATTTATAACTTTTTTGAAATGCATTTTTCTGGATTTTTTGTTGTTATTCTGTCTCTCATTGATCAAATAAACTTATCATTAAAATTATAGACTGATACATACAAAATCAGCAAGGGGTCAAATAATTTTTTCCTTAACCGTACACATAATCCTCCCAGTTCCCTTATGATTGAATACTCACAGAAAGAAAGGCTACTGACGCCTCTAGGAAATTCGCCGAGGCTGGATCAGACCTCCAGTCACAGTCTCAGGTTTTGCCCGTCAGCTGTACATTGTGCATCATGCACCTGACAAAGCAAAATGGTAATAGCGAAACGCGTTGGGATAATATTCCCAACATAATATATTTTATATTTTATTGTTTGCCTGATGTCAACATTTTATCTTATTTTATTCATTAAATATTTTTTCCTTAAATGGTTCCCTCATATTTGCTTTAATAGAATACCTATTCCCTCTAAGCCCACATATTGCTCCCAGAGATATCCAAGATAGAAAGAAATCAAAACCGGAAAGAAGGTCCGAAACAAGTAGGCACAGAGGAGAGGTAAGAAGGAAAAACAGCTGACAGGTAGTATATATGGGGTTCTATGGCTACCAGTGGGCAAGGGAACAAGGCTGGGGGGAAAGTGGTAGCCACAAATCCCCATAGATGTTGCTTGAACCCCAGCCTTTTTCCCTTGGGAGTTCACAAAATGTATCAAATATGATACAGAGCTAAGGGGATAATTGTGTAGTGCTTGGTGTAGTTGTTTTTTTTTTTAATCCTTTGAGTGCCACAGGGGTGAGCAATGCACATTCCTATAGCACTCAAAGGAATAAGTGAGTTATGCTGTCCATGGTGCTGAATGCATTCTCTCCATTCCCCTACTGGCCAACTTGGACAGCAGGGAGCATGCAGTCAGACCTCATGATTATCGTATTGCTGGTGATGTGTGAGGGAGATCATCCCTTCCACTTCGACAGACACTGACAACCCTCCATGCCTGTGATTGCTTGAGGCCTGTTACTGCATAGGAAAGTACAGGAAGATCCCAACTTCACCAACCTCAGGTAGGTGAACTTGAGACTGTGAACTCCAACAGCAGAGGCTGCTATTGGAGTTTTGTGGATGCGTCAAAGTGCCACATTAACATACTAACACCCCCCTATTGCATACAATACTGGCTCATTATCCTGCATTTCCATATGGAAATTAGTAATTATCGTTCATTTCCATATGAAAATAGGCCATTGTCAATGGGATGAGTGAAAATTCTTAAACCTGTCAGAAAAAATGTCGATATGGGCACATTTTTGTTGGATTGATGGTGATGTGATGTCAAAGACACTTTAGTGAATACTGCTGTTGTGCTTCTGACACTGCTCTGACAAGACATCAGCATTTTGAGCCTTCTTGAACTTTAGTGAATCTAAGCCAAGGAGTGGTTCATTCTTTGACTCTCGTTCTGTTGGGGACTACTTCCATCATTCAAAACCAGACAAAGGCCGAAGAGCCAAAGTCCTAGTATAAAAGAAACTGTGTTTTGGGGCAAATCAAGAGCACCCTTGGGGACAAATACAAATTCCTATTGATTTGATGGGGCTTTTTAATTCATTGAATGCTAGAGAGGTGTCAAAAGCACCGTTTCCCACACAAATATACAAGTTTCTGGGGACATTTTTCCCGTGGGCAGACACATGACAAAAGCATCACCACATCTGGCAACACTCCAGATGAGCACCAGGGACTCAGGATTTCAGACAAATACTCAGCCTCTGAGGTCAGAGCATGATTCTCTAGTTTGCAGAGTTCCCTGGAAGCATCACCCACTCCCAGTCCGGTCCTGCCTACTCCCACCCACTTCCCTGCCCATTTCAATGTGATCTCTGCCTTTGCACTTCCCAATCCTGCCCACCATCATTTGGTCACTCCCATCATCATCCCTCACTGATCCCTCAGGGGAGGGTGTGTGTCAAGATCCCAAGGTATGAACATCAGTAGTGGTCCATAGTTCTGTGTAGCACATCGCCAACAGAAAACCGTGTACTACAGACTTAAACCTGCACTTCCATAGTAGGAAAGACCTTACCCACACATACATACTGCATGAAAGAACATAAATAAACAATATTAAGAAGTGAGGAAGGTCATAACCTATTAACCTTTTAATGACAAGCACATATAGTATGGTGTAGAAAATGCATGATAAAAACAGGGACAAAAGCAGAGACAACAGGTTAGGCAAGGACCAGTAACTGTACTTGGAAACAGGGGCAGTTGGCAGGTATGAACGCAATGCATTGAAGACCTTTCTCACAAAAAAAGGGGGGTTAAAATCCCATTTAAAATCTATGGTAATTTTGATTTCTCCCCTATTGCACAGTTGGATTGCTCCAGAATTACAGATCTTTAGCTTATTGAATATGGTTCTCCCAATCGGCAACATTCTTTGCACATCGCAGAAGCAAATAAGAGAGCTCTTGTTAGCAAGACAGGAAATTCCAATTCTGCAGCGTCGTTCTCCACTAAATATTTCTCTCCCAGCTATAATCATAAAAAGAGGTTTTAGTGTATTATTTTTATGATTTCGCTGCCTGCCATTGTGTTCTAGTTATAAGGCATTCTTAAGAACCAAGCAGTGATTTCAAACATTCTTCAACAAAGCTGTTGAATTGGAGGCAAAGTGACAAGTTCTGGCATTAAAATACAGGAAAAAAAACAACACTAAATAAAGAGGTTGTAAGAGGCATTTAAATGCTTGAACTGTGTGCTATCTGGGGGACTGTGCTCTACTCTAAATATATTAAACAATTCTTCTTATGTTTGTTTTCTCTGAGGTTTGAGAGAGCCTAGACAGTGTTGTTGCAGTATGTACAAACGCACAACGGCTTTTGTTTCAGTGGAATTAATTAATAAATCTACACGGGCCAAGGTCCGTGGGATGCTAACCCTCTGAGTGCCAGAGGGGTATGCAACGCATTGCTTACCAATGGGTTGCATACCCCTCTGCACTCAAAGGGTTAAGAGGCTGGTCCTGCTCTGCATCCTGCCACTGACGCAGTCATGCACTGTAGAGACTGCCCAAAAGCACAGAATGCTCCCAGCACAGAACTCCCAGCATTCTGTGCGCCTGGGCAGTCTCTACTGAGCATGATGGTGTCTGACAAACATCCTAGCAAATTATTATATAGGATGTTTAACCAAATGAATGCCTAGTGGGATACATCAATTGTACATCGCTGCGGAATTCGTTGGCGCTATATAAATAAAGAATCATAATAATACACACCCTTCTGCTGCATGCCAGGGAATTGGGGGCATATTATCTTACGGGTAAAGAAAAGTGAAGCAACTCTGATGCAAACACAAATAAATATTTCATTCAATATAAATAATTCTTTTTATCTCTCAAATGCTTGAAAGGCCCCAAACACATTTCTTGGCAATGGATTGTAGACCTCCATAGCATTCAATGGCTTACAAACACATATATACCCTATTGAAAAGGTTAAAGGCTCCAATAGGCCCTACTGAATGGCTTCTAAGTCCTACTTAAAGCGTTTATTATGGAGGCTGCACACACAACCTGAGAAGGCCAAGCTGTCAGTCAACAGCTGGAAGAGCAGCAAGATATTTACACGTATAAAAAGGACATAGACTTGCAACTAACGTATCATCACTGAAAAGGCCTCAACAGATCTGGATTTAAATCACAGGCAATAGTAGGCAAGGTACTCTAGGTGCTATCATAGCACCACCTATAACCACATACCCACTTTACGCAAGACTGAGCACACAGTTCCATCTCCTGATTTCTGACAAAGACAATACCCTTTTTCGAACATGCAATAACAATGAAAAAAAATGAAAAGAGTTGTCAACCTGTAGTTCGCTATAGTGCAGTTGGTTTGCTTCAGAATTGTTCCACTTCTTTGTATATAAGGCCAAAATGTCTAGTAAAAAATACTCTAAATGTGAGTTAAATAACAATAACATTGTTTATGATATAAGGGCTTTTCTTGTTGAGTAAAACAAGGATACTCCCACTGCTGTGAGATGCATATTTCCAAAGTTATTGCAATTAAACTTCTTGTTTTTTTACATTAACATTGCCCTTTTGTGGTAAAATTTAAATTCTTCTGTTTCACTCAGTGGGAGAGAGGAGTCCTCAACACACATTTCTCCAAACTATGTGACAGAAACAGCTGAGTCATTCTGTCAGAACTTCCATGAAGTAATCATGCTGTCACTCACTTCCTAATAATTTGAATAGGTACGCCATTGATTAAAATAGGCATCCAACTTTTTTCAGTCGTGGGTCACATAATCAGAAAGCCATAAGTATGAGGGCCACATTATGTTTTTTATTGATAACGATGGTGAATTATAGCCTGTCAGCAATTCAAAAATATTTATTTATTGATCAAGTCAAAGACTATAGTGATATTTAAAGGGATAGTAATGTTTCATATTACACATAGCTCAGAACATTGAGCATGTGTACTAGTACTGCTTTGCAATGTTAATATGCTCCAAAATGTGCTCTCTACAGTGTAATGTTATGTTGAAGATGATCCCTCCCACCCCTTTCCCTGATGTAATCATTTGTACCAGATCTGATATTATACTGTAACAAGCAGGTTTTACAGCATATGAATAACGCACACCAGTATTATTACACATGCTCTGTGTAATATGAATTACTATCGCTTGAATTGTACAGTACTGGCAAGCATGGGATTAGGTTTTTCTGACCTTACTAGTCCATGTGTGTTAGCTAATTAGGCTTAAAAATGTTTTTTTTTGTTTTTGTTTTTTTAAATAATCTTATGACGGCCGTGCCCTGGAGTCAGGCGGGCAGTATTGGCCCACGGGCCGTATATTGAAAACCCCTGGATTAACCCCTTAGCGACCCTTGACGTACCAGGACCGTCAAGGGTAAATGTGACCGAACGACCCTTGACGGTCCTGGTACGTCAAGGGTTAAACTCTTCCATCGCGGCCGCACGGAGCGATGGAAGAGTTCAAGCCGCTTGTTACTAAGTGTCCCGGTATCGGGACACTTAGTAACAAGCGGCTGAAACATTGTTGCAACATGCGATTCGCTTCAAAAGCGAATCACATGTTGCAAAACCTGAATGACAGGGACAGTATTTGTAAATACTGTCCCTGTCAGATCTCTCTGCCTCCCTCCACCTTGCATACTGCTAAGGTGGAGAGAGACAGAGGGAGATGGTGTTCCAGTGTGCCTGTAAAAAAAAAAGTTTAAATAAAGAAAATAAACCCTTTGATCACTGTTCTGCAGTGATCAATTAGGGTCCCCCCCCATCTTATCACTCTTGGAGTGATCAATTTGCTGCAGATCAGTGTTTTCTGATCTGTGGGACACCCCCCATCCACCTTGAATTTTTTTAGATTTTTTAAACATTTTTAAAAAAAATTTTAAATTTTAAAATTTTTTTTTTTTTTTTTTATAATAAATATAGTTTAGGTATTTTGGTAGGTAGTTGGGTAGGTTTAGTGTAGACGTGTGTTAGGGAAAGTTTTAGGGATAGATTTAGGTTTAGGGGGAAAAAAAAAAAAAACAACCCCCCCCCCCCCCCCCAAAAAAAAAATATATAATAAGCGCAGTTTAGATAGGTAGTTCAATTGGGTTAGGTAGGTTCAGGATATACGTAGGTTAGGGTAAGTTTTAGGGTTAGATTTAGGTTTAGGGATAGCATAAGAAAAATAAAAAACCCAAAAAACCCCAAACCCCCCCCCCAAAAAAAAATAAATATATATATATATATATATAATAAGTGCAGTTTAGATAGGTAGTTCACTTGGGTTAGGTAGGTTCAGGATATACGTAGGTTAGGGTAAGTTTTAGGGTTAGATTTAGGTTTAGGGATAGCGTAAGAAAAAAAAAAGCTTTTTTAGTGGGCAAAATGCAGCGCAGGTACAGCGTTGAAGAGCCATATGCCTTTTTGGCGTCTGACTCTGAGGCAACAGACACTGCGTCAGATTTTGACATAGCGCAGTTTTCAGAAAGTGAGAGCAGCTCTAGTGATGACGCTGGGCCTTCTGTCAAGAAAAGACGCACTGCCCCAAAAGCTGCTCTGGCAACTGCCCCAGCACCTGCCAAAAGAACTGCCCAAAGACCTACCAAAATACCTACCCAAAGAAATGCCCCAAGTGCTGCCCCAAGAGCTGCCCTGGCAACTGCCCCAGCACCTGCCAAAAGATCTGCCCAAAGACCTACCAAAGAAATGCCCCAAGTGCTGCCCCAAGAGCTGCCCTGGCAACTGCCCCAGCACCTGCCAAAAGATCTGCCCAAAGACCTGCCAAAAGACCTGCCCAAAGAAATGCCCCAACACCTGCCACTCCGGATCCTAATGAATGGGTATCAATTTATGCCCACAAATCTCAGAACTCACAGGCAACCCAGGGATTCAAATTGATGTGGAAGGATTTACCCATGATCATTTTTTTTATTTGTTTTTGGGGGAAGACATTTTAGGTGAAATTGTTTCCCAAACCAATTTGTATGCAGCCCAGTATACTGCCGCCAACCCTAAGTGTGAAAAACGCTGTTTTTTTTTTTTTTTTTTTACTTACGTCATGGTTTACGAGGGATTGGTGGTAAAATGGCTGTGTATAAAATTGGAAAACACACCTAAAACGAGAGCCTGGGGTGTCTACTTTCCAAAAATATACACTTTTGGGGGGAAATCTTAAAAAAAGAGCACTGTTACACAGCCCCAAATGAGACATGGCACCAGTAACGCAAGCTGTGAAGATTCAAAGTGTGAACCTGGAAACGCGCATGTTCCAATTTGGCCCCCGTAGCTCCCCCAAACCATGAGAAAGCTACGCATATGGGGTATTGCCGTACTCAGAAGAAGGAGCTGAACACTAATCAATTCAGTTTATAAAATCTTCACCTATTCTGTGCTTGAAATTCACATCAAAATTGAAGGCAAAGTGTGAAAAATGCTGAATTTTTTTTACTTACGTCAAATTTTCACAGGATTGGTGGTAAAATGGCAGTGTATAAAATTGGAAAACACACCTAAAACGAGAGCCTGGGGTGTCTACTTTCCAAAAATATACACTTTTGGGGGGAAATCTTAAAAAAAGAGCACTGTTACATAGCCCCAAATGAGACATGGCACCAGTAAGGCAAGCTGTGAAGATTCAAAGTGTGAACCTGGAAACGCGCATGTTCCAATTTGGCCCAGTAGCTCCCCCAAACCATGAGAAAGCTACGCACATGGGGTATTGCCGTACTCAGAAGAAGGAGCTGAACACTAATCAATTCAGTTTATAAAATCTTCACCTATTCTGTGCTTGAAATTCACATCAAAATTGAAGGCAAAGTGTGAAAAATGCTGAATTTTTTTTACTTACGTCAAATTTTCACAGGATTGGTGGTAAAATGGCAGTGTATAAAATTGGAAAACACACCTAAAACGAGAGCCTGGGGTGTCTACTTTCCAAAAATATACACTTTTTGGGGGAAATCTTAAAAAAAGAGCACTGTTACACAGCCCCAAATGAGACATGGCACCAGTAACGCAAGCTGTGAAGATTCAAAGTGTGAACCTGGAAACGCGCATGTTCCAATTTGGCCCCCGTAGCTCCCCCAAACCATGAGAAAGCTACGCATATGGGGTATTGCCGTACTCAGAAGAAGGAGCTGAACACTAATCAATTCAGTTTATAAAATCTTCACCTATTCTGTGCTTGAAATTCACATCAAAATTGAAGGCAAAGTGTGAAAAATGCTGAATTTTTTTTACTTACGTCAAATTTTCACAGGATTGGTGGTAAAATGGCAGTGTATAAAATTGGAAAACACACCTAAAACGAGAGCCTGGGGTGTCTACTTTCCAAAAATATACACTTTTGGGGGGAAATCTTAAAAAAAGAGCACTGTTACACAGCCCCAAATGAGACATGGCACCAGTAACGCAAGCTGTGAAGATTCAAAGTGTGAACCTGGAAACGCGCATGTTCCAATTTGGCCCCCGTAGCTCCCCCAAACCATGAGAAAGCTACGCATATGGGGTATTGCCGTACTCAGAAGAAGGAGCTGAACACTAATCAATTCAGTTTATAAAATCTTCACCTATTCTGTGCTTGAAATTCACATCAAAATTGAAGGCAAAGTGTGAAAAATGCTGAATTTTTTTTACTTACGTCAAATTTTCACAGGATTGGTGGTAAAATGGCAGTGTATAAAATTGGAAAACACACCTAAAACGAGAGCCTGGGGTGTCTACTTTCCAAAAATATACACTTTTGGGGGGAAATCTTAAAAAAAGAGCACTGTTACATAGCCCCAAATGAGACATGGCACCAGTAACGCAAGCTGTGAAGATTCAAAGTGTGAACCTGGAAACGCGCATGTTCCAATTTGGCCCAGTAGCTCCCCCAAACCATGAGAAAGCTACGCACATGGGGTATTGCCGTACTCAGAAGAAGGAGCTGAACACTAATCAATTCAGTTTATAAAATCTTCACCTATTCTGTGCTTGAAATTCACATCAAAATTGAAGGCAAAGTGTGAAAAATGCTGAATTTTTTTTACTTACGTCAAATTTTCACAGGATTGGTGGTAAAATGGCAGTGTATAAAATTGGAAAACACACCTAAAACGAGAGCCTGGGGTGTCTACTTTCCAAAAATATACACTTTTTGGGGGAAATCTTAAAAAAAGAGCACTGTTACACAGCCCCAAATGAGACATGGCACCAGTAACGCAAGCTGTGAAAATTCAAAGTGTGAAACTGGAAACGCGCATGTTCCAATTTGGGCCCCATAGCTCCCGCAAACCTTGAATAACCTATGCATATGGGATATTGCCGTACTCAGAAGAAGGAGCTGAACACTATTCAATTCAGTTTATAAAATCTTCACCTATTCTGTGCTTGAAATTCACATCAACATTGAAGGCAAAGTGTGAAAAACGCTGTTTTTTTACTTACGTCAAGTTTATGAGAAAGTGGTGGTAAAATGGCTGTGTAAAAAATTTGAAAACACACCTAAAATGAAAGCTGGGGTTGTCTACATTCCAAAAATATACACTTTTGGGGGGAAATTCTAAAGTGCAGCACTGGAACATAGCCCAAAATGAGTAATGGCATCAGTTAACCAAGATGTGAAAATTCAATATTTGTTCAAAATTGGGCCCTGTAGCTCCCCCAAACCTTGAGAAACCTATGCATATGGGGTATTGCCGTACTCAGAAGAAGGAGCTGAACACTAAATAATGCATTTTTAAAAATCTTCACCTATCATGTGCTTGAAATTCACATCAACATTGAAGTGCAAGTGTGAAAAACGCTGTTTTTTTAACTTACGTCAAGATTTACGAGCGATTGGTGGTAAAATGGCTGCGTAAAAAATTTGAAAACATACATAAAATGAAAGCCTGGGGTGTCTACTTTCCAAAAATATATACTTTTGGGGGGAAATCTTAGAGTGGAGCACTGTTACACAGCCCCAAATGAGACATGGCACCAGTGATGCAAGCTGTGAAAATTCAAAGTGTGAAACTGGAAATGCGCATGTTCCAATTTGGGCCCCGTAGCTCTCCCAAACCTTGAGAAACCTATGCATATGGGGTATTGCTGTACTCAGAAGAAGGAGCTGAACACTAAACAATGCATTTTTAAAAATCTTCACCTATCATGTGCTTGAAATTCACATCAACATTGAAGTGCAAGTGTGAAAAACGCTGTTTTTTTAACTTACGTAAAGATTTACGAGCGATTGGTGGTAAAATGGCTGTGTAAAAAAATTGAAAACATACATAAAATGAAAGCCTGGGGTGTCTACTTTCCAAAAATATATACTTTTGGGGGGAAATGTTAGAGTGGAGCATTGTTACACAGCCCCAAATGAGACATGGCACCAGTGATGCAAGCTGTGAAAATTCAAAGTGTGAAACTGGAAACGCGCATGTTCCAATTTGGGCCCCGTAGCTCTCCCAAACCTTGAGAAACCTATGCATATGGGGTATTGCCGTACTCAGAAGAAGGAGCTGAACACTAAACAATGCATTTTTAAAAATCTTCACCTATCATGTGCTTGATATCAACAGTAGTATTGAAATGTAAGTGTGAAAACTGCAAAAAACAAAACATTACCACAATTTTGAAATTTTTTTTCTGGAAAAATAGCTGCATGAAAAACTCCAAAATTCTCCTGATTATTTACCTTATGTTGTGTAGTTTTCAGAAACATATACCTTTGTGGGACATTTTTGGTTCTGGCACCGTCAGCTAAGCTATGATGCTCACATGCCAATTGTTGAGAAATTACAAGTTGGAAATAATGGCATCCATCTTGTAATATTTACCTTGTAAATGTGAGGAAGTGATTGAAATACTAGGCATATGGGGTATTCTTATATTCAGGAGAAGCAAATGAATATATTTAGGGGTATTTTTTTGTCATAAACTAATTGTATGCAAATCCTGACACGAAAATATAAGCAAAATGTTGTTGTTTTTCAATTTTTTTCCTCTTTTTTTCTATTTTAATCAAATTAAGCAATGAGGTATTCATATAATTGTGGTATCAAAAGAAAGCCCTACTTGTGCTTAAAAAAACAGTATATAATTTATGTGGGTGCACAAAAGGAATTAAAGAGAAAATATGGTTGAACAAAGAAAAAAAAAAAGTCAAAATTGCTCCGGTCCTTAAGTCAAATCAAACTCAGATTTTCCCGGTCCTTAAGGGGTTAAAACAACTGATAGCAGTAGGCATACCCTTGTTTTACTCAGGAGAAAAAGCCCTATTTCATACAGGTGTGATTAAAATGTTTAATACCTATTTAGATTAAATTTGCTAAAAGTCCTTTTTTTAAACATAGGTCACTTAGACTCTTTTGTAGTCAGTCATAATATACAGGGTTATAAGATATAAGGGTTGAACTTAGCTGACTTGTGTCTTTTTTCAGCCTTCCTAAATATGTAATACATATTCCATGCAGAGCTACCTATAAACCTATAGAACTCTATCTACCAGTCTAAGCAGGAGGTTCCCTTGAATTATGTACAATTAAAGACGGACACATATTAACACACACCGTGATATTTATATATGGTTTAGGCAGTGATTCTCAACTCCAGTCATTGGGACACAATAACAGGTCAGGTGACCTATTGGTATCACCCTAGGAGATTTTCAAGATGTTAATGGAACCTTGGATTTATGGAACCTTGACTTGTTCTGCACTATTGTGCTCTTGAATATGAATTGTTAATGTCCATATACATATGGTCATCCGTTGATGTGTTGCTTGTTTGAACATGGACATGTTTACACTTCAGAAAAAAGAACACAAGAGATCACAAGGAGGCACCCTAGTGAAGTATCTTATTGAAAGGGGGAATTCCACCACCAAATAACACCCCACTCCATGGGTACTCATAAAAAAATATGCTATTATTTATCTTAAAGTATGACAGACAGACAGACAGATAGATAGATAGATAGATAGATAGATAGATAGATAGATAGATAGATAGATAGATAGCAGAGCAGTTCTTGGTATATAGTTCTGACCCAAATTGCAAGGAACTGTAAATTGTGCTGCACCTCCTCACCTCATTCTCTCGAAATGGATGAACATACAACTCACAAAAAAACAAAAGGAATAGAGGGAGAGCTCACAATAGCGTGATACAGTATGACATGTAATATTCAATAGAAAGAATAAAATCACACTCATATTTCGATGTAGTTACCAGATGGCTTATACCAGGGCTTATAATTTTAAGTCCTTTACTACTAGCCAGACCTGAAAAGTTACTCGCCACTGCAAGCCATAACATACCAACCAGGGCTGAATTTCTACTCGCCAGGGCTGAATTTTCACTCGCCATTGGCTAGTGGCGAGTGGAAATTTTGAGCCCTGGCTTATACCAAAGTTAGCAATAAGAGCTCGAGGGAGAAACTGCACTGTCTCCACTCGGTGTTCACTCCAGACCTGCCTCACATGTCCATTGGCCAACTAAGCATGATAGGAGTTGTAGTTCAACAACATCTGAGAGCCATAGATGCCCAAATCTCTGCTAAAGACTAAGATGGAAGGGGGGTGGGGGAGTAGCTGGAAATAATTGTGGGATGTGATCTAGTCAGTGTTATTTACAGCCATCTAGCGTGTGTGTTCATGTATTCTTCCAGATCAATCACACGGTACAGATTGCCTTTTTTATTGCACCATATATATTGTACAGAGAGACTTTAATATAAACTAAGGCCTTATTCATCAAGTTAAAGTGCAGTTCTGGAGCAAATCAACTGCACAATAGGGAGGGAATTCAAAGTCCCATTGATTTATAGGAGGTATTTAACCCCTTCACACTGTAGAGTTCTGTAGCATTCAAGGAGTTAAAAGTCCCATTTGATTCAATGGATATTTGAGCAATTTTTGTATCTACCCTGTGATACAGCTGGTTTGCTCCAGAACTGCAGTTTAGCTCGATTAACCCTTTGAGTGCCAGAGTGGTACGCAATGCATTGCTTTGCATACCCCTCTGGCACTCAAAGGGTTAATAAGGCCCTCGGGTCCTGGGGTGGCTGAGTAAGCCGAAACATTTTGGAGCAAACCAACTGCACTATAGGGGTCAAATTAACATTCCCATTGATTTTTCTGGGGCTTTTAACCTCTTGAATGCTAGAGAGGCCTCCAATGTATTGTGAAGAAGTAGATTAGAATCCCTTACTGGCATTCAGTGGGTTAAATCAATGGGAATCTGAGGAATTTTTTTTTTCTCCTATAGTTGACATTTAACTCTCTGAGTGCCAAAGAGGTTTCTAACACATTGGATTCCTCTCTGGCACTCAACGGGTTAATTGTGTGTGTGTGTGTTTTAACCCTTTGAATGCCAGAGGGGTACGCAACGCATTGCAAAGCAATGCGTTGCGTACCCCTCTGGCACTCAAAGGGTTAAATAGAACAGCATTAACTTGTCTTAGGACCCCTCCTGTAGTGCATACTCCCAAGTGCATGCGCTGGAGTTAGAGGCTAATTCCAATGGATCTGCTCTGGCACATTTGTACATTCACCCCACTAGGTCACATACAATTGGCATTGACTATTTGCCCACCCTTCTCTGTGAATTCTTTGCCCCACGCAGCCTTAAAGATGCAATAACATTTTTTAAAAAACCTTTATGTTACATGACTTTTCCTGCAAGTAAAACAAAGACACTTCCACTGCTGGCAGATGTCTTATTCAAAAATTATAACTAGTAACATTGTCAGGGAGTAAGACAGTCATTACTTCCTCAAAGTTCAAACTGCTGGTCATTGACTCACTTCTCCTCTAGAATGCAACAGAATAAATAATTGAAATATTACCACTAGAGCGCAATATAGATATAAAAAACAGCTGTTTAAACTGTAATAGTTGTAGAAAGACATCTCCCAGCAGTAGGTGTAAACTTGTTTTACTCAGCTCAGTTTTGTTTAGTATTTTTCATCAAAAAGCTTACTGCTACTTTAATACATCAAAAGAAATGGAGTAACTCTGGAACAAACCCCTGCATCACATGGGACAAAAACATTCCACTTGATTTACATGGGACTTTAAATCCCACAAATTACTAACTAATGCATTGGTGGTATCTCTAGCATTCATGTGGGTAATTAAAGTCCCATTAAACTCAATGTGTTGTTCCATGGCTACCAGGGCAATACGACAAGGCTGGGGAGTGGGGGTTAAGGATGTGTGGTTCTATGGCTACCAGTGTAGTGGGGTAAGGTGTATGTGTGTGTGTGTGGGGGGGGGGGGTTGAATAGTTCTAAGCAGTGGAGGGCAAAGTGAGACTCTCCAGCTGCTGCCAGACTACAACATCCCTGTCAACCTCATGTTGCCCATGTTTCTGGCAACCAGTGCAGTGAGACAAAGCTTCGAGGTCAGTATGTGCGGTCCCATTGCTATCGTGGATCAAGGCTGTGAGTGGTAAGTATGAGTGGTTCTATGGCTAGCATGGGCCAAGACTGGGGGTCAGTATGAGTAGTTCTATGGCTAGCAAGGGACAAGACTGGGGGTCAGTATGAGTGGTTCTATGGCTAATGCAGGACAAGGCTAGGGGGTCAGTATGAGTGATTCTATGGCTACTGTAGGACAAGGCTAGGGGGTCAGTATGAGTGATTCTATGGCTACTGTAGGACAAGGCTAGGGGATCAGTATGAGTGGTTCTATGGCTACTGAAGGAAAAGCTAGGGGGGCAGTATGAGTTGTTTTATGGCTACTGTAGGACAAGGCTAGGGGGTCAGTATGAGTGATTCTATGGCTACTGTAGGACAAGGCTAGGGGGTCAGTATGAGTGGTTCTATGGCTACTGAAGGAAAAGCTAGGGGGGCAGTATGAGTTGTTTTATGGCTACTGTAGGACAAGGCTAGGGGGTCAGTATGAGTGATTCTATGGCTACTGTAGGACAAGGCTAGGGGGTCAGTATGAGTGGTTCTATGGCTACTGAAGGAAAAGCTAGGGGGGCAGTATGAGTTGTTTTATGGCTATTGTAGGACAAGGTTAGGGGGTCAGTATGAGTGGTTCTATGGATACTGTAGGACAACGCTAGGGGGTCACAGTATGAGTGGTTCTATGGCTACTGTAGGACAAGGCTAGGGGGTCAGTATCAGTGGTTCTATGGATACTGTAGGACAAGGCTAGGGGGTCAAAGTATGAGTGGTTCTATGGCTACTGTAGGACAAGGTTAGGGGGTCAGTATGAGTGGTTCTATGGATACTGTAGGACAACGCTAGGGGGTCACAGTATGAGTGGTTCTATGGATACTGTAGGACAAGGCTAGGGGGTCAGTATGAGTGGTTCTATGGCTACTGTAGGACAAGGCTAGGGGGTCAAAGTATGAGTGGTTCTATGGCTACTGTAGGACAAGGCTAGGGGGTCACAGTATGAGTGGTTCTATGGCTAATGCAGGACAAGGCTAGGGGGTCAAAGTATGAGTGATTCTATGGCTACTGTAGGACAAGGCTAGGGGGTCACAGTATGAGTGGTTCTATGGCTAATGCAGGACAAGGCTAGGGGTCAGTATGAGTGATTCTATGGCTACTGTAGGACAAGGCTAGGGGGGTCAGTATGAGTGATTCTATGGCTACTGTAGGACAAGGCTAGGGGGTCAGTATGAGTGGTTCTATGGCTACTGAAGGAAAAGCTAGGGGGGCAGTATGAGTTGTTTTATGGCTATTGTAGGACAAGGCTAGGGGGTCAGTATGAGTGGTTCTATGGATACTGTAGGACAAGGCTAGGGGGTCACAGTATGAGTGGTTCTATGGCTACTGTAGGACAAGGCTAGGGGGTCAGTATGAGTGGTTCTATGGCTACTGTAGGACAAGGCTAGGGGGTCAAAGTATGAGTGGTTCTATGGCTACTGTAGGACAAGGCTAGGGGGTCAGTATGAGTGGTTCTATGGCTACTGTAAGACAAGGCTAGGTGGTCAGTATGAGTGAGTCTATGGCTACTGTAAGACAAGGCTAGGGGGTCAGTATGATTGATTCTATGGCTACTGTAGTGCAAGGCTAGGGGGTCAGTATGAGTGATTCTATGGCTACTGTAGGACAAGGCTAGGTGGTCAGTATGAGTGGTTCTATGGCTACTGAAGGAAAAGCTAGGGGGGCAGTATGAGTTGTTTTATGGCTACTGTAGGACAAGGCTAGGGGGTCAGTATGAGTGATTCTATGGCTACTGTAGGACAAGGCTAGGGGGTCAGTATGAGTGGTTCTATGGCTACTGAAGGAAAAGCTAGGGGGGCAGTATGAGTTGTTTTATGGCTATTGTAGGACAAGGTTAGGGGGTCAGTATGAGTGGTTCTATGGATACTGTAGGACAACGCTAGGGGGTCACAGTATGAGTGGTTCTATGGCTACTGTAGGACAAGGCTAGGGGGTCAGTATCAGTGGTTCTATGGATACTGTAGGACAAGGCTAGGGGGTCAAAGTATGAGTGGTTCTATGGCTACTGTAGGACAAGGTTAGGGGGTCAGTATGAGTGGTTCTATGGATACTGTAGGACAACGCTAGGGGGTCACAGTATGAGTGGTTCTATGGATACTGTAGGACAAGGCTAGGGGGTCAGTATGAGTGGTTCTATGGCTACTGTAGGACAAGGCTAGGGGGTCAGTATGAGTGGTTCTATGGCTACTGTAGGACAAGGCTAGGGGGTCAAAGTATGAGTGGTTCTATGGCTACTGTAGGACAAGGCTAGGGGGTCACAGTATGAGTGGTTCTATGGCTAATGCAGGACAAGGCTAGGGGGTCAAAGTATGAGTGATTCTATGGCTACTGTAGGACAAGGCTAGGGGGTCACAGTATGAGTGGTTCTATGGCTAATGCAGGACAAGGCTAGGGGTCAGTATGAGTGATTCTATGGCTACTGTAGGACAAGGCTAGGGGGGTCAGTATGAGTGATTCTATGGCTACTGTAGGACAAGGCTAGGGGGTCAGTATGAGTGGTTCTATGGCTACTGAAGGAAAAGCTAGGGGGGCAGTATGAGTTGTTTTATGGCTATTGTAGGACAAGGCTAGGGGGTCAGTATGAGTGGTTCTATGGATACTGTAGGACAAGGCTAGGGGGTCACAGTATGAGTGGTTCTATGGCTACTGTAGGACAAGGCTAGGGGGTCAGTATGAGTGGTTCTATGGCTACTGTAGGACAAGGCTAGGGGGTCAAAGTATGAGTGGTTCTATGGCTACTGTAGGACAAGGCTAGGGGGTCAGTATGAGTGGTTCTATGGCTACTGTAAGACAAGGCTAGGTGGTCAGTATGAGTGAGTCTATGGCTACTGTAAGACAAGGCTAGGGGGTCAGTATGATTGATTCTATGGCTACTGTAGTGCAAGGCTAGGGGGTCAGTATGAGTGATTCTATGGCTACTGTAGGACAAGGCTAGGTGGTCAGTATGAGTGATTCTATGGCTACTGTAGGACAAGGCTAGGGGGTCAGTATGAGTGGTTCTATGGCTACTGACGGAAAGGCTAGGGGGTCAGTATGAGTTGTTCTATGGCTACTGTAGGACAAGGCTAGGGGGTCAGTATGAGTGGTTCTATGGCTACTGACGGAAAGGCTAGGTGGTCAGTATGAGTGATTCTATGGCTACTGTAGGACAAGGCTAGGGGGTCAGTATGATTGATTCTATGGCTACTGTAGTGCAAGGCTAGGGGGTCAGTATGAGTGATTCTATGGCTACTGTAGGACAAGGCTAGGGGGTCAGTATGAGTGGTTCTATGGATACTGTAGGACAAGGCTAGGGGGTCACAGTATGAGTGGTTCTATGGCTACTGTAGGACAAGGCTAGGGGTCAGTATGAGTGGTTCCATGGCTACTGTAGGACAAGGCTAGGGGTTTAGTATGAGTGGTTCTCTGGTAAACAATGCAGTAGAACAAGGCTGGGGGGGTCAATATCAGTGGTTCTCTGGCAAACAATGCAATGGGACATAGATGGGAGCCCGTATGTTTGTGTTTTTTTCGCACATTTTAGGCTAAAGTTTTCAGCCATCCTTACACACCTGTGTTTATATGTAGCACATCTTATGATTCTTTGACAACCATTTTTTATTTCATCTAAGAAACTGGAAGTATTATGTTGTTTTTTAATTTATATTGCTTTGTGGCATTTCTGTAAGATCAGAAAGGATCTCGTTATGAAAGATTTCTTACCAGAGGCTTTTATAAAAAGCTTGAATGTACAGGACTTGTAATATGCATACATAAGCAATCTTCTAATGGAACAGTGGCTGCTGATAGCGGTAATAGCAAAGTACAAAAGAGCCATACATTTAGAGATACCGTGCTGTTCTCCAGAAGTCTTATCGATACTATCACAATTTATTGTGTTGCATACAGCTAATGATTTCTTATGGCAGTTTATCGGTTCTGTTGGAGCCACATAAAATTAAAGGTAATTTACAATACATTGTAAACGGTTATAAAGTGGCATTCTCCAATGCATCCCTCTATTGGAAGAAATAAATTGGCTTCTTTATAACCGTTGCAGACTGTTTAGTCTTGTCTCCAATTGCCTTAATTTTCTTCTGCAATTTCAAGATATATGTATGCAGGAATGAGTACCCACATACAGCAAGTATTTCAGTAGTCAGGAGTACCTTTTTTATTAGTCTAGCAGTCAATTATAGAAGACAAGCTTTTAGCAGGGACCTCCTCCCTTTGTCAAGTCAGAAGCACTACTGCAATAAAAATGCATTATTAAACACTGTTATATCACTTTATTTTGCTTGTGGTTGTTTCAAATCCCTTCATTGGTTCCCCGCATCACCTTAAATCTAATTTAAAGGAACACATTCTAACATGCAAATTGCTGATATATTTTGAAACAGATATGTATGCTGGACCTCCAGTACAAAATCTCCTTTAACTACCTGGGTTGGCACTCAAAAGGTTAAAGAAATGTATGTGGACCTGTCACCTTAGACAATTTTCATACTAATCAATACCATGAAATATTAAATTAACCCTTTGTGGACTTGGGGGAGCAACATGTTGAGAAGGGATGCTTTGCATACCCCTGTGGTTCTTAAAGGAACAATAAACTTATATTATGAAGAAATATTATTATTTTATATATACTAGTGTAAAAGTCTGTGTTCACGGGCCAGCATTCTGTACGTTCGGGCAGTCTCTACTGCACATGACTGCATCGGACAAACATATATATATCCTATAATATAAAAGGCCATGTGTATCTGTGAGACACAGACACTGAATGCCACAGCCATAGAAAACCTTAAGGCAACACAGAGAAGTATGGAGTGACAAATTCTAAACATAACAAAAAGAGAAAGAAGAAAGTGTGCATGGATTTGTCAACAAAGTTCTATGACATCACTGGAAGAGTAACGGGCATGGAATGGAAATGGGCAGGCCATACAGCAAGAAGGCATAATGGTAGGTGGACCAAAAAATTTTGGAATGGACTGCACTCAAGATGGGTAGATGAAATTACCAAATTTGTTGGCAGAAGTGGAAATAAAAGGCACTGGACTGAAGTTGTTGCTTGCTGAGAAGGCCTTCATCCTGCAGTGGTTCAACAATGGCTGCAGCTGCTGCTGACATCTATATCTATCTATTATATATCTATCTATTATATATATATATATATATATATATATATATATATATATATATATATATATATATATTATATTTATTTTTTATTTATTTATTTTTATTTTTTTTTTAAACAGTACCAGTTAAATTCTAAGAAACAGCTTTTTCTTGTACTTTATGGGAGAGCTCAGGGCAGGACTAAAGGACTAATGGTCCTGGAACTGAAAATTATGATATGCCTATACTTAGTAGTAGTAGAAGTAGTAGTAGTAGTAGTAGTAAGCAACCGCCCCCTCCCTAGTGACCTTGTCACTGTTCCTGGTTGGCTTAGAACTGGCTTCATGGAAATGTGCACTGTCCTGCGAGCAAGATAATATTATCTTCTCTCTGGAGGCCTGGGAACAGATAGCCAATGAGAGAGTATTATTGCTATTCAGCCTTCACCCCCTGTCTAAGACAGCCAATTATGGGATGCAACCCGTGGGCTTGGACACTTACAGCCTGAAGCAAAAGCAAAACAATAAAAGCCAACCCTTGGCTAACGGTTTCAGGAAGAAGCAGGACTTTTCAGCTACTGTGAGTTACTGATCTCTGTGCAGCTCATTTAATGACCTACCAGGAGGAAGTGCAGCGCAGCAAAACATTTTCTTGCTCTTAATTTAATCAATTCCTTTAGCTCTGGTGCTTATTGAGTGTACCATACAAAAATTCTCACCATCAGATCTGTATAGTGGGTGCTTCTGTCTCATGCAGACAAGTATTGTGGTTTCACCCAATTTTTAAAACATGATGTTTGACTGCAGGAGCTGGAAGCAGCTACTATAGAGGTCTAACAATGACAAGGTGCATTGAGAACATCTAAATTCATACAAAATAGCTGCAAATTGTATTTATGGGGGAGGTGAAAGTAGTACCTGCTGGTAGTGATATTGCCCTTGATTAACTAAGAGGAAAACATATTACATTATAGATCTTCTCATACCATAGTTGATGAGGTTGAACAAAATATATAGATCCATCAACCACAACCTTTGTCATATCACAAAAAATTGAAGCCATTTACAATCATGCCATAAATGGGTTAAACAAATTCCTTTCTAACTCCGGATATCTCCGTGGATAAACATTAAAACTCTATATTGTTCTGAACTAAAACAGTATCCAGTTATTTTTTTTGCTACTATCTTCAGCAGCCTTCCTCCAGCCTTAACCCTTTGAGTGCCAGAAAGGCATCCACTGCAAAGGGTTAATGGCTTACCCCTTCATCCCCCCTCTGGTATTCAAAAAGATAAAGAGGTATGGGCCGTATGTATAAAGACAACGTGGAGAAATTCTGAAAAAAGTCAAGTGCACAGTAAAAAAACAAATAAAATTCCCCAATGATTTTAATGGGGCTTTTAAACCATTGGATGCTAGAAAGGTCTCTAATGCAATACATGCCAGCCAGTGCTTGGTTCTGCAGATTCAAATCACACACCCTTTTGTTGTTATTGGTTGGACCGAATGCTCAGTCAATTACAATTTCAAGCCTCCAGCTCTTCTCAAAACGTGAATGAATTAATCCACCAGCGAAGCTCATTTTGTGCATTTGGAAGCTGAAGTACAAACTATGCACGTGTACTTTAGGATATTCATTAGCGCATATGGCCATTTTAGTGAATACTGGCACACAAACTCTGCCATTAATAAGATTTCAATGCAAATCAACCCTGAACAATTCCCTAATAGCATGCCCAGGAAAACAGACCAGATTTACTCCTCTTTCCTCTGCATTGTCAAGTCCTTCCACCCTATGAACACTTTTAAGATTACCCCTCTCCCAATCAACACTAGAAACATCAGATGTTGAAAAGGCCACAGCATTCAAGTGTAATTATTTATCAATAAACATCTTAATTTATTAACCATAACACATGAATTACAACACATACAACTGTGGATTATCCTAGCTTTAGTGAAGAGATAATCTGAATTTTAATAATGACAGGAGGCGAGTATTTGCATAATCTCTCTTTACTACATCACCTCCAATAGCAGCAAAGAAGTATGTAAAAAACAACCAATCAGAGAAAAGACACAAGTAGAAGTATCTGTTTAAACCCATTCCACTTCCTCTTTCTTGAGGCAAACCCAAACAGGAAGAACGTAATTCCTAACTACAATGAACTCCAACGAAGGCAACTCGCCATCCAGAATAAATTCGCAATCGAAACTCCAGACTGCAAAAGCAGAAACTTGACATCAAGTTGAAGAACTTGTAACCAGCGGGAAGAACAGGGTTCTTCCGATGAATGGGATCAAGCTGAAAAACATAGCACTGATATAGCAAACTGGATGAAGCACATCTTTTGTATATCATAACATAATGAAAAGAATAAGATACATTCTTAAGGTACAGTACCTAGAACTAGGTATAAATAGAAGCTAAGATAAAAAATAGCAAAGGGGGGGAGAAAATCGAAAGAAAAGATATTAGGGCGGGAAATACTCGCCTCCTGTCATTATTAAAGTTCAGATCATCTCACTAAAGCTAGGATGATCTACAATTTTAAAAGATGACAGGAAGCTCCTATTTGCAGTTTAACACTCTGTCAAAAGAGATAAACCTGGATGATCTAAGGGATGAAAGTAAAAGACCCGGAAGGTGCTTTCACGAAACCAATCCGTATGATGGAGAATATCCGATAAAGAGGCTCCAGAGGTGAAGGCTGCTGATGCTGGAGCTCCTCGTATCGAATGGGCTCCAAAGTTGGAGTCGACACAGGCTAAGGACAAGATCCATCGCACCCAACGAGCCAAAGTGGGAGTTGAGACAAGTTTGAACAGTTTTGCATAAGATATCAGAAGTTGTCCAGAATCTGAAGAGCGGACGGCTGCAGACTTGTCAATATAGCAATGGAGAACCTTAGCAACGCAAAGCTTAGGTTCTGAAGGGAAGAAAGGGTAAGAGATAGATTTGGAGCTTGATTTGGTGTGGCGAGAGGAGGAAAAAACAACTTTGTCCGGAGAAAAGGTAATTCCGTTGATGTCAAAAACTGACATCTGATACTCTACGAAAGGAAACCAAGCATAAGAGAAGAGTAAGCTTAGCAGACAATTGACAAAGCGAGAGTAGTTCATTCTCAGGCCATGTCCGTAAAAATTGCCAAGTGGTGGAGACATCCCATGTAGAAGAATATCTAGGTTCCAGAGGGAAAGCCAGTTCTGATACCCCGCATTAAGCGACATACAAGAGAGTCCTTACCAATAGTAAGACCACGAACCGGGACATGAGCGGCAGAAATAGCTGATCTGTAGACAATAACAGTCCTATAAGCTTTACCTTCATCGCATAAGAAAGAAAGAAAACTAAGGACTAATTGGACAGAGGCTGTAAAGGGATCGATATTCCTTCCCACGCACCAGCAAGATCCCCAGGCTGAAACACAGCAACGTCGTGTTCCTGGAGCCCACGAGTCCCAAAGGAGTCGACGAGCCGAGTCCGAAAGTCCATGGATGTTCAAAGATCCCCTGAAAGAGACCAGGCTACTAGTTGTAAACGTTCCTGCAAGGACGCTGGCCGCCTTTCGGAGTAGACAGAAGATTCGGAATGGACGGAAGCAGGAGAGGGTCCATGACTGACAGGTAAAGAAGGTCCGGGAACCAAGGTTGACTCGGTCAAAGGGGGGTTATCAGGGTGAGTTCTGATCCCCGTAGGCGAAGATAATGGGGAACTCTGGTAATCATCGCAAATGGGGGAAAAGCGTACTCACCCAACTGAGGCCAAACTTGGAGAAAGGTGTCCACTGCTTTGAAGTCCAGATCCGGAAGCCAACTGAAATAATCTTGTGTTTGATGGTTCACCCGAGAGGTGAAAAGGTCTAGTACAAAGGGGCCCCCAAGTCTGAGCTAGTAGAAGGAAGATCGAATGGCTCAGCATCCAATAGCTGGTATCTCTCCAGTGTCTGGAATACCAATCCGTCTCCAGGTTGGAGTCGCCTGGTAAGTATTCTGCTTTTAGAGTGATGTTCCTCCGAAAGCAGAAATGGTAGATTTCTTTGGTTATCTCCAAAAGAACGAGCTGCTCCGAGATGGTTTATATACTGGACCGCGGAGAAGTTGTCCATGCAGAGCAATATGCAGCAGTCTGTGCAGATTCCTCCTGTGGAAGTACCAGAGCATGTTGCTCCCCATCCCCAGAGGCTGGCGTCTGAGTTGATAATAAGGTCTGGAACTGAGCCGAAGATAGCTAGACCGTTCCAAGCCTGCATATGGAGAAGCCATCTCAGTTCTGTATGGACTTCTGTGGAAAGTGGAAACAGCTGATCGTAGGAAGGTGTGTATCGTAGAAATTGAGCCTTCAGGCACTGCATGGCTCCATAATAGAGGGGGCCGGGAAATATGGCCTGGATGGATGAGCATAGAAGTCCCACTATTTGGGCCAAGAAACGTAATGGAATCATTGATAATCATAGCACTCGTTTGAGTTCCTTACTGATCGAAAATCATTCTGATGCAGGGAAGCCGGAGCGTGCAAGATACAGAGTCTATCTTGAAACCGAGAAACTGGACTGTCTGTATCACGGTCCCCGTGATTCCCTGTCAATCTGGCTGGGTGTACCTGTGCATTGGAGGAGACTGATTGGCCCACCCAGGATGTGCCTTTATATACTGGGGTCACGGCATCTGTTGTTTGCCCTTTCGTGGTGTTCCTGATCCTGCGCCTCGTTGCTGAGTTCCTGAGTATCCTGTGTACCGATCCGGCTTGTCTGACTACTCTACTGATCCTGCTCCGTGATTGACTCGGTTCTAGCTGACGACCCTGCTCCGTGATTGACCCGGTTCTGGCTGACGACCCTGCTCCGTGATTGACCCAGTTCTGGTTGATGATCCTGCTCCGTGATTGACCCGGTTCTGGCTGACGACCCTGCTCAGTGATTGACCCGGTTCTGGCTGACCACCCTGCTCCGTGATTGACCCGATTCCGGCTGACGTTCCTGCTTCATGTATCGATCCGGTTCCGGTTGAGGTTCCAGCTCTGTGTGCTGCTCCAGTGTTCCTGAGTGGATCCAGTCGCTCCCGGCGACATTCTGAACTGTATTGTGTTGCTCTGAGGAATCATCTCTCTATACCGAGCTGTTGCCTGAGGTTGCAGTAGTCTATCCGCTTTCACTGCTGAGCTGTTCTCTCCTATACCGAACCTCCATTAACCCGTGCAGTGCCTGTAGTCTCCGTTTATGTGCCTATCCTATACACTTGCCAAGCCTCTGGTTTTCCTTAGAGCCATTAAGCTTCCTGAGCCTGTGCTGTAAGACCTAGCCTACTTATTACACTTGCAGAGCAGTGTCCGTTCCAGTGTTCGGTGTGCACCGTGGCCGCGCTGGTTGGCGCTGGTAGCCCTGTCCGCTCTTGCAGTGTGTGTTCTGTGCGGCACCGGAAGGGTGTCCTGGCTCAGGTTTCCTAACGCTCAAGGTGTTACGCTATCCTCCGCACTACCCAGTGCTCTGGCTCTCAAATAGTTTGTGCAGTGTCGCTCTATTCTGGCACCCTAGGGGTGTTTTGGCTCTATCCCGTTGGCACATGCAGGGTTACTACCGAGTGTATGTTAAGGGCGATTCAGGTTCTGGTCCCGTCAGCTCTTGCAGTAGCTTTCCTCTGAAAATCCCACTGTGGTGGTATTGGCTCAGCTCTGGTCTGTTGGTGCACTCCATTATACAACCTTTGAGAGTGATTCAGTGCAGACACTATACTCCTGCTCCTCACTATCAAGAGACTGTTATCATATCCTGGGCGTTGGCTAATCAAGGACTGAGTTTGTTCAGTTTCTCCTCGTTAACCCTGTATGGCATTGTCCTAGTCTATATATTGCATTATCCTTACTTGGTCTGTATTCTGCCAATACTGATTATACCTGTACTGGACCCTAGGGGCACTGTTCTTTTATCATTTTCTCAAATAAAACTGTGTTTTTACCTTCTACCGTGGTCTGAGTGTCAGAAAACCGTAACAGTCTGTGAGGGAACTAGCACCAACTTGTCTTTGTTGATCACGAAGCCTAAGTTTTCCAATAGTTCTACTGCATACTTGGTCTGAGATGTTAAGCAAAATACATCAGTGCCGAAGAAGAGAATATCGTCCAGGTATACGATGCAACAGATACCGGATTCCCTTAAGTGAGCCAGAACTGGTTTTAGCAGCTTTGTAAAACACCATGGGGCTGAGCTGAGTCCGAATGGGAGACACATGAATTGCCATGGATCCCCACCCCACATGAATCTGAGAAAATGTTGGCTCGACGGGTGGATAGCCACAGAGAGGGAGGCGTCCTTCAGGTCCAAGCGGGTAAACCAATCATCTTTCAACAAGAGGTCTCTGAGAAGGTGGATACTCTCCATCTTGAAATGCCTGTATCAAACGAAAGTATTGAACATCTTCAAATGGATGACGGGTCTGGGTTCTCCTGATTTCTTCGTCACCAGAAAAACATTGCTGAAGAAGCCGCCGGCATCTGGGCCCTCTGAATTGCTCCTTTGTCTCTGAGCACCACGAGTTCTGTATGAATGAGTCTTAGCTGATGAAGTGAAGTCTGAGTGGGAGTCTGTAAGGAGTATTGCTGAGGACTCTAATAAAATTATATCCTGTAGCCTCGTACAGTCTGAAGAATCCAGGTGTCAGAGGAAATCATTGTCCAATTCTGTAGAAAAAGGGGAAGTCTGACTGTGGTTAGTAGAGGGAAAGAACAGTTTAAAGTAGTTAAACTCACCTGAGTAGAATTTGGAGCGTCCACAAGCCTTACATCCTTGAACTCCCGTGGCTCCTTTCGGTGGTGGAAGGTGTGTTCTTGTTGAGGAGGATTGGTAAAAGGATTGAGTTGGATAAATTCTGGGGCCTGTAGGCCAAAAACGGCTGGTGACATGGCCCGTTGTCTCCTAGCCCGGCCAAAAACACCTCTCTGAGGAGTGGGTTGGAATACCTTTTTCAAGGAAATTTGAGCTTTACTCAAGGAATAAAAAATGTTTACATGTTTTTGTAACTGCTTCAGGAAGGGTTCTTCAAACAGCATTCCGTTGGCCGATGGGCCAAGTTCTTGGACGCTAAGTTCTGCGAGTTTAGGGTCAATGCGAAGTAGCGCTGCCTTAATCTCTCTTTGGAAATTGCGACGTTGCCGTTCCCCATCATGCAAATGCAACGTTGAACCTATTCACGGATCGAGTGGGCATCTAAGACGGAGTCTGAGGAAAGGGCAGAGTCTGCCAGATACAATACTTGTGCCAAATGTCCCGTCACATCTAACAACTTGTCTCGCACTGACTTGAGGCCCTTCTCTAAACCCTTCCGTGGGTCTCTGCCTGACCTGGCCATGTATGTATACATTGTTGGGTCGAACTCAGGAGTGAGTGCCACTTTGTCTGGAATGACTGAACGAGGACATTCACTTCTCAGATAAGCCCTGACTTCTTTATCAAGGGGTTGTCTCAGCCAAAAGTGCAAGTATTGCGCCAAATGGGGGGGGGAGAGGTCCATTCTGCGGAACAAGGGTGTCTGAGACCACGGGGGGGGGTCAAACATGGGCTTACCCATCAAACCCTTTATGTCCTTGGAATTTATATCAAGAGTAGGATCAGTCTCAGAAGGGTCGTTTGAAAAACGGGGCTCCCCCATAAAAGGTATATGTTTGAACCCTCCTCTTACAGACCCTCATCCTCTGATAAATCAGAATAGTTAGCCTGCCATGAGTCCGCCTCAGTAAGATCAGGTGGAAAATCAGGGTCCTCCTCATTTGAGGACAATCTAGAAGCCCCATAAACCTCAGGGGCAGAGGTCAATTTGCCCATTTTTGTGGAATTGTTTTCTTTTTCAGGATTAGGTTTAGAGCAAGAGCCCTTCCAATGTTGTTTAGAGGCCTGAGAAGCTTGTAACTTGGAGGCATCAGAGTCGTCAGAATCCTCAGACGTAGGAGGGGGAACATTGGTCTGAGGGGGTGTGGGTAATTGGGGTCGAGCGCCAGCAAGCACTTTTTCAATGGATGCTGCAACAACAGCATTAATTATTTCTTGTAATAGGATTCAGAGAGTCATCCATGACAAAGATTGGTAGATAGTGGGGCTTACCCAACAATAAGTATGATAACAGTAGTGTTATAGCCTTATGTGTGAAAATAATATTGTGGGCTGTCAAAAGTGATATGAAAAAAAAAACAGAGGGAAATCACCCACCAAGTCAGGTAAGATACTGGATCAGAGTAAGGAAAGGGCTCACCCAGCTAATAAAGACAGGTTAAGAGGGCAATCTCTAAAAGGATGCACTTGCTGGATTTGGAATGAGAAGCTGAAGTATTCGGTGCGAGCCGCAACTTGAAGTGAGGTCTTGAGAGAAGTGAGGAAAAAAACAAAATGGTACCGAGATCTCGCGAGAACTCGTGAGAGCGGCTCTAATGGCTGAAACTGGAGGAAAGGAAATGGTGCCGAGATCCCGCAAGAACTCGTGAGAATGTTCGAGATCCGGCTCTAATGGCTGTGACCCTATACCTATAGGACGGGAGTAAAAACAGAACATGAGGGGATAAAGATAATTAGAATAGAAGGAGAACGTTAGTGAATGAAAACTAGAAGTTGAAGTGAAGGAAAAAAAAAAAAACAGGCAGACTACAAAAGGGTTTTGGAAAAAGGAATGGCCCAAAGACTTGTTAAAACAGAAAAAGAATGCAGGCAAGTACATAAACAGAAAAAGTCAATAGAAAGGATAAAAGGCAGCAACACAAGGGTAATACATTTATTAAGTAATGTCTGGAAGATCAACTATACATGACCTGTTTCCTGAGGTGAGCAGCAAAAAAAAGGATGTGGAATGGGTTTACACAGATACTTCTACTTGTGTCTTTTCTCTGATTAGTTGTTTTTTACATACTTCTTTTCTGCTATTGGAGGTGATGTAGTAAAGAGAGTTTATGCAACTAGGAGCCTCCTGCCATGTTTTAAAATTGTACCAATCTAGGGCCAGATTCTATTGCAGGTGCTAAATGTTAACACCCGTTTTATCAAACATTCTCCTATTGAAGTCTATGGGGAAAACTGGAGATAAAAGCAGATATAAAATTACCACCTGTCATAGAATCTAGCCCCTAGTGCTTACTGATACAAGGTTGTTCTGACCAGCCAAGCTAAAACAACAAACCAGCTTCCTTAACACACTACTTGACTGAGGGACATACCACCATCCAACCCTAACTATCTCAATGTAGGTAGGCCAGCAATGTAACAAATCGAAAAGCAGGGTGCCGGGTTGTATAGCTAGGGGCATTAGTAGCAGAAACATGGAAGTGGTCATGCCACTCTACAGATCTCTGGTTAGACCTCATCTATAGTATTGTGTACAGTACTGGAGACCCCATCTCCAGAAGTATACAGATATTTCGGAGAGAATTCAGAGAAGGACTACTAAAATGGTGACTGGTTTACAGGAAAAGAAATATCAGGATAGACTAAAGGATCTGAACATGTATAGCTTGGAGAAGAGAAGAGAGAGGGGGGATATGATTGAAACATTCAAATACATGAATGGATTCAACAAAAGGAAGTACATTTCAAAGGAGTAAAAAAAATTAGGACAAAAGGCCATAGTCTAAAACTAGAGGACCAGAGATTTAAATGTAATGTCAGAAAGTTTTACGTCACTGAAAGGGTAGTAGATAAGTGAAACAGCCTACCAGCAGAAGTGGTAGATCTTAATACAGTGAGGGGATTTAAGCATGCATGAGAAAGGCATAAGGCTATCCTGAATATAAGACAAGATCAAGGACCAAATATGGTTTGAGGTTTTTACAGTAGGAAACATGGGCAGATTAGATGGGCCAAATGACTCTTACCTGTCGTCCAAATCTATATTTCTATGAATGAGTGGGAGCCCAACAGCTGTTCCCCAGAACTCTTTAGACCTAGCCCAGGAGTCAATATCCTGTATCGGTACTACAAAGCCCCTGCATTGCCCAGCAAGCACCCGCTATGCTGTGACACCAATAAAGAGCAACTGTAACCAGATTACAGATACCACACACACAACCACCTCAGCATGACCCTGGACAAAACTATGTCTTTGCTGCCACACCAAGCTGATCACAGGGACAAATGGGTTGGAAACCCTATACCACTGCTCTGTGCAGTGCTTGTATGCTTGTACCATTCACAAAATGGCCAGGGTCACATGAGTACCCACAGTCAATTCAGCCTCCAGGACCTCCTCCTACCTATCCGTCTACTTTCGCCCCTAGCTCCCAATGCCATCAAGACCCCTGCCCCCTATTCTGTTTCACTCCTGAAGCCCCATTGGTAGTAAATGTCATTAAACAAGGTGCACGGCAATGGAATGCCCTGAAACACTCATATACTGCCCTTGGCATAATATGTGATAAAAGGAGACTATTTTTGGCTTAGATAGCTTATTATATAGGTGTTAGGGAGATAAAAGTCAATTCCACCTAGTTTTTGCAACATGGAATCATATTAGTATATCCCGCCTATTATACGTGCATTTTTTTCTAAGTTTTTGAACTTTCTAATTGCATTGTTGCCATGTTTACATCACAGTAAACGACGTGGTAAAAATGGTTCTTATGGCTATTATCATGAGAAGTGACAGTTTGTCTGATCATCCTGTTGAGTTTTGCATCTCAAGACAAGGAACATTATGGGGCCAAATTATTTGTATCTTTGGCAGATAAAGTTTCAGCTGCAAATGGAATGAGACTGAAAATGAAAAGAAAAATTCATAGACCTAAAAAAAAAGCACTTATAATTAAACAGAGTCTATATTTCCCAGTGGTACTATCAATGTTTAGTCTGCACTACCAAACCTAGTCTCAGACCTCTCTATAACCTTTAAAATGTACAGGATTACCCAATGAATATAAATAAGCACCACCAATCATTATACAGGGTGTATATAATAGAATTATGGCCCAGAATTGTGTGGGATGTGTGAAATACAAAGTATTATACACCCACATGCCATAGTGTCAGTTCTGCATTTCTGGCACTCTCTCTTGCATATGTTGCCTTGCGCATGATCTTTCACTGCCTCTCTCTCTTTCTCTGTGTCATCCCCTGTATCTACCTGTGTCCTCTCTGTCTTAGGACAAAGAAAAAGCCACCACACTCTGTGAACTTCATAAAATCACTTGCTTATGAGACACTATCAGACAATAGTCTTATGCGTTTCGCATACGTAGTGCTTACTCAGACTTTGATTATGCATTACGTGTGTGAAACGTGTAAGACTATTGAATAAAGAAGTGATTTTACGATGTTCACAGAGTGAGGTGGATTCTTCTATGTCCTGCAGTATTTCTGATTATTCGGCTCATCTTCCTCCTGCACAGTGTCTGATTTAAGGTGGTGAGTGAGATTACATTGATACCAACCAAGATTAGTGCCGCTTTCTTCTATAACTGATCCCTCTCTTACTTATTCTGGCGATGATGGGACTTGAACAAAGCTGTAGAGCCATATGTTGCCAACTCCTGTATAATTACAGATATAGATGTTCCACTGTCTGGGACATTGTGAAACAATACCTCTTTATGGTCTGAACATACAGCCAAGTTTCAAAATATCTGGGAATGGGATATGTAATTATGTTACTGCAGGAAATGCAGCAGATCCTAAGAAATCAGGACTAAAAATCCTGAAATGCATTTCTATACTGGGTGTGTCTGCCATGGATGCAGGATCACTTAGTCTTTTACATACTATACTAATATTACCAACACATATGTCTCTCAGCCCCCACTTAGAAATAAATGCACATATGCAAAAAGAAAAAGTGGAACAGATGTGAGGTCCATTAATTGCAATACACAGGAGAAAAACATTTTCCATTGAGTCAAATGGGATTTTAACTCCAGAGAGGTTTTTAACCCATTTCACAGCTCCATTTGAATGAATGTGAATTCTGGATATTTTTTATTTGTTTTCTAAGATGCAGTTGGGTTATCCCTAATTTGTTTTTTGGGTTTTTTTGTTGGTTTGTTTTTTTCTCTAATAGTTTATTTATTTAAAAACTTGTGAAATAAAAGGTCCAGAAAAAGCAAATGGGGAGGTTGGGAATGTAGGGGGAGCTGGAATTTGCATAGGATTGGAACATGGGGAAGTGGCAGGAATTGTGCATAAAGGCAAGTTAATGCTAATATGCATAAACAAGCTAATGACTTACGATGGTGCTAAGATAGCAGACAGCAAAGGTTCTTGAGTGTGGCATATATGGTAGAGTTCCCAGTTGTATACTGACTTTTTAACTATATAAAAGTCAACCCAGGATCACATTGTTTTCTTGTTGGCCCTGTGAAGTAAGGCCTCCAATTCGTTGGCTGCCCACAGATTCTCATGGACTTTCAACAATGTGGGAATACTGTGTTTCCAGTTTTTTGCTCATTATCTACTTGCAACTACTGCCCTGAAAATAATTAACATAATGTGTGTGTGTGTCTTGTAGAAATCAGGTAGAGGCTTTGATAAAAGAAAGACTTGTAGAGAATAAGTAGAGGCAATCCCTGATACGGTAGTGAGTGTGTATCCAAAAAGGAATGATCTTGGGGCAGGACCACTGACAGTGGAATAACTTCCAAATTGTCCCCAGACCTTCCAACACAGTTTTGATTTAAATTTGTCAATGTTAAATATGAAGATGCAGATGTATACCATAAATCTTTAGGACTTAAGTGGACTGATCTGGAGAGGTCATCACAAAATCAGGGATCCCTTTCTGAACAGGATTCAGGTAATTCCCAAATGTATAACTGTTTCAGAGGGTTTAGGATCTAAGCCAGGTGGAAATGATTTATTATGGAATAAAGATGACATTGAGGAATGAAGGGACAAAAGTCACTGCAAAATGAAATCTTATTTTTAAGGAATGGAGAATATGGAGGGAGTCAAAATACAAAGACAGTTGTCAAGTCTCTGTATGAGCATTAAAAGAATAGTTGGGCACACAGGCTTGAGTGACTAGGAAGAAACTGGAGGGTTCTGCTACAGCCTAAGCTGGTGGTACAATTGCTGGACACAAGCCCACATACCCAGCCCCAGTGGAGAAAGGAACCAGACCAGGAGGATCCTCTCCAGATACCACAGGGGGTTGTCCAAACTAACACAGGGAAGGATCCGAAGTGCAAGAGGTCTGAATGGATTCAGAACTGAAAACAATGATAAAAGCACTGCAAGGAAGTCTATTTAAAGAACCTGGGATAACCACAGAATACAGTCCAGAAGGTTTAGGAGTGTCTACTGATACAGAGATAGATGGTCGTATGACTCCGACTTACAGGCAACTCAACCAACTGCAGGTCTAACACGGAATGGTCGTAAGGTATCAACTGGTCGTAAGGTATCGACAAGTCGGAAGACTGGAGGCGATTAGTCATAGGTTTCCAACAAACAGTGCCCTCAACAAGTTGGTAGGCCATAGGCTGGTAGTCGCAGGCTATCGTCAATCCACTCCCTCAAAAAGTTGGTAGGCCAGAAGTGGTTAGTCGTAGGTTACTGACAAACAACACCCTCGACAAGTCGGTAGGCCTGAGGCGGGATTTTCTGAAGTTTCCGATAGTAGAGGCCTCGACACGCTGGAAGGCCTAAGGTGTAGGAGACTGGAGAAACTGACTAGCTGAGCCTTCTAGAAGACCGACAGTGTAGAGGCTTGTAGTTGGAAGTGTAGGAGACGGAAGGAAGCTCTGGAACAGGCAGAGGTCAATACTGGTTGGGCAGCAGAGATACCAATGGATATAATAGAATAAAAGTCAGAGAGTAAGCTGGGTCATAGCCAGAGGATGGAGATAACTTGAATCAGCAGACGGACAGCAAAGTCAGGAAACGCCAAGGTCGGTACTTGGTAATCAAGATCAGGATACACGGAATTGAGGTAACAGCAACTCTCAGGAACACAGCACAAAGATCGAGCAGGACTCTAAGCGCTAGGACGGTAGTTAAGGCAGACGTGACCAATGGGAAATTGTGGAAGGAGGAACCACAGGTAACGAGGAGTGACATGGACTGGATGGCCTGGAGCATGCACCTCAAATGTCAGTTCCCATATGGATCTGCGGGTCCATATCCTTGCCAGTCAATCAAATACTGCAGCCGACCACAGGTAAGGAGGTGTAACAATGGTCTGCTGTTGGCTTGAGTACAGATCAGCACTGATAGTGAGATCAAATAACTTAAACTAGATTCTAGGTCTCTCCATCACTTCATCACCAGTGGGCTGTGTACTATTAGAGATGGAGAAGAGGAGAGGGTATGTGATATAATGCTTTAATACCACTATGTAGGTGGTCCCTGAGGCCAATACATTCAAGAGTCTGGCCAAGGTACCCTGTTGGAATCTTTTTCAGTGTTATGTTAGAAGTGAGTATTGAGTTATGAGCCCACCAGAGGAGACCCACCTATTCCAGAGATTATGAGCTAACATCTTAACTACATTACTGGCATTCATAGAACCTTTTGTTTTAATGCTTTTAAAACAATTTCTGTCTCTTCTTGATGCAGTTGATTAATTTTACTATATATAAGTTGGAGCTGAAATTCTACCTAAGCGAACTGTAAAGTTTGCCCCAAAAAAACATGGCATGACTGTACAGAGCCAGAGTACTCTCCTTAAAATATAAATTATTATGAAGTGCCAGAGTTTTTATTGTATCCTCATATGATAAAGGAGATTAATTTAGACTCCATGTAGGAGGGCAAGTATATGCAGGAATATCTATAGATAGAGCAACATATGTGTGGTCAGAAAAGGTGATGCTCCCCAGAATTACCCCCCGCCAATCTGGTATACAATAAGGGGATCCACTAGAACGATATTAATTCCACATTCCATCTGATGCTGGCATTGTCAGAATTAGAAGTCTTGTTCCTACCACCACAATCCTGAGTCTGCTGCAGTGATGTCAATATTGTTGCTTGCAGAAATAAAATGAATCAGTGTCACAAGACTGCCCTGATTCGCCTTATACAGGAGCACCTTATAAGGGTAAACTCTCAGGCGCCACCTCTCAATCCACTGAATCTAGTGAAGATGAGGTTGTATACTTGATTCTATTCAGATGCGCACTCCCTCCTGAGATCTTCTGATGTTTATCTCGGCAGAGAGGCCTGTGCCTCAGAATTGCACAAAGATGTCACTTTAGCACTAGGAGCTATGGGAAGCTGAAAAAAGTCATGTCATCCTGAGATACCAGGGGATGGATAGCAGGTTATAACTCAGGAAATGAAGGGGAGGAAGGGGAAAAAAAAAGAACAGACAACTTTTAGATAGTTCTGCATAAAGTTGAGAATAAAGGAAGTCTATGAAACGTGAAAATGTTGTTAACCCTTGAATGTTAGAGTAAGGACAGTCAAAACAAGGCACTGGAGACGTCTCTAGCATTCAAGGAGTTAAATCGTCATTTAAATTAATGAGGACTCGGGGGATTTTTCTTTGTCCCCTACGATGCAGTTGGTTTGCTCCAGAATTATACAGTTCGTAGTCCACGAGCCTCGCCATGTTAACTCTTTATAGGGAATTGCATACCCTTTCTGTTAGATTTAGTTGTTCAATTTAGTTTGGAAGAGTCTTGTAGAAGACAGATGTGTACCTAGCGCCTGTTCTCTTGGCATTCAAAGACACTGTTACTTCATCATGCCTCTGAAAACTCAAGATCTATGTGGCCTGAGAGACTATCTCATTAGAAAAAGTTCCATCAAGAAACAGCTCTATCATCCGGCAGCAGTCAAGTGAGTGCTGAGAGTAAAGATTGGAGGACACGGATTCTGTCTAAGTAAAATTGATGGCATTTTGCCAGTCTGGCTAAAGTTGGAGTCAATTTTCAAGAGCACTAAGATTAAGTTTCTACAGCCTCTTAACCCCTTGGTTGCTTTGAAATATGTTGTAGACCTCTCTAGCATCCAGTGTGTTAGAAAGCGTTTAACAAAACATCTGTGATTACTTCTGTGGATTATTTAGGAGGACCTGAAGAAAATTCCAGCACTGGTCACAGAGGAGGGACAGGTATTGAGATCAACAGGGGGAGGGATCAAGAGGAGCGGGGGTTGGAGAATGGCAGATCAGATGAGTGGGTGAGAGACGTGGCAGGAGAGAAGGGGCAACAGAGAGAGGGAAGGACAGAGAGTGGTTAAAAGTAGGAGAAAGCTATGAAAGTGAGAAAGAAGAATGAAAGGGAGAAAGAGGGAGAATGAAGGAGGAGGAAAGAGTGGGTTTAAGTGGGTGAGTGTGGAAGAGAGATGTGGGTCAGGAGGTAGGAGAGAGAATGAGGGAGATGTGTGGTAAAGTGGGAGAGGCAAGGAAATTAGCAAAGAGAAGAGACAATGGGAAAGAAAAGAGAAAGAATAAGGAGAATGAGCAGAGGAAAGTGAGTATGATAGAAGAAGGGAGATAAATCAGAGGAAGAGAGAGAGGAAGACATCAGCAGTGCTACCTGCTAACTTGTAACCACCACCATGTTCTCCTCCCTTATTCAGGTGAGTGGCTGTATTGAAATTTGAAGGGGAATTTAACCTGTTTTGTTTTTTTTTCATGGATATCATGTGATTGCTTTTCCTCCTATTTGATTGGTTAACATAGCAAAAGAAACAGCAAGTTTTACAAAGCCCATTTTTGGTTTTCACCAAAAAAATCTGATTTCATATAAATACTAATTTTACAGACTATTTCCAGCATCTATAGACATATAACAGTATAAATAGTGATTTGCAAACAATCCAAATAGATGGAAAATTTGATTTACATTTTGCCCTCTATGGGAAATCTCATCTTCTTCTCCCCAAATTTTAGCCCAGAGGAATCAGTGGGAATTGACAAACAATCTCAACCAAATGATAAATCTGACATTGTTGCCCTGTTGAAATCAGTGGAAATTATACCTTCCCCCAATACCCTGAGAAGGGGAGAGTATCACTCTACGAACATGTGTTGTGTTCACTATCCCCCACCCACCCAGTGGTTAGCATTCTATTGGCACCAGGTCAGTCCCTGCCCCCTGGAAGTTTCCTCCATGCTGTCCATATCCAACTTCCTATTCCCAAATCTAGACACCACATCCACAAGCTACTTTGGAGCTGGTAAAGCTAGTCTGTGAATCATCCACCCACACAAGTCCGCACACACAAATATACACACAAGCACATATCCACACACACAATAACATGCACACATCCACGGACATCACAAACACACCTTTTCTGTGAAGGATCTGACCCTCATGGGGTTTAAAAGGACAATGTTATATAAACTAGGTCTGGAAAGGCCTAAATAATGGAGTGGAGAGATATGGTGTTAGACAATGAGTTGTGCATTCTCTAAGACATGTTATCCTTGTTATGTTATACAGTGCCTTGCAAAAGTATTCACCCCCCTTAGCATTTTTTCCTGTTTTGTTGCATTACAACCTAGAACTAAAATGGATTTTAATCTGGATTTCATGTAATGGATATACACAAAATAGTCCAAATTGGTGAAGTGAAGAAAATAACATGTTTTAAAAAATCATTAAAAAAAAAAAAAAAAAAAAAAAAAAAATGGAAAACTGGTGCATGCATATGTATTCACCCCATTTACTATGAAGCCCCTAAATAAGATCTGGTGAAACCAATTACCTTCAGAAGTCACATAATTCATTAAATAAAGTCCACCTGTGTGCAATCTAAGTGTCACATGATCAGTCACATGATCTTAGTATATATACACCTATTCTGAAAGGCCCCAGAGTCTGCAACACCACCAAGCAAGCAGCACGACCATGAAGACCAAGGAGTTCTCCAAACAGGTCAGGGACAATGTTGTGGAGAAATAAAGATCAGGGTTGGGTTATAAAAAATTATCCCAAACTTTAAACATCCCACAGAGCACCATTAAATCCATTATTAAAAAAAGAAAGAATATGGCACCACAACAAACCTGCCAAGAGAGGGCCACCCACCAAAACTAATGGACCAGGCAAGAAGGGAATTAATCAGAGAGGCAAGAAAGAGACCAAAGATAACCATGAAAAAAATAAGCAACCTGTTTGCTGTTCGCCAAAAGGTATGTGGGATATTCCCCAAACATATGGAAGAAGGTACTCTGATCAGATGAGACTAAAAATAGGATTTTAGTCTTACCTGTTAAATCCTTTTCACTTAGTCCATACAGGTTACTGGTAACACTGGGAGGCGTCAGTCCCCTTTAAGTAGGCAGGAACATTCTCTAAATGTATGCAGGGGGGTGGAGCCTCCCTTCCCTCTTAGGCTGCAGTTCACCTAGCCTGCTCAGAATTGTTTGAGAACTAACCAGACTAGATAATAGAAAGAAAGAAGACTCCTGTGAGCATGCCCCGAAGGACTCCCACAGATTGCCACAGGAGAGCCAAGCATGGTCTCTTGACAGGGTGGGAGACCAGTAACCTGTATGGACTAAGTGAAAAGGATTTAACAGGTAAGACTAAAATCCTATTTTCACTGTTGTCCAATACAGGTTACTGGTAACACTGGGATGTCCAAACATTGAGTTTCCCAGAGGTGGGAAGAAGGCAAGGACCAGGCGTAAGGCCCCCAGCGTCACCAGGACCCCTATGAACCAACCGGTCAGAGATCCCAACAAAACAGAAGTGTCAACAGACACCAACTAGGGGTAAAACAGACCCCAGGAACTGTTGCACAGCACACTGAACTAGAGCCAACAGGGCTCAACAGTAAGGAAGCACTAAGAACTACAGAAGAAGAAGACAGTAGACAAGCAATAATGCCTCCAGAACCTTCCTCCCAAAGCTGGCATCAGCTGAGACCAGCACATCCACACGGTAGTGCTCCAAAAAGGTGTGCACAGAAGACCAAGTGGCCGCCCGGCACAGCTGTTCAGAAGATGCTGGATTCTTGTAGGCCCAAGAGGCCCCAAGTGACCTAGTAGAATGAGCAGCAACCCGAAAGGGAACATGCTTATTCCTCAATTCGTAAACCTTACGAATAGTAGACTTTATCCAAGATGCAATGGATACCCTGGATGCCTGTCTCCCTGCCCTAGGACCCTCAGGAATGACGAACAGAGCGTCAGACTTCCTAATGGACTCAGTGCGATGAACATAAAACCTGAGACAACGCACAACATTCAACAAGTGGAGATACCACTCCGTGTCAGAGGAAGGATTAGGGCAAAAAGAGGGCACCACAATCTCCTGAGTGATGTGGAACTCGGACACCAACTTAGGCAAGAACTCCGGAGAAATAAGAAGCACGGCCTTATCCTTGTGGAACACTAGATACGGCAGTTTACAAGACAGAGCTTGTAATTCCGCTACCCAGCGAACTGAAACAATAGCCAAAAGGAAGGCCATCTTCCAAGACAAAGGCGCAAAGGAATAGTAGCCAAGGACTCAAAGGGGGGGCACTGAAGAACCCCCAAAACCAGATTAAGGTCCCACTGAGGAGCCGGACTCCTAAAGGCAGGACGAACATGAGCCACACCTTGGAAGAAAATCATAACATCAGGAAGAACAGCAAAACGCTCCTGGAAAAAGACAGAGAGCTCCGAAGTCTGGACCTTCAGAGAACTCAGACGGAGCCCCGTATCGACACCCTCCTGCAAAAAGGCCAGGACAGTAGGAAGATGAAAGGCATGAGACAGATCCCTGTCAGCACACCACGACACAAAGGTCGACCAGACTCAGTGATAGATCTTGGAAGAAACAGGCTTACGAGCGCATAGCATAGTAGACACCACAGCAGAAGAAAACCCTTTCTTCCTTGAAACCGAGGATTCAACATATAGGCCAAAAAATTGAGCCGAAAAACATAGTCTTCCACAGATAACCCTGTAGAAGAAGCTGGACGAAAGGAGAGCCAAGCTGACTCCACCACAGATAGGGTAAAAACCCCAGAGACCATGGTTGACAATGTCAATCCAGAACAATCAAAATTACCGGACAACATACCAATTACAATTTCCGTAACGCCCATATTAACATAGGGAGAGGAGAAAAAAAAATGGCCAGAGAGGATGTCCAGGAATGGACATTGCATCAGCATCAGAGTTAAAGTGTCTCTCCACAGAGAGCAAGACGGAGAAACTTTCCTGTTGTGTCCCATTGCCATCAGATCCACTGAAGGATTCCCCATCTCAAACTAGGAGTTGAAACACGTCCTGATGTAGTTCCCACGTTCCAAGTCGACTGCGAGACGACTGAAGAAGTCTGCCATAACGTTGTTTACTGGAATGATCACTGCGGAAATGACAGGAATAGGAACCTCTGCCCAGGACAGAATGGCCTTGACCTCTAACCAAGCGACAAGACTTCGTGTCCCGCGCCGACTGATGAAGTAAGCCACTGCCGTGGCATTGTCGGACTTGTCCACCAGGTGAGACTCCCGATAATGGGAAGAAAGGACTCCTCCATGAATCACTTACCCGAGCGCTAAAGCGACCCAGAACAGCTCCCCAGCCCAGGAGGCTGGCATCCGATGTGACCTCAGTCCAGTAGGGAATCAGGAAGGATCTTCCCAGAGGAGATTGGAAAGGCCTAACCACCACTCCAAGCTCAACTCGACATGAGGAGGGAGAGAGATCGGTAGCTTCCGAAGATCTGGTCGGTCCCTGCATGTCCATATCACAAACCTCGAAGTTCCCTGGCATGTACCATGGCAAATGGAACTGCCTGAATCGTGGAGATGGACTACCCCACCAGAAAAAATAACTTCAAAACCAGTATCCGATCGCAGGATAGGATCATTGAGGTCCTTCGAGTAAGTAGATGGTTACCTAGTCCGGTAGAAAAACCATGGACCTCTAAGTATCTAACAGAAGACCCAGGTGCCGAACGGAACAAGGTCTGACTGGACCTATTTCACAATCCAACCGTGAAGAGAAGGAATTGAATACAGGTCTGGACCTGCTGGAGAAGAAGGTCCGCAGCTGATGCTTGTATAAGGCAAGTGGTCCGTGACGAAAAACTCAGATGCCGTCCCGATGGAGGACAGATATCAAGGCCCCCAGCCCCATTGAAAACCTGGGGCTGTTGACAGACCAATGGAAGGCTGAAACTGAAAATGACCTCTGGCGCAGTTAAACCCAAATACTGCCTGCTCTCTAGAAGGACAGGGAAGAGCAATACACATCCTAAGGTCCAGAGAAGCAGGAAACTCCCCCGCAGCGAATACTGTGAGCAGATACTCCTGATGATAGTGAGACTGCACTACAAAGAAATTAAGATCTTTCAAATCCAAAATAGGGCGGCATCCGAAAACCCTTTTATTTATATATTTATTTATTTATTTTGTTGTTGGTCATCACAAAGAGGCTTGAATAGAATCTTGAACCCCTGACCGCAGGGGGGACCTGTTCCAGGACATCCTTGTCCAGAAGAACCTGAATAGCGTCTTCGTGGGAGGGAAAGGGATCTAGTATCCCTCAAACACCACCAGAAAAGCTCACAAGTCCGACACTGAATCATCCCACGGTGTCGAGAGTCCTTCCGAAGCAGACACTAAGTCTAGGGCTTGTATGCGGCCTAGGGCTGCAATTGCTGCATGGTCCAGGAGGAACGCGGAACAGATGGAACCACCTGGTTCATTGTACGTGACTGAGGGAAAAGGAACGAAAAGACCAGTTACGCGTAAACGGCAACCCTTTTATTTATTTTTTTATTTAGTTTGAAACCAAGGGTAGAAGACACTCTAACCCCTGAGGCCCCTCTAATCAGTTCCTTAGGTTTGGATCCAAACAAGGAAGTACCCTCAAAAGGCAAAGAAAGGAAAACTTTCCTGGAAGCAGTGAGAGCAGACAAATCTAAAGACAAAGCGCACTCCAAGTTGCCACAGAAGTAGTGGAGGCCCTTGCCATCATGTGGGTGGCATCAAGGGCAGCAGAAGAAACATAGCATTGATCTACAGAGAGAATAACAAGGAGACACAATGTCTCTGAAGTAGGTGCATTCTGACAGACCACCAGTGGGTTGCACAGTCCAGACTTCAACAGCCCGGATAACCCATGCAACAGCAAAGGCTGGACGCAAAACAGAACCAAAAGAAGCGAAAATGGACTTGAGGGAAACCTCAAGTTACATGTCAGTCCAATCTTGCAGCGTCAGAAACATGTAGACAGTAAGTTGAGACAGTCTAGATATGGGTGCGTCCACCTTAGGGGGGTGAACCCATGTAGTCATTTCTGTTTGAGAAAAGGGAAAAAGTTTAGCGAACATTCTAGACACTGAAGAGGACTTGTCTGGAGTAGTCCATGGTCAAGAGTTGGGTTAGGAGGAAAATGAGTAAGGGGCTTTACAGGCACCTGAAAAACATCAGAGGGAACAGAGTGAACCTCCTGAACCGATGGAATGTTGAGAGTGGGCAATACAGCCCTGATCAGGCCCTCAGTAGGGGTTTCAGGATCAGTTACAAATGGGTCCCTTAAGAGACCTGGAAGATTCCAAAAGAGCACCAACCTCAACATTCCAAACTAGCAACAATTCTTCCTCAGAAGAATCTAACACATCAGGTGCTCCCTGAGGTTGAGGCAGGGAGGATCTGATAATAGAAGGGGGTCTGCCATAACTGAAGTGCCCCCTGTATCCGGGATGCAAAGAGCTGTAAAGATCTCCAGTTGCAGCCTTAAACTCTTGCACCAAAGCTGGCTCAATAGCATGGCTGGAAGGCCCTGGGTTGCTGCCAGGAACCTCAGAACCTGCTGGGCAGAAATGACCAGAGAACACTCCAGGTAGCCCTGTGTGACAGGAAGAGCAGTGCACAGTGGGGGATACTGAACCCCAGCTTCCTTAGTCTTAGGTCTAGTCCCTAGCTCCAGCGGTATAGACATTCATACATTGTCAAAATAACCAACTGTACAATGGATCACCCCAGAAACGCTAAATATAGACTGTTCTGGAGGGCGAAGGGTCAATCTGCAGAGGAGAAAGGGATTGTCCAAGCCATGTATAGGATACTCATTGAGAAAAGTGCCCAAAATGGCTGCCGCGACGGGAGCCAATCAGAAATTACGCGCGAATCAATCGCTCATGGGAAATGTAGTTTTTCCCAAAAAGTACCCCAAAACAGTGCCTGAAGCCCCCCAAGCCCCCCCAACAACTGAACTATAAACAGGATGATAGAGCAAGGGTAGACAAGAAAAATGAGCCGTCTCTGAATTTGCTGTGTGAAGCGGTTCCAGAGATACGTCCCAAACAGTGTAAGCCCATTGAAAGTAAAGGAGCAATGGCGTCCGTGCGGTAAATCGCGCCTTAAAGACGCAGAACATAATTTTTAATAAAATGAACCCCCAAAGGGAAAAGGTTAAGAATACATAGTAAACACATGTACAACATAAGAAAACACTACCCTATAAAGGAAGTGTCCCAAAACCCCATTAAACTAGTCAAACCAGCAGAGAAAGGGTTAATATGCCATATAAACTGCTCCAAAACCACAGACATACACTTATATATACAATATATATATATACATAAACACCCAATGAGTGCTGGAGTGCGCAATGAGAACTGCCAAATACAAGCCCAGTTAAGGGACACTGTGGGACAAGTGGACCTTCAGCACTCAAAGGGTGGCTCACCGTTCTGCAGATCTTCTGTCTTCAGGTCACCAGGGAAAGAGGAGTACCTCAGAGAGGAATCCCCAGGGAATCACTTGAAGTCAAGATTATTCCCTCTTCAGAGCTTAAGGTCCACCAAACTGCTCTGGCCACTGAAACTAGACACTTTGGAGAGGGCATTGTCAGTCCTGGTAACCCGCCTAATGGTGGAATTCCATATTTGACAGAAAATAACAACTAAAAGTTGAAGAGAGATGTTCTCCACCTGTGTGTCTTACACAGGAACAAACAATTCTGAGCAGGCTAGGTGAACTGCAGCCTAAGAGGGAAGGGAGGCTCCACCCCTCTGCATACATTTAGAGAATGTTCCTGCCTACTTAAAGGGGACTGATGCCTCCCAGTGTTACCAGTAACCTGTATTGGAAGACAGTGAAACGGAGTTTTTTGCCATCAAGGAAAACGCTATGTCTGGCGCAAACCCAACACCTCCCATCACCCCAAGAATGCCATCACCACAGTGAAGCATGGTGGTGGCAGCATCATGCTGAGGGTATGTTTTTCATCGGCAGGGACTGGGAAACTGGTCAGAATTGAAGGAATAATGGATGGTGCTAAATACATGGGAATTCTTGAGGGAAACCTGTTTCAGTCTTCCAGAGATTTGAGACTGGAACGGAGGTTCACCTTACAGCAGGACAATGACCATAAGCATAATGCTAAAGAAACACTCGAGTGGTTTTGGGGAAATATTTAAAAGACTTGGAATGGCCTAGTCAAAGCCCAGACCTCAATTCAATTGAGAATCTGTGGTATGACATAAAGATTGCTGTACACCAGCGGGACCCATCCAACTTGAAGGAGCTGGAGCAGTTTTGCCTTGAAAAATGGGCAAAAATCCCAATGGCTAGATGTGCCAAGCTTATAGAGATGTACCCCAAGAGACTTGCAGCTGTAATTGATGCAAAAGGTGGCTCTACATAGTACTGTCTTGGGGGGGCTGAATAGTTATGCACACTCAAGTTTTCTGTTTTTTTGCCTTATTTCTTGTTTATTTCACAATAAAAAATATTTTGCTTCTTCAAAGTGGTAGGCATGTTTTGTAAATCAAATGATACAAACTCCCAAAAATCCATTTTAATTCCAGGTTGTAATGCAACAAAATAGGGAAAATGCCAAGGGGGGGTGTGAATACTTTTGCAAGGCACTGTAAGCAATGTGGAGGTTTGCGATTAAATAGAATATATATTTATTGTACATGGAGGTTTAACTCTTTAAAGACCAGAAGGGTGTACAGTGCATTACCTGTGGAGAGCTATTTGACTATCTAGCAACAGCTCCACCAATATTTCAGGCCATGGAAGTACTGCACAAAAAATGCAAGTTTGAGCTGCAATACTTTATGAATAAAACATTTCTTACCAGTGGGAATTTCCTTAATTTAGTCAACAGGATAAACCCTGCAATATATTAGTTTCCATATTATAGGAGTAAGAGGATTTTAGCATGTTGTTTCACAAATACAGCAGCTCCAATTAATCTTCATAGCATTTGGGCCGTGGAGAGTGTTATTTCAATACTGTCAGAGTTGTAGTTCAAGAGTAACTGAATGATAAAGTATCCCCCTCCTGTCCCTTTTACCTAGTGTAAGCCACCTCCCCTCAGATATGGAATCTGGTCTCTTGACCGGACAGGTTGCAGTGAGGAACAATCTTCGTACTGCAAGCATAAGGAAAACCCTGGTGCTTACTGAAGATTGTCCCTCTCTGAAATCCATCCAGACAGCCTTGCTGCTCTGAGGTGAGCAGTGTTACATCTGTAAAAGGGGCGGGAAAGGGATACTTTATTCTTCAATTACTCTTGAACTACAACTCTGACAGTATTGAAATAACACTCTCCATGGCCCAAATACTATGAAGATCAATTGGAGCTGCTTTTATTGTGAAACATTACTATACCTTTAACAGAAGAATTTACCTAGGCAGGAAGCATCCATACAGCAGACAGGGATATCTATTTACCGTTTTATGCATTTGATCTTTGCAGTAGTCTATAATTGAACAGAAATATTTTACTATCTTCAGAATGTTTATATGGCCCTGTAGAATTGGCTTTCCTTTAAGAAATAACTCCATAGCAAAGAAAACTATTAGGAACTAACAAATCTTTCTAATTACCTTAGCAAGACAAGAAAATCGTAACAGCCAGTGTAGCCAGAGATAACATTTTCAGTCAGCCCTGGGTGTCATTTCCTTGGAGACAGGCATGTGAGTTGCTAATACTAGGGGGGGAAACTGTAGGGGGATCGCAGAGGGTGCAGTTGTGCCTGGGTCCAGCATCCAAGGGGGCCTATCTGACTCAGGGTCCAATAGTTTCACCTTATGTAGGCAAAAAAATATGTTTTGTGTTATGGTGCTCAAAAATGTTTGCACTGGGACCCTCCAATGACCAGTTATGTCACTGGTTAGTCTGACCACAGGATCTCAAACTCTGCTCACAACCCTTTAAAGTCCAAAGGTTGCTTCACAATGCATTCCATACCTCTCTGGTCTTTAAATGGTTACATGGCATTCTGCCTGGTTAAGTTTGAAAAAACTGCAAGTCATGGTCATGTCTACCTCCATGGACATGACAAGCAGGACTGATTGAAGAGGTTATTTATTAAGCAAAAGCACAAGTCATGGGGCTATTAGTATTTTCCACCATAGTAAGGTAAGTGTAGGCAATATAATATGGGGATGCTAGTTTTCCTTTAAGTTAGTGTTACTTCCAGACATATAAATTGTAGAGAAGTGTGAAGACAATGTCCTGACAGTGAATGTAAAATGAATGGTATACGGAGGACATCCTCCCAGTCTATAGCACATAAGAAGTCTTTCATAGTATTGAAGCTGACAGATATGTCTCTCACTGGTGTAACCAAGGGGGAAGGCTTTTCTTAATCAAACAGAGGATTCACTTTGTCAAATGTATCTCCACATACCTCAGGCGGCCAGGAAATCCATCTCACGGCCGGGATGTGAAGAAATCAATGAACAAACAGTGGCCTTGAGAGGAACAACTTGCTCTTCTGCAATTACCTTTGCTGGAAATCTCTTTAAAGGTACAATCAACTAGAACCAACATTTTCTAATGATATATAAAGGGGAACTAATGCCTCCTAATAATAACCCCAGCCCACTTGCCTTGCTATGGCCAGAGCTTCCTCTTCCTAATAGGCCCTTAGAATTTTGTACTTTCTTCGACAGGGAAAATGGACATGACATCCAGGACTGATTAAAGGTATTGCCTTCAACAGTGGCACAAGGGAAAAATTCTAATTCATTAGGATTTTCTGTCCATGTATAGGGAAGGGAAGGGTTATTATTGAGAGGTGATAGCTCTATTATAAATATATAGGAACCAGCACTTTCTACTAACAAAGTGGGCTAATAGCAGTGAGAGATTTAAAGACGCAGTAACATTTTTAAAGTTAAGTATATATGTTATCAAACTTTACCTGCTGAGTAAAACAATGGTACTGCCACACTGCTGGGAGATTTTTCATTACAGTAATTACAGCACAACCGTTTTCTAAATCAAACTGCAGTTTTCTATTCTGGCTACCAGGTTGTGCTACTCCTATGATTTACTATGAAGTGTTGTAGTTTAACTGGTATCCAGAAGGTATTTGCATTCACAATGCACCTTAAAGGGATAGTAATACTTAATATGTAAAAAAAAAAATATGGTAGTGTTTATCCTCCTCAGTAAAAAAAAGGGTACTCTCACTGCAGAAAGGTGTTTTATTCAAAAGTTATTACAGCTCAAAGTTGAATTTTTTAGGTGCAATATCACGGTGGCCTGAAATTGTAAAGTGGTGCTGTTGTTACACCATCCTATGGACAGCTGTGGTCCATAGACCATAAATCTCCATAGGATGGTGTAGCAACAGCGCCACTGTACAATTTCAGGCCACTTTGATATTGCACCTAAAAAAATTCAACTTTGAGCCCTAATAACTTTTGAATAAAACACCTTTCAGCATTGGGAGTTCCCTTGTTTTACTCAGGGGTATAAACCCTACAACATATATTTTTTTTACATTTTAAGTATTACTATCCCTTTAAGGGAGAGCTTGAGTCCTTTATAACACATAACTGGAACAGCACCACCTGGTGATCACAACATAAAATTGCACTTTAACCCCTTAGGGACCCTTGACGTACCAGGACCGTCAAGGGTAAATTTGCTTGAAAGACCCTTGACGGTCCTGGTACGTCACGTACTTTTTACTTACAGTGCTCTACCGGGAGCGCTGTAAGTAAAAATAGGGCATGAAATAGACCGCTCCAAGATCGGAGCGATCTGTTTCAAGCCCCATAGTGACGCGCCGATACACGTGACAGGTCACGTGTACCGGCGCCTCAAAGTGCCCCTATGCGGTCGTTATGGGACGGAAATGTCCCATAACGTCCGGTCCTTAACCCCTTAGTGACGGCCGCGTGCAGACGCGGCCGTCACTTAACGTCCGTCTAACATTTTTTTTTTTTTAAAACAATCCGGAGTCCCCGAACGGCGCGCAGCCGCGCGGGGAGCCGGATTTCCGGGACGTACATGTACGTCCTCTGTCACTAAGTGACAGCCACACAGGACGTACATGTACGTCCTGTGTCACGAAGGGGTTAAGGGGTTAAGTAAATCAAGTTTGAGTTGTAAAACTTTTGATTATACTTAATGTACGTATGCCCTATAATAACAGTTGGTTAAGGATGATATAATTTATAGTCCAACCACAGTTGGAGGTAATGAAGATTGCTGACTTCTGCTCCGACATATTCTATTTGTATTAGGACAAGAATCAATGTAAGAAGGCACACACATACATTAAAAAACAAAGTTAAAGCTGGGATAGTAGGGGTTGTTTGGTCTACTTAAACCACCCAACAATAAAGATTATGGAAGTTGGAATGTCCACCAGAAGCCACATCCATCCTGCCTTCCTCCTCCTGGCTATGAAGTACAGACCCTAGAAAAATTAAAGGGGGTACGGCCTTCACTATCAGCATGAAACAAAGGGGGGGGCATAGTGTTTAAATGTGAACCCACCTGTAAGCTAGATTATAACTGGTTTGTTTTTCTCCTCTGCAGGTAGTCATCAAAGGTCGCTTTCATGCTCTTTGCCTCTTACCGGCATCTGGAGGACACCATCGCCAAGCCTGCAAGAAAGAGATCCGTTAAGAGGTCATCCAGGTAACCTGTGGCCCAGCCCCAGGCTGACCCCTCAAGTATCAAGGGCTCTTTGAATTCTGAATAGTACATTCCAATGTACCCTCATAGTATTACCAACATGTACATATGAATATGCAAATCCACAGCCTATAATGACATACATAATGGAAGGGATATATATAGCCTCTGGTTTATGCTTATTAACGTTGAAATTAAAAAGGAAAACACACAATTTTGCTTATCCTCCAATTAATTTCTTAGAGCATTTGCATTAGTACTAAAGCTCCTGGTGGAAAAGTGTTTATTGGATTATAGTTTACTGTAGATCAGGAGCAGGCAATTAACTTAGAGCAAAAGCCACATTTCACTTGTACATGTATTTAGAGGACCACCAGTGCATACAAACGCATGAAAAGACACTATATACATGCATTATATGTGTATTATATATTATATGTGTGTGTGTGTGTGTGTGTGTGTGTGTGTGTGTGTGCGCGCATGTTTATACATACGTACCCCCTTCTTCATTCAGATGTGAGGTTCAAAGTGATAGTCTCTATATGGATAGTCAAATTGCCTGTACTCTCTGCAATATCAATTTATCCATTGTAAAAGAGTCTAATCATAAATTGGCCCCGGTGGACTCCTACAAATATCTTGGTATGCGGCTTGAGCCCAGCCTCACTTTTGGTCTTCATATTGATAAATTAACATCCAAACTTTATCCTAAAATAAGTGCTTTGTTCAGAAACAAATCCCTTTTAAATCCCTGGTAAGGAAACGTGTTGTTCAACAGATGTTACTGCCAGTCATAGACTACGGGGACATATTATATGCTCCCATGCCACAAATCCATCTTGGTAAACTTGACACACTGCATAACTCATTATGCCGCTTTATTCTCTAATGTAATTACACTACCCATTATTGTGATATGCTTAAAGAACTAAGGGCTCGATTCTATTACCCGCGCTAAAACCGGCGTTACAAGAAAAACAAGTAGCGTGAATTTTGCAAACTTGTTACGTCGGTATTCTATTGCAGAACCACAGTAAACCACAGTAAAACAAAACTGGCGTAGACAGCACTTTTCAGAGTAGTAACAAAACTGGCGCACTGTCTGCTTTTTTTCAACTACCGCCTACAAAAAATGTGCAAAATGTCAAAGTCCAAGGAAATAGGCGTACATTTGATGACAGAAAGCTCAAGTTCAGTGTTAGATATGTTCTCCACATAACAAAATCCGACAGAGTGCCCCCTTTCGACATATTAACCCCCCTTTTTAAAAGTCAACTTGCAGTGCTTTCTTTCACCACTTTAATTCGACTAATATTGTTCATAGTTGACAATTTAACCATTCCCTCCCAAATCAGACTTACAATGCTTTCTTTCACCATATTAATTCGACGAATATTGTACATCTGACATTTTAAACCCCCCCCCGAAAAGTCAACTTACAGTGCTCTCATGACTTTCTTTCACCATTTTTATCCGACATTTTTCATTTCCTATTATATTCGACATGCCCTCGTATTTTGTATTGTAAGATTAACCCTATGAGTACCAGAGAGGTATTGTAATGTGTTTGCTACCCCTCTGGTACTCATAGGGTTAATAGACAACCTGTATATGCTCTTTAATTAATAAAGGGGGCAATTGTCACCACCATGCTAGGAGGGGTGTCATGAGGGGTCATGATACCCCTCTTGAGGTTTGAAGTACTTTTTTAATACAAATTACATACATTATTTAAAAAAAGAAAATCATTGTTACACATAAATTAAATATTTAATTACATTTTCACACAAATTACATATATAATAAAAACAAACACTTTTTTTAATACATATACAGGTTGCCTATTAACCCTATAAGTACCAGAGGGGTAGCAAACACATTACAATACCTATCGGGTACTCATAGGGTTAATCTTGCAATACAAAATACAAGGGCATGTCGAATATAATAGGAGAAGAAACATGTTGGATAAAAATGGTGACAGAAAGTCATGTGAGCACTGTAAGTCGAATTTTCAAGGGGGGGGTTTAAAATGTTGGATGTACAATATTCATCGAATTAATATGGTGAAAGAAAGCACTGTAAGTCGGATTTGGAAGGGAAATGGTTAAATTGTCAACTATGAACAATATTAGACGAATTAATATGGTGAAAGAAAGCACTGTAAATAGGATTTGGAAGGGGAGGGGTTAAATTATCAACTATGAGCAATATTAGTCGAATTAAAGTGGTGAAAGAAAGCACCGTAGGCGACATTTAAAAGGGGGCGTTAATATGTCGAAGGGGGAACTCTATGTCAGTATGAATATGGTATTCTGCACAGATTTTGTTCGAACAACGACAGTTTTGAAACTGTCGTTATGGCTTCTACGTCTCAACCTCTGAGGCGCCGAATTTCTGACTTAAATGTAACCACAAAACAGGCGGTAATACTGAGCGTGGGTAATAGGATACTAATTGCACGTTGTATTTAGTTGTTTCCTATGGGTTTTTTTAGACTGGCGGTAAGTATAATTACCGCTGGTTTTGTTTTCACAAGTCGGGTAATAGGATAGCAAAAACTGACTTAAAAAAAAAACGCCTGTTTTATTTTTAGTGCTGGTAATAGAATCAAGCCCTAAATTGTTCAAATATACTATGTAAAGAAGACCGTGAAACAGTGTAGAAAAACCTGACGCTACAGCATACAGATTAATACTTGCTGAAGAGAGACTACAATAATGCATACATATCTCTGTTTTCACAATCTAAGGAAGCTCTCTGGAAACAGACATCCAGGGACCTCAATATCAGGGCATAAAAGTCATAAAAAGAGGAAAGATGAAAACAAATAAAAAATAAAGCAATTATACATTTGCAGAATATGTAAAGACAAAAGAATGTTGACTGTCTTTAAGTCTAGATGATCCTTTTACTTCTGATCATAAATTAATAGCTATATAGCTACAGTCAATGGGGTTCATGCACTAAGTGGGAGATAACTTCTCCAGTGATATCACTTCTCCAGTTCCTATGTTATTTTATAGAGCCTCTGCAATAATATCTCCAAAGCTGGATAAATCTTAGTGCATAGACTCCATAGAAAAAAGCCAGAAGTGAAAATGTCTACATAGCAGCTCTGTTTTCTGTGTACAGCCAACCAGCACCAGGACCAGACAAAAAACATCTCACAGACAACATTTTCTCCGTCTCCATTCTAGATGCTTGAGTATGACATACTAAGATCCCACACACTTGGTTCCGTGGGATTATATCATAGCTTCCAACTTTTCAAATTGCCAAAGAGGGACACTTGTGTTTTAGGGGGTGTTGCTGGGAGTGGGGCTCGTGGGCAGGGCATTACTGAGAATTTTTAGGCAACATCATGACCTATTGACACCTCTTTGTGTAACTGAAGAAATGACTTATAACAAGACCAAAGTATTTTATTTACACACACTTATTTATAAACCATATAGTGAAGTTTAAACAAACATTAATGTGAGTTTTATTGCAGTTGAGCAATTTGATAATCGTATATACACACCACCCAGTCTGGTCTCCTGAAAAGAGGGACACCAGGGTGGGAAAGAGGGACATAGGGATTTGGGACTAAAAGAGGGACACTTGGGAGGTATGTTATATTAGGGCTTGAAATATAATTGTTACTTACAAAATGTACTTTTCTGGCTCTCTAGCTGGTTGGTGAGCTGATCTATTGCTGTATCAGTGATTTAAAAATAATATTTATGTGGAAATATAATTTGATTACCATTGAGGATCAATTTACATTTAGGGAATACAGGGGATTATTTGAATGGTTTCCATTTTGTGATAGAGAACCGGCTTTAGAATAGGAATTTAGATGAGTGACTAATATTTAGAAACTACTAGAAGACTAGAAGCTATATCAAGAGAGTCTGAGAGGGTCATAATACTATTTGTCACCCAAAGACACTATACCAAGAGAATCTTTTAAGAAAAAAAGCAATGGGAATATTATCCAGGAACAATATTCCACCTCAAAAAAAAAGAAAAGAGTGAGGTAAAGATAAAGAGAACAAGTACTGCCAATACAACATGCTCAACTTCTCTTCATTATTTATGCATAAGAAATGCCATAAGAAGGATTTACCTTCTGTGCTGTCTGAGGTCAGATTCCAAAACCTTCTCACTCTATCCTTTAGGAAATGCAGGTTAAGGATTTTAAGTATTGCGCGAGGGGCAATTACAGGTTGGATGGGAAGAAAAAGTGAGAAGAGAGGAGAAGAAGAAATAAAATGCTAGCAGAATGACAGAAAGAATGATTGGACTGACCTGTGTGGTTTTTATAATGTTTTTTTTTTTTGCTTATTAAATGTTTACCAGGTTCAAAGCAAGTTAGAGAAGAAACAGTAGAAGAAAGGAATAAATTAACAATACCAGTGTGCATGTCCAGTTGGCTGTTGAGAAGATGATGTTGACCTTAAAACCATGTATTTAAAGGAGAGTATCATGATCAACAACCTCCAAACAACACATAAAAGGAGAAGAAATATAGAAGATGAGGGGTGAGGAGGTGCCAGGAAACATTAGAGCTAACAAAAAGGAGGGACAAGACTGAAACCACAGAGAGCCAACCTGGGAGGTAATTGCTAACAATGTGTATAGAGATGGATTGGGGGCTAAGAAACTACCTATGAGTTGCTGTAAACACGAAATCTACTGAAAAATAGGGTGGTGATTGGTCAAGGCAATGGATGGGGCACCACTCACTCCAGGGGGACTAACTGAACTCAGAGAATGTCCCAAAACCGAATATCCCTCCCTTGGTTCCCACTGATTATAAAAGGCTTCAACAGAGTAAGGTGTTATAGCATAGCACCTCTCCATATCTGTCAGTATCTGAACATTATTCCTCCAGTGAGTTAAGCTAGGTGGCACTGAATGAATCCACAGAGAAGAGATGGAAGATCTGGCGGCCATCAGCATGGCAGTTAAGAGCTGAAGAGAGCTAGATGAACTAGATACACCCAAGATAAGATTAAGGTCCCTCTGAGGAGTGGGCAAGGAAAGCATGAGTGACACCCTGAAAGAAGACCTTGACATCCGGCAACATGGCAATGAGAGCACAGATGTCTGAACCTTCAAGGGACTAAGGCCCTTGTTCTCACCATCCTGCAAAAAGGATAAAATAGACGGAAAGTCAAACTCCTGTGAGGACAGATCCCTGTCCACGCCTGTGAGGACAGATCCCTGTCCACACACTAAGAATGAAAGATAGACCAAACCCTGTGGAAAGTCTTAGAGAACATAGGTTTCCTGGCCTGTATCATGGTGGAGACCACCTCAGGAGAAAAGCCTTTCCTCCTCAAGATGGAGGCTTCAACAGCCATGCCGTCAGAGCTAGACTGTCCGCGTCTTCCTTCAGAGGTAACCCTGGAGGAGGAGCTCCGGTCTGCATAGCAGATGAAACGGATCCTGAGCAGCCAGTGCCAGTAATTCTGGGAACCAAGGCTGTCTGATCCAATAAGGTGTGATCAGAATGACTGACGCACCGTCCATCCGAATCTTCCTCAGCACCCTGGGGAGGAGAGATAGTGGAGGAAAAATGTAGGCCAGATGAACGTGCCAAGGAATTGAAAAGGCATCCACCATGAACGCCAGAGGATCCCTCCAGCGTTAGCAAAAGAACTGGACCTGACGGAGTAGGTATATGGAGTCACCTGAATACCTTTGGTGTGCAGGAAGGCAATCAATGCCCCTAAGACCCGGGTGAATGAACACCTGAGGAGCGTGGTGAGCCCAAAGGGTAGAGCGGTGAACTGGAAGAGCCCTAGGCTGCAAGAGAACCTAACGTACTTCTGAATGTCCAGATGAATTGGAAGGCGCAGGTACGCTCCCTGCAGATCCAGCTAAGCAAGAAATTCCCCTGGACACATAGTTGCAAGGACAGACAGCAAAGACTCCATCTTGTAGTGAGTACCGACTACAAATAAATTGAGATCCTGGAGAACCAGGATAGAACGGCAGCAACCATCCTTCTTGGGAACAATGAAGAGGTTGGAATAGAAACCTGAACCTATCTCTGGCTGAGGTACCGGAGCTAGGACTCCCTTGTCCAAGACAGCCTGAACCACCCCATTGAAAAGACTGAGCTTTTCCTGTTCCTGAGGGGAGCAAGAAGATTCTGAAGGGAGGTAGGGATGTGAAGGAGATCCTGTAACCTCCTGAAACCACCCTTAATACCTGCTGATCTGCAACAGAGCCTGTCCAAGTATTAAAAAAATGTTGCAGGTGACCACTTACACGTGTATGCGGACCAGGGTTCTGCGAGTCATGCCAAAGTAGGTTTGGTGGAGGTGTGTTTTGACCTCCACTGCTGCTTGGACTTGGGGGTGGAATGCGGTGTGCTGGCCTGATGAGGCACTGGGCTCATCCTTTGCGTCTAGCTTTGGTGAGAATGAAAGGAACACTGTTTTCTCTCCTGAAGATTGCGCTTAGGAACCTGAGGTAACAAAGTACTCTTACACCCAGTGGCTTCACTGATGATGTACTTCTGTTCAGGACCAAAAAGGGATGTACCCTGAAAGGGAAGAGAGACCAGTGATGTTTTAGAGATCAAGTCAGCAGACCAAATCTTAAGCCACAGCATGCATCTGGCAGCTATAGAGAAGGCGGAGGTCTTAGCCTCAAGCCTAATGGCATCAAGTAAGGCATCAGTGATACGAAGCTGAGCCTCAGATATATTAGCCAAAATGGGCAAAAGGTCCTCCTTAGGGGCACCTTTGCAGACAGCTTCAGTTAGCTGTTCAGTCCAAACAGCAATGGCCCTATTAACCCATGTGGATGCGAAGGTGGGTCTCAAGGACGCACCTATGGCAGCAAAGATAGCTTTAAGGATAGCCTCCAGCTTCCTATCTGTCAAATCTTTGGGTGCGAAGCGTCCACAACAGGCAAGGCAGTAGACGTTGAAAGCCTAGAAATAGGGGAATCAACAAAGGGGTACAGCTTATAAGATCTCTTGGAAAGAGTGAAATGCTTATCAGGAATCTTCCACTCATCCAGGATCCAGAGAGGGATTAGGCGGATAAACAGTGCTGGACTTCTTGCGCCTTGAAAAGACATCAGAAGTAGATTGTGGTTCTACAGGGTTAACAGGAATGTTAAGGGTAGACAAAAACATCTTAATGAGACCCTCAGCAGAGGGTTCAGGGTCAGCCTCAAAGGGGTCGCCATGAAACTTGGAAGAGGCCCCTTCTGAACACACACCATACTCAGACTCTTCAAGTGATTGCTCCTCAGAGGAATCAGATAAATGAGGAATACCAGGGGCTTTGGGGCCACAAACCTGAAAGACGTGGGAGGTCTCCAGGATTGGTGGACCCCTTGAGGAGAAAGAGGAAACTGTGATATAAAGGACTTTAAGTCCTTGACCCAATGTGGCTATTGTTCATGGCTGGAGGGCCCTGGTGGAGAAGCAGGGGTCACAGCACATGAAGGGCATAAGTGACCTGAGTACTCTCTGGGAAGCCCCGTGTGGCATGAGGAACAATGATCAAGGGGGTTAATGACTCCCCTGAATCCTGAGGTCTAGCCCCATGGCCCTTATAATCCAACATGATAACAGGCCAAATTAGTGTCTATAGTAGTGGAGAACACAAATACTGCCACCCAGATTAAAAGGTTCACCCCAGAAAGCCTATAAGGTACTTATCTGGCAAGCGAAAAGTTAACCTGCGGAGGAGAGAAGACGAATCTAAGTCCTGCGTAGGATACTCATGTGAAGACAGACCGCATGCAGAGCCAATCAGAAAACAGCCCGTGAAATGGGCGTCTGTGGGAAATGTCATTTTCCCCAAAAAGAGTATCAAATGCAGAATTTGGACCCCCCAGGAACCCTGAAGACACCGAGGATGATAACAGGAGCACAGGGCAAGGGCGGACAAGACGAATGAGCCGTCTCTCAACTTGGTACATGGAGCGGTTGTAGAGATATGTCCCCAAGCAGCCTGTCCCATAGAGATCAATGGAGCATTGCAGCATTGCGGTAAAGTGCGCTAAAGTAAAATAAAAAAAATGCCTGAAATGTGCCAAAACACCAAATAAAGTTAAGTCAACACATTGATCCAAAGGAAAATGAGAGAAAAGATCTCCAACTCAAAATAACATGGCAAGGAAGGGTTAAATATTACCACAGTAATGAAGTACACAACATAAGTGCAGGAGTTATGAATAACTCCAAGAAGGACCCCTGTGCGGAGGGGAACAAGTGGACCATGGCACTCAAAGCGTTGCTCACCTTTTTTGCAGATCTTATTTTCTTCAGATTACCATTGTGATGGAAGGAGCCTCAGAGAGATTCCTTCTGGAGAGAGAGACATGGGTTGCATGGTAATTCGCCTAATGGGGGAATTTTTAAACCATATATCTAAGAGAAAATAATAAAATAACTAAAAACTAGGCAGAACCGTTCTTAGCCTTCCTTCTAGGTGAAGGTACAAATCTTATCTGGAGAGGGGAATGGCTAGGTAGCCAGCTAGGAGGGGGAGGCTCCACCCTCAACTTCTTGAAGAATTGTATCAGACTACTAGGAGGAGCTGTCGCCACCCCATGGTACCTGTAAGCTATATTGGACGACAAAGACATTTAATTTGTTTTGTTTTTTATTTTTCAAAATGACTATAACGTATATATTTTATGCATTAATATATAGCTTTGGGGATAGGAAGAAAGCAAGTGGGATAGAAAAGATGAAGGTAACAAGAAGGGAAAAAAAAGAAATGGAAGAAAATACAAACAAATATCTATATATGTTCCTTCAGCTTATTTCAACAAGTGAGTTAAAGCTGTTGAATCAGGAACTGTTATAGTAAAAGCATGTGATGGCTGAGTGCTTTATCATAGTCTTAGTAGACGTTATTGAAAGGGCCTGTGGTTGCAGGACAAACTGTAGCGGGGTCAGCGTGGGGCCCAAGGGGAACGCCACATGCCCCTCCTCGCCATTGTGCTGGCCTCATACTGACAGGAGCCGCTGACAAGCCAGTGAACAAAAGCAAGCTGTCAGACAGCAGCCTGTGTTCATGGGAGAATAATAGATGTTTGTGTGAGGGCCTGAGACAGAGGGCAAGGGTTGCCAACCCAGAGAGCACTTATCTTCTGATCTTTTCTGGCATTAAATCCTTTCAGTACATAGTGCCCTCTATCAGTTGTTATAAGGCACATACCCATTTCCCTCCTCTGCTGACTGGAAGAGATTTTTATGATTGTAGCAATTCTTTTCATATGAAGAAAATACTGTATGTGTGTTCAAGCATGTGTCCATTTTTCTGTGTGTGTGCATGTACGTTTGTGTGTGTATGTATGTGTGCTTCTAGCATGGGTGTGTGTGTTTATGGATATGTATGTTTGTGTAGGTATGCAACATCTGATAGATCTTATTGCATAGGCTCAATACAATAACAGGAACTGGAAAACTGGGTGGAGATGCACTAAGGTGTGATAAAGAAGTGATTACGTGCAGATTACTTCTCCAGTGATATCACTTCTCCAGTTCCTATGTTATTCTATGGAGCCAATGTGCTAAGATTTCTCCGACTTTGGAGATGCATGGGCTCTATAGAAAAACATAGAAACTGGAGTAGTGGTATCACTGGAGATGTCATCTCCGCTTTATCAAGCCTTAATGCATAACCCTGCCTGATCTCACTGGAGATGTTGTGGGAAATGCACAAAAGCATGATAAAGAGATAATAACAAGGATAGAACTTCTGCAGTGATATTATTTCTGCAGTTCCTATGTTATCCTATGAAGCCTATGCACAAATGTTTCTCTAACCTTGAAGATCTTAGTGCATAAGCCCAACAGAATAACAAAGGAACTGGAGAAGTGATATCACTGGAGAAGTTATTTCCTTGTAGTTACCTCTTTATCACACCTTAGTGCATAAGCTCCTTTATCTCCTCCTTATCACACCTTAGTGTATCTCCCCACCCTCTGGTGTACAAGCAGTTATTCCTTTGCAACCAATTGAGAGGTGAGTAATGTGCCCCTTAAAATGTGGTAACAACAACCTAACCATTTTGCAGCAGTTTGAACTGTAATAATCTTAGAAAAAATTATTTAATCTAGTGGATGTACCATTGATTTACTCAGCAAGAAAAGCAGGACTGTAATAAAACTTTACTGATCCTTTCAGCCCAGCTTATTTTCAGGGAGAATAATTTCCCTTTAACTCTGAGTCAGCACAGGGTGGACAGTATATTTCTCAGCAATGCGTTTAACACCCCTCTGCACGTAAAGGTTTTACATTTCCATTAGCCTAAAATATAAGTTTAGTCAGTTTTTAATTTATTTTAAAACCTATCTGCTGTGCTAGCCATCCTTAAAGGAGCAGTAAACTTTTTTTATGAAAAAATATATATTGTAGGGATTTTTACATTGAGTAAAATAAGGGGAGATTTATGTTTCCAGAGTTATTACAGGTTAAACCCATGTTTTTTTACATTAGCAGTGCCCTCTAGTGGTCAAATTCTAATTAGTTTTACTGTTTGATTCTGATGGAGAGGAAAGTCAGGAAAGTCAGAGACATACAGTTCTCCATAGAATGTGATAGAAACTGCCTGTCACTTCCTGTCAGTTAGAACTATCAGGAAGTAAACACAGTAAATTCACTTCCTGATTATTTAAACTGCTATAATTTTTAAATAAAACATCTGACAGCAGTGGGAGTGACATTGTTTTATTCAACAGGAAATGCTCTATAAAACATGTGTTTTCATAACAAAAAGTTTACTGCTCCTTTAATATAAATAATTTGTGAGAAATTAATCTTTATTTGTTTTTAGCACTTTTTGATTAGTTTTTATTCTTGTTGAATATTTTTATTAGCATTATTATCCTTAACTTATAAAGCACCAAATTATTCCTCAGTGCGGTACAAGAGGAAACAGACATAGAGACATCTAACAGACAGAGGAAGGTTTATTTTGATACAGAAGGGTATACAGGTATTACTGCACACTGCTATGAATGAGTATAGGAAGAGTACATACCCCGGAGGCGTGTCTAATAACAGACCAAGTGATGCATTTAGCCTTCAACTGAATAATTAGCGTGTCTGCAGGAAATCAGTATAAAGTGGCAGACTGTGACACCAAAACATAAAGATTAATTTCTCAATATCTACAGTATTTGTTTTACAGGAACATGGCTAGTACTACATATAGACAGATTTGAATTCTCTGAAAATAAAACTAAACTTATTTTAGCAATGAAAATAGAAGATCAGCGCTTAGTTACCCTTAAAGAACCAAGGATACAATGGGACAGTAAAAAATTGTTTAATATCTCACGCACCAGATGTATGCATGGAAAATCTCCCAAAATATATAAAAATAACAATGCAATATCTAGTATCGCATAAGTGCAAACATCTACTAATACAAAAAAAGTATATAATAAAATAAACATCAGAATGACCGAAATGATACGCCAATACCCCATCCAATAGTTTCTCTCAGGACGTTCAGTCAAGGGAGCTCCATCAACAATCAGAGACTCCACCCCACATAATCTATATGGTCGTCTCCTGTCCTGCACATGTCCTACTGTTGGCACCTCCCCACCAAATCTCCTACCACTGGAGTATCTACTGTAGTGTACCGGCTATCTACTCTGAGAAACTCCTAAAACAATATACAAAAATATACATGGTATAAATCTAACATAAGACCAATGTGGCAACACAAAATGCCACCTGAACCTCAATACAGTCCAATTACTAATATAAGATCTACTACTTCCAACCATAACCCTATAGGGGAATCTGGATTTTCTGGTAAGTGGTGGTTATTAGTAGGAGGCTAATTCATCCTTTAAGTACATCCAAGAGCAGTTAGTTGATGTGAACAGGGCTTGTTGTGTTGACATTGATGTGAAGACAGAGTTGAGACCTATTTCAGTCTGCCTCAGGCCTCGGGACATTCTGCCTCTAGTAACAGATGTGCAGCAATCGCTTCTTTAGGACACTCTTTACTTTTTACCTGCTGCTTTCTCTGTAAACCCCCCCCACACACACACACATACACACACACACACACTGACAGTTGTTCTCTGGAAAGGAAGACATTTGCCTTTGATTGGGTAAATGCTTGTATTAACCTAACAGCTCTCGATCAGTGTAATGCTGCTGTTTGGTGGAATTGCAGACAATTGCTTACAACTGGGAATTGTTTGTGATTGCTTTCTCCCTGCTTCTCACTCTACTTCTTTTTCTCTCTCTCTCTGTTGCTTTCTACCCATAAAATTGGCTTGCCGCCTCTTTCTCTCTCATCATGATACTAACAGCTCTATCGGTTAGGGCTTTAGCTCTCTCTGTCACTTTGCTGGGACATCTGAATTCCCATCTTTAATATATCTTATTGATATCTGTCCATTGGCCTATTTCGTCTGTCACACACACACACTTTCTCTTTCGTTGTGTGTGCGTTTCTCTCTTAAAGGAGAAGTAACACTCCCTAATACTAAACCCCAACTTACCTTATTATGAGCATAAAATGCTAATGGCCCCATGAATTTTGACCTTTTGCCTTTGTTCAAGAGATAGCCTCTCCCATCAGTCCACGTCTTGACCATGGAGACAGACGTGACAGCTGCTGGCAGGACCACAAGATACAAACTCCACCTACATATATGGTAATCTTAACTCTTAAAGGACCAGGGGAGTGTGCAGTTTTACAATGCATTGCACACCCCGTTAGTCCTTAAAGGGTTATGTAGCTCATATACCGACTGCTGCAGTTTGAAAATACTGCCAGTAACTGACGTCTGTCTCCATGGAGGGAAAAGGGGGAAACACACTGGGGTAAAGGAAAATACATCGGGAAAGAGGGGGAAACAGATTGGGGGGGGGGAAGAGAAAATAGGATTTTAGTCTTACCTGTTAAATCCTTTTCACTTAGTCCATACAGGTCACTGGTACTCTGGGAGGCGATCCGCCCCTTTAATAGGCAGGAACAATTATGCAAATGACTGCAGTGGGCGGAGCCTCCCCTCCTACTTAAGCTGCCTTCAGGCCAGAGCCACTAGATTGATTTGAGACACTAAAACTGACCATAGGTAAGCAAGAAGGAAGACTCCTGTGAGCATGCCCCAAAGGTCTCCCACTGAATGCCACAGGAGAGCCCAGCATGGTCCCTTGACAGGGTGGGAGACCAGTGACCTGTATGGACTAAGTGAAAAGGATTTAACAGGTAAGACTAAAATCCTATTTTCACTGTCGTCCAATACAGGTCACTGGTACTCTGGGATGTACAAACATTGAGCTGACCCAGAGGCGGGAAGTAAGGCAAGGACCAGGCGCAAGGCCCAAGTCACTAGAACTGCTATGAACCAGTTAATTACATAGCCCAAAATGTAAGTGTCAACTAACACAGCACACGGAACCAGAGCCAACCGAGCTCAACAGTAAAGAAGCACTAAGAACCACAGAGCAGAAGGCCTAGACAGGCAAAACTGCCTCCAGGACCTTCCTCCCAAAACTGGCATCAGCCGAGGCCAGTACATCAACTCGGTAGTGCTTTGAAAATGTGTGCACAGAGGACCAAGTGGCCGCTCTGCACATTTGATCAGCAGATGCCTGATTCTTGTAGGCCCAAGAGGCCCCAATAGATCTGGTGGAATGGGCAGTCACCCGGAAGGGAACATGCTTATTCCGCAACTTATAGGCTTCACGAATGGTAGCCTTAATCCAAGAGGCAATAGTAACCTTGGAAGCCGGTCTCCCTGCCCTAGGCCCCTCAGGAATGACAAATAGGGCGTCAGACTTCCTGATAGACTCGGCGCGATGAACATAAAACTTGAGGCAACGCACCACATCCAACAAATGGAGATCTCGTTCCTTGTCAGATGAAGGATTAGGGCAGAAAGAGGGAACCACTATCTCCTGATTGATGTGAAACTCAGATACAACCTTGGGTAAGAATTCCTTGGTAGTGCGAAGCACAGCCTTATCCTTGTGGAACACCAGGTAAGGAGGTTTACAAGACAGAGCTTGTAACTCTGCTACCCGGCGAACTGAAACAATAGCCAAAAGGAAGGCCATCTTCCAAGTCAAGAGATGTAATGGAATGGAAGCCAAGGATTCAAACGGGGGTCGCTGGAGAACTCCCAGCACCAAATTGAGGTCCCACTGGGGAGCAGGACTCTTAAAGGCAGGCCGAACATGAGTCACACCTTAGAAGAAAACTTTCACATCAGGAAGGATAGCAAGCCTTTCCTGGAAAAACACAGACAAAGCAGAAGTCTGGACTTTGAGGGAACTCAGACTGAGCCCTTTTTCAACACCATCCTGCAAAAAAGCCAGGGCAGTGGGAAGATGGAAGTCTAGGGACACCTTCCGATCAGTACACCAAGCCACAAAGGTGGCCCAGATACGATGATAGATCTTGGAGGACACAGGCTTACGAGCACTGAGCATCGTCGACACCACTGAAGGAGAAAATCCCTTCTTCTCTAGAATCGAGGATTCAACCGCCATGCCATTAAATGGAGATGCTGAACATCCTCCTTCCACAGATATCCTTGAAGAAGTAAATCTGGACGGGCAGGGAGTGGAAACGGTTCCGCCACTGACATGGCCATCAACTCCGGATACCAGGACTGGCGAGGCCAGTTTGGAGCGATCAGGATGACAGGACAACGCTCCTGCTTCAACTTCTGGATGACTCTGATCAATAGAGGAAGAGGAGGGAAGATGTAAGCCAGAGGAAAATCCCAAGGAATTGACAATACATCCACTGCTAGAGCAAGAGGGTCCCTCCGCCGGGAGCAAAACACCGGCACCTTCCTGTTGTGTCTGGTAGCCATCAGGTCCACTACAGGCACCCCCCACCTCTGGGTGAGTAGGTGAAACACCTCTGGATGAAGAGCCCATTCTCCGCTGTCGACTGTGTGACGACTGAGAAAGTCTGCCATGACGTTGTCTACGCCTGGAATGTGAACTGCAGAAATGACAGGCACGTGATCTTCTGCCCAAGATAAAATATCCTTGACCTCCAACCAGGCGGTGCAACTTCTTGTGCCGCCTTGCCTGTTGATGTAGGCCACTGCGGTGGCGTTGTCGGACTCCACTCTGACTGGACAACCTTCCAGCTGAGACTCCCAGTGTCGCAGGGCAAGCCGGATGGCACGCAGTTCCAGAACATTGATGGAGAGAAGAGATTCCTCCAGTCCCCATTTCCCCTGAGCACTGAAACGACCCAACACAGCACCCCAACCCCGGATGCTGGCATCCGTTGTAACCGTGGTCCAACAGGGAACCTGAAAGGATCTCCCTTTCAGGAGATGGGAGAGATCCAACCACCAGTGCAGACTCGATTCCACATGAGGAGGTAGAGAAACTGACAGATGCTGATGATCTGGATGATTCTTGCACGTCTGGATCACAAACCTCTGAAGTTCCCTGGAGTGAGCCATGGCAAATGGTACCGCTTCGATCGTGGAAATGAACTTTCCCACCAGAGACGTCAACTTCGGCACTGGAACTCTGTCCAGCTCCAGGATCCCAGCCACTCGGATGGCTATCTGATGAGCCACTTCCTCCGGTAGAAACACCATGCATTGGCGAGTGTCGAACAGGAGACCCAGGAAAACGAGCCTCTGAGATGGGACCAAGTCTGACTTGTCCAGATTCAGGATCCAGCCGTGACGGTTCAGAGTGTGAATACACAGCTGCAGTTGTCGTTGGAGAAGCTCCGCTGAGGAGGCTTTCAGGAGGAGATCGTCCATGTAGGGGGTCACCCTGACACCTTCTTGATGAAGTACCGCTATCAAGGAACCCAACACCCTCTGAAAGACCTGAGGGGCCGAAGTCAGCCCAAAGGGAAGAGCTGAAAACTGAAAGTGTCCCCTGTGGCAGGCAATCCTGAGATACCGCCTGCTCTCTGGATGAATAGGGATGTGAAGATAAGCATCCTGAAGGTCCAGGGAGGCAAGGAACTCCCCTGGAGACATTGCTGCAATCACAGAGCGCAGGGACTCCTGGCGGAAGTGGGAACTCACAACATAGGAATTGAGATCTTTCAGATCCAAAATGGGACGAGCACCTCCGTCCTTTTTGGCCACCACGAACAGGTTGGAATAAAATCCTGAACCTGTATCCTCTGGAGGAACCAACTCCAGGACCTCCTTGTCCTAGAGATCCTGAATAGCGTCGTCGAACAGACGTCTTTTTGTAGGTTCCTGAGAAGGACAAGTAAAATGTAACCGAAAAGGAGGAAGGGAAGAGAAAGGGATCCTGTATCCCTCTGATACCACCTGAATGACCCATGGGTCCGCCACTGACTCCTCCCAAGTCCGGCGAAAGATGCAGAGACGTCCACCCACTGCCGGATGCGGACCCGGGTTCGGTGAGTCATGCCGAAGCAGTCTTGGAGGTTTTGGCCTTGGGGGCAACTTTAGGCTTCCAGGACTGCTTGGGCTTGGAGGAGGAGCGCGCAGAGGATGGACCCGTCTGGGACGTGGAGTGTGTCTCAGTCTGAAAGGAACGAAAGGACCGATTGCGTTTGGCTGGAAACTTCTTCTTGAAGACTGAGGGTAGAAGAGTACTTTTACCACCAGTAGCCTCGCTGATCATTTCCTTAAGTTCAGAACCAAATAGCAAGTTCCCCTGAAAGGGTAAGGAAAGCAAGGCTTTCTTAGAGGCTGTATCAGCAGACCAAATTTTCAGCCAAAGGGCACGTCTGGCCACCACAGAAGAAGTGGAAGCCCTCGCCATCATGCGCACAGCATCAAAGGCAGCATCAGCAACATAATTTTGTGCTTCAGTAATGTTAGCAAGGAGCTGCAACTGCTCAGATACCGGTGCATCCTGGCGGACTGCCTCAGTCAGTCGTTCAGTCCAGGCCGCAATAGCTCTATTAACCCACGCCACTGCAAAGGTTGGACGCATGGCAGTGCCAATGGAGGCAAAAATAGACTTAAGAGAAAGTTCTAGCTTTTTGTCCATCCAATCCTGCAGGGCAGAGGCATCAGAGACAGCTAAAGCAGTAGATTTGGACAGCCTGGAAACAGGAGCATCCACCTTGGGAGGATGAACCCATTTTGCCAGTTCAGTCTCAGGAAAAGGGTAAAGTTTAGCAAACTTTTTAGACACTGAGGAGGATTTGTCAGGATTCCTCCACGCCTCAGAGACTAGACGGGCAAGGGTAGGGTTAGTTGGAAAACATACAACCGCCTTAGATGGTTTTTGGAAAACGTCAGTTGGATCATGAGTAGATTCCTGAGTCAGAGGAAGGTTGAGCGTAGTTATCACAGCTCTAATCAGACCCTCAGCCGAAACCTCAGGGTCACATTCATAAGGGTCCCCAATGGACCTGGTAGACTCAATAACAGTGCCTTCCTCAGCATCAGAATCCTGTAATAGTTCTTCCTCAGAAGAATCAGACACATCAGGAGCTCCCTGTGGCTTAGGCAGGGAAGTCCTGATAGTGGAGGGGGTCTGCCAAACCTGGAGAGCCCCCTGTACCTGAGAGGGAAAGAGTTGGAGTGTGGATCTGAGATCCCTAGTGGCAGCTTTAAACTCTTTCACCCAAGTTGGCTCAATAGCATGGCTGGGAAGCCCAGGGTTGCTATCACGACAATCAGTGCATTTAGGGCATAAAGCACCAGAACAATCTCTAGGCAGCCCAGAGTGACAAGAGGAGCAAAGCGCAATGGGGGGAACAGACACCCCAGCCTCTTTAGTCTTGGGTCTCGCCCCTGGCTCCAGTGGAGTAGACATGCTCACAGCGTCAATATACACCACTAAACAATATCACCCAGTAAAAGTGTGAAAGATTAAAGTTTCACCCCAGAAATGCCTAAAAACGGACTTATCTGGCCAGCGAAGGGTTAATCTGCTGAGAGGAGAGAAGGCTCGGTCCCTGCGTAGTATACTCGCTGAGAAAGAACACCACAAAATGGCGGCCGTCAGGTCAGCCAATCAGAAACGAGCGCGAACCGGGCGCTCATGGGAAATGTAGTTTTCTCTCAGAAGTACCCCAAACAGTGCCCGAAGCCCCCCTGAACTCCCCACACCCTGTAAACATACACCGGATGATAGAGCAGGAGCTTAGAAGTAAAATGAGCCATCTCTGAAGTTGCTGTGACAAGCGGTTGCAGAGATATGTCCCACACTGTGAAATCCCATAGAGAGTAAAGGAGCAATGGCGTCTAAGCGGGAAAAGACGCGCTTAAAGGCGCGGAACACTAAATTTTAATAAAGTCCCACTGAACATTAAAAAGTGCTAAACAGTTACCCAATACATGAGAAACATAAGTAAAACTATACCCAAAGCTCCAAAACCCAGAGAATACCACAGAAATTGAATAAACATGATAAATGCAAATAAAACACCCTATGAGTGCTGGAGTGCAATGCAAACTCCCAATACAAGCCCATCAAAGGGACACTGTGGGGACAAGTGGACCTTCAGCACTCAAGGGGTGGCTCACCTTTCTGCAGGACTTCTGTCTTCAGGTGACCATGATAAAGTGGGAATAGACCAGAGGTAAATTCCTCAGCAGGGAAGCTGCTTGACTCAAGCTGTTCCCTCTTCAGGGCATAAGGTCCACAGAAAATCCCTGGAAGCTGCACCAGCCACTTTAAGGAGGGCAATTCACAGCCATGGTCACCCTCTTAATGGTGGTATTCCATATTTGAATAAAAATAACAAAACACTAAGATGAATTGCAAAGATGTTCTCCACCTGGTGTGCACAGCACACAGGAACAAATCAATCTAGTGGCTCTGGCCTGAAGGCAGCTTAAGTAGGAGGGGAGGCTCCGCTCACTGCAGTCATTTGCATAATTGTTCCTGCCTATTAAAGGGGCGGATCGCCTCCCAGAGTACCAGTGACCTGTATTGGACGACAGTGAAATGGGGAAACAGTCTGGGGCTTCCCCCCTCTTACCCTTCCTCTTTCTTTTGTTCTTTCCCTTTTCTCTTTCTTTCCTCTTTTTTTCCATTCTCCCTTGTTTCCACTTGATCTCCCTACTCTGTTCTCCTCTTCTCCTTTTACCTGCTCTCCGCTCCTAGTTGAAGTAGACCTGCACTAGTGATAGCACTGAGCTTACAATTCTGTGTCTATCCATCAGTAGTCACAGAATTGTAGTCTCTGTGGTATCACTGACCCCTTACCACCCGAGGACGTACATGTACATCCCGAGCGGATGTCCCAGGTGGACACAGAACGTACATGTACGTCCCGGAAGTCATTTTAAGTAATGGAGAAAAAAGTTCGTCGGGCGTTAAGTGCCGGCCACGTGCGGCAGTCACTAAGGGGTTAATGCAGCTCGATTTCATGTCTTAGTTCTGTGGTATCACTAATGCAGCTCGATTTCATGTGTTAGTTCCGTGGTATCAATAGCGTAGCCCTATTTCAGTAGTAATCTCTGTGGCTGGTATATCTAGCGTAGATGTCTTTCAGTTGTAAGCTCTGTGGTATCAGTAGTGAAGCTCCATTTCAGCTGTAAGCTCTGTGGTATCACCAGTGTATCCCACTTTCAATTGTAAGCTCTGTGGTACTGCTACTGAAGCTCCATTTCAATTCTAACTCTGTAATGTCCCTGTGGTGTCAATTATGTAGCCCCATTTGAATTCTAAGTTCTGCTGGCATTCTGTAATTTATTTAGCAACGTGTGTGCCAGGGAGGTGCCTACTGAACTGAATTGCAACTCTTTGGTGACCTTTGGCATCCCCTAGGTTAAAAGATTAAGTATGTCTTTCATTTAGTTGGTACTAGTAACGCTACCCACAAGAACAATGGGCAAACTTAGAAAGGATTGAGTTGGGGAGGGGGGCAACAATTTGGGATTTTGCCTAGGGACCAATGGAGTCTTAATCCCGCTCTGGTCTCTAGCATGCAAGGGTTGAATTTACTGTGGCAGTCTCTTTTTATGCCTAAAAATCTCATTATGAACCATATATTCTTCTCACATATTCTCTGCACAGTAGTCTCTCTCTTTTTTTTTTTTAAGGCAGATATTCTAAAATAAACTTAAGAATTTCTGGAGCAATATAACTGCACTATAGGGAACAAATAAAAATTCCCTAAATTCCCACTGATTTAAATTAGGTTTTTAACGCTTTGAATGGTAGTATTTCCAACAAATTTCAAGGCAATTCATCAGAGACCTCTGGAATTCAAAGGTGTTAAAATCCCCATTAAAATCAAAGGTAAACTTTCAGTTGGTTTGCCCTAAAGCAGTGATGAAGAACGTTGTTGATATCAATTGACAGTACTGAAAATGTAACAAGGGATGGAGGTTTCTTTGGTGAATACATATGTGAAAAGACAGCTATATACAATGGTGTGCTCCCTTATGTTATCGGAGAGATGCAAACTGTGTTTTGTTTTTTATCTAAGAATGAAACAAACATCTGAATGCTTTACTTTTATTGTGAATGACTGCAATATCATTGCATTAGTGTTGTGTACAACCAAAGTCAATGGGGCTTAACACGTCACTTTATATATTCTGTAATGCCACCAACTTTGAAATGGAACTCACAAGCTTTTAATGTATTGTACACCATTAATCCGAGTAACGACATGGCTTGGAGCAAAGACGACTTTGACTTCACATTACCTTTCCTACAACAACATCAGCTTTTATATTTGGAAATCAAAGCCACATCTATAAAGGTAATATAGAACAATTCCGTAGTAAAGTGCTAAATTAGGAGCAGTATAAAACACTTCATTGGTTTCTGTGGTAATTGCTCCTAATTTAGAATTTTGCCCCATCACTCCTCCAGTTTCCACTAGATAAACATGGCTTTGGCCACAGAATATTTTAATTTCTCAAAGCCCTGCAGCACCACCAACTACTCCGCATTGTATGGGGTAAAGTGATAAACCAAAGCAACCAATGGATTGTTTCTGCCTATTTCTTTTACTTTGAATTACATTAGAGTCTGCAATATAGTTTAGAACCTTTTACTTTATACTAATAAACTGAGTGCATATATGGCTTTGGACTAAAGAGGCTTTCACCTTCCAGTAGCTGTGTAGGTGCACACACTGGTACCCTTCTACTGTCACTGAATTAATATGCCTCTCCATTGTGACATATGTGAGTGTGTGTTTCTTTAGCTTTGTTATCTCTGTGTGGTGGTGTTGTCTCTTTGTTATCTCTGTGTGGTGGTGTTGGTCTCTGTCTGTATCTCTCTCTTGCAGTCTCTCACACGCTGAAGAATACTGCAGACTTCTTTCGGAAAATTTCCTCAATAAACGCAGCACTTACTTTCCCAGCTCCTTCATTGCTTCAAAAGTGATTCTTCCAATGTAATTTAACCACTTAAGTACATTACTTACTAAGTGTTTCCTGTGTGCCGCAGCCCACCTGAACTGGGATTCTGTGCGATAGTCCATCTCAGCACACACCCTCCCACTTACACTTCCCATATGAGCACCAATTTCCAGTAATTCAATCACACAAAGCTTCTCTAATTGAATCTCTGTGAACTGGTCTTTTCATCGCATCACTTTAAAGGAAAGTTAACACCTTCTAATAATAACCCCACCGCTACCTTACTATGGCCTGAAAATTCTAATGTCCCCTATGAATCTTGCCCTTGTGCCTGTGTTCAAGGTATAACATTTTCAATCAGTCCGGGATGCCCTGTCAGTGGAGGTTTGTCCTCTTTCCCACATGAGACAGCACAGATATTGACCGCCAAGACCTTTTTGCTTCCCGTTTATCTCCATTCTCCTCCTGAGTTCCACTTCTGACTTGATAGGCGTGTTTGAGGGCTGACCACACATGATGCCATCCAATATTACTGACTGGTTCTAAGGTGACCACATATCCCTTTAATTTAGGCAAGCTTACAAAAATGTCATTCTGCAGTGTGTATGTATTCTATAAGAGTCCCTGATTTAAATAGACATGTGGTCTCCTTGGTGCCAGAGTATGTCAGCCATTCATTGTAGGTTGTACTGAGTATTACATCCTTCAATGCTGCTAGTGTGTGAGGCCTGCAGGCAGCTCCCATACGCAGGGACGGATTTACATCTCAGGAGCCTGTAGGCACAGAAATCTGAAGCGCCCCCCCCCCCCCATTGGCCATCTCCACAAGACTCCAAATCTCCACACTACCACCCACATAACCATATTGCCCTCACATTGCCCCCCATCAGTTCCTTATTGCCCCCATGAGCTCCATATTGCCCCCATGAGCTCCATACTGCCCTCACATTGCCCCCATCAGCTCCAACTTGCCCCATCAGCTCCAACTTACCTCCACATTGCCCCCATCATCTCCAACTTACCCCCATCAGCTCCAACTTGCCCTCACATTGCCCCCATCATCTCCAACTTGCCCCCATCAGCTCCAACTTGCCCTCGCATTGCCCCCATCAGCTCCAACTTGCCCTCGCATTGCCCCCATCAGCTCCAACTTGCCCTCACATTGCCCCCATCAGCTCCAACTTGCCCCTATCAGCTCCAACTTGCCCTCGCATTGCCCCCATCATCTCCAACTTGCCCCCATCAGCTCCAACTTGCCCTCGCATTGCCCCCCATCAGCTCCAACTTGCCTTCGCATTGCCCCCCATCAGCTCCAACTTGCCCCCATCAGCTCTAACTTGCTCTTGCATTGCCCCCATCAGCTCTAACTTGCCCTTGCATTGACCCCATAAGCTCCAACTTGCTCCTATCAGCTCTAACTTGCCCTCACATTGCCCCCATCATCTCCACACTGCCCCCAACATCTTCACATTGCCCCCCCCCCCAAATCCGTTTCCTACCTCCCTGGTGGTCCAATGGCAGGAAAAGTCTGTGCCTCCTTCTGCACAGACTGTATACTTTTGCTCCCGTGCGGTCTTCTCTTCAATAATGCAGATCGCTGGGAGATGATGTCTTGGAGATGATGTTATCTCCCAGCGCTCTGCATTACTAAAGAGCCGAAGAGGGAGCAACAGCATAAAGGTCTGTGCCGAAGAAGGCACAGACCTTACTATGCGGCTGGTTACTGCTGCCACTGTGCACAGCGCGAGCGCTGTGAATAAAAATATTCAAAAAAAAAAAAAAAAATTGATTTCAGTGACAAGCTCCCCTCTGTGGGGTGCGCCTCTAGGCAGATGGCAACTTTGCCTTATAGCAAATCCGGCCCTGCCCATACACTGCTGTGCAGACCTCACTTACAGCTTTTCTTAGGAAACACAGAAAAGTTGCAGCATGCTGGATTTTGGTGCGTTCACTAGGATGATAGTCGCCCACATGACAATGTGTTGAGGACCTCTCTAGCATTCATGGGTTAAAGTCATATTTACATATATTTATACCCTATGATATTTATACCCTGTTATACCACATGATGCCATCCAATAATACTGACTGGTGCTAACGTGACCACATATCCCTTTAATTCAGGCAAGCTTACAAAAATGTCATTCTGCAGTGTGTATGTATTCTATAAGAGTCCCTGATTTAAATAGACATGTGGTCTCCTTGGTGCCAGAGTATGTCAGCCATTCATTGTAGGTTGTACTGAGTATTACATCCTTCAATGCTGCTAGTGTGTGAGGCCTGCAGGCAGCTCCCATACGCAGGGATGGATTTACATCTCAGGAGCCTGTAGGCACAGAAATCTGAAGCGCCCCCCCCCATTGGCCATCTCCACTGGACACCTACACAAGACTCCAAATCTCTACACTACCACCCACATAACCATATTGCCCTCACATTGCCCCCCATCAGCTCCTTATTGCCCCCATGAGCTCCATATTGCCCTCACATTGCCCCCATCAGCTCCAACTTGCCCCATCAGCTCCAACTTACCTCCACATTGCCCCCATCATCTCCAACTTGCCCCCATCAGCTCCAACTTGCCCTCACATTGCCCCCATCATCTCCAACTTGCCCCATCAGCTCCAACTTGCCCTCGCATTGCCCCCATCAGCTCCAACTTGCCCCCATCAGCTCTAACTTGCTCTCGCATTGCCCCCATCAGCTCCAACTTGCCCCCATCAGCTCTAACTTGCCCTCACATTGCCCCCATCAGCTCCAACTTGCCCTCACACTGCCCCCATCATCTCCACACTGCCCCCATCATCTTCACATTGCCCCCCCCAAATCCGTTTCCTACCTCCTTGGTGGTCCAATAGCAGGAAAAGTCTGTGCCTCCTTCTGCACAGACTGTATACTTTTGCTCCCGTGCGGTCTTCGCTTCAATAATGCAGATCGCTGGGAGATGATGTCATCTCCCAGCTCTCTGCATTACTAAAGAGCCGACGAAGGAGCAACAGCATACAGGTCTATCTTACTATGCGGCTGGTTACTGCTGCCACAGTGCGCAGCACGAGCACTGTGAATAAAAATATTAAAAAAAAAAAAAAAAATTATTTCAGTGACAAGCTCCCCTCTGTGGGGTGCGCCTGTAGGCAGATGCCTACTTTGCCTTATAGCAAATCCGGCCCTGCCCATACACTGCTGTGCAGACCTCACTTACAGCTTTTCTTAGGGAACACAGAAAAGTTGCAGCATGCTGGACTTTGGTGCGTTCACTAGGATGATAGTCGCCCACGTGACAATGTGTTGAGGACCTCTCTAGCATTCATGGGTTAAAGTCATATTTACATATATTTATACCCTATAGTACAGTTATTGGCATTATTAAGTGCCCTCTCCCCCACTGGGATGAAAGGGTTTTATTATACGTGATCCCCCACACAAACAGGGCAAGGAGGAATCATCTATTTTATACATATACAAATAATAAGGCTTTTCCTATTGAATAGAATGAGGGTGATGGTTCAATTAAATGTTATTATGGCAGACACCTGTCATGGTCACTAGAGCAAATAATCACACGAAACAGTACAAGTCAATTTAAACCAGTTTATTGAGTAAAATAATAATCTAATAATAGAGAACACTTCCTCAGTCAAAGGGGAGACAGACGTGAGGACAGTGTCTAGTCAACTACCCAGGAGCTGACACTGAACCTCCGCAGGTAAGATAGTACTGGGTCTCAGAACAAACTAGTCTGACCACGGATAGGAATCAGAATGCTAAGACTAGCACATGAGCTGGCCCGGACAGTCCAACGGGAAGGAATGTCAGCTAGAGGATTTGGGTAGCCCAAATATGAGTACTACTGTTACGGTTTTCTGACACTCAGACCAGGTTATAAAGTAAAAACACAGTTTTATTGAATCAGAATGATAAACAGTGCCCCTAGGGGCCAGCACAGGGAAGAACAGTACTGACAAATACAGACAAGGTAAGGGTAATATAAACAGGAGTATAAGTACAGATAAAGGCTGTAGTAACCCCAAAGGGTTAACAGGAGCAACTGGAGATTGGCCAACACCCAGGATAGATATCAGTCTCTGGAGAACAGTCTCTAGATGTAGAGCAAGGAACACAGTATCAGCACTGTATCACTCTCTGAGTTGAAACGGGGTGCGTCCCTGTTGCTCTGAGCTGAGCCAGTACCACCACCGTGGGCTAGGAGGAATGCTACTGCCAAAACTGAAGTAACCAGAATAGGAATCGCCCACAATGTGACTAGTAAATAACCCTACGTGTGCCAAATGGATTGTGTTACGAAGCCCTTGGGATGCCACAATAGATGATTGTTGCACAAGCTACGAAGAGCCGAGGCACTAGGCAGTGCAGGTGGAACTGTACACTTTGAGAGAATGAGAAACGGAGCCAGGACACCCTTCCGGTGTTGCACAGAATCCTATAGCAAGAGCGAACAGACTACCGGCGCCAACCGGCGTGGTCACGGTGCACCCCGAACACCGGACAAGCGGAGCTCTGCAAGGACTAGTATGGCGTCAACAGGCGACTCAGAGTGTAACGGCTCAATGGACCAACAGAGGCTTGGCAAGCTAAACAAGTGGCACGTAAACCGGAGACTACAGGCACTGCACGGGTTAATCTGGTACATACAGAAGAGCAATGCTCAGCAAGTAGATGGCAGGCAACCTCAGGCTACAGCTGAATGAGTGAGAGAGGATCAGCGAAAACAGTTCAGAATGTCGCCTGCCCGACCGGAGGACACTGGAGCAGCAACCGGACAGGAGCGATAACCGGAACTGGATGGAAACAGCCGCAGGAACTCCACCGGAGAACGGGTCAATCATGGAGCAGGATCAACAGCCAGAACCGGGTCGAATCATGGAGTAGGGTCGTCAGCCAGAACCGGGTCGAATCACGGAGCAGGGTCGTCAGCCAGAACCGGGTCGAATCACGGAGCAGGGTCATCAGCCAGAACCGGGTCGAATCACAGAGCAGGGTCGTCAGCCAGAGCCGGGTCAGATCACGGAGCAGGGACTTCAGCCAGAGCCGGGTCAGATCACGGAGCAGGGTCGTCCGCCAAACCAGGTCAAATCATGGAGCAGGAACAGGAGAAGAGTCAGACTAGCCGGGTCGGTACACAGGAGACACTGGAATTCAGAAACAAGGCGCAGCAACAGGAACACCACGAAAGGGCAACTGACAAGTGCCCAAACTCCAGCATATAAAGGCACATCCTGGGCGGGCCAATCAGACTCCTCCAATGCAAAGGTAACATAGTCATAGATTGACAGGGAATCACAGGGACCGTGATAACTACCCAGTGGAGGCACAGAGCTTAGGATAACCAGCAGATACCAGGACAGTATACTGATAGCACTTCTCGAGGCAGCAGAGTGAGTGCTTGGATAGAGGCAGCCAGATAGGAGTGCACAGAGCTGAGACAAAGGAGCGAGGTTAAGCTGCAAACTACCGATCTGAAGGTAACTGGGAAGCACAGAGCGAAGGCACCCTGCAAAGCTACCAGCTTGGTAGCTGAGCAGCAGGGTAATGGAGCATAACCTTATATGGGCCCAGTGGTAGTCAGACAGGAGAGAGGGACAAAACGAAGCATTAGTAAGACAGGCCACAGTCAGGAGCAAGCCAGAGTTATACACGGATCAGGAAGTCAGCCACAGCCAAGGTCACAACTGGAGTGAATAGTCAGACAAGCCAAGGATCGAACATCAGGAGACAACATAAGCCAAGAAAGGGTCAGAGAAAAAGACTGGATGCGCACAGGAACACCACGAAAGAGCAACTAAGCCCAGGTCGCACCCAGCAGATACGGCAGTTTCCCGAAGGAGGCGCCTGATCGGCAAACTAGCAGGACGCTACAAAATAGTGAGCGTGACGTCAGAGACACGCACCCGCAGACAGCTCAGGTAAGCAGCATGTAGCACACTCAGGTCACTGAACTGACACAACAGGCAAGTAATCACGGCACCATGATAACACCAGACCACAAAATGTATTTTATTTTATTTTATTTTTGTGCTATGTTTAAAGAATTTATTGTCCCCAACTGTAATTATCCATAGAAAGTAACAGCATCAGTGTCACCTAGTGGTTACTTTTCATAAATTAGATTTGACTTAAAAAATGTAACGTTTAAACAGTAAAAACTTTTGAATGAAACACCTATCAGTGAAAGTACTCTTGCTTTTACAGAGTAGGAAAAGCACTTCAGCATATGTTTTCAACATAATACAACTCACCTATTCCTTTACTAGCCTCACTGGCACCCAGGCTTGTGGTACATACATTAGCCCTGCAGTAAGTATGGTATGCCAGCCTCTTTATGGTATGACAATTTTGTCTCGCTGCCCAGCTAAATCAACCTAACACAGCATTCCTCAGATTAGTAAATATGATATAGAGTAAGAAAGGTGTGTATTTAAAGTAAACCCATCACCTTAAACTAATGTTAAATTTTAAATATAATTAAAAAAGGCCTATATTTTGTGCTAGCCATTTATTTGTAATGTAAAGGACTCAGGTTCTCAGACTTAATTAAAAACATATAAACATAGAATGTGACAACAGATAAGAAACATTTGGCCAATGTAGTTTGTACATTTTTCCTACTGTATAAAAACCTTAAACCTTATTTGGTCCTCGGTCTTGTCTTATGTTCATGATAACCTTATGCCTATCCCATGAATGCTTAACCCCTTAGTGACGGCCGCGTGCAGACGCGGCCGTCACTTAACGCCCGTCTAACATTTTTTTTTTTTTTTTTGCTAAAAGAATCCGGAGTCCCCGAACGGCGTGCAGCCGCGCGGGGAGCCAGATTTCCAGGACGTACATGTACGTCCTCTGTCACTAAGTGACAGCCACACAGGACGTACATGTACGTCCTGTGTCGCGAAGGGGTTAAATTCTGTCATTTTATTAAAGTAAAGCTTAATTCCCGGAGGAATGCACTAAGGCGTGATAATGAGGTAATAAAGTGGATATTACTCCTCTGGTGTGATAAACTCTCTAGTCCCTATTTTATACTACAGAGCCAATGCACTAAGATCTCTCAAATTGGCTCTATAGAATAACATAGAAAAATTGAGAGTTTATGACACTGGAGAAGTCATCTCCACTTTATCACCTCTTTATCACACCTTCGTGCATCCTCCCCCCCACCGGGTCTCTAGGAACAGACACTGATTCAGGAGCTAGAATTGCCCAAATGACGGAGGGGACCCTTTAAATGATATTTTGATGTTTTCATTATTATTTGTGCTGTTTTTAATTGCACTACACTAGGACCCACAAATAATAATTAAAAAAAAATAATAGAAACATCAAAATATCATTTAAAGGGTCCCCTCCGAAGCGTTTCAAAATAACATCTTTCTTCAGGATTTTTAATTTAGATAGTATTCGTAGGTGTATTAGAGTAGGACTTACCATAAAGTGACATAACTTGGCGTGGTTGGTAAGCTTACACACGGATTGGCCAATTTGTGGGACGAAATTTTCATTTATTTCACTTAGATTTACTAAGGATTATTATTACAGGGCACACATTATTCACAGCATATAGAGGAGTGTAGATTTGTTTGTTTGTATATGTCTTCACTTTTGGGTCTAGGCCTAATGTCAGGGGGACTGGAGAACACTCTCTTTTCTTGCTGCTATCTATATCTTTCATCTTTATACTTATATTTCATTTATATTTATTATATGGATATTTTATGATGAGTTAGTACTGCGAGATTTCTTCTTTTTTTCTGCTTTTGTACACATATCTCCTTCAGCTAACCTTAGCAGCTTCTCATTTTATCCAATCACTAAAAAACACATTATTACTTTACTTTATTTCACCATTCCTTTCCTTTTCTATCCCACTTGGCCTTTAACCCCTTAAGGACCGGGGAAATCTGAGGTGGTTTTCACTTAAGGACCAGAGCAAATTTGACTTTTTTACTATGTCTGTTAAAGTACATTTTCTCTTTAATTCCTTTTGTACACCCACACAAATTATATACTGTTTTTTAAGCACAAATAGGGCTTTCTTTTGATACCACAATTATATGAATACCTCATCATTTAATTTGATTAAAATAGAAAAAAAAGAGGAAAAAAAAATTGCTTACATTTTCCTGTCAGGATTTGTATACTATTAGTTCATTACAAAAAAATACCCCAAAATATATTCATTTGCTTCTTCCGAATATAAAAGTACCCCATATGCCTAGTATTTCAATCCTTTTCTCACATTTACAAGGTAAATATTACAAGATGGACGCCATTATTTCCAACTTGTAATTTTTCAACAATTGGCATGTGACCATCATAGCTTAGTTGATGGTGCCAGAACCAAAAATGTCCCAGAAAGGTATATGTTTCTGAAAACTAGACAACATAAGGTAAATAATCAGGAGAATTTTTGAGTTTTTTATGCAGCTATTTATCCAGAAATATTTTTCAAAATTGTGGTAATATTTTGTTTTTTTGCACTCACATTGTAATATTACTGTTGATATCAAGCACGGGATAGGTGAAAATGTAAAAAAATGCATTGATTAGTATTCAGCTCCTTCTTCTGAGTACGCAATACCCCATATGCATAGGTTTCTCAAGGTTTGGGGGAGCTACGAGCCCAAACTGGAACATGTGCATTTCCAGTTTCACAGCTTGCATCACTTGTGCCATGTCTCATTTGGGGCTGTGCACCAGCGCTCCACTTTAAAATGTCCCCCGAAAAGTGTATATTTTTGGAAAGTAGACACCCCAGGCTTTCATTTTATGTATGTTTTCGCATTTTTTATGCAGTCATTTTACCACCAATCCCTCGTAAATCTTGATGTAAGTTAAAACAAATCAGCGTTTTTCACACTTTGACTTCAATGTTGATGTGAATTTCAAGGATAGGTTAAGATTTTATAAACTGCATTGATTAGTGTTTGGCTCCTTCTTCTGAGTGCAGCAATGCCCCATATGCATAGGCTTGTCAGAGTTTGGGGGAGATACTGAGCCCAGTTGGAACATGTGAGTTTCCTTTTACAGACATGCCATTTTTAGAGCAGGTTCCTTGTCTCATTTCAGACAGTTTGGCAATGAATTTTACCCCCAAAAGTATATGTTGTAGAAGAGTAGACAACCCAGGCCTTTCATTCTGTTTGCACTTTTTCAATGTTTTCGCTGCCACTCTATCAGCAACCCCTCCCAAAACTTGCAGTAAGGAAGAGAAACACCATTTTTTCACACATATTTTAGTGTTGCTCTGGATTTCAATCAGATGACATTTGCAGATTTTTTAAGTGCTTTACATTAGTGGTGAGTTACATCGTCTGAGTACGGCAATGCCCCATATGTATAGGTTTGTCAGGGTTTGGGGGAGCTACTGGGCCCAGTAGGGAACATGTGTGTTTCCATTATCGGAGATGTCAAAAACTTAGGGTGCTTTGCTTCCCATTATATTTTGATAGTGTTAGATCTAAGGAGGGGTGTGTATAAAAAACAGGATACTTCAGTGGGGGAAAGTGGCCAAATAATAAACTTTACAGCACTACTGCATTGTGCCTGCATGGTTTTGCTTGAAGCAGTCACCTATGCAGAGGCCAGGTTTGTAAGGGCAATCAGGACAATAAGTTGGGGGTTTCTCTCTGTATTCCCTTGCTGTAACAAATCCTGCAGCACTTTTGTTGGTTTTTCTTTTGGGGGGTTGGGGGGATTTTATAAAGTGTACTACCCCGGGTTTTGGTGGAATTATTTCTGTTGCCCCTTGAAACAAAAATTGTGAAATAATATGGAGCTGATCCTGCAGAAAACTAGGTTTTAGAGTGGGGTTTGCCAATTTGGAAATCAAAAAAGGATTATATACTGCAGTCTGCATCATGTAAATGGCAAGCTTTTTGTACCATGCCCTACACTTTCGCATGGTGAGGTACGGCTGCATGAGTTGATCACACAGATCAACTCCCCCCATGTGCTTGTTGTAGTTTCTGATGCAGACTGGCTTTCTTACTACCCCCCTTCTATGAACAGAGACTGCCACAGTTTTGTCTCATGGTGGAAAGCATGTACACATCTTTTCTGTCCTTGAACTTAACTGCCAGCAGCTCTTGTTGGCACAAAGCTGAGGACGTCCCAGTTTTTTTGCTACAAGTTCTTTGGGCATCTCCCTACAATTGCGTCTGACAGTGTCACAGGCCACGGTGTCAAAATAAAAAAGTGGCTTAAATAAAAGGGGGCTGATGTAATAGTTGTTAACATATAAATGATATCCTTTATTCGGGGCAACCAGGAAGGTCAAGTTGGCTATCATTGCCCTCGTAAATTCAAAAAGCCTTGGTATAGCCTGTGGCACTTTCGCACAATTTATAAAATTTAATGCCAAATTTGGATCACTTGGAGAGGATGTATTGCTTGAAACCTAACCTGCCTTTATATTTCATAAGGGATTCATCTATACTTATGTGTTTTTTGGGGGTATATACTTGGGCAAACTTTTCCTGTAAATGATTTATTAGGGGGCGAATTTTGAACAGTCTGTCATACTGGGGATGTTATTTTGGGAGGCACAGGGAATTATTGCTAAAGTGCATAAAGCACAAAATAATTTCGTATCTAGTCCTGGTCATTGTTTTTGGCGAATATAGGGGTATCATATATGGGGTTTTTACTCCACTAAGATCTAATACTTGCTTTTTTGTTTGTTTGTTTTTTTTTACTATTCCCATTGTCATTGTTAGGGCCCAGAATTTCTTGAATCCTAAAAGGTCTGTGGGTTGCCATATTTCTTCATTGGAAACAAATGCTGATGGGTTGGCGACAAGACACAATTTCCCCCAAAATTTCTTCCCCTAAAAATAAATAAAAAAAAAATGAGCATAGGTAAATCCTGCCACATCTACTTGAATTCCTGGGTTGCCTGTGAATTCAGGAATTTGTGGGCATAAATTGGCTGGTGATACCCATTCATCAGCAGTAGTGGCAGTACTTGTGGCAGGTCTTAGGGCAGCTCTTTGAGAAGTTGCTGGGGCAGATCTTGGGGCAGTTGCTAGGGGTTGTTGAAGCAGTGTGTCTTTTTTTCATAGAAGGCCCTGCGTCATCACTACTAGAGCTGTTCTCACTTTCCAAAAACTGGATGATTTCAAAATCTGACACAGTGTCTGTGGCGTCTGAGTCAGACACCAAATAGGAATACGACTCTTCTAAACTGTACTTCCGCTGCATTGTATACACCTACTCTAAACTAAATAATTTACCAACTTCTATACCTAACTATACGTAACTCTCACCCCCAAACAGTCACTATGCCTATGATAAATTTTTTTTTTTTTTTTGCAATTTTTTTCCCTATGCTACTCCTAAACTTAAATCTATCCCTAAGCCTTACCCTAACACACATATTCCCTGAACCTACCCAACTACCTATCTAAAATAGCTTATAATATAAAATAAATGTTTAAATAAAAGAAACTTTTTTGGGGGTTTTTTGTTTGTTTTTTTGTCCTACGCTACCCCTAAATCTAACCCTAAACCTTACCCTAACCCATGTATACCCTGAACCTACCGAACCCAAGTCAACTACCTATCTAAACTATAACTATTATTTTTTTTTTGGGGGGGGGGGGGTTCCTACTCTACGCCTAAACCTAAATTTAACCCTAAACCTTTCTGTAACACACATAGACTAAACCTACCCAACTACCTACCTAAACTACCTAAAATACACTAAATAATTATATTTTATTAAAAAAATAATAATAATAATTAAAAAAAATGTAACAAAATATACAAGGGGGATGGGGGAAGTACCACAGATCAGCAAAAAGCTTATCTGCAGCAACTGATCAATGTTAAAGTGATCAGAGTGGGGATTTATTAATCACTGCAACACCAGTGATCAATGGGTTAATTCTGAATGATTTTTTTTTTTTTTTACACAAGAACGTTGGAACAGTCTCTGTAACACTGGAACACAATCTCTCTGTCTCTCTCCACCTCAGAAATGTGTAAGATGGAGGGAGGCAGAGAGATGTGACAGGGACAGTATTTGTAATTACTGTCCCTGTCATTCAGCTTCTGCAACATGTGATTCACTAATCTAGCGAATTACACGTTGCAACACTGTTGCTACTGGTTGAAACTTTGAAACTAAGTGCCCCGGTATCGGAGCGCTTAGTTACAGCCAGCCCGCACTATCCCATCGCTCCGTGCGGCAATGGGACATTTTAACCCATGACAGTCCAGTACAGTCATGGGTCCTTAACGGGATTTACCCCATGACAGTCCAGGACCATCATGGGTCCTTAAGGGGTTAAGAACAAGGCTTTTTGGCCTGTTCCAGTGTGCATACTCCCTGTCTGCTTCTTCAACCATTCTTCACTTGACTTGTGAGGAAGGATATAAATGGAACATAGTTCTCTATGTAATCACTTCATTAATACAGGCCCACATGGGCCCTGCACCAGATAAGTCTTTCATCTCCACCTTTTTTTATTTTATTGTATGTCTGCTGTTTTAATTGCATTACACTGGGACCCACAAATAATAATAAAACATAAAAATATCACTTAAAGGGTCCCCTCCGACGTGTTTCAAAATAACATCTGGTCAGGTGTATTAGAGTAGGACTTAGCATAAAGTGAGTTACCTTGGCGTGGTTGGTAAGCTTACACACGTATTGGACAATTTGTGGAACAAAATTCTCACTTATTTCCCTTAGATTTACTAAGGATTATTATATATGCCCATTACAGGGCACACATTATTCACAGTATATAGAGGAGTGCAGATCTGTTTGTGTGTATATATATATATGTGTATATATGTGTGTATATATATATATATATATATATATATATATATATATATATATATATATATATACACACACACACACACACACAAACTAGCTGATGTACTTTATATCAATTCTGGGACAAACCAGCTGCATTCCCTCACATTCAAGATGTAAAAAGATCCTTTAACCCCTTAGTGATAGGGCTTTTTGACACTATAGAACAGTAGCAATTTTGGCCTTTTTAGTCTGTCTTTGTTCAACTGCATGTTACCTCTAATTCAATTAGTTCACTAACAGAAATGATATACCATTTATTTAACCCCTTAAGGACCCATGACGGTCCTGCACCGACATGGGTTGTTATACTCTTAACGACCCATGACGGTGCTGGACCGTCATGGCTAAAATGATAGCAGCGTGCCTCCGTGCATGCTGCTATCATTAATTCCAGGCTGAGACTGAGCGCTCCGAGACCAGGGCATTCAGTCTCAGCCCTTCTTTCTTCTACCGGTTCATGCGATCGCTGTATCAGCGATCACATGTACCGGCATTCTGAGACAGAGGTAAGCACACAACGCATGCTTACCTCTGTGTGTCTCCTCTTTTTCTGTCCCCCTTGCTATCAAAGTAAGGGAGACAGAAATAGACGGGAGACACCTAGTGGTAAAAAAAAAAAAAAAAAACAGCAGCTGGGGGTATTAACCCCTTCACTGCTGGTGCAGGAGGCTGGCTAAATGCAGGTCAATTTTTGACCTGCAATTATAGACTTTTTTTTTTTAATAAAAAAAAACAACACACTTTTTTTTTTTTACAAAAAAAAATTTTTATTTAAAAAAAATATATATATAACTAAACAATATTGCAAGTGTGATTGTTGTGGAGCCATGTAATATACTTATATACGCCACCAAATGCCAGGTATAAAAAAGTGTCAAAATAGGGTGGGAAAAAGGGACATGGGGTTTTCACCCAGGGGGGACAGTGGCCACTTTAAACTGCGCATTTTGTAGGTATGATTGACTGGTCATACTTTTCATGCAGTCTCCATAAAAATTTAACCCTTTGTGGCCAATTTATCCCAAGAGAAAAATAAAAAATGGTGTTTTTTTTTTACTTTTTTTTAAAATTTTCATAAAGTAAATGGTGGGTTATCTATATAAGTGAGGTATCAAAAGAAACCCCTACTTGTGTGTAGAAAAACAGTATATAATTTATGAGGGTGGAATAAAAGCCTAAGAGGGAAAACACTGTTGAACAAAGACATAGTCAAAAAGGTCAGAATTGCTCCGGTCCTTAAGGGAAAACGACCTCAGATTTTTCCGGTCTTAAGGGGTTAAGTTAAGTAGGGCTTTATTTTGATACCACATTTACATGCTTAACCCACCATTTAATAAAAAGAAAAAATTAAGAAAAAAATGAAAAATACGGGGGGGGGGGGGGGGAGCTGGCGCGCCACCGTGATGGCTGCATGTTAGGCTAGCTCCGTGTTCAGGTTAGGAAATAGAGCAACTTCACAGCCCTGATCTGGCACCGGACACCGACCTGCTATGGCTATACTCTGCTGATTCAGCCTATGTCCTTGAAACAGCTTGGAGGAGATCGTTCGCATCGGACTGGAAGATCTAACAAGCCAACACCCAGTGAGCCTCGCTCTCCCCTGGGGCCTCCTGTTTCCTCTGGCGCACCGAGAGCTGCTACGCCTTTGTCACCGCCCAGGCGCTTCAAACCCATTATGGCCCATTGTGGTACTTTGACTGATGGCTCCGGAGGCCCAGACCTTAGCACCTTGCTAACATCAAAGAGATGTTCAGCGACCTTAAGGCCTCCTTCCGTCGGGATTTGGCGGATGTTAAGACAGAGGTGGTCCAATTGGGACAGTGGGTACGGGCCTAGGAGTCGGAAGGAGAAGTTAGTACTGACAGAATACAATCTCTGGAGCAGTTTATGCTGGATCAGCAAGACAAAATGGCCAATCTGCAATATAGATTGGATGATCTTGACAACAGAGGCCGCAGGTGTAACCTGCGTATCAAGAATATACCTGAATCTATCCCTAGTGAGGGGCTTGGGGAGGCTCTGCAGTCCCTGCTCCGCAAAATATTGCAGAAGCCTGACACTTATGAAGTGCGGATGGAGAGGGCTCACAGGGCGCTGCGAGCCCTCCCTGGGCCGAACAAGAGATCCCGGGACGTGATCTGTTGCCTCCATCACTACCCGGAAAAGGAGCTCATTCTTCGCCGTAGTAGAGAGATGGTTGATCTTAACCCCTTAAGGACCGGGAAAATCTGAGTTTGATTTGACTTAAGGACCGGAGCAATTTTGACTTTTTTGACTATGTCTTTGTTCAACCATATTTTCTCTTTAATTCCTTTTGTGCAGCCACATAAATTATATACTGTTTTTTTAAGCACAAGTAGGGCTTTCTTTTGATACCACAATTATATGAATACCTCATTGTTTAATTTGATTAAAATGGAAAAAAAGAGGAAAAAAATTGAAAAAAAACAACATTTTGCTTATATTTTCATGTCAGGATTTGCATACAATTAGTTTATGACAAAAAAATACCCCTAAATATATTCATTTGCTTCTCCTGAATATAAGAATACCCCATATGCCTAGTATTTCAATCACTTCCTCACATTTACAAGGTAAATATTACAAGATGGATGCCATTATTTCCAACTTGTAATTTCTCAACAATTGGCATGTGAGCATCATAGCTTAGCTGACGGTGCCAGAACCAAAAATGTCCCACAAAGGTATATGTTTCTGAAAACTACACAACATAAGGTAAATAATCAGGAGAATTTTGGAGTTTTTCATGCAGCTATTTTTCTAGAAAAAAATTTCAAAATTGTGGTAATATTTTGTTTTTTTGCAGTTTTCACACTTACATTTCAATACTACTGTTGATATCAAGCACATGATAGGTGAAGATTTTTAAAAATGCATTGTTTAGTGTTCAGCTCCTTCTTCTGAGTACGGCAATACCCCATATGCATAGGTTTCTCAAGGTTTGGGAGAGCTACGGGGCCCAAATTGGAACATGCGCGTTTCCAGTTTCACACTTTGAATTTTCACAGCTTGCATCACTGGTGCCATGTCTCATTTGGGGCTGTGTAACAGTGCTCCACTCTAAGATTTCCCCCCAAAAGTATATATTTTTGGAAAGTAGACACCCCAGGCTTTCATTTTATGTATGTTTTCAATTTTTTTACGCAGCCATTTTACCACCAATCGCTCGTAAATCTTGACGTAAGTTAAAAAAACAGCGTTTTTCACACTTGCACTTCAATGTTGATGTGAATTTCAAGCACATGATAGGTGAAGATTTTTAAAAATGCATTGTTTAGTGTTCAGCTCCTTCTTCTGAGTACGGCAATACCCCATATGCATAGGTTTCTCAAGGTTTGGAGAGCTACGGGGCCCAAACTGGAACATGCGCGTTTCCAGTTTCACACTTTGAATTTTCACAGCTTGCATCACTGGTGCCATGTCTCATTTGGGGCTGTGTAACAGTGCTCCACTCTAAGATTTCCCCCCAAAAGTATATATTTTTGGAAAGTAGACACCCCAGGCTTTCATTTTATGTATGTTTTCAATTTTTTTACGCAGCCATTTTACCACCAATCGCTCGTAAATCTTGACGTAAGTTAAAAAAACAGCGTTTTTCACACTTGCACTTCAATGTTGATGTGAATTTCAAGCACATGATAGGTGAAGATTTTTAAAAATGCATTGTTTAGTGTTCAGCTCCTTCTTCTGAGTACGGCAATACCCCATATGCATAGGTTTCTCAAGGTTTGGGAGAGCTACGGGGCCCAAACTGGAACATGCGCGTTTCCAGTTTCACACTTTGAATTTTCACAGCTTGCATCACTGGTGCCATGTCTCATTTGGGGCTGTGTAACAGTGCTCCACTCTAAGATTTCCCCCCAAAAGTATATATTTTTGGAAAGTAGACACCCCAGGCTTTCATTTTATGTATGTTTTCAATTTTTTTACGCAGCCATTTTACCACCAATCGCTCGTAAATCTTGACGTAAGTTAAAAAAACAGCGTTTTTCACACTTGCACTTCAATGTTGATGTGAATTTCAAGCACATGATAGGTGAAGATTTTTAAAAATGCATTGTTTAGTGTTCAGCTCCTTCTTCTGAGTACAGCAATACCCCATATGCATAGGTTTCTCAAGGTTTGGGGGAGCTACGGGGCCCAATTTTGAACAAATATTGAATTTTCACATCTTGGTTAACTGATGCCATTACTCATTTTGGGCTATGTTCCAGTGCTGCACTTTAGAATTTCCCCCCAAAAGTGTATATTTTTGGAATGTAGACACCCCCAGCTTTCATTTTAGGTGTGTTTTCAAATGTTTTACACGGCCATTTTACCACCACTTTCTCATAAACTTGACGTAAGTAAAAAAACAGCGTTTTTGACACTTTGCCTTCAATGTTGATGTGAATTTCAAGCACAGAATAGGTGAAGATTTTATAAACTGAATTGAATAGTGTTCAGCTCCTTCTTCTGAGTACGGCAATACCCCATATGCATAGCTTTCTCATGGTTTGGGGGAGCTACGGGGGCCAAATTGGAACATGCGCGTTTCCAGGTTCACACTTTGAATCTTCACAGCTTGCGTTACTGGTGCCATGTCTCATTTGGGGCTGTGTAACAGTGCTCTTTTTTTTAAGATTTCCCCCTAAAAGTGTATATTTTTGGAAAGTAGACACCCCAGGCTCTCGTTTTAGGTGTGTTTTCCAATTTTATACACTGCCATTTTACCACCAATCCTGTGAAAATTTGACGTAAGTAAAAAAAATTCAGCATTTTTCACACTTTGCCTTCAATTTTGATGTGAATTTCAAGCACAGAATAGGTGAAGATTTTATAAACTGAATTGAATAGTGTTCAGCTCCTTCTTCTGAGTACAGCAATACCCCATATGCATAGCTTTCTCATGGTTTGGGGGAGCTACGGGGGCCAAATTGGAACATGCGCGTTTCCAGGTTCACACTTTGAATCTTCACAGCTTGCGTTACTGGTGCCATGTCTCATTTGGGGCTGTGTAACAGTGCTCTTTTTTTAAGATTTCCCCCCAAAAGTGTATATTTTTGGAAAGTAGACACCCCAGGCTCTCGTTTTAGGTGTGTTTTCCAATTTTATACACAGCCATTTTACCACCAATCCCTCATAAACCATGACGTAAGTAAAAAAAAAAAAAACAGCGTTTTTCACACTTAGGGTTGGCGGCAGTATACTGGGCTGCATACAAATTGGTTTGGGAAACAATTTCACCTAAAACGTCTTCCCCCAAAAACAAATCAAAAAAATGATCATGGGTAAATCCTTCCACATCAATTTGAATCCCTGGGTTGCCTGTGAATTCTGAGATTCGTGGGCATAAATTGATACCCATTCATTAGGATCCGGAGTGGCAGGTGTTGGGGCATTTCTTTGGGCAGGTCTTTTGGCGGGTCTTTGGGCAGATCTTTTGGCAGGTGCTGGGGCAGTTGCCAGGGCAGCTCTTGGGGCAGCACTTGGGGCATTTCTTTGGTAGGTCTTTGGGCAGATCTTTTGGCAGGTGCTGGGGCAGTTGCCAGGGCAGCTCTTGGGGCAACACTTGGGGCATTTCTTTGGGTAAGTATTTTGGTAGGTCTTTGGGCAGTTCTTTTGGCAGGTGCTGGGGCAGTTGCCAGAGCAGCTTTTGGGGCAGTGCGTCTTTTCTTGACAGAAGGCCCAGCGTCATCACTAGAGCTGCTCTCACTTTCTGAAAACTGCGCTATGTCAAAATCTGACGCAGTGCCTGTTGCCTCAGAGTCAGAAGCCAAAAAGGCATATGGCTCTTCAACGCTGTACCTGCGCTGCATTTTGCCCACTAAAAAAGCTTTTTTTTTTCTTACGCTATCCCTAAACCTAAATCTAACCCTAAAACTTACCCTAACCTACGTATATCCTGAACCTACCTAACCCAAGTGAACTACCTATCTAAACTGCACTTATTATATATATATTTTTTTTTTTTTGGGGGGGGTTGGGGTTTTTTGGGGTTTTTTTTTTTCTTACGCCATCCCTAAACCTAAATCTAACCCTAAAACTTACCCTAACCTACGTATATCCTGAACCTACCTAACCCAAGTGAACTACCTATCTAAACTGCGCTTATTATACATATATATATATATTTTTTTTGGGGGGGGGTTTTGGGGTTTTTTTGGGTTTTTTTTTTTCTTACGCTATCCCTAAACCTAAATCTAACCCTAAAACTTACCCTAACCTACGTCTATCCTGAACCTACCTAACCCAATTGAACTACCTATCTAAACTGCGCTTTTTATATTTTATTTTTTTTTTGGGGGGGGGGGGGTTTGGTTTTTTTTTTTTTTTTTTTTCTCCCCTAAACCTAAATCTATCCCTAAAACTTTCCCGTCTACACTAAACCTACCCAACTACCTACCAAAATACCTAAACTATATTTATTATAAAACAAAAAAAAAAAAAAAAAAATTTAAAAAAAATTAAAAAAAATTTTTAAAATTTTTTAAAAAATCTAAAAAAATTCAAGGGGGATGGGGGGTGTCCCACAGATCAGAAAACACTGATCTGCAGCAAATTGATCACTCCAAGAGTGATCAGATGGGGGGGCACTTATTGATCACTGCAGAACAGTGATCAAAGGGTTAAATGTCTTTATTTAAACTTTTTTTTGACTTTTTTTTTCTACAGGTACACTGGAACAGCATGTCTCTCTGTCTCTTTCCACCTCAGCAGTATGCAAGGTGGAGGGAGGCAGAGAGATCTGACAGGGACAGTATTTACAAATACTGTCCCTGTCATTCAGGTTTTGCAACATGTGATTCGCTTTTGAAGCGAATCGCATGTTGCAACAATGTTTCAGCCGCTTGTTACTAAGTGTCCCGATACCGGGACACTTAGTAACAAGCGGCTTGAACTCTTCCATCGCTCCGTGCGGCCGCGATGGAAGAGTTTAACCCTTGACGTACCAGGACCGTCAAGGGTCGTTCGGGCACATTTACCCTTGACGGTCCTGGTACGTCAAGGGTCGCTAAGGGGTTAAGGTGGAAGATTCGGAGGTCCAGATCTTCTCTGATCTTTCACAGTTTACCCTGCAGCAGCGAGGAGCCCTCAAGCCACTTACCGCTCATCTTCTCAAGCTTGGCATCAAATATAGATGGGGGTTCCCTTTTCACCTTCAGGCCCAGAAGGGGGAGGCCACGGCATATATTCAGACCTTGGACAAGGCTGACACCTTCTGCACTGTCCTGCAGATTCCTCCAGTCCCTGGGATGATGGAAGACACCGTGGCTGCTGATGGGCCCAAAGATCAACGGAGAGGCACACAGAAACGTCAATGGGACGAATCGAATGCTGGACGGGCCGGGCAGGCCCGTTCCCCTCCTACCTGACTCTACTTATCTTGCTACTGCCCTCTAGTTATGGTCCCATGGTGGCCTGTGGTTGTTACCCCTTGCTCTCTTATTGGCCTCTCCTTGCGGGCAGTGCCCGCTGGGGGGGTCTGACTGTGGCTGGGACGCTGTCTCTTGGCCCTACCATGCACCCTCCAGGGATGTCCCATGGGGAATCTGTGGTCCTCCTTATTGGGGATTATGTCCCCCCCCCCCCCCCGGGCTTGGCGGGCAGGGGCTCAGATTCGTAGTCCGCTTTCCTTTCCCTGCCCGGACCCCCTCCTGCCTCATGGTGTCCATTATTGGGGCCTGAACTCATCAGGAGTTTACGGTCCGGTTTGCGGGAGTTCTGCTGATACTTGCACGTCACCTTGATGCAGTGAGGCCTGGGTCTGGTTCTGATTGGGTTTGGTGCTCAGTGGGCCGGGAGCCCTCCCTACTCTGGAGGTTGCCCGGTCCTCGGACCACCTGGGTTCGTCTGTTTACGTTTATGATTGTTTCTTATTTCTGTTAATATCTGCTCCCTCTGATCTGGACCAGTGGACACGCTGTTGGGTTCTTGGAGCCTCTGTTCAGCAGGTCCTCTGGCACAGTCATTGTATCGTCACTGTTGGGTCCTCATCTTGCATGTACTGCTTGTATGGGGTGGGTTCTGGGGGAGGGGGCGTGAATGTTTGCCTAGCATTGGAAGCCACTGTTATTGTTATTATTGCTTTTCTCCCCTTCATTAGAGCAGATGCTGGACCCTCGGCCTGGGGTGGGAGTCGCTGACCTGCCTCTTTCTCCCCCCCTTCTCCCTCCCTCCTGCCTTTTCTCCCCCCTCTCCCTCCCCTCCCTTCCTTTGAGAGGGGGTCCCCCCCCCTTTTTTTTTTTTTCTTCTTCTTCTTGGTCTACGGCTCCTTGCCCGGAGCTTTGTTTTCACCATCTTGAGGTGGGGGCTCTGGCTTTCACCGGGCCCCTAGATGACTCCCGGTCCCGGACGGTGGTGGCCGATGCTGGGCACTGGTCACCTCCTCTGGGTGAGGCTCTTCTGAGCTGGGTGGCTTCTCTTCCTCTCTTTTGAAGGGATCTCTGTGCATAGGTACCTGTCTGCCTCCGGGACACCCTGGACCATGAGGGAACATCCTCTCTTTTTTTTTTTTTGCTAGAGGTCTTGGCCCTGCCTTGATGACTTCCGCTCCGGGACGTCCTGGCTGCACTCTGGTCTTAGTTTATTGTTGTTGATGCATTTGTGGATACAGCGGAGTGGGAATTGATCTGGAGATTTTTCTTTGGGACCCCGACTTCGGGTGCCCGTGGGTGATGTATACTTTCCCTCACTCCGTGGCTCTCCTCTAACTGCATCCGGTAGGTGTTTGGGCTAGTTCTGTGGTTCATTTGTACTTTTTTCTTTCTTAACCTGTTCTTTACAGTTATTGGCTGTTTACTATGGCTTGTGGACTGTATTCTCCATGCCATACAACTTGGTGGACTATCCCCCTAGATCACCTTGACTCTGTATCCTTCACAGGGGTATGTGTGATACCGTTTTGTTGCTATGCCTTTCTCTTCTTGTCTTCTATTTTCTTCTCCCTCTGCCTCTCTCTCAACCTCTTTGGATTTACCCGATTTCCTTCTGCACCTCTCCTTCTCTCTTGTTTACCCATTCTTCCCATACTCATTCCTTCCGTCCCTATGGGGGGGGGCGCCCGCCGGCCCGCTTATCCCGGGGGATTATGGCTGATCCTTCGGGGTTGCGCTGCTGTTCTCTTAATGTGCGCGGCCTAAACATTCCTGAGAAACGAAGCCGTCTCCTACGCGATCTAGTGAAGGAACGGTCTCAGATAGTCTTCTTACAGGAGATGCATTTTAAATCTACTGCTCATCCCACCCTAAGCAAAAGACACTTTCCACATCAGTGGTATGCTACTGCTACCACTAAGACTAAGAGGGTGGCGGTTCTTCTGCACTGATCCCTGCCTTGGACGACAGTGGACTCAGTGATGGATCCAGGGGGGAGATATGTCTTTGTGAAAGGTACGATCATGGGCTTCAAGGTTACTTTGGCTTCAATTTACCTTCCGAACGTGGACCAGGTTCCCTTTCTCTCCATTCTCCTGGACAAGCTTGACTCTTTTAGAGAGGGGATACTTGTGATAGGGGGGGACTTTAACTTTGCACCAGACCCTAGTGTTGATTGCAACTCGGCTCGCTCCTCACACAGCTCCGCTCTTGTTGCTAAATTCCGGTCTGTCCTAGATAGATACAATTTGCTCAACATCTGGAGGTTGGCTAATCCGTTAGGGAGAGACTTCACCTTCTTTTCACCAGTACATTCCAAATATTCGCTTATCGCCCTCTTGCTTTGTGACCAATATTCTTTGCAATATCTTCGTGACTCCTCCATTGGCAACATCACCTGGTCGGATCACAGCCCGATCTACACGGTTCTCACCCTGCCGGGGACTGGTCCCCAGAGGGGGTCCTGGAGGTTGAATGAAATGCTTTTGAAGGATTCCTTGACTCAATCTCTCTTTCCAACAAAGTTGCAGGAATACTTCAACCTCAATTGGGATTGTGGGGTCTCCGATTCCATGGTTTGGGAGGCCCATAAGGCAGTCGTTAGAAGGGAGTTTATCCATCTTGGAGCTCAGTGGAAACGTGAAAGAGCTGCTCAGCTCCAGACTATGTTGACCCGACTCCGTAGCTTAGAGAGGAGGCACAAGGAAACCCTGTCGGAAGATCTGCACAGGGAACTTGTGACTTTGAGACGTGACATCTCAGCCCTGATACAATCTGAGTCCTTCCGCTCTTATCATTGGTATAAATATAAGGCTTATGTCCAGGGCAATAATTCTGGTAAGTTACTGGCTGCTATGGTCAGGAAAAGACAGAGAGCTGGGCAGGTCAGGGGGATTCTTGATGGACGAGGACATTTGGTCCAGGAATTTGACCGTATAGCGAAATCCTTTAGGAACTTCTACTCTTCTCTGTACAACCTGGCATCACCACTGGGCAGTAATGTGACCTTCTCCCCGCCTGACTTCTTGAGAGCTTTTTTGACCTCCCATTTTCCCAATCGTATCTCTACGGATAAGATTCTCGAGCTGGAGTCTGACTTTACAGCAGAGGAGCTCCATCTGGCCTTAAAGGCTATGCCTTTGGGGAAGAGCCCGGGGCCTGATGGACTACCGGTCTCTTATTATAAGGCCTTCTTGGAGACCCTACTGCCACATATGCTCCGGGCCTTTAACTCCATTTCAGCTGCTTCCCTTTTGCCGCCTCAGACTCTTGAGGCTCATGTTGTGGTTATTCCTAAAGAGGGGATGGATCCTACTAATTTTGCTAATTATAGGCCAATATCACATATTAATGTAGACCTTAAACTTTATGCTAAAGTACTGGCCTTGAGACTGCAGCCTCTGTTGCCAGGTCTTATTCACCCTGATCAGTCGGGATTTGTGCAAGGGCGGTTAGCGCGAGATAAATATCACGCTTGCTACGAATGCTCTGTTCAAACATAATTTCCCACCTCTGCTGCGGCACCTTGAGTGGTTGGAAGAATCCATTCCTCTCATGGTTTGGAAGGATAAATATTATCAAGATGATTCTGCTGCCTAAGACCCTGTATCTGCTTCAGGCTCTTCCTATATTGCTCCCCTCCTCCTTCTTCAAAACACTACAAACTCTGGTCATGAACTTTGTCTGGGAGAATAAAAAGCCTCGCTGCAGGCTGGGTATCCTGCCATGGACCAGGGTACTGGGGGGTGTGGGTTTGCCTGATTTCAAGATCTATCACTTAGCATCGCTTCTCTCTAAGCTCATTGATTGCACTGCGGCTCGGCCCTCTGCTGACTGGCTGAGGATAGAAATGTTGGACAATCTGGGTCTTTCCCCTCTGCAGCTGCTCCTGGTACCTACGGTCTCCTTGCCGATGGCTCTGCTTTGGTCTCCCATCCTAGGTGCATCTCTTCGCACTTGGCACTCTCTTAATGTGTCAAATGCTTGGGCCCCTTCCCCATCACCTCTCCTGAACATTTGTGGTAACCCTCAGTTCCCTCCTGGTATAGAGATGGGTGATTTTCGGAGATGGGAAGCTTTGGATCTGACTGCTGTGCCGAAGCTGATTGAAGCAATGGCTCAGCGAGACTTCAATGCCTTCTCCCAAACCTTTGATCTCCCGAAAACGGAACTGTGGAGGTTCCTGCAGATTCGTAATTTTCTTACAACGATCACCAAAGGAGGTTCCCCTTATCGCACTCTGACCTGGATGGAGACCTTCCTTACCTCGCCTGACAATTGCCGACGCACAATCTCTAAGATGTATCAATTTCTAATGGACGGCGATTCTCAGACGGCCCCGAGCTTTATCACGGTGTGGGCTAAGGACCTTCAGGTTCCCTCACTGTCAGATCCGCAGACTTGGAGAGCACTTTTCCGATCAGCCAGATACCTACCGAAAGATACTCCCTCTCAGGAGAGCTTTTACAAATTGGTCACTCGCTGGTACCTTACACCCCACAGGCTCTCTAAAATGTTCCCAGCGACACCGGACATCTGCTGGAGGTGCGGGGAACCTGGTGGCACTATGTCCCATATCTGGTGGACTTGCGCTAGCATTAGCACCTATTGGAGACAGATTCTGGGGAAGATAGAGGAGATATGTGGTATCTCAGTTCCTGTTAACCCTCTGTTATGTTTGTTTTCCTTTCATGCTCTTTACACTCCCAAGAGGTTTCCTCTTATACACTTTCTGCTCACAGACGCTAGATTGAGTATCTCCTCCCTTGGAAGCTTGGATGGGAAGAGTAAACAGATTTAGCACCATGGAGAGGTTCCATGCCTGGCGCCTCTCACGCTTACATTCCTACAGGGAGACTTGGTCCGCTTGGAATGCCTCTGGTTATGCTACATAGTTCCAGGAGATGTGACTGCTTCATGTGTTGTGCATGGTTTGGAGATGTGGTGCGGCGCCGTACTGCTCCTGGGGATTGGGTTGGTGGGCCCCCCCCTTCCCCCCCCCTTTCCCTCTTCCCTTTTCTTTACCTTTCTTAATTTTATTCTTTCCCTCTCTATCTCTTCTGCTAGCTCTGACCACTCTTGCTGGACTATTCCTTCCTATTCCCCCTGCTCTCAGTTTCTCTTTTCTTACCTCTGGAATTTAGAGCTTTCATGTTGAATTTCCCTCGGTTGTATTGTTTTTCCTTACGCTCATCGTAGATACTATTATTGTGCATCTGGGAACATGATTTAGCGACTCTCACCTTATTCATTTGTATTCGACCTTTGACATGCTTTATATTCCAACTCTTGCCTTTTGATCTGTTATGTTTTACTTTGGATGTACACTTTCTAATGCCACAATAAAATGTCAAAAAAAAAAAAAGAAAAGAAAAATACACAATTTTTTTAGTTTTTTTTCCCTGTCAGAATTTGTGCTCAGTTGGGTAACTTTTAATAGGGATTGGAGAAGATGTAGGAACAGTCATTCATACTTCCCATATGTCCCTTTTAGGGGCGTACTGTCCCTCTGAGGTGAAATTTCTATGTCCCTCATTCCCTCTCTGGTGTCCCTCTTTTAGGAAATCAGACTATGTGGTGTGTTTATAACTGTATCACATTTCTTCACAGTACATAAAATCTAATTTAAAAAAAAGTGTTCCCCATTGTGCTTATTTGTCTATTGCATTTGATTTGATCCAGTACCTTATGGAGAATCAGTCTCAGAATACATAGGTACATTAACTAGAGCGCAAAGGATAGCAACATGAGCATACCTGGGAACTTTCAGTTGAGGGCTAATCGCGTCAAAAAGGGGCGGGGCTTAACTTGAGTGTTGGGGGGATTTAACCCTTTGAGTGCCAGAGTGGTACGGAATGCATTGCATTCCGTACCACTCTGGCACTCAGAGGGTTAAATGTGTCACACAGAAGGCTGGGGACGGAGGCACAACGGGAGAAAAAACAGATGTGGCAGAGTTTCAATAGAAACTCTCCACATCCGGAGGCATCAGCCTCTGCCCCGGAGACCCGGTAAAGCTCTGTCAGAACCGGAGTCTCCGGGGCAAATCCGGAGAGTTCCCAGGTATGAACATGAGGCCCTCCAGCTGCTGACTACAACTTCCATGATTCACTGCTAGCCAATGAAATGATGGTAGTTGTAGCCAGTCATCAGCTGGAGGTCCTCACATTGCTCATCCCTTCCATGGGGCATGACTGACCATTCTAATGGAGACACATGAAAACCATACATTGCACAGTATTAATTTTTCATAAGTGTCTCCTTTAAAATGGTTCATTATGAGAGCCAGAAATGTATTACACACACAGGATTATTTTGAAATGTTGTGATTTATCCATCCATAGAAGCAACCATGGTGACTACACCATTATCCTATTACCCTGATGAAGTCTCTATGCTCAGAGAAAAAAACATCAATTATTTATGAATGACTGAATCACAATATAGCAAAATAATGGGTGTGTAATCCTTTTCTGTTTCCATGTATTTGGGTGATCAGAAAGTTGAATTGGTACCAGACAGCTTGGAGTGCAATATATATCCCAAAATGCCATTCAGGAGGGTCAGGAAATTAGCCACTCTGGATGGAACACAGTCTTAAGTGGTTCTCATCCACAAACCTCTCCCGATTGCAGTTATAGCCTTTACTTACTGTGTGTGTTACATTCACACTCCTTAAACAGAGGGTCTAAGAGGACAGCATCATGCAAGTCACTGAGATAGAACATGTGTCTGCATACAGTCTTGTGGTTCAGACTGGTCTTATGTGACCAGCATTGGAACACAGGAGCTCTCCTTTATAAAACCCCACTCTGTTCCCCTTTGATCTGCCAGGCTCATAATACAGGACCAGCTTCAGTAGATGATGCTCACAGGGCATCAGTCATGCCAACAGGTCACTATCCTGATGATAATTACCCTTTAAAGTATAAGCATGCAGGAAGTGACATTTCTCTTATAATGGAAGGCCAGATGTATTGGCAATGAAGTACTGTGCTATGTCCTACTAAGCGTTATTTGTTAAAGCATTTTCCTATCTAGTGAATGCTTGTGTACGTTAGGGAAATAGGTTTGATCAGTCACTAATAGCCATAGGGTATTTCTGAAAGATGCCTGTGAAGAAGAGCGGAGATCAGAGTATAGGACAGTTTGTCAATGTTTTGTTGCTCAAGGCAAATCTAGTGTTCATCAGGGAATTTTCAGAGCACCCCTAACATTGTATAGACCCTGTGTCAAGGACTTTTTAAAGGGAAAACACATAATTAGCATGCTATTCGTAGGTTTCACAATCTGTATGATAAAACTAACATATTGAGCATAAACACTTCCATAAATATACATCTGAAACACAATATTCATATGTTTGTTTTCACAGAAAAACATGGCACCTGTGGCTGACAACCACTGATATAATATAATCTGCCTTCTCCACTGCATAATACTTATATTTGTGTTCCTGTAAATAAAAACTTTCCTTAACAGTTTCTTAAAGGGGCGGTGTCTCCTAATCATATATGTTTTTCCTTTCTTAAACACAACTTTTGTGACCTTGGCCTTTACGCTCCCAATTAACTCTGTGTGAAGGCAAAGTGGCGTAATCCTCAGGAAATCAATTGCACCATTAGGGACAATAAATACTCATTAATTGCAAGGGGTCTTAACCCCTTCCACGCAAGAAAGATCTGCAAAGCATTGTAAATCCCCTCTAGAATTCATGGGGCTAAAAACTGAATTTATTTGCCCTCTATGATGCAGTTGGTTTGCTCCTTGATACACTATGCCTTTTCACATAAGGCCCTACATACTTTAAAAAGTACAGTTTGTTTCTGATATTTTCACCCTTCTTTGAATTTTTTCAGGCCATATAAATTTAGTTTGTTTCCGTCTCCTTTCTCCCCTTACTTCCTATAAACCTTCCATTAATGACATCAAAGGCACACCCATTCAAAGGAATGGAATGCACACTCATTGTAGTAGGAGGGAATACATATAAGGGGGGAGATGTACTAAGGTGTGATAGGAAGATTTTTCAAGTTTGAGTGATCTTTGTGCATTGGCTCAAAAGAATAACATAGGAACTGGAGAAGTGATATCACTGGAGATGTATTCTCCACTTTTAGTGCATAATCCCCAAGGCTTTTCCTCTAGTTGCCATTGCAGTATAAGAAGTCTGACAAAATCTTTAAAGCATTTTTGCATTAATAAGACACAAATATACAGATCTGTTTAATTTTCTTTTAAGATCATGCTCCTGATCTTATCTCTTTTTTTGCCCAGAGAAGTGCTGCCTGCTTAAAGGGACTCACTTCCTAAAACTAAACCCCTACTTACCTTAATCTGGAGAGAAAAGTGTAATGACACTGTGAATAAATCCTGTGTGGATTGCTTTTCCAACAAGGATTTTTAATAGATACCGAATACCATGTGCATGGAGACATAGCGAATTCATTCTTCAGGACTCCTGAAGTAAAATTCCCTCCACAGATGTCATAAGAAGCCTTCAGTGGGGACAGATTGGAATCCTTGAGTCCTTCAAGTCTGTCTCCATGCACACGATATCCAGTATTAAAGATTCATTTTGGAAACCCATTTGACACAGAATTGATTCTTAGTGTCAAAGCGGCTTATCTGCTCCAATTAAGGTAAATAGAGGGTTATTATTAAAAACTATTACTGTTCTTTTTATTAGCATCCAAAATTAATCTAAAACCTAGCTAATTAAATTGCTATCTTACAATATACCTATGCACTAGAGCCCAATGCAACTCAGCAGCTCTGCTACCATTTTCTCCTCTTAGTGGTCTGTAATCCACATCAGCAGAGAACATTTTATTATTATTATTAATCTTTATTTATATAGCGCCAACAAATTCTGCAGCACTATACAGTAGGGAGTAGACATACAGAGGTATTAAATAGTACAATCAAGTGTGGAGAACAGAAGGATCAGAGGGCCCTGCTCGTGAGAGCTTACAGTCTAGAGGAAGGTAGGTATGACACAGGAGGAGTAAGTGCTGCCTAGATCACATGAGTAACAACAGAATGTTTGTAGCTGTATAAGTCACCCATTTGAACTTCCCAAATGAAAACACTGTCTGTGTACCCTGAGGTTGCAAATAAGCTGACCATATGAACTAGTGCATACTGAAGTTTCAGAGAATACACGTCATTGTTTTCTATGGGGTAATACACATGGATAACTTTTACAGCTTGCAGTGAAGTTACTGCAACAAACCTGCCTATGGGAAAGGGATAGAATGTTATATACAGCATCAGCAAGTACAAAAGCACACTCAGGTCTTCAAAGAAATTGGATAAAAAACTGTATATATTAGATCAATGTTTCAGATGCAAGTTCAAGAGCCTTCATCAGGATGCCACTGAACTTGTATCTGAAACGTTAATCTAATAAAAACAGTTCTTTATCCAATTTCTTTGTAGACCTGAGTGTGCTTTTGCACTTGCTGATTCTATGTAGATGCCTCCACATTAGCACCCAGGAATAAAACCAATTTAAATACGAGTGCTTCCCAACCCCGTATATTATATATCAGGGTTTATCTAGCCGAGCAAAACAAGGGTATTCCAACTAGTGGCAGAAGTTGTGTTCAGACTTGCTTTTTGCTGGGTGCAGTACCGCACTGACCAGTGATTTCATTGTGGCGCTGTTGTTACATAAACTATGGACAGCTACACAAATCTATGTTAAATGGACCATAAACCTTTATACAATGCTGTAGTAACGGTTCCCATTGTAAAGTTTCACATCACAGATGTACAGAACCCAAAAATGCACGTTTGTGTTGCCTGCAACCTTTGAACAAATCTCTGTTAGCAATGGCAATACATGTGTTTTACTCAGAAGGCTAAACCCTGCAAGACATATTTTTCGATAGCATGCTTTACTATACCTTAAAAAATATTGTCTGTTGGGTGGCACTGGGATCAACACACAGCTATGTATTTTTTTTTTTTTTTAATCCCCTTAAAATCTAGTGATGTCTCCAAAACATTGCCTCTCAATGAGCAGGAGACATTGCTAGCATTCAAGGAGTTCAACACGCATATAACTCCTTTTGATGCTAGGGATGTCTCTGCCATACTGTATTTGAATGCACTGGATATGTCTGTGATATCCAGGCAGTGAAAGCACTGCCCTAACAAACTTCAAAGGGTTAACAAAGAGGTCACAATCTGAACCTAGATTGGAAACTAAACTGATTTTCTGTTGGGTCATATCGAGTCAATGACCCGGGATCAGCAGGACAATATAAGACTAGAAAAAAGGATGGGGAACTACCCTACTGGTCTGAAGTAGTAAGGCGTTGCAGAACTGGACTCAAGTACCAGTCCACTGGTCTTGTAATGGTGCATTGCACAAATGGACTTCTTTAATACTCTGTAGGTCTCACTTAATAGTGCATTATATAAATGGATTTGTGTAACATTACTGGTCTTGTAATAATGCACTGTGTGACTGGACTTTTGTACTATTCTGTTGGTCTAATATAATAGTGCATCGCACAAGTAGACTTATTCAACACTCTGCTGGTCTAGTAATATTGCATTGTATAACTGGGCTCTGCTGGTCTTGTGTAATAGGTGTTGCATAACTGGACTCTTGTGATACTCTGATATTTAATACTCAGCTGTGTCCATGTCATACTCAGCTGATCTCATGTAACAGTGCTTTCTATAACTGGTCTCCTGTAATATCTGTTTTTATCATGTAATGATGTATTGATATGCTGGACTCATATAGTACTAGGCTGGTCATATAAAACCATCAATTGCCCTGCTGGTCTCATATAATACTCTTCTGGTCTCACGATAGCTTGCATATAGTTGTACAATGCTAGAACAATATAGTTTGGCAATAAAAAAAATGAGGTGACCTGGTACCTTTATTTTTAGAAATTCACCATTGATTGCGACTATAATGTGAGGGGAAAATATCTTTACTTCGCAGTAGATTTCGTTGAAATGGATGAACCTGCAAGGGGATTAAAATAAATGTTTGGGTTACATAACATTGGGTGGGTGGGTTATTTATTTTATACTCTCAAAGTATATTTTTATAGAGTAAAACAGGAGTTTCAATACTATGGTGTTTGTGTCTGTAGGGGAAATTAAGTCACAGACAGATGCCATGCCTAATACTTCCCATCACTGGGTAATGCTGGGATGATAATGGTCTGTAAAGGTTTTAAAATGGCAGTAGGGCACAAATTCCAATTACTTACTTTAAATATGCACAACTTATTATTGCAGAAGGCATTATATATGGCTTTATTTTGATTGGCTTGCCTGGCCTTGGTGCCCCATGCTGTGCTACCTCATCCTTATGTGGTTTGTAGAGGTGTGGTAGGGAATTGGTGGTAGCATTCCTCACTGAAAAATACCTCTGCTTGAAAGCAAATCAGTTTAATCATGAGGATATTTTATGTCTTTAAGAGTAATGTTTAGGTGTTTTTAAATTCAATGCATTTCTTTACAAGCAATTTATTCAGGAGCAGTTTTTAAATTTAGAAATTTTGAATTCAAGTACTTTTTTAAAGGGGAACTTTCACATCAGAACATTTTTTTACCAACTCATTAAACAGTTAAACAGTGCTGTGAAAGGTGCTTCTTTTTTTATTTTTACATACTTACTAAGATATTTGATGTCCAAGCCGCGCACTTCTGCATTGCACAGCTCTAAGAACAGTTTCATTCTCCTCCCACCTCCCTACCAGCTGCCCCGGGGACCGCGTGCATGCTTCACTTCGGTGTGCTGTGAACGGCTCCTAATGTTACAACAAGAAGCAATTAGCATTATACAGAGGTTGTAACATCAAATATCTTAGTACGTATGTAAAAATAAAAAAAGAAGCACCTTTCACAGCACTGTTTAACTGTTTAAGGAGTTGGTAAAAAAATGTTCTGAGGTGAAAGTTCCCCTTTAAGCCATAAAGATGTCAATTTGTATTTGATATGATTTTGGATAGGACTCGTTTAAATGGGGTACCTTGGCAAGGCATGTGAGTGTAAACATACTTTGGCCAAATGTTGCAACTAAACCCTCATTGTTTTGGAAATAAGTACTAATACTTTGGTATAATATATCCTCTAAACAGGGTTTACATTTGGGTGGTTTGTATGGATCGGTGCTGGACTGTTTTTTGTTTCAAGATTTAAAAGTTAGACAGAGTAGGAAGCATCTAAGGCATAAAATTGTAAAATGTTCCTTAAAGTGTTAGTAATGTCCACAAAAAAGTTTTTTTTGCATTTAGAAGAGCTTAAAAAGCTGAGCTAAATGCAAAACACTGTATCTCTCACACCGCTAGGGTTTAAGACATACAGGTGTTTAAAGTTTGATCTCTCCTACTGACAGCTGTAAAGCTAACAGCAGGAGATCCGTGTTGGCCAACACGGAGGCGCTTGAGCAGAGATGCAATCTCGTTATTTACCACAAATCCCTTCATTGGAATGGTCTAAAATGTGTGCCTGGTTTTCAAGCACATGTTTTAGACCATTCCAATGAAGGGATTTGTGGTAAATAACAAGATCGCAGCTCTGCTCAAGCGCCTCCGTGTCAGCCGACACGGATCTCCTGCTGACAGCTTTACAGCTGTCAGTAGGAGAGATCAAACTTTAAACGCCTGTATCTCTTAAACCACAGAGGTTTGAGAGATATGTTTTTTTGCATTTAGCTCAACTTTTTAAGTTCTTCTAAATGCAAAAAAACTTTTTTTGGACATTACTAACACTTTAACTTTCCATGAGCACATTCCGGGGTGTGGGTATGGCAAACAGAATCTCTATAACTATACATTAGATGCTTTATCCACCAGGTATAAATGGTTGAAATTCTCAGTTTATATATTGCAGTAAACTCCAGATAATACATTAAGTTGACCAGTTTATGTATTGATTAAATGAAAACCTTTAAATGTCCATTTGTCCGGCTTACTTACCAGTTCACATGTAGGTGTGAATTTTATATACTCATTTGGCCAGTTAGTAATGAATGTTTTGTATACTAATTTGGCCAGTTCACCTACCAAATTATATAATGATGCAATGTCCAGTTTCTGTACTTAACCCTTTGAGTGCCAGAAAGGTATCTAACGCATTGGTACCTCTTTGGCACTAAAAAAGTTAATTTGGCCAAAATTTAGACTGCTGTAATGTGTAGGTTATATACTGATTTGGTCAGTTTACATCCTGTTGTTTATCAGTAATCATTTCTGTAATATCCTGTTTATTTTGTCAGTATATGTACCAGATTTAACCCTTGAAGAGCAGAAGAATGCACAATAAATTGCCAAGCATGTATTGCACACCCCTCTTGTCCTCAAGGGGTTAATTTCTCTAATGTCTTGTTTATACACTAATTTGGCCAGTTTCAGTTTTACTGTAATGTCCAGTTTATACACTAGTATCAACACTTTATATATTACTGTGATGTCACGTTTTATACTAATAATTTAAACAGGTTAGAATAGCTGCAATGTCCTGATTATTCACTAATTTGGTTAATTACTGGACTGCTCTATTTACATCCTAATTTGGCCAGTCTATGTATTAGTTTATATATTACTGTAATGCCCTGTTTATCTAATAAAATGAGCAGTAAGTCTCTTGCATTCACAATGCAAAAATCTCAACTACCCTAAAGATTACCTCAATTATTGGTCTCTGAAATCCATTTATTTTAAGGGGAATGCGCATGAAATAATATAGGCCACAGGGCTGAATTTCGCCGACTAACACCTGAGTATTTATTTTTCATAAGCTTCCCATTTAAAATAGATGATTATGGGAGCCTTGGATATCAGGCATTACTTTTGTAGGAAATTGCACAAGCTGTTCTGATTTATTATAAGACTCATGATTTTCTGTTATTACACATACACACAAAAAAAAAATACACAGTACGACATTAAATGAGTACAATTATAGCACTGTCCCACAAAATCCTCAATTTCCAGCCTTCCCCACTTGCAGCCATACAATTAGATTGTAAGCTCTGTGGGACCGCTCTCCCACGTTTTAATGTTTAATGTGCAAAGCTTTTAGAGTGCTTTTCCCTCCACATCCCAGAACACTTTCCATTGCTTGTAAGTGCCGTATGGCCTACATATGAAAAGAACTTTAATGTCTTACACTTAGCATGGCAGTTCACCGACGTGTCTGAAAGCTTGAGGTGAAATAAATATGCTTCTAAAATATAACCAGTATGTGAGTGCGTAATTATTATATTTTTAACAAAAATCATATGCCGCTACATCAGTTTTAAATCATTTGTTCGTCTGGAAACCGGGAAAGGTTTTATTTAGTGTGATATTGGGCATTACTAATCTATATGAAGAAAAAACAAACAAACAAACAGTTCTGCCAGTTTTTTCCTATTAAAGAGACTCTGATAATACAACTTCTTGTTATTTGAGTGGACATTTTGCAACAAATATATTTATGTAACAGTTTGAATTTTTTTTATTAAGCTGGGAAAAGCCTAACCTCAAAAACGGGAAGTGAGGAGGGCAAGAAAGATTCTATATGTGTATGTTAGATTATATATTGTCACGTTTAACATTTGTAACAGTCAATTCACTAAAGGTTGATCTGGTTTCAAACAGGGATAGTCAATACAAGGACCTCAAGGTTCCCCTAGGGCATTTCTACAGATAAAAAAAATAATATTTTTTTTATATATTTCCTTTTCTGATGAAATTGTTCCTTAGTACATCCCTAGTCGCTAACATAGGGATTGGCAACATGAGGCCCTCCATCTGCTGCCAGACTGCAAACTCGCATCATTTCCCACCAGCCTAAGATGGAAGATGTAGGCTTGTAACAACTGGAATTGCCCATCCCTGCCCCCTGGTAACTTTTGGATGGCTAGCTGGGATGTTGGGAGCTGTAGTCTCCAACAGATGGAAACCCACTGGTCGCCTACCCCTGATCTAAGGGATTAAAAATGTTTGAATCCTTTTCCTTCTTATGAATTAATTTCCCTGTAAGCGCACAGATTGTAACAGAGTGCCGAATCCACTCTTGAACCATATCTCTTTAATTGTTTTCCTCCTAAAGTAACCCAAAGAACTACAGATTTGCTTTAGCAGATGACATTGGTTTTAATGAAGACAGAGGCACTCAGTTGTTTCTTGACAAATTAGCAAGGTTTGCACCATTTACATTTTTCATTTTCCAAAATGGTTTTTAATTACTGCTATTAAAAATGATGGTAATCAGAACAGTTATTATAATGCAACAGTAATTTAACCCCACAGTTGCTAAAGGGATCACCAAATCAACGGGAAGAAATTAAGTATAGGGACTCAAATGGAATCATACACATAATGTATTTTAAGTGACAGTCAATCTGGTTTTTGAATTTAAATATTTTGCAAATGCCTCATATGAAAAAGTCAGATTGCCTATACTTTCCATTATTTATTTATTTTAACACTGTTATATGTCCTTTACACTGAGCTCACTTAATTTCCATATCCAGAGAGCTTCCTTAACACTCTGGGATCTGTAAACTGAAGAGCAGGACTATCCAGATTCAGTCCTCAAAGGCCGCCAACAGCAGGATTTAGGGATTACCCTGATTAAAGAGATTGTAATGTTTAAATTTAAGTTTCTTTAATGATGTAGGCATTAAAAAAATAAGTACAACAATGTAAGTCTTATATCGCAAACATTTATGGTTTGAGAAATATAACTTGCTAAAGCTCCCCCCTCTAGGCGGTTTCAGACAAGTCTGCCATCTAGTGGACAGCAGGAGATTCTGGTCCCGGAACCAGCCGGCGGCTCTTCAGCAGAGCCGAAATCACGCTATATAGAAATAAATACTTAATTGGAACGGTCTACAAAGTGTGCAAATCAGGCACACTTTGTAGACCATTCCAATTAAGTATTTATTTCTAAATAGTGAAATTTCGTCTCTGCTGAAGAGCTGCAGTACAGTCAAATGACCAGAATCTGCTGCTGTCCCATAGAGAGCTGAAAGAGCCTGGAGAGGGGAACTTTAGCCAGTTATATCTCTCAAACCATAAAATGATTGAGAGGTAAGACTTACATTGCTGTACTTATTTTTTTAATGCCTACAATATTAAATTAAATTTATTTTTTTTCCTTTTCAAAAGGCTTTATTAAGATAGAGAGCAGAAGTACAAAATATAAGCTGCATACAGTAGCAGAACCATAACATGCAATTAGCCTAACACAGTATGACTCGGTGGCACTGCTCAGGAACCCAAACCTAATAATCATAAAGTAAAATATGAGCAGTACAAGAAGCTAATACATTGAGAGAGTGCAGTAAATTTCAGAAATGAGGTAAGGAAAGTGAAAGGGGGAAAACCGCTCAAGTCTCATACAAAAAGTGCCCTAGTGATAGAATAAAGAAAAAGGGTGAATAAGCTGGGCACTGAAGAAGAGACAATGTACGTAATTCAAAACTGAGCTCGTTTGCTAAGCATAGTAGAGTACCTTTTGACTGGAGTATGACTTAGACTTGTGAAGCTCATAACTAAGTATGACAGAGCAAAGGAAACATAAGAATGGTACATATTATGACATTACCACTGTATAAGCATCATCTGGATATCTCAGGGGTATCTTAGATAAAGATTGGAAAACAGGAGATTAGCAACTGTCATCTTCCAGTAAGCGAGGTGAAGCCCCACGTAGTAATAGACTGCAAGCAAGACAAAAAAGAGGAGAAAAACATGAAAAAGACAAAGACATAAGGGAAAATGCTAGGAAAAGAATACGTGGCCAGGCTGTGAGACAATACACCACCCACCTTGCGTATATACCGCGAGTAGGAGAACGGAGGAACGGATTAGACCAAACACAAGGCTGAGACATAGGTCAAGGTCTACATGAGTACAGACATAGAAGCTGCTAATGAACAGGAATAGAAAATTAGGATAGGCACATGAAGGCTTGGAAAACAAGACAGAGTGTAGTTAACGGAAAGGATCAAGGAACATAAACTAATCCATCAGCACCCCACATAACTCACATTGAAGCACTAAGTACTAAGACATCTGAACCTAGAGGGCTGTCAGAGAACATTATCCAGAAAGAGTACAAATAACTCCCCGGTCAGTCAACCCTCCCCCACTTCTATAAAAAAAACTCCCCATATATATGAAGATAAGTAGCTCCGGGTGACATTAATGACAGCAGCTAACCAGGGCTGACCCCCTGGACCCTAAGAGGACTGCTCATGGTACATCTGTGAGCAAACCCAGAAAAGCGTTCAAGTCCCCAAGGGGTTAATAGAGTTCTTAGACATTGCACATGAACATCGGGATATTGAGATATTGTGTCTGTATTATAACGAGGGAGGTAAACAAAATCTCCAGATTAGCGTCCATATGTCCCTTTGTGCAAACTAAAACCAAACATGAACCATAAACACACTGGAACAATATGATGTAATGAGGGAAGACCCCAGAAGAGTCCCATTCCCTTAAGGAGGCATAGATCCCAGTGTCCCAGGGAGAAATATCCCAGTCAGTCTTGATACCCATCAAATTGGAGGACTTGAAGGCATGGTCTTCCAAAAATTCATGGTGACACGAAATCCCAGACCCACACATGGCACTCAGATGCAGCCCAGGAGAGCTATCATGCAGGTCAGGCATACAAAGGTAGTATCTACACTCCTTGTCACTGAGATCAAAGATGAGCACCACACAGCAATCAGCTGATTCACCATGCTGCTCGCTATTCTGTCCTGAGCCCACCTGTCGGTGGATCAAGGCCTCTCTATCTTGGTCTCGGTCTGACAATGATTGATCCAGCTTTCCCACGTCTGTGCGCAAGCCAGCAAGTTCTTCTCGCACTGCATCTGTAAGCTTCTGTAACAAGGCCCTCAGCTCCACATTAGTCGGTAACTGCTGTATATCTTCTATCGTGACATACTGAGGGGAGATAGCAGGAAATGTGGAATGAAGAGACAGGTCCGGTTCCACCTCATGAGAGCTACTCGCAGAGCAGGGAGTAGGGGCAACTGTCCCTAGTGGAATCAAAGTTCTAGCCGCCATATCCCCCAGCCGCAGCGGCTGGTCAAAATGGCGCAAAAAGAGAGCACCAGGAAAGTGAGCCTCTGTCTAAGTGAAAGATTTTCTTGCATGAAATCCATATGGGTAATATCTATTCAGCTTCTCCTCCAAACAGGTAGCAAATAAAACAAAATAAAGACAGACACATTGTAAGTATAGCGTCCCAGCCACAGAGCATTAGGAAAGCGCATCTATCTGCTCCGGTGGCTCTCCCCGCCCCCCATTAAATTAAATTTAAACATTAATATCCCTTTAAGCACAGGTGAGTCAATCAAAAATAGTGAGCCACTGATTACCTCACCTGTGCTTAATCAGGGAAATCCTTAAATCCTGGCCTGTTAGGTGACCCTTGAGGACTGAACTTGGACAGCTCTGCTGAAGAGGAAGGTTTTTCTACATTGTTTCACTGGCTTTTTTTACCTTGTATAGTTTTTCCATTGTTGCATTCAGACAAAAAGCTGGCTAAAGCATGATACCGTGTTAGTCATAGAAAACACAGCAGACCAGTAGAGTAAAATGAGACCTTTATTGTCTAACAGATTGGTTTTGGATGCAAGCTTTCAAGACAACTCGGTCTCTTCTTCAGTCATATTATTATTAAAGTGCTGTCCCACTGGTTGCAGCAACAGTTATTGGTGTAAGTGAAAACTGATAGCATTGTGATTGGAGGAGGGTTATCGGCACATGGAAGTGGGAGGAGTTACATCTAGAGTGCCCACCCTCCTATAGGGAAGTGCCTATATGCCATGGTCCCTAAATCCCTCAATGGACTAAGAGAAAACGTTTTATCTGTAAGTACAAAAATGCAGAGATATCTGCTAATGAATCTATATGTATGAATATATTCTCAAAATAGTAAAATGTCCCTATTCAGCAATAAATTACAGTGTGAAAAAAATAATAGAAAATTAATAAAATAGTAGACTGTTAAAACTGACTGCTGTATGAAGGACACCTGCCTAAGTAAGTCATTCGTTTAAGTGACAGTTAACCTCCTTTTCACTTATTCTGCAAGTGTATAAATGTAACATCAAAATTCTTCTTTTTAACATTTATGTTAATTAAAAAAAAAAAAAAAAAAAAAAAAAAAGAATTTTGATTTAGCAAATTCAGGAAGGGAAAAGACACTTGAACAGAGCCATCAAGAATGGCAGAGCATCCTTACTCAAATTAGTTATCTTGTGGGTGGGATGCCCTTCATCCCTCAAGGACTAAGAGAAAATGATTTATCAGTAAGTACAAAAATTATTTTTACTCTAGCTTTACTGAGGGATGCAGGGACCACGGGAACATCTCAAAGCAGTCCCAAAATTAGAGGGAGGGTAAGAAAACAAATGAACAACTACCTGCAAAATTTTACTGCCAAAACATGCATTTTTCAGATGCAAAATGTTAACTTTAAAAAAACTTTGTGAAACTGTGAACAGATGACCATGTTGCTGTTTTGCAGAGTTGGTCAACAGTAGTGTCATTTTTCAAGGCCCAAGAAGTACTGATGGACCGAACTGAAGGCTGTTTTCCAGAAAGGAGCTGGAATTGACCAACATCTGTAGGCTTGTCTTATAGTCTCTTTGAGCCATGAGCCAATAGTTGTCTTTGAAGCTGGTCTTCTTTGGGACAGTGTATCTGTCTGTCTTAAAGGCCTGGTGACTTGCTCATATTTGTGAAAACAGAGAACCACATGCAATGTATGAAGGACTTCTTCCTTTTTGACAGACATATAAGGATATAAGGAAGTAAGGATTAATTGTTCATTGATTTGAAATGCTAACACAGCTTAGGGTTGTATAATTTGAACATTTTGAATTCTGGGTTAATTATTACTGCTGCCCTCACTTAGCAAACCATAGATCTCCACAGATTCTCAAATAGTACATCAAGAATGTATCACAATGTCGAAAATTCACGGTTGGATGTTCGCCTGGGAAAGAATCCCCATTTTCCCAGGGCTTTGAACGTTTGTGGGGGAAATTTGGACCACCCTCATTCGGTCAGTTTGTGGTCGATCAGAGAGATAGATATCCCAGAGAGATGATTTTATTTTTTTTTTTTTATTAATAAAAACTATGTCCTTACATTTAGGACAATTCAAAAGGGATTTTATTTGTATAAGTACATAAACAAAATTAAAATATAAAAGTAAATATAAAAAAAAACATGTCTCACGGTTTGATCAGTATATTTTTCTTTCCCAGGCAAGGATCTAAACGTGAGTGTTTGACATTGTGATTCACTCTTGATGTACTATTTGAGAATCTGTGGAGACCTATAGTTTGATGACTGAGGGCAGCAGTAATAATTACCCCACATGCCGAATATGCTTGATCTGATTTGTTTCAATCAGTCAAGCACTAGTATAGAGAAGTGAGTTCCATTATTGATTAAATTCTATATGTACGTCTTTTGGAAATCCTCTTTTAGATTAACCAGCTCATATCATATTAATATTGAAGAACTCTTGTCACATATATTTTGGGACTCCTTTTTTAATCATTTGCAGATCCTGAATTGGTTATACGATTAGATTGTATAGGATGTTGTATATATATATATATATATATATATATATATATATATATATATATATATATATATATACCTATGTATCTATAAACACAGATCACGCTATGGTGTATATGTATTCTTTTTTACATATTTGTACCACGTATACTTGTTTCATATCACATTGAGGGAATGTCTACCACATCTCTGATAGATCCCCCTAATTGTGAGTATCAATATTATAAGGTTTTATATTTTCACTGAATTATATTGTATTGTATATTGTATTGCACATTGTATTGTATTTGGTCTATAGTGGGTATTGATATCACAAGATGTTTAGATATCTCGATATTGTAATTCTTTGATATACCACATTGTATTATATATAGCGCTCCGTCACATTTTATTTTTATTCCACTGCTCTTTATTTAGATAGTTTTAGAGCTGTTTTTTTTTTATTCTATATTTGTCATCTATTATTCACTATTTATTGCATTATTATTCACAGCGCTCACCTATTATATATTATATGATGATATCACTTAACTCTTTAAGAACCAGAGGGGCTTGCAATCCATTTTGAACAATGTGTTGCACAGCCTTCTGGTCCTTTAAGGGTTAACATGATCTTATATAGAGAGAAGAGTTCGAGGTTATTTGGTTCTACCAACAAATGACATGTCCGCCTCCATAACATAACATCCAGGACATGGCCATAGGAAGGTATTTGTGGGTTATTATTTCCTTTAATGTACATAATATAAACCCTGCTTGTAGCTGCTGATAATTCAAAAGTGCATATGTAACAATAAATAGTGGTATAAAGGGTAGTTGTACCCTCGAAATACGTGACCCTCCATTTAAGATTTCCCTGACTCAGCAATTTGTTTATCCAGATTGAATCAGAGAACCTTAAGAAAACTACAGGTCTGTCCAAAACAATGTGGAATGGATTATGGAGGTGGGAAGGTGAGAATGACATGGGTAGAGGGAGAGACATTAAGTACTAGAGCAAGAGAGAGAAGACATGAAAGCAAAAAAGAGAGGAGAGGGAGCAAACATATGTGGGAGTGGAACATGTGGAAAAGGAGATAGGAGCATGAGGAAAGAGGAGGCAGGAGTAGCAGTACTGGGAGAAAGGTAATGGAAACAGGATGGTGAGATAGCTCAGTGGTAAAGTCCCTAACTATGGAGCCTATTCAAACCTCAAGGTTGCAGATTCAAATCCCAGCAGGGTCAACTCAGCCCTTCATTCTTCCGAGGTCTCTAAATGAGTACCATTGATTGGGTAATAATAACATTTATTATTTCAGCTGCCAATTTTGGTTAATTCTGAAAGCGCTTTGAGTGCCACTGGGAGAAAGGCGCTATATAAATAAGAGTTATTATTAGTATTATTAACATGTGCAGTGAATAGCACTTGTGGCCTGTTATCTGCTGTCATATCCTCCTCCATGGACCTGACACCTAGGACTGATTGATTAGATCTCGTGAACAAAGACGCCAGAGCAGTGTCATAAAGGCCATTAGGATTTTCTGGCTATTATAGGGTAAGTGGGGGTTTATTACTAGGAGGTGTTAGATCTATGTTTAAAGTTCGGCTTGTAAAGCTGGATTTTTTTATTTTCTGGAGATCGGGAAGGAAGGATGAAGTCAGGCACAGTCCTCATTCGTCAAAGCTTCAGCTGTACCCTGTCCAGGGATTTGATGATTTATCTGGACAAGGCATATCAGTGAGGATTCAGAATATGAAGAGAAATACCAACTTTTGTACAACCTGTTAAACGAAAATGACGTTTTATCTAAGTGCTCCTGGTGCGCATTAGAGACATAACATGAACTTAAAAGAGATCTAGATTTAGATCTAAATCTCAGTAATGTTGATAGAAGTCTCCCTTTCACTCTGCAGAAATGTACATCTGACTCAGCTATTTCAGCAATATATAGAAGAGTCATGACCTCAGGACTAGGGTATTTTTTATAATTATTTATTATCAAATGAAAAATGGTTTGATCCTTGCAACTATATCCATATTTATTAATTTTTCCCCATTAATATGTACCACTTTAAGATATAAACTGTAGATATGACGGTGTAATGCATTTGCCTCCTTTACCAACTGTACTGAATTTATTAGGAAGACATGCTTTGGGGAACTGCTACAGTCGTGTGAAAAAGAAAGTACACCCTCTCTGAATTCTATGGTTTTACATATCAGGACATAAAAACAATCATCTGTTCCTTTGCAGGTCTAAAAATTAAGTAAATACAACCTCGGATGAACAACAACACATGACATATTACACCGTCTCTTTTCTTTTGAGTCTCACCTTCCTCTTATAACCCTGTACTATGTCTCCCCACTTTCTCGAGTCCATTCTTTCTCTGCTCTCCTCCTTTCCTAAGCCGCATCTTACTGGCATTTCTCCTTTCACCTATTCTGTGCTTCTATCTAGTCTGCTCCACTTCTGCCCCTTTGCCACTTTTTAAACTAGCAGCACTCCCTGTCTGCTTCAATCTTCTCTTAGATCTGCTCTCTTTCCTTCTCCACTTCTTTAGTGGCATCACTTTTAGTCCGCCTCAGTATCTTTCTCCACTTCTAAAAATGGTACTACCTTTTTCTCACTCTGTTTTCTTTCAATGTTTCCTCTCCTCCTATCTATACCTTTTCCATTCTTATTCCTTATCTACCTGTGTCTCTTGTCTCTGGTGTAGTTTGGGGTTTATTTCTCAGTTCATCGCCCTGGCACCTGGACTACACATCTTTATCCTTCCCTGGCTCAGCTTGGTTAGGATCATCTGACCTAGCGGTCGATGGAAAAAAGACAACTGGTGTGGCGCTGAGAAGAGGCGATGCGGAGGTTTGTCTGCTTGACAGTGAGGGGAAACGAATTATTGTAACACTGAAGATTGCATTGTACATACCTTCATACCCTCAAGTACCCCATCTTCTCTGTAGATACAGCAACAAACAGTGGAGCATCAGTCAGCTTCCAGCAAGGCAGGAATGAACTCATGCATAGGAACAGTACCAAATTCACCATCCAGAAGTACAATAGACTTTACTACCTGAACACTTTTGTTGAAAATTATGACAGTTGTCATGGATGTTATGATATACAAACGTGGCATGAAATCCTAGGTCATTGTAATTATGATGAATGTGGTAAAAGGAATGAAAATTAAGGCTAAGATTAATAAATCTAACCTAAACTGTGAAGTTTGCACTCAAGGAAAATTTGTTCAGAGCAGGAACAGAGAATCTGATAACCGAGCCACAGATATATTATAGATAGTACACACTGATTTAGCAGGTCCTATAAAACTACAAGCTATAGAAGGTTTCAGATCTACAACAGCATTCACTGATGATTAATCTGGAGCAGTATTTGTATATTTTCTAAAAAAAACATGATGCAGCGTTAGCCACTGAAAGGTTTATTGCTGACACAGCCCTATATGGAGTCATAAAATGTATAAGAGCTGATAATGGTACTGAGTTCACAGCAAACAGCTTTAAGGGCATAAGACATGAAACCTCAGCACCTTACTCACCCCACCAAAATGGGACTGCTGAGAGAAATTGGAGAACACTATTTGAAATGGCAAGATGTCTGTTAATTGAGAGTAAACTACCAAAAGAATTATGGACATATGCAGTAATGACTGCCGCTTATATCAGAAAGAGGTGCTTTAACAACCGTTTAAAACAAACTCCATATTACCTTTCAACAGGCAGAAAACCTAATCTTTCTAAGATGAGAGTTTTTGGGTCAGAATGTTTTGCATACAAATATGACAGAAAGAATCTAGACTCAAAACGGGAAAGAGGAATTTTTATTGGATATGACAAAAACAGCCCCTCTTACCTTGTATTTTACCCAGACACTGGAAAGGTCCTTAAACACAGGCTCCTGAAGTTTATCACAAAGCGAGTTTTTGAAAGACAGACTCAAACTGATATGATGCATGATGATGAGGATTACCATAGGGAGAACTTTGCACCTCCTATACCAAAGACCAATCAGACTGAAATTAAGTGTCCAGAGAAGGTTCAAATTTCCCGAAATAGAGACTTAAGGAGTGAGACAGGGAATGACCACAGTACACATTATCCTAAAAGGGACAGAAAAACTCCTCAGTACTTGGAGGACTATGTTTCAAAATTGGAATGTGATGATCAAATACTAACAAACATCGATTACTGCTATAAGATATTTGATGTCCCACAAACCTTTAAAGATGCTACAAACTCCCCCCGTCACAGAATTGGCTTAAAGCTATAACAGAGGAATTGGATTCATTGAAAGAAAATGACACATTCACTTTGACAACTTTACCAGAAGGTAGACGTTCAGTGGGGGGGTCTATGGGTGTATACAGTGAAAAACAACGTTGATGGATTAGAAACGTACAAAGCCAGATATGTTGCTAAAGGTTATAGTCAAGTAAAGGGAACTGATTACAAGGACATTTTTTCTCCAACTGCAAACATTACATCAGTACTTATTTTTATGCAACTATCAGCTCAGAATGATTTACTTCTTCAACAGATGGACATGAAAACAGCCTGCCTACATGCCCCAATTGATTGTGAGGTTTATGTGGAACAACCAGAGGGGTGAGGTAGAGTCAAAACAAAATGAGAGACTAGTTTAAAATTGAACAAATCATTGGGTGGTCTAAAACAATCAGGTAGAAACTGGAACAAGATACTGCATGATCATTTAAGTGAAAATGGTTAAGTCTGTAACAAAATCCAGACTAGAAAGATTTTTGAGTTATATGTTTGGAATGTAAGTCATGTAATATATGTTAAAAATGTGACGCTTGAGAGCAAGTGGGAGAGATCACTGAAGGTGCTCTCACAGTGCTGTAGCCTATGTTATACATTGTATGGTTGATAGAAGTGTAAATAAAGTTATTTTTGTTGTCACCTTCTCCTTCCTGCTGCAACAGGAAGAGATACAGTGAGCAGTTTTTTTCTTCAAATAAAGACACATAAGCTAGAAGTACCTGGGTGTGTTTTTCTCTCTGTGTTTATATAAAATTGTTTATATACCCAGTTATCCAATCCCAATAATACAAATGGCAACAGCAGTGTATGCGGAAGTAGGGTGCAGGGCACTCTATAAGCAATCATTTTAGCCCAAATAGCTTTTTAAAAAAATAAATAAATAGATAACGTTTTCAACATTAGCACTATATACTCTACCTAATAAGCCTAACTTTTATAGGGGTGAGAGATCCCCTTTAAAACAAGAAATGAATTTCTTATCTGGATTTTCCATACTCAAATACTGTAGGTATTGTTAATAAATAAATATTATATATAGTGAAAAACTAATTACATATTGTGCAGGAAATCAGCATAAAATGCCAGAATGTGCCACAACACAAATGTTAATTTACTACAAAACTATTTATTTTTCAGAAAAATACCTAATATAACACACAGGAATATTTTAATTCTCTGTAAAACAAATTAAACTAGTCTTAGGGTGACAGGTCCTTTTTTTCAAGCATCTGGCTAACCTGTCACTAATCTCTATCTGCACACATGAATGTTTCTGTAGATGTCTTTCACTCTTACTGTAATCTGTACACAACTTTTATATCCACAAAGGATCCCAAAAACTCTGTGTGCCTCATGTATGACAATGAATTGGAGTATTTCTGAGGAAAACCAACTGCACAGTAGGGGACACATAACAAACCACCCCATAACTTCATAGAAAACATAGTAAATTAGGTTTAAAAAATACATGGGGTGTGATAAAGAGGTTATAAAGTGGAGATAACTTCTCCAGTTCCTATGTTATACTATGGAATATATGCACTAATATCTCTCAGGCTGGAGAAATATTAGTACATTGGTTCTGTAGTATTGGATGGACTTGGAGAAGTGATTTCACTGGAGAAGTTATCTCTACTTTACTGCCTCTTTATCGCACCTTAGTGCATCTCCCCAATTCAAGCTTTTCAACAGTATATCCCAGAAACCTAACATTAAATTATCATACCTGGGGACTTTGTCTTCTTGATCCCCCAGTGAGGGCTTATGTGCTGTGACTGGGGGATATAAATGGCGCTACTCATGGTACAAAGTGGTGGTGATAATTACAGGTGGGGTGGGGATAACTGACTTGTGGAAAGAGCTCATCAGAGATGCTCAACTAGGAACAAGCCTGCCCACTAAGTGAGGATGGTCTATAGGAAGAGTGTCCTACCCAGGGTAAATCTCTTTTAGCTCACTAGTGCCTTTCACAGAGAGGAAATATCCTACTGATCCTAACAAAAGGTAGTCGAGCCATGAAGTACCAGGCAATTCCTCTCTGAACAAGAGAAGCAGCCAATCCCAGGCATACATTTCAGCCTTGTTGAGCCTCGTTAGTGAGGTGCAGCCAATCTCTCTAGGCACTGTAAGCAAGGGTTCCACGTCTGGATTCCCCTGTTACACTTAGGGTGACCAATCCCAAGAGTAATTTGCATATGCAAAGAGCTGGTCAGAGATACTCAACTAGGAACAAGCCTGCCCTCAAAGTGAGGAGGCTCTATAGGAAGAGTGTCCTACCCAGGGCACAGTCTCTTTTAGCTCACTAGTGCCTTTCACAGAGAGGAAATATCCTAAAGTACATCATACTGAGCCTACTAAAAGGCAGTATAGCCACGAAGTGCCAGGCAATTCCTCTCTGATAACTGACTTGTGTCATAAAGTAGGTGGGAAGTAGGCAGAACAGGGTGGGAAGGAGGAGGAGCAGACAGGAAGTGGGAGGAAAAGGATGGGAAGGAGGAGGAGTAGACAGAAAGTGGGAGGAACAGAGTGAGAAAGAGGAGAATTGGGCACAGTTTCATAAGAAACTCATCTCAGTCCTCTGAGACCCTTTAATTAACGTAAAAAAAAACAGAGCCTCCAGGGCAGATCCAGAGAGTTCCCCAGTATGGAAATAATCCTTCCCAACTTCTATAAACTGAAATGTACACCATTATATAACTAATAGGGTAATATACCGTTACACGAGACCAGGGTGTTGATAGACCATTATATGAGACCAAAAGAGTATTACACAAAATCACTCATTACAACACTGTGTGAAATCGGCAGGGTAATATACCATTATATGCGACTAGCAGGGTATCATATGAACCATAATGGCAACATACCATTATATGAGACAACAGAGCAACACATAATGTATTATTATAATGACTTACTGCATTGCTAGTGTCCTGCAATTTCATATTTTCCCTTCTGGTCTCATGTAATACCATGTAAAAGAACTTACAAGGTCATTGACCTGGCATGACCTTGCTGAAAATTAGCCTTGCTTAGTTGTAAAGCAACATGTTTATTTCCTATTATTTCATAAAACACAAGCTCTGATTAGCATGCCTCTCATCTCCCTAAACACTTGGAAAAATAATTTGTCCTCAAAGAACTATAAATGAGAATCATATTATAACAAGGGAAGGATTTTTTTAAGGCTGCATTGTAAAAACACCTTTGTTATGATTTATTGGATTAATGCCATATTAATTAAAGGGGAACCAGTCCTAAAGGAATACGTGGTTCTTAATTTGTTTTAACAGAAATACTTATGTAGAAATATCACCTTCATACAGTAGGCAGGTATAGATCTAGTCATTAGTCTGCACCGGGAGTTTATTGTAATCTATAGTTGGACAGTGGCATATTACTAAGTAAAAAGGCTTGCATGAATATGAGGTTAAAGCTTTTTTTTTCTATGGGATTTTTTATTACATTCTTGAGACCTTTTGAAGCTGATGTATAAAGTGGAACAGGAGCACTTCAGTGTAAATCATCTGCACCATGGAGGACACATAGGGTTCAATTTGATTCCCTCAGTTGCATAAAAAAAAGTTGGCATTTTTTCAAGCATGGTAAGCCATTGAATCACCAGTGCTATGAAAAAATACTAACTTTAACTCCCATTTGAACCCATTAAAACTTATTTCAACATCAAACACACTGTACACACACACACAAACACTACACGCGAAGACAACACGAGTGCACACACTCTATTCACACACACATACACACTACATGTGCACTCAATGTATGCTCGCAAGAACACTCTAAGCAAATACACTCTGAGTGCACACACACACACACACACTACATGCGTACATACACACTAAATGCTCACACACAAAGTGTGCGCACTATGCACACACCCACACTACATCCAATAAGCCAATACCACACAAAAAAAGAGGATTTTAGTCGTACTTGTTAAATCCTTTTCTCTTAGTCCATACAGGTTACTGGTAACTTTGGGTAAGCGATCTGCCCCTTTAAGTAGGCAGGAACAATTCTAGAATTGATTGCAGGGTATGGAGCCTCCCTTCCCTCATTGGCTGCAGCTAGCCAAACAGCTCCAGAAAGAATTGAGACACTAACTATTGACTAGATAGTGAAAGGGAAAGAAGACTCCTGTGAGCATGACCCCGAAGGACCCCGACAATCTGCCACAAGAGAGCCAAGCATGGTCCCTTGACAGGATGGGAGACCAGTAACCTGTATGGATTAAGAGAAAAGGATTTAACAGGAAAGACTAAAATCCTCTTTTCTCTGTCGTCCAATACAGGTTACTGTTAACTTTGTGAAATCCAGCCATTGAGTTTCCCAGAGGCGGGAAGTAAAGCAAGGACCAGGTGCAAGGCCCCCAAAGTCACCAGAGCAGATATGAACCATCAGATCAGAGATAGTCCAACAAAACAAATGAAGTGTCAACGGACACTGAACAGGGGCAACAACACCCCAGGAACTGTTACATAGCACACGGAACTTGAGCCAACAGGGCTCAAAAGTGAAGGATGCACCAAGAACCGGAGAACATCCTAGACAGGCAAGACTGCCTCCAGGATCTTCCTCCCAAAGCCGATGTCAGCACATCAACACGGTAGCGCTTCGAAATAGTGTGCACAGACGACCAAGTGGCAGCCTTGCACAACTGATCAGCGGAGGCCTAATTCCTATAAGCCCAAGAAGCCCCAATAGATCTGGTAGAATGAGACGTAACCCGAAAGGGAACGGGCTTCTTCCTCAGCTCATAAGCCTTACAAATAGTGGACTTGATCCAAGACGCAATAGTCACTTTGGATGCAGGTCTTCCTGCCATGGGGCCCTCGGGAATGATGAACAGCTGTCACAATGTCGCCCAACAGCTGGAATCACGGGCACCATGATAACAGCGCATCAGACTGTGCGATGGAAACAAAACTTGAGACAAAGCACCACATCTAACAAGTGCAGAGCCCTCTCCTTGTCAGAGGTAGGGTTAGGGCAGAAAGAAGGCACCACAATCTCCTGATTATGTGGAACTCAGAGACCACCTTCGGGAGAAACTCCTGAGACGTGCGAAGCACCACCTTGTTTTTGTGAAACACCAAAAAGGGTGGTTTACAAAACAGAGCATGTAACTCCGCGACACGGCGAACAGACACGATCACCAGGAGAAAGTCTATTTTCTACGTCAACAGGCGTAGAGGAATAGTAACCAAGGACTCAAAGGGAAAGACCAAATTAAGATCCCACTGAGGAGCGGGAGACTTGAAAACAGGACGAGAATGAGCAACGCCCTGAAAGAAAACCTTGACATCAGGAAGAATAGCAATGCACCTCTGAAAGAAAAGAGAGAGAGAGAGAGCAGAAGCCTGAACCTTAAGGGAACTCAAGCTGAGGCCCTTATCCACACCATCCTGCAAGAAGGCCAGGACTGTAGGCAGATCAAAATCCTGAGAGAGATCCCTATCAGCACACCATGAAAGGAAGGTCGACCAAACACGATGGTAGGCCTTAGAAGAAATCCGGCTTGCGGGCACTAAGCATAGTAGCCACCACACTAGAAGAAAAACCCTTCTTCCTCAGTATTGAGGATTCAATTTCCAAGCCGTCAAAGCTAGACGATAAACATCCTCCTTCCACAGAAGAAGATCCAGACATCGAGGGAGCCAGAATGGCTCCACCACTGACAGATCCAGAAGCTCCGGAAACCAAGCCTGCTGACGCCAGTACGGAGCAATGAGAATGACTGAACAGCGCTCCAGTCTCAATTTCCGTAACACCCTGTGCAACATGGGAAGGGGAGGAAAGATGTAAGCCAGAGGAAATAACCAAGGAATGTACATGGCATCCACCGCTAGAGCTAGAGGATCCCTCCAGCGAGAGCAGAACCTCGGCACCTTCTGGTTGTGTCTTGTCACCATCAAGCTGATGCAACGAAGACTCTACTTCTGAACAATGAGGCAGAACCTCTGGGTACAGTTCCCACTCTCCGATGTCCACCGTGTGTTGACTGAGGAAGTCTACCAATGACATTGTCTATGAGAGGAATGTGTGCTGCGGATATGGCAGGAACGTGTCCTTATGCCCAGGACAAAATAGCCTTGACCTCTTTCAGCTGGGGAATCCAATGATGAAGGACATGGAATATCGCCAGAAGCTCCAACACGATGAGAAGGAGAGATTCCTCCGGAGACCACCGACCTTGGGCACCCAGGTGACCCAGGACCGCTCCCCATCTGGATAGGCTGGTATCCGTCGTCACCATGGTCCAGAAGGATACTAGGAAGGACTTGCCCTACAGCAGATTGGAGAGGTCGAGCCAGCAGGACAAACTCAGTTCCACATGAAGAGGAAGTTACACCCATGTCTTCAGAAGGTCCGGGTCACCCCTGCACGCCTGGATCACGAACCTCTAGAGTTCCATGGTGTGAGCCATGGCAAAAGGGGCCCACTAGAGAGGACAGCTTCTTGGCTGGAACTGGATCAAGAGCCAGAACAGCAGATACTCTTTGGGCGATCTGGTGAGCTACTTCCTCCGGGAGAAACACCATGCTCTGCTGAGTGTAGAAGAGAAGGCCCAGGAAGACCAGACGCTGGGATAGGACAAGATCTGACTTGTCCATGTTGATGTAGAAGTTCCACAGAGGAGGCTTTCAGAAGCAGGTCATCCATGTATGGAGTAAATCTGATGTCGTCCCGGTGGAGGATGGATACTAAAGCTCCCAGGACACAGTTAAAGACATGAGGAGCTGTAGTCAGACCAAAGGGAAGAGCTGAAAACTGAAAGTGCCCTCTGTCCCAGGCAAATCTGAGATACTGCCGGCTCTTTGGATGAATGGCGATGTGTAGATACGCTTCCAGAAGATCCAGAGAAGCAAGGAATTCCCCCGGGGACATAGCAGCAATCTCCATCCTTAGGGACTACTGGTGATAATGAGTCCTGATCACAAAGGAATCGAGATCTTTCAAATCCAGAATGGGACGACAACCACCGTCCTTCTTGGAGACCACAAAGAGGTTTGAGTAAAAACCCATACCTCTGCCCTGAACTGGAACAGGCTCCAGAACATCCTTGTCCAGAAGGGCCTGGATAGCGCCACTGAACAGACAGCGTTTCTTTGCACCCTGGGGCGTGAGAGAGGGAAAAAAAGCGAAAGGGAGGAAGAGAGTCGAAAGGGATCCTGTACCCTTCTGTGACCACCTGTAAAACCCACTGGTCCACCACTGAACCCTCCAAAACGCTGTGGTAGTGATGCAGACGGCCACCCACAGCCGAGTGGGGACCCGGATTCGGCGAGTCATGCCGAAGAAGTCTTGGAAGCCTTAGGCTTGCAGGAGACATTGGGCTTCCGTTGCTGTTTGGGCTTGGAGGAGGCACGTGCAGCTGATGGAATTGCCTGGTTCGCCGGACGTGTCTCAGTCTGGAAGGGACGAAAAATCCTGTTACTCTTGAAAGGAGTTTTCTTCCTGGGGACCAAGGACAGAAGAGTACACTTACCCCCTGTGGCCTCACTAATCAGATCCTTAAGATCTGGCCCAAATAAGGATGTACCCTGAAAGAGTAAGGAAAGTAAGGCTTTCTTGGAAGCAGTGTCAGCAGACCAGATCTTGAGCAAAGAGCTCGTCTGGCAACCACAGACATGGTAGAAACCCGTGCCACCAAACAGATGGCATCAAATAAGGCAGCAGAAACATAGTGCTGGGCTTCAGAGATGTTGGCAAGAAGCCACAACATATCCAAAGAAGGAGCACCCTGATGTACAGCACGGGTGAGCTGTTCAGCCCAGACAGCAATGGCCCAGATTACCCATGCAGCAGCAAATGCTGGACGCATGGCAGTACCAGCAGTGGCAAAAAATAGGATTTTAGTCTTACCTGTTAAATCCTTTTCACTTAGTCCATACAGGTCACTGGTACCATGGGATGTGTAGTCCCCTTTAATAGGCAGGAACAATTATGCAAATAATTTGCAAGGGGCGGAGCCTCCCCTCTTACTTAAGCCACCTTCTGGCCAGAGCCACCCATATTGATTTGAGACCCTAAACTGACCCCAGGTAAGCAAAAAGAAAGACTCCTGTGAGCATGCCCGAACGGTCTCCCACTGAATGCCACAGGAGAGCCAAGACTGGTCCCTTGACAGGGTGGGAGACCAGTGACCTGTATGGACTAAGTGAAAAGGATTTAACAGGTAAGACTAAAATCCTATTTTCACTGTCGTCCAATACAGTTCACTGGTACCATGGGATGTACAAACATTGAGCTGATCCAGAGGCGGGAAGTAAGGCAAGGACCAGGCGCAAGGCCCAAGTCACTAGAACTGTTAACCAGTTGATAACATAGCCCAAACTGTAAGTGTCAACGGACACCAACCAAGGGAACAATCCCTGAACTTAACACAGCACACGGAACACGAGCCAACCGGGCTCAACAGTAAGGAAGCACTAAGGATCACAGAGCGGAAGACCTACACAGGCAAGACTGCCTCCAGGACCTTCCTTCCAAAGCTGGCATCAGCCGATGCCAGTACATCAACTCGGTAGTGCTTAGAAAAAGTGTGCACAGAGGACCAAGTGGCCGCTCTGCACAGTTGATCAGCAGAAGCTTGATTCTTGTAGGCCCAGGAGGCCCCAATAGATCTGGTGGAATGGGCAGTCACCCTGAAGGGAACATGCTTATTCCTCAACTTATAGGCTTCACGGATGGTAGCCTTAATCCAAGAGGCAATGGTAACTTTGGAAGCCGGTCTTCCTGCCCTAGGCCCCTCAGGAATGACGAATAGAGCGTCAGACTTCCTGATAGATTCGGTGCGGTGAACATAAAACTTGAGGCAACGCACCACATCCAACAAATGGAGATCTCTTTCCTTGTCAGATGAAGGATTAGGGCAGAAAGAGGGAACCACAATCTCCTGATTGATGTGAAACTCAGACACAACCTTGGGTAAGAATTCCTTGGTAGTGCGAAGCACAGCCTTATCCTTGTGGAACACCAGGTAAGGAGGTTTACAAGACAATGCCTGTAACTCTGCCACCCGGCGTACTGACACAATAGCCAAAAGGAAGGCCATCTTCCAAGTCACAAGACGTAATGGAATGGAAGCCAAGGACTCAAACGGTGGTCGCTGAAGAACACCCAGCACCAAATTGAGATCCCACTGGGGAGCAGGACTCTTGAAGGCAGGTCGAACATGAGTCACACCTTGGAAGAAGACTTTCACATCAGGAAGGATGGCAATCCGTTCCTGGAAAAACACAGACAAGGCAGAGGTCTGAACTTTGAGGGAACTCAGACTGAGCCCCTTGTCCACACCGTCCTGCAAGAAGGCCAGGACAGTGGGAAGATGGAAGTCAAGAGACAACTGCTTGACAGAGCACCATGTCACGAAAGTTGACCAAATGCGATGATAGATCTTGGAAGACACAGGCTTACGAGCACTGAGCATCGTCGACACCACAGAAGGAGAAAAGCCTTTCTGAGCTAGAATCGAGGATTCAACCGCCATGCCATCAAACGGAGAGAGTGAACATCCTCTTTCCACAGATACCCCTGAAGAAGCAGGTCCGGACGGGCTGGAAGTGGGATTGGATCCTTCACTGACATGGCCATCAATTCCGGAAACCAGGACTGGCGAGGCCAGTTCGGAGCAATCAGGATGACAGGACAACGTTCTCTCTTCAACTTCTGAATAACTCTGATCAATAGAGGAAGAGGGGGGAAGATGTAAGCCAGGGAGAAGTCCCAAGGGATCGACAAGGCATCCACCGCTAGAGCAAGGGAGTCCCTCAGACGGGAGCAAAACACCGGAACCTTCCTGTTGTGTCTGGTAGCCATCAGATCCACCACTGGCATCCCCCACCGTTGAGTGAGCATGTGAAACACCTCTGGGTGAAGAGCCCATTCTCCGCTGTCGACGGTGTGACGACTGAGGAAGTCTGCCATGACGTTGTCCACGCCTGGAATGTGAACTGCAGAGATGACAGGCACGTGATCTTCTGCCCAAGACAAAATATCCTTGACTTCCCACCAGGCGGAACCGCTTCTTGTGCCGCCTTGTCTGTTGATGTAAGCCACCGCCGTGGCGTTGTCGGACTCTACTCTGACTGGAAGACCGGTCAATTGAGACTCCCAGTGCCTCAGGGCCAGCCGGACAGCTCGAAGTTCCAGAACATTGATGGAGAGCATGGATTCCTCCAGACCCCATTTCCCCTGAGCACTGAAGCGACCCCAGACTGCACCCCAGCCCCGAAGGCTGGCATCCGTTGTGACTGTGGTCCAATGAGGAACTAGAAAGGATTTCCCTTTCAAGAGATGAGAGAGATCTAACCACCAGTGCAGACTCGACTCGACATGAGGAGGAAGAGAAACAGACAGATGTTGATGATCTGGATGATTCCTGCACGTCTGGATCACAAATCTCTGAAGATCCCTGGAGTGGGCCATGGCAAATGGTACTGCTTCGATCGTGGAAATGAACTTCCCCACTAAGGACGACAACTTCGGAACTGGAATTTCGTCCATGTCCAGAATCCCAGCCACTCTGACGGCTATCTGGTGAGCCACGTCCTCTGGAAGAAACACCATGCATTGGCGAGTGTCGAACAGGAGACCCAGGAACAGAAGCCTCTGAGAAGGAATCAAGTCCGACTTGTCCAGATTCAGGATCCATCCGTGACGGTTCAGGGTGTGCATGCACCTCTGCAACTGCTGGTGGAGAAGCTCCGCTGAGGAGGCCTTCAGTAGGAGATCGTCCATGTAGGGTGTCACTCTGATCCCATCCTGATGGAGCACCGCTATCAAGGAGCCCAGCACCCGCTGGAAGACTTGAGGAGCTGTAGTCAGTCCAAAGGGGAGCGCTGTAAATTGAAAGTGTCCCCTGTGGCAGGCAATCCTGAGATACTTCCTGCTCTCTGGATGAATAGGGATGTGAAGATAAGCATCCTGAAGGTCCAGGGAGGCAAGAAACTCCCCTGGAGACATTGCTGCAATCACAGAGCGCAGGGACTCCTGGCGGAAGTGGGAAGTCACCACATAGGCATTGAGATCTTTGAGATCCAAGATGGGACGGGCTCCTCCGTCCTTTTTGGCTACCACAAACAGGTTGGAATAAAATCCTGAACCTGTGTCCCCCTGCGGAACCGCCTCCAGGACCTCTTTGTCCAAGAGATCCTGAATAGCGTCGTCGAACAGACGCCTTTTTGAGGGTTCCTGAGAAGGACGAGTAAAATGGAACCGAAAAGGAGGAAGGGAAGAGAAAGGGATCCTGTATCCCTCTGACACCACCTGAAGAACCCATGGGTCCGCCACTGACTCCTCCCAAGTCCGGCGAAAGATGCGGAGACGACCGCCTACAGCCGGATGCGGACCCGGGTTCGGCGAGTCATGCCGAAGCAGTCTTGGAGGTCTTGGCCTTGGAGGCAACTTTGGGCCTCCAGGACTGTTTGGGCTTGGAGGAGGAGCGCGTAGTGGGAGGACCCGTTTGGGCCGAGGAGCGTGTCTCAGTCTGAAAGGAACGAAAGGACCGATTGCGTTTGGCTGGAAACTTTTTCTTAAAGACTGAGGGTAGAAGAGTACTTTTACCGCCAGTAGCCTCACTGATCATTTCTTTGAGCTCAGAGCCAAAGAGCAAATTCCCCTGAAAGGGCAAGGAAAGCAAGGCTTTCTTAGAGGCTGTATCAGCAGACCAAATTTTCAGCCAAAGAGCGCGTCTAGCCACCACAGAAGAAGTGGAGGCCCTCGCCATCATGCGCACAGCATCAAAAGCAGCATCAGCAACATAGTTCTGAGCTTCAGTGATATTAGCAAGAAGCTGCAACTGTTCAGATACAGGCGCATCCTGGCGAACCGCTTCAGTCAGTCGTTCAGTCCAGGCTGCAATAGCCCTATTAACCCATGCCACAGCAAAGGTGGGGCGCATGGCAGTGCCAATAGAGGCAAAAATAGATTTAAGAGAGAGCTCTAATTTCTTATCCGTCCAGTCCTGCAAGGCAGAGGCATCTGAGACAGCCAAAGCAGTAGATTTGGATAGTCTAGACACAGGAGCATCCACCTTGGGAGGATGAACCCATTTTGCCAGCTCCGCTTCGGGAAAAGGGTAAAGTTTGGCAAACTTTTTGGAGACAGAGGAAGATCTATCAGGATACTTCCATGCCTCAGAAACCAGACGGGCAAGAGTAGGGTTAGTTGGAAAACAAACAACAGGTTTAGATGGCTTTTTCTGAAAAACATCAGTAGGATCATAAGTGGATTCCTGAGTCAGAGGAAGGTTGAGCGTATTCAGAACCGCTCTGATCAGACCCTCAGCCGAAACTTCAGGGTCACACTCATAGGGGTCCCCAATGGACCTGTTAGATTCAATAACAGTACGTTCCTCAGCATCAGAATCCTGTAAAAGTTCTTCTTCAGAAGAATCAGTGATATCAGGAGCTCCCGGTGGCTTAGGCAGGGAGGTCCTGATAGTAGAGGGGGTCTGCCAGACCTGGAGAGCCCCCTGTACCTGAGAGGGAAAGAGTTGAAGCGTGGATCTGAGATCCCTAGTGTGCAGCTTTAAACTCCCTCACCCAAGATGGCTCAATAGCGTGGCTGGGAAGCCCAGGGTTGCTATCTTTATCAGTACAATTAGGGCATAGATCCCCCACATTATCGCAATCCAGCCCAATGTGGCAAGAGGAGCAAAACGCCATGGGGGTAGAAGACCCCCCAGCCTCCTTAGTCTTGGGTCTAGCCCCTAGCTCCAGTGAAGTAGACATGCTCACAGCGTCAATATACCCCACAAAAAACACTATCACCCAGAAAAGTGTTAAAGATTAAAGTTTCACCCCAGAAAAGGTCTAAAAACGGACTTATCTGGCCAGCGAAGGGTTAATCTGGTGAGGAGAGAGAAGGCTCGGTCCCTGCGTAGTGTACTCGCCTTGGAAAAGTACCACAAAATGGCGGCCGTCATGACAGCCAATCAGAAACAAGCGCGAGCTAAGCGCTCATGGGAAATGTAGTTTTCCCTATGCAAGTACCCCAAACAGTGCCCGAAGCCCCCCTGAGCCCCCTACATTAATAAAACACCAACCGGATGATAGAGCAGGAGCCTAGCATTAAAATGAGCCTACTCTGAAGTTGCTGTGACAAGCGGTTTCAGAGATATGTCCCAAACTGTGAATTCCCATAGAGAGTAAAGGAGCTCTGCTGCTGAGCGGGAAAAAGCCGCGCTTAAAGGCGCGGAACACCATTTTTAATAAAGTTTAGTAAAACATTAAAAAGTGCCCAAACAAGCATGAAATACATGAGAAACATAAATAAATGAATACCCAATGCTCCAAAACTCAGAGAATAACACAGAAATTGCATAAATAGTGATAATGCAATAAAAACACCCTATGAGTGCTGGAGTGTATTAAAACTCCCAAATACAAGCCCATCAAAGGGACACTGTGGGGACAAGTGGACCTTCAGCACTCAATGGGTGACTCACCTTTCTCGCAGACTTCTGTCTTCAGGTGACCATGATAGGGAGGGAAAGAACCAGAGGTAATTTCCCCAACAGGGGAGCTGCTTAACACAAGCTGTCCCCTCTTCAGGTATAGGTCCACAGAAATCCCTGGAAGCTGCACCAGCCACTTTGAAGAGGGCAATTCACAGCCATGGTCACCCTCCTAATGGTGGTATTCCATATTTGAATAAAAAATAATAAAACTCTAAGAAGCATAGCTGTTCTCTGCCTGGTGTGCAAGCACACCAGGAACAAATCAATATGGGTGGCTCTGGCCAGAAGGTGGCTTAAGTAAGAGGGGAGGCTCCGCCCCTTGCAAATTATTTGCATAATTGTTCCTGCCTATTAAAGGGGACTACACATCCCATGGTACCAGTGACCTGTATTGGACGACAGTGAAATGGACTTGAGGGAAACCTCAAGCTTCTTGTCAGTCCAGTCTTTCAGAGTGGACGCATCAGAAACTGGCAATGCAGTAGACTTAGATAGCCTGGATATAGGAGCATCCACTTTAGGGGGATGAATCCACTGAGCAAACACTGCCTCAGAAAAGGGGTAAAGCTTAGCAAACTTCTTAGAAACAGAAGGCTTTTTGTCCAGAGATTTCCACTCATCAGACACAAGGCAATCAAGAGTGGGGTTAGGTGGAAAACAAGTAAGGGGCTTTTTAGGCTCCTGGAAAACTCAGAGGGATCTGAAGGAACCTCCTGAACTAGGGGAATGTTTAGGGTGGTCAAGACAGCCCTGATCAGGCCCCCAGCCGAAGGCTCAGGATCAGCCTCAAAGGGCTCCCCAAAAAACTGAGAGGAGCCCACAGCAGAACATTCCTCAACATCTGAATCCACCAGCAGTTCCTCCTCGGAGGAATCTGACACATTGGTACTCCCAGCGGTTTTGGCAGGGAAGATTTGACAGAAGAAGGGGTCTTCCATGAGTGAAAGACCTCTGTAACTGGGATGGAAAGAGTTGTAATGTAGAACGAAGGTCTCTGGTAGCAGCCTTGAACTCTTGAACGCAAACTGGCTCTGCTACATGGCTGGAGGTCCCTGGAAGAGACTCAGGAACATCAGAACATGCTGGGCATAAATAACCTGAGAATTCTCTACGTAACCCTGAATGACATGAGGAACAGTGTGCAATAGGGGACACAGAGACCCCAGCGTCCTAAATTTTAGGCCTGGCCCCAAGCTCCAATGGATTAGACATTCTCACAGTGCCAAAAAACGTTGAATATAATGAATCACCCAATTACAGTATGAAAGATTAAAATTTCACACCAGAAATCTCTTAAATACACTTATCTGACAGGTGAAGGGTTAATCTGTAGAGGAGAGAAAGACAGTCCAAGCCCTGCGTAGGATACTTGTTCTAGAAAAGGCACAAAATGGCTGCCACGGTGGAAGCCAATCAGAAACGAGTGTGCAAAGCAAGCGCTCATGGGAAGTGTAGTTTTCCCAGAATAAGTACCCCCAACAATGCCCAAAGCCCCCTGAGCCCCCCAACACACTTGCAATGGTAACCGGATGATAAAGCAAGGTCAGGCAATTAAAATGAGCCCTCTCTGAAGTTGCTACTTTGAGCGTTTGCAGAGATATGTCCCAAACTGAATAGTCCCATAGAAGTGAATGCAGCAATGGCGTCTATACGGTAAAGCGCACAGAACTCAAATTTTGTCAAAGTTAAAACTGTGAAATAATAGTACATGAAACATCACTAGAACAATTTAGAAGAACAAAAAAAACACTGAACCCAGTAGAGAAAATGACAATAACACCCCCCCAAAAGATGCAATCCAGCAGCTAAAGGGTTAAGTTATCACAGAAACCTGCTCCAAAATACCCATCAGACATACAGATAGACCCAAAGAGGGCAGGAGTATGCAATAAGAACTCCCAAAGAAAAAACCCCTGTGCGGAAGGGCACTGTGGGACATGTGGACCTGCAGCACTCAAAGGGTTGCTCACCTTTCCTGCAGATCTTCTGTCTTCAGATTACCATGTATCAAGAAGAAGCCTTGGTGGGCAACTCCTGAGGACTTGAACCTAAGATTTCCCCCCAGGGCTTAAGGTACACAAAAAGCACCTGGATACTGAGCTAGCCACATCTAAGGGCATTTTCAGTTATGGTAATCCGCCTAATGGTGGTATTTCATTTCTAACAGAAAAATAAAAAAAAGTTCTAAAACTATTGCAGAACTGTTCTCTTGCCTGTGTCTTCACCAAGGAACAAATCTTTCTGGGGCTGGTTGGCTAGCTGCAGCCAAGGAGGGGAGGTAGGCTCTACCCCCTGCAATCAATTCTAGAATTGTTCCTGCCTACTTTTAGAGGAGGACCGTCTACCCAAATTTACCAGTAACCTGTATTGGACAACAGAGAAAAAACCATATGCCAAAAGTAAAATGCAATTTGCCAAACCTTATTTATGCCAACATCACAATATTATATGCAGAATGCCAGTGCCGATGCCATAAGCAATACACCAAACAATATGCCAGACACTGTATGCACAACGCTATACACACAAAGTTATGCACAATACGCTATATGCACAACACAACATGCTATATGCCAAATGCAATACGCCAGACAACTCTATATGGAAAACGCCAAATGCAATACACCAAATAATATACACCATACTGAATTCTCCAAACATCATAGGCCAAACATCTTACACCAAAAGCTATACGCTAAATGCTATATGCCAAAGGGAATATGAAAAATGCAATACGCCAAACCCAAAACCAAATAGGCCAAATGCAAAATACAATATGCCAAAAGCAAAAAGCTATACACAATATGCTATATGAAAACCGCCAAAACGCTATACAAAAATGCTATATGCATAACGCAATACAAGCAAAACTCATTCTCTTGCTCACACATGCTCTTGCTCTCACCCACAAACAGTTACAGATGGAGAGTTGTGTAATGCAGTGCTTTTTTTTTTTTTTTTTTTTTTTTTTTTTAAAGCTGAAAGGGCTAAGCACTGAAAAATTAAGAAGCCAATCATTGTTTTATTAGCCACATGGGCAAAGCCATGCCAATATATATATATATATATATATATATATATATATATATATATATATATATATATATGTATATATATACACACACGCGCGCACAAACACTGCAAACAGAAGAAGAGGTCATGTGACCAAAATTCTGCAGACCTGGTGCACACCGAGGGGCGGCAGTAAGGAGGAGTTATTGAGCTCTCCTATATACTGGCCCTCCCATTGGTCCAACCATGGAGGCGTGATTTTGACAGGAGTGCCAACACCGTCCTGGCCTCTCCAGTCAAAATCTTTAAAAGAAGGTGCAGAAGCTACAATAAACACACAATACACACACACACACGTACACAATGCATACACACACACACACACACACAATACATACAATACACACAACACACAGACAAAAGGCATACAAGCACACACAATACACATGCAAGCACAATATATACACAATACACGCAAAATGCTAAATGAAAAAGGCTATATGTTATTTTCAAAACGTTATATACAAACATGATATGTAAAACGCTATACACAATCACAGTACAAAATATGCAAAACGCTTTACACAAAACTGTATACACAATATGTAAAAAAAAAAAAAAAAAAAAAAAAGATTTATTTTTTATAAATTCAAGGGGTTAAAATCCAATTTAAATCAGTGGGCATTTCGGGAAGTTTTATTTGTCCCTATGGTACAATTGGTTTGGCCCAGAACTGACCCAGTTTATCACCTTCAGTGTGTGCTCAGCAGAAAGATTTTTACATTCTCTGTGACAGAGGAAGCTGCAACAAACCGTTGTATAAAATAGTTTTTGGCCGCATTTCTCTGTAAGAAACATTTTTGTATGAAAAGTAATTATACTAAGTGGCTTTTTTATTTAAATAATCTTTATTGTTGAGATTTTAATCTTTATAATGTTGATGCCTTAAGATATAGAATGATTTTAAAGGGGAACTCTCACCTCTATACAAGTTTGGCTTAAAAGTTTATAGAGCGACTAGCTGGAATACTACTGTCATTTAAAGCGGAACTACCATGTCACAAAATATTTAGCTTAACTAAATCCCCTTCTGGCAACTAGCTGCTTAGTAGCACTAGTTGCCAGAATTATTACCTGATTTAATAGATATATGCTTTATTTCCCAGCTGTCAGTAGCACGGAACACAGACATCTTGCTAGAATGACGTCCGGCACACCTGCGCTGTCAGTCCCAGATGGAGCCGGCCGGCTCCTAGCAATGCCTCCTAGACCTCCTATGATTACCATTTACAAATACATTCAAGGTCAATACAAAGAACTATCCAATGAATTATTTATGCAAAGAGCTGAGCTAAGAACAAGAGGTCATCCATTAAGACTTGAGGAAAGGCGCTTTCGACTAAAACACAGGCAGGGATTCTTTACAGTAAGGGCGGTAAGGCTATGGAATTCTTTGCCTCGGGATGTTGTGCTTGCAGATAATGTAACTGCATTCAAAAAAGCAATGGATGCCTATCTAGCACAGAACAATATTGACAGTTATGACAGATGGCTTCAAAGCACACACACACACACACACACACACACACACACACACACACACACACACACACACACACACACACACACACACACACACACACACCTACACTGGAAATTGCTCCAGAGGGCTTTTTGTTGCCTTCCTCTGGATCAACAAGGATGTTATTGGCATGGGCTGGACTTGATGGACGCATGTCTTTTTTCAGCCTAATCTACTATGTTACTATGTTACCCGGCTGGGACTGACAGTGCAGGCGCGCAGACGTCATTCTGGCAAGATGTCCGCGCTACTGACAGCTGGGGAATAAAGCATATTTCTATTAAATCAGGTAATAATTCTGGCAACTAGCGCTACTAAGCAGCTAGTCGACAGAAGGGGACTTAGTTAAGCTAAACATTTTGTGACATGGTAGTTCCGCTTTAAAAAAAAAAAAAAAAATTGTTTGGCCGAAATTAAACATTTAACGATGATCCTGTGCCTTTCTTCCTGACATACTGTGGGTACAGCTCTGCACCGCAGTCTGTCACTCTTCCTCTGCTCCCCTCCCTCAATCCAGTCTCCTCAGAAGACGGAAGATTTCTGCATGTAAGCTGGAGCAGTCTCTGGCCAATTAGAGCGCTCCAGCTTACATGCAGAAATCCTCTGTTATTGGAGGAGGCTGGTCGAGGGAGGGGAGCAGAGGAAGAATGACAGACTGCGGGGCAGAGCTGTAACCGCAGTCTGTGTGGAAGGAAGGCACATGATTATTGTTAAACATTTAATTTTGTCCAAACAAAGAATTATATAAAGAAAAAAAAAGACAACAGTATTCCAGTTAGATAAACTTACTTTTAAAGGGACACTAATGGCCGATAGTTTTTTTTTCTGGTTTTGTAGATAATTATTAGAAATTATGTAGCACAAATCCCATCTCTCAATCCTTTACCGTATGAGAGATATTCGCTTCTAAAGGTCACCCCTCCCTCAGGAGATCCCAGTCCTGGGACCAGCCGGCGGCTCTGCAGCAGAGTCGAAATAGCAGTATTAGAAAATAATTACTTAAAGGGATAGTAATACTTGGTTTTAACTTTATTTTATTTTGTAGGCATTAAAAAAACATGAAGAATGATATAAGTCTTATCTCTCAAACCTTTATGGTTTATGAGATATTCACAAGCAAAGTTTCCCCTCCCCGCCCCTTTTACCTAGTGTAAGCCATCTCTTCTCAGATGTGAATCTGGTTGTATGACCAGACAGATAACAGAAGGGGACAATTTTCTTTGTATGAAAACAATGAAAGCCCTTCCCCCCTTGACAAGTTTTTCAGCTTTTTCCCTTATCTTAATTGAAGATTGTCCCTCTCTGCAGTCTACCTGGGCACCTCCCTTCTGATCTGGTTGAACAGGGGGGGGATACTTTGTTTGTGAATATCTCTTAAACCATAAAGGTTTGAGAGATAAGACTTATATCATTCTTCATGTTTTTTTAATGCCTACAAAATAAAATAAAGTTAAAATGAAGTATTACTATCCCTTTAATTGGAAAGGTCTACAAAGTGTGTCTGATTTGCAAACACGCTTTGTAGACCATTCCAATAAAGTAATTATTTTCCAGTATCGCTATTGCGGCTCTACTGAAGAGCTGCCTCGTGTCGGTCGACATGGATCTCCTTCAGGAGATGCAGAACGTTAGATACAAATACCTCTTAAACCATAAAGGTTTAAGAGATAGAAATTATGAAGCACAAATCCTTTTTTAAAACTCTACTGAACAAGCAAAACAATTTTGGGACATTACTGTTCTGTTAAGCCAAACTTGTATAGGGGTGATCGTTCCCCTGTACAGCACCGCTCTGCAGGACGTCACGTGTAAAGGAAAACTCCTCCCACCCGCTTCCCAGCTCTCCCTAGGTCTGTAGACACACGGCAGGATCTATGCCATTTTCTGTAAGTTTGGTAACTAGCTTAACTGAGCACCAGATTGGTCTGCAATGCATTGGCTATCTCTCCGGCACCCAAAGGGTTACATATTAGCACATGGTACACTAGAGAAGCCTACCTCAGACCGAAGGAGCAGCTAACTGAAGAGGATTGGCAGCTACTCAGAGGGAGAGCACTTCCAATCATCTTATATATTGCATCAAGATGGCCACAATCTCCATCTTAAAAACAGACATCTACTAAGTTAATTTTTAAGCTTGGGGGTGATAAATTATTACAGTTACAGGTAGCATCTGCCCATACTTGGGGGATAGGGATATAAACATATGGGAGCAGGAGTAGGAATGTGACAGATTCTCTTTAAATTGGACTTTTATCCCATTAAAGGGGCATTATCACCTAAAAATGAATATGGTTTATACCCGTAAAATATCATGTACACCAACCCAGCATATGAAAAAATAATTCTTAGGTGTATAAACCCCAAAATATATTATAAAAGGTACTTTTTCTATTCATTTGGAGGCAGCTGCATATGACTACACCTGGGGTCTTTCTTGTCCCAAGTCACCAGAGGTCCATTGAGGTCTGGGTGAAGGAGTGTTCAAACAATGTGATTTGTGTTATAAAATGGTCAGAGCTTGATTGGGTTAAGTGTGATTTGTTCTTGAAATGGGCGGAGTAGTAAAGAACAAGGAGAGTGATTGGAATTGGCAGTGAAGTGGGCGGAGTTACAACAAACTCACTGAGCCCTGAGTAAGCGTCTCTGTCCTAGAGACTTGGTAATTTATTATAATCACCAGGTCAGATCCGGAGAGTTCCCAGGTATGTACATGACCACCGTACCCCTCTTTGTATAAGTGACATGGCAATGTATATCACAATTTAGGTAAATAAATAAAAGGTAAGGGTGGGTTCTGAGCTCAAAACGATTACTACCATTTACAGGTTTTTTTTTGTTTTGTTTTTTTGTTTTTTTTAACAGGCTGGATACAAAATGGCCACATTTTCCTTTAATTTTTCATGATTTTAGAACTTTCTCTTGGCTAATGATTCAATATGCTGTCTAGTGGTATATAATATTTTAATGGATTTGAACAGTTTTTGGTTTTGGTATTAATGTCCCTTTAAATGCTGAAAAGGTCTCCAACACATTGTATAGCAATGACCCACTTAGGGTTTTTTTGCTTGTCTGCTATACATAGTTGGTTAGTCCCATGATACTGGAGCAAATCAACTGAACCAAAGGGGGGATAAGTACAAATTGCCACTGATTTAAATGTGACTTTTTACCTCTTGAATGTTACTGTGGTCACAAACACATTGATTCAGGGGTTAAAATAGGCAATTAAATTAGAGTGCATTCTATGACATTTTATTTCCCTCTGGTGCAGTTGCTTTGCCCCCATAGTTACCCCACTTTCTTAAGACATCAGCTCCCTGGATGGGACACAGACTGGCCTTAAAATAATTTCACTGCCATGAGTACAATACACTCGGACCTGAGAGGAGACTGATCTACAACCAAGTTCCTGCCTGCAGGACAACAAGGTCCTGGGAGGAACTAATCCATACATAAGTGTCTGTCTTTAATACACACTGGTCCTAGGAAGGACTGACCTATAAACATGTAACTAGCATTACTACACTAACCCCAGTAGGGACTGACCTATAAACATGTCACTGCCATTAGTACATTAATCCTAGGAAGGACTGAGCCATAAACACGTCACTGCCATTAGTACACTCTGGTCCTAGGAAGGACTGACCCATAACCATGTCACTACCATTAGTACACTGGTCCTAGTAAGGACTGACCCATAAACATGTCACTGCCAGTAGTACACTCTGGTCCTAGGAAGGATTAACCCACAACCATGTCACTACCATTAGTACACTGGTCCTAGGAAGGACTGACCCCTAAAATGTCACTGACATTAGTACACTGATCCTAGGAAGGACTGACCCATAAGCATGTCACCAGCATTATTACACTCTGGTGTTAGGAAGGAATGAACCATACACAGGGCACTGCCATTGGTACACTCTGGTCCTAGGAAGGACTGACCCATACACATCCCACTAACATTAGAACATCCTTGTTCCCTCAAAGACTGATCCATAAACATGTCACTGCTGTTAGTACATGCTGGTCCTAGGAGGGACTGACCCATAAACATATTACTGCCCTTAGTACAAGCTGGTCCTAGGAGGGAATGACCCATAAACATATTACTGACATTAGTACATGATGGTCCTTGAAGGGACTGACCCATAAATAAATCATACCAATAGTATAATTTGGTTGTACGAAGGATCGGCCCATTAACATGTCACTGCCATTAGCATGCTCTGGTGTTATCTGGAACCAGAATATTTACAGGGATTGTAATATTTAATATTGAATAAATACTTACTACAGGATTTATTCTGCTGTGTAAAATAAGGGTACATCCACAGCTGAGATAGGTTTTATTTCAAAGTTATTGCATCTAAAATCAAGAATTTTTAGGTGCAATATCTCAATGGCCTGAAAATTTACAGTGGTGCTGCTGCTGCTGCTACACCATCCTATGGAGTTTTATGGTCAGATGATCATAGCTATCCATTGACTGCTGGAGAAACTGCACAACCATAACATTTCAGCTATGGAACTACTGCACCCCAAAAAAGCAAGTTTAAGCTACAACAACTTTTGAATAAAACAGCAATGATAGTACCCCTATTTCAGTCAGCAGGATAAACCCTGCAATATAAATATCGTTTTTCAATATTCAGTATAGTTATCCGTTTAAGCTCCTTACAGGGAAATACTTGGGTCTGTGTAGTAATAAATCACTTGTACTTACCCTCTTCTATTCTTCCACTCATTTGACTGCTCCCCCGAGTCACTGTCTGGACCATTCTAAGGGCATGTCCTTGGCTCTGCAGATAAAAACACAGTGGTATGTTGCATAATATAAATATTGGGCCTATTTAGATATTTTAAAGGGATAGTAATGTTTAGAATATCAAGCAGGCCAGATCGTTTCTTAAACTAATCCAGATGTCTGCCTCTCTCAAAGATCATAACTTGATAGATATACAGAAATCGTATGATGAATATTAACCCTCCCGCCCCTGTTCCCATTCTGATGATGCCTCCTCTCAGATGTGAAGTCTGGTCACAATTAGAGAAATCTACTCTGTCAGTATAAGCAAAAACCTGTCCTCCTTTCCTTATATTGACAGTATATTGTCCCTCATCGTAACCTGCTGTCGGATCTGAGGAGAGGTGGCTTCAGAATGGGAAAAGGGGCAGGAGGGTTAATATTCATCTTACGATTGATATGATCTTTGAGAAGGTCAGACATCAGGACTATAGAGTATAAGAAATGATCTGAGCTGCTCGATATTCTAAACCTTACTATCCCTTTAAATGTAAGGACTGCAGCAACAGGTCACTATTCCAGTATATTATCTACACTAGGCTGCAGAATGTCCTCCTTTAAAAGCATAGTAATACTTCATTTTAACTTTATTTTATTTTGTAGGCATTAAAAAAACACGAAGAATGATATAAGTGTTATCTCTCAAACCTTTATGGTTTAAGAGATATTCACAAGCAAAGTTTCCCCCTCCCGCCCCTTTTACCTAGTGTAAGCTATCTCTTCTTAGATGTGGAATGCAGTCCATAGACCAGAGAGATAACAGCAGGGGACAATCTTCTGTCTATAAAAACAATGAAAGCTTGCCCCCCTTGACAAGCTTTTTCAGGTTTTTTCCTTATCTTAATTGAAGATTGTACCTCTCTGCAATCTACCTGGGCACCTCCCTTCTGCTCTGGCTTAGCAGTGTTACATCAGTAAAAGGGGCGGGAGGGGGGACACTTTGTCATTGAATTACTCCTGAACTACAACTCTGAGGAACTGGAGAAATTACCATTACCATTTACAAATATTTCTGAGAACAATACATAGGACTCTCCAGGGAACTATTCACTCAAAGAGCTGAGCTAAGAACGAGAGATCATCAATTAAGACTAGAGGAAAGGGGCTTTCGACTAAAACAAAGGCAGGGTTTATTTTTGTTTGTTTTTTTACAGTAAGGGCATAAAGTTATGGAATTCTTTGGCCTCTGATGCTGTGTTTGTAGATAATGTAACTGCTTTAAAAAAAGCAATGGATACCTGTTTAACACAGAACAATACTGAGATTTATGACATATTACTTTAATGCAGATAGGATGTTGATCCAGGGAAATATCTGACTGCCATTTGGGGCTAAACTGGAAACGGCTTCATTTTTTTTCTGGAGTAAACAAACTGTGCCTCTAAGGAGGAATAAGTATTTCCGAAATCCCCATTGGGGATCACAATATAAAGAAAGGAGGGAGATCTGCCAGGGTTCAAATAATTAAATATGTCAAAACTAGTTGAAGAGCCCGTTACACGGACCACAGTGCCACTGCCAGCCGGTTGCGGGGCAGTCATGAGCAGTAGAGACTGCCCGCGGCGCGGCTGATACAGAGCTGGACACGGCGCGGTTAGTATCTACTGCGCATGACTGCAGCACACTCAGCAGTCTCTACTGTGCATGATGCGGCGTTACACACGTTTTTAGCAAATTATTATATAGGATAAAGCTGTGACCTCCCCCCATATCACTGTCAATGTGTTTATGTCAATAATGTTATGCTCTATCAGAAATGGAGAGCAAAGGCTGAACTGGGAATCACAGTCATGGCTACATGTGCAAATAATTTAGGGAAATGGGTACAGAGTGGGGCCTTTGCCCCTTATGACATACCACCCAAGTGTCCCTCTTTTAGACCCAAATCCCTCTGTCCCTCTTTCCCACCCTGATGTCCCTCTTTTTAGGATATCAGATTGTGTGGTGTGTATATAAAAGTATCACATTGCTCCACAGCAATAAAACCCACATTATAATTTGTTTAAATGTCAGTATATGTGTTTATAAATTAGTCTGTATAAATAAAATACTATGGGTCTTGTTATAAGTCATTTATTAGGTTACACAAGGAGGTGATAATAGGTCATGAAATAGCCTAAAAATGATCAGTAATGCCCCGCCCACCAACCACACCCCCAGCAACACCCACTAAAACACAGGTTGCGTCCCTCTTTGGCAATTTGAAATGTTGGAAGGTATGCCTTATGAACACACTCAAAACAGACACACAGGGAAAGTGAGACGGTGAGTGCAAGACAGAAATAATGAGAGAAAGTAAGAAATTGAGAGCAAGTGACGGACAACAAGTAAGTGAGACCGAGAGCTCTAGGAAAGAGTGAACTTGTAAATGCAAGATGTGATTGACACTGTGTGGTGCGGATGTATAATACTGTGTACATCACACGCCCTGGGCAAATGCTGGGACATTTATGTTAGTTAGTATATAAGCCTCCTTATCCTTCTAGAAACCGGAGTAGACCTTTAACCGCATCAGTGCCACATATGTCTCTAGATTCAGCAACAGGATATATTTGGCAATCCCAGAGGTTACACATAAAATATTATTTTATTTTTCCCTTTCTTTAGAAATTGATCACATAATATTTTGTGTTGCGATTCTAACCCACATGTCTATGTATCAGACTGATATCCCGGACGGTTCTCCTATGAGTGGGAAAGCAGAAGGCTGTTGCCATCGCAAACACACATTTCATTACCATAGTGTGAGACTAGTGTACTAAGAAGAAAAGGAACAATTCTGGAGCAGACCAGTTACACTATAGAGGACAAATAAATATTTCTACTGATTTGAAATGTGCATTTAACCCCTTGAATACTAACAATGTATAATGCGCTGGAGACCTTAGCATGTAAAGGGTTTAAAAGCCCCATTTATATCAGTGGTAACTTTGGGAAGTTCTCTTTGTCTCCTGTGCTCAACAGCTGGTTTGCTCCAGTTCATTATCATACATCAGCCTCTCTGGTGGGGAAGCTATGGATCTGCCTTCATAGCTCATTTTGCCTGCAAAGACATGATCTGCACTTCAGGGTAAACACTAGTGTAGGGGTTCCTAATCATCTCCTCAGGGATCCCTTAAAAGCAGATTTCTTTGTCATTTCCCTGCTTTACCACAGGTGGGTTAATTAAAGTCCCGGTCATTGTTTTTTCACCTGTGCACAGGTAGGGAAATGATAAAGCACATGGCCTGTTAGGGGTCCCTGAGGAGAGGGTTGGGAACCAATGGAATATAGCATTGGTGGGACGCTGATGTCCTCCATATGTTCAGGACTCCAGTCCCACTCCTCTCAGGCCATTAATTAGGACTTGTAGTTCTGAGGAGATGGGGGTCTCCGATTACCCATTTCTGGGATAAATTAGTGGTTTCCATCACCCTTTTCAGGCACTTCTAACAGGCCATGTGTCTAGGACTACTCTGCTTGTGCACAGGTTAATTAACTGACTGAATTACTGATTAAAGTGTTAGTAATGTCTGAAAAAAACTTTTTTGCATTTAGAAGAGCTTAAAAAGCTGATCTAAATGCAAAACAACGTATCTCTCAAACCGCTATGGTTTAAGAGATACAGGTGTTTAAAGTTTGATTTCTCCTACTGACAGCTGTAAAGCTGTCAGCAGGAGATCCGTGTCGGTCGACACTCTGGCGCTTGAGAAGTGCCGGGATCTCATTACTTACACGGAATCCCTTCATTGGAATGGTCTAAAACGTGTGCCTGAAGACTAGGCACACGTTTTAGACCATTACAATGAAGGGATTCGTGGTAAATAACGAGATTGCGGCTCTGCTCAAGCGCCTCCTTGTCGGTCGACACGGATCTCCTGCTGACAGCTTTACAGCTGTCAGTAGGAGAAATCAAACTTTAAACGCCCGTATCTCTTAAACCATAGCGGTTTGAGATATATGTTTTTTTTTGCATTTAGATCAGCTTTTTAAGCTCTTCTAAATGCAAAAAAGTTTTTTTCAGACATTACTAACACTTTAACTGGCCTGTGAACAAGCAGGGAAATCCTAAAGAAAGGAGGGTTCTCCTAAGAACAGAGTTGGGAATCACTGATCTACAACATATAATTGCCTTGATGCACAATGGTGCAAGACATTATGCAGTGTTTCCTATTGCTAGTTCTAAGGGAATACCAGTTCATGTTTTCAGAATATCCCTGATTAATCACAGGAAGTAATCAGCTGCTCAGTTGTTGTAATTGACAACATAACCTGTCGGTATTCCATAAGGACTAGTGTTCAGAACCTTTGCTTTAATACAAGAAAGACTCCCCGATACCATGTGCAGGAAAATTTAGTTGATATACCACTATCATATGTGCTGTGTTAATACATTGCATTAAACAAGGAGCAGAGGAACTGCAGATGAACAGAATACCTGAAATATCCATACACTTTCCTGCTGCCCTCATTTTGGCACAAGTGGCATACAGAGAAGAATTTCTAGCATAAGAGTACTGGGGAGTATCCAGCACATTTTGCAGTTCTCATAGGTGTAGGCTATCAGGTCCAAGTACTGTATTCACCATAACAATTTCCAGTGTTTTTTGGACTTTGTCCTCAGTAAGCCAAATGCATGATGAAGGAAATTCTTTGATTCTGCCACATTGGTCTTAATATGCTCCTCTTGTATTTATTCCCCAGTGATACATATCGATGTATAAATATTTATCTTAGAGCATTTTGAACAAATTCCATCATTCTTATGCATTTTTATCTTTTAAGATTACATCCTATTGAATGTTCTTTAATACAGTTTTTAGCATTGTAAAACTAACCTTTTTAGAGATGAATGTTTTGGTTAAATCCTTGTTAATGGGTTTCTCATAACAAATTTCAAAGGAAACCATACTACAATCACTGCTGACCAACATTACCTTATATGCGTATTGTTTACCATTTCAGAATTGTTCAGGCCACTAGGTCCAGCAAGGCCTAATTTCTAGTTGGAACATGAAATAGCCATAAAAAAAAATACATATACATTATATACATACTAGTGTAAAAGCCCGTGTGCACGGGCCATGGAGCAGTGAGGTAACGGCAGTATGCAGAGCAGGATGGGCCTCTTAACCCTTTGAGTGTCAGAAGGGTACGCAACGCATTGCAAAGCAATGCGTTGCGTACCCCTCTGGCACTCGAAGGGTTAACATTACCAGGACCTGCTCTGTATAGTGCCGTTACCTCATGTGATGCAATTATGCGCAGTAGAGACTGGCCGAACGAGGGCAGTATCTACTGCACATGACTGCATAGTGACAAACTTTCTGGCCTTTTATTAAATAGTCTGTGCGTGCGTGTCTGTGTGTGTGTGTGTTGTGGTTTTTTTTTTTTTTAAGTCAAAGGGAGTCTTTGCGCTCAATCCTCCGGGTTGCTTATAGGAAGTAACATCCCCGGGCAGACTGCATAGGGAAAGGTTACAAACCTGACACAATCAGCCTTCTTTTTTACTTTAAATAATGTGCTTGTGTATAATATGTAAAGCCAAATTGTCTATACTGTTTATTATTAATTTTTGTGTCCATTTTTTTTTTTTTTTTTTTTTTTAAGCATATGTGTTTACAGATGGCTTTCAGTCAGGGACTGAGAAAACAGAGCTATTTATACAAAGTAATGCTAACCCTACAGCACTTAGTTATCTGTATGCTGTAGTAACTTCCTTATAGATGATGTAAAGTAAAAAAAAGAGTTTGACTGTGACATGATGTGTGATCACACCTAGATTCACACAATTCAAAACTCTTACATCTACAATAACTTGAGAGAACACAGAGTCTTCCTACCGGTATTCCTATAATGCTAAGTATTCACCTTGTTTCAAACATTATGCCTTAAAGGGATAGTAATGTTTCATAATAAAAGCAGCTCTAATTAATCATCATAGTATTTGGACCTTGGAATGTGTTATTTCAATTCTGTCAGAGTTGTAGTTCAAGAGTAATTCAATGACAAAGTATCCCCCCTCCTGCCCCTTTTACTGATGTAACACTGCTCAGCCAGGGCAGAAGGGAGGTGCCCAGGTAGACTGCAGAGAGGGACAATCTTCAATTAAGATAAGGGAAAAACCTGAAAAACTTGTCAAGGAGGGCAGGGCCTTCATTGATCTCAAAGGAAGTAGACTGTCTCCTTCTGTTATCTGTCTGGTCTTACAACCAGATTCCACATCTGAGAAGAGATGGCTTACACTAGATAAAAGGGGCGGGAGGGGGAAACTTTGCTTGTGAATAGCTCTCAAACTATAAAGGTTTGAGAGATAAGACTTATATCGTTCTTCATGTTTTTTTGATGCCTACAAAAAATAAAGATAAAACAAAGTATTGCTATCCCTTTAAGCATGATGGAACAGTGCAGCAGTTCTGGGAAAAAAACTCCACCACAGGCAAGAAATACAGGTTCCTAACACTCCCATCCTCCTATATAATAATTTGCTAGGATGTTTGTCAGAAGCCATCATGAGCAGTAGAGACTGCTTGGAAAGCTGCTGAAGAGGTTGGTTAGAAGGAGAGGGGTATGAAGAGACTGTAGGAGTAATGTGGTAAAAGGGGTTGGAAGGTGCTGTGGCAAGAAGAGCAGGTAAAGGTGGGGTAAGGAGGTATAGAGCCATGGGAATGTAGGGTTAAACTGTATGGGACAGAAAGCGCAGGTAAGGAATGAGTTAAGGGGGCGGGTGCAGGAGGAATCGGGGCAGGGGATGTAATCGGGGCTCCATGCAGATTGCAGGTGCAGCAGGAGGATGGTTCGGGTGTGTCTGGGTCCTGGTTCCCACTGCTCCTTTCCAGTGGGTTGGCATACTTCTTTTCTTTATGCACTCCGGCCCGTGTATATGGACTTTTACACTAGTTGATTAATAAATGACTAATTTACAAAGAGTAGGTAACTTGTCATTAGTATACTTTGGTCCTAGGATTGAATGACTGACCAACAAACTCATTATTGGCATTAGAAAAGTTTGGTCCTAGAATGGATTGACCTGTCAACATGTCACTACAGTTAGCACAGTGGTAAGCACAGCTGAGGAGCTCCTCAAAATTTGGAGCTCTAGGCATTTGCCTACTTTGCCTATTGAGAAATCCAGCCCTGACTGCAGTTCAACAAGAGCTGGAGGATCAGTGTTTTTTTCCCCTTCACTGTTCCAGGATGAGCAGACTCCCAGAATGCTTTGCAGTATATCTTGAGGAGGTGGTTTTATGACTTGGCAATTGACAGTGACTAGGGAGCGGTCCTGGCACAGAAGACTGGGTAATCTGGCACAGTAATGTCAGCCTGCATTGCACTATCTGGGTTTATGTTATGCTGTGAGGCAGCACAAGACTTATCCATCCCTGCTGCTTCCAGCCAACACTGACCCACCACTGCAAAGCGTCTGCATCACAGTCACACCTCTTCTACCATGTATCTGTACATAAACTGGTATTCCTAAATTATGTATAATAGGGCTAGGTAATCTGGTGCACTCCAGCTGCTGGATGGCTGAGGATGATCAGAATTGTAGTTAAACAACAGCTGCAGAGGCCCAGGTTCCTGACTCCTGATATACTGTTTCGTAGATGCAAAACAGGAACAATTCTGGATCAAACCAGTTGCACCAATAATTTACATTTATCACACCTTAATGCATTTCCCTGTAGGTCTCAGAAAAAAAATAGAGGCATTTTATATATGTATAGAGCATGTAAGTGTATGAAACCTTAGTTCATTTTGGTGTTAGTGTTCCTTTAAAAGTACCAATTAAATTAATGTGGAACTCTTTTTTGCCCTGTTGCACAATAATAGGGATTCTGAAATAAAGTGGCTCTCCAGCCACTTGCAAAACAAGGAGATGGGATGTGTGACTCTTCAGTTGCTATCAGGACAGAAGGGTCTAGCCATAATGTGGCTAACCAGCCACTAACAAGCTAAGGGGAGACATAGTAATACATGCCTCTTCAGCAACAAGCAGGATGAATGGACTGTAAATAAGGTGGCTCTCTAGTCACTATAATATAAGGAAAACACTTATAATAATGTGGCTCTCCAGTCACTTATAAGAAAAGGGGGAGGTTTAGCTAAGGTGCCCACAAATCCCTTCAAATCAGGAACTCCATAAAAACACAGACTACAGGTTTGCACTGATTCCTATGAAGCCCTGCAGAATGAAATACTCACAAACTTCCCCAAATGTGTAGTCACAGCATATTTGGCTCACTCACCTCTCTGCCCCTACGGTTCACTGGCCTCATTTCCTCCAAGTCCAGGAAGAGTTAGCTTCTCTTCTGATTAGTTCAGAGATCTCCATGGATACAGTCCTCCACGGAACTCTATGACCCAATACTAGAGAGGCCTTGCAGCTTCTGCCAGACTAGAGCTCCCATCATCCCCCACCAGCAATTGGATAGCAGGGAATGATGGGAGTTGTAGTGTGGCAGCTACTGGAGGTCCTCACATTGCCCACTACAGCTTTAGAAGATATAGTCAGGCTGTCTATAGGAGAAGACAGTAAGTGCTAAAATTTTCTGCTACATTTTTAATTACTGTGTTTTCATCTTTACCTGCTTTTGTCCCTGAGATTGAGCTCTCTGGGTCTGTTTCCAGAGAGTTTTCTGTCAGAGACAATATTTTGATACAGTGTAAAAATAACTAGCATACAGAGTGCTGCATGGATAGAGTTACATTGTATCACTGCTTTCATGGCTGATTGACCAGAAATCTATTTGGAAACAAAGATCCAGGAAGGTAGGTTTCTATCAATTGTTAATAATAAAAACTATAGGTAATTTGACTTTTACATATTATGCACTTTCAAATACGTAAAGTCAAAATTAAGTTTTCTTTTTGTAGCCCAAAATGTGCTGCTATTTCCAGAGAAATGCAATATGTGGCTATCCAGCTGTTGTTGTACCATACATTTTTTGTCCAGTGTCACAGATGGTCCACTCCTGCTTTATATAACCCTCCATTAACTAATTTCTGCACCCCACTTGTCCATGCATCTCGCATATCCCTCCAAACACATCCAATATTGCCCATCAACCTAAATATTCTCACACTGGGTGACTCCTGTTGTTATCTACAATGTGGCTCAAACAAATTGCATCATGTAAGCTGACCAGACCTTCCCTTTAACTGGCGACACATAGAAAATAGGCATATTTCAGAACGGCACACAAATCAAATTGTCTGTGTTTTTCATACAAACAAAACGTTCTATTGATTTAAATGGGGATTTTAACCCCTTGATTGCTAGAGATGTCCAACAAATTGCATTGGAAATATCTCAAACATTCAAGTGCTTAAAATCCCCACTTAAATCAATGGGAATTTTACAAATGTTTATTTGCCCCCATGGTACAGTTGGGTTGTTCCAGTTCTCTTCAGTAAAAAAGTCTCAATAGGGTGATGTGTGAATCCATCAGCCCAGAGCAGAGCCAGATTTACATCGTAGGTGCCCCTAAGTAAGGCATGCTAAGCACCCTTTGCTCCGCCCATGGGTGCACCCTTTGCTCCGCCCATGGGTACACCCCCACTGCTCACATGATCCCACCCTCAGTCCCATCTGCTGGCACAGAAAATACCCTTGACCTATAAAAAGCAAGAGCAATACAAGCGTTAACCCCTTGACTGTTAGAGAGATCTCCAACGCATTGCTCTGCAATGCGGTAGAGATCTCTCTGGCTCCCAGTGGGTTAAATAATAGCCTGCAAAGGACACTGATATATTGTTCTAGCCATAACCACAGATCAGAATGTGGGTACATCCAGCACAGCTGAGACACCCCTCAAAATTTGTAGCGCTAGACAGTTGTCTACTCTGCCTATTGGGAAATATGGCCCTGGCCCATCTTCAGCCTTCAACACCAGAGGCTACACTTGGTGTATATACTAATCTATAGGGTATGATCTGACTCCACCATTAAGGCTTTAATGCAGTAATTATCACACGTTATCCTATATAATAATTCTCTAATGTATGTTTGTCAGAAGTCTGTCATGCTCAGTACAGACAGCTGCGCGCGCTGCAGTCATGCGCAGTACAGATTGCCCGTGCCGCGGCTGATAACAGAGCTGGGCGCTCCGAATTCAGGCCGTAGTTAGCCGCGGTGCGGGCAGTCTTTACTGCGAATGACTGCACCGCGGCCGTTGCTGCCTGGCACTGTGGCCCGTGTACACGGGCTGTTCAACTAGTACATGTATAAAACACATCAGATATGTTCACTATATATTTTTTGGCCCACATTTTATTATCCATGTTTTATCTTTTTATATACAGACTAGTTGAACAGCCCGTTACACGGGCCACAGTGCCACTGTCTCCAGGTCGCGGGGCAGTCGCGCGCGAGACTGCCCGCACCGAGGCTGATACAGAGCTGGACACTCCTTCGGAGCCCCCAGCTCTGTATCAGCCGCGGCACGGGCAGTCTCTACTGCGCATGACTGCAGCACACGCAGCAGTGTCTACTGCGCATGTCGTGCGTTACACACGAATTAGCGAATTATTATATAGGATATGTATGCTTGTTCAGACCTATTTTCATACTGATCTAAGTCTCTGACTTAGGGATATTCTCTCCACTTGCTCATTTGTCAACCTTCTACCCAGTGCTGACCAACACACTTGTAAGTAAACAACCTTGTTTCATTATAATACTGGTGATTGGGTGCCTTCAGTTCTTTGGTTTCTGTACATCAATGCAGCTAGAAATTTTTCATACATGTCCTCTTTTGAAGCTATGGTGTGGGTTCTTGAAAGTTCTCCAGTGATTTACAAAGAAATGCATTAGAAGTCCTTTTTATCATCAATGGGGGTTACTATTTGTACAGCTCATATTTAGAATGTAAATCAAATAATGTGACCCGTTGGTTGTGTTGGTTTCTTGGAGCAACCCTGTGACTCTCCAGTTGGTGTCGGGCGACATCTCATATAATCCCCTGCAGGGCAATGGCCGGTAGAGGATGATGGGAGTTGTAGTCCAACAAAATTAACCACTAATAATACTAATAATATAAACAAGAGAGAGGCAAAATACGGCACCTGGTCCTGATCCACACTGAAGCCCTATTTAATATGGTATACCTTTAAAAGGTCAGGAGTTTTAAGAGGAGAAATTCAGTTGGCCACTGAGCTACATTGCGACGTTCACTGCGTGACTTGAGAATCTCGCACTTTCATGCAGTATGAGATTCTCAGGTCGGCATTTTTATCATGACGACATGGTAAATGTGATATGTGGTCGCACTCTTTTTTGCATGTGACCTTTTAAAAGGATACTGGTAGGGTTGGGGTGAATTGCATATCACTGGTCTAGAGGAAAACAACATTCTGAAAAGCCCATGCACCACCACAATACCATCCCCTTGATGTAAGTAGCATGGAGAATTTTTGGAGTAAGTAGATTAATAAATTGATATTAGGCAGACACAGTGCCTGGTGTAGTGTAGAATCATATTTGTACATCCCCCCAGCCAGTATGTGCCTCTTTAGTCCCCGTTTGTCTACCGCTGTTATAATAGCCTTCATTGAACTATGTGCAATTGGTCATGAACCTGCTATGTATATTTTCAGTGTGGTACAGAGTCGCTTTCAGAAGCCTTGATACAATGGTGAAAAGATCTGCATTTATTGGTCAACGTTTAGGCCATACGTGAAGCAATTATCAAATCACAAATAATGTAAAGTAAGTCTATACTGTATACATCTTTGAAAATAAACATGAACAATGCATTCTTGTCATTTGTCTCTGATTTCCATGGGAGGTCCCTGTATGAGTGAGTGAATGAGTGTGTTTCTGTGTGCGTGTGACTGTTTCTGATTGTGTGTTCGCCTGTATGCTCACGTGTCTCAATTTGTAGTGTAGGAATTTTCCAAGTGTATATTTAGCCCTCCTGTCTAACCATTGATTACACATTTAATTCCCTGCATGTATCATCTTTTATATTGATCATTATAGGATACACATACATGTGACTGTTTTCCCCCAAGCCCTCTATAATATCAGCCCCAGTATACATCACGCCAGGTATTATCTCTTGCTTGTTTACTCTATGTCCCCTCTCCCCTTTAGGGAGTACACACGTATATTCAATGTGATGCCTTCACAGCTGTTACCATCACTGAATTACATCTGATCCACTTTCCTCCCAGAGAGAGAGAGAAAAAACACCCCCCTCCTTCTGCTCTCTCCCCCTCTACATCCCTCCCATCCACATCTCAAGGGGATCAGAGCAGAACACACCACAATTCCCCACACTAGAGGGGAGAGGGAGGCAGGTTGGAGGAGCTCAGTACCGAGGCTGTACACTGAAGCTCTGGGCAGCTGCAGAAGCTGCAAGAATCCAAAGCATTTGCAGAGTCTGCATACTATTCATCCTCTCCCCGCTCAGCCTCCTCTCATGGTCCATTCCTGGTACCCTATTTAATTCCCTCTACTGCTGCATCATATCTTGCCTGATACTAGTTCAGCTGTTATCCTTATAGGGGACAACCCCCGCTCCCCCTGATTCTCCAGCCTGGTTGGAATAATTCTATTCCTTTTTTTTATTTATTTATTTTTTTAATGCATTTTGGTGTCTTCTCTCAGGAGAAGCTGGCAGACCTTCTCCCTCTTCTAATCACTCCCTCCTGGCTCAGAAGAAAACAAACACTGATACTGTGTCATTAAAGAGAGAAGGACGATATCGGGGAGATTGTACATCATGTATTACGCAGCCACCCTGCTCCTGTGCCTCGCCACTTTCTCTGGGGCTAACATATACCTGCATGACCGTAAGTACCCGCTGAATTAACAGACCAAATTCTTATTTTGATTAGGGGCAAAGCTGCCTTTAGATTTTACATCGAAAAATGGTGGAGTGGGTGTGTATATATATATAAATGAGACTGTAGTTACAGATACTTGTTATACATATACCCTGGTGTGCGTAAGTGTGTGTGTGTGTATATATATATATATATATATATATATATATATATATATATATATATATATATATATATGGTACTTCAGAGAGCTGTGCAGTGTACCTTTGTAGTCTTCAAGGGGGTTAGAGTGTATGTGCATTTAAATGTGTATATATAATATATATAATATAAATTTATATATATATATATATACTCATTTTTTTCATTTAACTGCTTGAGTGCCAGAGGTGTGTACAGTAGGCACTTCTCATACGCTATGCTTTCAAATACACTTAGACACAAACCCTTTGATTACCAGGGGCTGTACTAGTACATTGCAAAGCAATTTGTTCAGCATCCCTGTTACTCAAAGAGTTATATACACAATGTATTTGTGCATTGCTGATTCTATGTATATTTACTAAGGGATTATATTGCAAAATGCCCTCTCTGTCTGGAGGTCAATCAGTCTACTAATTAACCTACAGAATTCCTGATTGGCTGCCATAGAAAAAGGCTCATTAATATGCTGCACATCTTATCTTATCCATAGTAAAAGGCGTACATTGTGTTGGGTTTGTTTTAATACAATGTTTTGATTTTTGTTTTTTTTTGGGTGGTAGAAGACCTCCATAATGTATACAAACACACCCTTTTCTGGTCCATGAGACAAACTGCCACCTATGTACCTGATGTATTTGGAATTGCAGGAACATACTGAGGTCCTTGTTCATCACGCTAAAGAAATGCAATTCTACAGTAAACCAAGTGCGCTACAGGATTGAAATGACTAGTCCTTCAAATGTGTATTGCTTAAAGTGGGAATTTTAACCCCTTGATTGCTAGAGAGGTCTCCAGTGCATTGTGATGCAATGCATTGGAGACCTCTAACATTCAATGAGTTAAAAGTCCCATTTAAATCAATGTGAATTTTCATCCCCTTCCCCCCCAAATATTGTCCCTCTTTACATGATGAATATGACCCTACTATCCCAGGAGGCTGATGAACTGAATTGATTCTGGATCAAACCAACTGCGCCACATATTCAAGGGGTTTTGTCTCCTAAAGTGTAGTTGGTAAGCCCCAGATTTGGTCCATCTCTTTTCTGTACATCAGCCTCTCTGTGTCTGGAGGTCTAGCAGTGAAGGTTGTCAGACTGGCCATGTGAGGCTGGTTTAATATTAAGATTTGTAGCTATTCTGGAGCAAACCATTTTCAACATTGGGGGACAAACAGACATTCTCACCATTCCCAGTGACTTCATTTGGATGTTAAGTGTTTGAATGCTACATAGGTCCCCAGCAAATGCGTTGAGTGCCTCTCTGTCATTCAAAGGGTTAAGGGTGAAATTTTATTTACTAGTTTGTATTTTTTTTAATAGGTTTAAGGAGGGCTTTTGCTTTAACCCCTTTGATCCTAGTGAGATGTCATCAATGCACTGAGGAGGATGAAAGGCGTTGACCGTTTTTTGTGCCAAAGGATTGCCCAACATATGGTTAAGCAATGCATTGGACACTCCTTTGTCACTCAAAGGGTTAAACCTGCAAAACCATACTAACTCTGAGTGCGTATTCATATGTTGCAAATCTTTATTGTCCATTTAAGAGACCATTACTGCACCCTTTGAGTGACATAGTGGTATCCAAAGCATCACATCAGATACCCCTCTGGCACGCAAAGGGTTAAAACTTATTTTTAAAATATAAGAACAGGTTTGCATACTGGAAAGAATCCCCCCTTCTAAGTGACTAAGGTTAGAAATTACCGGTCTGCATTATTACAGCTGTCCTGTGTCGTGAAACAGGACAGAACCAATGTTTCGTTTGGTGGGGGGGGCATTGTACTTAAAGAGTTAACCTGTGCTTTACCCCTTGAGGATGACTGATGGGGAATAACTCATTGTTTTACAATGCAAAGCATGCTCTTGTCCTTCATAAGGGGTTAATCTAAACCCTTTACATGCCAGTGGGGTGAGAAACAAATTGCTGTGTCCAATCTCCAATGCTCATTTGAGATTAATGTGCTGAGAAGACCGGACCACTGCACGAAGGGGGGCAAATGAACATTCTCATATTTCCCATTGATTTAAATGGGGGGTGTACCCTTGAAATGCTAGACAGGTCTCTCAATGTATTTCAACATGTTTCTGGCATCCGAGGGTTAAAGAAATCCTAGAATGGTTGTATTATTTGAATTGCAATTTTGCAGCACTGCATGAGAATCAGTGGGGCCCTGCAGTGTGTGTTTTTTATAAGCGTCCCTGATTTAAAGTGATACACGATCACCTTAATTGTGAAATATTGTGATGGATTGCGCAGTCCCGAGACCTCTCTCTCATTTAACGCTTTGAGTGCCAGAGGGGGAATGCAACGCATTGCTTTGCAATGCATTGCGTAACCCTCTGGCACTCAAAGGGTTAAAGGGATAAAAGCCAAATGTAAATCAATAAGAATTAGCTTTTTTTTTTTTCTTTTAAGTATCCCCTATGATGAAGACTCCCATCATTTCAAATGGCCAAAGAAGGAACTCTTGTTTTTAGTAGTGTTGTGGGGTCATGGTTGATGGGCAGGGCATTTCGGATAATATTTAGGTTATTTCATGTCCTATTGACACTTGTTTGTATAAATGAATACATGATTTAGACCAAAGCATTTTATTTACACAGACTAATTTATAAACACATTTGCTGAAGTTTATACAAACATTAATGTGAGTTTTATTGCTGTGGAGCAATGTGATACACTTATATACACACACCACACAGTCTGATCTCCTAAACACAGGGCCACCAGGGTGGGAAATAGGGGCAGAGGGACTTGGGTCTAAAAGAGAGACTGTTGTCCAGACTAAAGATGGACACATTGGAGGTATGAGTGTGTATATAATTGATCCACAGCAATATAACTCACATAAATATTTTGTTAATCTTTAGTATATATTTTTATAAATCTGTGTAAATACAATACTTTGGTCTTGTTCTATTTTCAGTGAAATAAAGAGCTGTCAAGCATATCTCCCAAGTGTCCCTCTTTATTCAGGACCCAAATCCCTATTTCCCATCCTGTTTTCCCTCTTTTTAGGAGATCAGACTGTGTGGTATGTGTATATGAGTGTATCACATTTCTCCACAGCAATAAAGCTCATATTAATGTCTGTTGAAACGTCAGTATATGTGTTTATAAAATTAGTCTGTGTAAATAAAATAGTTTGGTCTTCTTGTAAATCATTTATTCAGTTACACAAAAGAAGTGTCAAAAAGTCATGAAATAACCTAAACATTTTCAGTAATGCCCCGCCCACAAGTCACTGCCCCAGCAACACCCCCTAAATCAACAATGTGCCCGTCTTTGGTCAACTGAAGTATTGGGAGGTATACAATAGGTCACAAAGTAACCTAAAATTTCAAAGTAATGCCTGGTCATCAACCACATCCCCAGAAACACCACCTAAGACAAAAGTATAACCCTTTGGCTATTTGAAATGTTGGGTATGTTCTATGGAGCTGCTTGCTGGCATTAAAGTCCAATGCTGGCGGTGTGTGTCTTTCAGTATGCACTACAGAGACCATATTCTGTAATGCAAACCTTTAAGTGCAGCCACTGGTGTTAGAGACAAACACCATGTAGCTGGCCGTCATGGGTTGACGAGCCATAAGGACCCATGATGTGCCAGGACCGTCATGGATTTCAGGGTTTCTCACGCGGCTGCATGCTGTTTGGGGAGCCCTGATTCAGATCATCAGATAAAAAAATGGTCCATCATCCTTACATGCTGGCCACATACAGCTCAGGCTGGCCCTTAAGGGGTTAAGCTCCGTTTTCTTAAAATCCTGTTTATGCATAGAAACATTTGTGGGATTTGCAAGTGAGAAGCGCGTAAGGCATAGAGGAAAAAAAGGCAAAAGAAATCTTTGCAGGGCTGTCCTTGGGATGCCTGCCAGAATGATTAGCAGTTCAGAGTTACAGAAAGTCTTTTGTAATGTTCAGTTTTTTGGTGTGGGTTGTGAGCTGGTTTGTATTCCTAATGCCGCATTCCTTCTTTGTTATTTGTTTTTATTAGGGTTAATCTGTTTAGAGGTTTAAGAAGAATGATGGGTTATTTTATATATTGTGACTAACAGAAAAAGAGTTATTTCCTCTTTGTTTGGATGAAGTGCATTAACACTTTGATTGCCAGAGGAGTGTGCAATGTATTGTTTTGCAATGTGTTACTCTCTCTTCTGGCACTCAGAGGGTTTCTGCATTCCACAACCATTTGCACACAAACAACTCACATGTATACATACATTTATACATACACAGATTCACAAGTACATTCTCTCTCTCTCACACGCACATACACACACACATTCATTCTCATACACACACATTCTTTCTCACATATGCAGATACACGCTCACACACATTCTTTCTCACACGCGCACATACTTACACATTCATTCTCACACGCGCACATACACACACATTCATTCTCACACGCGCACATACACACTCACATTCATTCTTTCTCACATACACATTCACACACATTTTTTTCTCACACACACATTCACTCACGTTCACATTCTTTCTCACACACTCTCTCACTCACACAGACAATTTGCATATATACACTTATTTATACATACACACACTCATAAACACATGTACATTCTCTCAATCACAAACACACAATCGTAAATACACAGATTATCTCTGTCACACACATACACAGTCACACACACTCTTTCTCACAGGCACACACACAAATACACATTCACACATGCTCACTTTATTTCTCACACGCATGCACAATGTCAGACACACACACATACAAATTCTGCACACAAAAAGAGCAGTCGGCTTCCCAAATACAGGCTTAACCCTTTGAGTGCCAGAGAGGTACTCAACGCATTGCTTCTCACTGAGTTGTGTACTCCTCTGGCACTCAAAGGGTTAAACCTTACCCTACTAGAGTGGCCCTCAGCAGTGCATTAAGTCTCAAATAATGGATGGTTCAGGCCTATATGGCTGATAAAGAAGTGAATGTTGGCAGATTTTGGAATTCCATTTTATATGATATAGATTCAACTGGAGATAATGTAATGGATTTTTTTTCTTGAACAGAATTCATTTATTTTGAGACTTTATCTATCAGAATTTATGCATGTGTATTTTAACCCACTGTGTACCACAAGGTTTTCACCTATAAAACAGAATTGACTTGAATTTCTGGGTACATTTATTAACTTGCAGTGACGCACAGTTTGCTTCACACACAAGACTTTAACAGAAGATCTGCATATATATATATATATATATATATATATATATATATATATATATATACACCTTTTGATTGTAAGAGTACAGTAGTGTCCAATGCATCTTCGCACCATTTTATTACAGAGAGGCACAATATGCTAGAATATTTTTAACATGTTGGGGGCCAAATTGAGGCCAGGCTATGATGCAGTGGGGGCATACTTGTAAAGACAAAGAGGAGCAAGTCTCAGGAGAAACAAATGCGCCATAGGTTTCAAATATAACACCTTCATGGTTTAAATGGGTATTTAACCCTTAGGGTGCAAAAACTGTCACCAACACATTCCATTGTCATGCACTGAAGACCTCCCTAGCGTCTAAGGCGTTAATGTCACTAATCTTGTGCAGTGTTTTCACTTAAGTGTTTCTCCCCTTTTTTCAAGATGTATATGCATCTACATACAGTGTATGTGTGTGTGTGTATAATATATACTCTAGTGTAAAAGCCCGTGTACACGGGCCAGGGTCCGGGTGATGTTAACCCTCTGAGTGCCAGAGGGGTACGCAACGCACTCAAAGGGTTAAGACGTTGGTCCTGCTCTGTGTTCTGCCGCCGACACAGTCATGCACTGTAGAGACTGCCCGAAAGCACAATTTGCTCCCAGCAAAGAACTCCCAGCATTCTGTGCGTTCAGGCAGTCTCTGCTGCGCATGACGGCTTCTGACAAACATCCTAGCGAATTATTATATAGGATATATTACATAATCCCTGGCATGATCGAGAACTCTCCAATGCATTGCGAAGCAACAGGATGGAGATCTCTCGGGTATTCAGGGAGTTAGCCCTTTGAATGCCAGGGGTTGTTCGAAACATCACTAAGGGTTAATTGTGGCTTGTAGATCGTAAGCTCTTTTTTTTTTTTGTTCACATTCTGTAAAAAAGAAATAAGAAATTAATAATAAAAACGAAGTCAATAAATCAATTGTGCTGAAGTATAAAAGCCCTTTTGCAATTCACATCCATTTTGGTCAGTGTTGGTGGCACATTGTACATTGCAGTGCACAGTGGGGGTGATACATTATGTTACTGTGAGATAGTGACACCAATGATCTAAGCAAAACCTGTTCCATAGTGGACAGTGGAACACTCACATTGATTTAACTAGGGATTTTAACCCTTGAATGCTAGAGAGGTCTTCAACACATAGCAAAGCAATGATTTGGAGACCTCTCTAGCATTAGAGAGGTTAACAAGTCTAATTTAAATCACTGTAGGTTTCTCACCCTGGAACAATTCTGGGCAAACCAACAGCACCATGGGCTTGGGCGTTGCTAGGTATTGGCAGCAGGGGCTTAAAGACCTGCTTCCAGCTTTGGACATGTAATGGAGCTAATCTCCTTACTAGCATAACTGGGAACATTCACTGACTGGGAGGTCCACTAAGATCTGGGGGTAAGGGTGTCCACATGAAGTGATTTGCATCATAAAGGGGGTGGGGGTTGATTAGAGCAGGCAGAATCGGGAGTAGGGAGGTGGGGTTTCCTTTTAAAATGGGCGGAGAGTGGGAAGAACAGCAAGGAGAGTGACAGGAACTGGAAGTACAGTGGGCGGAGTAACGGAGTTACAAGGGAGCTGTAAGTAATGTGGGCAGAGTTACAAGGAAACACACACACACATACCATTAGTTTAAGTACAGATTAAGGGTACATTTCCTAGAGTTCATTTTGTGTTTTAAGAGTTTTTAAGTCCCACTGATGTTAAGTGGTCTTTTGGGTGACTTCTATTATGACACTCTGATGTGTATTCTGCAGCTTTTTCTGCTTTCTCACAGTTTTCACCCAGTAGGATTTACATATTTTGTTAATCCCTTAGTTTTATGAAGTCTGATTTTCATTGCCAAGTCTCAAAATGTCCCCTGGTATGTTCATATTTGGGGCAATGGATGAGGAAGTGAGTGTTATGCTTGAATCAGCCTCTGTCCCCAGAGACCTGGAAATTAAGTATAAAAAGCAGAGCCTTTGGGTCAGATGTGGAGAGTTCCCAGGTCTACTAGTAATGATGCAGTTGGGCTGTGTGATGCACTAGTATTGCATTAGCCTGTCCCAAGTCCATATTCTTTTAGGAACCTGTCCCTATCCCTTGTTCTTTTAGGAACCATGCATCTCCCCTGACCAGAGGGGTCAAATAAAAATATCCATTGATTTAAATGTGGCATTGAACCCCTAGAATGTTAGAGAGGGAACCAGAGCATTGTTTGGCAATGCAATGGCACCCTCTCTGGCATTCAAGGGGTTAAAACCCCCATTTAAATCAAAGAATACGTAGGAGGATTCTTATTTGTCCTCCATGGTACAGGTGGTTTGGCCTGAACATGTTCCATTTCTGCTTATTATACATACCACAGTAATGTAGTAGAAAATAATCGCCCCTACATTGCAATGAGCAGTGGAACATGCCAGTGACACTGGAGGACATTAAATGGCTCGCTAAAGCTTTATTATACTTCAGTGCGGGTTTTTACAGAACACAAAAAATAAACTAGCCTCACCTCTGACTAGTGAACTGGGTTTAAATATGCAGAATCTGATTACTTACAAGCCATTTGCCTGGTATCTCAGTGTCCCATCCCCCAGCCTAGGGTATATTGAGAATCAGTAATAATATATAAATAATTTTTATATAAATATATATATATATATATATATATATATATATATATATATATAGTGATTTGCACTACAAAGGCATATGTGCTGATTCCTGGAGAAATAGGATGGTCATGATTTATTGAGAGGCTGTGTGCATGATGGATTCTGTGTTGTTATTCGTACCCTGTGTTAATTTTTTTTGACTCTCAGAAAGAATCGGGTGTTGTGATTATGGTTTGCCACATTTGCTGGAAAAAATAATGGAATTCTTTCTTCTGCTATCGACTTACTGTTGGCTCTACGACAATATTTTACCAGACTCAGTGTATTTTACCGGCTAGGTGGCAACCCTAGCCGTGATAAAAGGAGAAACTCTACATCGCTCAGTGCTGTGTGTTTTATTCTATCATGCTATATTACAGTATATATTAAGCATACGTTATTGATGAATACTTATGGAAATCTGTTTTCATGTTATTTATGGTAGAATAATTACCTGTATACACTGCGATATATACCATACAACCCAGAGGGCTATATTCACAGTGGAGTAATGTTTTGTTGGCAGCAAATAAAAACTCACCAGATTTCCATTAATTGGGGCTTTAACCCCTTACATGCTAAGGAGGTCCAATGCATTACAAAACAATGCCTTTGGGACCTTTCTTTAGTATTCAAGGGATTAAAAGTCCCATTTAAATCCATGGGACATTTTTAATTGTCTACAGAGGCTAAAATCCTCTACACCCCTATGACAAACAACTATCACCATTAACCTTGCAACTGCAAGAAGCACCAGTCACCCATTGCTCAATAATGTATTGCCTCTCTCAGGGACAGGGGACGGGTTAATTCCTTGTGCCTATATATACTATACGCCTGTCTGATTCTCACTGAACCCTGAGTGAGATTTCTCCTGGTGTAGGCACTGAAACCAGTACATCAAAAAGTCCTGTGATAGGCAATTTATTGCCTGTGCTGGCAAGGGACCGACTTCAAACCTGTCGCCTTCCCTCATATAATCACACGTGTACCCATGCCGTCACCAGTTAAATTAAGATTAAGGGCCTTGTGCAGAAATTGTGAGCAATTAAGGAGCATTCCAACTGCATGAAAGGGGACAAACACTAATTCCAAAACTCCCTTTGATTTAACCCACTGAGTGCCAGAGGGGTACACAACGTATTGCAAAGCAAATGCGTTACGTACCCCTCAGGCACTCAAAGGGTTAATGAGGTATTTTAAGCATCATGAATTTGAATCCTTTAATGACCCAGAGGGTGTACAGCTTATCACAAAGCAATGCGTTGAACACCAATCGGGTGCTTTAAAGGTTAAGAAGAATTAGAGCAATTCTGCGGCAAACCAACTGCCCCAAATGGGAGAAATAATATTCCTCAAACTTCCATTGATTTAAATAGGGTTAAAATGCATTGAAGACCCCTCTAGCAATTATGGGATAATGCCCTAGGAACAAGAGTCTCTTAATTTAACAGAAGGACTTATCTATGTAGGCGGCCTTCAAATAGTTATATTTACATAATAGTAACATAGTAAATTAGGTTGAAAAAAGACACAAGTCCGTCAAGTTCAACCTTCTCCTCATACCCCAGTAACTGCAAATTTTATAGCTTTCCTGCTACCAATTAAATTAGTCTTTATCAGACCTTCCTGATCTGCCTTTGACAAACAGTATAACTCTGTATGTTCCCTTTTGAAAGAAATGTATCTAATCTTCTCTTAAATGTATCCATTGTATCTGCCATAAACACCCCCCTGGGCAATGAATTCCACAATTTAACAGACCTTACTGTAAAAAAACCCTTCCTCTGCTGAAGTCTAAACCTCCTTTCCTCTAATCTCAAGGGGTGTCCCCTGGTCACCTGATCATGTTTATTTACATGTAGTCTTTGTAAACACAGAGTCTGCTGCTAGATTTTCAGTTTACAATTTGATAAAGTCTAGTGAGTAATTCAGGTCTGTTGCAAAGAGATGTGATCTAGTGGCAGGCTTCATCAGAGATCACTAGAGTCAGGAAACTACCAGAACAATTCATATACTAAAATAATTGATGAGGATGAAAAAAGACATGAGTCCAACAAGTTCAAACTTTTGGCACAATAGCAGGCCTTCAATCGTGGAGAATCACAAAATGTTTTATATAATGTCCATTACTTAATGAGGACAAAGTCCAAAAGAGGCTTGAAAAGGTTACAGTGAATTAAACACTCAGGCCTGATGGCATACACAAAATGGTACTTAAGGTGCTTTGTTCAGTTATTGCAAGTCTATTATACTTAATATCTATTCATTCACTCTCATCTGCAAAAGTGCCCTGTGATTGGAGGAAAGCATATTCAAAAAAGAAGTAGATCTAAACCTGGAAATTCCAGACCTGTGAGTCTGGCATCTGTAGTGGGTAAGATATTAGAAGGAATACATAGTTCTGGTATGTGACCGGCAACATTTTACTAACAGCATGGTCTTATGAAGAACTGATCATGTCAGACTAATGTATTTGCATTCTATGAGAGGTTGTAGCAATTCAGCTACTGCAAGAGCCAATAGCTTACTATCCTGTATAAAAAGGGATACAGATGCACAGTATGGGATTATTACTCTACCTCTATATAAATCATTGGTAAGGCCTCATCTAGAATATGGAGAACAATTTTGGGTGCCAGTTCTTAAAAAGACATTATTGAACTGGAAAAAGTGTAGAAATGTGCAACAAACCGATAAAGGGATTGGAGGATATGAGTTACAAAGAAAGACTAGCCAAACAGGGCTTGTTTAGTTTAGAGAAGAGATGTCTTATGAGGAATATGATTGTCATTTACAAATATATTCAAGGTCAATACAAACAACTCTTTGGCAGGGGTGGGAGAGATTTTAGTTATAGAGACTAGACAAAGATTGTTTATGTGAGAGTAGAGTCATCTAAGGGGGGAAGTATATAATTACTATTTACAAATACATTCAAGTTTAATCCAACAAGCTTTCTGGGAACTATTTGCTCAATAGCTGAGCAAAAAATAAATGAATTACCGTAATTAATGTCTTACCCAGTAAGACTAGAGGAAACATGCTCTCAACTAAAGCAGATTTTTTTTGTTTTTTTAAATTGAGGGAGTTAAAGGGATAGTAATACTTTAATATTACTAAGTCCCATCTTTTACAACTTAAAAAAAGACTGTTAATGCCCCAAATCACAGGTTTGAGAGAAAATCGATTTCAAAGTTCCAAGCACACGTAGAAGACCATTGAAGTGAAAGATTTTTTTCTTCATTAACGAGATCTCAGCTCTGCTGCAGAGCCGCCGGATGGCCCCAGGATCGTATTCCCGGGCAGTCAGCAAGACATTTATATCGGGGAAAGGAGAGAGAAGGGGGGACTTTGAAATCATAGTAACATGTTACTATGTTACTATGATTTCAAAGTCCCCCTTCCCTCTCCTTTCCCCGATATAAACGTCTTGCTGACTGCCCGGGAATACGATCCTGGAGCTATCCGGCGGCTCTGCAGCAGAGCTGAGATCTTGTTAATGAAGAAAAAATCTTTCACTTCAATGGTCTTCTACGTGTGCTTGGAACTTTGAAATCGATTTTCTCTCAAACCATAAAGGTTTGAGAAATGTGTTTTGGGGCATTAACAATCTTTTTTTGAAGTTGTATAAAATGGGTATTAGTAAAATTTAAGTATTACTAGCCCTTTAAGGTTGTGAAATTATTTGCCTTAGGTTGCTGTGTTTTCTGATACTGTAGATGGTTTCCCTGCAGATAGGAAGTACATCCAGGGGGATACACGACCGGAAGGAGTTGTTTACTTGCTTGGATCTCAGGTGGAAATGGCTTCAATAGGCAATTTTTTCCTTCCTGTGGATCAACAAAGGTGATATGGCTGAACTTTGTGGACGCAGCTCTTTTTTTCTCATCGTCCACTATGTTATTTTATATCACCCTTGTTTGGTGATGCTGAGGAATACAAAAAAAAAATTTAAAAAACATTGAAGCCGTTTTTTCCAGTATTGCCCAAAATGGGTTAAACATTCCTTCTTTACGTCATAATGTAATCAGATATGTCCCTGGTTCAAGATCTTATCTGCAATGTGATCAATAGTATCTATGTTATTCTTAGCTAAAAAAAAAAAGGTCTTTGATATGTTTTGAAAGTAGCTGCAGTATATTCTAACACAACGTCATGAGGCATAGATCGCTAGAGAGAAATAGAGATGGAGAACAGAAAGCTAGATAGATATATCTGACATATAAAGGACATATATGAAGGACACCAATCTAAGAATGTGAATCTGCTGAAAAAAGGGTTTTATTCTCTTTTAAGCACACAGTGTTGGGATGCTGCATGTGCCTGGAAAACTAATCTATGGCAACTAGCGTGGCGATTTTCATGACTGTGCAAATGTTACCTTTGTGAGCATGACATAAACCCTTTGAGTGATTGTCAGTAAGCGTCTAGAACGCGAAGAGCGTGGATGGAACTGAATTGTCATCTACAACATCTGAATTCTTGTACCCACTATACAAGTCTCTCCACCAGTGTATGTATTAACCATTGAAGCTGTGGCAACTTGTTTTATCTATACCAATAAAAGTTGATGATTTTATTCATGGACTATTGAGTGTGTTTGAAGGATGTGCGTGAGTTCTTATTGAGATTATTAATGCATTGGTGCTTATAGAGAGGCTCTTTTCACAGCGCCCTTCTTAACCACAGTCCTGTCCTTACTTGAATTATCCACTTGAAGATGGGATGTATGCTTCATATGTGTATTATCAGCCATAGCAGCTTTGTTATGCTTTCAGATCCATACCACTGAAGTAAGAGCTGCTGACTTCTTATTTTCTTGGAATAAACCCTTTGAGTGCCAGAGAGGTATCTAACACAATGTATTCAGAGGGTTAACACTTTGCAATGTGTCGGACACCCCTCTAGCCCTCAAAGGGTAATATAGAAAACCTTTGTGCTTTTCATTGGAAAGTAAGGCTTGACAGTGACGCAGGTAGTAATGTAATCTTTAATGTAATCAGTTGTTAAATTTGCAGAGGCCTACCATAAATGATTTGAATCTGAAGGGGGAAACGTGCCTTTGCAAATTGTTCATATTTATCATTTTTTTTTCTAATGCCTGCCACTTTTTCCATCACGGAAATGTTATTTACTCTGCACAGCATGAAGCCACGAGTGATTGACCTGTCTGGCGTTAACAATCTGTGATATGTCTTAAAACCATTGCAGATTTATACTGGATTTCAATTAAAAACACACAGCGAGATGACAAGAAAGATTTGTGCTCAACGTAATACTGAGCCTACTGAAGCCTAACAGTGGACCTTATGCACAAAAAGATAGATAAACAATTCTCAAGTAAACCAAGTGCACCATAGGGAAAAAAAAAACATTCCCCAGATTCCAGTTGATTTTAAATTAAGCTTTTAACCCTATGGATGCCAGAGAAGACTCCAGCATATTGCTAGCATTCAAGGGTCTGAAATCCCAACACAATGCATTAGAGACCTCTCTAGCATTCAATGAGTTATAAGCCCTATTCAAAATAACCATACAGGAGGGGAGTCCTGTGTGTTGACTTTGGGGAGAGAAATGGTGCAATTTGTGTAAAAAAAAAAAAGGTGAGGCTTAATTGTGGTGGGAAAGGCACTTGAGTAATGTAGCTAAAGTTGGAGGAATAAGCTGGGGAATGAGGAGAAGTAGGCGGGGAGTGGGAGGAACAAGCTGGGAAGGAGCCGAAGTGGGCTGAGTTTCAGTAGAAACTCTCCACATCCAGAGACCTGGTAACGCAGAGTCAGAACCAGAGTCTCCGGGGCAAAACCGGAGAATTCCCAGCTATGAAGATTACCTATTTGTTGTGTTAGCCATTTTTTATTCCAATCAATAGCTTGAGATATTAGCTTTATTTCTCAGTTTTTGTAAATTAGCTAGTACTTGTCAACAGGGAGTGGCAGGTAAGAGGGAGAGCAGTTTTAAGTGTTAGTATCTGGCTGACACGTTGAGGCAGGTAGGAGAGAGAGCAGTGTGGAATGTAAGAATCTGGCTGGCAGGGAGTTGCAGTTGCTAGAGCCTTGTGGATTGGTAGTATCTGGCTGACATGGAGAGGCAGGTGGGAGGGAGAGTGGTGTGGAATGTTAGTATCTGACTGACAGGGTGAGGCAGGTGGGAGGGAGAGCAGGGTGGACTGTAAGTATTTGGCTGACAGGGAGTTGCAGTTGTTAGAGCAGTGTGGATTGGTAGTATCTGGCTGACATGGAGAGGCAGGTGGGAGGGAGAGCAGTGTGGAATTTAAGTATCTGGCTGGCAGGGAGTTGCAGTTGTTAGAGCAGTGTGCATTGGTAGTATATGGCTGACATGGAGAGGCAGGTGGGAGGGAGAGCAGTGTGGAATGTAAGTATCTGGCTGGCAGGGAGTTGCAGTTGTTAGAGCAGTGTGGATTGGTAGTATCTGGCTGGCAGGGAGTTGCAGTTGTTAGAGCATTGTGGATTGGTAGTATCTGGCTGACATGGAGAGGCAGATGGGAGGGAGAGCGGTGTGGAATGTTAGTATCTGACTGACAGGGAAAGGCAGGGGGGAGGGAGAGCGGTGTGGATAGTTAGTATCTTGCCGACATGCCAGTCATTACTGTCTGATTTGCATTAACTGACAAATAAATGAAGCTGCAATATTTCAAATTATTTTTAGAAGGAAAAAATGGCTAACAAAAATATAGATGATTTCGAAAGCTCTTTCAAAATCAATTGTTTGCAAAGTGACTGTTCCACTGTAAATCAATGGAAAGTTTTATTTGTCCCCTGTAGTGCTGATGGCTTGCTCCAGAAATACTCCTCTCTTCTTTAGTGCATAAGACCCAGAGTTTAAATCCGTGTATCACTGGCCAAGCCAAGGGTGGACACTGTACCAATAAATCTGAATTTGGGCCCAAACATACAGATGTACATAACTTTATTCTACTTTAAAGGTGCAGTAGAAAAAAAGTGTGTATATGTTACAGGGCTTTTCCTACTAAATAAAACTTTGTTTTTTTTATATTAAAGGGGAACATTCACATCCCCAAAAATTTTCACCATTGCTTTTAAAATGTAAAACAATATTAGCGCTGGCATTATTTATTTTCTCCACTGCCTAACAGTGGAGATATTAATAGTTGAAATGTGACACTTCCGCATTCTGGGGAACCGTGTATGAGCGGCAGGACTTCCCACCTCAGTAGCAACCTCAGTAGCATGGTAAACGGAGCTTGGTGTCACGTTAGCCCAGAAAAATGCAACTCCGAAGGGAAGAGCGAACGCGCACCCCAGGGGCTGCTGGGAGGGAGATGGGAAGTCCTGCAGCTCCATGCCGCACATACACGGTGCAGCAGACCTGGAAGTGGCACATTTCAGACATTAATATCTCCACTCTCTTAGGCAGTGGAGAAAATAAATAAATCCAGTGTTAATATTGTTTTACATTTTAAAAGCAATGGTGAAAATGTTTGGGGATGTGAATGTTCCCCTTTAACATAATATGTACTGTCAGATTGCCTTTAGTTATTATTATTATTGTTATTATTATTATTATTATTTTGTTCAATTTTTTTTTATTTTGTTGCACTTTATGTCTCTGACATTGTGCTATATGGATCTTGGTTTTCAAAGCGTTTTCTGGTCAGTAGACCTTCAAGGCAAGACAGTGACACAACGGTATCCCTATCCCTGCAACACTGAGTGGTCTGTGTGCTTTTTTTATTTTAAATTGTTTCTTTGTGATTTTGCATTGCTCTCCCTGCTTTATGTTCTCTGACACAAAGCTCTCTAGAACAGATCCATGGAGCACACAGAGCTCTGACTACCATAGGGATGGTGTTACATTGTATCACTATATCTGCTTTTCCCTGTCAGAAATCTCTGAAACCGATATCCAGGGAGCTTGCTGTCAAGACTGTAAAGTAAACAGGTGAAGATGAGAACAAAAAAATACAAAAAGTTTAAGCAATTTGACTTTACATATTATATACTTGCGGAATATGTAAAGTCAAAATGAAGTGTTATATTGATTTAAGAGGAGGCTAATTCTTTTGCATTCCTTAAATATGCATTGGGTGAGAGGGAGGTGCTGGAGGTGTGATATTAGATCCTTTCACACATATATAAATAGCATTCAGATTCGCTTTTGAATGTTCTTTGTAATACATAGAAAGAGGCTGATTGACTAAGCAGACTAAGTGGCAAACCAGTTACACCATAGGTGACAGATAAAAACTCCCATTAATTTAAATGGATCTACCAACAACATGAGTGCTAGCAAAGTCTCTATGCATTGCACAGCAATGTGTAGATGACCTCTTTAACATTCAAGTGCTTAAAATCGCCATTTAAATTGAATGGGAATTTTGAGTTTGTATTAGATTACTACGGTACAATTGGTTTGTTCCAAAACTTGGTTTGCCGTGCAGTAGCATTACTTTCTAATTGATTTGTAAACCAACCACACCATATGGGACAAACAATTTAAATGGCGTTTTAACCCCTTAAATGTCAAGGGGTCGCAAACGTATTGTGAAGCCACTACGAGCATTGACGCTTTACATTCTCAGGGGGCACAGTCTTCAGACATTTACCCTTTCCATTCCAGGGCTACATTTTCTTATAGATTTGCTTCCTCAGTATTACAAAAGTAAAAAAGTTAACATCAGCCCATCAGCAATGGGCTGGACTGCATGAGAAGTGATAAATGTTATAACTGGTTCTATATTGTAGATTTCCTTTGTCTGCAGGGGAATGTTCAGCTAAAACCAGTGATAACGTTCTCCCCTGCAACGGAATCCAGGCCAGCATTAAAATTCCAATCCATATAATCAAAATGGCTGCCCCTGTTGGTACTTTTCCATGTTCAATGATAAAGCTTAGTGACATTACATAGGAATTTGAAGCTTTATATTGGAAGACTCTGGATGCCATTTTTAAATTAAAAATAATCTGGCATGGAAGCTGACAATCTCATGAAACATGGGATTTCAGAAGCTTATAATAACACCATTCATTTTAGACGGATGTTCTGCTCTAATGTGATGGCGGTGCCGATTTATAAAGCATTGTAAAAGGGAATTTTACGGATAATGAAAAATTAATCGCATTTTAAATCAGTGTGCACCTGTTAGCCTTGAATGAGTCAATGAGTATCATTTTAGACTGATGTTTGATGAGAAATGTATTAACTAATTGGTGAGTCTGTTCATGAAATTAACCAATTTAACCCCTTGAATATGGGAGGGGTTTGCAGTGTCACCTGTGCAAAGGTTAATGATCATTTTATTGCCACCTTCCTGTTTTAAAAAAATGCCACTTTGCTTTAGTTTTTGTATGTATCCTCCATATATATCAAATAGGCTAAAAAATTGGTTTAGCAATGTGATGCAGACTTTTTAAAGTTGGGAAAGACCGTACTATTAAAGTCTCTAATACTTGTCTGTAGAGTCAGTTAGACCCAGAAGCTAATCAGGGATGAAGGTGGAGCTGTGTATCAGCATGCTTTACAAGTTATGAAATGACTAGACTATACAGTCCTTGCTCCAATGTGTTTTAGATGTCTTATGAGCAGTTGGTTCTGTGCAACCTGGGATCACCAAAATGAATACTTCTCTAAGCAGGGACTCGGTGTGCTGACTGTTTCAAAGTTAGACAGACACGGTAGTAACTGCTAACCTGAGAGACAAAGAACATAGCCAAAGAGGGTTGTCAATCTATTCTATAATAGTTACTAAGGTATGTGGGATTTAGCCCTGAAACACACTGGCAGTATCCCACCCACAAGTAGATAATCCCAGACAGAAGACACTCAATGCAGATGCTTTTAACAATGTATTATGGAATATTTATTCATTGCTTAAATGCTGAACTATTTATGGATTCATGCAATACATTGCTAAAAGCATCGGCAGTGTGTGGCTGCGGTCTGGATCTGTGTGTAAAACATCCTGAAGCGGCACAAAAGGGGTTTTGTTTGAGCAAGTTGTTCTAATAATGTCATGTCGCGTGCTGCATCTGAGTGCGTTACTTGCTTGCTTCAATTTGTGACCTCTTCATTATATACCGAGAAAGTGTGTGTAGAGAGGGATGCAGAGGCATTTCACAGAAATGTAAAGAGAGACTAACTGAACTGTGAGGAAACAATTTAATGAGACAAAACTGTATAATTCCATAAGGGGAGGGAATGTGGCATGTTAGTAGGGAATCCTTTCTCAACCTGGGTATAACCCACACAAAATTGTCTCATATAACAATTTCCTAAGGTGGTCCTGTCACCTACCAGGTTTAATCTAATTAAACTGTTTATAAATTGTATTTTTTTTTTCAGTTAGATTAATGGTTTTAGAGCATTTTGGTTTAGTAGTTGGGGAGCCTAATCTCAGCAGAACATACTTCTCTGGCTCTGAAAAAGCTATATAATTACTCCCATGCCCAGAAAACTGAATATGTATTCTTTGATTGCTAGAACCTACGAGTTTCCTCTAGAGGTGAAATACATTAGTGCGGAGCGAATATTCATGCAAATATTTCCAAAATGGAGACTTTCACTGAGATAAGAATTGGGAAAGGTGACATGGCAGGTCCATTTTAACCTCTTGAGACCAGAGAGTTGCACACACTCCTCTGGTCCTCAAAGGGTTAAGGATTATGGAGAATGTGGTCTTTTTAAGTGCTGGGATATTAGATGGTGTTTGAAGACTGGAAAGCCTGGGAGGAGTCTCATGGTGCATTGTATTTATTGAACCACTGCGATGACACAGAGATTGCAACGTGTTAGAAACCTGTCTGAACTAACAGATAAATGTTATGTGCATAAAGATATAGCGTCACCTTTTTCAGTCTTTTTCTCTTCGTCCTTCAGAAACACAGGAGAGTTCTGTTGAATGGGCATCTTTGAGGCCCATCGATACAGTTCAGCTTTAGGCTTCATTAAAGGAGCAGTAAACTTTTTTTTTTTTTTTTTAATATATGTTATAGAATTTTTCCTGCTGCGTGAATTTCAGCACATTTACTTCCTGAAAGTTCTGACAGGAAGTGACTCAGCAGTTTCTGTCACATTCTGTGGAGAAATATTTGTCATTGACTTTGCTCTCAAACAGAATATAACAGAATGACTAATTGGAATCTGACCACTAGAAGGCATCGTTACTGTAAAAAACATGAGTTTAAACTGTAATAACTTTGGATATATGCATCCTACCGCAGCGGGAGTACCCTTATTTTACTCAACAGCAAAAGACCTACAATATATATGTTTTCATTAAAAAAGTGACTTTACCCTAGCAACACTTGCTCAACTCAGTCACCAAAAAAAGGCTGCATTGAACCATGTAAATAGCATCTGTTCTGCCAATTTTTACCTATAGATGCATACCTCCCAACATTTCAAATGGCCAAAGAGGGGCACTTGTAATTTAGGAGGTGTTCCTGGGGGCGTGACTGGTGGGTGGGGCACTTCTGAGAATTTTTAGGTTATTTCATGACCTATTGACACATCTTTGTGTAAGTGGATAAATGGTTTAGAGCAAGACCAAATTATTTAATTTGAAAAGACTATTTTATATACTCATGTACTGAAGTTTACATAAACATTAATGTGGGTTTTATTGCTGTGGAACAACGTGATACACTTATATACACAGCACTCAGTCTGATCTCCTGAAAAGGGGGACACCAGGGGGGAAAGAGGGACAAAGGGATTTGGGCCTCAAAGAGGGACTGTCCCTCCTAAAGAGGGACACTTGGGAGGTATGTAGATGTAGAATGCTGTAACTTCCTGGTGAGCGATGGTTATCAGGAAGTTGTAGCCATGCAGACTGTTCAGACAAGTGACTGAATTGTTGTGAAGTTCTTTGCAATGATTCAGTCACTGGTTGGCCCATATGGAATGAATCAGTCCTCTCCAGCCAACGTCCACATGAGCAAACCCCCCTTCCTGCAGCTCATACATCGGCATATGACAGGAGTGGCAAAGTATTGGGCTGCTAAAATTATACTTCTGGCACCTAAATTTGGGGGTTATTTATTTTTACAACCATGTGATGCATCTCTTCATCAGCTCCAAAGCTTTTTATATTTAGGGAGACCCCTTCCCTATGATTGGCTTTTAGGGGAAGGGGGATGCACACACAGAATAAGGACACGGTTGTTTAGATCATGGAGACAGTGATGCCTCTTTCCAATCACCATTGTGAGCTTAACCGTAGTCTGATGGCAGGTTTAGGATACAGTGAACAGTGGACAGTCTACTGAATGAAAGGCTATGCCTAGCCTTCTGTATACGCAGACCATATTGTTGGCATTTATCTGATTCATAGGGCTGGGATTGCTTTCCTGTACTGAATTAAAAGGGTTAATTAGGGTAATGAAGAGACATAAATATGCAGAATTTATACACACCATAGCCCAGACAAATCCTCTTATCAGCGGAATTTTACTACCGCTCCACTTGCATCAATTTGATTTATACAGGCGGTAAGCATGTCGTAAAAATTTACACATGTAATAAGCGCCATCCATCTCATGGATGCAGTAATTAGCTGGGGATCCCGAGCGTCTCCCTATTAGATCAAGGAACACGCAATTGTACTTTTTACCTCTGAAAATACCACTGAGAGCAACATCACAAGACATTCTGGGAAAAAAAAATATGCACAGAGGATGGAAATAAGGTCATTCATATCATATGTTGAGGATGATGTATTATGCAGGTCTGGAGCAAGTCTGGAGCTGTAGCAACTACACCGTATGAGGAAGAACAAAAATTGCCATTCATTTAAATGGGGAATTTAACCCACTGAATGCAAGAGAGGTCTCCATAGCATTGTTCTGCAATGCTTTGGAGACCTCCCAAGCACTCAATGGGTTAAAAAGCCGTATTTGAATCAATGGCAATTTGGATTTTCTTTTCTCCATACGGTGTAGTCGGTTCTCCAAAGACTTTCTGTGGTTCTCAGAGTACATCAGCATCATTGAAGGCATTTTATGGTACGAACAGATACATTGTTTTTTTACACAGGTCACTGAGTTAATGCAGACCTTTCCTGCAATTCACAGCAAAGGATTCGCTCTGTGCAGATTATTGGTCAAGTTAAATGCTTTTCTCTTTGTTGGTCTGTTTACAGTAAATATGATTACCTCAGTGTAATTTCAATATTTTTATGAATTATTCAGGGATACACAGCAGATGTACAGGGTGGAATATGTATTTAACCTGACCTAAAATATGCACATTCTGCATTGTTTGTCTCCCCAGCTGAGATACTGAAGGCTAGGGATAAGATGCTTCAGCAGAGGTGGATAACATGCTGCCATCCAGCTGTTATTGGCCTACAATTTTGCATCATAAAATGATGGGAGTTGCAGTCAAGCAAGAGCTGGGCAAGCCACAGTTTACTCCATCTATTAGAAATGTGTGTTGGAGTCAGGAAGGATTTATGTCCACTTGGGGCTTAACTGGAAATTGCTTCATCAGGGATTTTTTTGTTGTTGTTGTTGCCTTACTCTAGATCAACAGAGATGATATGGCAAATGCTGAACTTGATGGATGCATGGCTTTTTTTTTGCTTTTTTTCAGTCTCATTATCGGTGTTATTGGGGGTTATTCACTAAGGGGTGATAAAGTGGAGATTACTTCTCCAGTGACATCACTTCTTCAGTTCCTATGTTATTCTATAAAAACTATGCACTAAGGTCTCCAAAGCTTAAAGGGATAGTAATACTTCGTTTTAACTTTATTTTATTTTGTAGGCATTAAAAAAACATGAAGAATGATATAAGTCGTATCTCTCAAACCTTTATGGTTTGAGAGATATTCACAAGCAACGTTTCCCCTCCCGCCCCTTTTTCCTAGTGTAAGCCATCTCTTCTCAGATGTGGAATCAGGTTGTAAGACCAGACAGATAACAGAAGGGGACAATCTTCTTCCTATGAAAAGAATGAAGGTCCTGCCCCCATTGACAAGTTTTTCAGATTTTTCCCTTATCTTAACTGGAGATTGTCCCTCTCTGCAGTCTACCTGGGCACCTCCCTTCTGATCTGGCTGAACAGTGTTACATCAGTAAAAGGGGCGGGAGGGGGATACTTTGTCATTGAATTACTCTTGAACTACAACTCTGACAGAACTGAAATAACACTCTCCAAAGTCCAAATACTATTATGATTAATTAGAGCTGCTTTTATTATGAAACATTACTATCCCTTTAAGAAATGTTATTGAGTTGGCTCCAAAGAATAACATAGGAACTGGAGAAGATACATCACTGGAGAAGTCATCTCCGCTTTATCACCTCTTTATCACACATTAGTGAATAACCTGCATTATGTTGGACACCACTTTAGCATTAAAAGGATTAAAATCCCCTTATAAATCTATTGGCACTTTTATTTGTTTCCCTACATGATGTTGGTTTGTTTCAGTTTTCTTTGCACATAGCATTGTTGTATTTATCAGGTTATAAACTGAAGGTGACCAGCTATACCTGTAGCAAATGTCAAATTCAAAAAGAAACATATGTAGTTATAACCGGCTGTTGCTTGAAGAATTGCACATAGGTAAGTCTAGCTGTTAAAGTGGAACTACCACCCCTTTTAAACATGGCCCCAAATAATTACCCATCTGGTGACTAGCTGCTCAATAGCGCTAGTGGCCTGAATTATTACCATGTTATTGAGAAGCCATCTTGCTCCTGGGACTAACAGCCAGGAAACAGCGCAGACATCTTTCCATAGTGACATCTGCGCGCCTGCGCTGTTAGTCCATTTTGGTGCTGAACGGCTCCTAGCAACTCCTCCTAGAGCAGGCTGGGACTGACAGCACAGACGTCACTATGGAAAGATGTCTGCACTGTTTCCTGGCTGTTAGTCCCTGAAGCAAGATGAATTCTTGATAACGCAGTAATAATTCAGGCCACTAGCGCTACTGAGATGGGTAATTATTTGGGGCCATGTTTAAAAGGGGTGGTAGTTCTGCTTTAAACAAATAAGAACAACTAACATGTTTTTAATGTTGGTGACATGTTTATGATGTCAAACAATTCAAGGTCAAAGTATGCTCGTAGCAGTGAAGTGTTTATGGGTCAGTCCTTCCTAGGACCAAAGTGTACTAAAGGTAATGACATATTTATGGGTCAGTCCTTCCTAGGACCAAAGTGTTCACATGTTTACTAGTGTTGAGCGAGCACCCCGATGCTCGGGGGTTCGGGTGCTCTGACCGAGCACCCCCGGAGGCTCGAGTGCTCGGCCGAGCACCCGAGCCCCATTGAATTGAATGGGAGGACTCGAGCATTACACCAGGCACCCCCTGCTCTGATGAGGGGAGGGTGCCTGGTCAATGCCCCCCTTCATCTCCACAATGCCCCTCTTCCACAATGTCCCCCTTCCACAATGTCCCCCTTCCACAATGTCCCCCTTCATCTCCGCAATGCCCCCTTCATCTCCGCAATGCCCCCCTTCCACAATGTCCCCCTTCCACAATGTCCCCCTTCATCTCCGCAATGCCCCCCTTCCACAATGTCCCCCTTCCACAATGTCCCCCTTCATCTCCGCAATGCCCCCTTCATCTCCGCAATGCCCCCCTTCCACAATGTCCCCCTTCATCTCCGCAATGCCCCCTTCATCTCCGCAATGCCCCCCTTCCACAATGCCCCCCTTCCACAATGTCCCCCTTCCACAATGTCCCCCTTCCACAATGTCCCCCTTCATCTCCGCAATGCCCCCTTCATCTCCGCAATGCCCCCTTCCATCTCCACATGTCCCCTACCTCCAGTCCCTGGTGGTCCAGCGGAGCGTCTGTAAGATCTGTGCCTCCTTCGGCACAGATCCCTGCCACCCGAACATGGCGGGCGAGCACATGGCGGTACTTGTACGAGTACCACCATGTGCTGAGCAGAGCGATGCTCGAGCCGATCCGAGCATCGGCCGAGCATGCTCGCTCAACACTAATGTTTACCTGTTTTGCCATTCGTAGGACTAAGCGTACTATTGATAATTACATATTGTTTTTTCAAATTGTCTTAACTTGGAGAGATTACACATGCATATGTATAAGCAGAATCTGTGTACAAGTAAATACAATCAAATCTCAGTTTGAGTCATTACCATTCTAGTTTGTCTTTCTTCATGCCTTTAGAAACTGTAAGCGTTCTCAGTTTTTCATGTTTTTATAATAAACAAAATAAAGACAATGAAAACAAGCAATACATAGTTTAGAGAGTTACCAGAAAAGTGTTGCATTTTCAGGGTTAGTCAATTGTTGGAACTCCAACTGTTAGGAAACACAATTCCCATTATATCCATCCAGCCATAGGCTGGTTGGGGATGATGAGAATTGTAGTCTGCAACAGCTTATATGCCAAAGGTTTCCTTACCGTTTCTTTCATTCATGATAATCGAATGGGTGACCCTGGCCAACTCCCAGCAAGTTGCATTGATAAGACTGAATCTGAGTTTTTAGAAGGGTGCACCATCTAAACGAAAACATAAATGGGTCATTCCTTCCTGGGATCAATGTGTACTCAAGACAGTGACATGTTTTTGTTTCACTTTTTCCTAGGACTAGTAACGATTGACTTGTTTATAGGTGTATTACTCCTAAGACCAAACTATACTAATGACAGTATTGTGCTTATGGGTCAGCACTTGCGAGGACTAATGTGTACTACTAACAATTAGATGCTTCTGAGTCAGCTGTCTTAGAATCAGAATGTACCAATGATAGTTGCATATTTATGAATCAGTTGTTTCTAGGACCAAAGTGTTTTAATGGCGCTAATATGCTTATGGGTTAGTTCATCCTTAGATTAAATTGTATTGATAAACATGACATGTTTCTGGATCAGTCTTTCTGTGGCCAAAGTGCACAAATGGCAGGGACATGGTTTCGGTTAGTCCTTTGTATGAACAAAGTGTACTGATGGCAGTGACATAGTTATAGGTCAGTTCTTCTTTGGATCAAAATGTACTATGGATAGTGATATGTTTATGGGTCAGTCCTTCCTAGGACTAAAGTATACTGATGGCAGTGACATGATTATGGGTCAGTCCTTCCTGGGACCAAAGTGTACTAATAGCAGTGACATGTTTGTGTATCAGTCCTTTCTAGGACCAAAGTGTTCTAATGGGAGGTGGTTATGGCAGATACAATGGATACATTTAAGAGAAGATTAGATACATTTCTTTCAAAAGGGAACATACAGAGTTATACTGTTTATCAGTAGGCTGATCAGGAAGGTCTGATAAAGACTAATTTAATTGGTAGCAGGAAAGCTATAAAATTCTCAGTTACTGGGGTATGAGGCGAAGGTTGACCTTGATGGACTTGTGTCTTTATTCAACCTAATTTACTATGTTAATGTTAGGAACATATTTATACATCAGTCTCTTCTAGGACCAAAGTGTACAATAGAATTGACGTGTTCAAAGTTTTACATTTTAGATATGTTTTTTTCAATATGTAATATGCTTTTGAGTAGGACTAAAATGATACCAAACAAGCTCTATGTTCACAGTAGCTTGGAGCACTGAGAAGTTCACGAAGAAATGATGTCAAGATAATGATGAGAAGATGAGAAGCCCCATAAGAGTGCGTCTTAAGTGACAGCTAATTATTTTGCTACACTTCAGCAGAGTCCTTTGTATTTACTAGTGCGGTCGTTTTGTCTCTTATAAACTATTACCGTCAGTAGAAATTTGGAAAAGTAAGGGCCTTATGTAATTCTGGAATGTTCCAAATGTACCATAGGGGGCAAATAAAAAAATTCCCCAAATCCCTGTCAGTTTAAATGGGTCTGGTAACCTCTTGAATGCTAGAGAGGACTCCATCACATTGCTTTTTCAAGTGGTTTAAAGTGCCAATTAAATAAATGTGAATTTTAAATAAATGTGAATTTTATGTCCCCCCTATGGTGCAGTTGTTTACCATAAAATTGCTCTGGTTCTACGTAGCCTCATATGATGGTGACATCCCCAGCATTAACCCTTTGAGTGCCAGAGGAGTACGTAATGCATTGCTTTGCAATGCATTCTGTACCTCTCTGGCACTCAAAGGGTTAAAGGATTTAAAAAAAAAAACTCCCCCCCCCCCCATTTAAATCAATCAGAGTTTTGACAGTTTATATTAACCCCTATGGTACATTGGGTACACTCCAGAATTCACAATGCACTGGAGCCCTCTCCAGCATTCAAGGGGTTAAAGTCTCATATAAATCAATGAGCAAAATTTTGTTCTCTATGACCCTCGGGATTCTGGAATCACCCTTAAAGGAACTGTAAACTTTTGTTTTTTTTGAAAAAACAAAACAAATAAATATATTTACTGGAAATCTTAGTACATTGGCTCAATAGAATAACGTAGGAGCTGGAGCAGTATTATCAGTAGAGAAGTTATTCCTGCTTTATCACCTCTATATCATGCCTTAGTGCATAACCCCCAAGACTGGGTAACATGAGGCCATGCAGCTGTTACTAGACTACAATTCCTATCATTCTTGGGGAAGCTGTTAGCTGCTGGAGGATGATGGAAGTTGCCCAGTCCTGCCATAGGCAACTCCTGTTGGAACACAGATTAAAACACCATCAATTGGCAACAAAGATCATGTTGTAACTTTAAAGGGATAGTAATACTTTGTTTTATCTTTATTTTATTTTGTAGGTATTAAAAAAACATGAAGAACGATATAAGTCTTATCTCTCAAACCTTTATGGTTTGAGAGATATTCACAAGCAAAGTTTACCCTCACTGACCAAAACGGTCAAGTCTGCCATCTAGCTGTCAGATTTGGAATCTGGTTCGCAGATCAACCAGTGGCTCTTCAGCAGAGCCTAGATCACAAGATATAAAAATAACTATATCATTGGAAGGGTCTAAAAAGTGCGCTTGCAAACCAGACACACATTGTAGACTATTCAAATGAAGTAGTTCTTCTTATATCTTGTGATCAATGCTCTGCTGTAGAGCCACGGCTGGTCCACGGACCAGATTCCAAATCTGACAGCTAGATGGCAGACTTGACCATTTTGGTCAGCGAGGGGAAACTTTGCTTGTGAATATCTCTCAAACCATAAAGGTTTGAGAGATAAGACTTATATCGTTCTTCATGTTTTTTTAATGCCTACAAAATAAAACAAAGTATTACTATTCCTTTAAGTAAATCTATGCAAAACAATCCAAACTTTGATAGAATTTAAATACGAACTAGTATGAAAGCCCATGTACACGGGCTAAAGTGTCACACAGCAGCCTCGGTTGCTGCCCCAGAGACGGCGCATTCGGACAGTCTTTATTGGGCATGACTGCATCGTTCTGGCAGTCTCTACTGCTCATGCGCTGTTACGCACACAGGGAGCTTCGCAGCCTAGCAATTTATATTATACAGATTACTTTTTATTTGCATTCCTTTGTTCCTGCTCTGTCTATAACAGGGTTCTCCAGCTGTTGTAAGCCCCACAGCAGAGTGAAAGATTAGCCATCTCTGGTCTAGTACACAGCAGAGTGCATTTTCCTGTACTCAGACAAAGCAGGAAGTGCAGAATGCACAGATATGGCTTCTGTCAAGGCAACAGAACCTGGTATACAGAAATGGCTTATTTCTTTCGTGCATCTATATATTTTACTCATGGACTGCACAATAGTTTGCTCCAGAATTGCTTTTCTTGTTGAATAAGGGGCATGGTGTGTTCTCTAACAAAATGTTATTACATTGTAGCTTACCCTGACTGTTATAATTATTTTCATATAATCCCTTGAAGCTAATTTGGGAGGAGTTTGATTTCTTCCTTTTGGTACCTATTGTGTAATTTAACAGTGGCTTCCATGAGCATTCACATGGGCAGTTCCCCCTGCCCATTGCCCTCACAGGGTGGGAAAGAGAAAAAAGAATCCATCCGATTGGCTGGCAACTGGACTTTGTTCCTTCAATAGGAAAATGATAAACCATGATGGAGCCCACAGGAGTTAAGCATACGTCCCAAGTGTCCCTCTTTAGGAGGGACAGTCCCATTTTTAGACCCAAATCCCTCTGTCCCTCTTTCCCACCCTGATGTCCCTCTTTTTAGATGATCAGACTAAGAGGTGTGTATATAAGTGTATCACATTGCTCTACAACAATAAAACTCACATTATGGTTTGTATAAACATCAGTATATGTGTTTATAAATTAGTCTCTGTAAATAAAATACTTTGGTCTTCTTTTAAGTAATTTATTAGGTTACAGAAGGAGGTGTCAGTAGGTCATGAAATAGCCTAAAAATTTTTCGTAATGCCCCGCCCACCAGCCACGCCTCCAGAAACACCCACTAAAACACAAGTGTCCCTCTTTGGCAATTTGAAATGTTGGGAGGTATGGTTAAGGTATTGACCTGTCATTTTGCATAGAACAATAAAGACTGGTTGATAGACCCATTGATCAAATAACCCCACTTACTTAATTATGGCCTGGAAATACTAACGGCCCCTATAATTGTTGCCTTTGTTCAGAAGAGAACAATTTCAATCAGTCCTCAATGTCATGTTCAGTACCTGGCAAATTTTTCAAAAAGAAGACTGCAGAGTCCATTAGCCTTCTTAAGACTTTAAGGGCCAGAAGTGTGGGGAAAGATTTGCATACCTCGCTGGTCCTTAAAGGGTTAAGATTGCCATGTGTATTGGGTTTGTGTCCTTCTAGCAACTGCCATGTCCTCCTCCATGTGCCTCACATCCAGTGCTGACTGAAGATGTTATTGTTTGAACAAAGGAGCAAGGGCAAAATGAATAGCGGTCATTAGAATTTCTGGATATAATAAAGAGAAACAGGGGGTTATAATTAGGAGGTGTTCTCCTTTAACCCCTTAAGGACTACGTGACGTGCTATGACCGTCACAGTCCTTATACCTTTAATACCTTTAAGAACCAGTGATGGTCATAGCATGTCACGTACTTTTTACTTACAGCGCTCTACCGGGAGTGCTGTAAGTAAAAACGGGGCCTAAAATTGATCGCTCCAAGACCGGAGCGATCTCTCTTAGGCCTCTAAGTGGTGCGCCAGTACGCGTAACAGGTCACATGTACCGGCGCCTCGGCAAAGATCAAAGTGGTCCTTAAGGGAAGGTAACTTCCCTGGACTGCTGGTACTTAAGGGGTTAAGAGCTTTGCACACAAAAGAAAGTGGAGCAATTCTGAGTTAAACCCAACGGCACCCATAAGAAGTCCTACTGATTTAAATGAAGATTTGAGCCCCTTGAATGCTAATGAGTTCTCCAATATAAGGCTTTTAACTCCTTCGGTGCAGGAGAGCTCTTCAATGCATTGTAAGCATCCAGAAGCCAGCTGAGAATGATGGGAGTTGTATTCCAACAACAGCAGGAATGCCACGGTGTGACAGCCCAGCATAACGATCAGTTCAGCTAATCACCTGAGCTCTGCTTTAAGTATCTTAACGTGACTGCAATTTCTTATCCCACAATGTGTTGCTATGAATGTGACACTAAATCAGATTACTGTCACATGACAATCCTCCGGATTTGGACAGGAGACCTCTGCGCCATGCATTAATGTATTCCCTCCTTTCAGCAACAATTATTTAGAATAATCAATAGAGGCTTTACTTGTTACCCAGCCAGGTGTAATCAATTTCCAGTCAATGCATTTACTGCTGAGGCACTGAAAGATAGGCATAATCCATAACAAATCAGTAGATATACAGTACATCATGGTGGTGTCTCTCCCCTTCCAATCTGTAGATCTACCCGTTTTACTTCTCTGTAGGTAGCTGTCAAGTATGTCTAATTGATTCGCAGCTAACGAGTCTTCTCCTCTGCGTTATAGGAACACTAACACCTAACAATGACCTGGGTGTGTGTGTGTATATGTATATTACAATATCTGCAAAAATGGAGAGCGCTACTGATCACCGTAATATAAAACTATATTTATTGTTAATACTGTAGATTCTTCACACAATTCTAGATTATTCAGTAAATATTAATACAAATATTCAGACACTTAATATATCAATTATCACAATATATACTCTAGCTCCGTAGCTAAAATAACTTGACTTGAATTTTTATATCATTTTTTAGCTCCGGAGCCAGAGTATATATAAATATAGTTTTTTATTACGGTGAACAGTAGCACTCTCCATTTTTGTTGATATTGTAGTTTAGTGTTTTTGGGCCATCTACACTGACAGGCCCAGGATTGAAGCGATTTTGATCACTGTGACTGTTATAATTTGAGTTATATATTGCGATCTGCCATTGCCAAATACGAGGCGCCGTGATCACACATTGTGGTAACATATTTATATATCAACTACACTTGTATCTATTGGATTCCAGGCAGGTTCATCCATTCCTGAGATACAGATAGTATCTTCTGCACTCCAACATATTGACTGCCAGGCAGGTCAATCTATTCGTGTTATAGCGATCTTAACAGCTAAACTGCAATCTATTGACTTCCAGGCAGGTCTAACCCATTCCTCATTTACAGATCTTATCAGCTACACTCCAATCTATTGGCTGCTAGACTGGTCCAATCCATCTCTGATATTTAAATCTTATCAGCTACACTGCAATCTATTGGCCACCAGGTAGTGATAATCCATTCCTGATAAAGAAATCTTATCAGCTACACTCCAATCTATTGCCTGCCAGGCAGGTCCAATCCATCCGTGATATGTGGATCTTCTCAGCTACAATACCATCTATTGACTGTCAGGTAGGGATAATCCTGTGCTCCTCATTACTCTTAACCAAGTTCTTCAATGCAGGTCTATTTTATTTCATAGAAGAGAAACATTTACAGAGCCTAGGAGCATAAAAGAAGAAGGGGCTATGTCAGGGATTAATTATAACAGGACGCACTTGAAAAATTTTGGTTCTCTATTCTATTAGGCAATATATCTCTCCAGAATTAAGTGCATGCTCCTGACATGTATGCATTACATAGCAGAATTGCCAAATTAGTCTGGCCCCTGCTAGTTGGTTTCTATTATAGCATCTTCTTATTTAATTTGCCAGGAATGTAATTTCTACATGAAATATATTCTACAAGAACCGTGACTCTCTCCCGCATACCTTTAAATTGTTGGTCACATTTTAAACCTTTAATGATTTGCAATGCATTGCTCACCCTACTGGCCTTAAAGGGAAAACATAAACCCTTTAAGGACCAGGAGGGGGAACAACTAACCTCAAAATGGGCAACTAATATAAAAAAATGCATAAATAAAATGTACGTTAAATCTCAGCCATTTATTGCAGCTACTCCCACCTCTCTTAGCAGTAGAATTACAATCTAACAAGAGCCGAAGCTGCTAATGGCAGCTTTGTTCCTATTGATTGTGCAAATGAATGTGATATCACATCCACCAACAGGAATCATCAGCTTCATCCCTGAAGAGCAAAGCACATCTTTGTGGAGTTGAAGCCCAAAGCTGATACATTGAGGGCTGTACATTCATATTACTGCCAGTGCCAGAGGGAGAACTAGCAGCTTCAGCCTCATTCCTATTGGCTGTAAAGGTGGGGATTATGTTGCAGCAGCCTACAGGAATCATCAACTGCCTCTTAGGTCCTCACAGCATACGCTTTGGGAGGAGACCAGGAGCAGACCTGTACATTGAGTGCCGAAGTGTATACTGCTTCTACTGCCAAAGCATATCATAACAGTGATTGAATAGCAAAATATGTATTTTATGTTCTTGTGTTAGATGCCCTTTAAAGGAAAGTAATCTTTTTGTGTGAAAAATTGTGTCAAATTGCTTTTCATGTTGAGCAAAATAAGGGTAATCTGAAAGCTGAAAATTGTCTTATTCAACTTTATAATACCCATTCAAACTTTCACACAGTGGTAGAACTTTTACTATCAAATTCTGTGGAGCACTGTAGTCAGTGACTCACCTGACCCATGCATTACAATATAATATATATATATTTTTTCAGTTAAAATGTTTACTGGCTATTTAGGATAAAGTAGTATATTGGCTGTGGCTCTATACATGACTAGTATGTGGCTGTGGCTCTATATATGACTTGTGTGCTGTATAGTGGCACTGTGGCATGAAGGGCCAAGGGGTGAGCATCACATTGCTTTTTTAATGTGTTGCACATGCCTCTGGGCCTTTTAAAGATAAAGTCACAAGCCCCATTAACTTTCTAAAAGACTGAGTGTTCTTACTTGTCATACTTTTATATATATATATATATATATATATATATATATATATATATATATATATATATAAAAAATAAGACTTTGTGCCTTCTAAAACACACCCAGGGGTGGCAGTAAGAAGGAGTTACTGTTCCCATAGGGTGATTAAATGGGGGCATGATTTTCACAGGAGTTGCACCTGTGAAAATCACTGCAGGGAATTGGCCCGCCCCACTATACAACCCAACCACCATTATCCAAAGGAGAATAAAAAACGTCTGCCACTCGCTCCTGCACCATAGACACACACACACACACACAAGCCACACACTGAGAAAAAAATGCCTGCCACTCACTCCTACACAATAGACACACAAAAGCCCCCACCCCACACACACAAACTTCACTCACGCACACACCACACAAGTTACACATACACACCACACAACTTTGGCCTCACTTTATTTACAGTGAAGACAAGGGGAGAGAGACACCGGCCCAGCTCCCTCCTCACCTTGCTTATCAGTCTGCCCTGTTCGTGCGCACCGGCACCCTCCCTGCTGGGGTCCAGGCTCTCCTCCTCCATAGAGCTAGCCTCCTCACTGCTCTCCCCTGTCCCTGGAGTGTGCCACTTACACATTACTATTTTTTTATTTGGACGCTGGGGTTAATTGCTCCCCGGGCCATGCGCTGCCAGCTGGTCCCTGAAGTCGTTGCTGCAGGCTGTGGTGCAGACCAGCAGCTTTGTGAAGATGCTTGCTGGTTGTCATCTTTTTTTTAAAAAAACATAAGGGGTCTAGAGGATGCAACTGATTGGGTTGTAGATCAAGCTAGGCTGGGCCGGCCCTCATAAAATGCACTCATGCTTAAAAGTGGGATTAACAATATAAAATATGGGCCATGATGACTATCCAATGAAACATTGGTCGCTATTATAGAAGGCAGTCTGCTGGTGTTTCATTGGTTGTCTCACGCATATGCATGTCTAATGTGTTGGATGGATGTTGCAGTTGTGTGACTTGCGTCCCATTTATGCTAATGTTGGTCCGTTCTGAGGGGCATGAGCAGAATGCAAATCACAAGCAGCACCATTATCACGCATCTGTTGGTAAGTCATTTGCTCTTTAACAGCAATAAGCAATGCAAGCAAAAACAAGCAAAACAGTTAAGCAATGATGATACTAACAGACCTAGAAGTGGAATGCTAAAAGAGGATAAAAACAAAAAAAAATAAAAATTGTCATGCTAAATAAAATCGCGCGTATAATGACTACAAATTTAATGTCCTGTAATAAGTGAAACAACACATTGTCCACCACCAAATACAGTATGAGCAATGTCAAAAATTACTACCAGCATGGAGGCAGTAAGAAAATACAAAAAGTCTAAATATTACTCAAAGAGATCAACCACTCGCTCCTACAATGCATGCAACACAAGCCACACACAAACACACACATGCAGCTGCTGCATTTTAGGAAACAACAATGAGTTGTACATGAAGAAAGCCAGTTGTAAAACAATCTGGAGAAGACAGGAGTGAGTAGTACAAGGGGAGTTGGTGTATGGGGTAAGATTAAGGCTGGAGAGGTCTGTGTGTGTGTGTGTACATGGGATTCTGCTTTATGTTCATCACTCTGTTCAATCTGTGTATACATGTCTGTTTCTCACTGTGTTGTATGTGTGTGTCATACTCTATTTTCTGCATGTTGTACATTGCATGTATGTATGTGTGTCTCACTCTTTATGTATCTGAGTGCAAATGGGTGTGTTTTAGTATGTGCAGCTATGTGTGTCCCTGTGTGTTCATGTCTTGCATCAGTGTGTGTGCTTTAATTCCCTACATAACATGATGGGCAATTCCATCCCAATTTGCTAGTAGTATATAAAGGAAATATAAGAAAAGATATAAACTTGTGGAAGACGCATCATTCACAAGTTATTATTACAGAGCATATCTAGATTTTTACAGGAGTATGAGTGCAGTATTTTTTGTGAGCTTTGCATTTTATGTGGTGGCACTTTTGGTCACTGACCAGAATATTTTTGATTGCAGTGACAACAGCACGACTGTAAAACTGCAATTCTAGTTTTTCTCTGTAATAACTTTCAGTGAAGGTTCTCTCAGCAGTGAAAGAACTTTGAAAAGCCCATCAATATATAATATTGTAATACACAGCACTATCCATTTAAGTAACCCTACAAGTGCCAAAGGGCTGTGCAGTGGATTGTAAAATTAAGATGAATAATACGTTTGGTGAACAGAGTGGGGTATACGTGTAATGACAAAAATGTAGCAACTCAGGGGGCAAACTAAATGCATCTTAAGGAGCAAATGAATATTCCCCAAATTCTCATTAATTTAACCCCTTGAGGACCAGAGGGGTTAAAACATGATGCATTTCACACCCTTCTTGTCTTTAAGGGGTTAAAATGGGTTTTTTAACCCCTTTGAAGGCCATAGAGGACTCCTATTGCATTGCTGGAACTACACAACCATATTCCTGCCCCCCTGTTTCAGGCCACCCACAAGGCTTATATACTGTTTGCGCAGATGCCAGCACTGACATATACCCATTCCGCATATTGTGTGCACAGACACACACTGCTCTGCCAACTGAAACTTGGCACTCACTGCATTGCCTGCATACTGTATGCCCTGATATAGACAGTAGCATTGGCACAGAGATAAGCACTTGACTACATATGCCCAGATATACTGTACATCCCTCTGACAGCATAACATACTTACAGATAGATAGATAGATAGACAGACAGACAGACACATGGATTCATAAAATTCTTTAACTCTTTTAGTCCCAGGCATGTTCATTTTCCTCTATTTCCTTCTCATCCTTTTTCTCCTCATTTACAATGCATTGGAGACCTCTCTAACATTCAGTTTGTGTGGAATAGTTCTCCAAATGTATTCCTTTAACACTTTGAGTGCCAAAGCAGTATCCAGCGCATTGCAACTGAATGCGTTGGATACCTCTCTGACACTAAAGGTTGTTAACACTCCAAAAACATACTGATAGGTGAATTTAGATTATGAGCCCCACTGGGCACAGGAACCAATATGAGTGTAAAGCGCTGCGGAATCTGTGTGCGCTATATAAATAAAGGATTATTATTATTAATCAGCATTGGATGTCATGTCCATGGAGGCAGCCATGACTGTCATCTATGAGAAATACCGTCCCTTGCAGGGTATCTGAACTCATGCCCAGAAAATGAAAGACCTGGAAAGGAACCAGAGAAGATTTTTTTTTTTTTTTAACGGAGTACCTAGCCATGCTGTTCCAGAATGGGAATGCACTTCTGAACCTGACAGCTTAAAGTTTCCTTTGTAGGGGCTTTAGTAAAAGGTCATCTAGGTAGGGGGGGGCAGAAAAATCCCCTGTGCACAGGTGAGAGCTGCCAAAGCAGAGATGACCTTTGTGAAGACCCTCGGAGCAGTCGCCAGACCAAATGGAAGTGCAGTAAACTGAAAATGACTGCCCTGAAATCACTGGTGATACTGATGGATTGGGATGTGTAGATAAGCGTCCTGCAAATTCTTTAACTCATTGCTTCTAATTCCAGACTGGGCTTCCTAGAGAGTATTCTGGTACCTTATGTCCTCCTTGTACTGTGGCCCCTACACCACCATCGCAGCAGTCATCTGCTGAACAGGAACCAGTTTGGGTTAAGGCTCTTCTCGCTTCAGCTCTCCTATGTACTCATCTATTAAGAGGGTCCTAAGCTCTTGAACTGTGGGACACCCTGACACCCCTGATCAGGTGCTTGAACCCTGTATTTGGGGGTTACACACAAATCATTGGCGAGGAAGGTGAGACTGATGCAGATGACCTGGGATTATGATTGCGGGGATCCCGAGATGCATTCATCAATATTCATTGTATAGCGCAGCAGCCTACTTCAACACTGAATTAGTAGGAAATATGAGTGTGAATTCCAGCAACACTGGTCCATAGCAAAGTGTCTGTGTTACATGAGAGGAGACGGGGAGAATTTCTACATCTGCCATTTTAGTCAGCATTATTTCTGACCATCACAGTTGTGTACCGAGACGGGGTGTAGATATGTAGATTCACAGTATAAGTTCTTGTGAGTATACACCGTATGGGTATCATTGTGGAGGAGGATTTTTTTTAAAAGATTACTACACTAGGAGGCGCCTCTGTTTTCTCTCTTACCTTGTATTCTATACATATTTGTCCCTGCACACCTTTACCAAATACTATTTTGTGAATTTTCTGACTTGGGTTGAAGCCAGTTTTGGTTGTTAGGTCCTTCAGTCTGTTGTGCCTGTATAAGCATCCTTCTTGCCTTATTTCTCAGATATCAGAACCCTGTTGGTTCATGTTGGTTTGTTATTACTTGGTGTGAAAGTTCTGTGTCCATTGACATCTGAGGTTCAAGTTGTACTGGATTAGTCCTGTGGATGCAGGTCTAGGATGGAGGTTTTTATCTCTCTTTCCCTCTCTGGAATCTCGGTGGATAGCTTTGGCATATCTCCATGGTTCCTATGTTCCACAATGGTCGAAAGAAAAAATAAGATTTTATTGAATTTACCATTAAATCATTTTCTTTTAATCCATGTGGAACTTCCTTCCGGAGAAAAAACAAATTGTGTGGAGCTCCAAGGCAGAGAGGTCCTCTTGGGTTCTCTGTTCCGGGGAATTCCTCTTTCCTTTTACTCTGTCTGCTTTACCTTGGCTTTGCTATGCATTAAAACTGGATGTTAGCTGGTGGGGGTAAAGTGGAAGGAAAAAGGGAGTCTCTGCCTCAGAGACCTTTTTGAAAGCACCTTACCTTCCTGGAGGAGGAGACTTTATCCCTTGGTTCCTGTGCTCCACATGGACTAAGAGAAAATGATTTATTAGTTAGTTAACTGAAAATCCTCTTTTAAACTTCCACTCCCCTACTCATTTCATTTACGTCAGCTCCTACACTGAGGAAAATGACTGATCATTCTAACAGACGCCACCCAAGGTGCTTCGTTAGTTATGTTGCAATACTTGGCATTCAAAGCCAAATATTTCCCTTGTACGAATGCTTTTACTGAATCCTGAATGCTAACTATAGGCCACAGGACGTGATGAAGGTGTTCAGATGAGGAAAATAGCTCCGCTGATCCGAACACCAGGTAGCATTACCATAGCTACTGGACCTCTGAGAGTGGTGACTGGTGGAGTGAGCAGAGTCCTCTTTTCATAAATGATGGAGCTGATGTAAGTAAAAGGGGTAGGAGGAAGGAATTTTAAATAACAATTTCTATCAAGCCAGACAGTTTCTTGAGTCTAACTTGAATCAGGTCTCTAAAACAATGTAGTTTTACTCCAGCTTCTTTCTAATCATTACTATCTCTTTATGATTGAAATGCTGCCAGGATTAATCCAACTGCAGAAAGCATTTGGAAGTTAGTCTTGAAGCTGCAAATCCCTTAAATCTGTAGGAAGCCATTTTGGACAGCAGCCACTCTTGCATCTTGTTTTGCAAGTGTTATTTCTTACGGTTGTATGCGAACAGTCTGGCAAGAAAAGGAATACTTTTACTGTGCATTGAAATTTTTTCTAGCAACCAAGGGGTTAAACCCATGGCCAGTTTGACTCCTGAAGCCCAACTCCAGTCATGGAGGCTGATTTAATAAGAACAACTGGCGCAGTCCTGGAATAAACCATCTACACCATAAGAAAATAATAATTCCCTTCTTGTTGAGTATAATCGCTGTACTGAGTGGCCTGTTGTGTGAATATGCTTATCATTTATATGGATACTTCCCCCTTGGACAGTCACATCAAAGGTCATATTGGTTCATAATACCGTGTAACCTGCTGCTGGATAACCTGATGCCCTCCAGCTGTTTAGGACTACCATTCCCATGGTAAAGAGCCATTGGCTGGCTGGGGTTGATGGAAGTTGCAGTCCTGAACAGCTGGAAGGTCTCAGCTTGCCCATCCCTGGTATAGCACAATACCAACAGAAAACCCTGTACAGCAGTCTTATATCTTCATTTATACAGCAGAACAGACACCATTCACACCCACTTACTATATAACATCATATAAATAAGCAATATTAGTCTGTGAAACTCATAGCTTATTAAAATGTTAATGGCAAGCATATGGGGTGGAACTTTATTTTTAAACCCAAATACAGTGATCCAAAACCAGGGTCTGTCCCTAGAAACAAGGGACATTTGGCTGGTATGGCTAATCTGTAAACTCAGGTGTGTACCCCTTGCCGGCCTCAACCCCTCCGTTTGTACCTTCTCACCTCGGACTCCCTATCCCACACTCCTTTTTTGTACATATTAAAATCTATAAATAAAGATTCTTAAAAAGAAAAGCATTTAAACCAGTGGAAAGCTTGGGAATTGTTATTTGTCCTCCATGGCTGACCCAGAATGATTCCTGTTTTTTTCATACATCAGCCTCTTAACCCTTTGAGTACAAGAGGGGTACGCAACGCATTGCAGGGCAATGCATTGTGTATCCCCCTGGCACTCAAAGGGTTAATCTTAAATCCTCCTTTTCTTATTTTAAACCATTGTGTTATGCAAAAATCTAAATATTTACAATAACATTCTATTATAAATGTAAAGGGACAGCGGGGTGGACAATGCATTTTGTTCCAATTTGGTCCTTAAGCAGTTAAAGGAGCATTAAGCATTTATTTAAATGTTTTAGTGTTTTTTTTTCCTGCTGAGAGATGCTTTATTCAAAAGTTATTACAGTTCAAACTGTTAGCAGCAGAGCAAACTAGTGTCCAGAAAGGCTAATTTCTAATGAACATAGTGGGAGAGCTTGAGTCACTGCAATGGCTCTTTAGAGTGAGTAATAGGAACAGAGACACTTGGTGACCAAAGCAGAAAACTGTAGTTTAATGTAAAAACAAAAAATAAAACGGAAAAATGTTTGAGTTGTAATAAGTTTTGAATTAAAAATCTCCCAGCTGTATGATTACCTTTATTCAGTTATGGGAAAGAATTACGGTTTCTTTAACTTGTGGGAATTTGAGGGGCATGATTAACACTCTGCATTGGTAGCCATTTTAGCCATTACTAAGAAAAGCCTAACTTGAATCTTTCCAGCTGTTATTGGAATAAAATTGTAGTCATCTTCAAGCATTGAAGATGAGAGTTAGTGGCAGTTAACAGTACACAGTAACATGGTAACATCAGGCCCGGATTTACATCTCAGGCTCCCCTAGGCACAACACCTTGTGGCGCCCATAGCCCCTCCTTTTCCCCACCCACAACCACACCCTCTCATATTTAAACACACCCACTTTTGTGGCCACACCTATCTTAGATCAATTATTCACATTAATATTAATGACATGTATTAAGTACGTGTTTTAATATTGATGAATACAGGTATACCTGTTTTTTTTGTTTTTTTTTGCACACCTATGCCCGGAACAACCCCACCACAAATCCAGATGCACAGCGGATGTGATGGGTATCAGTACCCAAGGAGCGTTATGCATGCTCCCAGTGTCCCACCCAGGAATACTCCACTGGAGCCACCCATTACGTCATTAGCACCAATGTCTCCCCATGCTCCAGGAACCGCAGAAGCTCCCCTAAGACACCAACTATAACCGACATGGATCTGGAAACCCCCTAGAAGGACTAACAGAAAACCCACTGGAGACTCCAGCGATGACCACTGAGCCAAAAATCCTGCTGCAGGGACAGAGTGGAGACCAGGTGCCGTCACAGTGATAAACAGAACACCACCCGCAACAGATACTTGAGCACCATCAGGGAGAAGAAGTATTCATAGGTTTAATATCAGTAGTTTTTTTGTTTGGTTTATCTTCATATACATAGCTGTACAGACACACACACACACACACACATTACACATACATATATACCTACACATATACACATGTATATATACATATACATACATACACATAGCCATACACACACACACATATATACAAACACATAGCCATACACACACACACACACACACACACACACACACACACATATACTTTTTTTTTTTTGCGTTGTTTTCCCGCATCGGGTTTCCCCTTCATTATTTATGTATTCAAGAAACATTTTTATTAATTTTAATTTTTTTATTGTTTTCTTTTGGTGTTGGTTGTGTTGTTTCCTGTGTCTTTTTTACAATAAACTTTTTTTTTTTTTTTTTTTTACATACACACATATATATATATATATATATATATATATATATATTATATAACTACATGCATACACCCACATATACACACACCCTAATACATACAAACTCATATACACTTTTTTTTTCATATATACACACATGATGATATATAACTACATACACACATTCGTACATACACACACACATATACACTTTTTTTTCTTCTTCTTCTTCTGCATAAGACCAGTGGCTAGAAACCCACCGTCACCCACCTCCCGCAACTCCAACCAACATCAATGGGTCCCCAACCCTGCAGGCCCTGGATGGACCTTGAATCCGGTCCTGCTGTCACCTGGCTGTAGAAAACTGCTGGCAGAGGCTGCTCCTCCACAGACACAGACTCCCGCCCCGTTGCAGCAGTACTGGACCGGAAGGCCGCTCTCGCGATGCAGCCATGGCGGGTCCTGTACATGGAAGTGTATTAGTTCATAATTCAGTTGACTGCTGAGGCGCCCCCTGCTAACCTCACAGCCCAGGGCAGGGGAACATCGAGCCCAGCATAGCGGAGGATGGATGGAGGAAGGATACTCCGCATCAGCGAAGTCCTGTATATAAGCAGCCAAGCTATACATAGTGCACGGCTGCTTATTACCATGTCATCCTGCGAGACTTGAAGAGGAAGTGAGCAAAGACTCACGGGTGGTCAGTCCGGGCAGCGCATCCGCTCTGAGTTTGGAGCGCACTAACCTCACAGCATTTACTGGGGAACCCCAAGTGGGCGGGGCAGTGGGCGTGACAGGCCATTACCAGGCCCGGCGGCGCCCCTAAAAATCTGGCGCCCTAGGCAGGTGCCTTGTCTGCCTATTGGTAAATCCGGCCCTGGGTAACATAGTTGATGAGGCTGAAAAAAGATATCCATCAAGTTTATCCTATGCCATATCACCCCTGTCGATTCAGAGAAAGGAAAAAAAAAACACTGAATCCATTTCCAAGTGGTTAAAAAGTAGGTTTCCTGTCAGATTAAAGGCCAACAACAGTGAGGGGGGACACAGCATGCTAACCCCTGGCTAGATGGTAGGATAACCCTGTACTATTGAGCTCTCAGTGAAGTTATTACCTGTCAGTTGAGTGGCCTGTTTGGAATGCAGTCCCAGGCCTTTCATGTGCTCTGAAGCTGTGTTATTATATATAAGCATATTCATATAGTGATCTGCGCGGAAGGATGAAAACCAAAGATGATAGCTGTGTGAGTGTTCCCATTTGCATGTTTCTGCTTACAGCCTCGGGCTGGCATGCATACATGGAATTATGGGAGTTTTCTTAGACAAGGCTGTGCAGTGTTTCTGCCTTTTCAATTCTGAGCTGTTTTGTGATAAAAGTAATATTAGTGAATGGAAGCACGGCATGTAAATGAATTGCCAGTACAATTGTATTTTATTTTATTGGAGGAGCAGAGGTCCACGAACTGCATAATGGTCCAAGTGTAATTTTTACATTTGAAATTTAATTACGGAAATGCGAATGAATGACAGTTTATCCCTTATGCAGAAAAGCAAGTAGGAGCAATTATGGAGCAAGCCAACTGCACCATAGGGGAGAATTAAAACTTCCCACTGATTTAAATTTGGCTTTCAACCTCTTAAGTGTGTTGGAGACCTCTCCATTGTTCAAGGGATTAAAATCCCCATTTATATCAGTGGGAGTTTGGGTCATTTTTATATCTTCCCCTATGATGCAGTTGTATTGTTCCACTGCATAAGTCTCAATGAGGCTACTATAATAAGATCTGGGGTTATTCTGGGGCAGACTATCTGAACCATAGGGGAAAAATAAAAATTTCCAAATCTTCGATTTAATTAAATGGGCCCCTTAACCCCTTCAATGCTAGTGGCTATTCAAGGATGGTTTTATATCTCAGGCTCCCTTTGGAAGGACCCCTTAGCTCCTCCCATGACCACTCCCCCAGTCTTCTCATAACCCCACCTCCAGACCCATCCAGTGTTCCCCGGCACATAAATTACCCATAACCTATAATAAACAAGCACAAAGACAAAAGCTGTAAACCCCGTGATTGCTGGAGAGATATTCACACATGCATTTGTGACTTCGCTAGCATCCAAGGGGTTTATCAATAGCCAGTAACGGGGTATTTAAAATGGTGTCAGGGCACTGAGATTCCAACAGCCACACCCACTATTCTAAATGTGGGTGTGGTCAGCAAAGTTGAGGCACCACCCCTCTAAACTTGGCTCTCTAGGCAATTGCCTACTTTACCTAATGGGGAGTGTGGTCCTTAGGGTCTTGCAGACCTCTCTAGCATTCAAGGAGTTGAAAGCCCCATTTAAATAATGGAATTTAAAGGGATAGTAATACTTCGTTTTAACTTTATTTTATTTTGTAGGCATTAAAAAAACATAAAGAATGATATAAGTCTTATCTCTCAAACTTTTATGGTTTATGAGATATTCACAAGCAAAGTTCCCCCCCCCATTCAACCAGATCAGAAGGGAGGTGCCCAGGTAGACTGCAGAGAGGGACAATCTTCAATTAAGATAAGGGAAAAAGCTGAAAAACTTGTCAAGGGGGGAAGGGCTTTCATTGTTTTCATACAAAGAAAATTGTCCCCTTCTGTTATCTGTCTGGTCATACAACCAGATTCACATCTGAGAAGAGATTGTTTACACTAGGTAAAAGGGGCGGGGAGGGGAAACTTTGCTTGTGAATATCTCATAAACCATAAAGGTTTGAGGGATAAGACTTATATCATTCTTCATGCTTTTTTAATGCCTACAAAATAAAATAAAGTTAAAACTAAGTGTTACTATCCCTTTAAAAAACAAACAAATCCCTGTTGATCTAAATGGAGCTTTTTAACCCATTCAAAAAATCTTGGAGAATTCTCTAGCATTCTGTAGCTTAACCCCTTGATGGGAGGGGGTATCCAACGAATCGCAATGCAACGCATTGGATACAGGCTCTGGCACTCAAAGGGTTAAACACACTATTTAACTCAATGGGAATGATTTGCTTTGCTGTTTGTTGCAGACCTCTAGCATTAAATGGGTCAAGTCAATGGGAAGTTTGAGAATTTAAATTTCTCCTCTATGGTCAAATTTGTTTTCCACAGAATTGTTCCAGGTTTGTTATTAAATTTGTGTCTATGCGCTTTGTCATGGGTTCAGCATGGTATGAGTTAACACATGCTGGGGGGCTTCTTTCCTCTTCCCCATCCCAGCTTAATCTCTGGCGGGGGAGGGAAAGAGACACACAAATTGTCTTCCCTCTCCGCTGCGTCTTTATTTAATAACGCAGCCTGTATTTTGGTGGTAATTGCGCCATTGTTCCTGTAATTAAGCTCTGTGTTTTCATGATGGTTCCATTTATAGCTCACAGGGAGCAGAGAACCGTTGTGTGGGAGACTGAGATGCGGGTGTTTTTGTGTGGGATATTGAAAAGAACTTGTTTTGGGGGGGGAGCCTGGTTCTGCCGCTGCCCTTTATGGTTTGTTTAATAGATCCTGGATATACAGAGGAGCCTGACTCAGCTGCTGTTCTGTAGAACATGTTTAATAGATCCTGTATATAAGAAACTTGGCTCTGCTGCCGTTCTGTATAAGATGTTTAATAGATCCTGTATATATAGCGAAGCCTAACTCTGCTGCCGTTCTGTATAATACGTTAAATAGACCTGACTCTGCTGCATTCTGTAGAACATATTGAATATAATCCTTTATAAAGAGAAGCCTGGCTCTGCTGCGTTCTGTATAACCTGTTTAATAGATCCTGTATAAAGAGAAGCCTGGCTCTTCCGCCATTCTGTATAATGTTTAATAGATCCTGTATATAGAGAAGCCTGGCTCTGCTGCCCTATATAACATGTTTAATAAATCCTGTATAAAGAGAAGCCTGGCTCTTCTACCATTCTGTATAACGTTTAATAGATCCTGTATAAAGAGAAGCCTGGCTCTTCTACCATTCTGTATAACGTTTAATAGATCCTGTATAAAGAGAAGCCTGGCTCTGCTGCCCTATATAACATGTTTAATAGATCCTGTATAAAGAGAAGCCTGGCTCTTCTACCATTCTGTATAATGTTTAATAGATCCTGTATAAAGAGAAGCCTGGCTCTTCCGCCATTCTGTATAATGTTTAATAGATCCTGTATAAAGAGAAGCCTGGCTCTGCTGCCCTATATAACATGTTTAATAAATCCTGTATAAAGAGAAGCCTGGCTCTTCTACCATTCTGTATAACGTTTAATAGATCCTGTATAAAGAGAAGCCTGGCTCTTCCGCCATTCTGTATAATGTTTAATAGATCCTGTATATAGAGAAGCCTGGCTCTGCTGCCCTATATAACCTGTTTAATAGATCCTGTATAAAGAGAAGCCTGGCTCTTCCGCCATTCTGTATAATGTTTAATAGATCCTGTATATAGAGAAGCCTGGCTCTGCTGCCCTATATAACATGTTTAATAAATCCTGTATAAAGAGAAGCCTGGCTCTTCTACCATTCTGTATAACGTTTAATAGATCCTGTATAAAGAGAAGCCTGGCTCTTCTACCATTCTGTATAACGTTTAATAGATCCTGTATAAAGAGAAGCCTGGCTCTGCTGCCCTATATAACATGTTTAATAGATCCTGTATAAAGAGAAGCCTGGCTCTTCTACCATTCTGTATAATGTTTAATAGATCCTGTATAAAGAGAAGCCTGGCTCTTCCGCCATTCTGTATAATGTTTAATAGATCCTGTATAAAGAGAAGCCTGGCTCTGCTGCCCTATATAACATGTTTAATAAATCCTGTATAGAGAAGCCTGGCTCTTCTACCATTCTGTATAACGTTTAATAGATCCTGTATAAAGAGAAGCCTGGCTCTTCCGCCATTCTGTATAACGTTTAATAGATCCTGTATAAAGAGAAGCCTGGCTCTGCTGCCCTATATAATATGTTTAATAGATCCTGTATAAAGAGAAGCCTGGCTCTTCCGCCATTCTGTATAACGTTTAATAGATCCTGTATATAGAGAAGCCTGGCTCTTCTACCATTCTGTATAACGTTTAATAAATCCTGTATAAAGAGAAGCCTGGCTCTTCTACCATTCTGTATAACGTTTAATAGATCCTGTATAAAGAGAAGCCTGGCTCTGCTGCCCTATATAACATGTTTAATAAATCCTGTATATAGAGAAGCCTGGCTCTTCTACCATTCTGTATAACGTTTAATAGATCCTGTATAAAGAGAAGCCTGGCTCTTCTACCATTCTGTATAACGTTTAATAGATCCTGTATAAAGAGAAGCCTGGCTCTTCTACCATTCTGTATAACGTTTAATAAATCCTGTATAAAGAGAAGCCTGGCTCTTCTACCATTCTGTATAACGTTTAATAGATCCTGTATAAAGAGAAGCCTGGCTCTTCTACCATTCTGTATAACGTTTAATAGATCCTGTATATAGAGAAGCCTGGCTCTGATGCCCTATATAACATGTTTAATAAATCCTGTATATAGAGAAGCCTGGCTCTCCTGCCCTATATAACATGTTTAATAGATCCTGTATATAGAGAAGCCTGGATCTGCTGCATTCTGTATAACCTGTTTAATAGATCCGCTATATAGAGAAGCCTGGATCTGCTGCATTCTGTATAACCTGTTTAATAGATCCGGTATATAGAGAAGCCTGGCTCTTCTGTCATTCTATATAACATGTTTAATAGATCCTGTATATAGAGAAGCCTGGATCTGCTGCATTCTGTATAACCTGTTTAATAGATCCGCTATATAGAGAAGCCTGGCTCTTCTGTCATTCTATATAACATGTTTAATAGATCCGCTATATAGAGAAGCCTGGCTCTTCTGTCATTCTATATAACATGTTTAATAGATCCGGAATATAGAGAAGCCTGGCTCTTCTGTCATTCTATATAACTTGTTTAATAGATCCGGTATATAGAGAAGCCTGGCTCTTCTGTCATTCTGTATAACCTGTTTAATAGATCCGGTATATAGAGAAGCCTGGCTCTTCTGTCATTCTATATAACATGTTTAATAGATCCTGTATATAGAGAAGCCTGGCTCTGCTTCCATTCTGTATAACATGTTTAATAGATCCTGTATACAGAGAAGCCTAACTCTGCTCCTGTACTGTATAGAGTGTTTAATAGTTCTTGTATAAGGGGGCACCTGGCTTTGCTGCTGTCCTCTATAGTGTGTTTACTAGATCTCATATCAAGAGTAACCTGGCTCTGCTGTTCCCCTATATCGCATGTTCAATGGACCCTGAATCAGGAAGGGACGGGCTCTGTGTTTTAGTATAGAGTGTTTAATAGATCCTATATAAGGGGGTGCCTGGCCCTTCTGCTATACAATGTAGTGGTTTTAATAGATCCTGTATCAGTAGGAGCCTTGTTCTTCCATTCACCTGTATAGTGTTTGTAATAGATCCCATATCAGGAGGAGCCTGGCTCTGCAATTGCCCTATATATCATGTTTAATGGTGCGTGTATTAGGAGGAGCCTGGATGTGCTGCTGTCTTTTATTGTCTGTTTATTAGATTCAGTATTGTGTGGTTGAATTAATTCCTTGGCTATAAAGAATGTGACAATGCGTTGTGATTTCTCTAGCATCAAAGAGGTTATGCAAAGGCATTTTTAATGTACGAGTTAAATCCTTTGTAAAAACAAACACACGTTATTGGGCTTTTAATGCCCTGTAAAACAATGGTACTCCCACTGCTGTGAAACACATCATTCCAGATTTATTACAGTTTAAACTGTTGTTTTTCAAATTAGCGTGCCCTCTAGTGTCCAGAAAGATCAACTACAGCTCACACGGTGTTCAAACAGTTATCCTGCTGCATTTTAGAGGAGGGGTGAATCACTCACTGGAGTTCTCCATAAAACGTAACAGTAACAGCTTCATCACTTTGTGAGGGTTTGAACAGTTAAAACGTTTTGAATAAAACAAATGCCAGCAGAAAAATCCGTATAACACAAAGATTTTCATTAAAAAAAGTCTACTGCTCCTTTAAGGTGCTAAGCCTACAAAATGGCATTTCAGTGCTATATTTTTCCCAATGTCTCTTTGGTAGAGGACGTTACATAGTGATGAATGAACCCTTCCCAGTGGATTGATTTGATATGATAATGCACCAGGCTAGTATGACCTTTATAAACTTACATTTTTTCCACCATTACGGTCACACATTATTAACCCCTTTAAACATCCACCTGCTGCATAAAATGTTAAGAAATCCGCTTTATCCCCTTATTCTCTCTTTTTTTTTGTTTTTTTCCTGAGGAGAGAAGATGAGAGGCAGCAGAGAGATAAGGATCATTTCAGCAAGCTCTGTTGCTGTTCCATCTCTGAGGCTGAAAGATAAGGGTGGATTTTGGGGAGAGGAGCAAAGGTTGAACACTGCAGTTTCTAAGCAGTGAAGATCAAACAAGGCATAGGAGTGCTGTGGAGAGCAGAGCAAAAAGATTATTCAGAAGCTCTAGGTAACAAATTTACCAGTCGGCTTTATGTTGCGCCCTTCCATACCATAGCCGTGCTATTTGCAGTGATTTTTTTAATTTTACTTTGCAGGAGATAAAATACAAGATTATTTTACTTTGTACTTATCAGATATTCAATAAAGTTATTTGATGGGAGAGAAACAATGAGGTCTTCCTTGTTCAACTTGACATTAGACAGGAGATACAAGATAGAGGTTGTTGGCATCCCATCATGCTCTAGCTGTTACTGGACTACAACTCACATCATCTTCAGCCATTCTAAGTAGCTATTGGATGAATGCACAGGAAATCCACTGATTTCTATGCATCATACCTGGGAACTCTCCCAATCTGCCCTGGAAACTCCAGTTTTTGTAGTACATTACCATGTCTCCAGGGACAGAAGGTGATTCTCGGGAGGTGGGGAGTCTCTTATGAAACTCTGCCCTCTTCTGCTTCTTCCCAGCCTGTTCCTCCCATTTTCCACCCACTTCTCCTCTTTCCTGCCCTGTCCCTCTCACGTCCTGCCCACTTTTCTTTTTTCACAGGTCCATTAAGCCCCACCACCACTCACTATTACGCCCCAACTTTTTTTTACATGAAACATATAATTTATATCCCCCATTGATAAATACTTGGAAGGTGTTTGTCAATGATTGTGCTGAAGAGTAGTGTATTGGTTTCACTGCTCTTACTACCACTTAATGAACAGACTAAGTGTTTTGATGATGTTCATCAGTGTGAGAACAATGCAGCAAAATATTACTAAAGGTAAAACATGAGCATTTTCTCTGATATATATATTTTCTTTGTTTTTTCTCTGCAAAAATGTTTCAGCTTTTAGTGATACTATTTCTTGTGGACTGCCCCAGTGTTCTGATTAATACACATATATCTCCTAACAAAAATGGCTACAGTACAAATACATTCCAAACATGATTTCAATATTATGGTTGTCAGATTGAACTAAAATGCATCATTCAGACATAACCGCTTTAAAAACAGGTTGCTGGCAATCAGTCCCAATTGTTTTATAAGGGGATTGACTCATTAAATGTGTCACTGCCATTAGTTCACTTTGGTTCTTGAAGGGACAGAAACACTAGTTTAGAAGATATTGATTCGACAAGAAAGTGACCTGGTAAATGCCTGTAACGATAATACTTTAGCAGCCATATTAAAGTCTCTGAGACAGAATGATCTTTTTCCATGTACAAAATCTCTTAAGTGCAATCAGTTGCAGTCTAAAGTAGCTATCTAGTACAAGACAAAATGTAGTTTGGTAAAAGAAATACTAGTAGTAGTAAAAATAATAATATGTATGTTTATTCTTGGTAGAACTAATATTGTATTATTTGCTTTATATTGAAAGTACAGTATTTAAAAATAAGTTATTTTTAAGTGAAAGTTCAAATTTATTTAATAGCGGATCTGTAGTAAAAAAAAAAACAACTTCCTAACTCTTTATAGTTTTCTGTATATCTTAATCGTGCTTTAACCATTTAGTTAGCTGAAAACTTGTTTATAACACTGAAGATTCTGATCTGCCAGTTCAGCCGTCTGCTTTTCTTGTGACTTCTGGTCACAACAGACCAATTTATGAGTAGTTTCTGACATGAATATGGTTGGGTACATTAACCATATGTGTTTCTTCCTTACAAACATGATTACGATTGTGATCAGTTTATGGTATGTGGTGGTGGTGGTGACATTGGTGGCAATGTGCTACTTATGAACTTAAAGGGATAGTAATACTTAAGTATTACTATTCCCTATAGTAAAGTCCTATTAAACATAAATGTATTGCCCCCAGTGTCATCTCTCAAACTTTTATGGTTTGAGAGATGATCGCTCCTAAAGTTGCCCTCTCCCTCCCCGTTCCCCGTAGTCAGTGTTCTAGCTGACTGCAGGGAAGCCAGTCGTATGACTTTCAGACGGCTCTGCAGCACAGCCAAGATTGGTTTAATAAAAAGAAATCTTACACTGAAATGGTGCAAACCAAGCACACGTAGAAGACCGTTGTAGTGAAATTTTTTTTATTAACGCGATCGCGGCTCTGCTGCAGAGCCGCCTAATGATCTATGACCGGATTTCCCTTCAGTCAGCTACAACGCTGACTTCGGGGAAGGGGGAGGGAGAGGGCAACTTTAGGAGCGATCATCTCTCAAACCATAAAGGTTTGAGAGATGACACTGGGGACAATACATTTATGTTTAATAGGACTTTACTATAGGGATTAGTAATACTTAAGTATTACTATCCCTTTAATGGAATCATTTTAGGGGGCGTATCGCTAAAGACCTGGGAATCCTTGTAAACTAGAAACCTGGAAACCTTATTTTATCACAATGTCCAAGTATATGACAAGTCAATACAAGGATCTCTCTGGTGAGCTATTTATTGCAATGCCTGATCAAATAACCAGGGGCCACCCCTTGAGATTAGAGGAAAGGATATTTCAACTTCAGCAGAGGAAAGGGTTTTTTACAGTAAGGTCTGTTAAATTCTGGAAATCCTTGCCCAAGAATGTGGTAATGGCAGATACAATGCATACATTTAAGAGAATATTAGATACATTAATTTCAAAAGGGAACATACAGGGTAATACTAAAGATTTAACTTATTTGGCAGCAGGAAACTATATAATCCTCGTGTCCCTGGGATATGAGGCAAAGGTTGAACTTGATGGTCTTTTGTCTTTTTTCAACCTAATTTACTATGTTACTATGTAAGAGAAGTAAAAAAGATTGCCTGGAAAGGAAACTGGTAAATTATAAAGTCTATAGTTCTGTGAAACAAAGAAACATTTCAAGGACTACAAAAATCTCCAACTCATTGTAAAGCAATGTGTAGGAGATGTGTCTTACATCTAATTGGTTATAGATATTTATATCACTGTTAAAGTTTATTCTGTAATATTGGAGGAGCATGACATTAACCATTACAAATTTTTGAAATATTATGGGCTGATTCCACAGATAATAGCTGATTAGTGAATTCTGGTCTGGGTGGATTATCGTATAAGTAGAGAGATTCTATTTGTTAAGATTCTGATCCAGAAACAGGGAAAACCTGGTTACTTCCTTTGTCAGTTCCTTGTGACTTTAGATAAGGCTTTTAGCTCCCTGTGCCAGTCACTGAAATTGCATAGTCTACAGGGCAAACCAACTATACCATAGGGGAAAATGAAATTGCCATTAGTGTAAATGAGCCTTTTAAGCTCTTCAATGATAAAGAGCAATGCCTCGTAGACCTCTCTAGCAGACGTGGACTTAAAACCCCATTTAGATTAATGGGAATTTTGTGAATTTGCATTTGTCTTCTACGGTGCTCTTAGTTAGTCCCATAATTTAGCCAAAATGTCTTAGTACTTAGACCTCCCTGTGCTTGAAAATAATATGAATGCAGCACTGAGTAAATATTAATCAAGTTATGTATGATAAGCATATTATTGGTAATGCATAGTATCAGAAAGTAAACAAACTACGAAGAGCCTTGGGTCCAACAACAAGAAAAAAATTCTAATTTTGACTTTTAAAGTCAAAATTCTGACTTTTAAAGTCAGAATTCTGCCTTTAAAAGTCAAAATTTTGACTTTAAAAGTCAGAATTTCAAATTTAAAAGTCAGAATTTTGACTGAAAAACAAAATTCTGATTCAAATTTTGACTTTAAAAGTCAGAATTTTGACTTTTAAAGTCAAAATCTGAAAGTCATAATTTTGTGTTTAAAAGTCAGAATTCTGACAATATTTTTTGTTGGACCCAGGGCTCTTCTGTAAGAAACAGCTCAATGTCTAAAGGGCACTTGAAAAGCCTTCACATTAGAGTATGTTAGGAATCCTGCAGCGCTCCTATCACTGTGGTGATAAAAAAATGGGTAAAAGGTATGACTGATGCCAAGGAAAAAGATAAAAGATGCGTTTTGCTACTGTTTGTTGTATACTTATTGCTCAGCTGAAAGCAAAAAAAGCATTAGAGTAGACGAAATGTTGGTGAGAGCTTTCAGTGTAATGCATGTGTAATGCACCTGGTGGATTAGTGCTTAATGCATCTTCAAAGACTTGTCTCTCTTGCTCTGTTTCCGTCCTGGATTTCATACAGATGAAGCTGTCCATGACACAGACAGGGAGACAGAGACAAGGTTATATCTGTGTGTTGATCTCTCAGCTTCTGCCCCGTGTCTATCGGTACATCTCTGACTACCATTCAGTACTGAGTGAAGCCATCTTCATCACTCTGGGGAATGGATTAGTTCTGTCACAGCAAATAGGATTAAAATCTTGCTTCATATTCCATAAGAGCCCCCATTATCTCCTTCCCTCTCTCCCTTTCTCTCTCATGCCACATTCACACCTAGTAACTTTCAAAATAAACTGGCCCTAAGAGCTTTGAAATATCAACCCTTAAAGAAGCAGTAAACTTTTTCATGAAAAAACATATATTGTAGGGCATTTCCTGTTCAGTAATATAAGGCTGCTCCCACTTTTGTCAGATGCATATTTCCAGAATTCTTACAGTTTAAACCTGTGTTTATTTACATTAGCAGTGCCCTCTAGTGGTCAAATTCCAATTGGTTATCTTGTTACATTCTCATGGATAGGAAAGTCAGTGACTTACAGTTCTCCATAGAATGGGATAGAAACTACTGAGTCACTTCCTGTCAGTTAGAACTATCAGAAAGTAAACACACAGTAAATTCACTTTCTGATTATTTGAACTGTTATAATTGTTTTAATAAAACAACTGACAGCAGTGGGAGTGACCTTGTTTTACTCAACAGGAAAAACTCTTTAACATATAGGTTTTCATAAAAAAAAAGTTTGCTGCTCCTTTAAAGTTTGAAAGAATGTAGATTCTTCAAACTGTGGATCTTATTACAGAATTTAATGAGGTGCAATTCTGGAACATACCAACTGCACCGTAGGGAAGAAATTAAAATGTCCATTAATTTAAATTGCACTTTGAATTTCTTGAATGCTAGTGAGGTTTCCAGTGCATTGCAGAGCAATGTGTAGGAGACCTCTCATGAAGTTGAGGGGGTAAAAGTCCAATTTGTAGGGAGAGAACATACATTGTAGGCCTTTCCCTCTGAGCAAAACAAGGGTACCCCCAGTTCTGGGAATTGCTTTATTCAAAAGATATTGCAGTTCAAACTATTTTTGTTTTGTTTTTCCTAATAAACTGTTAGCAGCAGTGCCACCTGGTGTTCAGACCTTTCACCTAGAATCCAGACAGTTATTCTCTTGTATTCTATACAGGAGGTGAACCACTGGCTACAGTTCTCATATAATGTGATTGTAACAGCTCTAGCACTTTGGGACAGTTTGAGCTGTAATATCTTTTGAAAAAGTACAGTACCTTGTGCAGTGGACGTATACTTGTTATTCAGAGCAGGAAAAGTTCTACATAGAGTATATGTATTTCTTTAAATAACTTTATTGATCCTTTAAGACAGAAATGGACAATGCCAGGTCCTAGCTGCTGCCAAACTACAACTCCCATCATTCGCATAGGTCTTGTAGTCTGGCAGCAGATGCAAAGTCTTATGTTGTGCACCTCTGCTATAAGATATACTGCAACACAGAGAAGAGCAGCGTTTGACTTTCCAGACGGTTTTGCACTACATTTTTTCTTATCCTCCCTCCCACTGGACTACGATTCCCTTTATCTTAAACTGGCCATTTTGCCCAATACCCATCATTCTCAGCAGGCTTTGTCTCAAGCCATTATTGTACTACAAGTCCTACCACCTACAGTCAGCCTTCAGTTGTCTGAGAATTATGTAGTTGTAGTCCAACAACTGTTAATAAGCCGAAGGATACAAACAGTGGTTCAAGAGTTGCACTGCTTCCTTTTCATTCTTGCATTACTGATGGAGACTATTGGGAATTGTAGTGCAACAACAATTCGAAAGATGCAATGTTTACTATGTAACCCTGAAGTATGTATCTTTTAGTTGAGACCAATATTAAAAAGACGAGCTGACACCTAACCTCCCCCCCACACGCACACACACTCTTTTCTCCCTATGTCTTTCATTGGATCTAATATACTTTCTCTCCATCTCCACTGTCCTTCCCCCCCCTACTAAATGACTTCTCCTTCACAACTCTGACATCTCCAGTCAGACTCTCTTTGGCCTGGATAGTGTCCAGCCCTTCACACACTGTCACCTCTCTCTTTCCCAGCATGCACCACTGCTTCCCAGCAACCATTAATTGGCTATTGATTGCTAATTACAGGCTACATTACAATCATTTAATTGGCTTGGCGGGGTGGCAGTGCAGCTGGGGAAAGGCAGATACAGCTGTATTGTTATATACAGAGGCAAAAACGATTTTAAAGAGAAAAGGTGCAATCTCACCGTGAACAATGCCGAGCATTGTGAAAACCTTTTCAGTACCACCTCTGTGTTCTTGTTTTGCTGCTTTTTCCTCATGGCTCACTGTATTTTAATCCTTTAAGCTTCAGAATGCCAAAATAGGTGCATTGCTCAACCTGCTGGTGCACTAATGGTTAAATACGGCATCCTTCTTCTCCTATGGTGAAAGCCCTCAGCTCCTTGCAGGCCATATTCTCCAGCCTGAGGTCTAATTGTTTAGACCAGCGCCTTAGAAAAGGAAATCTCGGGGTCTGTGACATGCCTGGGACATCCTTGCGGCCATCGCTGTTTGTCTCTGCGAGATAGAGTGACAAGAAAAACTAAGCTAAGATGGTTAACATGTTCATTTTTTTTAACATGATTACCAGATAAATCAAATTAAAATGGCTGCAAATAAAAAAAATCCCCACTTGGTGGGCTATATACACAAAGAAATGGTAAAGCAATCTGGGGAATAAATAAAATGTACCATTGTTTCAAAGAGGAGACCTCTCGAGCATTCAGAAGGGTTACAAACCCAATTTAAATCAATGAGCATTTTGGGAAATTGAATTTGTCCCTCAGATTTCATTCATTTTTATCTTTATGCTTGTGGCCCACTGAATTCAGCACAATTCCAGCTTTGGTTGTAATTTAGCTCTAATCCATACCTCCCAAGTGTCCCTCTTTAGGAGGGACAGTCCCTCTTTTAGACCCAAATCCCTCTGTCCCTCTTTCCCACCCTAATGTCCCTCTTTTTAGGAGATCAGATTGTGTGGTGTGTATATAAGTGTATCCTATTGCTCCACTGCAATGTAACTCACATTATTGTTTGTTTAAACATTAGTATATGAGTTTATAAATTAGTCTGCGTAAATAAAATACTATGGTCTTGTTATAAGTCATTTATAGGCCATGAAATAGCCTAAAAATTAATCAGTAATGCCCCTCCCACTAGCCACGCTTCCAACAACACCCCCTAAAACACAGGTGTCCCTCTTTGGCAATTTGACATGTTGGGAGGTATGCTAATCTTATATGTCCGTAGAGACTGCACACTGAGGCTGATATACTAAGTAAGTGGTATAGGTCTGGTAGAAGCCAACTGCACCACAGGAAAGAGAGAGAAAAAATACCCACATTGCAATTAGAGCTCTCTCTATCATCCTGGGAGTTCATTGCCCCTTTTAAATCAATAGAGGCTTTTATTTGTCACCTATCGTGCAGCATCCTTAATACCTCCACTTCAGTGACGTCAGCCGCAGCTGCCTTTGTGTTGTGTCTCTTTTCCATGCTCAGGATTGAGGCCTAGCGAATCATGGAGTTAAGAGCCTTTCCTGAGGCAAAATGGCAGAGCTTCACGTAGAGTTTATTTGAAGTGTGCAAGGAAAATAGTTGTTTGGTGTCTGCAAAGAAAATAAACAGCAGGAGTTGCTGTGCTCTGCTGCAGGCCTTGGGCCAACGACAAAGAAAAAATAATATGAAATCAAAAGCAAAAGAGAATATAAGCTTGTAAATCGGCTTTGATGGGGTGCTGCTTGGAGTTCATTTTCAATGTTATGTATATTTTTTGGGGAAAATGTACATTTCTGCATCAACCATGGGAATTACCTAGAATTAAAGAGATGGTCCTTTAGAGTTTCCAACACAGTGAAAAACAATGCCTTAAAGGGATATTAATGTTTCATAAAAACAGCAACTCCAGTTAATCTTCATAGTATTTGGGCCATGGAGAGTGTTATTTCAATACTGTCAGAGTTGTAGCTGAAGAGTAATTGAATGATAAAGTATGCTTCTCCCACCCCTTTTACCTAGTGTAAGCCGCTTCCCCTCAGATGTGGAATCTGGTCTCTGGTCTCTTCCCCCCTTGACAGGTTTTTTAGGTTTTATGCTCACTGAAGATTGTCCCTCTCTGCGATCCATCCGGACAGTCTTGCTGCTCAGAGGTGAGCAGTGTTACATCAGTAAAAGGGTCGGGAGTGGGGATACATTATCATTCAATTACTCTTGAACGACAACTCTGACAGTATTGAAATAACACTCTCCATGACACAAATACTATGAAGATTAATTGGAGCTGCTTTTATTGTGAAACCTTACTATCCCTTTCATGATGTCACTAGCATCTTGTGCTTGTGGCTTTTTTGTGGTAAACTGGTCTAAGCTATCTACTTTAGACATATAGGAGGGATGGATGGTGAAAAAGAAGGAGAGAGAGAGATCCGTATGCAGAAAACAAAAAACCATCACTTTTGGGGCATCCAACTACCAATAGGGCACAGATGAACCCTCCCCTTTAATTAAATGGAACTTTTAACCCCTTTAATGCTGATGTACTAAATAGAACTGGAACCATTCTGGGTAGGCTGAGCAGACTTCACCTTTAACCGGGGACACACAGGAAATAGGCATATTTCTGGAGTGCACTGAAATCAAAGCAGCCCTGCAGTATGCAGTTTTCATACGTGTCCCCGGTTAAAGGTGAGGTCTGTGACAAATCAACATATACCATGGCGGAAAATTAATATTCTCAATGATGTAAGCTGGGATTTTAGGCCTTTGATCTCCAACTGATTGCAAATCAATACACTGAAAAAGTCCAATTTAGATGTTAGCTTTTTATTTGATCACTATAGTGCAGTTGGTGTGGTCCAAGAATTTCTCATCATTTGCTTTTTGCTTAAGACCCATCACATATGAAACACCATTGCCATATATGTAAAAAATGTAGTCATAAATACATTTCATGGTTATGGAAGGTCCCAAAACCCCAGTCCAATCATGTTCTCTGTTCCCAAGACAACCATTATGATGGTATTGCTGTTTAGAAACTCAGAACCCAAAATACACAGGTTGTTTGAAAAAAGACCTCAGGTCAGGTTCAACCCTTACCATAGAATATTCCTGAAAAGGGGGAAAAATGAATAAACAGCACAAAAGAACTCCCCTCGAAGAATAAGAAGGGGAGGCATGTCTTAACTGGGGGAAGGAAAGAAAAGTTACTGGGTGGGACAGGAAGTGAGGTTAAGAAGATAGGGTAAATATAGAGGTGGTTAGGTATCACTTCCTTTCTGAAGCCAAGATGGAACAGCGTGGACCTGCTTGCTCCTGAGTGCTGCTTTTCTTCTATCTGGCTGAGGATGGCTTCTGATCCTGTCGTGGATGTCTGCCCGTAGCTGATGGAGGACGGAGGTGGCTCCTGGTTCAGTGGTTCGCGTTTGCGGGGGCAGCGTGCACGGATTCAGCAGGGAGGACATGTCCAACTGGTGCGCAGCACGCGCACCCGGCCTCATCTGGTTTGAGCCCTCGCGGTTCGGGGTGGCGGTGTACTGGCACGGAGAGGCAGAGAAGCAGATGTGAGGCAGCGCTGAGTTGTGGATCCGGGCAGCAAGGTGACGGAGAATCCTCCCAGGGCGCAGTGGCTGCTGAGCGAGGTGAGCCTGCGGCAGGGACAGCCGCGGAGTACGGTGGTCTGTCCAACATGGCCAGTGATCTTTGGGGTGTGTTAGGAGTTGCTCTATCCATTCCGCACGCCCTCATCAGCAGGTGACCTGGGGTTGGGGCTGTGCCTGTGGAACCGCCCGTGGTAGCCCTTACTGTGCGTTTGGCCCTGATTTCCCTTTCCTTCTGTGTTTTCCTTCCCCCCCCCCCCCATCTCCCTTCTCTCCTAGTCCACGGTTCCTCCTTTTACCTTTAGGTTCTGCAGTGTCCAGTTTGGAGACTACTGCTCTCACACCCTCCCGTTCTTCAATTTCGTGGGTATAGGATTGGGGGTTAGTATCGGCTGCTGGTGGCCGGTGTTTCCCTCCCCAGCGGGGAGGGTGGTGCCTTTGGTGGACTTGGATTCCCTCCGGCGGTGGGTTGGAGTATGGTTGGGCCCGTAGTGGGCAGGATGTATCATGCCTCTGGGAGGTTCCTATCAACTGTACAATTGTACAATGTTTAAGTAAATTCTTAATTTAACAAAAAAAACCACAACTTCTTGGGTTTTTGCAGCTGGGGTTTGCCTTAGTGTGGTATGGCCACTTGGTTGATGGGGGGGAATGGTACTGTTACACAGGGGATGTTGTTGGGTTCTTTTGCTTACAGGGTGACGAGGAGTCTTGCGGTCCAGGTGAGGGAGTCTAAGGAACTGGAGTTCGTGCTGGTGTCATTGACGGCACTGCTGTGACTCAGTCCATACCGGCTGACCTCTGCCGGGGGCAGGTATTGGGCTTTCCTGGGTTCTTTGGGGCTCTGATGGGTCGTGGGGGACCTGATGCACTGGGGTTTTAATTTTACTTTACAGGTTAGGGGCAAGGGTGGACCCTTGGGGGGTCTGAGTGGTTTCTTCCTCATGCGGGGGCATGGGGGTGCTTCTATATCCAGGCGGGTTCCTGTTGCCTGAAAGTGTCCTGTAGCTGGTATGCCTGGGGTTCGGGGCTTGTCTGCACTTGGTTGTGGTCGTTGGTTTGGTGTCAAGGGGGTTGTCTGCCTCTGGGGGTTTATTTTGTTTGGGGCTGGAGGTTATAACTTCTAGCTCAACGGGGGCCTCCCCCTCCCCCCGGTGTTGTTGCTTCCTTACCGGGGCTGTTGGGGATGCCTGGGGCTGCAATGGGTGAGGTGGGCTCTGGGGACAGTCCAGCGAGTGTTCTCGCTGCTGGGCTGGCAAGTACGGGATTGGTCGGTACACGGGCTCCAGGTCTTCTGCATGGCGGGGATTGGTTGGGCATAGGGGTACGTTGCCAGGGCCAGATTGATTGGGTGGGGTACCGGTGACGCCTTGGGGATTGCTTTTGTGTTGGTCAGGGCCACTTGGACTACATTTAATGATGGGGTGTGGAATTCCAGTGGAGGACCAAGTTTGTGGAGATCTTCTCCCTCCTTATGCGAGATGGGGAGCCACCGGAGGCTTCAGTCATGGACGTGGCTATGTAGGTGGCAAGGGATCGTCGCCAGGGAGTTTGGATTTGTGCTTTTTATATCGTGGCCAGTTTTGTTCGGGGTATGCTCTTCGTTATTTTGTTGCCAGGACACCATGTGGAACTCCTGCTGGATCTGCGGGGGGGCTGGCGGGGTGGTATTATGGCACACAGTTCCGTCACAGGTTGGCGTTTCCGTCTTCTTTCGTGGGACCGCTGGACATCGGGCTTTGGTTTGCTGTCTTACCAGTTAGGTGTTTACTCATGGGGCTGCAGTCATTGCAATCTGGCACCGGGGGGTTGTGGCTCCCCTCCGCAACCTCCGCCTCATCAAGGGAGGCAGTTTTCTGATGACAACGTATTAAGGGCATTGCGAATGGGGGGATCCTATGCCTTTGTCTGTCCATGTTCTGGCTGTTCCGGATTTCACCCCCCCCCCCTTTTTTTTACACATGTTTCGAACACCAATAGGTGAGGCACTAGGGGTGCTGTGGGTGGTACTGGGGGCATCTTCGGGGTTCATGGACAGGATGCGTTCTTGGATACTGGAGTTCTGGGTTGGGAAGCGGCGTGTAACTTGGAGGAGGGATTTGTGGGGGATTTTGGATTTTGGGTCTCGGCGGCTTGGGGTCTTAGAGTCGGGCAATTTACGGTCGGTGGTCGCGTACCTGGGGTTACTTTGGGAGCATTTGGCAATGGAGGTATCTTTGGTGCTGGATGGCGGGTCCTTACCTGCCTTCCTCTCCCTGGTTTTCGGTTGTCAATACTGGGGGTGATTCTCTAAAAAAAAAAAAAAAAAAACCTTTTATAAGTTTTCTCCTACAGGGATTGCTTGAAGATTTAAGTGGAAGAGTTCATTCTTGCAGCGTCGGCCGTGTTTCTTAACTGCTAAGGGAACTGTGTCTCTCCCTTGGATGATCTGAGTTACAGCGCTCTCTTACTGGGGTTATATATATATGGTCTTTGACACCATGGTCTTGACACACACATGTCGATTACTATGGTTGTAACAGGTACATAGTCACTCCCGTCATCATTTTCTACATATGGATATAGTCTTGAATGGTGTAGTGTTAGGTCAGCGAGGTGTTGATCCGGTGCTTTGTGTTGGTTTTCTACCATCCTTTGCTACAGTGTTGTATTGGGTGCCACGGCGGGTCGGGGTGCCTTGTCATCCTGCAGATGTGGAATCTGCTCTCTGTCTTCTTCCTGCGTGTTCTGACGGTCTTCATCACCCCGAGGGCCTGTAAGGTGCTGGCGGTGGCTGCACTTGTTGCAGCCGATTGCATTGACTTTGGTTCCCTTGGGGGGTGTGGGGATGGAAGGGTCAACTTCTTGTCTGTGCTTCTGGGGATCGGGCCGGGATCCATTGCCGTGGAGTGTATGCTGTCTAAGTCCAACTTGGGGCTTTTCGGGGGGACGGGTTATTTTCCGGCGGGCTAGGAAGGTGTCACTCCGGGCTTTGTTGGGAGAACTGGAGTTTGCCTGCCGGATTCTTCCTTGGGATAAGGTTTTTCTACCTGCAGTTGGCACTGGCCACGAGGGGCACATTCCGCCTGCCTTTGTGGGACGAGTGGTGAGTGTGGGAGTTGTTGTGGTGTAAGAGACTGGACGTTCTTACTTGCAGTCCCTGGTGCTGGTAAGTGTGTTTTTGGATTTCCACCCTGCTAGGGCAGATTAGTTGGGCGATGGGGTATTTTTGTTCCGGGAATGGTTTCCTATTGTGGTTGCGGTGACTCCTTGGGGTGGTAGGATGAGGGATGGTGGGGTAGCATTCCATTCCAATAACATGGGGGGGGGGGCTGGCGGTCACTTCTCTCTGCTTCCTTCCCTTCTGTGCTAGCCCGATTCAGGCACCTGGTCCTAGGTGTCGACGATTGAGTGTCCTTTTTCGGAACGTCTCTGGTCTGGTGTTCTGCAGGTAGTGGTCGATGCGTCGTCCCTCTTCCTGGTGGCGGCAGTTTGAGTGGTGTTCTCGGGGGTGTAGGCAGCGGGAACGCCTTTCCCCGTTTACATTTGTGCAATTGGCGGGTGATGTTACCTCTTGGGTTGGGAAATCCGTGTCGCCGGTCATCTGGGCGCGTTACTGAGTGGATCTCAATGCTTGGATCTGCTTGGAACGTTTGACGGGTTCGCCAGGGATCTGCTGCAGAGCCAATTGAGGGGGTGCTGCGGCTGGTAGGGGTCTGGCATGCTGGGATTTTTCTTTATGCGGCTCTTACTGGTCATATTTTGGCGGTTGTGGTTCGTAGGGCAATTGTGTTCTGGGTGTGGCGGATGGCAGCAGATCGCGGGAGGTGTTGTGGCTGTCCGTCGAGGCCGCGCTAGGTCAGGTTATTGGTGGTGGTTGGGGTTGGAGATTGCCGCCGCTCTTATCGACTTTGCGGCTGGAGGCTGCTTTGGTGGTGGCTGACTGTTGGTGTTATTTGGGGGGGTGAGGATATGGAGTTGGTTTGGCTTGGTTGTTGCATGAGACCGTGCGTAGGGAATTTGGCTAATTGCTGCAGAGTTCTTCGAGTTTGGGGATTGTGTGGTCGGCAGTGGTCCTGTGACCGGGCTGGGTGGTTGCCGAGGTTCACTGCGCATGGGACAGCCGTATTCGGCAGTATAGGCGGGTGTCCAGGTTAGCAGTGACGCATGACGGTTTTTGGCTGTTTAGCATGGGTTTTTTTGGGGATCCAGTTCTATATTTGCGGATCAGGCCACAGCTTTAGGTGGGGGGAAGGGCCTGAATGAGTAGGTGGACACATTAGGCCCTTGTGGCGCTTTGGGCTCTTGCCAATGTGGAGAAGGTCATTAAGTTGGATATGGTTACATGAGGATGGTAGGCCAGCGGCCTAGGGGCAATGACACCCGGACTGTGTCGCGGGTTTAGACACCGGCCTCATTGAGCTGCATTACCCAGCTAATGGGGCGCGGTAAGGTGAAACAAGATTGGGGTGAGCCTAGGGCTCAAAAAGGGGGATAGGCAAGTAGGGCCTATCAAATTTGGATTGGCAAGGGCTTAAAGTCTAGGTTATGGTAAAATGGTTATTATGTATAATAAATAAAGCTGTGGCCTGAGTTAAACCCATAACTAGTTGTCTGTGTTTTTCTTGAACCATTACCCCATGAATAAGACATGTTTCTTGTTCCAAGAGAGGCATTTGCCTATTTACCCAATAAATCTTTTATTGAAAGTGGACCTGTCACCTTGAATACAAATGTATGTTTACAGAAACTTCATCAACCCCTTAAGCACCAGCTGGGTCATATCCCTCTGAACTTTAAGGGGGTTAAAAAAAACACGTCTCATGTTTTCCATGTTTGCTTAGTTAATATTGATACTTTTCTGTATAGTAACATGAATTATGAAGACATTCGTCCATCAAGTTCAGCTCATGCCATATCACCCCTGTTGATCCAGAGGAAGGCAAAAAATTAAAAAATAAAACCATCTTTAATTAAGCCCCAAGTGGTTAACAAAATTCCGTCCAGTCCAGTCCAGTACTTCCCGGGATCAACATCCTATATGTTTTGAAACTAACTGTCATAATACTCAATATTCATCTGAGCTTGAAAGATAGCTATTGCTTTTTTGGAAGCAACTACAATGTTTGAAAGCATAACATCCAGAGGCAAATAATTCCATTCATTTACTGCCCATACTGTAAAAAATCCCTGCCTTTCATCTAGACTTAATGTATGACATTGTTTTTGCTTAGGTCTTTGAGTAAGAAGTTTTTGAGAGAGTTCTTTGTACTGATCTCAAAAATATTTGTAAATGTTAATCATATCACCCCTTAGACATCTCATCTCTAATGAAAAGGAACCCAGTTTGGCTAGTCCCTCTGTAACTCAGATCCTTATCAATTATGCATGTTTTACTGTTTAGTTCTGATCTAAAAGTATTCTTTTAAGAACTTTTGACCAAAACGATACTCTGTATTCCAGATGAGGCCTAACCAGGGTTTTATATAGCGGTAGAATTATATTCACATATAATCATATAATGAGTTCTCTGAGTGCTGCACCACCTGCTAATTTATGCTAATTATTCTCTCAGTGTGGCAAACAGACTTTGACTTTTTTCAGAAAACAAAGCAACAATGTCTCCTGAACTATGCATCTACTGGTCTTTTGGCTAACATGATGCATATGCCGTTTTAAATGACGTTTACAAATACCATAACTTGAATTCACTTTAATCTATTTACATATAGTGTTACTTTTTATGCACATTTCCTCCCCTCACTAAACTATAGCTATTGTATCTGCCCCCACCAAATGTCTATGGGAAAAATCTACAATTTAAAGGGATAGTAATGTCTATAATAAAGTTTAGCTCTGAGCTTAATAACTTACTGTTTTGTAGTTCAAAAGAAATTCAAGGTAAAAGGATCCCTCTCCCACCCCCTCTGGCCATGTCAAGCTGCCTGTAAGCGTGATCCAGATGGAGAGCGGCAATGGACAATTTCCAGTAAGCAAAAGGAAAATCCTGCCCTCCTTTGACAAGGGGGCCAAGGTTTTCCTTATACTTACTGTCTGAAGATTGTCCCTCTCTGCATCCGTCCGGTCCCACGACAGGATTGCAGCTTTAAAGGGAGATGGCCAGAGGGGGGCAGGAGGGAGATCCTTTTACCTTGAATATCTTTTGAACTACAGAACAGTAGTTATTAAACTTAGTTCTTCATGTTATAAAACCAATAGAGAAGACTTGGAGCTAAACTTTATTATCGAAATTACTCTCCCTGTAACAAGTGTAACTGTAAAAATTGCTTCATCTGCTGAAGGTAAAATCCTTTTTTCTAATCTTTTAGGGACAGTATCACTCACACCCCATCTTCTGTGCTCTATAGTGCTCCTGCTACACTCTATCTTCAGCTCTCTCCAGTGCTCACAGAATGAATTAATGATCATTTATATAGTGCCACAAGTGTACGCAGCGCTTTACAATTCAAGTGTTTAGACAATACAGGGTTACAAGTGCTTTGCAAAGTGAAACACTAGAAGTGAGGTCTCTGCCTGAAAGCTTACAATCTAAAGTGTTAATGGGAGACATACAGTGTACAGTGGCAAGTGCTGAACAGTCCCACACGCTTTCTCTTGTGCATTTTCCACACTACTCTTTTCCCCTTCTACCATACAGCAGCAAGTCTTTTGAATTGATTCAGACAGATCTCTGGGTCCTCTGAATCGATTCACAAAAAAATTGCTGAAGTTTCACTCCTCTCTAAGAGAGTTACATTATGTGTTTTGCTGGTTGTGTACTTTCGATATATAGTAGGTTAGGTAGGATTGCTAGCTTACCACTTTGAAGGAGCGATAAACTTTCTTCTTAGAAAAAATGATGTTACAGTGCTTTCCCCACTGATTACAAATGTACTCTCACTGCATTGTTTATTTTCTTATTTCAAAAGTTATTAACCCTTTGAGTGCCAGAGGGGTACCCAACTCATGGCATACCCCTCTGGCACTCAAAGGGTTAGAGCCCAATATTTTTTTTTTCCTTGTGGACATTACGTTGTGCTGTACTTATCACTTACTATGGAGAGCTATTGTCTTAGACTCAGGCTCTTCTATAAATAATGTAAAAAATTGCCTTCTGGACACCAGGGGCTGGATTCACTAAACGGCGATAAAAAGGTGATAAGGTGGCGATGACTTCTCCAGTTTATCACTTCTCCAATTCCTATGTTAATCTATGGAGCCTATACACTAAGCTCTCCAAAGCTGAAGAAATCATTGTGCGTTGGCTCCATAGAATAATATAGGAATTGGAGAAGTGATAAACTGGAGAAGTCATCACCACCAGGTGTGACAAACCATGTGAAATTAAATGCTAGTTTGAGCTGTAACGACTTTTGGACTTTTGAATGGCAAATCTCCCAGGTTTGCTTTTCTTAGCAAGAAAAGCCATATAACATATACTTTTTACTGCTACTTTAACACCCCACCCCCTTCCCGCTGGAGAACTCTAACATTCCAGAAGTTAAAAACCCTGTTTAATTCAGATTTGCTCCAGTTTGCCTTTCCAGAAAAGGCCCATTTACTATATTTATTTATTACCTGTCCCGATAAGTGGAACTTCCTATTTACAGCTCAAATTTTTGACCTGTTCATTTGATACCTTTTTAAAGTGCTATCTTGTTGTAGATCCTTATTTTCCTTTCACATAAGCCATCCGCCTGATCAATGGCTGGATCATATCTGATACTAAGTCATTCAACAACAAGTCAGTGCCAGATGGATCTGTCAATTCCATTTACAGGCTGGTTGATCCCACAGTATTCTATGGGGACAGAAACAAGCACACATGCTGTATGTGTATGTGTGTGTTTGCTGGAGTGGCAGCATTTAAATGCATTTTTTTCATCATAAATGTGACACTCAAATGCAAGGCAAGGAAAGAAGATCAGACATTAAAGAATACCTGAAGATATCCATCAATGATTACAGTGAAATGCAACGTATTTGATATGCTGCTCTTATCGCTACTTGATGGATCCTGGCCTTAGTAGTTCCCATAGAAGGTCTGATTGTCTGAATCCACTGGGTATTGTGCAAATGTCTCACATTTCTCTGTAGCTCAATGGATCTGCAAAACACAGAGGATTTGTGTACAGTCTTTGGCCTGTGGATGTAAATTCTCAGTGCTGCCTTGCTTGCCTGCACATGCATCCAGCCTGTATTTTCACCAAGGACACACAAGCAAGTAAAACAAGATATCCAACTTAGAGAGCTTGTGCTGGTAAAAAAATGTCTTTAGAAATAAATATTTAATGTGATTTCCTTTAGTAAGGATGTACGGAAACATTAAATTCTCTTTTGTTTCGCTAAAGGACTTAACCGTTTGAGTGCCAGAAGTGTACGGAATGCATTGCAAAGCAATGCAATCCGTATCCCCCTAGCACTCAAACGGTTAAAAGACAGTGAAATCAATTGTTAATTGTGCAGGTTCTGTACACTGTATATGCAGCTCCTCTAACACAGAGGGGATCCAGAGGAAAGTGAGGCCTAGGCAGGCTGAGATGGTAGGTGACTCTATTATTATTAGGAGAACAGATAGGGTAATCTGTGGCTCTGATCGCAGCAACCGAATGGTTTGCTGTCTCCTGGGTGCCCGGGTTCTGCATGTTGCAGACAGGGTGGACAGATTATTGGGAAGGGCTGGACAGGATCCAGCTGTCTTGGTGCATATTGATACCAATGACAAAGTAAGAGGAAGGTGGAGAGTCCTAAAAGGTAATTTTAGGGATTTAGGGAGTAGGATTAGGATCTGGACCTCCAGGGTAGTATTCTCAGAGATACTACCTTTGCCATGCGCTACGCCAGTGAAACAGCAGGAGATTAGGTAGCTCAATGCATGGCTGAAGTCTTGGTATAAGAAGGAGGGCTTTGGGTTTTTAGAGCACTGGGCTGATTTTGCTTTGGGGTACAATCTCTATAGTAGGGATGGATTGCACCTGAATGCAAGAGGGTCTCAAGTGCTTGGGGAGAGGATGGCTAGAAGGTTGGAGGAGATTTTAAACTAGAAAGGGAGGAGCAATAAATACTAGACTAGACAGTATAGAAAGGGAAGATGATGTAGTTAATAACCAGATGGGTGGATCTGGGGGCTGGGTTATTACAGATGATAGGGAGAAGCCTATAAACCACATCAAAATTAAATCACAAATGGAACATAGCAGTGGCATAAATTGTATGCTTGCAAATGCCAGAAGTTTAACTGGTAAAATAGGGGAATTGTAGCTGGTAGCTGAAATCAAAAACTATGACTTGATTGGCATAACAGAAACATGGTGGGATGACACACATGATTGGTCAATCAATTTGGAGGGCTACATGTTGTTTAGAAAAGATAGGTCAAACAAAAGAGGTGGTGGTGTCTGTCTGTATGTCAGACCAGCATTATTGCCTCATTTGCGGGAAGATATACGTGATGACAGTAGTGAATATGTGGAATCCCTGTGGGTTGAAATAGTTACTGGGGGTAAAACTGCCCAGAAAATATTAGTGGGTATTTGTTATAAACCACCAAACATTGGTAACCTTGAAGAATCACAGCTATTAATGCAAATAGAAAAGGCTTCTCAAATAGGGAAAACTATAATTATGGGGGATTTTAATTATCCAGAAATAGACTGGAAAATGGAACAACTAATTCTCCTAAAAGCAGTAAGTTTCTGAACTTGCTGCATGGCCATTTTTTGTCTCAACTAGTACAGACCTCAACCAGATGGAATGCGTATCTGGATCTGGTAATAACGGACACTGAAGAGCTTATCTCTAACATCCAAGTAAGGGAGCACTTGGGGAATAGTGACCATAACATAGTATCATTTGAGATTAATTCAAGAAAGCAATTTGGTATGGGTTCCACCGAAACACTGAATTTTAAAAAGGCCAACTTTAGCAGATTTAATTCATCCCTTGGTCTCGTTGACCGGGATAGAATATTTTCAGGAAAAAACACAGAAGGTAAGTGGAATGCCTTCAAAATAACATTGCAAAAATATACATATAAATTTATCCCAGTTGGAAACAAATACAAAAGAAGCAAATTAAAACCAATGTGGCTAACCAGTAAAGTAATTCATGAAATAAATAGCAAGAAAGCGGCATTTAAACATTGTAAAGCTGAGGGATCAGCAAATGCATTTGCAGAATACAAAAATGCCAACAAAACCTGTAAAAAGGCGATTAAGTTAGCTAAACTGGAGAATGAAAAAAAAATATGGCTAAGGAGAGCAAGAGCAACCCAAAAAAATTATTTAAATACATTAATGGCAAAAAATTAAAGTCTGATAATGCTAGATCTTTGTTATCTGAAACGGGTGAGATGGTCAGTGGGGACAGAGAGAAAGCAGATATTTTAAATAATTTCTTTTCTTCTGTTTTTACCAAGGAAGACCGAATGGACAAGAATCTGCAAACTACTTTTACAGAACAGTCACAGCAAGCATGGGATTGGCTAACACAAGAAAAAAGTGTTAAAACAATTGAATGGTGTTAAGGTAGACAATGCCCCAGGGCCAGATGGTATACACCCCCGTGTACTTAAAGAGCTAAGCTAGGGCCTGGTCAGACCGTTATTTTTGATTTTCAGGGATTCTTTTATTTCAGGTATGGTGCCCATGGATTGGCGTAAAGCAGATGTGATGCCCATATTTAAAAAGAGATCAAAATCACAGCAAGGAAATTACAGACCTGTAAGCTTGACATCTATGGTAGGAAAGCTGTTTGAAGGGTTGCTAAGGGAATATACTCAAGAATTCTGCTTGAACAGGAATATCATTAGCAGGAGCCAACATGGCTTTGTGAAAGACGGGTCTTGCCAAACTAACTTGATTGCATTTTATGAAAACGTGAGTAAAAATATAGATGCGGGAGAGGTGGTTGATGTGATCTATTTAGACTTTGCCAAGGCATTTGATACGGTTCCACACAAGAGGTTACTGTAAAAATTGAATGAAATAGGCTTAGGGGAAATGTTTGTGCATGGATTGGAAATTGGCTGAAAGATAGAATGCAAAGAGTGGTAGTAAATGGCAAGTTCTCCAATTGAATAAACGTGATAAGTGGAGTACCTCAGGGATCTGTCCTGGGTCCTCTTCTTTTTAATTTGTTTATTAATGACCTCCCAGAGAGCATAGGGAGCCATGTATCAGTGTTTGCCGATGACACAAAATTAAGTAGGGTAATGAAGTCTGAACTGGATGTGTCTTCATTACAAGAGGAATTGGACAAACTGAGTAACTGGGCAGGCAAATGGCAAATGAGATTCAATATACACAAGTGTAAAGTTATGCATTTTGGGTATAATAATAAAAATGCAACATATTGTTTAAATGGTGTTTCTCTGGGGAAATCTACTAATGAAAAGGATTTGGGAGTAATGGTAGACAACAGACTTAGCAGTAGAATGCAGTGCCAGCTGGCAGCTGCAAAGGCCAATAAGATATTGGCATGTATTAAAAGGGGTATTGACTCAAGGGAGGAAGATATTATTATGCCTCTTTACAGGTCCATGGTAAGACCCCACTTAGAATATGCTGTTCAATTCTTGGCACCCTTTCTAAAAAAGGACATTATGGAATTAGAGAAAGTGCAGAGGAGGGCCACAAAACTAGTAAGGGGAATGGAAAGTTTTAGTTATGAAGAAAGGCTAGAAAAGTTAAACTTGTACACACTAGAGAAATGGCGTCTTAGAGGGGATATGATAACACTATATAAATATGTTCAGGGCCCATACAAAGGGCTCTCCAAAGACCTGTTCATTAACAGAACAGTACAAAGGACAAGGGGTCACCTGCTTAGACTTGAGGAAAGGAGATTTCATCTACAACAGAGGAAGGGTTTCTTTACGGTAAGGACAATAAAGGTATGGAATTCACTGCCTGAGGAGGTGGCTCTATTGAATACATTAGATGCTTTTAAAAAGGGCCTGGATACTTATTTAAAACAGCAGAACAAGAGGGCTATGAACGTTAGTATTGGGATTAATATTTAGTTAGTGCTTGTTGATCCAATGAGAAATCTGATTGCCATTTGGAATCAAGAAGGAATTTTTTCCCCCATTCAAGGCAGAATTTGAAATTGCTGTATTGAAGGTTTTTTTTTGCCTTCTTTTGGCTCAACGATGGTAAACAGGAATAGGAAAAGGGTTGAACTAAATGGACGCAAGTCTTTTTTCAACCTAAATTACTATGTTACTATGTTACTAGTTATCACTGACACCTTATTTGTTTAAATGAGAACACCACCCAATAACAACCCCCTGGGCTACCTTGCTGTGGCTATAAAATACTAATGGTCCTTATGAATTCTGCCCTCATGCTTGTATTCAAGATGTAGCAATCAGTCTTGGATGTTAAGCCCATGGAGGCGGACATGACCGTTTGCTGGCAGTTTTTTTTTTCAAACTGAAACAGGCAGAGTATATTATCCTAATTCACCCTTGTTCTCCATTTTATTTCCACTTAATTCTTACTATTCTCCATCTTATCCTCTTTTTTTCTTCACACTCTCACCCTTTCTGAATTCTCACCCATACCTTTATCTCTCTTGTTTTTGTTAATCCTTTGAGCGTCAGAGAGGTATCCAATGCATTGTGCTCTTTCTCTTTCCCTCTTTTTAGGAGATCATACTGTGTGCTGTGTATAAGTGTATTACATTGCTGCACAGTAATAAAACTCACATTAATGTTTATATCCACGATGACCTCAAAGACAGCGCTCAACACAAAGAAGACATATCTAAGTGTAAGCTATGAGCTGTGTCCACTCGTCCCCCTAAAGGGAAAAGGGACCTGTTATACACATAAAGCCCAAGTAGGGCTATTGTAAGTGCATTATTTTACCATTATCTTTTTCATTTAATAAAACATATTACACTTAGATATGTCTTCTTTGTGTTGCGCGCTGTCTTTGAGGTCATTGTGGATACAGTTACTACAAATGGTGGACAAGGCCACTAGATTGTCTCATTCTGCAGCACTCACATCTGGAGATGTTATTCCATCTGATTCTACCTATCCATCATCCACCTATTTCATACGAACTAACATCATTCAACTTATTATCTTTGTTATTATCACAAACTTGTGGTAACTGTTTTCTAACCTAAATATTTCAGTCTATGGATCTGATCTCATGTATTATTATACACGAACCAATTAATGTGACTGTTCATTTGTTTTTTGTGAAACTATTTATGGGTATATTACATGTCCATGGTGTTTTTGTGGCAAATAGTTGTTCAGGAGAGCTTCTTACTAGCTATTTTCGTTTATATGTCACATTAATGTTTGTACAAACCTCAGTATATGTGTTTGTAAATTAGTCTGTAGAAATAAACTAACTTAGTCTTGTTCATAATCATTTAGAGTTGTCAGTAGGTCATGAAATAACCTACACATTCTCAGTCATTTTTACACAGTTGTTCTTAGTTCTCCAGATGTCTGGTGCAAGCTCCTACCCCTTACTGTTCCCTCTCCCACTCTATGTGACCCCCCACATGCCTTACCTCTCCTTCCTCTCCATCCCAGCTCCTTTCAATGTGATTATTTCTCCTACATTTTATTCTCCCTTTCCTCTCCTTGTTTTTCTCACATATCTTGTTGTATTATGACTTTCTTTTTAATTTCTACCTTTGTCAGCACATACATTTAGCCCGCTCTTCCAACCCCTTATCCCCTTGGATAGAAAATACACTTCTAGTACGTTGTGAACCAATGCTCTGGAGCCATCGCTAACATTACTATTGACAGGGCTCATAATTTCCTCGCATTTGGCGAGTAGAAATTGAGTGAGGGCGAGTGGAAAATTCAGGGGTGGACTGACCATTGTCATCAATGTTAAAGGGGAACTTTCACCTGATAAAAATGTTTTACCATATGTTCAAACACATAAGCAGTATTAGGAAATGTTATGCTTAGATTTTATTTTTATGTACTATTAAAGATATTTGATGTCCAAGATGAGCACGTCCGCATTCAGCGGCACAGTGCATCTTCGGCACAGCTCTCAGGACTTCCCAGCACTATTACAGCCTCCTCCCACCTCGCGCTCGCTGGGGCAGCTGGGAGGGAAACTGGTGGCGAGTAACTTTTCAGGCCTGGCTAGTAGCTCAGGACTTGAAATTTTGAGCCCTGCTATTGATATCCCTTATTGGGAGGCAACATATTCCATAATGCTGTACACAGTAGGGGTGAGAATGTACAATGACATACAGAAAGTAATCGAAATAAATGTGCAAACTTATAGTCTTATGGATCCGAGCAGTCCGCCTTCTGTTGTCTGCTCTGAATTCATTTGTTTTGGAGACCTCTCTGGTATTGAAGGGGTTAAAATGCCAATTTAAATGAATGGGTATTCTTCTCCCCCATCCCCTACAGTGCAGTTGGTGTGCTCTAGAATTGCACATCTTTTCCTTCCTACATAATGCTATTGGGCTGTATAAGTTAAAGAGGGGCACTTCTGGAGGAAACCAACTGCACTGTAGGGGATGTGGGAGGAGAATGTCCATTCATTTAAATTGAGATTTTAGCCTATCAGTAACAGAGAGACCATACTATCATTCATTGTATTAAAATCCCATTATTTGTTCTCTGTAGTGCTGCTGTTTTGCTCTAAAATTGCACGTCCTTAGCTTATTGAATACGGCCCCTAGTGCCTATATATGAGTGCACAGAAAGCATTATTCTCCAGGGACCGTATCCAGTACTGTAAAGAGGTGCAATTCTGTTGCAAAACAAGTGCACAATATGGGAGAAATAAAAATATCCAGTGAGTTCAATGGGGGGGTTTAACCCATTGGATGCTGGAGAGCTTGGTTAAAATCCCCATTTAAATCAGTGGGACTTTTGGGGAATTGTATTTGTCCCCTGTAGTGCAGCTGATTTGTTCCTGAATGTCACTGCTTTACAATATTGAATATGGCCCTAGTTTCCTACATCTCCATTTTATTCCTTATTTCTTCACTCCTCTGTCCATCCATCCATCCTTCCATCCCCCTCCATCCATCCCATCCTCTGTCTCTCACATACCCAGTCGTCCCTCTTATTGTCTGTGATTCCCTGCCCCCAATGCTTCCCCTGCTGTCAGTCCTCTTCTGCAGACTCACTGTTCAGCCTGAGACAGGTACATAAAACAGGCAGGCAGCGAGGCTGTGATTACAGCAAGACGCCCAAGGTTATGGAGAGGGCGCAGGGGAGATGGCAGTGGATAGAATAATAAACAGTGCTGAGAGGCTGTGATAGCCTCCATACCTGTGTGCTCCATCCAGACAGGCACCTGTGTGTGTTAGGCTGTCCATCTAGACAAAGCTCAAGTTAACGCTGTCCCCCAGTGTCACAAATGCCTTTAGAAGGTGTAGAGAATGGATGAGATTTGGACATCTGGGTGCAGGGGCAATTTTTAACATGATGTTACAGCAAACAATGACTTGTTTGTGACTGTAGGGACAGGTGCCCAGGGCCGGTACATACTAGAAAAACAAGGGATGTGAACCTTTAGGCTGCTTACCACACCCCAAAAAACACTTGTTACAACCCATCCCTCTTGACCCTTTGAGTGCCAGATGGGTTTTCCACAATGCACTGGCACTCAGTATTTTACAGTAAAGTACTGAATCTATGTGTATGTATAGATAGATAGACAGACTCGTAAGTGAAATTTGTTGCCTTCACTGCATTAAAAATTGACTTTTCAATCTGTGCTCAGACATTTCAGTTTTGTTCTTTTATACAGTCCTGTGAATGCAGTTTTATATATACCTCAATATCTCCACCCAGGGATTTGGACCCCTTACATGAATGTACATGGTTTGCCCTGTTCTTTATCTATGGTGAGCTTGGAAAAAAATTGCAGTCTGTGGTCTTAATAAGTGGTGAAAGAAAGCAATCAATTTTATTAAGTGGTCAAAGTTTCTGTGATCACTGTCACTTTTACCAAGACAAAGACATTGACCACTGAATAAACTTTATTGCTTTCCTTCACCACTTAATAAGACCAGAGGGTGCTGTTTTTTTCAAGCTCTACAGATTTGTCAGAGTGCCATCTTCATATACACACATATTTATATATATATATATATATATATATATATATATATATATATTTATATATATATGTGTGTGTGTGTTTGTATATATAGTTTTCTGTAGTTCAGAGTTTCCAAATAGGTTTTTATACAATGTAAAAAAAAAAAACAATTACTATATGATTAGTCATGGTGATCTAGATGCTCCTTGGTTGACCTGTTTATCTGTATTAACCTTCACCCAGGTCTGTACGAGTGGCTGAGTCTTTTGTACTAAGGAGTGAGTCAAACTGCACCATGTGGGACAAATAAATAATCACATTTATTTAAACGGGCCTTTTAAGCCTTTGAGTGCCAAAGGGGTATCCAATGCATTGCTTTGCAAAGCAATGTGTTGGGTACCCCTCTGGCACTTAAAGGGTTAACCCCTTAAATGCAAGACGTCACCAGTGCATTGATTTTCAGGGCATTGGCAACCTATCTAGGACTCAAAGGATTAAAAGCCCAATTTAAAACAATGGGATTTGGGTAATGTTTATTTGTTACCTATGATGCAGTTGGGTTGCTTCAGTATGCATTAAGCACTCTGGCCTCTGTGTACTAGCTGACGAAGCTGTCCTTGGTACTGACTCTGAATACTCATTGAGGCATATGTACTAAGAGGAACTACACTCATTCAGGGATATCCTGAAAACACGCACTAATGGTAGCTCAGGACTGGGCACCTTTTAACTAGAGCAATCAAGGAGCAACCCAACTGCACTGGGGGGGGGCACAAAAAGTTGCATAGATTTAACAGGTGCTTTGAACCTCTTGAATGCTTGATAGGTTTGCAGTGAGAAGCAATACTTTGGAGACCTTTGCACCATGGCTTGTTAGTACATAGAGTGAGACAAGGTGCGGAGCAATAGAATGTTCTGAAATGGCTCTACTGGGTGATGTAAAGAGGAGACATTTTGGTGTAATAAGCACAGTAAATATCCATTAATCAAGATCACCATGCAAAAAATTGGTTCCAGTGCATATTTTAGGGTAGAATTGGATTTGTCCACCCCACCTCATTTGTTAAAGGGATAGTAATGTTTCATAATAAAAGCAGCTCCAATTAATCATCATAGTATTTGGGCCATGGAGAGTGTTATTTCAGTTCTGTCAGAGTTGTAGTACAAGAGTAATTGAATGATAAATTATCCCCCTCCTGCTCCTTTTACTGATGTAACACTGCTCACCTCAGAGCAGCAGGGTGGTGTCCAAGTGGATTGCAGAGAGGGACAATCTTCAATTAACATAAGGGAACAACCTGTCAGTGGGGGCAGGACTTTCAGTGTTCTCACAGTAAGAAGGTTGTCCCTTGCTGTGAGATGTCTGGTCTTAAGACCAGATTCCACATCTAAGGGGAGGTGGCTTACACTAGGTAAAAGAGGCAGGAGGGGGATACTTTATCATTCAATTACTCTTGTACTACAACTGTGACAGTATTGAATAACACTCTCCATGGTCCAAATATTATGAAGATTAATTGGAGCTGTTTTTGTGAAACATTACTATACCTTTAAGCCTTTGGATGCCAGTGTGATCTTTAGTGCATTACAAAGCAGTGAGGTGCAGAGCTCTCTAATAACTGCATATATCTTATAGAGCTCCTTTTATCTTACAGAGCATTAGTTCTGAGGTGAATCATTTGTTCCCGATAGTACTGAGATTTATATATTCCTCCGTAAAGGAACACTAACATATCCTAATATTTAACCCCCCCCACACACGCAAACACACTCACCATACTATGGCTACAAATCTTAGTGCCCCAATTAGTTGTTTTTTAGCTCCTTGTATCAAAAGGTAACATCATCAATCAGTTGTGGGTGTCAATATAGGCAGACACAACAGTTGGCAGCATGTTCACAGGACCTTAATCTCTGCTTACTGCACACAGTAATATTAGCCCTTTAAGGACCATAGTGTTGTGCATCAAATTGGTTTGTTTAAGGTTTAAGCAGACTCTGCACTCGGCCTGCTAGCAACTGTCATGTCCACCTCCATGGACATGATATCCAGGAAGGACTGAAGAAATTATCTCCTGAACAAAGGTACAAGTGCAAAATTAATAGGGGCCATTAGGATTTCCTGGTCATAGCATGGTAAATGAGGGTGTATTATAAGGAGGTTTTAGTTCTACATAACAGAATTTCTTCTCATCTCAAAATATCATGGGTTTACAGAGGCTGCATTGTAAGAAATCTAGTAACCAGTGCTTGGACAACCCTTAAAGGGATAGTAATACTTAAGTGTTACTAATCCCTATAGTAAAGCCCTAGTAAAAAAAAAAACGTATTGCCCCCAGTGTCATCTCTCAAACCTTTATGGTTTGAGAGATGAACGCTTCTAAATTTGCCCTCTCCCTCCCCCTTCCCCGTAGTCAGCATTCTAGCTGACTGCAGGGAAGAGAGTCGTACGACTTTCAGGCGGCTCTCCAGCACAGCCACGATCGCATTAACTGAAAAAAAAACTTTCACTGAAATGGTCTTCTACGTGTGCTTGGTTTGCAAGCACACATAGAAGACCGTTTTAGTGAAAGTTTTTCTTTTAGTTAACGCGATCGCGGCTCTGCTGCAGAGCCGCCTGATGATCTATGACCGGATTTCCCTTCAGTCAGCTACAAAGCTGACTTCGGGGAAGGGGGAGGGCAACTTTAGAAGCGTTCATTTCTCAAACCATAAAGGTTTGAGAGATGACACTGGGGGCAATACGTTTTTTTTTTTTTTTACTAGGGCTTTAGTATAGGAATTAGTAATACTTAAGTATTACTATCTCTTTAATGCCTGTATTTCTATGTTCCCATAAGAGCTGGAACTGGGGCACACTGTATTATAGTGTCCGATCTAAAGGACGAGGACTTGTGAGGTGTGTGGAAGGTGGAGTGTGCACAGAAGATTAGTTTAGTGTATAGAGAATCCCTGTCCTTCAGGGCATGGAGCAGCAGGTACCAGAACATCTTCATATCTCTGCTGCTACAACTGTCAGAATTAAGTAACAGCTGAGCATAGTTGGGAGTTAGAGGCAGTGCCAGCAGGATTACATTGGAATTGCCAGGACCAAAACTCAGTTCTCTGCTTCCCAACCCCCTGACAGAATGGGGACACAGAAGAAAAAAAGCAGAGGGGAAAGAAAGTATCAGAGAAGTTCATAAGAAAAAGCCAATCAGCTTAGGAGGTGGCCAAGCTTTATCAGGCTGATGGAGAGCAACAAGGAAGTCTGGGAAGACTCAAGTTCCCTCTGACTATGCTATATGATTGATGGTTATTGTAAGAAGTCAATCAGTTGAGAAGATATTAATCCCTCATTAAAATTATGGAGATAGCCACACTGCTTGTGTCTTTATTTATGTAGCTGGAAAGGCCAAACAGATCCAGGGGGGAATGTACAAATCCACAGTACATATCTGTTTTAATTACACTTCAGCTCCTGTGTTTGCACTTAAGGGTACAGACCAGAGCAAGGGTTTTTGTCCTGTCATCCATGGACACCCTAGTGGTTCCATATATTGGATTTAGAGGCACTGTGATCAATATAACGTTTTGTGTATGCATATAATTTGGGGTTAAGGACCATAGCGTTCAGCAGATAGATTCTCTAAAGGGTTCAAAACCCTAAAAATGTTACAAACCACTTTACTGGAGCATATGAACACTTGTGTACATACAGATGCAAACACTCAATCATTGATAATCCTTTGCTGTGAGTAGTATCTGAATGCCACCTCTATGTCTTGCTCAGGAAAATGTATTTGTTACATCAATTTCCTCTGTGCATTTTTAGGACATAATGTTAAACAAGGTGCAGAGGAATGGAATGTGCTGAAATGCATGTACACTGCCCCACTGACCTTTCCTTGGCATAGTAACATAGTTGATGAGGCTCTAAATGGACATGCGGCCATCAAGTTCAGTCCATGACATATTACCCTTGTTGATCTAGATGAAGACAAAACAAAAAACTATTGAAGCCATTTCCTAGTAAGCCAAAATGGCAGTCGGCTGTTCCCCTGGATCAACGTCCTGTCTGCTTTGAAATCAGTTGTCATAGGTATCCATTTTTTTTTTTTTTTAAGTATTTGCAAGCAGAACATCTCGAGGCAAAAAAAAATCCATTAAGTTACTGCCTTTACTGTAAAAAAAAAAAAAATAAAATCCCTGACTTTGTTTTAGTCAAAAGTGCCTTTCCTCTAGTCTTAATGGATGACCTCTTGTTCTTAGCTCAGCTCTTTGCTTAAGTAACTCATTGGATAGTTCCCTGTATTGACCTTGAATATATGTGTAAATGGTAATCATATCACCCTCTAGATGTCTATTCTCTAATGTAAACAAACCCAGTTTGGCTAGTCTCTCCTTATGACTCAGATCCTCCAATCCCTTTATCAGTTTTGTTGCGCTTCTCTGCAGTTTTTCCAGTTCAGTAATGTGGTTTTTTTTAAGAACTGGTGCCCGAATATGTACTCCATATTTAATTAGTAGCTTATTAAAGAAGTGTTAGCCATAGCATGAAGAAATCGATTTCAGCTCTTATTATTGAACACAATCATATTAATGCCCACTACTAGGGGCCGTATACAATAAGCTGAAGAGTTGCAATTCTGGAGCAAACCACCTGCACCATAAGGGACAAATAAAGATTACCATTCATTTAAATAGGACTTTTTAACCCTTAATTGTTTCACAATGTGTGATAGCGCTTTCTGTCATTCAAGGTGTTAAAAGTCCCATTTGAATCCAATAAAATATTGGTAATCTTTAGCTGTCCCCTAATGTGAAGTTGGCCAGAACTGCACCTCTTTAGATTACTGCATGTGGTCCCTTGTAGTAAAAAGAATAAGGCTCATGTACTGAGAAGAACTGGATCAGTTCTGGGGCAAACCAGCTTCATCACACGGATTGGCGGGGAGAGAAATTCCCCCTAGTTCCAATTACTTATGTGACTCTTTTAACCCCTTAAATGCTAGCAAGCTATCCAGTGTATTGCTTCACAGTGCACTGGTGATCTCACTAGCATTTAAAGGGTTAAAAGCCCCACTGAAATAAATAGAAATTGTCATTTGTCCCCCCCTGTGGTGCATTTGGATTGCTCCATAATTGCACATGTTCTTCATAGTCCATCAACCTCTTTGTGTTAAAACATCACATTAGTGTCTCCTTTCTCCTGTTTGAGATCACTGTGATTTCTCATTGATGGACTTCACATCAAATCTCCCCTCTGTATTCTAAATTAAAGTGAATGTGGGCATGTCTGTGTGAAAGTGCATGCATGTGTTTACAGGTGTGTGTGTGTGAGTGCATGTGTGTGTGTTTACAGATGTGTGTGTCTGCATGCATGCATGTTCATGCATGCATGTGTGTGTGTTTATAGGTGTATGCATGTGTGTGTGTTTATAGGTGTGTGCTTGTCAGAATACATATGTGTTTGTATAAGCATGTGCACGTGAATGTAAGTGCATCTGTGTTTTTATAGGGGATCTATGTGTATGTGTTTGCTGAATGTAGGTTTGTGTGAGTGTATTTGTGTATAACTGTTTCTTTATCATGAACAGTAGGCATTGTTAAAAAGCTGAACCCTTATACTGTTAAATGAGTGTTTAAGGCAGCCCTCTGGCCCTCAAAGCGTTGCATTTTTCATAATTATTGCAGCCCAGTTCTAAGTGCACAGGGAAAGAACAGCATGGCTATATTCCTCTCAATAAAATAAATTACAATCTGTAGTATTTTGACAGTAACCATGGTGATGTTACATGCAGTGATCTGAAAGTGGGAGATGTTAATTAACTGTGGGACTAAGCTACAAGTTGTGGTGGTCTCAGATGCTCACCAAATATGGCTTCCAACTGAAGGGTTCTAGTGCATTATCCTACGGCAATATAACATATTTAATACTATGCCTTTCTACTAGGTATCATGTGTTAAGGTTAGGCTTATGATTGATTCCTTAGGATCTTGCAAGCAAAAATACATGCTGGGCTCCTCAATTTATTTCAATTAATTGGATGCAGTTGAAACACAGAGCAATTACTTAGAGGCTCAAGGTCATAAAATAAATTCAAAAACTTAGTTAGGCTTAATTAACTTAAAAAAATAACTAGCTACTCCTTTCTCCATTTTATTTGATTTATGCAGATACTATCCTCTAAGTTTCTATTTTTTTTTAGAATAGGAGAGTTTAAAGCACTAACTTCTTATTTATTTTAGAGTGGAAGTCCCTTGGTTGCTAAAGAAGCCTCCAACGCATTGCACAATCTCTAGCATTCACGGAGTTAAGCAGATGTTTCTTAAGGGATGATAGGAATGTATGTAGTTATAAGCTGCATGTACCATGGGGGTGAGTTAAATGCTGTACCCTCAGTGGGAGATTCCCTAACATGTGATAAAGAGGACATAACTTCTCCAGTGTGATAAACTCTTTAGTTCTATGTGAGAGCTGTAGTTATAGATTACAGGGGGAGATGTACTTAAGGGGAGATAATAACCAATCATGTGTGATTAACTCTCCAGTTCCTATGTTATTTCAGGTAAGAGCTTTAGTTACGGACTAAAGGGGGAGTTCCTGTGTTATTCTATGGGAGAGCTTTGGTTATAGACTGTGGGGGAAGGAATGTACTAAAGTGTGATAAAGCAGAGATAACTTCTCCAATGTGATAAACTCTTCAGTTCCTATGTTATTCTATGGAGCTTAGGAAGTAAGACTGGGAATATGTCCTAGGCTCTTACAGGAGTACACTTGGGATTAGTATGTCCACAGATGCTTCCTTGCAAATAGGTGGAGTAACATGGACTCTTTCTTCTAATGTAGTATATTTTGTTGGTGTATTATATGGCAAAGGCACTTACTGTGGCATGCTGCATTAATGTTTCAGTACACATTAGGACATATTTAACCCATTCAGTGCTCTGCAATGCGCTGCACACCCCTCTGGCATTGAAAGGGTTAAAATAAAAATGATATAAGAAATAGGTGAAAATATTTCCAGTGGGAAAACTGAGTAAACTGGTACATTCTTCTCCCTCCTTCGGGAACACACTTGAAAATGTCCTATCAGTTGACACCTTTTATGGGTGTGTAATGACATATGTGTGCACACTTGATGTGCATAAACAGCGAGAACACAGGAGCAAGAAGGTTAAGCAAAGGTTTCCACCTGCTTTTCCTTCCAGCGGGAAAGGAGGAACATCTTGTCCAACCTGAAAAGAGTCCATAAACAAGGAATATGAACTACTACTGTCCCTATTAGGACTGTTGTCTAACCTGAATCCATTGGACTACAAATCAGTATAGTGATTGTCATCTCTTCTCCCCAACTTCTCTGTTAGTGAGGTCCTTCTGGCCAGTTTTGGGAATCACTGCACAGAAGTCTCTGCCAGCACTCTTTGGTAAGTACTAACCATAATTCATAGTAGATAAGTCTGTGCTTTTAACACTGTGCAGCAACTTCTGATCCAGCATTGGAAAGTCCATTCGTTTTTCTTGTTGCCACCTGTTTTTTCCTTCTTTGTTGATGGCAATAACCATAAAAGCAACACAGCTGCCTCGGGGGATTAGGGTAGATGTTTAATACGTCGCTGCGCAGCACTCCACTCTACATTAAATGCAATTAATGGTTTGGAAATAGAATCTGTCCTTAGCCCTCCCTTCTCCCCTTCCAGATGCCGTCTGTCAAATCTCTGCAGTAACCCAGAACAAAGAGCTGTGTTGCATCTCAACTGAAGCATTGGTGACCAATGCAAACAATACTAATCGAGGTTCCTCAGAGAACAAATACATATACATAAGCAAGAGGGGGAGACAGAGTGAGGGAAAGGACTAAGACAGAAAGGGAGATATAGACAACACAATCTGATAAACCACAAATGGGACATAGAATAAAGGCTAGTTCAGTTAGTAAAAAGGACAACACAATGGCAGTTGAGGGCAACCTGAATCTCTCCAGCTGTTGTTGACCTATGGCTGTCTGAGGGTGATGGGAGTTGTAGTTCAGAAACAGCTAGAGAACTACTGGCTGTCCACTTAAAGGGATAGTAATACTTCATTATTACTATCCCCCATGTTGTAGCCCTTAAAATTCTGAATCCAACCATACCAGCAGCATCTCTCAAACCTTTATGGTTTGAGAGATATCTGCTTTCAAAGTTCCCTCTTTTCGGCTTTTCCCCTGACGTCAGCGTTCTAGCTGATAGCAGGGGAATCCGGTCAGCGGCTCTGCAGGAGTCCTGAGATCGCATTATAGAAACAGAAATCATTAACTGAAATGGTCTTCTATGTGTGCTGGGTTTGCAAGCACACATAGAAGACCATTTCAGTGAAGGATTTCTGTTTCTATAACGAGATCTCAGCACTGCTGCAGAGCCGTCGCTTGCTCACGGACCAGATTCCCCTGCTGTCAGCTAGAACGCTGACGTCAGCGGAGAGGGAACTTTGAAAGCGGATATCTCTCAAACCATAAAGGTTTGAGAGATGCCGCTGGTATCATTGAATTCAGAATTTTAAGGGCTACAACATGGGGGATAGTAATAATGAAGTATTACTATCCCTTTAATTTAGAAGCAAGGAGTGGTACCTATGAAATAGTGTGGGACTCATTGGTCTGAGGAAAACTAGTATAGTTAAAATACTGAATCCATAAACACTTCTACCAGGTGGCTGTTCCATTAATCTACTGCCCTTTACATAAAGTTCTACTTGTGATCTGTTGTGTAGTAGCAATGCCTCGTTCTTCTTCTGATGCCTCTTCCTTTATAACTGAGTATTCTGCTAACTTTGCCGGCTTCTTTACTGTATTGTTTACCTAACTTAAACTCATCTGAAATAAAAACTCCAGAGTCCCTGTCATCTGCTGTTGTTTTCAACTAAATGCCATTAAGCCTGTATTTCACCTGTGGGTTTTAGACCTAAATGCATTACTCTTCACTTTGTTGTATTAAAACATTAATCTACACGCTTGTCTTGTCCTCCCATTGAAGATGATATTAAATGTAACAGCTTCAAGCACTGAACTGGCCCAGACACTCCACTCTATTAACCCTTTAATGACAAGTGGAGCTTTGCAATACATTGCGCTCCCCTCTGGCACTCAAAGGGGTAACATGTTAAAGTAGAAGTAAAACCTTATGACGAATTAGGTTAATTTGAAATAGCTTTCAAAATCACCTGTGTGTTTTGTTTGACATTTTTATTTAAATGAATAGGTTATGAGATATTTTTCTTTATTTATTGTTCAGCTTATGCATGTTAGACAGCGCTGGCCAAATACATAGTTACATAGAAAACTAGGTTGACAAAAGACGCAAGTCCAGCAAGTTCAACCTTTGCCACAGTATAACCAAGAAAGTGAGAATTTTATAAGCTTTCCCGACTGCTATGTTTACCAGAGTACTAAAATTCCATGGACATTGCATACTGCTTTGGCACTTGAATAGGTAAAAATGAACTTAGACCAATTGCATTTATGATTGTAGAGAAGTTTTTTTTATGAAACTCTTTCTCTAGTTACTAAAGTAAGTAGTAGGGAGGATGAGGGAGAGCAGTGTGGAATGTAAGTATCAGGCTCAAGGATGTGCCAGCCAGTACTGTGTAACTTGCATAAACTGACATCTAAGTAAAGCTAAATATCATAGAAACTATTATTCGAAATAGAAATGGCTAACATAACATATATGTGATTGTTAAAGCTCTTTCAAATGAACCTAAGTCATATGTTAATAATTCTACTTTAAATAAAACAGGCCCAAGCACTCCACTAGTAACCTGTTCTTCCTATGAATATCTCCCTTTGATTGTGACCCTCTCTCATCTATCTAGGTGGACGTTTGATGGGTAGGTTGATAGGATGGATGAACAAGAAGAGGGGGAAACATTTAGCATTGAGTTAAGAAAGTCCAGTTAAAACCTGGCCTGTTTGAAGCAGGGATAGGCAACATTTGGCACTTTAACTGTTGGGAAGTACAACACCCATCTTCCCCAACCAATCAATACAAGAAACGTTCTGCGTAACTTGGTCATTGTCAGTATCGTGTATCCAGATTACATAATTAAAACATTGTTCCCTGCTGCTGTTGTAATTTGACACAATGGCCTACGTCAGGCGCATTGATTCCTCGCTGACAGCGAAAGCACTTAGCTCTGCAAGATTAAAGACTTGACCATACTGGCTACATGTAGGCTGTTGTTTCAGCTCATATGCATTGACAGGCTTTAGTTTTTTCTGTAACCCTTTCCCTGACAAAGGGTAGCACAGTTACTGGCTGCTAGTGCTATATAACAATGTCTTTGGACAAGGGAGGTCAGTATCATCCCTGCTTAGAGCTGCTGTTCAGCTACATCTCCCATTATGATGGGGGTTGTATCCCCCCCCCACGTACACACCTTTGGAAGTACACCATTTTATGCTTTGACTTCTGTGGTGTCTTTATTGTGTCTTCTTTTTGGCTCTTAGACTTTGGCTCTTCAAGGTTTCACCATAGGCTAGGAACTAAAGGAAATCTATCATCAGATAGTTGCCCTATGAGCAGATCTGATGATGAAGCCAAGGTTCCACTGTGATCCCTAGCAAACCAAAAAGCGGGCAAACCGGGGGGTGTCTTAACCCCTTAAAGACTGGCTGCACATGCACGTGGCTGTCACTCAAGAACCACGGACGATTTATGTTTTTGTGCATCCAGTTCAGGGCAGCCACGCGGGGAGTCCTGAAATCCATGACGGATCTGACATGTTATGGGTCCTTATGGCTCACTATCCCAAGATGTGCCAGGACCGTGCGCACACCTCTGGCATTAAAAGGATTCATTAAAAAAAAAAAAAAGTAAACTGTAATGACTTTGGAATGATGCATATTCCAGTAGTGACCATATCCTTGTTTTGCTCGGCAGTCAATGCTCTATGGCAGGGGGTGCAACATGAAGCCCTCCATCTGCTGCCAGACTCCCATCGTTTCCCACCACACAAAGACCGGAAGAGGATATTAGGATATATAGTCTGGTAACAGCTGGAGGGTCTCACTTTGACCACCCCTGTCTGACAGCATATATTTTTCATAAAAAAGAGTGTGTTGTAAGCTAAAAAAGTGACACTCATTTAGGCTGGTTCAGTCAAAGAAGTGGGAGTAGAAGCCTGAACTGCATTTTAAGTTTGTTACTGAATTCTGTGGATCAGCTTAGGTGTACTCATCTGAAAGAACTCATTTTAGCAATTTTGACAGAGGGGTGAAGAGAACTGTATTGCAGCTGTCTACATGAAAAGAAGACCGTTCTGTTACCTCTTAAAATAAGTATAAACTTGAAAAAATCATTATACCGCCACATCATAAAAAAACAAAACAAAAAAAACAAACAAACAAACAGGTAGTGTGCTTTAGGGTTTATAAAAATGGGACAGTAAAACATAAAAATTTATTGTGTGTGTTTGCAGCCTTAAAGTGGACCTGTCCCTCTAAGAAACGTGCAGTTTGTTTAACAGGGAACTGAAGTCTGCCTATATGTTGTGTGCTAGCCATTCTTTCTGCAAAATACATAGTGAGGCAGTAGCTCAGTGTTTCTTATTGTTAGTTTTTGGGGCGAACCAACAGGTCAACCTTTCAGTATATTCCCGTTTAAAGCGGAACTACCACCCCTGATAAAATTTGGCCCAAATAAATACCCATCTGGCAACTAGCTGCTCAGTAGTGCTAGTCGCCAGAAATATTACCTGTTTTTTGAGAATTATACACTGTTCCCGGACTGACAGGCAGGAAACAGCACAGACATCTTTCCATAGTGACGTCTGCGCTTCTGCACTTTCAGTCCCTTTTGGAGCCGAATGTCTCCTAGCAACGCCTCCTAGAGCAGGCTGGGACTGACAGCACAGGCACGCAGACATCACTATGGAAAAATGTCTGCACTGTTTCCTGCCTGTCAGTCTGGGAAAAGTGTATCATTCTCAAAAACCAGGTACTATTTCTGGTCACTAGCGCTATTGAGCAGCTAGTCGCCAGATGGGTATTTGTTTGGGCCAAATTTTATCAGGGGTGGTAGTTCCACTTTAATCACAGGCACATAATCAGTGGTATAGTCATTGTTATTAAGCTGTGTGTGCTTAATTAAAGGTATCCATAAACCTGGCCTGTTGGTGTGCCTTCTTAATCAATGCATTGGCTTTTATATGTTGGTGGCACAGTGTGACACGTTATGCTAATTCCCTGCATAGTATTTAATTTATTTCTCCACAAGGCCAAACTCCCCACACGTTACGCTATTACAAATGTCCCCAGTATGTGGTCTCTATCTATATTCATTTGTGGCACTGTGTGGTAACATTGGATTATCATATTAATGAATTAGCATAATGTGCCACACGGTGCCACCAAATAATAAAGGCTAATATTACAAACAAATGCCCAGAAAAGCATATAGTCATTTGTTTTACTCTCATTAAGGTTAAAGACCACTTTAAAAATGTAATTCCCTTTTAGTCTAAATAGTTTTTGCTAAATGCCTTGCAGTGTCAGACATTTTTATCTTTCTAAGGTTGCCCTCAGTCAGAATTGTGAATCAGTCAGAATGTTTTGAATGGATATAATAGGCTGATTAAGATGTGCTCAGAGGACATGAGAAGATGAGAAGCTGACAGGTATTCTCCAGGGAGGAGAGGGCAGAGTGAGACTTGAAGAGTTATAAATAGAAAAGGGACAGATGGGAGATCAATAGGAGGCTGACACGAGCAATGCATGACACTCACCAAGCTGGGATTATTGCTTGGTCTGCCAACAGCTTGAGAAACGTCCGGTTGTTCCACATTTCTAGACAGCTTTATTGACCTCAGAAAATACACAAAAAACATCTCGTAAATTCCATGTGCTCACTATTGATAATACGAGAACATCATGGATTCCCAACATGTTACTATGGGCATCAGATGCATGCTATGTCAAACACAATCTTGTCAGTTTAGAAGGACACTTTCAACATAAAATTACTTACAATAGCATTTATTTGTTGTATTAGCCATTTTTTTTATTTAGAAAACTAGTTTTTTACTTACTGAGGTTTATAGATAGATTATACTATGTCTTAGACCTACATTACCTCTCCCAGTCACGGGCACTGATGAGCGATGTATTGCCCAATGAGTGAGGGCCAATGCATTAACCCCTTAGGTCCGCGGATGTGGCAGGACCGACACGACTGTCTGTGCGTTAAGGACTGGTGACTGTCCTGGCACGTCATTAATCTTTTGACCAAAGCATGCCTACTGGCACACTGCGATCATGCCGGGAGTCTAAAGCAGACTGCTCCGAGGCCTGAGTAGTCTGTTTTAGCCTCTCCCACAGTGAGCCGGTACATGTGATCTCTCACACATCCCAGCTCTTCAGTCAAAATAGCCTTGGTCCTCCGGTGAACAAAATCCCTGCTCCACCTGGTCCTTACAGGGTTAAGTGTCAGTGAGTGTGTTTGGGGGGCGGGACATGTAATACAGAGATAAGACAAGAAGTGCCTGCACAGCATGTCTTAATTAGCATAATATATACCTCTAAATAATTCAACAGCTAGTTTTCGAAATAAAAAATGGCAATCTCGACATAGAGGTGATTTTGAAATATCTTTCAAAATCAACAAAGTTTTTTTCAAGGTTTAAAAGAGTTAGAATCTGTGTTGTAGACAATGAGGTTGGAGCAGTTCTGGGGCAAACCAGCTGCACCATTGGGGACATATAAAATATCACACTGATTTAAGTGAGGGCTTTAAGCCCTTGAATGCTAGAGAGGTCTCAATGCAATGCTAAGCAAATCACTGGAGACCTCTGTAGCATTCAAGGATTTAAAAGTTGCTTTGGGACCAAAAGGACTTTGGAGACAAATGGTCTTAGCTTTACATTACCTACTCCCCTCTCCAGACTCACACACTTCCTCACACTTAATGCACTGGCCCCCACTCATTGGGTGGTATATTGCTCATTAGTGTCAGTGCCTGGAGGAGGTACCGTAGACAGGGCCGGATTTGCTATAAGGCAGAGTAGGCATCTGCCTACAGGAGCACCCCGCAGAGGGGCGCCTGTCACTGAAATCAATTTTTAAAAAAAATATTTTTATTCACAACGCTTGCGCTGTGCACAGTGGCAGCAGTAACCAGCCGCATGGTAAGGTCTGTGCCTTCTTCGGCACAGACCTGTATGCTGTTGCTCCCTCGTCGGCTCTTTAGTAATGTAGAGCACTGGGAGATGACATCATCTCCATGACATCATCTCCCAGCGCTCTGCATTATTGAAGAGAAGACCACACGGGAGCAACAGCATACACATCTGTGCAGAAGGAGGCACAGACCTTTCCTGCCACTGGTCCACCAGGAAGGTAGGAAACGGATACGGGGGGGGGGGGGGTCAATGTGAAGATGATGGGGGCAGTGTGAGGGCAAGATGAAGCTGATGGGGGCAAGTTGGAGCTGGAGCTGAAGGGGGCAAGTTGGTGCTGATGGGGGCAACGTGAGGAAAAGTTGGAGCTGATGGGGACAAGTTGGAGGCAATATAGAGCTGCTGGGGGGCAAGTTGGAGCTGATTGGGGCAATATGGAGCTGATGGAGGGCAATGTGAGGGCGATATGGTTATGTGGGGGTAATGTGGAGGTTAGGAGCATTGTGGAGGTGTCCAGTGGAAATGGCCAATGGGGTATGGGGGGGGGGCGCATCAGATTTCTGTGCCTACAAGCTCCTGAGATGTAAATCCGGCCCTAACCGTAGATCTAAGACACCATATTATCTATAAATATAGATAGCTCAAAAGCAATTTGTTAGAGACATAGCATTCAAGGAGTTAAAGGCCCATTTAAATTAATGGGATTTTGGAGAAATTGCCTAAGTTCTTAGAACATCAGGTGCAATAATTTCCCCTTGATAAAAGTCAATAGTACTGTAGAAAGTCATAGAACTCAATCTTGAGCCTAGTATACATCTGTCTTTGATGTGAAAAACGAACGTACTTCAAGCACTGCAGAACACAGGTGATAGATGTAACGAATGGAGTGGGTGATGATGTTACGAATTCCTGTCTGCTGGCTTCACGTAGAGGAGATTTAGAGTTGGAACCATGCTGAGGCACTCTTTGGAACTGAGGACTGAGCATTGTTACCTACTTTCACCTGACCATTCTGGAAGCTCCCTTGCCTAATTTTGTGATCATTTAATGATAACACTATAAGCTGGGAAATATTTTTGAAAGGCAGAGATCCCACACTGTTTCTGGGAATTGCTTACTATTCAGTGGTGCACTCCTAAATACAATAACCCCCCCATACCCCAACCCGCAAAGCACTAAAAATCTGCTTCTTTCCCCTCCTACTCCAAAAGGCTGATAAAAACTAGCTTGCAATTTAAATTAATGTTTGCAGTTATTACCTATGGACTATTCAATTTAAAAAGCAGACACATCTTGTACTTAACACACGATATGCAGAGCAAGCTAAAACCTTGTACACCAATGACATAATTGAATCCAGGACCCATAATGCACTGCTCCTGTGTGACTGTTTTGGATACTCTACTCCAGCCTCTGCTTTGATCACTGAGAAACAGATAGAGCATTTTTAGTGTAGTCAATGTGATACTAGTGACAGTAGACTTTATTAAAAATAAGTAGCAGTAGACTAAAACAGAGATCAAATGCAAATAAAAAGAGTAACCAGAAATAACTGACTGATGTTTGAAGGACACCTACCCAGGTAAGTCTTTCAAAATGGGCCACATTATTGGAGCAGCAGAAAATCATGAAAAAAAAGATGAGCTATGAATCAATCAAAAAGCTGAGAGATGCAGCTTGCTGCAACTTTCCTCAGACAGAGCGATAGAACAACTACAAATTTATAGTAGATTTCAAACTGAAATCACAGACGTTTTGCAGGCTGCTGTTCTTTTCCTGTGATTTTATCAGTTCTGTTTCTACTGAGGGAATGGGGTGCTGGGAAAACCCTGTTACTTGGTAGCACTAAAAACGCACATTTTCAATTGCCACTGAAAAGTCGTACTACAATGTCCACTGTGTGAAAGAGCCCTAGCTGGCAATTATTTCAATTTTCTGAACTGTCTAGTTCTGTCCTTGAGGGTCACTAGCCTTTAGGATTTCTGTAATAAACATACATTTAAAGGCGAACCACGACCAACTAATAGTAACACCTTACTTACATTGATACAGTCAAAATAAATCCTAATTGCATATGATTTTTGCCCTAGTGACTTTGTTCAGTTGACAACATCCTCAGTTAGTCCTGGTTGTCTTGTCCATGGAGGCAGACATGATAGTTTCTTGTAGTTTCGTCAAACTGTGCTCAAGGCTGGAATTTCCAATTAGGCAGTGCAGGGACTAACTAGTGTGCTCCATTCTGTGGGAGCCTCAGTTATGCTGGCTACTCCCACATTCTAAGTTGTTGGTTTTGACTGTAACAACTCTAATGGCCCTGCTCAAGACCCCTGCTCCTGGTATTCGGTGTCCAGTTTATTTATCAGTTTATATACAAATTACCTAGCTGTTATTTTATGTTAGCGGATAAGGGTATTTCATAGACCTAGGAACTAGAGATGAGGCTGTAGGTATGGTCATGTAAGGGCGCAGCCTCCTCACCAGGAAGTGGGAACTACAAACTAAGACTAAAAAAATTATTCTTGTACCTGGTTTAAATTGGAATCTTATAAGTGCATCTCCCTGATATATATTATATTGTATGTTTTCCTGTAACCTGCTGAAAAACTGATAATATAATATGTATTGTGGGGATATAGTAATAAAATTCTTGTCTAAATGAAGCACAATTTTCTAGTCCTAGTCCCGTCTAACAGAAATTTACTAATCTATTTACACAGGAAAGTCCTGGCAGATTTGTACGTTCCGCACATTCAGTGCTACCAGCACACACAAGTCTATGTCTGTGAATGCTTCATGTCTCTTCATAAAAGAGCAATCGTTTTATCATTGATGTTCCTTTAATATCGCTCACTATACAAGATAATATCCTGCTGACTCTCTCTATTGCTCGGTTTCATTTTATCCCTGTAAAATATTGCTCTCTTTCAAATGCTTTCTTTTGAGTCCTCAGGCATAAAAAAGACCAAGAGAGCTATGAAGAGTTAAAAATGACTTGCTCAAAAGAGTAACACATACATGCCAAATATTATTCCAGTTTTACAACATATATCAGTTTGAGAAAACATGTCAACAGGCAAAACTCATTTCAGTGGAAGATAAATAAATAATGTTACATTAAAAACGGCATGTGTAGATCAGCGTAATTAAATGTAAATCAAATAAAATGTGCTTATTGAATGAACCTAAAATAAAACAGTGCACTACATATTTGAAAGGGGATTAAGTGGGAGTTGAAACAAAGCAATGAGATTTTCATGTTAATTAAATTGTCAGTTTTTTCCGTTAAAAATTTAATTTTGTCAGATTTATTTCCTTTCTGTAGCTTCTGTTCCTGTAGAGGATACTAAGTAAAATCACTGACTGAACAAATATAGAACTGTGAGCAAAGGATCTTGGGAAATTACAAGGTTCTAGAGCAAACTTTTTGCAGGCGCAGAACCCTTTTGTTTCAAATAGAATCCCTCGGATCCCTAATAATCATGAATTAAACAACTTGTATGTTACAGTGGTCTCCAGTGCATGGTCTGCCATCCATTCACAGTCTCTCTAGCATCCATCAGGATAACATTATATTAATATTACATTTATAAGAATTAAAGATGGTACCATTAACTTGACACAAAATTATAGGACTACATATATTGGGCAAAAAGGATCATATACTTGTATCTCACTATAGATGAGTGTTGGTACCGTTTTAGCCACAGAAATACAGGAGGCAATTCTTTTCAATTCAAGTTTATTGTCTAACTAAGCAGAGTTAGGATGCAAACTTTCAAGACCTCTTAGGTCTCTTCCCCAGGCATGTTAACATGCCCAAGGAAGAGACCTAGGAGGTCTTAAAAGCTTGCATCCTAAATCTGTTTAGTTAGCCAATTCTGTTAGATTTCTCTTCTAAAGAGGATTATAACAGAAAACATGTCCACTGGTAGTCATGGAACCACACATACACTGTCTTACACCCCAGGCTTGTTCCAGGGTCTGCCATTTCTGAAATTAGTTCTGTGGAACCCTTTTTAATTGTTCATGGAACCTTGGGGTTCTACTTAACACAATATGAGAATCAATGTTCTTTCCTTAGGTGGTGCCTAACAAGCCAAGTAATTTTATTAACTCACTTTTTGTGCACAAGTAAGTTCAAAAGACATGGCCTGTTAAGGGATCCTGAGGGTAGGGTTGGGAACTGCGGATCTAGAGCACATGAAGTTGATCTCTAGCTGCTGGGGCACTGAGAGTTGTGGGTTCAAATACTGACTGCTCCATTTTAGAGGTCATGAAGAAATGGGGAAAAAAAGCTTGGATTCTAGATTCAAAGCAAACGAAGAATCTATACAATGGATTCAGTTTAATAAATCACATTATATTGTCTGTAGCATGCTCATAGAATCCATATTATGTAACACCTCTTTGGTATTAGAGATGTCTCAAATGTGTTTCACTGTGTTGGAGACCTCTCTAATATTCAATGGTAGAGGCAGACAATGAGGAGAATGTACACTGCATATGTGCTGAACTTCTACCTAGGTTTGTTAATCCAGTGCCTGTACCAGTAGTTATGTACAGACAATGTTAGTACACACCGATGGACAAACCTCCAATGTTAAAGGAGCAGGAAACTTTATCAAGACAAACACTGTTTTGTAGGGCTTTTTGCTGAGTAAAAAAATGTACTCCCATTGATTGGAGAGGCATCATTGTATAGTTATTATATTTTAAACTGTTTTTTTTTTTTTTTTTTACATTAATATTGCCCTCTGTGGCAAGATTTCGGATACTTATTACAAAGCATTCTGTAGGAGAGGTGAGTCACTGACAACAGTTCTGCATAGAATGTGATAGTAACTGCTGAACTCTGCGAAACAGAGATCCAGGAGATGTACTTACTGAAAGTGCAAACTGACAGGAAGTACATCTCCTGGATCTCTGTTCCAAGTGAGTATAACAGGTTTGCACTACTATACATTTTCAATAAAACAACTTCTAGCAAAGGAAGTCACCACAACTAATCCAACATCCCTATAAAATATAGATTTCATTAAAAAATTAAATGTTTAGTTTTCCTTTTATGTGAACAAGCCCTTACCACCCCTATAGCAGGATTAAGAAAAAAGGAGGCGCTTGATCTTGATCTCCTCAGCACTTGGTTAATACGTGGAGTGAAACAGGGCACAGGGGACTGGCATATCCAGAAATACCATATACTCTAGTATCATGGCCCCCTTCGTTGAAGCAATAGGAGTAAAGCAGCCAAGCTTTCACATTAAAAGCATTGCACAAATGCATTAAGCAGGTACCACATACAAAAACAGCCTTTTAAGGATATTTTAGCAAATTAGTTCATTCATATTTATCCCTTAACTGTTTAATGACCAGAGGAGTGTGCAATGTGTTTTTATTTTTTTGCAATGCATTTCACACCGTTCTGGTCATTAAAGCTTAATCTTTTTGAACATCAAAATAAATAGACATTGTTTACAGATTGCACAACAGAAATGGGGGAAGCTCAGCTACATTGGTTAAATGGAAACTCTGACCTCGAAACAAGTAGCTTTTACTGAGTTTCATAGAAATACTTACTTAGGAATGTGTCCTTCATACAACACTCAGTTTTATCTACTTACATTTTTTTTTTTGCATTTGAATTCTTCGGTAGTCTGACAAACTAATACCTTGAGAAGGTTTTCGTGGCCCTTTAGAATTAATCTTATTTAGACTAATGAAGTCTATTGTTTATTGTGTGAACATTAAAACTAAATACAGAACTACAATGATGTACAGCAAAATACAGGCAACTGAAGGTAAGAAGCAAAAGTATATAGATATACCCGATTGGTGTATTTTGAAATCCTACCTTTCTATGTTCCCTACCTTGCTAGGGAACTACCACCCTATATAAAGTCGCCCCCCAATAATTAAGCATATGGCGACTAGCTTCTTAATAGTGCTGTTATCTCACACAAGCACCCAGTTCTGAAGTAATCCTTAAATTTCTGCGACCAGAGGCCAGGCTTGCATGCAATCATCTTTGCTTAAAGACGTCTGCAAGCCTGTGCTGTCCGTCCCGGTCTCCTCTGGGATGCATTGTATGGTTCTGTAAGGCACCTGAAGAGACTGACGATGCAGGTGCGCAGACAGCTCTAAAGCACGAAGCCTGGCTGTAAGTCTCAGAATAAAAAGGATTACTTCAGAACCGGGTACTTCTGTGAGATAACAGCACTATTAAGAAGCTAGTCGCTTTATGCCTAATTATTGGGGGGTGACCATTTAGGGTGGTAGATCCACTTTAATTATATGGATATACCCGACTGTTGTATGATGGACTCCTACCTAAGTAAGTGTTTCTGTTACACGCAGTAATTATATAGATACACCTGACTGCTGTAGGATGGACTCCTACCTAGGTAAGTGCTTCTGTTACACACAATAATTATATAGATACACCTGACTGCTGTATGATGGACTTCTACCTAGGTAAGTGCTTCTGTTACACACAGTAATTATATAGATACCCCTGACTGCTGTATGATGGACTCCTACCTAGGTAAGTGCTTCTGTTACACACAGTAATTATATAAATATAGCAAAATGCTGTATGATGGACTCCTACCTAGGTAAGTGCTTCTGTTACACACAGTAATTATATAAATATAGCAAAATGCTGTATGATGGACTCCTACCTAGGTAACTCCTTCTGTTACATACAGTAATTATATAAATATAGCAAAATGCTGTATGATGGACTCCTACCTAGGTAACTCCTTCTGTTACACACAGTAATTATATAAATATAGCAAAATGCTGTATGATGGACTCCTACCTAGGTAGCTCCTTCTGTTACACACAGTAATTATATAAATATAGCAAAATGCTGTATGATGGACTCCTACCTAGGTAACTCCTTCTGTTACACACAGCAATTATATAGATACACCTGACTGCTGTATGATGGACTCCTACCTAGGTAAGTCCTTCTGTTATGCAAAGTAATTACATAGATATACCTGACTGCTGTATGATGGACTCCTACCTAGGGAAATCCTTCTGTTACACACAGTAATTATATAGATACACCTGACTGTTGTATGATGGACTCCTACCTAGGTAAATCCTTCTGTTATACAAAGTAATTACATAGATATACTTGACTGCTGTATGAAGGAATCATACCTAGGTAAGTGCTTCTGTTACACACAGTAATTATACAGACACACAAGACTGATGTATGATGGTAAGTCCTTCTGTTACACTTATTATGAGATTCATATTCCTAATGTTATAGTTTCTCTTTAACCAATTTTTAAAGGGATAATAATACTTGGTATGTAAAAAAAATGTTGTAGGATGTATCCACCTGAGGAAAACAAAGGCACTCCCATTGCTGTTAGGTGTTTTATTCATAAGTTATTACAGATCAAACTTTAATTTTGTAGGTGCAGTATCTCAGTAGTCTGAAATGTATTTTTACATATTAAGTATCGCTGTCCCTTTAAAGGGACAGTAATACTTCGTTTTATCTTTATTTTATTTTGTAGGCATTAAAAAAACATGAAGAACAATATAAGTCTTATCTCTCAAACCTTTATGCTTTGAGAGATATTCACAAGCAAAGTTTCCCCCTCCCGCCCCTTTTACCTAGTGTAAGCCATCTCTTCTCAGATGTGGAATGCAGTCAATGACCAGACAGATAACAGCAGGGGACAATCTTCTTCCTATGAGAACAATGAAGGCCCTGCTCCCCCTTGACAAGTTTTTCAGGTTTTTCCCTTATCTTAATTGAAGATTGTCCCTCTCTGCAGTCTACCTGGGCACCTCCCTTCTGATCTAGCTGAACAGTGTTACATCAGTAAAAGGGGCGGGAGGGGGATACTTTGTCACTGAATTACTCTTAAACTACAACTCTGACAGAACTGAAATAACATTCTCCAAAGTCCAAATACTATGATGATTAATTAGAGCTGCTTTTATTATGAAACATTACTATCCCTTTAAAGGCTTGATCTGAAAGTGTTGCTAGATTTGCTCTGAAACATTGGTTTTCAAACTTTTTGACTCGGCTCCCCATTTTGGACCCCACCCTTTGTACACATAATACTATTATTATTTGCATTTTGGATGCCACAGCCATAGAAAGCAATTTATATAAGTTCCCTGCAAAACATGTATGTACCACGAGTACGGATGTGAAAGACTGTGTTGTTCTTGCCTGTTCTTTGACCATAATCGCTTTTTGACTGTATGGATACCGTAATATTGCAACACAACTTAGATGTTTGGTGCTGCAACAAATCCTCATGTCTGGGAATCATTACTCAAGAATTATGTTTAGAATCAACGCCTTTTTCCCCTAGTTGACATTTTGTGCATTATCTAATGACATACCCGCTAACATGTTTTGCAAGCTAGTTCATACAACGCCAATTGATTTAGTTAGTTCCTCATGTATGACTAGGGTGAACCTATATGCTCAATTTCACATTGATACGTGACCCATATTAATATGAATAGTGCTTAATGTTCCCAACTTAAGGATTGTCACAGGATTCTGCCTATCTCTTTAAAGCCAGTTTCCTCAACCTTGTTTCTTCACTACATTTGTCATTGTAATGGGAACTTAGAGCTCTGTGTAGAAAAACAAAGTCTGGGCTAATCCAAAAACACCATAGGAGAGAAATAAACATTCATAAAATTAACATTAATTTAAATGGGACTTGTAACTCCTTGAATGCTTGAAAAGTCTCCAAGACAGTACTTCTCATAGCGTTTGAGACATCTTTAGGCATTCAAGAGTTTACCCTTTGAGTTCCAGAGAAGTACGCAACACATTGCTCTTCAATGTATTGCATACCCTTCTGGCACTCAAAGGGTTAAAACCATGTTTAGATCAATAGAAACTTTTCTTTGACCCCTGTAGCCAAAATAATTTGACCCAAAATTGCTCCAGTTTGCATTTATACATTAAAATATTCTATACTAGTGTAAAAGCCCGCGTACACGGGCCAAGGTCCGGGTGATGTTAAGTTGCTGGTCCTGCTCTGCGTCCTGCCGCCAACGCAGTCATGCACTGTAGAGCCTGCCCGAATGCACAGAATGTTCCAAGCACAGAACTCCCAGCATTCCTACACCTCCCAGCATTCTGTGTGTTTGGGCAGTCTCCACTGCGCATGATGGCTTCTGACAAACATCCTAGCGAATTATTATATAGGAAGTGCATGTAAAAATATTTGATAACCTAGTATGAAGGCTACCAGGAAATTATTATCATTTAGTTATAAATGAACTCATACAAGGTAGGACTGTGCGATTAGATGAGTTCAGTTTGCTGTTCATAATATTCTAATAATATACAAGACAGAGGGGCTGATGTATTAAGGAGATCACAATCCAGTCTCTTTCATATAATATTAAGCTTTATTTTAACATGTCTTCCTTCAACCCTTTAAAGGGATAGTAATGTTTCACCAAAAAAAAACAGCTCCAATTAATCTTTATAGTATTTGGGCCATGGATATTATTATTTCAATACTGTCAGAGTTGTAGTTCAAGAGTAATTGAATAATAAAGTATCCCCTCCCACCCCTTTTACCTAGTGTAATCCACCCCTCCTCAGATGTGGAATCTGGTCTCTTGGCCAGACACCTCACAGCAAGGGACAATCTTCTTACTATGAGAACAATGAAAACTCTGCCCCCTTGACAGGTTTTTCAGGTTTTTCCTTATGCTAACTGAAGATTGTCCGTCTCTGTAATCCATACAGACAGTCTTGCTGCTCTGAGGTGAGCAGTGTTACATCAGTAAAAGGGGAGGGAGGGGGATACTTTATCATTCAGTTACTCTTGAACTACAACTCTGACAGTATTGAAATAACACTCCCCATGGCCCAAATACTATGAAGATTAATTGGAGCTGCTGATTTTGTGAAACATTACTATCACTTTAAATGGTGCTTTTAACTCATGAAATGCTAGGGAAGTCTCCAGTGCATTTGCTTCACAGTGCTTTGTGAGACCACTCTAGCATTCATGGAGGGTTACGCATTAAGGTGTGATAAAGTGGAGATGACTTCTCCAGAGATATTACTTCTCCAGTTCCTATGTTATTCTACGGAGTCTATGCACTAAGATTTCTCCAAAGGTGGAGAAATCTTAGTGCATAGGTTCCATAGAATAACATAGGAGTTGGAGAAGTGATATCATATCCACTTTATCACCTCTTTATCACACCTTGGTGCATCTCCCTCATGGAATTAAAAATCCCTTTTGAATCAGTGAACATTATTTGCCCCAATGGTGTAGTTGGTTTGTTCTAGAATTGTTCCTTTCTAACTAGTACATTTTCATCCCTGTGATAAAGAAATTAAGACATTCTTATTCCAGAAGGAACTGTTCCTATTTGAAGGGACAGTAATGTCCCATAAAAAAAAATCTTATAATTTTGTAGAGAAAAAAAAATAAACTCTATGTCACAAATCCTATCTCTCAAACTGCTATGGTTTGAGAGATATTTGCATTCAAAGTTCCACCTTCCCTCCCCTACACCTGACGTCAGCGTCTAGCTAACGGAAAGAGATCCCGGTCTGGGGACCCACCAGCGGCTCTGCAGCAGAGCCGAAATCTCGTTATTGGAAAATAATTACTTCATTGGAAAGGTCTACAAAGTATGCCTAGTTTGCAAGCACACTTTGTAGACCGTTCCAATGAAGTAATTTGTTTTAAATAACGTGATTTCGGCTCTGCTGAAGAGCCTCCTCGTGTCAGCCGACATGGATCTCCTGCTGTCAGCTTTACAGCTGACAGGAGAAAGGAAGGGAGAGGGGGGACTTTGAATGCATATCTCTCTCAAACCATAGGGGTTTGAGAGATAGGATTTGTGCCACAGAGTTTATTTCTGTATTCTCTAAAAAACTAAAAGCATTTTTTATGGGACATTACTGTCCCTTTAAAGAAATACTAGCACTTCCCAATAATAAACCTCCAACTACCGTAATATAAGCAAAACATACTGTGTGAATTCATTCTCTGAAATAATCTTTAATTTTTTTGGAGAACCAATCGAAAGAGAATTGATTCATAACAGCCTTTACTATTTTCTGCCTATTTTAAGATGATTTGGGGGTTTATTATTAGGAAATGGTAGTGTTCCTTTTAATATTAGGTAGATACGCGAGTGGTGATACAATTTTACAGATCACTGGTAAGACCTCTTCTGGAGTGTTGCTTTCAGTTTTGATGTGCACAGCACAAATTAACTATAAACTATGAAAGTGGGTGCTTCATTGGCTCGTAGTTTGCTTGACAAAACATGTCAGGAGAAACTGAAGGATCTTAAAGAAAATGGGATATTACAGAAACATTTTAATAGGGATTTTAAAATGCTCTGGAGGAAACAGAGTTGTTTTATTGCCTCAGGGGGATTTAAAAGGATAGGAGTAAAACAATGCATTTTACAGCCTTGGCATACCTGCTGTTCCCCAGAGAGCCTTTGCTGGGGAAGGAGTCCCCTCCTCTGCCTTCATTTATTGTTAACCAATCAAGTGCCAGAGGGTTGGATAGTGATTTGCAAAGCACTCTCAAATGGCCTTATGCAGAAAGCAAAAGATCAGCTATTCTGGAGCATAGTAACTACACAGTGAGAGGCGGGAAACTATAAAAATTGCATTGATTCAAATGGGTCTTTTTAATCTCTTGATTGCTAGATAGGTCTTCAACACATTACTTCACAATGTGTTGAAGACCTCTATAGTATTCAATGTGTTAAAAAAAAACATATACATGAGTGTGGATCTGTATTTCCCCATCTGTGGTATGGTGGAATTGCTCCAAAATCACTCATCTTTGGCTTTCTGCATTAGGCCTAAAGAGTTCAAGCTACACATCATTAATGAAATAAGTGGCTTTTAATTTTCTTAACAGATTAATTTATCTTGGTAGGGGTCCTTCACACAGCAGTCAGATCTATCTATCCATTTATTATTTGACTTTGTATCTGTTGTTGCCTGCATATATAGTGTTCTCTGTTGAAGTCTGCCTCTTTCGCCCCTCTTCACAAGAAATAACAGGCTTGAATAGACCTAAGTGGCTTGTAAAAGGCATCTGGTCTTTATCAGACTGAAAATATAAGCAGTACACTACTAGATAGATCACACAAGCAAAAAAAAAACTAAAAAGATGTACCTAACTGATGTGTGAATCACACTTACCTAGGAAAATGATTCTGTTATAGAATGATGAGCAACCTATGACTAGGATTTAATTTCCCTTTAAGCCTATGTTTACACTGGTAACTTTTTGTAGTGCAACTTTTCTGTAGCAACTGATAATGTTTTTAATGAGATAGTGTTGCAAGGTTTTCCCACTATCTCGTTCCCTGACTATAAACACACGTGGCAAAATTCCAGGGAAAACTCAGCAACTTGAGATAGTTGTGCAATTTTTCTTCAATCCCATTGAAACCCATAGTACAAATTTATATGTGTATTAGCCTGCTATCTTTGAAAACTCCAGCATGCTGCGTTGCTCTGTAGCGTGCACTGTGATAATCACCAGTGTGAGCAATACATTAAGATATAATGAGAACAAACTAATTTTTTTCTTGTGTTACTACAGTTGCGATACTGCCGTCAGTGAGAACAATAAACTCACTGTGTGTGTTTGCACAAAATGTATCAGGGCAGAAATATAAGACTAGGCCCGTTCCAGCACTTGGAATTGGGTTGTGGGGATCAAACAGCAGCAAACCACTTGTATTGTATCTGATTTATTATTATTATTATTATTATTATTGTTTTTCACACTCCAGTTGCTTTTATATCTGTACTGCAAGACTCGTACAATCACCCGCAATTACAAGCATTTCTCATTTCTTACAAACCCTGTGTGGCTCGGTGAGACCATTTTATGCGTTTGTCTGACCCAAGGGTGGTGTTACCAGTAGCACACAAAGTACTTATTGTTAGGTGTGCATACTACAGAGCCATAATGCCTAATATGGCTTAAGTGTTTATATGATATTTAGGGCAACATTCACAAAACATTCTCAATCACTAAATGAACCACTAAAGGATATAAGAAATGAGCAAGCATAAATATACTCCAGGACACTACCTATATAAGGCCTTTATCCTTTTATCATGTGGTGATTCTCTGAAGGCATGTTACAAAGATAACATTGTATTAAAGCACATGGATCTAGGATGTAACTTGATCTTTAACCCTTTGGATTCTAGCAACATCTAAACACATTGCTTTACAATGTGTTGAAGATGTCTCGTCCAGGTGTTTAATGTAGACCTATCCCCCTAAAACAGTGTTAGTTAATTTTACAGATAATTATAATTATTTAAACTTATTTTAAGGTACTGAGCATAATTGAAAGCCCGTAATCAAGCTGCGATGCATTGGGGGAACCTATATAAAGTACAAAGGAGTTTGAGCACTCTGTATTCAGTGAGTATGCTGTTACCTCCAGTTTTATGCCATGTAGGAAGCAGAGTCTATTATAGAGCACCTTGTGTACTTAATCTGTAGTCTGAGCTTGTTCAACAGACTGTAGAACCTCAAGTTTGTCCGAGATCCATTACTCGCTATTCTCTGTTTCTGCAGTCAGCGATCTTACTCAGAGGCTGCTCTTATGAAAATCCTTTAGGTGCCTTAAAGTGACAGTAATGTTTCACAAAAGCAGCAGCTCCAATTAATCTTCATAGTATTTAAGCCATAGAGAGTGTTATTTTAATACTGTCAGAGTTGTGGTTCAAAAGTAATTGAATGATGAAGTTTCCCTTTCCCGCCCCTTTTACCTAGTGTAAGCCATATCTTCTCAGATGTGGAATCTGTTTGTAAGACCAGACAGATAACAGCAGGGGACAATAATCTTCCTATGAGAACAATGAAGCCCTGCCCCCCTTGACAGGTTAATTGAAGATTGTCCCTCTCTGCAATCTACCTGGACACTCCCTGCTGCTCTAAGCTGAGCAGTGTTACATCAGTAGAAGGGGTGGGAGGGGGATACTTTATCATTCAATTACTCTTGAAATACAACTCTGACAGAATTGAAATAACACTCTCCAAGGCCCACATACTATGATGATTAATTAGAGCTGCTTTTATTATGAAACTTTACTATCTTTTTAACATGTAGAAGGTGTACAGGTTGGCCTAAATTGTTTAGAGGAGTGCCTCAGGGTTTAGTTCTAGGTCCAATACTTTTAACTCCTTTATCACTGATCTCGAAGTAGTATTGAAAGCAACGTCTTTGACAACTAACTTGAATTACTATGAAAGTTATAACTAGTGTCTAAGGATGTACAGCAAATTAGATGGACATGATAGGCAGGTTGACTTTCTTGTTTATTTAATGCACGATAGGACCATACGGGGAACTCTCTGATTCTGCCCCGTAGGCTCCAGTTTTTAGAGTTAATTACCAGATCTCCAGGGTCAGAGGCTGATTCTTGGGTGGGGGTGAGTCTGTGCTGAAACTCTGCCAACTTCTCCTCCTTCTCACCCTGCTCTGCCCACTTCCTGCCCACTTTATGACATGAGAATGATAAGCCGACTCACCCACCTAATTAAGATCCACCCTTTATGATAGAAATCACTTAATTTACATCCCCCCTGGAGGCAGCACATTAGGCTGACCAGACCTCACCTTTAACCAGGGACGCATAGGAAAAATGCATACTGCAGGACTGCTTTGATTTCAGTGAAGCACTTGAAAATGGCTATTTCCTATGTGTCCCTGGTTAAAGGTGAGATCTGGTCAGCCTACAGCACATGAACCCTCTCCTGATGGCTCAAGGACAGAGGACGGAGGACGAAGGACGAAGGATGGAGTTCCCAGGTAGGAATAGTCCTTATGTATCAAAGCAAAATGGAGCACTTCTGGGACAAACCAACTGTGCTAAAGGGGTGATATAAAATTTCCCAGACTTCCCAATGATTTAAAGGAGGGCTTTAACACCTTGAATGCCAGAGAGGTCTAAACATTTTGCTTTGGACACCTCCTTAGCAATCAGGGGGCTAAAAATGTCATTAAGATCAATGGAAATTTGAGGAATATTTGTTTAAATGTGCATGAAGATGGTTTGACCCAGAATTTCTCCAGCTTGCTTTGTTACAGGCCCAGTATGAGCAGCCACAGTATTACAGCTGTCAGGCAATGTACCATAAAAAGCTCCATACAGTGGATGTTAATGCAGAGCATGTATAAATGTACATTTATAAAGACGTGTAATGCATTGTGTGGGCGTCCTGTTTAGAAAGCAATTTCTCAGCGGGTGACAAACACAAACGGGCAGTAGTCCTTATTAATAAATATATTAAAAGAGCAGAGAGAGTTTTATTATGATTTATTATTGGTAGTTTTAACCCCATGAATGCATACCTGCGAACTCCCTGGAAATGACCCAGTTTTTTTATACTTACATACAGGGTCTCAGGGGACCGAGGCCAATTCTCAGTGAGTTCCTGTGAAACTCCGCCCACTTCACTGCCATTTCTGCTCATTCTCCTCCTCATTTATCCTGCTCTCCTCCCATCTTAAGGCAATGCATCAGACACCCCTCTGGCACTCAAAAGTCTGCAAATGATAGAGAGGACTCCGTCATGTTGCGAAGCAATGTTTTAAAGCCACATTTCAATTAATGGGAATTTTTATTTGTCCACTACAGAGCATTTGGTTTGCCCTAGAATCACTCTTGCTTTTCCTTTGTGCATACAGTCCCAAATGCTTCTTAGATGTATAAATCTGTTCCACCCCAAAGATGCTTTCCACAGTGATTCCTGACACACCGAGGTCAGGTTTTCACATTGCATGGTTCTCTTATTATGCAGTAAAAATCAGGGAGGCTATAAACAGTCCACTCTATAGGCTCCACTCACTGGCCTCCTTTATTGCATTTGTAAAGGGGGAAAATGTCAGGTATTTGCTTTAATGTTCGCTCGATTAAACCGCCCGCGGCAGATGCAGTGGAAATTTCCATTGTGCCAGTGTGAGCAGAGATGGACTGTTAACCCCTTCCTGTAGAGTGACTTCTCCTCCCGTCTCTCTGTGGTGTCCTATATGCAGCCTATATAAGTTATTATATATATATATATATATATATATATATATATGTCTTTGTTTAGCTCTTTTTTAGCCTTGTTTTTATGATTCAATTTCAGTAAAGTGGTCTTATATACAGAGCAAGACCCCTGATTATCTTTAACCCCTTAAGGACCCTTGACGTACCAGGACCATCACGGTCCTTGAAATACTCAAGGACCGATGATGGTCATAGTACGTCACGTATTTTTTACTTACAGCGCTCTACCGGGAGCGCTGTAAGTAAAAATAGGGCCTGAAATTGACCGCTCCAAGATCGGAGCGATCTCTATCAGGCCTCATAATGACGCGCCGATACACGCAACAGGTCACGTGTACCGGCGCGTCCAAGTGCCCCTATGCGGTCATTATGGGATGGAAATGTCCCATGACCGCCGGTCCTTAAGGGGTTAAGAGCCAGAGTTTTTAGTAACCATAACATACATTTGTCTGTCTGTCTATCTGTCTGCCTACCTGTCTGTCTATCTCTATACATATATGAAATGTTTCTCCTTTGACTGGCAGAGGAATGAGAAACGCATTGCAAAGCAATGAGTTGTGTACCCCTCTGGCACAAAGAGGGTTAACACCTATGTTGGCAATTCTGGAGCAAACTAACTCCATTATATCCAACAAATGGCAGTTCCTGTTTATTTAATGGAGATCTTTAACACCTTGAATGCTGGAGAAGGCTTCCATACATTCAGAACAAATTTGTTGGAGACCACACTATCACTTAAGGGGTTAATTTAAAAAAAAAAAACATTCATATCAATGGAGATGTTCAAATCCCCCTCTGTTGTGCAGTTGGCTTGCTCCAGAAACGCAGCTCTATTGTATAATATAATCAGCAGCAGAGGTTGTTGATCCGCTGCAGGATGAAGGCCTCCTCAGCAAGCCTCCAACAACTTCGGTTCTGTGCCTTTTATTGCCACTGTGTACCAACAAATGTGTTAATTTCATCTACCTAACTTGTCTATGATCTTCTTCTTGGGTGTTTAGCATTGAGTGGAATCTATTCCAAATTTTGTTTGCTCCATCTACCATTAGGTCTTCCTGCTAAGTATATACACACTTATTTTTTCTTTTTTTGCATACTATCATTAGCTGTCTATATTTCCTCTGCACCTTTATAGGGCTGTATTTAGTTTTTCAACACCCCACCACAGACAATAGACATTAGCAGTAAGAATGAGATTCGGCACAGAGAGAAAAAAGCCCCACCTATGAATCTGAAGGGTCATGAAAGCCTTCTCAAGGTAGTAATATGTCCCTTTTCAGCTATAGAGTAAAGCAGAGTTGTGATGCAATATACAGTAACTAGATATAACTTGACTGCTATATGAAGGACACATTCCTAAGAAAGACCTTCTATTAGGGGAAAAAAGCCACTTATATCAATGTTAACTCCTTAACCCTTTTAGTGCTAGAGAGGTATCCAACACGTTGCAACACAATGTGTTGGATACCTCTCTGGCAATCTAAGAGTTAATCTAATCTAAGGGCTGTGTAACACATTTCTTCACAATGCATTGCAAACCCCCTTTGGTTCATAAAAGGTTATAGTTCCTCAACAGCACAATACCATTTAACCTTTTGGCATCAGGGAGGGGTGGGGGGGGGGCTGCATATGATTGCATTCTCCTCTGAGTGTTTTAGAGAAATGAACAGTGATGAAGTGCATGTGTTTGATGGTGGGGAGGAGGCTCACACAATCAGGAGCGGATGCAGGTGGGGGGCGGATGGGAAGGTGCAGAGCTAACGAGATGAACACCCTCCTAGGTTTCTTCCTGCTGGCTTCGGTTGCTGCATTAAAATATCAGAGCCTCAGGGCTGTTTAATTACTAAAGGGAGTCTGCGCAGGGAAAGAAAAGGATTATCTTAATAGTTATTTATTCATAAGCCACAAATACTGACCTAACCTCTGCTTTTTTCATATAAAAATACATAGACGTGTTTGTGAAGATGTAAGCTTTAAAAAATAAATCAACTTTTAAATATTTATTCCTTTAAAGGGATAGTAATACTTCGTTTTAACTTTATTTTATTTTGTAGGCATTAAAAAAACATGAAGAATGATACGTCTTATCTCTCAAACCTTTATGGTTTAAGAGATATTCACAAACAAAGTATCCCCCCCCCCCGTTCAACCAGATCAGAAGGGAGGTGCCCAGGTAGACTGCAGAGAGGGACAATCTTCAATTAAGATAAGGGAAAAAGCTGAAAAGCTTGTCAAGGGGGGAAGGGCTTTCATTGTTTTCATACAAAGAAAATTGTCCCCTTCTGTTATCTGTACTGTCATACAACCAGACTCACATCTGAGAAGAGATGGCTTACACTAGGTAAAAGGGGTGGGAGGGGAACTTTGCTTGTGAATATCTCATAAACCATAAAGGTTTGAGAGATAAGACTTATATCATTCTTCATGTTTTTTTAATGCCTACAAAATAAAATAAAGTTAAAACGAAGTATTACTATCCCTTTAAGGACCAAAGAGGTCTGCAGAGCGTTGCTTTGCAATGTGTCGCATATCCTTCTGATCTTTAAACGGTTAAGGAACCCTAACTCATCCAAACAATAACCACTAACTCATAGGGTAGTGAACTGTTGGACTCCGAATTCTTAATGACCATTATTAACCAATTCTGCAAGGATAGATTCTCCAAAATCAGTCTTTAATTCATACTCATGGATGGATTTACATCCCAGGTGCCCCTAGGAAAGGAACTTGGGGTGCCATTAGCCCTGCCCATGGTCACATACCTCGATTCCTCACATGGCCCTACCCCCAGTCCCATCCACTACTTCCTAGCACAGAAAATATTTACAAATATATCTAATCAAAGAGCTGAGCTGTGAACAAGGGATAGTAATACTTAAATTTAACTTTAATTCATCTTGTAGCCCTTAAAAAATAAATTAAATGACCCCAGCGGCATTTCTCAAACCTTTATGGTTTGAGAGATATCCGCTTTCAAAGTTCCCCCTCCCCTAATGTCAGTGCTCTAGCTGACAGCAGGGTAATCCGGTCCCAGGACCGGCAGAGGCTTTTCAGCAGAGCCAAGATAGCATTATGGAAAAAGAAATCCTTCACTGGATTTGCAAGCACACGTAGAAGACCGTTTCAGTGAAGGATTTCTATTTCAGTAACGTGATCTCAGCTCTGCTGCAAAGCTGCCACTTGTTCAGGGACAGGATTCCCCTGCAGTCAGCTAGAGCGCTGACGTCAGGGGAGGGGGAACTTTGAAAGCAGATATCTCTCAAACCATAAAGGTTTGAGAAATGCCGCTGAGGTAATTTAATTTGTTTTTTAAGGGCTACAAGATTAATTAAATTTAAATATTACTATCCCTTTAAGACTAGAGGAAAGTCACTTTCTATTAAAACAAAGGTGGGGATTTTTCACGGTAAGGGCAGTAACTTTATGGAATTCTTTGCCTCGGGATGTTGTGCTTACAGGTACTGTAACTGCTTTCAAAAAAGCAATGGATACCTATCTAGCACAGAACAATATTGAGAATTATAACAGGTGGCTTCAAAGCAGATAGGATGTTGATCCAGGGAAATATATGAAAGCCATTTGGAGTCAGGAAGGAATTTTTTACCCACTTGGGGCTTTACTGGAAATGGCTTTAATGAGGTATTATTTTGCCTTCCTCTGGTTCAACAGGGGTGATCTGACATGGGCTGGAATTGATGGAAGTATTGTAACAATAGAAGAAAAAAGGGGGGGGGAGATACGAAGCGCCCCTGTGCGGGATCAGTAGATAATTATAATTCCTCCACCAACACCCAAAGTGGGTACTCACAAGATGAGTGACAGAATAATGGTGTATACCAAATCCGGCAATCAAACGACTGGGGATAAAGAACTGCCCCAGATAAGTGATTCCAACAGCAATCTTATTGTAATGGGCTGCACTCAGTAACACGCTCCCCCTGAGTGGCTGAAAACTTGCAGATGTAGTGACGTAAACGACAAAAAGACAAGAAAGCGCCCAATGGTATAGTATGTAACACAAATAGCGTGAAATAAATATTAAAGTATTGCACTGACATGACTCTGTGGTCAGAAGGCTGTTATCAGTCCATCGACTAGTGCGCTGGTGGAGAAATTGCTCCGTCTCCACTCGGAAACCTGATGATCAGCTGCGAGGCAAAAACACAGCTCCGGACAAATGGCTAAGCCCAAGATGTCCATTTTTAATCATTAAAAATATATATTAATTATTATATTATATTTGATGGAATTATGTATTTTTTCATCCTGATCAATTTGTTCCTGTTGTACCCGTGGCATATAACAATCAAAGACAACAAAAGCAGTTTTAATCTCTAGGTTGCTAGCGATCTCCAGTGCATTGTGAAGGGGTATACAACTGTTGTATGGATATTAACATTTCTCTGGTCACACCCGCAATTCAGAATGTGGGTGTAGTCGGCGCAGCTGAGGTGCCCCTCAAAATGTAGATCTCTTGACAGTTACCTACTTTGCCTATTGGGAAATCTGTTCCTGTTCGTACTCCGATAGCCTGCCCATGGATATAGACATGATGCTTTGTGCCAGGGCTCAAGGACCCCAAACGAATCCTACTGAAGGGTTTTCCTTAGAAGATTCAGTGGGAGAAGACTGGTATTGTTGAGTTCTGCAACAAAGAATCATGCCCACCTCCATTTTGGAGAGCTAATCTATCATAATAACAATAATAACAATTTATATAGCACTTTTTCCCCTCATTTAATCTGATGTACACAGAATTATTTAAAGTGCCAAGTATGATTTTCTGCCCAGATTATGCTAAATCAGGGGTTATTACTAGAAGGAGTTGGAGTACTGTTCACAATTAAAAAAAATATTCATTATGTGCTGCACAGAAAATAATAAGGATGATCCCTTGGAGTAAACCATCTGCACCCTAAATGTCAAATGAAATTCACATTAATTTAAATTGGGCTTTTAACCAACCCCTTGAATATGAAATAATTTGGCGATCTCTCTGTTATTCAAGGGGTTAAAAGCTCTATTTAAACCTGTGGTAATTTGGGGAATTTTCATCCCTGCTCTGGTGCAGTTGGTTTGCACTACAATTGCTAATCTTTGGCTTTCTGCATAAGGTCCTTTTGTCTCATCAGAGGTGCTATAATTGTCCTAATTTACACCTCAGTAGATGTATCATTCAGATAATTTCACATTTTATACTGCTCGTTAGTGTTGCTAATATGCTCTGGGAATGTAGCAATAATACCATTCATTCCTGTTGTAATTATTTGGTTGGAAAAACAAGTCCTAAACACTACCTTGCTTCTTACATGTGGTAACATGGAGCAAAACATCTCTACATCATGTTAAGATATCATGGTATTGTACAAAGTAAGATGTTTTTGCAGCTGATACCAACAAAAAAAGTTATACATGTGGCACTAGGTAGTGTTAATGTCAGTTGCACTTAAAGGGCAATTTTCATGTTTTACTCAGTTTGATCTCATGGAAACAGATATGGTAAAACGCCTTTGTGCAGCCCAGAACTGCTCCTACCAAATATTAGGGGGAAGGTTTGGGAGTTTCACAGAACTAACCTCCTTGGCTAGAATGCAGGACAGAAATATGTATACAATGCTTGTGTACAATGGACTGAATATAGTTTGCTTTCTTTTACACATCAGATACAACATACAGCAATATGTCCCATATCCCATCTTTGTTTGGCCTTAGAGGCATTGATTGAGCAGAGAAAATTAACCCTGTGACTACTGGTGTCCTTCTGGCTGGTATCTTGCACAGAGAGCTAATTATACACAGCATTGTTATACAGCTCCAGGCAGAACAGTTGGTTCCTGGCCATTAATCCAGTACGGCCCACATTTCAGAGAAATAAACCAAGAACAATTGATTATTTTTTTCCGCTTGTGATATGTCAGCTGAGAAGAGTGGAAACCAACACCCTTGTTATGCGTCCCTCCGGACAGAGACAAGGACATGGGGACGTTAGCAAAGGGTAGGCTGGAAATGGATATGTCATGTGCATGAATGGAAGTGCTAGAGATCCAGCTGATTTCTACATACATGTGTGTTTATAATGTAAAACCGACCATGGACAGGGAATCTACAAATATATTTTCACTCTAAAATAAGTGCTAGAACCTTTTTTTTCTTTTGTCCTGCATCTGCTTAATTCAAATTTGCTAAACAATATACATGGAAAACTCTCCTTTTTATGCTCCTTGCACAAAGGAGAGGACAGTGGGAGGGTGTAAGGGTGTTTTGAAGCTTTTCATTCACTTGTACATTGTTTCTCCTTGTGATGAAATTTGTGTAAAATGACCCCATTATCCTAAACACGCTATAGGGGATATGGTTGGGTTTTTCTTGCATTAAATCCTCAAAGGAGCAGTAAACTGTTGTTTATATAAAATAACAATAGTATCCCACTGCTGAGGGATACATATTTCCAGTTATTACAGTCTAATTTTTTTTTTTTTTTTTTAACATGAACAGTACCCTATAGTGGCCAGATTCCAAATATTTCTTCTGTTACATTCTCTAGGAGAGGTGATTCATTGACAAATAGTTCTCCATAGAATGTGACTTGAATCTGCTGAGTCACTTCCTGTCACTTTGAACTTTTAGTAATTAATCACACTGTCGTTCATTTCCTAAGAATTTGAACTGGTATAACTTTTGAATAAAACAGCTGACAGCAATGGGAGTAGGCATGTTTTACTCAGCAGGTTAATATTTATAACATATAGGTTTTCATTAAAAAAAACACCTTTACTTCTCCTTAAAAAGGTCTCATACAGGCATATACATATACCACCAGAGGTGCAAGAGTATGCTTTATTGTTTGTGTAAATGTAGAAAATGAGCTGCACTGGCAAATTTGTACATTTCTCCCTCAGTATCTATACATCTTTGACTATTCTGTGTACAAGTGGTGACCAATCTGCTCCCTAACAGATGTTGTTGGATTACAATTACCATGCCATCCCCTACTGTATACACTACCAATTAAGTAGTGCTTCAATGAGATTACATTATTTCTAAGTTTTTAATTTATTTATATGTGGTTGTTCCACTGATATTCCTAAAAGTGTCTGATTATGTGGTCGGTTTCATGGCCTGTGTGAATCATGTTAACAAATTGATAAGGTTGTTGTAGAATATTAGGTAATATCATCAGGGAACATCTGCATTAACATCACTCTGGCACTCAAACGTCTAAATCCCCTTTTCTACAAGATGAGTTACAACATATTTATTTATTTATTTATTTATTTTGCTAATTGAGGAAATGTAGAAAGTATTACTTTCCAAAAATATTATACGTATTAAATCTGTGTTTCTTATGCATTTGTAGTATTTGATGAGATACGATGCTTCTTCATGATTTTACAATCTTGTTTTAGATTCAGAATTTAAATATGTAGGATTAAGTATGTTCCCAATATTGAGAAGCTATGCCTTGTACCCACTATTCTTACAGTAACAAGGACTTCTATCCATATTCTGCCACCACCCAATTACGCTTACACAAATGTGTGTTTTGTCTGTGCATGTGCACAAGCGTTCTTGGGACATATGCTAATAAGTAAATTTAGTTAGTCAATGTTTTGGTCACCTTAATATTAGAAAGTATATCTCTTAGGATGATGAAAATTATGACCAAATAAAGTCACAAATTATCATAAGACTAAATTCCATAAGTGCAACATGTCAGTTATCTTGTATCCAGTATTTCATGAGTCTGCACTTAGATATACTAAACAATTTTAAATGTTTTGGTAACCGTGGTTAACAAAATGTGGCAGAACTCTGGAATGTTATTGTCTGGTTTAGATTAGAATATATGTCAACTGATATTTGGAGGATGGGACACACCAGATTACATCTGAAGGACCCTTCTTCAGGACAGGAAGAAGAAAACGGGGAAGTTTATTGCTGCTCTAAACCAAGTAAAGCTAGTTTGACTACTAAGAACCAGCATTCTAGAAACAACAGAACTTAGACTAGAAACCATGGCCACTGATTTTCTGCTTGAAATGAAAAGCAAAGGAACGTCAAAAGAGCAATCTTCCATCAACCCAGATATATCTCTTTAATGTGGTAGATTTTATATAATTCTTTTATTGTAAAAGTATACTCGATGATCCAAGAACCTGAAAAGGTTAAATTATGATTTTTTTTAAGACACCTCTCTTCTGAACCCTGTAGTTATATATCCATATTAAGCATTTGTCTTTTATCAACCTTGATCCTACCAGCTGTCATGGTTAGAGAGGACTCACCTCTAGTAGCATCGAAGCCTTGACCATTCTCTGTAGCCACAAGACTATTTGATATCTGAACTGTCAGCAGTATATAATTTACTGTGAGAGGTTCTTCTCTGTCCCCCCCTCCCTCATCCTCTTTCTCCCCCTCCTTCTCTCACCTTCTGGATGATAAATCTCTTGCGTGCCATGGCTGTAAATTTTCCCACAGCCGCGAGGCTCCTGCCAGTCTCTTTCTGCTAGGATGAGCTTGGAGAGGCCGGTGTGTGCATCAGTCTGGAGAATCTGTATTAATTTCATTTGATATATATGTTTTTATGCTTCTGGAGGCTTGGTTCCTTTTTTATTTTATATCTCTGCTCCTTGAAGGACAGGCAGGTGTAGCATATTTTGAATTATTTTAATTGTTTAGTCTAAATGGTGTGTTGTGTTAGAAGACATATTCCTAAATTGTAAGGAACCCTGCAATGCAAGATTTTAAAGATATCCTTAACTCAGGTGGATCTATTGAAATTACTCTGACACTGTGAATAAAGAAAGGCAATTTAAATGTTCAAAGCTCAAAGACAAGCAAGCACTATTAATGAAGATAAATTCATGTACTCAACAAAAATATAATTATCTTATTACTAACAAGACATTTCTGTATTTACATGCATATATTAATATATGGATCTAGAGATCAGTAAAAGGTGTCTATTAAAAACAAGTTACTGCCATTAGTACACCTTGGACCTAGGAAGGACTTGCCCCACAAAAATGCTTACTGTCATCAGACCACTTTGGTGATCAAATTAAGAATACATTATTACCGTAGCACAATGTGGTACTATTAAGGACTGACCTCATAAACATGTCATTGCATTAGTTCGCATTGGTCCAATAGTGGAGTCAGTCATAAGCATGTCACTATCTTTCGATACTGACCCATGACAATGTCACTGTCATTAGAACTTTGAACATCTTTAGAATGCTTAATCAGTAACAATGCAGTTGCCATTAGTACACATTGGTCCTTGAAAGGACTGATCCCTAAATATTTTACTGTACTAAGAACACTTTGTTCTTAGGAAAGACTGATCCATAAAAAAGTTTTTAAATCAATACACATGTTCCTAAAATGGATTAATTAATTATGTGCAGAACTGATTTCAGGAGAAAGTTGTAGATGCTTAATTTTAGCTTAGAAGTTATCCTACTCCTGGGATAAAGTTGCATATCTTAGCAATATAATTTACATGTACCATTACTCCATTAAAATATTAGAGTTGGTACTGTCTTAACTGTAGAAATACAGGAGGCAAATATAGTCAAGTTGACTTGACTATTATTATTCCATTAAGTCATTACTGGAGATCTCTAAAGCTGAGCTGTAAAGTCGACACAACTTCCCCCCTTTTCCTTGAGTCAAGTCAACACTTCACATACAAAATGGCTGAGGTCAGTCGCAGTTCAGTTTAACACTACAAAGCAAAGATTTTGTCTGGATATAATTCATTGACACATTAACATGCTAATTTCTTTGTAACCAGAGACTTCCCATAGATAAAAGTATCCTATCTTAAGTCAGAGCGAAACTCTTTTTTATATACGGTAAAATAAAATATCACTGTCCTTGGAAATTGCTGTTCTGGTTGTATTAAATGTAAAAAGATCTGAAGCGAGAAATATTTGCTTTTATATGTCAGATAGTTTTGCCCATTTCTACTAAGCAGCCTGTTAGTAGACATCTTACAGTACATTGACTTGAAATATTGTAAGCAGTATCCACTTGCCTGTAAGCTGTATCTATGCACAAGATTGCATACTAAACACTAATAGAAATATTTTAAATGCCTAGTAAGGGTTACTGTTATCATATTTCCTCCTAGATATGGCCTAACATCCTGCTTCTTTATCACAGCTGATGACATTTACCTGCTTGACTCATCATGCTGCCTAGGGCCATATTCGATTTGTCCTTTTCCTTCCCTATTTACATTAACTTCTTGGCTACAATATGTTGCATCTTCTTTTATGATATTACAGAAAAATCCATCCATTCCTCTCCCAGGGGACAAATAACACTCTTGTGCATTCCCTTATTCTATCCTGCCTGTAATTCTGTAATCTACTGCAAACTGGTCTCTCTGCTTTCTCATTCATCCACAAAAAAAATGTACCCTAAACTCAGAGATGATCACCACTCCTTTCTCCCGAAATATGCTTGTGTTTTCCAATTAAGCATATCGCCTACAAAGTCCCGCTTCTCACCTTCAAAGCTCTCTACTTAGGAGTCTCCCCTTACATTTCTTCCCTTATCACTGCTTGCTCCTGGTTATTTTCTCTGCTCTTCACAAAGCACCCTTCTGTCACACCATCCATTCCTTCTTCTCTCCACTGCCTTAAAGGAGCAGTGCATTGTTCTATGAAAAAAATCACAGGTACTACAACTGCTGGAAGATGTATTTTTTCCAGAGTATTACAATTGAAACAGTTTTCTTTGCATTAACCGTGCCCTCTAATGCCAGGCTTCAGACACTTATATTGTTGCATTTTGTGGGAGAGATGAGTCACTGACAACAGTTCTACATAGAGTTTTATAGTAAGTAATTAAACTATTACTCACGTCCTAACAGTCTGAACTGTTATAACTTTAGAATAAAACAACTGCCAGCTGTACCTTGTTTTACATGCTAGAAGTATTCTATAAATGTATTGGTTTTCATTAAAGTTTACTACTCCTTTAAACCTTTCTTGCTTTCTGAACCTGCCAGTCTTTAAAACTACTTTCATATCTTTCCTTTTAGAGCAACTGCATCATGCACAGCCTATATCCAATATCAGCACTGTATTGTACAGCACTCAGGGTACATTAACCCTGCTTTCCGTAACCCTCTGGCACCCAAAGGGTTAAGTGCACTGTAGTAGAAAAATAAATATTCCCATTATTACTTTTTTTTCTATTTTTATAATTGCAATAATCAGGGTGACATTAAGTGACACAGGCATGGAAGCACTAGGAAAGAGGTTCCTGGTCCAAGGAATTACATTTTAATTGGCTAATAGGAGATGAACAAACAGGTATTAGGGTGGTGAGTGCTGGATAAGGCCGAGACTAGAGACTCACGATGCCTAAAAATTCTTTGTACATCGTTACATACAAATTGTTAGTGCTACTTAAAGGGACAGTATTACTTCAAAATTACTAACCCTCATATTGTAGCCCTTAATAAACTGAGTTAAATGACACCAGCGGCATCTCTCAAACCTTTATGGTTTAAGAGATAGCCACTTTCAAAGTTTCCTATCCCCTGCTGTCAGCGTTCTGCTGCCAGCAGGAGAATCCGGTCCCGGGACAGGTGGAGGCTCTTAAACAGAGCCGATATCTCGTTATGGAAGGAAAAATGATTAATTGAAACAGTGTTCTATGTGTGCTTGGTAACTGAGCACACGTAAAAGACTGTTTCAATTAATCATTTTTCCTTCCATAACGAGATATCGGCTCTGCTGAAGAGCCTCCACTTGATTCAGAGACCGGATTCTCCTGCTGGCAGCAGAACGCTGACAGCAGGGGAGAGGAAACTTTGAAAGTGGCTATCTCTTAAACCATAAAGGTTTGAGAGATGCCGCTGGTGTAATTTAACTCAGTTAATTAAGGGCTACAATATGAGGGATAGTAATTTTGAAGTAATACTATCCCTTTAAGAATAAAGTTAGGATGATGACGACGACTAGTGTTATCAGGCCCTATGTGTAGAACCGTAGACAGAAATATAACTATATTTCATATACACAGATTGATGTGTGGGGATTTTGTTCGTGCACACATTTGTTGCTATGACCAAGCTCTTCCATATTTCATGATTATCTGATCATTTTTCTGATGAAAGATGATTATAATGCAATGTTGGAAACAGAGGACCAAAGGCCGTTATAAGTTGCACTCATCTCTGGACCTTAAAGGGTTAATACTTTAATAATGAGATTTTAATGAGGTGTGTGTGTGTATAAGTGGGGTCAAGGGTTGAGTAGAACTGAACTGAGCTGAAAGGGTAGGGTGGGATTTGAGAAGCTGACATCACCAGATTAGGAGAAATTGGGAGCAATGACATTGCCATAGCTACACAACAAGCTTGCTTATCTATTTTTGTTTTATGTTAATAAGAGATGGGAGGACAATTTAGCCCTAAAAGGCACTGCTCCTAAAACCTTTGCGTGCCAGAGAGGTATCCAATGCTGCCTCTCTGGCACTCTAAGGGTTAAGAATCTCATTCTGTCAAGGTTCCCTGTCATTTAGAGTTTTTTTCGTCACGTCCTTGGAGATCCCATTATGACTGGAAATGGAAACCATTGTTCTGCCTCATGAAACACACAAGGAAATACTGAAACACAACCATATTTATAGCTTAGAGCACAAGAAGGAGACTGATGATTGGGTCCCATTTGCCCAGGCAATTCCATTGACATCAGCTGATGCTATTGTCAGCCACTTAGATATAGTTAGCCTGGAAAAAGGGCCCGTTGGGGCGAGCATGATCAGGTTTTAGTAAGATCATCAATAGGAAAGTATTGTTCTCAAAGTCTCACAAGAGAATGCACCAGGGATACTTTTGGGCCTTTTGACTAAAGAAAAACTGGAGCAGCTCTGAGGCAAACCAACTGCTCTATAGGGAATAAATACAAAAAAGTATAATTGACATTAGACTTGTAATCCCTTGAATGTGTTGGAGACCTCTCTGTCATTCAGTCGAAATTTGGCAAATTTTTTTTTTTTTGTATTTGTTCCAGAATTGCTCTACTTTGCTGTTATTAATAGGACTCAGTGAGATTTTCAGCTGTGAATGAAAACGGCTGAGGCCTACAAATGATGACACTCGGGGACACTACATTCACATTTATAACATTAGTAACTGAAATAAAAGCCTGGGCATGAGTCATAGGAAATAAGCCCATGAATGGAACTGGAAATCCCACAATGTGAAAGTTGAATTGAATTCTGTGTGCGCTGCAGGACAGGACGATGGTGTGAGCTACATGAAAGGAGGATACTGTCTCTGTGCTGTAGAGAGGATTATGTTGTGTGTGTGATGCAGAACTGGAGGATACTGTGTGTGTGTGTGTGTGTGTGTGTGTGTGTGTGTGTGTCTGTGTGTGTGTGTGTGTGTGCAGCAGGACAGGAGGATGCTGTGTGTGTGTGTGTGTGTGTGTGTGTGTGTGTGTGTGTGTGTGTGTGTGTGTGTGTGTGTGTGCAGCAGGACAGGAGGATGCTGTGTGTGTGTGTGTGTTGTAGGACAGGAGTATGCCGAGTGTGAACTGCAAGAAATGATGATGACGTGTGCTGTTTGTGATTAAGTAGAGGAGGATGCTGTGTGTAATGCAGGACAGGAGGATGCTGTGTGTGATGCAGGACAGGAGGATGCTGTGTGTGATGCAGGACAGGAGGATGCTGTGTGTGATGCAGGACAGGAGAATGCTGTGTGAAATGCAGGACAGGAAGATGCTGTGTGTAATGCACTACAGGAGGATGCTGTGTGTAATGCAGGACAGGAGGATGCTGTGTGTGATGCAGGACAGGAGGATGCTGTGTGTGATGCAGGACAGGAGGATGCTGTGTGAGATGCAGGACAGGAAGATGCTGTGTGTAATGCATTACAGGAAGATGCTGTGTGTAATGCACTACAGGAAGATGCTGTGTGTAATGCACTACAGGAAGATGCTGTGTGTAATGCAGGACAGGAATATGCTGTATGTAATGCAGGACATGAGGATGCTGTGTGTAATGCAGGACAGGAGGATGGTGTGTGTAATGCAGGACAGGAGGATGCTGTGTGTAATGCAAGACAGGAGGATGCTGTGTGAGATGCAGGACAGGAGGATGGTGTGTGTAATGAAGGACAGGAGGATGCTGTGTGTAATGCAGGACAGGAGGATGCTGTGTGTGATGCAGGACAGGAGGATGCTGTGTGTGATGCAGGACAGGAGGATGCTGTGTGTGATGCAGGACAGGAGGATGCTGTGTGTGATGCAGGACAGGAGGATGCTGTGTGTGATGCAGGACAGGAGGATGCTGTGTGAGATGCAGGACAGGAAGATGCTGTGTGTAATGCACTACAGGAAGATGCTGTGTGTAATGCACTACAGGAAGATGCTGTGTGTAATGCACTACAGGAAGATGCTGTGTGTAATGCAGGACAGGAAGATGCTGTATGTAATGCAGGACAGGAGGATGCTGTGTGTAATGCAGGACAGGAGGATGCTGTGTGTGATGCAGGACAGGAGGATGCTGTGTGTGATGCAGGACAGGAGGATGCTGTGTGAGATGCAGGACAGGAAGATGCTGTGTGTAATGCACTACAGGAAGATGCTGTGTGTAATGCACTACAGGAAGATGCTGTGTGTGATGCACTACAGGAAGATGCTGTGTGTAATGCACTACAGGAAGATGCTGTGTGTAATGCACTACAGGAAGATGCTGTGTGTAATGCAGGACAGGAAGATGCTGTATGTAATGCAGGACATGAGGATGATGTGTGTAATGCATGACAGGAGGATGGTGTGTGTAATGCAGGACAGGAGGATGCTGTGTGTAATGCAAGACAGGAGGATGCTGTGTGAGATGCAGGACAGGAGGATGGTGTGTGTAATGAAGGACAGGAGGATGCTGTGTGTGATGCAGGACAGGAGGATGCTGTGTGTGATGCAGGACAGGAGGATGCTGTGTGTGATGCAGGACAGGAGGATGCTGTGTGTGATGCAGGACAGGAGGATGCTGTGTGTGATGCAGGACAGGAGGATGCTGTGTGTAATGCACTACAGGAAGATGCTGTGTGTAATGCACTACAGGAAGATGCTGTGTGTAATGCACTACAGGAAGATGCTGTGTGTAATGCAGGACAGGAAGATGCTGTGTGTAATGCAGGACAGGAGGATGCTGTGTGTGATGCAGGACAGGAGGATGCTGTGTGTGATGCAGGACAGGAGGATGCTGTGTGAGATGCAGGACAGGAAGATGCTGTGTGTGATGCACTACAGGAAGATGCTGCGTGTAATGCACTACAGGAAGATGCTGCGTGTAATGCACTACAGGAAGATGCTGTGTGTAATGCAGGACAGGAGGATGCTGTGTGTAATGCAGGACAGGAGGATGGTGTGTGTAATGCAGGACAGGAGGATGGTGTGTGTAATGCAGGACAGGAGGATGCTGTGTGTGATGCAGGACAGGAGGATGGTGTGTGTTGCAGGACAGGAGGATGGTGTGTGTGATGCAGGACAGGAGGATGGTGTGTGTAATGCAGGACAGGAGGATGCTGTGTGTGATGCAGGACAGGAGGATGCTGTGTGAAATGCAGGACAGGAAGATGCTGTGTGTAATGCACTACAGGAGGATGGTGTGTGTAATGCAGGACATGAGGATGCTGTGTGTAATGCAGGACAGGAGGATGGTGTGTGTAATGCAGGACAGGAGGATGCTGTGTGTAATGCAAGACAGGAGGATGCTGTGTGTAACGCAGGACAGAAAGATGGTGTGTGTGATGCAGGACAGGAGGATGGTGTGTGTGATGCAGGACAGGAGGATGGTGTGTGTAATGCAGGACAGGAGGATGCTGTGTGTAATGCAGGACAGGAGGATGCTGCGTGTAATGCAGGACAGGAGGATGCTGCGTGTAATGAAGGACAGGAGGATGGTGTGTGTGATGCAGGACAGGAGGATGCTGTGTGTGATGCAGGAAAGGAGGATGCTGTGTGTAATGAAGGACAGGAGGATGCTGTGGGTGCTGAAGAGAGGAAGATGATGTGTTTTGCTGCAGGAGAGAATGGGCTGCATGAAATGGAGAATTGTTTGCAGTGCAGGAGAGGAGGCTGGTGTGTCCTTTAGAATTTGAGTATGTTCTATTGTGCACTAAGTGGCAGATGTTGCAGTAGTGGAAGATGCTTTGTCCTATTAGGCTAGGAGTATGTCCTGTTGGTCGTGTAATGGCACATGTTGTAGGAGTGCAGGATGATGTGTGTTTTAATGAGAGGCTGTAAATCTGATTGAGTGATTGTGGGTGCTGTATGTTATAGTAAGTGGTGGGGCATGCTGTGGTCCAGGAACTGTTGGGTCAAATCATGCTCTGTTGCTGTGACAGAGAATGCGGTGTGTTTCAGGGAATCACAGAGGATGCTGCTGTGCCTCCTTGGGAAAAGTAAAGAACTCTGTGCTCTGCAGGAAATAGTAGTGGATGCTGTGGTCTGCAGATCACAGTTTTACTGTGAGGTAGGCAATGTGAGGCCTTCCAGGTTCTGCCGGATTACAAATCCCATCATCTTCCATCAGGCAACTACTAGAAGAAGATGACAGAAATTGTATTCTGAGAAAAGCTGATCTCATGTTGTCTACCACTGATGTAATTTTATATCCTGTACAGAACAAGATGGAAGATACGGTGCTGTCAGGAAATAACAAGATTTGATACTATTACCTTACAGCAAATGGCCTGAGACAGGGGGCAAATAACACTCAGAACTTCATTTACCCAGAATCCACCAGATAGAAAGAATGAGTTGTTTCGTTGGAGCCAATCAAAACCATCCATGGGCTTTCTGGATAAAGCAAAGTTGAAGAATTCTAGGTGAAGCCAACTGGAATGTAGAGGACAAATAAATAGTCTCTTTTATTTCAAGGAGTAGAAATCTTTTGTTATGGAAAACTCTTATCATAAGGCTATCATAAGGCTTTTCTTGCTGATTAAAATAAGGGTACTATTTCTGCTGAGAGGTGCTTTGCCCCCAAGTTATTACAGTTCACACTGTTAATTGTCTGATACACATGTTAACAGCAGTGCCACCTGGTGTCCACACAGTTCACCTGCTGTTCAGATAGTTAATTGTACTTCATTAGAGAGGCGAGTCAGTGGTTACAGTTTTCCATAGCACGTGAAAGCAACAGCTCCACCACTTTGTGACAGTTTCGAATTTTATAACTGTTAACCCTTTCAGTGCCAGAGGAGTAGGCAAGGGTTATAGAATCTTCCACTCCTATATCTATAATATAGGTTTTTCATGATGAAACTTTACTGATCCGTTAAATTGGGGCATTTAATCCAACTGCTTAGCAATGCGTTGGAGAGCTTGCTAGCATTCGAAAAGTTAAAAGCTCAATTTAAAACATTTTATTTGTCCTCTGTGGTGCATTTGGTTTACTCCAGTATTGCTTTTCATTAATTTTGTTTGTAAGATCCCCAATTTGGTTATAAGAGTTGTGGAGTAATTATGGGGCAAACCAACTGCACCATAAGGGGACAACTTAAAGAAAATCCAGTTGATTTACATGGGGCTTGTAACCCTTTGAGTGCCAGAGGGGCAATGCGTTGTGTACCACTCTGGCACTCAAAGGGTTAACCCCTTGAATGCTAGAGAGGCCTCTGACATATTTGAGAATTGCTTGGGTTTTATTTAGTGTGTACGTGGTATTAAAGATCTCTTGCCCTAAACCTATTAAAGTAGTACCTTATACCTTACTAGTAGGAAAGCCCATATACACGGGCTAAAGTGCCTTCGGCGGCCTCGGCTGCTGCCCCAGAGCCGGGACCACAGACAAGAGGTGAGCCGGATCAGCGCGTTCGGCCAGTCCTACTGCGCATGACTGCATCTTTCCTGCAGTCTCTACTGCGCATGCGCAGACAGGGAGCTTCACAGGCTACAGCTTTATGTTATTTAGATAAGGTTTTATATATACATATATCCTATATAATAATTCTCTAAGGATGTTTGTCAGAAGCCATCATGCGCAGTAGAGACGGCTGTACATGCTCCATTGAGAAGTGTAAGTATATATACTAGTTTTAAAGCCCTGTACAAGGGCCAACAAAGGCGGCACTGCAGTCCGGTGCGCAGAGAGAACTATGGTCTGAATTCAGAGGGCCCCGCTCTGTTATCAGCCTCAGCGCGTTCGGGCAGTCTCTACTGTGCATGACTGCAGTGCCACCTTTGTTGGCCCTTGTAAAGGGCTTTATAACTAGTATATATACTTAAACTTCTCAATGGCAAGAAAATGCTAATGGCCCCTACGAATTTTGCCTTTGCTACTTGGTTCAGCAGATACCTTGTTCAGTCAGTCCTGGATGTCACGTCCATGGAGACGGGCATGATAGTTGCTGGCAGGACCTCAAATTCTGCTCACTGTGCATGGAAATCTTAACCCTTTAAGGACCAGAGGGGTGTGGATTACATTGCATTGTAATGCATTGCACACATACCTGGGAACTCTCCGGATTTGCGCCACAATGCATTACCGAGTCTCCGGGACAGAGGCTGATTCTCCGGATGTGGGGCGTTTTCTTTAAACTCTACTTCTACTCCTTCCCACCCAGTTCCTCCCACTTTTCCTCCTTCCCCACCCAGTTCCTCCCACTTCCCACCCACTTTCTGATGCCCCAGAAAGCGCCTCCCCAACTCATGGGTAAACGACACCCCCTTTTTGCCGCTATGTATGGCAATTATAACCTCCAGTGGTATCAGAGGAGTCCCTTCTGGGGACTCCACAAACGAAAGTTCCCAGTTATGATTGTACACCCCTATGGACCTCTGCCTGCTTCCATTTGAAAAAACTGCCGACATCTGTCATGTCTGCCTCCATGAACATCTAGGACTGATTCTGAGATTTTATCTCTGGAACAAAGGCACAAAGACAAATTCATTAGGATTTTCTGACCATAGTAAGGCAAGCATTTATGTGTGTGTATGGGTGGGGGTATTATTTCAAAGTGTTTGTTTTATTTCAACCCTTTTGGACCACAGGGTTGTGCAATACCCTGTGAAGCAATGTATTACATGGTTAAGGACTAAGGTAAATAGACTGATACTCAGGCTGTGGCAGAACATCGACATAGGCTAACTGCTACAGTGCTTTCAGCTGGGGAGATGTTTCTCCAGCATTTCACAGCCCAGCGGCTGTTTGATAGCAGGAAGCTGTAGGTGTGATTGATGCTGTAGAGTGTCTGAGTGATTGCCCTACTCTCACAGCCATCTTCCTTCCTCCCACCAGTGTAAACACACATTACTGTACATCTGACAACAAAACAGCATGGCTTTTCTGTGCAAGGGTTAAGATCTTCCTGTTGATTCTTGCCAAATCCATCTGTACAAGTTAGATATAAGCCATCATTGTAACACTAATAGTACATTGCAATTTACTGCCTTTCCTAGGTGCCTCACTGCTCGCCCCTCCCGTCCCTTATAAGATTACTAACGAGCCTGCTATTTGCTCTAAACAAAATTCATCTTTAAGACTTATTACGGGAAGAGCCATGAAGCTCCGAAGATGCTCAGACGATCGAGGGGAGTCCCGGCATACGTAGCTTTTAATCAAGAGCTGTGCTGGAGCAGAGGAAACTCCTGCAGTTATTTCTCGGTGCATTATGTGGAGTCATCTGGCCGGCAAGGCACATACTGTACTAAAAATCCACACTTTGGGCTTGACTTAGGTTTTGATGTGGCTCATGAACCTCTTGAGGACAAGAGGGGTGTGCAAGGCATTGCAAAGCAATGTGCCCTGAAAGGCTTTAAGGGACAGGAATGCCAAATAATAATAATAATAATAATAAAGCCCCACTTAGCTTAATCTGGCCAGAAAATCCTAAAGGCCTCTGTAAATCTATTCCACATGGTATGATTAATCAAAGCTAATCTTTAACCCCTTATGCCCGTGGACGTGCCAGGGCCATCACAAACTGCAGTCCTTTAAGAACCAGTGACGGTCCTGGCACGTCATGAGTTAAATGATCAGGCATGGTGCAATAATATCAGGAGACTGAAACTGACTGCTGCAGGAATGGAGAAGTCAGTTTCAGTCTTTCCTTCGGCGAGCCAGTACATGTGATTGATCACGTGTGCCAGCTCAGCGAATAAAATGGCTCTGTTCCTTGCGTGTAAAAACAAATCCTGATCCTTAAGGGGTTAATTAGTGTTGGATAACATGTCCAAGGTAGCAGACATTATTCTTTGTTGTAGAACTCAACAATGCCAAACTCCTCCACAGAAGGCTTCCTAAGAACACATCAGGAGTGCTGCAAATACAAACTTTATTCCATGGACATAACATCCTGTACTAATTTAAGAATCATTTTGTAGAACAAACCACTCAGAGTTGATTCATAGCGGTCATTAAGATTTTCTGCCCAACTTAAAGGAGCAGTAAACTTTTTTTTTGAAAACCTATATGTTATAGAGTTTTTCTACTACTGTCGGTTGTTTTATTCAAATGTTATAACGTCAAGTTATCAGGAAGTGAATTACAGTGTGGCTACATCCTGAACCCTCTGTATGGAGAGGTACAAGGTAGGGACAATATGGATCAATACACTCTAAGGGTTACTCACCAATCTTCTTTTCTTCAGGTTACGATTGTGAAGGGAGCAGAGTCCCAAGGGACTCTGCTGTTAGGGAAAACTTGGGTTGCAAGATTCTCTCCACAGGGCTGCTAGGGTCCACACAGCACCTGCACACTGGTCAGTCCACTCCAGGGGAAGCCCAATGATGGTAACCGCCTAAAGGGGGAATTTTGACAGCACCATATCTTTCAGAATATAATGAATTATTCTAAAAACTAAGAGACGTGTCCTGGCCATGTTTTAACTGAAGGCAGGACAAGGGTTCAGCTGGAGGAGAGGCTGTGAGTCTCCACCCACAAGACACAATCTCTGTCTTTTGAGAATGTGTTCTGCCCTCCCAAGGAGGATCTCAACCTCCATAGTACCTGTGTACCATACTGAACGACAGAAAAAGAGGTAATAAACCAGAGATGACTTCTCCTGTGATATCGCTTCTCTAGTTCCAGTGTTGTTCTATAGAGCCTAACATCTCTCAGGCTGGATAAATCTTAGTGCATTTGCTCCATAGAATAACATAGGAATTGGAGTAGTTATATCACTGGAGATGTTATCTCAACTTTATCACCTTCCTATAACACCTTAGTGCATCTCCCGCAAAAATTCTGAAGTCCCATTTGCATCAGTAAGAGTTTTAGTTGTCTCCTATGAGGCAGCTAGCTTGCCCCAGAATCACCCCATGTATCCTTGTGATATTTTGGTTTTGATGGTGATTCCAGAATCTAGAGGGACAGAGACCATTTAAATATTGAAAGGACTAGAGAGGTATGTAACACATTGCTTTCCAATGCATTGTGTATCCCTCTGGTTCTTACAGGGTTAATCTACAATGATTTTGTGTCCGACGTGCATTGATCTAAATTAAGTCAATAAAAGCAGCTGGTGCGTGTAATAGCTTTACAGTAGTGAAGGAGAACCATCAGCTGATGTGTGTGTTTGTGTGTATTGTTATTGAACTGTAGTCAATCATAAAAGGGGTCATCCTGACATAGGGATTCTGCTTCCTGTCATAGTCATTTGACCATATGGCCACAGGTCAATGCACCATCCAATGCAGTGACCCATGATCTTCATAACATCATGATGATGATTTAAAATCCTACACAGCCAGTCAACATCTGTGAGCAAAACTCAATTTAGAACTGTACACAATGAGATCTTTCAAGATCAAACTTCAGAAGGCTGATGTACTATGAAATGGAGCAAACCAACTACATCATAGGGGACAAATATACATTTTCATTTATTTTAAAGTAACAGCAACATCACTTAAAGCGGAATTATCAACATCATAACATTGCCCCCCAATCCATTACTAATATAGCGATAGGTAAAGCCATACTTCTATTATGCTGAAAACGTCTGCGTAATTAAAGAAAATCATCTTCTTCTGCAGCCACCAGCAGACAACAGAGCAGACATTTTAGAGGAAAGGTATCTCTGAGTATGCGTTGTCTGTCCCGTGCACTGCCCGGATTGCTGTTGACGTTCGTTGGTTACCTTAAGATAACAGAAGTTCCTGATGGAACAGGTGCACAGAGCTTCTCTTGTAAGTTCTGTGCAGTGGATGCCTGCAGAAGAAGAAGTTGATTTTCTTCAATAAAGTGGAGTTATTCAGCATAACAGAGGATGGCTTTACCTATCGCTATATTAGTAATGGATCGAGGGGCAATGTCATGATTTTGACAGTACCGCTTTAACCTGAGCAAATGGTCACTACAAATCAATTCTGCATGAAGTGGTTCCAAGAAATGAATATTTAATTAGTACTGAATATTATGTCAACGGAGGCAGCCATTCTTTGTTGAGGGATACAACAATGACAAACTCTTCCCACTAAAGTCCTCCAAAGAAGACATCAGTGGTAGGAGTTAAAGGAGCTGTATTTTTTTTTAATGGAAACCTAAATGTTACAGGGTTTTTCTACTGAGTAAGGGTACTTCCACTTTGTGGATGCTCAAACTGAAAATGACTCCGCAGTTTTTGACCACATTCTATGGAGAACTGTTCTGTCAGTAACTCACCTCTTCTACTCTAGGCAACAATATAACTAATTGAAATTTGATCACTAGTGGGGACCTGTAATGTAAAAAAAACCAAAAACATAAACACTAGTTTAATCTATAATAGCACTGGAAATATGCATATGTCAGCATCTGGAATACCATTTTCTGGCTCATCAGGAAAGGCCCTGTAATATTTATTTGGGTTTTTTTTAACATAAAAAATAAACTTCTCCTTTAAATCCAGGAGTCCTGTTTAAAGAATTGTGGCCTTTGGAAAGGCAATGAGGATATGTGCACCCAGTGTGCCTCAGTCAATTCTCCCCTAGGCCAAAACATAGGGTGTATGTGCATGTTGTACAGAGGGAAACCACATTTTGTAGTGCATACCTCCCAAGTGTCCCTCTTTAGGAGGGACAGTCCCTCTTTTAGACCCAAATCCCTCTGTCCCTCTTTCCCACCCTGATGTCCCTCTTTTTAGGGGATCAGATTGTGTGGTATGTATATAAGTGTATCACATTGCTCTACAGCAATAAAACTCACATTATTGTTTGTTTAAACATCAGTATATGTGTTTATACATTAGTCTGTATAAATAAAATACTTTGGTCTTGTTATAAGTCATTTATTAGGTCACACAAGAAGGTGTCAATCGGTCATGAAATAGCCTCAAAATTCTCAGTAGTGCCCCACCTACCAGCCACGCCCCCGGCAACACCCCTTAAACCATAAGTGTCCCTCTTTGGCAATTTGAAATGTTGGGAGGTATGGTAGTGCCTTTCTTACATCTATGAAAAGCACTGTGCCGGTGCCATAGTTCTTTTACTAAGTGCCCTGATTAACTGTTAGGTAGCCAATCACAACATTGTGTGTGCATGGCAGAAATTCAGGACATTTAATAGTACTTATCACCTTTTTTCAGGACATTGAAACAGGTTTTAAAAAAACAGAACTGTCATGGGGATACTTGGAATTATGAGACCTTGATACTTACCATAACTTCAAAGGCTTTTAAATGACATGAATTTAACTTCTGCATGTACTGTTATTTTCTTTGTCTACAAAAATACTTATCACTGTCTAATGAGTCACTCTGGCCTCCCACCATCACACTTCTATTCACACTGCTAAGGAAGACACCGCCTGCTTTAGGTCAAGTTGGACTTTGGTTTCAAGTGTGGGCAATGTGAGAATGTGTTAAGTGTGACTTGGTGATGTGTAGACCTGCTTTTCACACATTTTAAGGATGCAATCACACTTTTCCAACCAGGAAACAACTTCTGCAATTATAATCTTACTGTCTAATTGGATTCATTGAAAATATCTAACATTGCTTTAGCAAATATTTTGCTGCTTTTTTTTGGGAAATTAATTGCAAATTGTTTTTCTAATTTACCTCTTAAAAGTTGAGATTGATCAGCAGTATTGTTTGAGAAAAGACATCTCAACATTTCTATGGACTGGAGGTTGCGATCAACAAGAAAATAATAAATCAATGAGTAAAAAATGTACACACTCTGTACTACATGATTATTTCCAGTATTTTGTCCCTAATGATTTTCAGTTCACCAGATCTTCTACAACCTCATACATCACCTCCTTAAAGTTGAACCGTCATCTGTCCATATTCCAATCTTAAATGGAGCTAATTAGCTAGTACTGAGTGGCTCTTGGGAGGGACAGCAGTGCAGAATGTTAATATCTGGCTGGTAGGGAGTTGCAGGTGAGAAGAATAGTAGTTTGTAATATAAGCATCTGGCTAGCAGAGAGAGGCAGGCGGGAGGGAGATCAGTGTGGAATGTTAGTATCTGGCTGGCAGGGAGAGGCAAGTGGGAGGGAGAGCAGTGTAGAATGACAGTATCTGGCTGGGAGGGAGAGCAATGTGGAATGTCAGTTTCTTGCTCACAGGGAGAGGAAACTGGGAGGGAGAGCTGTGTGGAATGTCGGTATGTGGCTGGCAAGTCGAGGCAGCTGGGAGTAGGAGCAGTGTGGGATGTCAGTATCTGGCTGGCAGAGAGAGGCAGGTGGGAGAGAGAGCTGTGAGGAATGTCATCTGGCTGGCAGGGAAAGGCTGTAGGGAGAGAGTAATGTGGAATGTTCATATGTGGCTGACACGTGGGAGGGAGAGCAATGTAGAATGAATCTGGTTGCATGTTGGCAATTACAGTCTAATGTGTATAAACTGACAAATAACTAAAGCAAAATGTTTAATAATGTATTGTTTTCAATAAAAATGGATAACATATGCATATATATATATATATATATATATATATATATATATATATATATATATATTATAAGGCGTTACTTCCACTTTAACTTCCCCTTTACCTCCTCAGCCTATCCCTGGCAGAAACCAGTTTCAACAACTGGCTGGGGATGATGAGAACTGTAGTCAGGAGGGCCTCAGGTTGACCAGCCCTTGTCTAGTTCCCCTTTAAAGACAATGTAACACCTCCTAATAATAGCCCACTTAACTTATAATGGCCAAAAAAAAATCATAAAGGCCTCTATGAATTTTACCCTTGTTTCTATGTTCAGTTGGTAACATCTTCAGTCAGTCCTGGATGTTATGTTCATGGGGCAGACATGACAGTTGCTAGCAGAACCAGCTTCCTCCATATGTGCCCACTGCACATGGTAACATTAACACTCTATGGACCAGAGGGAACTGCAACACTTTGGGAAGCAATGTGATTCACATCCCTGGTCCTTAAAGAGTTACATAAGCTCAAGCATTCTGAATGTTTTAGTTTGGAACAATTGTCAGCAAATGTTTGCCTCCGTGGACATGACATCCACCACAGACTGTACATGTTATCACTTGAAGCAAGGCGCAAAGCAAAATACGTAGGAGCCGTTAGGATTTCTGGCCATAATACAGTACGTGGGAGACTGATATTAGGATATGTTACTTCATTAAATTCATACAAAACCGTGCAAACTGACAATATACCCGGTATCTGTAACAGACATCTCTGATTCACTCTAAGTAGCAATGATTTTTCCACTGAAACTTCAATGGTACTTGTTAAAAAAAGAAAATAATTGCAAGCAATTATCTATTGAAATAACATTTTGTGGACCCCAAACCTTATTGATTTCAGATGCCGGACGCCGGAGTTAATGCTTGAATCTATTGCAGCTGATTTGAAAACTGCACTTCTAAGGACTGAAGCATATCCCTTGAATAATCAGACATATTATCCTTTTGCTCTGCCATGTTTTTGAAATCTAATTGTCACACTCAATTCTCTAGCCCACAGATGACTTTGAGATATTTCTACAGCCATTAGAAATAAGTTTCGATTGGCTTTTTCTTTTATCAAGTGATGTAGAGAAATGTAAAATATTTTGATCTGCATTTTCACTGCATTAAATAATTGCACAAGTGTCTTGGAATCTTATAGTCTCACTCTGCTTACTATATCTATAGTCTATAAACTGGGATAGGTGCACTCACATGCTGAGTATGTGGCTTGGGTGCATTTCATAAATGATTAGGATTAAAGAACAATTGCACTCATGGGACCTGAATCACAAGGAAAAGTAACCTTTATTAGAAATCACTTTTACTTACAATTGAAGTCCCGCGAGTGCAACACGAGCATGCATGCACACACACACAATGTCTGTTTGTAAAGGTTTATAAGGGTACCTTTTGCACTGCATCTGTAATTTTTAGAAGGGCCTCTGTAATGACCGAAACTTTGATTAAATAAACCAGCACTATTACATCCTGAAGGAATCCTGTGAGCGTGATAATCCTTTGAATATTATATATACTAGTATGAAAGCCCATATACACGGGCTAAAGTGCCACCCAGCGCCTCAGCTGCTGCCCCAGAGCCTGGGAGCACAGACAGGCGGTGAGCCATCCGGAGCTCCCCGCTCTGGATTAGCGTGTTAAGCCAGTCTCTACTGCCCATGCCTGCATTGTTCCAGCAGTCTCTACTGCGCATGTGCGTTTACCCATACAGGGAGCTTCTCAGGCTAGAGCTTTAGATATATATATAATATGTTTTTTTTGGGGGGTGGGGGTCTTTTTTTCTTTCTTAGTATTAATCTATAATTTTATATCGTGGTCACCAAATGATGCTGTTCCTATAACTTCAAATGGAAATCCATAGTCTATTTCCATTTGAAGTACAAAATAGCTTTTTTATAGTGAATTTATAAAAAGCTATTTGCCTTTTGGACACCTGATGGCTCTGTTGCTAACCGTTCTTTTTGAAGCAATAAGAGCTGTAATAAGTTTTGAATGTCGCTTCTCCCAGCAATCTGAGTATCCTTGGTTTACCCAGAATAGTGAAGCAATGCGCTGGAGACCTCTCTTACATTCAAGGAATTAAATGCCCCATTTAAATCAGTGGGAATTTTTATTTTACACCTGTGAGGCTGTTGGTTTGCCCCATAATATCTTCACTTCATCTCTGTCTCAGCATCTCCCTTTTCCTTGCTTTTTGTCCCCATCTGAGTACACACAGACACATACACACACACAGTAACGCAGGACATTGTATGAGCTGCTGGTTCCTATTGTATTGCTGGCTTTGTGTTCAGAATCCCTGACCTACAGACATTGCTGTTGATGCTAATTGCTATGGTCCCTGCTCTAGCCTGTGCTCATACAGCTTCCCGTGTTCAGTGCGTCCCAAGCCTTTAATCCTCTGGGGTCAGTAGCACAGATGCAGGATTATAGCAGGGCAAGTCAGCAGGGCCTCATACACACTGCGTGCCAGGGCAGGCAGCTGGTATAGATGTACTATCCTGTTCATTGTGTTAGATAATATAGCGGATCCAGTGGGGACCTGCTATTGTGGGGACTGTCAGATGGCACATCCTGTAATTAAATGGGACTGCAGAGATAACAAGAATACAGTGATCAGGTAAAGCACATTCTACATCACTGACGCTGCACAAATGGTGAACTTTAACTTATATAGAATAATACTTATCACATTTACATGTATAACATAATAGAGTGCTAAAAATGTAGTACCAAGGCTCGTTCTTTTAACCCTCCTTCATCTAACGGTGCCTGCCTACATATGTGCCCTTTGCTCCAAACGCTCTGTAATTCTAGATAAATTATTTATTGTCACCATTGTCCACAGCCAGTACATAGTAAGTAGTATACCTAAGTAGCATGCCTAATGAACAAGCCACATGAGTTTAAAAAAATCTTCTGCACTAATCCCAAACCCATAATGCACTGTGCCTACATGATAGCTTCATATTAGCACCCCTGTGTCTTTTTTTGATCAAAGCAACAGCAGGGAGACATACGAGGTTTATGCACTAAGGCATGATAAAGAGGTGATAAAGTGTAGATGACTTCTCCAGTGATATCTCTTCTCCAGTTTCTGTTATTCTATAGAGCTTATACACTAAGATATCTCCAAAGTTGGAGAGATATCAGTGCATTGGCTCCATAGAATAATATAGGATTTGAAATGAAATCACTGCAGAGGTTATCTCCATGTTATCATCTCTCTTTATCATGCATCAGTTTATCCCCACCCTAGTCTCTTAGGTGAAGTGAGGGTAGTATGTTAATTTCCTAGCTCAATAATGTAGCAGGGCTGCACGCTGTCAGTTGAACATCCCTCAGCTCCTCAAAAGCTTAGTAAAGAAAAGCATCCAAAACATAATTCATTAAAGGTCAATATTTGGAATGTGTAGCTGTTTTTGGACTACAGCTCCCATCATCCCCCTGTGAATAATGTTAATTTAGTCCAGCATCTGGATAGCTTCAGGTTGCCCAGCCCTAGAAATGTAAAAGGCTTTCCCCACTGAGTGTGCAGTCCTGTTCCCTCCCTGTCTGTGTTGCATTCTGTGAGCATCTCATTCTGATTTAGGTCTGCTGCTCTGAAAGCGACGAGGTTAGAAATCTAATATAAGAGGGAGATCTTAATGCCAGTACAGATGGGGACCCTAGAGAAATAAAGAGGATGGATTACAGTCATTAGCACTTTGGAAGTCATGTCTAAAGAAATTGCCACAAGTAAGGAAGCTTGACACACAAATCCTGTGTTGTGTCTGCAGGAGGTCTGTCCATCTGTTTTATAGAACGTAAAATAGGGAGGAAGCTACAAACACAAGGGATGCAAACAGAACCTGTTCATGTCAAAATATTACTACAAAATGGGCAACAGCTTTACTCTGTAGGTTAAAACAAAATGGCTGCTGTAGATGTCACTAGATGACAACAACATGCTGAAGCAGCTTTTGACATTACAGCTGTTGGCGACTACAATGCCCATCATCCCCAACCAGTTGGTAGTTGGTTGGGGATGATAGAAGTTGCAGTCCCCAACAGCTGACGTGATAAGGGTTGTTTTCCACTGGGCTAGGAGAACCTGAGACTTAAATCCATTCATAAGAGTTCATCCAGGGCTGAAACATCTTTTGGCCAAATATTAGATGTCATCATTACAAAAGCTCCTTGAAGACTGTAAGCACAGTCTATCTCTGACAGGAGCTGATGTAGATCTCTGACACCCTAGCTATCCTTAGCTCTTCTCATACCCCACTCTTACATTACCCCTTCCCCAGTCCCTCCCACAGTTACCTAACAATGAAAATACACTTTAGCTGTTACACACATCTCCACTGCACTGTGAGACCTCTTTAGAATCCAAGGGATTCAATAATTGATAATAAACTGTCAAAGATAAACCAGGAGCAAGTATGTGGTGCAGAGTCATTGAAATAACTACATGCATAACTCAGAATGTGGGCATGTCCAGCACAGATAAGGCTCCACATAATACTTGTAGCTCTAAGTGTTTGTCTACTGCGCCTAATGGGAAATCTGGCCACAGTTCTCTGGTTTTCTAAGTGCACAGTATCACTGATGCTGAGTCATCAGGAAGCATTTCAAAAGATAGGTGATGTGTTTTTATGTCTGCAATGCAATGTGTTGCAATGCTTTGAATATCTCTCTGATACTCTTAGGGTTAAGAGATATTGTAATATTCTCCTTGCAGTTGTTAGTTTCTTTAGGTGTCCTCTCCTCAACCGGCATACATCTGTAGTTGTCCAGTTGTTATATAACCTGGATCAACAGCGCAGAATGTAACAGCCTTTTAGTTAAGGCAAAGGGCAGTTAGGAACAGTCCAGCACAAGCCGTGTTCATTACTACAGAAAAGAAAAAAAGAGGCACTGATAGTGCATTAACTCCTTACTAATTCAAGTATTCCCCTTGATTGACAAACACTTACTAAATTTAGATCCGTTAGGAATGGACAACTTGCATATATGAAGGATTCCGACTGCCTTCACTCAGTCTTCCACAGTTGTCCCCAATACACCAAGAGACCTCCAGGATCCTCAGGAAATAAAAACACAACAGCAAAGATGGGGGAGCTTACTGGATCCACAACATATAACAGTAATATGGCTAATACTAATAAAGTGTTTACTCACATAGATATGTCTGCCGGCTTGTAGTCCAAACAGCCGGATTTGAGTAAGCTGGAACACAACCCGTCCTGCTGAGGGGTTTCTCATGTAACCGGATAAATCTTTTTTGAAAAATCTGAACTTCTTTATAAAAAAGTATCAAAACTTGATTTTTATTATAGATACGTTATCTTTTAAAAAACTTCTTTTGCAGTCATCAGTTCAACGCGTTTCTGAGCAAACCGCTCTTTCATCAGGAACCAGAACAATAATACAAAAATTACTACAGGGTGCTTACAGCATTCAGCATGTTACCTTCCCAGAATGTGGATTTCTCATGGGGGCATGGATGAGAGTGAGACAGTTATCTACTGGGAAGCAGGAATACTGATGAGTATTGTGGACCTTTGTCCAGTTTCGCAGGGGTTATTTAGTTTGGGTATTTTAGGAGTCAGTGAATTTGCATAGATGTATATAAAACACCCCCAGTATACAGGGGCCCAACATGCAGTTTTCACTAGAACACACCTTTCACACAGGTGACAATGAATTGATGCTGTGCTGGATCTGTTGCCCATGGTGAAAAGATACTTTGCTGGACTATAGTGCCTTTCATAATTATCACCTGCATTAACTCTCCAAAATCCAGAACTCTGCAGTTCTACTGTGTTCCCCTCAGGCTTGCAGTAAAGTTGCAGTAAGGAAGGACAACCTGGCAGACTCATTGCAACCTCCATTGAATAGCCAGCCCATGTGTGTACTAGCCAGGCTAATGTGAGGCAGTGAAAGACATGCCCCTCCTGCATTCCAGATCTCTGTGGTGGAGACATACATAGTAACATAGTTGTTGAGGCTGAAAAAAGATGTGTCCATCAAATCCAGCCCATGCCTAAACACCCCTGTTAATCCAGAGGAAGGCAAAAAAAAAAATCCCCAAGCCCCAAGTGGGTAAAAACCAAATGGCAGTCAGATAGTTCCCTGGATCAACAACCTGTCTGCATTGAAGCCATCTGTCATAATTCTCATTATTGCTTTGTGCTAGATAGGCATCCATTGCTTTTTTGAAAGCAGTTACAGTATCTACAAGCACAACATCCTGAGGCAAAGAATTCCATAGCTTTACCACCCTTAGTGTAAAAAATTCCTGCTTTTGTTTAAGTCACAAGCAACTTTCCTCTAGTTTTAATGGATGGGATGACCTCTCGTTCTTAGCTCAGCTCTTTATGTAAACTCCAGTTTCCATAATTCATTATTGTAGTCAGGGGACAGAGGCTGATGTTTACTGGCTTGCTGACTACCCCAGTAGCCCTGCCCACATGTACGGTCACTTACGTGCACTTTCATGGCTGTTCCACCCATTTCCCTGCCCGTTACAGGGCAAACCCTGCCTTTCAACCTCCTAAATCCACCCATCCTCATTATGCCCCATTATGCATATCTTGTCATTAGGACACTCCCATTCCTTGATACTCTGGGGGTCTTGGAGTCTCCTAGGTATGGGCAGCTCCTACTGTTCCATTCTGAAAGAGCTTTAAAGGCATAGTAATGTTTCATAATAAAAGCAGCTGTAAGTAATCATCATCGTATTTGGACTTTGGAGAGTGTTATTTCAATTCTGTCAGAGTTGTAGTTCAAGAGTAATTCAATGACAAATTGTCCCCCTCCCGCCCCTTTTACTGATGTAACACTGTTCAGCCAGATCAGAAGGGAGGTGCCCAGGTAGACTGCAGAGAGGGACAATCTTCAATTAAGATAAGGAAAAACCTGAAAAGCTTGTCAAGAGGGACAGGGATTTCATTGTTTTCATACAAAGAAGATTGTCCCCTGCTGTTATCTGTCTGGTCTATGGACTGGATTCCACATCTGAGAAGAGATGACTTACACTAGGTAAAAGAGGCGGGAGGGGGAAACTTTGCTTGTGAATATCTCTTAAACCATAAAGGTTTGAGAGATAAGACTTATATCATTCTTCATGTTTTTTTAATGCCTACAAAATAAAGTAAAGTTAAAAGGAAGTATTACTATCCCTTTAAGGAGAGGAATGGTGAGCAACCAAGCACTGGAAGGGTTGGAAATCTGTATTGGAATAACAGATTGCAGGCCTACCCAGTTTTCATTAACATGTTAACTTTTCTGATCCTGTCTTGTTCAAATGTGCTCGCCTTAGAGGGAACACTGTCCAGATGTGGGGTTTTCGGGATCCCAGGCTCTCAAGCTCCTGGCATTATTCCACTTTTGAGTTGAGACTTGAAATTTAACAAGGTATATACAAGGGTAATGATTGTAAGTGCTAAACACAGAGGCAGCCATTAACCCTTTGCTCTTCAGAGAGATCCATTGTTTTTCGGTGAATAATGCATTCTCGTCTGTTACTGATGGTTTTCATGCCTGGACTTTCAGAATACCTGCCCCCCTTTTGCAAAGGTTAGAAAGTAATGTTCGCTCCCCGCTGCTGACACGATGTGTAATTATGGATGTGCTGGCTCAAGAGCCCTTGAAATGACAGCCTGACAAGAATTTAATTGCTGCGAGATGAGATGGCTTAGAATACGGTTTTCTGGGCTACACCTTTTTCAGTGACAAATCTGTGTACTGCTTATTTCATTCCTCCAGTATGTGTTTTTTTTCTGGGAAATATGTGCCCTTTCTTCCCGAGATACAGTACTTCTGCTTGTAAACATTAAGCATGTTAACACATTGTATGCTAGTCACATCTCCAGTGCATTGCTTCACAAGGCATTAGAGATGTCACTAGCATCCAAGGAATTGAATAGACCAGGAATCCTATATAATAATTCGCTAGGATGTTTGTCAGAAGCCGTCATGCACAGTATAGACTGCCTGAACGCACAGAATGCTGGGAGTTCTGTAAGCAATGCGTTGCGTACCCCTCTGGCACTCAAAGGGTTAACATCACCCGGACGATGGACCGGGTACATGGGCTTTTACACTAGCTATTTATATTTCTTTCGGTGAGATTTGGAAATTCTAAAAGTCTCCAGATTATAGCTGTTAGTAAACTCTAGCATTAAAACAATTTGGTCCTAGAAGGGACTGAACATGTTACTGCTGTTTGGTCCTGGGAAGCACTGTCCCATAAATATATCATGTTATTAGTAGACTGTGATCCTCAGAGGGACAGACCCATAAACACGTCACTGGTATTAGCATACTTTTGGTCTAGGAAGACTGATCCATTAAAGGGGAACTATCACTGTACAAGTTTGCTTCTGTGTAATGTTCGTATAGCGATAACATGTAATCAGTGTTTTTTTTTTTTTATATTTAATGCAGGCTATGGAGAAATTTACAGTTTTAAAAATGAGCCAGTGACATCACTTCAGGACAGCTGCGGGTCATTCTGCCCTATAGCCTTTCAATCTTCATCTGTTCCCTTCCCCAAGTATTGCCTTGTTCCAACCTCCTCCAATGACAAAGGATTTCTCTATGTAGGTTGGAACTCTCTTTTGCCAATAAGTGATGTCACTGGCTCATTTTAAAAACAGTAAATTTCACCATAGTCTGCATTATATATATATAATAGTGTAAACGCATTGTACACGGGCCAAGCGTTCGGGCAGTCTCTACTGTGCATGACTACATCAGGCAGTCTCTACTGCACATGACTGCATGGGACAAAAACATACATCTGGAGGATTATCATATATGTATATTTGTGTGTGTATATATATATATATATATATATATATATATATAAAAAAAATAATAGATTACATGTTATCGCTATAGGAATGTTACACAGAGGCAAACTTGTATAGATGTGATATTTACCCTTTGACATGTCACTGCGATTAGTACTATTTACAAACAAAAAACACAAGAGGCTCTCCTAGTGTAATATCGTAATCTTTCTCGTGATACACCAACCACCACTAAAGTAATTCACTCACAAGATCGTTGGCTGAGTTTAACGCATATGTGTTGCCCAGCAATCAATGCCTTGGGGATATGACTTTTCACCGCCCCCCTCTAGCGGTATACCAGGCTGCTCCGCTTCATCAGATCCTCCGCAATAGGGAAGTATAAAATGTAAAGAAACAAGAAAAACAAGAAGGGGCTCCTATGGTGTATTACCCAACAGATATAAATGTAACAATAGAGTATATGTAGAATGAACTCACATTTATAAATTGCTGACAATCAGGTATACACCTGTCATAAACTAAATTTGCATGCAGAGTACTTTACCCGTCTCTGCTAGGGTATCTATCAACTGTGTATTTCTTCTCTCTTCTGTTCTCCTTCACAACAAACAAATATTTTTTGTTCAAGTGTTTTTTTGTTTTGTTTTTTTTAATGTTTGTGACTACTTGGTGTTGACAAAGCAGTAGTAGTACTGCGAAATGCATATTTTCAAAGGCCTTTTAATAAATATTTTGTATTTTTTCTGAACGGCTTTTCTATATTTTGTTTATATTCCATTTTTTTTTTTTTTTTTTTTTTTTATTTTATTTTATTTTTGGTGCTTACTGCAGTCCATTATTATTATTTTGTGGATCTTTTTGGAATCAAGTGGACTATTTGGAATTAAGTGGATTATTCCCCAAAGGATCAGAGGAGGTGAAGGAGAACAGAAGAGAGAAGAAATACACAGTTGATAGATACCCTAGCAGAGACGGGTAAAGTACTCTGCATGCAAATTTAGTTGATGACAGGTGTATACCTGATTGTCAGCAATTTATAAATGTGAGTTCATTCTATGTATACTCTATTGTTACATTTGTATCTGTTGGGTAATACACCATAGGCACCCTTTCTTGTTTTTCTTGTTTCTTTACACATTAGTACTATTTAGTCCTTAAATGACTGACCAATAAACATGTAACTACCATTTAGTACACTTTGGTCCTAGGAAGCAGTGACCTATTAGCATTTCTCTTCCATTGGTATTCTTTAGTCTCAGGAGCTGACCCATAAACATCTCACTGACGGGAGTAGACTTTAGGGCATAGTGGAGGTCTCCATAGCCCCTGCTATACAGGGGCCCCTCTGTCAAAAGAGGTCCCAGATGGCCAGACTGGCCCACCTGGATTCTGGGGGATCTCCTGTTGGGCCCCATTTTTTTTTATTCTCACTAGATACTGAAGAACTGGAGCTCACTACTGTAGTACTATGATGTTTCTTTCCACATATAGGTGCAGTTCCCTGTTTAACATATACTTCCAGGTTTCACTGAGATGACCTCATTGCAACTTGTAACTATCTGGCAAAGAAGGAGCCTATGGAACTGCTATATGGTAAGAAACAGAGGACAGTAGTGGGGAACTGTGACTACCAGTGGACAGTGGAGATAGGCTGGAGGGTCAGATTATGTATGTGTGTATCTGTGACTACAGGGGACAGTGGGACCATGCTGGAATGCCAGGCAGTATATCTGAGGATCTGTGACTACTGGGTGAGGGGTTGGAACAAGGCTACGGTGTCTGACAATGACAGCATGTGTATATCTGTGACTGACAGATGACAAACAAGACTGGGATATCAAGCAATATATATGGTTCTGAGGCTACAGGTTGCCAGAACAAATCTGGTGTGTCAGACAGTGTACGTTTGAGTCTGTGACTATCAGTGGAACAAGGCTGGAATGTCAAACAGTGCATGTGTTTCTCTATGACTACTGTCACTGTCATTGGACAGTAGACCAAGACTGGGGCATCAGTGTATGTGTGTTGCTATGGATACTAGTGGACAGTGGGACAAGGCTTTGGAACAGGCCAGTGCATGAGTGGTTCTGTGATTACCAGTGGAACAAGTCTGGATACCAAACAGTGTATGTTTGGTTCAGTGACTACTGTGACTGCCAGTGGACAGTAGGACAAGGCTGGTGTTTCAGTATATGTGTGGTTATATGGCCACCAGTGGACAGCGAAGTAAGGCTGGCTTGTCAGGCAGTATATGTGTATGGTTCCGTGACTACTGGTAGAACATATCTGGGATGATAGACTATGTATGTGTGATTCTGCAATTACCAGTGGGCCCTCTATATTCCAGTGCAACACTGGCTTAGCTGCATGGGGCTCCTCAACAGAGTCATGGGAAGGAATCTTATTTTGCTATACCACATGAATATGTCACTGTCAGTAGTACACTTTGCTACTTGAAACACTGACCCATAAACATGTCACTACAATTTGTACACTTGCTCTTAGGAAAGACTGAGTCATAAACATGTCACTGCCATTTGCTCCTAGGAAGGACTGACATATAAAAAGGTCACTGCCATGAGTACACATTGGTCTTAGGAAGGGTTAACCCATAAACAGGCCTCTGTTGTTTATACAGTTTGGTTTGTAAAGGAGATTTCCCCTTAAACCTGGTTCTATGAGGATAATATGTTATTTATGTTACTGCCAGTTATGTGGTTTGGTCATAACAGGCCCTGGCTGACTTTGGTTGCAGGATGAACATGTATATTCCAGTAGCACACTTGTCTAAATGCATTACCTCTGTTATTATACTGTGTAAAACTGACATCTGCATCTGCGCTCTCTTTATCTCTCAAGCCTATTTAAACTGTTTATTTAAAATATTGAATTAACTGAAATGTTTTACCAAGACAGACAGAGAGGAATACATCTCTCTCCAAGTGTGTACTGGGATACAAAGCAAAGAGCAGACAGAACAATACACATAATCTGCTTTTACTTTCAGGGTTTGGAATTAGACAGTGAAAGCGTTTCTTTTCTTGTTCAAAATATTAACCCCTTGTAGATCCCTCTGACACTGAAGAAATAAAGCATCCAACATAAATGCTAATTTGCATTTGTACATCCAAATTCAAATCTACGTAAATCCTGGCTGTCATAAGATGAATAAAAAAAATTATTTTTCAAATATGGCTTCCGGATCACCAATAGAAATGCTTTGTCCTTTTCTGACTAGTCAGGTCTGTCTGTCTGTCTATCTCTCGTTCTCTGTCAGTCTATCTATCTATCTATCTATCTATCTATCTATCTATCTATCTATCTTTCTATCTGTCTATCTCTCACTCTCTGTCAATCTGTCTATCTATCTATCTATCTATCTACCTATGTATATCTATCGTTTGGGAAGTGAAGATAGTTCAGTGTTCCTGGGTTGGAAAATGTGGTACTGGTAATGTGGTAACACTCATCTTCCCTCCCTATTTATATTACTCTCAAAGACAAGAGGATACAAAGAAGTGAAATAATCAGTCTTTGATATGATGGGAGTTGCAGTGTGGCAGCAGTTAGAGGTCTTCACATTGCCCACAGCCAGTTTAACTTCTTTCAAAATCTTTATAACCCCCTTTTAGCATTCTCCTTCTCTCTTGTGTTTGAGTTGAGTCTACATCTTCCCGTCACCTTGCCTAATGTAATTTTGTATTGCCTAGATTTGGGTAATTTTCACTGTTTACTTGAAATGTCCAAATATTTAAAATATATATATATATATATATATATATATCATGAGTGCTTAAAGAAAAGTTTGTTGAGGTCCGCATTGACCTTTTAATGCCCAGAGGGAAGGGAAGGGCTTTCAGCCGTGGTTCCTCACAAGCATACGAAGAGATGATTCTTAGCAAATCCAGAGGCAGGCAGAATTCTGTTGTGACAGCAGTGGGAGGACCTTGCCAGTGGATTGCATGTAAGATACATTTGGCAGGGTGAGAAAGGAAGGTATCCCCTGCTTATACAATCCTGAAGCTCAGGACACATATCATAGCAACCTCTTCCTGAAGGGCAGTAATTTCTGTGTTTTGTTAAATTACCTCTTCTGCAAGATGGATGGAGGATGAGAATGCGCAGTGGAGTCGTTTGACTGTCGGCGCATGATTCGATGAGACAGCTGGGGGAGGTCTCCACCAGGAATATCAAACGAGCCAGATGTTCAGGCGGAGCAGTACTATCTCCATACTGGCGTCATTCCAGCAGTAAAGCCAAAAGACAGTGTGCAACAGTAAGACAGTCAATGCAGTTATTTTTCCCCTTAAATGTAACCCTGTTGCAGCTGGATCATCCAGCAATACATTGCTTACATTTACCTCTTATAGCCAAGGGCTGCTTTAAATCCAGTGGAGACTACAGCTGATCTAACATGCATGAAGCTGAATGCTAATGATGTCCCCCTGTTAAGGGAATTGGAAGGTCCAATGGCTGCCACACTCCATTTACATGTTCTGTACCCAGAATCCTTTATGGCTCTCTCAAACTGGGATGCCTAAGTATCTGGAACGGGTCAATCTGTGAAGGGTCGGACTTTATTCTAGCTCAACATTTTAGCCATGGAGGGATAATTTTTTTTTTCATACAGAAACTGCTCATTGTTACTGAATTTATACACATGTGAGGGCAATGATCAGTGATTTATACCTAAAATTGTGCCAGGGCCTATTCATCTTTAACCACTTGATTATTAAATATGCCTCCAATGCATTGCAAGTTGTTTTATTCCAGTATTGCTTTACTTTTTATTTGATATTTTACCCCACTTTTTGTTCCTCCTCTTTGTTTATGGTTCTCTGAGTTTTTTTTGTGTCTTTGCCAGTTGTGCCTTTATCAGCAGAGCAGTAGTTGATGATTTTTCAGTGAGTGTGTAACTGTTGTAGAGCAATACAGTAGTTCTATACTCCATATCTAGGCTAGGGGAGGGAAAGAATATAAAGAGCTATGAAGCCATGCAAAATTATTAGGCTCCAGTTTGGAATTTTTAGAGTCAATGAAGGAGTTCATGTACACAGGAGCGCACGCACGCACGCACACACACATATATATATACATATATATATATATATATATATATATAATCCAAAATGATGGGCACCTGGGTACTCTTGCTAAACTCTAGCAGATAGAGCAATATGATATCAAATGCAGGCACTCTCAGGAATTTTGTAGAATCAAAATAATTTTATTAGTGTAGACGTTTCGAGCCTACTTGGGCCTTTCTCAAGAAAATGTGGCAAACATTCAGAACCTCCAGCCTTTTAAACATCATATATAAACATCTTTGATGTTTAAAAGGTTGGAGGCTCTGAATGTCTGTCACATTGTCTTGAGAAAGGTAGGGGGCGAAACGTCGACACTAATAAAATTCTTCTAATTTTACAAAATTCCTGAGTGTGCCTGCATGTAAGAGTCTTGTTTTTACATCCATCTTATCAAGATTACTTTATTTAATCCAAGCTCAGTAACAACATTTATACCTTCACACAAACTCAAGAACATTCACTATAATACTGTATTAAATCTCCTGCAACAGTTCTGTTGCCCATGTTATTTCATTCACATTGTCCTGTTTTCCGAATGCAGGAGGTGGGTGTCGTTAAAGCTGGATCATGTGATCACTGGCCACTATTACTGGTTGGCACCCATGTGGGTGACACATTCATTGTTAATATGAGCACTGCAACTTGCACCAGGTCCAGTTCCTAAGTGCACTTTTACTGCAGTCATGTGGGAATAATGTAAAGTTGCAGCATGCTGCACTTTGGTACATTCAGAAGATGCAATAGGCACCTATCTTAAAGGCATCATTGCCCAGCATAGAACTTTTTACAACAGTTGACTAGCCCAATGCGCTTCCCTGCATTGGTATCGCCCATGTGACAAGGGCCTTAAAGGCTCTCCATTTTGTAGTAAACCTTTCTTAGTGACTGATTAATAAACTGATGTAAGAATTGGAACAGGTCTGGAATAAACTATCTGTACCATTGAGGGCAAATAATAATTCCCAACGATTTAATTGGTGTTTTATCCAATTTTGTCAACAGCATTCAAGGGGTTAAAAGCCGAATTCATAGGGGAATCGTACAGTGCAAATAAATTGCTCTTGCTTTACTTACCACATTGACTTATCTATGTAGGTGTCCATTATACAGCCGTCACTTTTATGTGCTTCCTGTTTAGAGTGAACTGTATTGAAGTCTGCCTGTAGGTCATGGTCGCAACTCCTCACAGCAAACAGTGGGCTTCACCTGAACTGAATGTCTCGTAAGGGACTCTAGTTGTTATCACACTGAAACAAATTGAAACTGAAACAACAAGCAGTGGCCTAAAGCAGAGATCAAATGCAAACAAAAACAATAACTAGAAATAACTTACTGCTGTATGAAGGACACCTACCTAAGTAAGTCCTTCTGTTAACCCTTTGAGTGCCAGGGGGTATGCAACGCGATGTGTTGCGTACCCCTCTGGCACTCAAAGGGTTAAATAAATCAAGAAACATTTTTTTCTTTTATGGTGTACCCCTTTAACTAATTGAGAATGTTTACTTATTCCCCCTAGGACAATTGTTAAAGATCTTATTAAAGCAACCACAGCACCTTTTTTTTTCTACTTCAGTAGTTGTGTTACATTGTATCACTATAGCAGATTTCATAGTCCCTTAACCTGTTAACGACGGGTGATGTGCCAGGACCGTCATTAACACTTTGAGTGCCAGAGGGATATGCAACGCTTTGCAAAGCAATGCGTTGCATACCCCTCTGGCACTCAAAGGGTTAAGGATCTGTGATTGCCCTGGCACGTCATGAAATTTTATGATCACAAGCTGCACTGTGATCACCCGGCAGGCTGAAAAAAAAGTGCATTGGTCCTTTAGTGCACCCCACCCCTGGACTGCAAAGTCCTTCAGGGGTTAAAGAAAGATCCCCAGAAACATATATCCAGGGAGCTCACTGGCAAGGACATAAAAGTGTGGAAAAAAAGGTAGAGATGGCAAAGTAAAAAATAAGTAGTATAGGCAATTTGACTACACAAATTATGCAGCTGCAGACTAGTTATAATAGTTTGCTGTCCTGTTAAATCCCTAGGGCATTGTTTCCAACTTTAATAATGTAATGGTGTTCGTCTTCCCACTAGCAATGATGCAATAGAGCTGCACAAGTGCATTAATAATGCATTATGTTGGTCCAGGTCCCTGGTCTTTTATGAAAAGCTCCTTTTGGGAATTTAGCAACTCCCCTGGTATGGGAGCAGAATTGATAGGCTTGATAGCCTCTATTATAATTACTTAGCAATAGCTCTATCCATCAGAGTCAAATTATATACCCCATTGGCTCTCCCAGCCTGCTTACGTTGCCATGACTACAAGACCCATTGGGTACCCTGCCTCCTTGTGTTGCCATGGATACACATTTTGATGCATCACACAGGGCTGTCAGAACAGCAGGTCACCTGTATCAGTGACAACCCGGGGACACTATCAAGACAGGAGGTGGGATACAAATCACAGATTTGGTTGCACAGGCCAAGTGTTACATGCTGCCATCACAGCTTCCTCTCCTCCAGTCACGGTAGGGGTGCGAGTCCCATGTAAAACAGCTCTCTGTCTCATTTTACTTCTTCATCTGCTTGATTTCCAAGAAAAATTACTCTTTGATTCTCCAAAAACTGGAGTCATTCTTGGACGAACTAACTGTCCCGTAAAGGACAACTTCAAATCCTCATTGATTGGAGATTTTAACCCCTGGAATTTTAGAGACTACGCCAAGTAATTGCAAAACAATGTGTTGTAAGCCTTTCTAACATTCTAATGAGTTAAAAGCCCCATTTAAATGTCAGTTGGGGGGGGGGTATTTTTCCCCTATGGTGCAGTTCATTTATCCATAGTTGTTGCAGTTTTTGTACATAAGTCCATTAACCCTTTGAGTGCCAGAGGGGTATGCAACGCATTGATTTGCAAGGTATTATAAACCTCCTGTGGCACTCAAATTGTTAAAGTGACCCTGGAGCTTTAAGGCCAGTTATTTATTTATTTTTATGTTCTTGTTAGATAAAAACAAATCTTTCCAAGGATTAGGAAACCGGGGATCGTTACCATGGGTGCCCCTGACTCCGCTACAAAGAAAAAAAAAAGCTTCTTTGATATCTGTCACCCTACGACAAGTTTAGTTTGTTTCAGAGATAATTAAAATCTGTTTCTGTGTTATTGCTAGTCATTTTTCTGTATAATAAATATTTTTTTTTTTGCAGAAATGCTGCCTTTATACTTGGTGACACGGTGTGGCAATTTCTACTAATTACTGGGGCAGTATGCTAATTAAATGAATGAATATGTTTAATTATGTAGCACCACAAGTGTACGCAACGCTTTTCTTGCAATCTAAAGTGCTTAACCCTTTGAGTGCAAACGCACCACTTTCTGTGCTAGTAGACACCCCCAGTGTGTGACCGCAGCCTAGATTCATTCATAACACAGCACAGAAATTAGCATAAAGTGTCACTCTGTGCCACCAACCAATAAAGGTTAATATGTCAAAAACTATGTATATTACAAGCAAGTGATTAGTCCAATGTATAGACAGTTTTTATTTCTCTATAAAATGAATTAACCTTATCGTAGGTTGATGGGTTCTCTTTAACTCTTTTACACCTTAACGACCCATGATGTACATGTACGTCACGGGGTGTAGGTCCCTAAAGGACCAAGGATGTACATGTACGTCATGGAATTCAGGGTGAGAGGCTTCACACCCTTTGTGGAGTCCTGAATCGGACCGCACAAAAAAAAAAAAAAAAAAAAATGGTCTGTGGTCCTTAAGTGCCAGCCGTTTGAGCACGTGGCCGGTCCTTAAGGGGTTAAAGACCAGAGTTGTGTAAATCATTTTGACAGGCAATACATAACAGAACCCCTTTGTCCTTAAAGGGATTGTAATATATAAAATGTAAAGCAAATATGTTGTAGTGTTTATCCCCCTGCGTAAAACAAGTGTGTGCCCAATGTTGAAAGGTGTTTTATTCAAAAGTTATTGCAGCTCAAAGTTGAATTTTATAGGTGCAGTACCTCACTGGCCTGAAATTGTACAGTGGTGCTGTTGCTACACCATCCTATGATGATTTATGGTCAACTGACCAGAGCTGTCCATAGGATGTTGTAGCAACAGCGCCACTGTACAATTTCAGGTCAATGTGATACTGTACCTAAAAAATACAGGTTTGATCGGTCATAACCTTTGAATAAAACACCTCTTGACAGTGGGAGTAACCTTGTTTTACTCAGATTGCTAAACCCTACAACATATATTTTTTATATTCTAAGTATTAATGTCCCTTTAAAATGATAAAAACCTGGTTGTGTGTCTTCAGAGAGCTTTCTGTTGGAGAATGTGAAAGCAGATATGTATGCTACTAGTTTTGCTGTCGTTTGTACATTTTATCACTATCCCTGCTTTCACAGTACCCAATGTAAAGCTCTGTGAAAACAGCTGCTTGTCAAAGACATTAAAAAAAAAAAAAAAAAAAAAAAAAAAGGTAAAAAATAAAGTAGGCGAAAATGAAAAAAATGTATAGGCAAATTGACTTTACATATTAAACACTTGCAAGAAAAGAGTATGTCTGTCACTGTATTAAAGAAACCTGTCACCATTGTATGGGGAGGATATTTTCAAGAATCCAGAGTCACTCCATTTTGTTGATCAGTATAGATTATAAGCTGTTCTGCCTAAAGCTAAAGTCGCTCTTATTGGCTGCTTCAGGCTAATTAACAGAGTTTCACCAGGTTAGTTCCGTGTCTCTGGGGTTAATTATAAAGCTTTTTTTTTCCATTCATGTTTAAGAGGGGGAAAAAGACATTCGTTTGCAAATTTCAGTAATTGAATTCCAGTTGGTTGGCCGAGATGTGATTAAAACAACAGAGGCATATAAAACATATCCATCTAAACAGAGGCCTGTGTGTACATGCATCTCTCTCTGAGCATCTTTCACTAATAAAAGATAATGGTCTCGCCTTTAATTTCTGTAACTTTCATTGTTTAATTAGGACCCTCATTAAAAGCCTATAACTTTTCATTTAATAGGGGAGAGAGAAGGCAGCTGCCAGGGGATATCTGCATTACAAAGTTAAGGGTCAAAAGAGGGCTTTTTTGTATCTAGATTTTGTTTTTGAAGCCTGTGAATGTTCCAGAGTAGAGTGATACTGAGTATCTTACTAGCACACAAGCTGTATGTAGATAGGGTTGCCATTTCTTCCATTTAAATCTAATTACGTATTAAAAATGCACGTTTGTGAGATGTAATGTTTAACCATTTCAGTGCCAGGGAGGTAGCCAATGCATTCCAGTGCATTGGACACCTCTTTGGCACTCAGATAATTAATACAGGGATGAAGCCGTTACTGACCAGGCCTGCAACAGGCATTTCCATAAGTGTTCAATTTTAACCCTTTAAGTGCCAGAGGGGTACGCAATGCATTGCGTACCCCTCTGGCACTCAAAGGGTTAAAAGGAAGAGGTGGCAACCCTTAACAGTGAAGCGGGCGGACTGGTAGATGTATCAGTGAGGTGGAACAATATTGGAGCTAACCAGCTGCAAAATAGTTGTCAAATATGAAATACCAAGATTACCACTGATTTAAATGAGGGCTTTTAACCCCTCGACTGGTAGAGAAATCATCAATGCATTGTGAAGACCTGTCTAGCATTCAAATGCCTCTCTATGGTGCAGTTTCTCCAATTCCTCTTTGAGTTACAGTTACATATGACAGATGCTGTCAGTGTCAGCCTGCTCTAGGAGAGGATTGACATTGGTTGTAGGTGTACAAGCAAAGTGGTGCCACTTACAAGCAAAGATACCACAAAAACTCTCATTCACTCACTAATCATTTCTAGTCTTATTATTGTAACCTTCTTCCCACCAGACTTCACTAAATAACCTCCCTCCTCTACATTCTATACATTCCGTAACTGACTTTCATCCAAGTTCATTAGTTCCACTTGCCCATTCAAACACATCTCTTTATTCTAGGGCTACTTACAGGGATTTCCCTTCTTCAGCACACGTTGTTCAGTCAAAAGAATGAGTCTCTGATTAATTAATCAGAACCTAATCAGGAATAACCTTAAACCTTTGATTGCTATAGAGTTAGCCAACACATTAAAGGGATAGTAATGTTTCATAATAAAAGCAGCTCTAATTAATCATCATAGTATTTGGACTTTGGAGAGTGTTATTTCAATTCTGTCAGAGTTATAGTTCAAGAGTAATTCAATGACAAAGTGTCCCCCTCCCATCCCTTTTACTGATGTAACACTGTTCAGCCACAGCAGAAGGGAGGTGCCCAGGTAGACTGCAGAGAGGGACAATCTTCAATTAAGATAAGGGAAAAACCTGAAAAGCTTGTCAAGTGGGGCAGGGCTTTCATTGTTCTCATAGGAAGAAGATTGTCCCCTGCTGTTATCTGTCTGGTCTATGGACTGCATTCCACATCTGAGAAGAGATGGCTTACACTAGGTAAAAGGGGCGGGAGGGGGGACTTTGCTTGTGAATATCTCTCAAACCATAAAGGTTTGAGAGATAAGACATATCGTTCTTCATGTTTTTTTAATGCCTACAAAATAAAATAAAGTTAAAACGAAGTATTACTATCCCTTTAAATCCTGACCTACTCGTGGGCACCTCTGCTCTAGATTGTAACTCTCACAATCAGGTTCTTCACTGCCATTTATTTCTATCACATTCTGTACATCGGTGTACTTTCTTCTAAACCTGATTTTGTATAACACTGCAGAATATATTGGCACTCAATAAATAAAGGATAATAATTCCCTAACTGTAGCTGTGCTAAAACTCCCATCATCATGAGCCGGCCAGTTGATGGGAGATGTAGTCCAATAACAGCTGGTGCTTGCTGACTGCTACACTAGAGAGTCATATTAAATAGCTATGATTTATCAGTCTGTCATTGATGCAGCAGAGCCCGCATCCCTCTGAAGTGGCAGCAAAATCATAATCCATAACTCTGTTCTGTGTCATTGTGACACCCAGAGATGAGAGGACCAGATTCAGCTGCCTTCTGTCTTTCTCTCTTCTTTCCAATCTCATACAGACATGGGCTAAGACAGCAGATAAGAACCTGTTCTCATGCCCAGCCAGTGTTTATACCTGCTGGGAGTCCTTAGGAGGCATGAACTGATATGGTTCCCCACTCAGCGCCATATGTAGAAAAGAGGAGCAATTCTAGGGTAAACTGCTTGCACCTTAGGGAAAATATGAAAATTCCCTTTGATTTAAATAGTGTTTTAACACCTTCCATGCATTGCTTAGGGGTTAAAGGAGCCGTAAATTCTTTCAATGAAAACCTATATGTTATAGAGCTTTTCCTGCTGAGTAAAACAAGGTTGCTCCCACTGTTGTCGGTTGTTCTATTCAAACGATATAGCAGTTCAAACAATCAGGAATTGAATTTATTGTGCTTTTACTTCCTGGAAGTTCTAACTGACAGGAAGCGACTCAGCAGTTTCTATCACATTCTGTGGAAAACTATATGTCACTGACTTTCCTCTCCATTAGAATATAACAGAATACTAATTGGAATCTGACCACTAGAGGGCACTGCTAATGTAAAGAAAGCACAGCTTTAAACAATAACAACTTTGGAAACATGCATCTCTCAGCAGTGGGAGTACCCTTATTTTACTCGTCAGTAAATTCCCTACAATACATATTTGGTCAATAAAAAAAGTTTACTGCTCATTTAACCATTTGAGTGCCGGAGGGGTACGCAACACATTGCTTTGCAATGTTAAAGGACAGTAAAACGTCTTAATAATAACACACACACACATAACTACATTACTATGGCTAAAAATTCTAACCGGCCCTGTAAGAGATAAGATGTAATTATTAGGTGGTGTTACTTCTCCTTTAAACTCCCCAGTTTAATCCTCATCCCTCCTCCCTCCACACTCTCTTTGTACTGTTCCTGCATCTGCACCTCAATCTGTCACTTTATACTTATATACATCTCTTCCTTACTCTTCTCTTTCTTCTATCCCCAACTCCCTTCATCCCATTGTTTCTTTCTCCCCCTTCCTTTTGTTCTCCCTCTCTCTCTCCCCCTTCCCTTTGTTCTCTCTCTCCCTCTTCCCTTAGTTCTCTCTCTCTCCCTTCCCTTAGTTTTCTCTCTCCCTTCCCTTTGTTCCCTCTCTCCCCCTTCCCTTAGTTCTCTCTCTCCCTCTTCACTTAGTTCTTTCTCTCTCCCTTCCCTTAGTTTTCTCTCTCCCTTCCCTTTGTTCCCTCTCTCCCCCTTCCCTTAGTTCTCTCTCTCCCCCTTCCCTTTGTTCTCTCTCTCTCCCTTCCCTTAGTTTTCTCTCTCCCTTCCCTTTGTTCCCTCTCTCCCCCTTCCCTTAGTTCTCTCTCTCCCCCTTCCCTTTGTTCTCTCTCTCTCCCTTCCCTTAGTTTTCTCTCTCCCTTCCCTTTGTTCCCTCTCTCCCCCTTCCCTTAGTTCTCTCTCTCCCCCTTCCCTTTGTTCTCTCTCTCTCCCTTCCCTTAGTTCTCTCTCTCCCCCTTCCCTTAGTTCTCTCTCTCCCTCTTCACTTAGTTCTTTCTCTCTCCCTTCCCTTAGTTTTCTCTCTCCCTTCCCTTTGTTCCCTCTCTCCCCCTTCCCTTAGTTCTCTCTCTCCCCCTTCCCTTTGTTCTCTCTCTCTCCCTTCCCTTAGTTTTCTCTCTCCCTTCCCTTTGTTCCCTCTCTCCCCCTTCCCTTAGTTCTCTCTCTCCCCCTTCCCTTTGTTCTCTCTCTCTCCCTTCCCTTAGTTCTCTCTCTCCCCCTTCCCTTAGTTCTCTCTCTCCCTCTTCACTTAGTTCTTTCTCTCTCCCTTCCCTTAGTTTTCTCTCTCCCTTCCCTTTGTTCCCTCTCTCCCCCTTCCCTTAGTTCTCTCTCTCCCCCTTCCCTTTGTTCCCTCTCTCCCCCCCTTCCCTTTGTTCCCTCTCTCCCCCTTCCCTTAGTTCTCTCTCTCCCTCTTCACTTAGTTCTTTCTCTCTACCTTCCCTTAGTTTTCTCTCTCCCTTCCCTTTGTTCCCTCTCTCCCCCTTCCCTTAGTTCTCTCTCTCCCTCTTCACTTAGTTCTCTCTCTCTCTCCCTTCCCTCAGTTTTCTCTCTCCCTTCCCTTTGTTCCCTCTCTCCCCCTTCCCTTAGTTCTCTCTCTCCCCCTTCCCTTTGTTCTCTCTCTCTCTCTCCCCCTTCCCTTTGTTCTCTCTCTCTCTCTCCCTTCCCCTTCCCTTTGTCATCTCTCTAGCTATCTCTCCCTCTCCTTTTAGTTCTCTCTCTTTATCCCTCTTCCTCTCCTCTTTCTATATTTTCTCAGCCCCTCTCCCCTTATCTTTGTTCTCTCTCTGCCCCCCTTCCCTTTGTTTTTTCTATCTATCTATCTATCTATCTATCTATCTATCTATCTATCTATCTATCTATCTCTCCCCTTTCCCTTATCTCTCTCTCCCTCTCCCCTTCTCTTTATTTTCTCTCTCTCTTTCTCTCCTTCTCTTTGTTCTCTATCACCCCTCCTTCTCCTCCTTCTCTCATTATATTCACTGTATCCCTTTCTTTCCAGAGCTCTCACTATAATCTTTCATTGCCAGCTCCTACCCAGTGGACTACATTATACATGAAGAGAAAGGCAGGCTGGGAGACTTTTCTCTTGTTTAACTTCTTAAGGACCAAAGTCTTGTGGGATCCTTAGAGGATTAAAGGAACACTGATTCTACAGCTGAATCAGCTGCTAAATACTTAACCCTTTGGGCATACCCAGGTACTTTCAAAATGAGCTGACCCTTAGATAGGGTTGCCACCTTTCCTTCAAAAAAATACCGGCCATGGCATTCCCTCCATAGACTTAACATTGGACAGAAGCCAAGTTTTTACCGGCCTGCCAGTAAAATACAGTCTGGGTGGCAACCCTACCCTTAGATCTCTGAAATATAACCATTAAACTTCCCCATAACATAGATTAGATGCACTATGTCCCTGCTTGTTATACCCCAGAAGTGTCGGTCCACAAGGAACCTTCAGCATTCTCCGATTTGATTGATCACTGCCTGACCAAACACAAGACAAGCAGAACTTCTCCTGTGGCCTTTCTGATGGAAATGGCACCAATTTAGAGACTACAGAAGCAGTTCATTATATCAGACCAGATAGTACGTGACTCAGGACTCTCTCATCCTGAGAATTTGGCCCTTCACAACGAGATCCAAGTAAAAACCCTCTGTCTCAGGGTCAAACCTTGTGAGTTCCCAGTTATTCCCTTGAGTCTCTGAGGGGTGTTTGGAGCATAGTGGAGCAATGCTTTGGACCTCCCTCTGGTACTCAAAAAGTTAATACAAGTTATGGGGCTTTGTACACAGCAAAAGAGGAGCAATTTTAGTGTAAATCAACTGCACTAACGGGAACAAATACAAATTCCCCATATTCCCATTGATTTAAGTGGAGTTTTTATTTGTCCCTTGTGGAATAGTTGGTTTGCTCTACTCTTTCTTTGTGCACAGTATACAAGATCGCTTGTACTATTTTTCAGCTGTTTGGAGGAAGCTATTTTTCTTTGCACGCTTCACTTCCTGGTCAGAGGGTATTTAATGAACTGTATAAGTCACAACAGAAAATAAAAGATTACACATAAAAATTCCTCCTCAGTCTTGCTGAAAAAAGGCATACAATATGATATAGCAGACATTGTATGGAAACGTTGTGACTGACACACCATAATATTTCTAGAGTTAGTGACGCCTTATAGTATTTGATTTTAAAGTGATCGATACCAGTCATTCCTATTAAACACTTCAATTTAGTGTTTTAAGTCCCCTGTCCCTGCTCCTTTCTGTCACATCAGCACCTTCGTTCAGGAAGAGCTGGTTGCTTGACTAGACACTACCTACAGTGCTGGGGTAACTGTGGTAACCCTACTCAGTGTTCAGAATGAGAGAGACATTTCCCTCATCAGAGCTCAGTGAATACAGATACATTTCTCATAGTTCCAAGAGCCCTGTCTGGGTTGTCTGGTTGAGCGACTAGAGTCAGCTCCTTCTGAATGAAACAGGGAAATTTAAAATAGCATTTCCATTCATATCACTGAGAATTTTTATCTTCCACTGCGGAGCAGCTGGCATTCCCAAGTTACTCAGTTCTTCTTAGTACATCAGACTATCACACCACAGGGAGCAAATCATGAATATTCATGACTCATTTTTTACTAAATCGGTTAATATTCCAAAAGGAAAAATAACACATATTTTGAAGGTGCTGGACTGCTAAAATAGAAAAAAGAAATACATTATTTCATCAAGTTCAGCCTTTGTTTTTGTTGATCGAGAATAAGGCAAAAAGAAAAAAAAAAAATTTGGAAGCTATTTCCAGTTATACCCAAGTAATTAAAGAAATCCTTCCGGATGCCAAAAAGGCAGGTTGATATTACTCTAGACCAACAGCCTATCTGCATTGTAAGCAACAGTCATAATTCTCACTGTTGCTCTTATCTAAAGTGGTATGCATTACTTTTTGAAAGCATTGACAGTATCCGACAAAACAGCCTTCCGAGGCAAAGATTTCCACTGGGAAAAAAAATCCCTGCCTTTTCTTTAGTTGAAAGTTGCTCCTAGTTTTTTGTGATCTGCATCTTCTACATAATAGCAACTTTAATCAAGAACCGATGAAAGATACTAAAATGTTAAACACATATTCAGTAAAAATGTATGTACTTTAGTATTTACTATATTATATAAGGTATGGAGTATATCCCGTTTTTACAGAAGCATTTGCACACAGAGACACACACACACAAACAGACAGCCATATGTACAGACTCACACATGACACACACACAGTCACATACTCATACCCCTAGACTTGCACATAAAAATACGTACACACAAACATACACAGCCATAGACAAACACTCATTCACACGAATGCAAATACACAGCCATAGACACCCATACACAAGCACACACAGACACCAATAGACTTGCACATTAAAGCACTTACACATACACACACATATTCAAAATCTATGTGTATGATGAGGGAAAAAGTTAGGCATGGTCAAAGCTGGAAATACTTAAGCATTTTTGGTAAATTCCCATTTCAGTTCATTTGCTTGAACCTGAAAACAGAAGGACAATTGCACAGACTTTCTGTTCTGTTTAATATTAGATTACAAGAAATGAGCATAATTACTTTATCTCTGACTTTGGCCATCATCAGTAATGACTCAGCATACTCAGCTAATTTATGTTTAAATGTTTGTGCTTTCTAAAAGTAAATGACTGCGGCCTGCACATTCTTACTGAGGCTGATGTACTATGAGCATCAGGAAAATTCTAGAGCAAACCAACTGCTCCCTAGGGGACGAATAAAAAAAATATCCATATTCCTACTGTTTTAAACTGGGTTTTAAACCTCTGATTTTTTTTTTTGTTAGGGTAAAGTATATAATTGGGGGGTGCATTGTTCAAAATATCAAAATAAAAAAAATGTGGGTGGGGTATAAAAAGTATGATATTTTCACAAGTAAATTGTTATAAGGAATTGCAAAGCAGTGCACTGGCCAACCCCTCTGGCATTGAAAGGGCTAAGAACCACTTGTTTCCAGGGTACCATTCCCCTTTACGCCTGCATGGACTGAACTTCAGTTTATTATGCTCAGTTACTTACAGACTTTGTTCAGGAGAAATAATAAAACATTTCTGATTATACATAGGGGTTATCGGTATCGAATGCATTTTATGGTGTTGATCAGGCTATATCTCTCCATATAGTGAGACGTGTTCAGAAGAAACGTAGGCATTCTTGCAGCTTTACTATAGGGGAGAACTAAACATTTCCATTGATTTAAATGGGAATTTTAACCCCTATATTGCTAAAGAAATCTATAATACATTGTTTTCAAAGCTTTGGAGATCTCCCTAGCATTCAAGGGGTTACAAATTCCCATTTAAATCAATGATAATTTGCAGCAACGTTATTGTTCCCCCTATGGTGCAGATGTTTTGCCCCAGAATTCCTCCATTTTTCTTTCTAACGTGTGAGGCTAACACAGTGGTACTCACACAAGCCATATGTACTGATCCATTATTAGTTCTGTCTGACCTTTATCAAGGGCGTGCGCACATTCTATCCATTTAACATAGGGCTACACAACCTAGTTTCATGCTCTTGACCATCTGTTTTACAACCCTTTTGGATGATAGAGACATATCTGGCACATTTTGGCTATACTATGAATGCATTTTGGCAAAACCCACACACTGGGGATATTTCTAATAGCACATCATGCATTAAGTATAGCCTGAAACAGAAATATAATATTGTCCAGGTAATTAGCATAAAGTGCCACATTGTGCCATCAAAATATAAATGTTGATTTCTAAAGATTGGTGTGTTATAAACAATTTGCTAGTAAAATATATACACAATGTTTGATTTTCTTTTAAATTAAGTAATGATATCTTAGCCTGACAGGTCCAGTTTAACCCTTAAAGAGCAGAGGTGTGCACAAAACAAAGCATTGTGTTTCCCCCTGGTTCATAAAGGATTAGGATTACCATGTGCAGTGGGTGGCTTTTGTGGTCCTGTGTTCCTTCTAGCATCTGTCATGTCTGCCTCGGTGGCAGTAACATCTTGGACTGATTGAAGAGGATATCGCTTGGAAAAAAATGCACAAGTGCAAAAATCCATAGGGGCCATTAGTTCAGCCTTTTGAATCATGGCTAGTCGATTGTTGGACTTCCAATGGTTGGAGACTACAACTCTGATCATCCATAAGCATACCTAGGAACTATGTATTGTGGACTTCCTAGAGGGGAGTCCTGTGGTGCCGATGGGGGGGGGGATAAATGAAGCAATTTGTGTCAAAAGGGGCGGGGTTAATAGTGAGAGGGGTTGTGGCTTAACATACGTGGGAAAAAGTAGAAGGAACAGACTGGGAAGGAGGAGAAGTGGGTAGAGTTTATTAAAAACATCCCACTTCCGGAGAACCAGCCTCTGCCCTGGAGACCTGATAATCAGCAGCAAAAACCGGAGTCTCCAGGACAAATCCAGATAATTCCCTGGTATGTCCATAAGAGTCACTGGTCGGTTGGGGGGGGGCAGGGTTTGTAGTCCTCAACAGCTGAACATCCAACAATTAACTAAATCTGCTTTATATCTTATAACCCTGTCTAACCTGTTTTGCTAAAAAGGAGTTGAATACATCTGTATGTTATCTTCCATCATCCCCTCTCTCAGTACCCCTCTGATCCATAAAGGGAAATGTAAACCGCTAGTCCAAATAAAAGGGTCCTAGCTGCTCATATATTAGCACCACTACAAATAGGTTTATACAATCCACTACAGATGAATTTACCTTGGACTATAAAAGGAATATAGAAAAGGCAGGGGTACAGAACAGGATGGTGTGAAATGACTCTCTTTTTTTCAGTCCCCTGGTGTTTCCCAGTTCTCGTCTCTCCCTCCTTAATCTCTCCTGATTCTCTGTTGTTTCTCACTCCACTGTTTTTTGTATGCATGTTCTCTCTCTCTCTAAATAAAGTATATATATATATATCCCTCTCTATTTGATTCACATACCGTCTATGAGTTGCACAAGTAATCACATGCTGCCCTCTCTCAGCTTCTCTTCTGCATTGTATCACACTCATATTTATTCACACCTTCCTTTCTCCATCTCTTTCTGGTGTAAATGCATTCTTAACCCACACACACAGATGAACATACAGACACAGAGACACACAGAAACACACATAGATGCATGGAGATGAGCACACACACAAACACACACATACAGACAAACACATGCAGACACAGGCAGCCAGACACACACTGACACATACACAGAAAAAAACTGGAGCACACACTTCAAAAAAATACTAAGACATCCAGACAGACACAAACACACAGACAGAAGCATAGACTGTCTTGTTCTGTTCTTCTCTTTTTCCTCTCTAATGCCTTCTGTGTTTGACTTTTTGCTCTCTTTATTGTTTACTGATCATCTTCTGTCTTCAGCCATCCTCATGCCCTAAAAGACTAAGGCAGCCACACGCACTCCCACACATATACAAACTCGCACATAAACACACACAGTTACATTCACATACCTACTGCACATAAATGCACACAATCATACACGAAACCCTTCCATACACTCGCCACATGGGCGCGCACACACACATACATGCAAAAACACATTTTCACACATTACAAAATACATTTCCCCACATGCAAAATAACACTTGCACGTGCACTTCTCAACCTCCATAAACACACACTCATACACACAAAACACATATTCTCACACAGTCACTCACACCCACATCCACACAAATACATTTTAGAGACACCAAAATCTCACTCTCACATTCATAAACACTGTGACTTGCTGTGTATGATGGGAATTGCAATCTAACAATAGCTGGAGGGAAACAGGGTATTTTATTATTCTTTATATACATAGCGCCAACTAATTCCGCAGCACTGTACAATAGGGAATGGACATACAGAGATATTAAATAGTACAAATCAGATGTGGAGAACAGAAGGATCAGAGGGCCCTGCTCGTGAAAGCTTACAGTCTGCAACAATAAGGCAGTATTTACTAGTACAACAGAGCTTGGCTTCTGAGGTTCTGCAGCTGACAAGGACTACAATTCCCATTATACCCAGCCATCTCATAGGAGTTGTAGTCCTTTATAGCTCCAAAGCCTCAGGTTACCCAGCCCTTTTGTACACTTGCGCATTCTGCATCAGTTATATCTAAACCATGCACTTTTCCCATCATCCCAGCAAACACAGTGAACATGGAGAACATATTCTGTGTGTGCCGAACATCTCGTCCTCACACAGGCTCTTCCCACACAGCAGCTGTTCCCCAACACACTGCCTCCTTCTCCCGAGAGTCTCTTCCAGTCGCTGCATCCAAAACACACAAACCGCACATTCAATCCCATCCTGACCTCCCTCCCCTTCCACAGCTTTATTGCTGTGATTTACACATCCTGCCGGTTAGGGTCACGTTAAATATTTGGTAACATTTTCCCACCACACACTGTACATTTTTTTCATAAGGCTCACTTATCCCAGGACAAAAAAGGAAATATACTATAAAAGCATCTAGTGCAGGCCCTTTTGGCAACCATTTTGCTTGACCATAGTCATTATCTGTTAATTTGAGAACTGGATTCGTCAGACAAAAAATTAACTTTTAAGCTGGTCAAAAAGCTAAAACAAGATTCAGTGTAATCTACATTTGTGCACATGACCGAAAAAGACTAGAAGACTGCACCCCAAAATGTATTGCACATTGCTGTGCAATTCCTTAATGAAGATATCCCTTTAAGTACACAGCTGCTTCACAGACATAAAATCAGTGAATGTTATGGTGGTTGCAATGAAATGTGGGGTTTGCACCAATGACTCGCTCAAATATTCATCATTTCAAAAAACTGATTCTAAACAAACTGTTTATTAGCTGAATAATTAAAATCATACCTGTATAACAGTAACGTGGTATGAATAGTGTGAGATGGAGACTACAATACAGAACATGCAAGAGGTCTGGCTCACATGAACAGATCAACGCATTTCACACGTATACTGTGCTTACTCATGATCAATGTGCAAAATGCATTGATCGTTACATGTGAGCCAGACCACTTGCTGGTTCCATACTTTAGTCTCCAACTCACACTATTCATACCACGTTACTGTTATACAGATATGATTTTAATTATTCGGCTAATAAGCAGTTTATGTTTTAAATCCATTTTTTGAAGTGAATAATTGAACGAGTCATTGGTGCGAACATCATAATTTATTGGAAAATCCAGTGCTATTTTTCTTTTAATACGGTCTGTACATACTGATGTGTTACATATATCACATGGCGGTATTAAGAGTTAAGATGCATAACCTCCCTCTTAACACTTTGAGTGCCAGTGGGGTTCACAATGCATTGCCTCTCTGGCATTCAAAGGGTTAAGGCACAGATGGAGGGTATGCATTAAGGAGGGAGGTTATGCATCTTAACCCTTAATACCGCGATTCTGAAGGGTAACACATAGGTGCGCAGTCACAAGCCAGCATCAGAATAAGACTAATTAAAGCAAAAACTTCTGCGCAATGCTTAAGCCTGCAGCATCAGAATGTCGTCCTTTTCATGCCGCCAGCATTTTTAATGTGACGTTTTGTTGGTCACCAAATAGTGGGTGATATTTCAGTAGGGTCCCGTATACATTTATGTCTGTGAATCCAGATAGAGATGGGTGGTTCCTAATTTGTTTACCACAAGAACCTAGCTAGGTATGTGTTCTTCACACAACAGCCTGCTATTTCTCTTCATACATTTTTGCATTATATTGGTTTTCTGTGTTGACTGATCACCATTTAAGTGTGGCTACAACTCACAATTGTTCACAATGGCCCAGAGGTTGACAAATCATCCTCAAGAGCCACAAATAGTACATGATTTCACAGTATCTCTGCTTGGTCACAGGTGGGTCTATCTGTTCATTTTTATTAGTTTACCTGTGAGTTTCCAACTCCTGTAATAGAATATGGGGCGAATGTATGGCTGCAATTCAGGGAGAATATTTTCTCTTAATACTTAGAAAAATAGTATTTGAGGTCAGATAAGAACCAGTGATTTATCCAGCTTGTTCGTCTCCCTATCTAGGTATCTCAGTCTTACTTTCTTAAAATAGCCAAATGTCCATCCCAGTAGTTCTTACATTCATTTACTGTTTTAGCCTCAACCACATCTGCTGGGAGACTATTCTGTGCATCAATCACACTTTCCATAAAGTATTTTTTTTTCTGATATTTCATTTTATTTTTCCGCCCACAGTTTTAGAGCATGTCCTCTCCTTCAGGCGTTCCTGTCTTCTTTTAATATGCTTGCCAAACTCCAATTTACCAAGCTAAAAATTGTCCCCTTAATGCAGCTCACACCAAGGGGAATACATTGGATTAGTAAATTAATATATTTGTAAATACCAGAGAGAGTGTGAACTGCCTATTGACTACTGTGACACGAAGCGATGACTGCGTTAGGCTACAGGATAATGGACGTCAAGCCTTAACACCAAACCTTAATACCTTTAACGACCACAGGGGTGTGCAATGCGTTTTGCATCCCTCTTGTCCTTAACGTGTTAATGTAGCCTTACACCAGGAAGTAGGAGACCATTCTCTATCTAGTGTTTAGAATTCTGTGCCAAAGCCATTTACTTGTAGCCCCGCACAGGTGTCATTTTCTATCATAGACATTAATGGGCATTTTCCCTGCTAGTGTTTAGAACAATGTGTTTCAGAGTCTTCTTTCCATGACTTTATAATGTCCCAGAACGGGGCTGTCCAGGATGCAGTGCACATATATAAAATCCATGACTGGTTAATCCAGGATTTGTGGTCACCTTAACACATGCATAATATAAATATTTTTATGTCATGCTGAAGGTTTAACAACTACCCTTTAAGAGAATTGAATAGGACAATTAAAAGAACATTACTTATCCTTTATATTAAGTATAATTGAAGGACTTACACTGTGGACATCGATTGATCAGTCCATGCCTTTCTATTAAGGATAAAAAAGTGTGCAAGAATAGTGATGAGCGAGCACCCCAATGCTCGGGTGTTCGAGTGCTCTGACCGAGCACCCCCGGAGGCTCGAGTGCTCGGCCGAGCACCCGAGCCCCATTGAAGTCAATGGGAGGACTCGAGCATTACACCAGGCACCCCCTGCTCTGATGAGGGGAGGGTGCCTGGTCCATAGGAAAAGGGCAGAAAATTATGGAAACACCACAGAAATGGTTCAGGGACAGCATAGGGAGGATGTCTGGATGCATCTTGGACTCCAACATCGCTGCTGGGAACGATCTTTCGCCCGTAGTAGTACTGACCGTAAAACACACAAAAAGGAAAATAAAAACGACTTTAGGCGAAAAATTGTTACCAAACAGTATTTGCTGTATATTTACTTGTATATCATCTGCAAATTCTCCCAAAAATTTCCTCGATTTTTCTGAACTGAGGCCATGATTAAGAGGGAAACGTGCGCAGAGGCAAATTCTCCCAAAAATTTCCTTGATTTTTCTGAACTGAGGCCATGATTAAGAGGGAAACGTGCGCAGAGGCAAATTCTCCCAAAACTTTCCTCGATTTTTCAGAACTGGGGCCATGATTAAGAGGGAAACGTGCGCTGAGCCGACCATCTAAAACATTATGGGTGAGGGTCTGCTGCGGAGCTGACCATCCTAAACATTATATGCGAAGGCCCGCTAGTGAGCTGACGCTATAAAACATTATATGAGAGGGCCCGCTAGAGAGCTGACCCAATAAAACATTATATGAGAAGGCCCGCTGGTGAGCTGACCTATACAAAAAGTTGTCAAACAGGGCCCGCTGGTGAGCTGGCCCTATATAAAAATTATATCACAGGGCCCACTGGTGAGCTGGCCCTATATAAAAATTATATCACAAGGCATATGGAAGAGGAGGAGGAGGATGAGAAGATTAAGAGTCAACCATATACCCGTTTTTTGGGTGGAAGGGGTGAATGGGAATACAGAGTATTCCCATCATTGTAAATAACATATATAAAGTGAGTTTATGTTCCCCCAGGGCTTTCCTCCAGTGGAGTGGAGAAGTCAGGGGAAATCCAGGCCTTGTTCATTTTTATAAGTGTCAACCTATCAGCATTGTCGGTGGAAAGGCGGATACGCTTATCTGTTATGATGCCACCAGCAGCACTAAATACCCACTCAGACAGAACGCTGGCGGCAGGGCAGGCCAGCACCTCCAAGGCGTAGAGTGCCAGTTCATACCACGTGTCCAGCTTGGACACCCAGTAGTTGTAAGGCACAGAGGGATCATTGAGGACGCTGACACGGTCTGCTACGTACTCCTTCACCATCTTCCAAAACTTTTCCCTCCTTGTGACACTAGGCTGCGCATCAGGGTGAGGGTGCTGGCGGGGTGTCATGAAGGTGTCCCACGCCTTGGAGAGTGTTGCCCTGCCTTTGTCGGAACTGCTGTGTGCTCCCCTTTTCTCCCCTTCTCTGTTGGCCAAGGTAGCACGTACTCTGCCGCCAGCGTTGTCAGATGGAAAATTTTGGAGCAATTTTTCAACAAGAACCTTCTGGTATTGCACCATTTTGCTTGTCCTCTCCACCGGAGGAATGAGAGATGAGAAATTCTCTTTATAGCGGGGGTCCAGAAGGGTGAACACCCAGTAATCCGTGTTGTCTAAAATGCGTATAACGCGTGGGTCACGGGAAAGGCAGCCTAACATAAAGTCAGCCATGTGTGCCAGAGTACCAACAGTCAAGATTTCGCTGTCCTCACCAGGAGGATGACTCTCAATCTCCTCATCCTCTTCCTCCTCTTCTGCCCACCCACGCTGAAGAGATGGAACTAAAGTTCCATGGCTACCCTCTGTAGCGGAGGCAACCGTGTCTTCCTCCTCCTCCTCCTCCTCCTCCTCCAATTGTCGCTGAGAAGACGAAGTGAGGGTGCTCTGGCTATCACCTTGTGTAAGCTCTTCCTCCCGCATTTCCACCTCTTCCACATGCAAAGCGTCAGTTTTAATTGTGAGCAGCGAGCGTTTCAGTAGACACAGAAGTGGGATGGTTACACTGATAATAGCGTTATCGCCGCTCACCATCTGTGTCGTTTCCTCAAAATTGCGTAAAACCTCACAGAGGTCTGACATCCATTCCCACTCCTCACTTCTGATTACAGGAAGTTGAACGGAGAGGCGACGACCGTGTAACAGCTGGTACTCCACTACTGCCCTCTGCTGCTCACAAAGCCGGGCCAACATGTGGAAGGTGGAGTTCCAGCGCGTGCTCACGTCACACAGCAGCCGGTGAGCTGGCAATTGTAAGCGCTGCTGCAGCTTCAACAGGCCGGCTGAAGCTGTAGATGACTTACGGAAATGTGCACACACGCGGCGCACCTTGGTCAAGAGATCATGCACATTGGGGTAGGTTTTTAGAAATCGCTGAACCACTAAATTAAATACATGCGCTAGGCATGGTACGTGTGTGAGCTTGCCGAGCTCCAAAGCCGCCACCAAGTTACGCCCATTATCACACACAACCATGCCTGGTTGCAGGTTGAGTGGCGAGAGCCACTGCTCGGTCTGGTGACTAATCCCCTGCAACAGCTCTGAGGCCGTGTGCTGTTTGTCCCCAAGGCAGATCAGCTTCAGCACGGCCTGTTGACGCTTCTCCACTGCAGTGCTACACTGCTTCCAGCTACCGGCTGATGGGTGAGTGGCGCTGCGCGCAGAGAATTCGGAGGTGGAAACGGAGGAGGAGGAGCCAATAACGTAGGTGCTGGCGGAAACTCTGATGGAGGTAGGGCCCGCAATCCTCGGCGTGGGTAGCACCTGTGCCATCCCAGGGTCCGAGTCGCTCCCAGCCTCCACGACATTCACCCAGTGTGCCGTCAGGGAAATGTAGCGTCCCTGGCCACAAGCACTTGTCCATGTGTCAGTCGTTAAGTGGACCTTCCCAGTAACTGCGTTGGTCAGGGCACGGGTGATGTTACGGGACACATGGTGGTGTAATGCGGGGATGGCACACCGGGAAAAGTAGTGGCGGCTGGGGACCGCGTACCGAGGGACAGCTGCTGCCATCAGGCTGCGGAAGGACTCAGTCTCCACAAGCCTAAATGGCAGCATTTCGATGGCCAGTAATTTGGAAAGGTGTGAGGTTAGTGCTATGGCCTGTGGGTGGGTGGCTGGGTATTTTCGCTTGCGCTCAAATGCCTGGGGTAACGACATTTGGACGCTGCGCTGGGACAGGGAAGTGGATGTGGTCGCTGATGGTGCTTCAGATGGTACAGGTGCAGGGCAGGAGGTATGCGGGCCTGCGCCTTCGACAGGCGATTGGCCGGCACCGAAAACAGGGGAAGAGGAGGCAGTGGTGTGGCCTGCAGACACAGATGGGCGATCCAGGCGTTCCTCCCACTTACTACGGTGCTTGGATGCCATGTGTCGGATCATGCTGGTGGTGGTGAGGTTTCTAGTGTTCATGCCTCGGCTCATTCTGGTGTGGCACAGGTTGCAAACTACAATTCTTTTGTCGTCCGCACTTTCCTTAAAAAAACGCCATACCGCGGAACACCTACCCCTTGGCAAGGTAGATTTACGCAAGGGGGTGCTCCGTGGAACATTTGCGAGCCGGTTTGGTGCGGTCCGCCTTCTTTCTGTAGCCACACCACTGCCTCTTCCAGCCTGTTGCGGTGCTGCAGATGGCTCACCCTCAGGACTGCTGTCATCGCTCGGCTCTACACCTTCCCAGGTGGGGTCAGTCACCTCATCGTCCACCAAGTCCTCCTCCACTTCCTCACTCTGATCATCCTCCTCATGTCTTGATCCCACCACATACTCAGTCATTGACAACTGTATATCATCCTCCTCAACAAGGTCTTGAGACAGTAATAGTGGTTGATTTAATGGCAACTGTGTCTCATCATCATCATCATCATCATCCACTACTTCCTTTGACCTTAAATGCCGTTCACATCTGTCATCTTCTTGTGATTGGGTACCCTCTAGAGGTTGTGAATCAGGGCACAAGATGTCATGTTCCTCTGCAAGCGTGCTTGGAGAGAGGGTCAAATGAAGGATTGGTGATGAGACGAGCTCCTCACTATATCCCAGTGTGGGATCACTTCTTTGACCAGACCGTCTATGGTGGGAGGAAGGATGATCAGAGTGAGGATTATGTTGACCAGACTCTTGGCTACTGAGAGTGGACTTGGTGGAAGACAGGGTGGTGCTTAACCGACTGGAAGCAGTATCAGCTGACATCCAACCGACCACCTGTTCGCAGTGGTCGGACCTCGAGAGTGATGTCCTGCGACGCCCTGTAAAATGAGACATGAAGCTAGGTATGGTGGATGTCTTTCTTTCTTGTGCTCTGGCACCAGGCACAGTTTCTCCGCGTCCTGACCCGCGCCCTGAACTATCAGGATCACGTCCACTTCCCCGTCCCTTTTTACCCGCCTTCTTCATATTACACGGAATATGTGCTGCAAATCTGCTACTCTGCACAGTACACAGAATGTGCTGCTAAACTGCGGTGACGCACACTGAATGGAATATGTGACTTTGATATTTTAGTTTGAAGACTTAACAGTATTTCTTCCTATTCTGCAACTGTGCACAGTACACAGAATGTGCTGCTAAACTGCGGTGACGCACACTGAATGGAATATGTGACTTTGATATTTTAGTTTGAAGACTTAACAGTATTTCTTCCTATTCTGCAACTGTGCAGAGTACACAGAATGTGCTGCTAAACTGCGGTGACGCACACTGAATGGAATATGTGACTTTGATATTTTAGTTTGAAGACTTAACAGTATTTCTTCCTATTCTGCAACTGTGCAGAGTACACAGAATATGCTGCTAAACTGCGGCGAAGCACACTGAATGGAATATGTGACTTTGATATTTTAGTTTGAAGACTTAACAGTATTTCTTCCTATTCTGCAACTGTGCAGAGTACACAGAATATGCTGCTAAACTGCGGTGACGCACACTGAATGGAATATGTGACTTTGATATTTTAGTTTGAAGACTTAACAGTATTTCTTCCTATTCTGCAACTGTGCAGAGTACACAGAATGTGCTGCTAAACTGCGGCGAAGCACACTGAATGGAATATGTGACTTTGATATTTTAGTTTGAAGACTTAACAGTATTTCTTCCTATTCTGCAACTCTGCACAGTACACAGAATGTGCTGCTAAACTGCGGTGACGCACACTGAATGGAATATGTGACTTTGATATTTTAGTTTGAAGACTTAACAGTATTTCTTCCTATTCTGCAACTGTGCAGAGTACACAGAATATGCTGCTAAACTGCGGCGAAGCACACTGAATGGAATATGTGACTTTGATATTTTAGTTTGAAGACTTAACAGTATTTCTTCCTATTCTGCAACTCTGCACAGTACACAGAATGTGCTGCTAAACTGCGGCGAAGCACACTGAATGGAATATGTGACTTTGATATTTTAGTTTGAAGACTTAACAGTATTTCTTCCTATTCTGCAACTGTGCAGAGTACACAGAATGTGCTGCTAAACTGCGGTGACGCACACTGAATGGAATATGTGACTTTGATATTTTAGTTTGAAGACTTAACAGTATTTCTTCCTATTCTGCAACTGTGCAGAGTACACAGAATATGCTGCTAAACTGCGGCGAAGCACACTGAATGGAATATGTGACTTTGATATTTTAGTTTGAAGACTTAACAGTATTTCTTCCTATTCTGCAACTGTGCAGAGTACACAGAATATGCTGCTAAACTGCGGTGACGCACACTGAATGGAATATGTGACTTTGATATTTTAGTTTGAAGACTTAACAGTATTTCTTCCTATTCTGCAACTGTGCAGAGTACACAGAATGTGCTGCTAAACTGCGGTGACGCACACTGAATGGAATATGTGACTTTGATATTTTAGTTTGAAGACTTAACAGTATTTCTTCCTATTCTGCAACTGTGCAGAGTACACAGAATATGCTGCTAAACTGCGGCGACGCACACTGAATGGAATATGTGATTTTGATATTTTAGTTTGAAGACTTAACAGTATTTCTTCCTATTCTGCAACTGTGCAGAGTACACAGAATATGCTGCTAAACTGCGGTGACGCACACTGAATGGAATATGTGACTTTGATATTTTAGTTTGAAGACTTAACAGTATTTCTTCCTATTCTGCAACTGTGCAGAGTACACAGAATATGCTGCTAAATTGCGGTGACGCACACTGAATGGAATATGTGACTTTGATATTTTAGTTTGAAGACTTAACAGTATTTCTTCCTATTCTGCAACTGTGCAGAGTACACAGAATATGCTGCTAAACTGCGGTGACGCACACTGAATGGAATATGTGACTTTGATATTTTAGTTTGAAGACTTAACAGTATTTCTTCCTATTCTGCAACTCTGCACAGTACACAGAATATGCTGCTAAACTGCGGTGACGCACACTGAATGGAATATGTGACTTTGATATTTTAGTTTGAAGACTTAACAGTATTTCTTCCTATTCTGCAACTGTGCAGAGTACACAGAATATGCTGCTAAACTGCGGTGACGCACACTGAATGGAATATGTGACTTTGATATTTTAGTTTGAAGACTTAACAGTATTTCTTCCTATTCTGCAACTGTGCAGAGTACACAGAATATGCTGCTAAACTGCGGTGACGCACACTGAATGGAATATGTGACTTTGATATTTTAGTTTGAAGACTTAACAGTATTTCTTCCTATTCTGCAACTGTGCAGAGTACACAGAATATGCTGCTAAACTGCGGCGAAGCACACTGAATGGAATATGTGACTTTGATATTTTAGTTTGAAGACTTAACAGTATTTCTTCCTATTCTGCAACTCTGCACAGTACACAGAATATGCTGCTAAACTGCGGCGAAGCACACTGAATGGAATATGTGACTTTGATATTTTAGTTTGAAGACTTAACAGTATTTCTTCCTATTCTGCAACTGTGCAGAGTACACAGAATATGCTGCTAAACTGCGGCGAAGCACACTGAATGGAATATGTGACTTTGATATTTTAGTTTGAAGACTTAACAGTATTTCTTCCTATTCTGCAACTCTGCACAGTACACAGAATGTGCTGCTAAACTGCGGCGAAGCACACTGAATGGAATATGTGACTTTGATATTTTAGTTTGAAGACTTAACAGTATTTCTTCCTATTCTGCAACTCTGCACAGTACACAGAATGTGCTGCTAAACTGCGGTGACGCACACTGAATGGAATATGTGACTTTGATATTTTAGTTTGAAGACTTAACAGTATTTCTTCCTATTCTGCAACTCTGCACAGTACACAGAATGTGCTGCTAAACTGCGGCGAAGCACACTGAATGGAATATGTGACTTTGATATTTTACAGTTTGAAGACTTAACAGAATGTGCTCTAATCTGCAACTTTGCACACTAAACAGAATGTGCTCTAATCTGCAACTTTGCACACTAAACAGAATGTGCTCTAATCTGCAACTTTGCACACTAAACAGAATATATGAATTTTTTTTTGTTTTGTTTTTTTCCCCCCACACAAAATAAACTGCTGCCCCCACACACAGTAGTCCTAAAAAGGACTTTTGGGTCTTTTTTTTCACAAATTTGCTTGTCTTCTCCCTACACTGACTTTCCCTTCCTATCCTCATCTCTCCCTGGCTAAGACTGAGCCGAACTCACTGGCCAGGTGCTATACAGCACCCGACCACGGGTTCTGGCCAGCCAATCAGTGTAATGCCAGCAGCCAACATGGCTGCTGGCATTACACTGATGTCAGAGCCTCCCTGCACGTTTATTGGCTGCGCAGCAGCCGCGAAACGTGCGGGGAGGAGACCCGAACATGGCGGGCGAGCACATGCGGTACTCGTACGAGTACCGCCATGTGCCGAGCAGAGCGATGCTCGAGCCGATCCGAGCATCGGCCGAGCATGCTCGCTCAACACTATGCAAGAATATATATTTATATCGATTGTCAACATCGATATTATTGGCCTGTGCCTTCTCATATACGTATAAGTGTACATTTGATTATAAGTTTGTGTGTGTGTGTATAAGCGCATTCATATATATGCTCATTTATATATTTAATTTTACGTTTTCTCGGTTTTCATAATTAATATGACAATCTATGCATTGAAAAACTTGAAGTATGGCTTTATACGGTAGAAGCGCCATAGTGTATATTTGGAAGATATATTTTTATGTCAGTTGTCTTTTAAACATTCAGCTACAGTTCCTATTAAGCTTCACCAACCAAATAACCTGCACTGCATTGCAGAAGCAAAAATATTTCAGTACATAATAATTTTCTTTGCACACTGAGGTAATTGGGATGTGTACCTGGCCACCACATGAATAGTAATCATAATGGTGATTGCTTTCCTGCTGTTGGCCAGGTTGGTTTATCACATATCAATAATTTTCCTATGATTAGGCTTTCATTACTAGCTGTCTTCATGCAACTTGGAAAAGATCAGGATTGTAACCACCTTTAACCCAGTATAAGTACTATGGGGTGGGCACTGCATTGAGGAGCAATGTACTGACCATCTATCTGGCATTCAAAGGGTCAACTGCCTCTCTTTTATTCCAACACCTATGCAGTCACCCCACGTATCTCTCCTCCATTGCAGTTCCCATTATTTCATAGCTTTCTATTTTCTGCATCATATTTTCTTGCTATCTCCTGCACCCCCCCCCCCAAGTCTTTTTGTCAGGGAGCCCTGCTCCCATCAGAATAGGATGTCAACAGGTCCTCTGTAATTATCAGATTACTAATCCCACATTGAACAGGGAGAGGGGAGGGTGAGAGCGAGAGCCGTGTGCGTTCTGTGTAAAGCAGCAATTACATCCCAGTAGGGCTTCCTCATACAGAAAAAGGACAACTTCAAGGCTAGATTCAGCCAACCCTCTTGTCACAGCTCCCAAAATAACCTACTGACAACCACGAAGCTCCAGAACTGTCTGACCACTAATGATGGGCCTGTCATTTTGATACTGCAAGGGGATGCATGACATGGTGAAGCAAAGGATTATGGGTTTGTATAAGCATTGCAGACTGAGTTAAAACCTTTGCAACATGGGTCTGTGTAAGACACATAGGACCTTATTTATCAGGCTAAAGAGTTGCAATTATGGAGCAAACCAACTGCACCACATGGTTGAAGTGTAAATTCTGCACATACCCACTGATTTAAAAGAGGATTTTAGTGAATTTACCATTAAATCCTTTCCACCTTGTCCAGGTGGAACACCGGAACCATAGGGGTAAAATTCCTTCTTCCAGAGCAGGGCACTTCAAAAAGGCAGGGTATTTGATGAGAAGACTCACTTAGTTTCTTCTACCTTTAACTCCGACCCTCAGTTTCCCTTATAACAAAGTAGCAGAAAGATGTCCAGAACTGGAGGGGGTAATGAAAGCCATGCACCTTTCTGGGGAAAAAGGCATGTTTGCAATCTGAGGCAAGAATTTGCTTTTTCCTTCAGTAGCATCACTAATTACCTTGCCTAGGTCAGGCCCAAAAGGTTGTCTTTCTACAAAAAAAAGGGGCACCACAGACTTTTCAGGTACAACGAGCAGCCACTAATGAGCTGGGGCCATTCCTATTGGCATCAAAGGCCACCTCAGTAAGGTATGCACTGATCTCCATGATATTGGCTAGGATGAACAGCAGTTCATCTTTAAGTACGTCCCACCAATGACATCTGACAGTTGTTCAACCCAGATAGCCATGGCTGTAGCTGAAATGGGTCACAAGGTGGCCTTAAAATTTGCTGTTTGCTTTTATGAAGGAATCTAAGAGCTTATCAGCCTGATCATTAAGGGCATCTGCCAAAGGTGGTGCAGTGTTTTTAACAAGGTGAGAGATGGGGAGATAAATAGCAGGTGGGGAAACCCACTAGGGCAAGTTCTCAGCTGAGCAAGGACAAAGGGTGGAAATGCATTTATTTATTAAGGAAGTCTTCTATCAGGAATCTTCCATTCTTACAGGATAACCTGGACCAGAGAATGATTGGGGGAAAAATGGGTATTTGAAAGAAAGACCCTATATCAGAAGGTTCATAAACCAGCAGACTCTGTAAGACAGCTCTGATAGGCCCCTCAGAAGAGGGGCAAGCATTTTCCTCACAGGCTTCCCTAAAGGAATGGGAAGAATCCATGTTCTCACCATAAGTGTAAACCTCCTCTGCAGAGGAGTCTCCGTCTAACTGAGACTGTCCCCTAAAGACAGGGTAAACCTGTTTGATAGGAGGCATGGGGAGCCAAGAGTGGAACACCCCTTGAATAGATGAAGGGATAGAAGCAACTGAAGGCATCAAAGTCTTAACCCAAACTGACTTCTGTTCTGCATTGGAGGTTCTAGGAGGGATAGTAGGGACACAGTGCAAGAGGAACATATGGAACCCCAGTTTGGCATGAAGAACAGTGTATTAAAGGTCCTGGAGGAGTCAGTTACAGTATCTCCGCAATAATCACAGTGCACCCTAAAGCTTGCTTTGATCATTAACCTTTGATGTGCATAGACGTCATCCATCATTAAGGCACAAAATTGTGTGACAGTCCTGGCACGTCACGTGGTATTAACATTAAAGGGACTGTGTTCCAAAAACTGAAAAAAAAATAATGAGAAAAGAAATAAAGCTAGAAAATGCATAAATATACAGCAAATTAACAGAAAAATAAGAATAGAATAAGGGTAACAGCAAAGAAGAGAAAATGTAGCATATATACAGAGAATGAAGAACCATACATTTCAGAAAGGGTTAAGAAACCTATATTAGTGAAGGCAGCCAAGTTTGCAGGAATAGCGAGAATGAGAAATATGAAGGACTGAATGCTACATAGGTCTCTAATGCATTTCTTAGCAATGCAACCTGAGACCTTTCTAGTATTCAAGTATTTGATAAACATGCCATTTAAATTGCTCAGAATGCATTAGAAACCTATTTAGCATTCAGGGGGTCAATAGCTTCATTTAACTCAGAGATCTGAATAGTTTAGGAATGTATATTTGTATGCTGCATATGCTTGAATTCCTACATGGTTTGCTCCAGAATTGCACCTCTTTTCCTCCTGAATACAGTCGTAAGGCAGGTCTTAGAAATATTGGTTCAGCCCAGTGGATTAATACATCACTGACATCTGAGCAAAATGCCTTGCTACACAGAAAATGAATACCCATAATCCTTTGCTGCAGTTGTCACTTGCAGAGAGATCATTATATTACCTAAGAGTTTAGGTCAAACGCACCTAAAAAGACAACTAATTAACAAGCCTATACAGGCTTTAAATACAAAAATGTAGAGTAATACTGGGGCAAACCAGCTGCGTGTATATATATATATATATATATATATATATATATATATAGTTTGTAGTTCAAAAACCGCACTCACAGGACTTCCAAAAGATGTAAATTATGCGAGATTTATTATCATATCATAATAAATCTCGCATAATTTACATCTTTTGGAAGTCCTGTGAGTGCGGTTTTTGAACTACAAACTGTATGTATTACATTGGAATTGTCACCCAGGCAAGTGCACAATATATTGGAGAGTGCTGGGACACATCTGTTTTATATATATATATATATATATAAAGATACCTATTGATTTATCTAGCGATTTCTACACCTTGACCGCTAGAGAAATTTTCAATGGTTTGGATACCTATTTGGCAATCAAGGTGTTAAAAACATCTTTTTAAATCAATGGGGATTTGGGAAATGTTTCTCCTGCTGTTACGTTGGTTACTCCAAAATTGCGCCACTTTAGCTCATTGAATACGGCATTTATCCTCTTGGAGAACAAAACGTCCCACATAGCGGATGGTGGAACACAGACTTTGATCCCGTGCGAGACAGAGCTACGTTAGCACATTAGGAGAACAGCTTTTATTTTAAAATCTGCACTTCAAGGAGAGTCAGGGACGTCAGGTTTGTAAATGATGAGATCTATTCATCAGGCGCCTAAAAGAGTCTTTTTTGGCAGTAAATTAATGAATGTGGAGGCATGGAGTATCAGTGTGCATATACTGTGGAGAGCTTTCATCTCAGTCAGGGCTCAGAGCTCAGCTTGGTATTGCTAATGTATGAGTGAGAGAATGAGATATAGAGAGGGAGAAAGAGAGAGAAAGAGACAGTGAAAAGAAGGGAGAGACACATAGACAGAAAGGGTAGAGATGTATGTACAATGATAGGGGACAGGGATAGAGAGGATGCACAGGGATGGATTCACATCTCTGTTACTCCTAGACAAAAGCACCCTAGGCTACATTAGCCCCACCCATAACCAAGCCCAAACATTTCACATAACTCCACCTATAGCCCCATCCCCTGTTACCAAGCACAGTAACTACACTCGGGGCTCTATGTTTAAATTAAAACTGCGGTAATTCTGGGGCAAACCAACTGCCCCATAGGGTCAAATAAAAAGATCCCAATGGCCACAATGAATTTTGCCTTTGCACCTTTGTTCAAAAGATAACCTCTTCAATCAGTCTTGGATGTGACTTCCATGTAGGCGGACATGACAGTTGCTAGCAGAACTACAGGACCTCAGACTCAACCTACTGCACATGATAATCTTATACAGGCTTATGCACTCTCTCTGCTTTAGTTAAACCTATCAATAACTGTAGGCATCAATGCACATGACTTGCAGGACAGATTGAACCAAAGAGCTAAACTAATGGGACAATTAGGATGTTATGGTCAGGTCATAGTAAGGAAAGTGGGATATATCATTAGTCATTATTGTTTAATAATCTACCTTTGTATATACATAAAAGCAATTGCCTGACTTCTTGCTGTGATCAAAGCAAAAGCAGAAATGGCTGTTGTGTCAATGCATTGTTTGTGGGTCTTGGACTCCATTCTGCCATTGTGATTTGTATATTAGGCACAAATATCTCATATACAACAAAGAACTGGAGCAAACCACCTGCCCCCTCAGGGGAAGAGTAACATTTCCCCAAATCCCCATTTATTTAAATGTGACTTTTAAACCCTTTAAAGCATTCAATTTGTTTAAAGGCCCCATTTAAAGACAAACTTTTGCATATTAATAAGTCGCCCTTCAATCATTAAACATATGGCGACTAGCTTGATAATAAGTATATTACCTATCAAGATTGGCAGATTCGACAGAAATCTTTAATCTTCAGAGACAGACGGTCAGGTTAGTGCAGTCTGTGCGCCTGTGCCATCAGTCCCTTCCGGTTACCATGTAGTACACTGCAATGCTTCTTACAGACACGGGACTGACAGCGCAGGCATGCAGACAAGATGTCTGTGCTGATGCCTGGCTTCCAGTCTCTGAAGTTAAAATATTTCTGTAGAATCTGCCACTTTTGATAGGTAATACACGTATTATCAAGCTAGTCACCATATGTTTTATGATTGAAGGGCGACTTATTAATATGTGAAAGCTTTAAATCAATGGGAATGTGTTTTGGTCCCCAACAGTGTACCTGGTTTGCACCACAATTAGTCCATTTCCTCTTAGAAGAACAGCCTGTTCCTGATGTCACAAGCTCTTGGGGGTGATTCACTAAGCGTTGATAAAGTGGAGATGACTTCTGCAGTGATATCAGTTCTCCAGTTCCTATGTTATTCTATTGAGCCATGAACTAAGATTTCTACAGCTTCGGAGATCGTAGTGCATAGCTCTATAGAAGTGATAAACTGGAGAAATCATCTTCTTAGTGAATCTCCCCCATTGCGTGACTCTCATTATAAATAGCCTGGGGATGATGGCACTAATAATTCATTTAAATTGGAAGGAATTCCTTTATGGTCCTGTGGAAGTGGAGGGATGCAGGCCTGATTTAGGGGAGGTATGGAACAGGAAGTGCATTGAGCCCTGGCAATATCTGATTGTTTTTTCTTGGATTACATCACTGAATGGTATTGCAGCAGGGGGTGGAGCTGTAAGAGAAATAAAATATTGAATTGGGTTTGTGGTTTTGCAGCAATGAAAAGTCCAGTCAGATAGGCTAAGTCATTTTGATCTGGCAGGGAAGCAAATTATATTAACTCTTTGAGTGCCAGAGAGATATCCAACACAATGTGTTGGATACCTTTCTGGGACTCTAAGGTTTAAAGAAGAACAAACACCTCAGGCTGAAGCAGGCAGAGTGCATGAGCCTACTTAACCCTTTAAGGACCAGAGGGGTGTGCAACATGTTAAAGGGTTAAGATTACCTTTTTCAATGGGCAGAGCTGGTGTCCTGTGGTCCTACTAGCAACTGTCATGTCCGCCCCCATGGACCTGACATCCAGGACCTACTGAAGATGTTACCTCATGAACAAAGGCACAAAGGTAAAATTCATAGGGGCCATTCGTGTTTTCTGGGCATAATACGTTGTTGGAAATGGTATTATTATGAGGGTATTTCTTCTTTAAGACATTGCAAGTAGGAGGACACTACTAAAGAGTAGTAAACATTAACAAATTAAGACAATAGATACATTCTGCATAAAGGAAAAGGGAGGACGCTTGTCAAATGAATAGGAACGACAATAGAAAAAGCGAGAAAACGGAGAATGATGAATGGGGGTGTCTACCCACAGACAAGCCATAGAACAGCCCCATAAATACACAGGAGATAGGCAGAGCATAAAATAAACTCGTAAGAGCCTCGGCTGCATGGGGTGTAATTGATAATAACAAGAAGCACCCCCCCCCCTTCTCTGGGAGCTAGGGAATGCAAGGAATCTGTTTTCTGTCCCATTTAACACAGCTATTCCCTCCTTCAATCCAGCCTGCCAGACACAGCATGGATCATAAGTTACCCAGTGCTAGTGAGATAGGTGCGACAAAGCTAGAGGCTGAGAGGAAGAGCAGATTAACCCCTTCCTGGCTGAAGGGCCTTTGATTTATATGTGACATTTAATCCGTTGATTGCTAGAGAGGTCTTCAACTTATTGCAGCTCAATGTGTTGGAGAGCTCTCAAGCTTTTCGTAGGGGTTAGAAGCCCTGGTTAAATCAGTAGGGTGTTTAGGGATTTTTATTCACTCCTATAGTACAAGTGGAGTTGGTTTACCCCAAAACGATACCAGTTCTTCACAGTGCAGGGTTAGGCAACATTTGGCACTCCAGCTGTTGGGGACTACAACTTCCAGCTATTGGCTGGTAGGGGATGATGGGAGATCTAGTCCTCCAGCAGGTGGAGTCCCAGAGTTTGACTGGCCTTGACGTAGATCAGCTACTGTGAATCAATGAATTGCAGATCTTTCAAGTATGTAAGTATGCTACTGTACTAGAATGAACTGGAGCAAACCAACTTTATCATAGGGGACAATTCAAAATTCCCAGAGATTTAAAGGACACCTGTCATCTAATAGTTGTTCCATCATCAGATCTTCTTGCCTGGAAGCAGACCAGAGCAGGTGTCTGAAAGGAGACCCCCCACCACCACTACCCCTGATGTTCCCCTCTGATCATCTCTGCTGCATCACTTAGGATAGTGTCCAGTTCCCACAGTCATGAAATATCTGGCAGGAAAGCCCAGTACAGCCGGTCTATAGGGAATATGCATGCAGCCCTGGAGTTCACGTCTGAAAGTGACATACCTCCTGTCCATCCAAAGGCGTGACCTCCTGATCGTCTGATAGTAGCTGTATTGGCTCTGTTTGCAACCCTCTGTCCCAGAGCAGCCTTAGTAAAATGGATAATTGCCCTTTAAATTATACTTTTAAAGCACTGAATGCTAGCGGTCTTCAATGTACTGTGAAGCAATGCATTGTCTATGAAGTAATGCACTGGAGATCTTTTTACCATTTAGGGGCTAAAGTTCCATTTTGTATTTCCTTTGGTGGAGTTGGTTTGCCTCAGAATTGCTTTAATTCATATTAGTACATTAGTATTCCTGTTTTTTCTTGGGTATTCAGTCATAGGTAGGAGGGGGCCATTGTGTGGATATAATAAATACATCTGTACTCTGATTGGCAGATGACTAGCTGATGTCATAATCATATTTCAGTTGGAGGTTTCAAGTCTTCTTATTTTCCACCAAATAATGTAGACTTTAAGTACATCCTCATAATAGCACTGGCAGATCTGTCAGTGACTGAGCCATTTTTTTATCCACCATTGTTTATGTGAGGATATTCCGTAAGCCTGCACTTGTGGGAAAGGGGAACTTGAGGACAGAATTTATAAACACCTGACATAAGGGATTCACAGATTGAATTGATGAAAGCTGCTCTCTGATTGGTGATCTTTGTTTGATGTCATGAGCTTGTATCTCAGGCCTCTAGGGATTCTATCTTGTCAGCAGCTGGAGATTCCTCTGATTAAGAGGACATTAACCAATTAACTTTGTTCTTTCTGTCACTAAGCTAAGCATGTATTCCCCAAATGTCTTGCCTGTCACTGAGGCTCTCAAAGATATGGTAACAGTGGGAAATGCATTTCTGCCTCTCTTATGTCACCTCTTCTTACATACCCATATACCATATGCAAGTATTCATGCACAAGCGTAGAATTCCAACAGTATAATTCATGTCTTTTTCATTCTAATGGCTGAGTATGAATTGCGTTACAATTTTTTACACAGTCCAAGTGTGGCTGCATCATTCCATTGTCTGTGATTAGCTCTGAAATATACAAAGCATGACGCTTGTCTCCTACCCTATCCATTACAGGAATGTGGTGTAGAAATGAGTAGTCAACGCACCTTGCAGTTTTGTGATGTCATATGTTTTCCCCAAAGGATTCTGGGAGTGTGGTCCTGCAGATTTTGGATTGAAAACCATATGCATTCGGCCTTATCTACAAAAAAGTGTGAAGGAGATCTGGAGCAAACCAGCAGCACCACGGGGGACAGAAAAACAGTGATTTAAATGGAGATTTTGGCCTCCTGTGTTCTGCAGTATGAAAGGGGATAGAACTCCCTTTCAAATTAGTAGGACTTTGGAAAATTGTAATTTATCCCCTGTGGTGCAGTTGTTTTACCACAGAATTACCCTATGTTGCCTTAATCCATAACGCCATTGTGTTATTAAAATTATTTTAATTTACCAGTAGAGCTTAGCCAAAGTAGAAAAAACAGAGATTTAACTACACAGGCATAGCGTTTAACATGAGTGTACATACATTTCCTTTTGAACCCCCCTCCCGCTTACCTTATTGTGGTCAGCAAAATTTAATGACCCCTATGAATCTTGCCCAATGTCAAGAGATAACATCTTCAGTCAGTCCTGGATGTCACGTCCATGGGGCGGACATGACAGTTCCTGACAGTTTTTTCAAACAAAAAAATAGACAGTGCATGAGGCTACTTAACCCTTTAAGGACCAGCAGGGGTGGGGCAAAACTCATTGTGTAGCAATGTGATGCACACCACGTAGGTCCTTAAATAGGTTAAGATCAAAATGGATTATGAGATTGAGGTCCTGTTTAGGCTGACCATATTTCCTTGAGACAAAAATGGAACGGGGTGTGGGACAGACGGACAGTGGGACTCCGTCACTCCGAGTCCGACTGTAGTAAGCTGCAAGCAGCGAGAACGTGTTTGCGTCGTCTCTTACTAGTGGTGTTCTCTCTCTCTGGCCAAAAAAACCTGTCTCTGAAGTAAATCGGAAATTCCTTTCATCGTTACTCACACTAGTGGATTTACTGTGTTTACTGTACGCATTGATTACCATAGAGTCTTATGACTCGTCGTCATATCACTGTCTAAGAGACTCTATGGTAATTTACCATAGACTCGAGAGTCTTAAACAGTTATGAGTCACTCGAGTCATAAGACTCTATGGTAATCAATGGGTACAGTAAAACCACTATTGTGACAAAAGGAAGTTCCGATTTACGTTATCTTATGAGAAATAAACAAGCTACGTTCAGTTTTTTACAAAAAATTAAAAACTAGATATATAAGTTAACCTACATGTATTAAAAATGGGACAAAATTGACATTTATATTAAAAAGAAGGGACACTCTGGAAATATGAAAAAAAAATGGTACTGTCCCATTTAAAACGGTACATATGTTCAGCCTAGTCCTTTTAGAAATTGTTATGTCCACCTTCATGGACATGACATGCAAGACTGATCTCTTGAACCAAGGAGCAAGGGCAAAATTCACAGGAGCCATTAGGATTTTCTAGCCACAGTAGGGTGACCAGACCTCACCTTTAACCAAGGACACATAGGAAATAGGCATATTTCAGGATTGCACTGAAATCAGCTCAGCCCTGCAGCATGTGCTTTTCATATGTGTCCCCAGTTAAAGTTGAGGTCTGGTCACCCTAAACTGGATGTAACTGAGAGGTCATTTTAGGAGGAGTTAGTTCTCCTTTAATATGGAGCAGCTTTGCAACAGCTCTGTAACAACATGGGATGAACAAGGGTATTCCAAGGTCACTCTGACCATCTCACATGGGCTCTTGGCATCAAATTAGTTAACATGCCCCTCAGCCATAAAAAATCCATGCCCTTTGCTGAGTCCTTAACTGGAGATTCACTAGTGTTAACGAGGTGGCTGTAATTAGGACTGCTGTAATTAGAGGGAGGCCTGTCCAGCACAATTAAAGCTGCAGGTCTCCTGTTGGGAGCCGAGCAAGGAGTGATGTGTGTGCTAAATGCAACTAATGAGGCCCCAGCAGCTGCCTGCGAATGTCACAGCACCGGTGGCTTTGACCTACTTCTGTCCCTATCACTTCTCACAAGGGATAGGAACTAAGACAGACGAGCCTGAGGCACAGAGCATTCTGGGTAGGAGGCATTAAAGGGCAGGCCTATGTAACAAGCTAAAATAGATATTCTGGGCCTTATGTATAAAGACAAAGTAGGGCAATTCTAGACTAAACCAACTGCACAGGGGAGAAATAAAAAATCTCCAAATCCTTACTGATTTAAATGGAGGTTTGACCCCTTAAATGCTAAACAGGTCTTCTGAGCATTCATTTGTAGTACTGATAGACGATAGACTTCACAGCAGTGTGCCGAGTCACTCAGCTGCTGCAAGAGCAAATAGGGTACTAGACTACATAAAAAGAGGTATGGATGCATGGGATGCTAATATTATCCTACCTCTATATAAATCATAGGTTAGGCCTCATCTGGAATATGGAGTGCAGCTTTGGGCACTAGTTCTTAAAAAAAAGACATTATTGAACAAAAAGTGCAGAGACCTGCAACAAAACTGTTAACGGGATTGCAGGATCTGAGCTATAAAGAGAGACTAGCCAAACTGGGTTTGTTTACATTAGAGAAGAGACGTCTAAGTGATGATATGATTACCATCCACAAATATATTCAAGGTCAATACAAAGAGCTATCCAATGAATTATTTATGAAAAGAGCTGAGCTAAGAACGAGAGGTCAGCCATTAAGACTAGAGGAAAGACAATTTTGACTAAAACAAGGGCGGGATTTTTTTTACAGTAAGGGCAGTAAAACTATGGAATTCTTTGCCTCAGGATGCTGTGCTTGCAGATACTGTAACTGCTTTCCAAAAAACAATGGATGCCTATCTAGCACAAAACAATATTGAGAATTATGACAGATGGATTCAGTGCAGATAGGATGTTGATCCAGGGAACTATCTGACTGCCATTTGGAGTCAGGAAGGAATTGTTTTACCCACTGGGGGCTTACATGGAAATGGCTTTGTGGTTTTTTTTTGCCTTCCTCTGGATCAACAGGGGTGTTTTGGCATAGGCTGGATTTGATGGACGCATGGCTTTTTTTTCAGCCTTATCAACTGTTACTATGTTAGTTATAAGCTTCATTTAAATCAATGGGAATTTCTAGCTATCTCCTCAAAGTGCAGTTCATTTGACCCAGAATTACTCCACTTTTCCCTTTACACATGTCTTCTGGATTTGATGTAGCGTCCAAAGCTTTCCATGAAAGCCATACATTTAACTGTCCGCAGTTGTACAATTTTCACTTTAACCCCTTAAGGACGGCCAATCGTGCATACGGCCATCACTTAAGGACCACGGATCATTTTTTTATTTCGGTATCTGGTTCAGGGTTTCCCTGAATATTGTGCAGTCATGCGGGGAGCCCTGAATTCCATGACGGTCCTGGCACATCATTGGTCCTTTACACAAGTCTACCCATGACATGCCAGGACCGTCAAGGGTCGTTAAGGGGTTAATGGATCAGTAAAGTTTAACTATGAAAAACATATATTGCAGGACTTGAACTGACATAAGTTTTTGAATAAAGCAATTCCTCTCTGTATTCAGCAGGACATGCCTTACAATATATTTTTTATTCTTATGATAAAACTTTATTGAGCCTTTAAATAAAGGTTGGGAATGGGTTTTGTATGATACTAATAAAGTTTTCCCCAGACAGGATAGGACAGTAAGGGAAGGGGAAACTTGCCTACAGTGGTTGAGTAGCCTAGGTTACAGGATTGAAGTCTGGGATTGGTTGGGTGGTTACTAGGGGAGGAGGTTTGGGGCACAAAAAAGGGAGTTACAGTAACCATCTTGGTCACATGCTGGAATATATAATGGTAACAGCATTACACCCTTTCTCAGGCACTCTGCAATTTGTTTTTTGCTCAAAGCCTTCTCTTGTCATTGCTCGGGTTGTGTTGCTTGTTTCCAATAAGGAATATAGATATGCTGTTATACAGTGTTACATGTTTACAGACCTGAAGTTCATCCTTTAGGGCCGGAGGCCCATGGAGATGGTCCCCGGACCTCTGTTATGACTATATTGAGATGTACTGGCCGGCTGATGGGCTACTGTACTGTTTAACAGGCAATATGATTGAGCTTTTTTCCAACCACATTGATCTATGTTACTGTGTTGTGCACAACCATGATGTATTCAGAGGAACTGGAGTAATTCTCAGGCAAACTAACTGTACCACATAAAACTGTCCATTGATTTAAAAGGGACATTTAAAGCTGGCATTAATTCAAAAGAGACATTTAAAGGGGGATATTAAAAAGGCCCCTTTTAAATCCATGAAAATTTAGGGATTTTATTTTGTCCCCTTTGGTGCTATTGGTTTGCTCATCATTTGCCTTCTGCATAAGGTCTGAAGTGTTTCTTATAGGAGGAGATACAGGGTACTGTAAGAAATAGATGGGGGCTTAGGGTAAGTGCTGGTATTGTACCTGAAGCCCTGGGACTCTTGATATCTAGCACAGAGGCCTGTAGTACAGGCATAGATGTCCTCTGGCTCTCCAGTTGTTGGGGTCTACAGTTACCATCATCCCTACCAGCCATTGGGGATGATGGGAGCTGTAGCCCACAACAGCTGGAGTGCCATAGGTTGCCTATCCCTGCTCTAGTATTTACCATGTCTTCCAAAACCAAGCACAAGACAGAACAACAAGCACAAATCAGGAGGAAAAATATCTATTAGTTTGACAAAAAAACACATAAAACACAAAAGATCATGTGCCTATGCACTTGCAGGATTCCCCTATTGGGGTTGCAGAATATCATGGGTCATTTCCTCTTATAGCCTGAATGAGCTGTTCCTTCCAACTGCTTCTACCTTATGGTCCTGATAATTAGTCCTCCTTATCTGTATTCTGTGCTCTCCAAGGTGCTGACGAAAGCACTGTGTAATATATATGAGATCCATACCTATTTAGACATTTTTCTATCTTAGCCAGGGTCCAAGCAGTCAATGCCACTTTTCCCTGTGGCCTGTATGCACAGGTACATGGTATTTTCTCACATGTGGGAAGCCCGTGCACTGAACTGGATAATGCAAACACTGGGAAAGGAGGTGGGATTTCACAGGGGATGGGATCTAAGCAATCTGAGTGCTCAGAGTGGTGTATCTGACAGATATTTGTGGTTACACAGGCCACCTCCACAAGGCTGCAAAGGAAAATGTCCCACTTAGGTTTTACACTTAGGTTTTTTTTCTTGTTTTGTGCTTGTCATTCTGTGTTGTACTGTGTTTGACATACATACTTCTTTTGAAAGTGAGCTAGGACACTAGTACCCATCAGCTTTAGATCTACAACATAAACATAATTCACCAGCATGTTGTCATCTGTCTTCTTCCAACTTCTCTTCTCCAGCTTCATCATCTCTCATGGGGGAAGGTTCACTAAGAGGTGATAAAGTGGAGATAATGTGGAGATGACTTCTCTAGTTTATCACTTCTCCAGTTCCTATGTTATTCTATGGAGCCTATGCACTAAGATATCCAAAGCTGAAGAAAGCTTAGTGCATTGGCTCCGCAGAATAACATAGGAATTGGAGAAGTCATCTCCACCTTATCACCTCTTTATCACTGCTTAGTAGTGAATCTCCCCACATGTTTTGACATTAGGATAAAGCTTTAAAGGGATAGTAGTACTTAAAAGTAAAAAAATATATATTGTCGGGTTTATCCCCCTGAGTAAAACAAGAGTACTCCCACTGCTGAAAGGTGTTTCGTTCAAAAGTTATTAATTTTCAAACTTGAATTTTTTAGGTGCAATATCACAGTGGCTTGAAATTGTACAGTGGCGCTGTTGCTACACGATCCTATGGACATCTCTGGTCCCGGGACCATATATCTCCATAGGATGGTGTAGCAACAGCGCCACTGTACAATTTCAGGCCGCTGTGATATTGCACCTAAAAAATTCAAGTTTGAAAATTAATAACTTTTGAATGAAACACCTTTCAGCAGTGGGAGTACTCTTATTTTACTCAGGGGGATAAACCCTACAACATATTTTTTTTTACATTTTAAGTATTACTATCCCTTTAAGTACCTTTCATTCACTACAAATGTATTGAATCATCAGACCATATATAGTTCTGGACACACAACAGTGTGGACTTTATCTGGGACTCAGTTTGGCTTTTTTCATTTATCAATGCAGGAATGTTGTTGTCATTTTCACACAATTCTCTACACTTAGGAGTTTTATAACTGTTGTTTTGCTAGCTATTTTTTATCACAGCGATATGTTACCTGTATTTTTATAGTCCATGTTTCACTATTTCACACCCATATCAGTATTCCTTTTGTTCTATAGGTTTCTTGCGCCTCATGATGTATTCTGTTTGTTGTCTAGTATTAATCAGCCTGCAGAAAAACAGAATGATTGAACCATCTGTGCAGACTGGAGGCCAGAAGAGGGACTTGTATTAGACCCATAAGATAAAATGACTCCAGCAGAGGGAGTGGAAACGTCCCGCAAGTCCAAAGCTGTTAGGAACCCTAGACAGGATGACATTTGCAGGGGAAGTGATGGGCTCCTGGGAAGTAATCCAACAAACCTGTCTGAGCAAGGCAGACCATATGATCATGAAGGTGCTTAATAGCACTGGTCATCCCTAAAGAGATGTGCAGCAAAACTGAGGGATTGAAGCTTTAGTTCAAACCAGAGACTAGCCAAAGTGGGTTTGTTTATATTACAGAAGAGATGTCTAAGTGGGGGACATGATTACTATTTACAAATATATTCCAGGCCATTACAAATAAGTCTATGGGACATTTTCTAATCATAGAGCTGAGCAGCAGGGGCATCCATTAATACTATAGGAAAGGTGCTTTTGGCTAAAACAAAAGCAGGATTTTTTTACAGTAAGGATTGTAAGACTGTTGAGTAAACCCTTTGACTGCCAGAGGGATGTGCAACACATTGAAAATCAACTCTTTGTATAGCCATTTGACACACAAAGGGTTAACTGCCTCAGGAAGTTGTGTTTGCAGATACTTTAGATGTTTCAGTATTAGATACGTGTTTATCTCAGAACAATATTAAGGATTATGTCAGTTAGCTCCAATGCAGATAAGATGTTGATCCAGGGAAATATCCAACCGCCATTTGGAGTCAGGAAGGAATTTATTTACTCACTTGGGGTATAATTGGAAAAGGCTTTAGTAAGGTTATTTTTTTTCCTTCCATGGGATCAACAAAAACCTTCATGTCTTTTTCAGTCTTCTCAGCTACGTTACTATATATTATGCAGTGGAGTCTGCACCTGCGCCCCCTGTGCCTGCCTCGCCTGGTGCCCGCAATATGCTGACTTCCCTTCTGCAGACCGGCACTCTCGTAATGCAGAGAGCTGGAAGATGACATCATAACCCAGCGCTCTGCATTACTGAAGAGGACCGCGCGGGAGAAGAGGTCTGTGCAAATGGAGGCACAGACCTGTCCTCTGCTGTGCCACTGGAACACCAGGGAGGTAGGAGATGGGGCCAATGTGGAGATTGAGGGGCACTGTGGAGATTGAGGGGCATTGTGGAGATTGGGGGCATTGTGGAGATGGGGGCATTGTGGAGATTGCGGGGGAAATGTGGAGGTGGCCAATGTGGTTGAGGGGGACCAATGTGGTTGGGGGGGCCATGGCAATTCTTGCACCAGGGCCCCGTGGCTTCTAGTTACGCCTCTGTGCACTCCATTTTCTTTCTTCCCTTTAAGGGTCATACTTATTGTATGGTAGTTAATGTCAGCACCAACTGCACTGCATAATATATTGTTATGTCTGGTTTGCAACCATCGGACACCAAGGAGAGTCAAGGCTACAGAACAAATTTTTTTCTGTATACTATACCACTTACGTTCCAACAGGATCCTACTTCAGAAGTATGAAAAGGCTAATCACCAAGCATCGCCACATATTATTTACTGAGCTATGTTACTATGTTACATAGTCAAGAATATATAATTGGACTGTGTCCCATGTGTAGATAACAAACAAACAAAACAGACGCTGCTTGTTTGTAGCAAAAGCTTCTGGAGCCTCGGTGCTTTTTTCTGTTGATAACCCTTTGGATGCTAGAGACATCTACAGCATCAGGGGTTAAAGAAGCATTATACTTTTATTATGAAGGAAAAATATTTTAATAACATACATAGTAACATAGTTGATATGGCTGAAAAATCGACGTGTCCATCAAGTTCAGTCCATGTCATATTACCCCTGTTGATCAAGAGGAAGGCAAAATAAACAAAACATTGACACCATTTGCAATTAAGCCCCAAGTGTGTACGAAAACAATCCTTTCTGACTTCAAATGGCAGTCAAACATTTCCTTGGATCAGCATCCTCTCTGCTTTGAAGCCAACTGTCATAACTCTCAATAGTTTTTGAAATCAACTACAGTATCTTATAAACTGTAATAACATTAGAACTACTCATCTTACAGAAGTGGGCTCCCAACAGAAAATTCTTTATAACACATATGTTTTTAATGACAATCATCCTATATAATAATTCGCTAAATCGTGTGTAACTCCGCGACATGCTCAGTAGACACTGCTGCGAGTGCTGCAGTCATGCGCAGTAGAGACTGCCCGCGTCGCAGCTGATACAGAGCTGGGTGCTCCGAAGGAGCGTCCAGCTCTGTATCAGCCGTGGCACGGGCAGTCTCTACTGCGCGTGACTGCCCTGCGACCGGGTGGCAGTGGCACTGTGGCCCGTGTAACGGGCTGTTCAACTAGTTTTTACTAATTCCTTAAAAATAAAATTTGTTAATGCTTTCAGTAGCACCCCCCTTCCCTTTTGTGTCTATAAAGTGTTGTATAATAAGTCATATTGTTCATGTCACTTTACCTTTTCCGGAGTTCTTGGTCTAATGACAGGTGCTTAATTCAGTAGTGAACAGATTCAGATTTAGTTGACAAGGAAATAACTCGTTTTTCCACTTTCACTTAAGCAAACCAGAAAATGGCTTTTGCGCACTCTGAAAAGACATAAAAAAAAGCGATAATAATTAAAGGAAACTTTACCCTAGAAATAAGCATTTTTTTTCGATTTGTTTATTTAAAAGATTTAACTAGGTATGTCTTTCATATAACGGTCATATTTCTATAAACTTATTTTTATACAACTCTTTGCTGAAGTTTATATTTTGCTATTTAAATTTTACTGTTTGAAAATGCATGCAATGTTCTAAAGGAATATGGGTAACGAGACCGGATCCCCATGCCGTTGTGCAGGAAATCTCTTGCCGTAAATCTTTTGCCCTGCACAATGCAGCCCCATAAACCATCTGCTTTTGGGCTTGAAAGCATGACATACTGGGGACTATGCACGAGACCCAGGAAATTTTGGCTGTAAGCCACATACATCAGAGCTGCATTCTAGCCAAGGGGGTCAGTTTTTGCCCCCAAACAGCTGATGTGAGCCATTTTGTGGCCACACAGCACAAACCCAGACTTTTTACCAAGTCTGCTCCCATAAGAGCAGGCTTAGTACAACTTTATGATTCTCAAGTTTTTGTACTTAAAGGAGCAGTAAACTTTTATTTATGAAAACCTATATGTTATAGAGTTTTTGCTGTCGAGTTAAACAAGGGGATTCCCACTGCTGTCAGTTGTTCTATTTGAATGTTATAACAGTTCACATAATCAGGAAGTGAATTTAATGTGTTTACTTCCTGAAAGTTCTCATTTACAGGAAGTGACTCTGCAGTTTCTATCACATTCTATGAAGAATTCTATGCCAGTGCCTTTCCTCTCCATTAGAATGTAACAGAATAAGTCATTGGAATTTGATCAGTAGAAGGAACTGCTAATGTAAAAAAACACTGGTTTAAAAAGTAATTACTCTGGAAATATATACCTCTCAGCAGTGAGAGTACCTTTATTTTACTCAACAGTAAAAGCCCTACAATATATATTTTTTCATTAAAAAAAAGTTTACTGATCCTTTAATTACCAGGTCCCCAGGGACATTGACTGAATCTCAGGGCTCAGTGAATTCACTTGTAACTTCATCCACTTCCCTGCCAGTTCCTTCCACTCTCCTTCCTGTTCTTCACACTCTACACCCATTTTAAGGACAAATTCTGCTCCCTCGCCCCAATCAATCCCCAAATGCATACCTCCCAAGTGTCCCTCTTTAGGAGGGACAGTCCCTCTTTTAGACCCAAATCTCTCTGTCCCTCTTTCCCACTCTGATGTCCCTCTTTTTAGGAGATCAGACTGAGTGGTGTGTAGATAAGTGTATCATATTGTTCTACAGCAATATAACTTGCATTATTGTTTGTTTAAATGTCAGTATATGTGTTTATAAATTAGTCTGTGTAAATAAAATACTTTGGTGTTCTTATAAGTCATTTATTAGGTTACACAAAGAGGTACGAATAGATGAAATAGCCTAAAAATCCCCGGTAATGCCCCAACCACCAGCCACGCCCCCAGCAACACCCCCTAAAACACAAGTGTCCCTCTTTGGCAATTTGAAATGTTGGGAGGTATGCAAATGCTTTATGATATGAATTGCATCATTTGGACATGCCCAACACCAGACTTTTATGAACCTCTGGTGTTTTGGGACAAGAAGTTTCCCAGCCTTATTTATTTCCCATTAAGGTGACAAGTCTACTTGAACCAAATTAAGAGCCACTTTCTATGGGTAAACTTTGCCTTTAACTTAATATTTTTTTGCCATATGTACTTTACTTTTAAATAACGGAAAGAACACACCTTTTTTTCTAGAAGACCTTGCAACAAACAAACACAGGTTACATTCAAGGAAAACATAAGCAATAAAAATTTAGGGCTCCCTGGTGAATGAAAAAGAATTGCTGTACAACAAAAAGTACAGCTTTTCGCTTGATTAAAAACAATGGATTGTTACAAATGGAGATCTAATAGAAGCCTTTCCTGTGTTTAGTTTAGAGCATGGCTAGCAACCAATCAGCAATTGAAGACTACAGGTCTTATACATGTAGCAAACAAGATGCAATTGTGGAGCAACCAAACTGCCCTACTCGGGGGGGACGATTCTCAAAATGCCTGTTGATTTAAATTAGGATTTTGACCTTTGAATGCTAGGGAGGTCTCCAACTCTTTGCTTAAAGACACACTAACAGGAATCTCCTAAAGTACGGATACAAAATGTGAGAGGCTTCTGAGGACAAACAACAGCACAATGGTCTGTTCTACGGCTAGTCACCCCTCAGAAGCATCAAGTTTTAGATCTCTAGTCCCATTACAGAGGAGGAATTTCCACATACATATTATACTAATTCTGCCCAAAAGGGCGGTCCAGTTCCAAACTGACAGGCAAGTCTCCTCTGCACAGGAACACCATCTAACCCCCAATGTACATTTTGGCCTTGTTGGGCCTCATCAGGGAGGTGCAGCTGGATTCCCTAGGCACTGAAAGCAAGGGGTCCACATCTGGATTACCCTTCACTCTTAATGAGATCCCCTAAGAGTATTCAGTATAAACATACAAAATGTGAACAGGTCATTGTGCTGTTGTTCATCCTCAGAAGCGTCTCACATTTTGTATGCTTATCTCCTAAAGTACTTTCCTAATAGAGAAAGTGATATGAGTGATTTCCAACACTTTGTTTAAAGACACACTAACAAGCATCTCGTAACATACATTCCTAACAGAGAAAGTGATACGATCGGCTACACAATCCCAGAAACATGCACAGACATAGAGGTGCTGCTGCGACAACCACCGTACCAAAAGATAGACTGATATTAGAAACGTTTTCACAAAGCATACAGGCATAAAAAAATCATCCTTCAAATCTGATTCAGTTAGTTGGTGCTCAAATTCATAGAAGAAACATCCACAATATTGCAGTACAATAAGGGCCTCCGTTTGGCAGATGAAGAGCCTGGCTGGAATTCTCCTGTGATTCCCGAGCAGCAGCCATTTTCCCCTATGTGACAGGTTCCCTGTCCACATGAAGCTCTGTGGTGGGCTTTTGTGTGAGCTGTTTATCCTTGTGGCTATGCTCTTAGGTGTAGCTGTACATCAGGGAATACGTACATTGTGACTGTGGTGTTCCAATTAGAGGGTCCCCTATCTGCACACAGAGTCCACAGAATACTGTAATAAGCTCCAGGATGCTTCTCTTCCTGCACAAAGGTAATAGGGGCCGGTGTTCGTGTCCCTTTAAAAGTCCCGTTTAAATCAATATGAATTTTTAGTTGGCGCATTGGATTTGCCCTTCTTTTATTTTGGGCGTACAGTTATAAATGACCATTTCAGTCAGTTAAGAGGTGGAATTCTGGAGAAAATTACATACATCATAGGAGACAAATAGATATTCCTCAAATTCCCCTTGATTTAATTTGGGCTTCTAACCTCTTCAATGTTAGTGGTCTCCAAAGTATTGCTTTGCCCCATTTAAATCAATGAGAATTTTCACACATCCCCGGTGCATTTGGTTTGCTCCAGAGCTGCACCTCTTTAGCCTGAAGTGTCAATTCAATTTATAGACGATCACAAGAGACTTCCTAATCATCTGAATATTAAAGGGATTGAAGTCACATCCTCCAATATCAGAGGAGACAATTGCCTTATATGGTTGAGGCAGGTGGAACATATTTGATTCACAGCAGAAACAGGAGGCCTCAAGCAGGTTATTGATTGGACTGTCTTGTTTATTTAGTTATACAATGTGTTTTTTTGACTAAGCTTTTTATTTATACATATATACAGTTGCTTATATATAGTGACCTCTATTCAAGTATGTCTCCAGATCACACCTCCGCAAAGCAAACAATGGGCTTCAATAGACCTGAATGGCTTGTAAAGGTCATTAGTCTTTATCACACTCTACATTCAAGTAACTGCTAATGGAGTACAAGAGAAAGTAAATAAAAATAAAATAACTTTATAGACAGGGCCAGATCGCTCATTAGGCAGATGAGGCAACTGCCCCGAGCGCTGACTTTTGAGGGGAGGTTCCTCAGTGGTGCTGGCCACACCCAGTGTCCTTACACCAGTTTACATAATGAGTATTATTTATCCCCTTGGACCTTAGAGGGATTTTCATTGCATTGCAAATGAATGCATTGGAGATGTCTCTTGCAACAGAGGGGTTAAAAGCTTCCTTTTGTACTTGCATCTTATAGGCTACATGTTTTTTCTGTGTTAGGAAACACTGAGCGGGACTTGGAGTTGGACCCTGTGATGAGTGTGGGTGTAACCATGGGAGGAGCTAAGAGCACCTAGGGTGCCTTTACTAGGGCTACCTGGGATGTAAATCTGGCCACGTGTGTGGAATAGCTACAAGTGCACCTGGGTGGAACGTAACGTTTTCCATATATTCATGTTAGTAAATGAAAACTTTAAAGAGGACTAACGTCCCTAATAATAACTTCACTCACTTACTATGGCCAGAACATCCTAATGGCACCTGAGAATATTTTTTTCCAGCTGTGAATGTTGTGGGGAGACTGTCACTTTCTGCTCCAGTTTCAGCCTTCCCCCGATGGCTCAGTACATGTGATCAATGCAACAGCAAACACATGTGTTGTATGAGCCAATGTCAGAGGCAAAATAAACTATACATTGCCTTTGTCAGTGTTCTCTGCCTCTCTCTTCCGCATTATGATCGTGAGCACGAGAGAAGCAGAGAGCAGAGCTCCCAATGTCTTAAACAGCCAAAGATTAGGCTTTTTTGATGCACTGGAAACATGACTGGTACTGGAGCTTAGGGGAATAAAGGCAGTGATATACTGACCCTTCACTGAGTAACTGAATAAATTATTTAGAGCAAAACCATAGTATTTTATTTACACAAAATAATGTCTAAACATATATACTGAAGTTTAAGCAAACAATACTGTGATTTTTTTAATGCTGTGGAGCAACGCATTACACTTCTATACACACAACAGTGTGATCTCCTAAATAGAGGGACACCAGGGCGGGAAAGTTGGACAGAGGGATTATCATCTCCAAGGGAAAGTATTCCCCTAAAATGGACATGGGAGATATGAACAAACGTTCATACCGTTCATCCAGTTTCTATTACAATTGAACCAATTCAGCACAAATTATCACAGGAAAACCTATAAAAATGTTGTTGGAGTTTTTTTCCCCATCTTTTTCACATTTTTGTTATCAAAATAAATGGTAGGTTATACATATAAAAGTGATTTGGTATCAAAAGAAATCCCTACTTATGCTTAAATCGGTATATATAATTTTTGTGAATACACTAAATAAATTAGAGGGAAAATATGGTTGGTCAAAGGCGTACTAAGAAGGACAAAATTGCTTTTGTCCTCTGGAGTAAAAAAAGCCCTCGTCACTAAGGGCGAGATGTTCAGAGAGTGGTGGTAACTGAAATTGTCTATAATCAGAATAAAAAAGTTCTTTTGCCATGGTCCGACAATTCTCAGACAGGTTTGTGTCAATTTTTGCATCCAATTCCATCATCTCAGTTAAAGGGAAAAAGCCGTCTTAAAAGTGGCCGTGGTTTAATCTACCGTCATATTGTAAGGTATTTTCCAAAAAAAATATTCGTTTCAACGTCACTTTTTTGTCTGATTAATGTCATTTTTTCCAGACAAAATAAAAATGGTCTAAACTTGGAGAAGACAAATTAAGGTACTGTTAGCAGGAGTGAGAAGTTATTTGTCATTTCAAAGACAAAAAATGTCTTTTTCCTTGAAAATTTTCATTTCAAAGATAAAATCAGACGTTTTTAACATCAGAATTTTTTTAAAGTCAATTCCTCAAGATCTTACCGTCATATTTAATTCTGTAGACACATTTTCAAATGTGACAGATTTACTTCTGAAAATATTGTCCTTCTTTTACCACCAACTCATGAGCCGACAATTTTTTCATTATGACGACTTTTTGAACATCTCACCCTAAGAGGTTAATGTGACTGAGCCACTGATTGGTCTACCTGTAACAAAGCAGAGAAATCTTGTAAAACACATACTGTTAACAGCAATTGAGAGTAAAGTTGCCCACGTCTGGGTTAAACTACATTGACCTCCCTTCCCATAAAACCAAAGAGATCAATGATGATGTTCTGTTTAACTCACTCAGTGCCTCCCCCAGTCAATCACATTACCCAGGAGGGGAAGTGTAATACACTTAACACCCATTACCTAGATACACAAAACCATTATGGTGAACAGGCCATGAAAAGCATAGATTATCCAGCCCTGCTGCTATTACACCGTTAAGCTATTTACACGATAACCAGCCTTGTAACAGGAGCTTAATGTTGAGACTCCAAAGAATGCTCCCTGTCCGTATTGCTTTTAATACAAGAGGGAATATACTAATGGCAGTGATATGAGATGTGGCCCCGGGATTAAAGAGCCTGATATAGTAAGAAACAGAGCAATTCTGAGGAAATCAACTTCACTATAGGGAACAAATTCATATTCCCATTGATTTAAAAGAGAACTCCAACACATTCCAAAGTATTCAAGGCGTTATATGCCCCATTTAAATTGAAAAGGACATTTTATTTCATTTTAATTGTTGACTAAGGAAAACTTGAGCAAATTGTGAGACTGACCACTCCAAGAGGCACTAAGAGGGCTCACTTTAAAAAATTTGACAACCCCTGCCTTATGGTTCAGATGGTTTGACCCAAAATTGCTCCAATTCACAGTACATCCGCCTCTGTATGTCCACCATGGATTATTAATATGGAAATCAAAACTACTGACTGACAAACCGAGGTCTGCAGTTTAACAGAGAGATAGAAACACAAAAAGTGACAGGCAGATACAGATAGGGGGGGGATAACAAAATCTGGTGGCACAGCTCATGTTCTGTGCTGGGATGTTGGCTTCCTAATCATGCTCCCTCACATCAGGGCTTGTACTAGGCAGTAGGATCTCTAGTGGACACTGACACAAGCTTCACCATCATTAAGACTTTAATGCCAGCAAGCCCCAATAGCATGCACTGGAAAAAAGGGTAAAATTATGCCACATTCTCTTAACCCTTTGAGTGCCAGAGAGGTATGTAATGCATTGCAGCGCAATGCATTGGATGCCTTTCTGTCACTCAAAGGGTTAAAGAGGCTGCAGAAGAAATGCACATCCTGGAACATCCACACGTTCCAACACTGGTCCTCTTCTTGGCGCATGCAGCGTACAGAAGAGAATGTTCCGTGTAAGTAGCGTAGTATATTGGAGTTAAGCAGACGTCACACTGAAAAATTGGTTCCAGACCATATAATCATATTACTGCATCCCCCTACAGACAGACAGATAGTTCTATGAAGGACTCCTACCTACCTGAGGTTTCATTTTAACCCCTTGGAAGCTAGACACATTTTGTGATACATATGAGATGTCACTAGCATTCAAGGGGTTAAATTAAAAGCTATATAGTCCCATAGGTATAATTTTCTTTTAAATAAGAACTAACAACTCCTAATAATAACCTTCCACTTATGTTCTAAGTCCAGAAAATCCCTATGGCCCCTATGAATTTTACCCTTGTGCATTTATTCAAGAGATAGCATCTTCAATCAGTCCTGGATGTCATGTACATGAAGCTGAAGTAGGTGGAGTTCAAGAGTCTGCTTATCTCATTGAGGACTAGAGGGTGTGCAACATATTGTAAAATAATGTGTCACATATGACCTTTTTCCTTAAAGGGATAGTAATGTTTCATAATAAAAGCAGCTCTAATTAATCATCATAGTATTTGGACTTTGGAGAGTGTTATTTCAGTTCTGCAAAATTTTTTGTAAAGTTAATACCTTTATTGGCTAACTAAACAGATTTAAAATGCAAGCTTTCAAGACTGCTTAGGTCTCTTCCTCAGGCATGTTATACAGATAAATATGAAAACTTCTCTCTTAAATACAATTACACATTACATTGCTTATAATGGAAATCAGATAAGAACGTTAGTCCAGATACCAATTCCTTGATCAGTCAGTGGTAGAGGATGTGATTTAAATATTTTAAGAGAGAAGTTTTCATATTTATCTGTATAACATGCCTGAGAAAGAGACCTAAGAAGTCTTGAAAGCTTGCATTTTAAATCTGTTTAGTTAGCCAATAAAGGTACCAACTTTACAAAAAATTTTGCATCCTGTATTTCTACGGCTAACACGGTACCAGCTCTCATCTATTATTTCAGTTCTGTCAGAGTTGTAGTTCAGGAGTAATTCAATGACAAAGTGTCCCCCTCCCGCCCCTTTTACTGATGTAACAGTAACAGCCAAAGCAGAAGGCAGGTGCCCAGGTAGATTGCAGAGAGGGACAATCTTCATTTAAGATAAGGGAAAAACCTGAAAAGCTTGTCAAGGGGGGCAGGGCTTTCATTGTTCTCATATAAAGAAGATTGTCCCCTTCTGTTATCTGTCTGGTCTTACAACCAGATTCCACATCTGAGAAGAGATGGCTTACACTAGGTAAAAGGGGCGGGAGGGGAAACTTTGCTTGTGAATATCTCTTAAACCATAAAGGTTTGAGAGATAAGACTTATATCGTTCTTCATGTTTTTTTAATGCCTACAAAAGAAAATAAAGTTAAAACGAAGTATTACTATCCCTTTAAAGGGATAGTAATACTTCGTTTTAACTTTATTTTATTTTGTAGGCATTAAAAAAACATGAAGAATGATATAAGTCTTATCTCTTAAACCTTTATGGTTTAAGAGATATTCACAAGCAAAGTGTCCCCCTCCCGCCCCTTTTACTGATGTAACACTTTTCAGCCAGGGCAGAAGGGAGCTGCCCAGGTAGACTGCAGAGAGGGACAATCTTCAATTAAGATAAGGGAAAAAGCTGAAAAGCTTGTCAAGGGGGGCAGGGATTTCATTGTTTTCATAGGAATAAGAGTGTCCCCTTCTGTTATCTGTCCAGTCTATGGACTGCATTCCACATCTGAGAAGAGATTGTTTACAGTAGGTAAAAGGGGCGGAAGGGGGGAAACTTTGCTTGTGAATATCTCATAAACCATAAAGGTTTGAGAGATAAGACTTATATCATTCTTCATGTTTTTTTAATGCCTACAAAATAAAATAAAGTAAAAACAAAGTATTACTATCCCTTTAAAGTGGACCTGTCACCTTGAATTTCTTTTTTACATATTTGAAAACTTCATTCAAAACATATGTCATGTTAACCAAAAGTCCAGCAGATGTGTAGTTTAGAAGATATCCCCACTTTTATTTCTGGGAATTCTCCTGGTGCAGCATATATAAACATACATGGGAACTCTCAGGGTTTGACACTGGGATTTAGGGGTGTGAAACAAATCTCAGGTTAAAGGGACAAATTCTCAGGGTGAGAGAGTCTGGCGTTTCTGACTATATGATTTACACCAATTTACTGCTTATTTAATATCCAAATTAGTGAAATTTGTACCAGAAAGACAAAAAAGAGTAGTCTGGCTTGTCTTGTGAGTGTTTAAGAAGTGCAGAATGTTAAAGGTACCTTGATGTATTGGATATGATTTATTGTATTGCATATGATTCTATGATTCATTACACACAGACAATTAAGGCAATATATTTTCATATAGTATATGCATACTGAGTGTGCACCACAAGGGGCAGTGTTTATGAGTGGCTGAGCACATGTATAATAGCTGCCATTGCAGACATGCATTCTGAGGCCACGACCACAATACTTGACAACTGATTGAATCATCTCTGGGTTACTGCAAACATTGACATAGCACCTACAATCTACTTTCTTGAGATTGTTAAAGGTTAATATTTCAAAGATCTCAGGGTGAGCGCATTTGAAATGTTCCCAGGTATTCATAAGAAATATCACTGAAAATCTTAATTATCATATGAAACCGCATGGGTACCACAATTAGCATGCATTAGCATATGGTACCAAGTATGATTGTCTCCTTAAGTGTACTTTTGCTGGTCTTCTGGGTAATATGAAGCATAAACAGTTTTTAATGAAGTTTTCAAATATACAAATCTGAATCAAAGTGACAGGTCCACAGATTGAGATTACCATGTACAGCGATCAGAGTTTCATGTCCAGTGTTTCTGCTAGCAAGTGCAACTGTCGTGTTCTCCATAATGCACATGACGTCCAGGTCTTATTGAAAATGGTAAACGTAAACGGTAAAATTCATAGAGGGGCCATTAGGATTTCTGGCTATAGTTAGGTAAGATGTTATTCTCCTTTAAGGATTCACTTAACATACACCTACAGCTGACACAAACATCAACAGGAAAACACAATGAAAGAAAATCTCTGTGTCAGGAAAGCTTTTTACTCTCCTTTGATATATTGACCTTTTACGACGTTGAAAGTATGGAGAAAGCCTAATTACAACTGCGTGTTCTGATTACGCAGAGACTCACAGATTGAACACAGTGTTTTCTCTCAGCAGTAAAAGCTTTGGGATTGTGGGTATCTCCCCAGGTCTTTAAAAATTCATGTTTCTGGGCAGATGTCAGAGGGCCTGTTTCTGGGAATCAGACACTTACAGAAAATGCTGACTTGGCACAACAACGGCTTTGTGGTTCTTCTAAGTCTGAGAGCCAGCAGGTTCGAAGGGTGCCTGGCGTGGCTTGTTTTCTGGCCTACCTACCATTGCAGGCAATAAAGGTTATGACCGATTTGATCTCCTAGACTGCTAATGAAGTTTACAGTGGAATTTTTAGGTAAAACTCATGGTAACATTATCAAGTGGAATGGAATCTAGGCTTTAAGTAGAAGAACCGAGACATTCGGGGGCAAACCAACTGCACTGCAAGGGAAATATAAAATTCCCCTTTCATCTAAATTGTAATATTAACCCCTTGAATGATGGTAAGATCTCCATTGCATTGCTTCTAACATTCAAGGGTTAAAAGCTCCATATATAATCAGGATTTTGGTCATTTTCCTTTGTGCAATTGGTCTGCTCGAACAAAGTTCCACGTCTTCCTTTTAAAGGCCTAGATTCCATTCCAGGTGATACATGTTATAACTGCTTTTATATCACAGATTCCTGTTGAAGTCTATGGGGAAATATTTAGCTTAATCTTAAATACAGATTTATTATATGTATTCTTTGTCATCGGTTCTGAGACATTGGAGGTTATGCACTATGGTGTGATAAAAAGGTGATAAAGCAGACTTCTCCAGTGATATCACTTCTCCAGTTTCTATGTTGTTCTATAGATCCTAAGCACTAAGATCTCCCAAGTGGGAGAGATCTTAGTGCATTGGCTCCATAGAATAACATAGGGACTGGAGAAGTGATATCACTGGAGAAGTCATCTTTCCTTTATCACACCTTAGTGCATCTCCCCCACTGTGTTGTGGCTGCACGCTTTAGTTTCATATGAATCTCTATAAACCCATACTTATCAAAATCTTTAACCACTTCAATGTTAGAGAGGTCTCCAATGCATTGCTTAGCAGTGTGTTGGACTCCTTTCTAGAGGTTGGAGACCTTTCCAGCAGCAAAGAGGTTATGAACATTTTAAAGGCTACGGGACAAAGTCATGTGATGAATGATGGTCTGGCCAAGTGTGGTACTAAGTGTCAGATGCCTAAAGACTCCTAAAATGTAAATCCAGTCCTGCCAATAGCTGGCTGAGAATGATAGAAGTTGTAGTCCAACAGCTACTGAACAACCACAACCTGACTGTCCCTGTCTTCCATCTTAGCACTGCTAAAGCTCGCACTTTGCTTATGTTTTAATTCCCATCTCTACAGCCCTTCAAAACGCGTTGGCATATTATCTAAATCATATTATAATAATAATCAATGCACATGTGGAAGCTGGTGGAAGACATCAGCAATATGTGTATTACACGGTGGCGGAATTTCTCCTTGATCTCAGTGGCTATCTGTGGGGTTAAAGGAATCACCCACTTAAGAAGCCTTTTCTTCCTACAGATAATGGCTCTCCATTAGTATAATGCACTCCCAGGCTGTGAAAAGCACCCATTTGCTACAGAGCGTTGGGTCACTGAGCCTTTTTAGAGCTCTCACACTAAGTTCATAATCATCAGCATTTTGCTACAGAATTCTAGCCCCATTGCTCCCTTGGGTTTACAATGAAGTGTTAGAATATCTTTCCCTAATACTGAAGATGGGATTCTGGTAGCTAAACAGGGACAACGCTGGAGCAAACCAACTTCACCATAGGGAAGAAACAAACTTTCCTATAAGATGGGATGTTTAACCGCTTGAATGTTAGAAAGGTCTACAATACATTGCAAAGCAATGTGTTGGGGACCTCTCTAGCATTCAAGGGGTCCCATTTAATATAGTGGGAATGTGTATTTGTTACCTATTTTGCAGACGGTTTTCCCCAGATGTGTGGAGTCCTGCATCTATTGTTAGCTAGCTGGTTGGCAGAGCTCGCTGACACTGTAAGGGTTACCACAACAGTTGTCCCTTTATCCTTCTAATCAGAGATCGGTACAACACAGATCATTGATATGTGCACCACTAATTACTCATGTTCCAAAATGTATCTAATTAATGTGCTTCATTCCATTAAGTGACATGAAATCCTCACTGCATTACATAGTATCATCGTTGATGAGGTTGGAAAAAAAAAGACCTGTCCATCTAGTTTAGTCACTCTCATTTATCCAGAGCAAGGCAAACACTGAAGCCATTTCCAATTAAGCCTCCGTACTTAATGTACTTCATATTATGAATGAAGCCTTAACAAGGATTTATATAGACGTAGAATGATGTTCCTGTCCTGTGCATCCCCTTTTTGTACAGGATATTATCGTTTTCCTTCAGCAGCTGACTGACACTGCACACTGCTGTGGGCTATTGCCTATCAGTACTCCTAAATCTTTCTCTAACAAAGATTCCCCAAGTAGTTTCCCATTAAGTGTAGAGATGTAACATGTTTGTTTCTGCAGCCCAAATGCCCATTTATGTATATTAAACCCCATCTGTAGGGATGGTTGAAAAGTCCCTTTTTCCTGTGGGAATCTTTACAGAAAACCTACAATTTGCTGCTTTTTCTGCTGTAATTCCCTATAACATTTCCACCTTTTGTTTTGGCATACTAGGAGTTAAAAGACCCAATGAAATCAATAGAGATTTTTATCCTATAGTATTGTTAGTTTGCTCCAGAATTGTCCCCACTTCCCCTTGCTTATAAGGCCCTACCAAACAAATGCCTTTCTAAGTATTAACTCAATTTAGTTTATCCCATAGCACAAGGGGTGTCAGTTCTTGGATCCTCTGCCGTTGTCTAGTTGGGGATCATGGGAGTTTTAGTTCTCAGCAACTGACTACCTCTGCTGTAGTATGTCACTGTTCCCCTGCGTCTATCAGAAGATCAGCCTATAGTGCCGTCCCCAGTGGTATAGAAATGGGTACTCATTCACTGTTCTTTTTTTGGGGAAGCAGAGGCGATAACTCTGCTGGAATGTGCTGATGGGTGTATCTGATGCCCACTCTCCATATGGCTTCTTCAATCCAGCTTTGTGTTTCTCTGGATATGTTCACTGACCTCTGTCTTATGCTGCGAGTGCCCTGAGGCATGTGGCAGAAAGGACAGTAGTTCTGTGATTGCGTGTAGATCCTTTCCCGCCCATGCCAATATGATAATACTGAGAAGATTGCACACAGGAATGTGTGTATTGAGTCAGTAATATATGATAGTGAGCTCTTCTAGTTGCTTGTATCAGATACTACACATCATTATTGTGTGTACAGTGCAGTCCATAAGTATTTGAGGTTTTGGGTCTGTCCTCCAGTACATTGAATCTGAAACAAAACAATGACTAAAAGGATAAAGGGCAGGTTGTCAATTTTAATTTGAGGGTATTTACATCCACACACTGTGAACCATGTAGCAATAACAGCCCTTTTTATTCAAAGTCCCTCAAATTTAGGGGTCCAACAGTAATTAGACAAATAACATTAACAGGTCTTTATATTTAGTAGTTTGCTGCAAGTACTTTGCATTCAATGACTGCTTGATCTCTGCAAACCATGGACATCACAAGACCCTGGGTGTCTTTCCTGGTGATGCTCTGCCAGGCTTGTACTGCAACCATCTTGAAGTCCTGTTTGTTTTGGGGCATTTTTCCCCTCAGTCTTGTATTCAGCAAATGAAATGCATGCTTTTTTGGATTCAGGTCAGGTGATTGACTTGGCCAATCAAGAATATTCCACATTTTGGCCCTGAAAAACTCCATGGTTTAGATGTATATTTGGAGTTCTGCTGCAAGGTGAAGTGCCTTACAATGCGTTTTGAAGCATTTTGCTGGATCTGAGCAGATAAGATGTTTCTGTACACTTCAGAATTCATCCTGCTTGTTCTGTTAGTAGTCACATCATTAATAAAGAGAAGTAACCCAGTTCCAGTGGCAGTCATACCATGCCCAAGTCATAACACAACCTCCACCATGTTGCAGAGATGAAGTGGTGTGCTTTGGATCATGTATAGCGTCTTTCTTTCTCCACACTTTCTCTTTTCATAGTTCCCGAAATGGAGGGTCTGTCTGTGTATAAAAAGAGCTGTAATTCCTACACAGTTCACAGCTTATGGATGTAAACATCCTCAAATGAAAGCTGACAGGCTGCAATATATATCCTCTTAGCCACTGTTTCATTTCAAATCCAATGTGTAGTACAGAGCCAAAACAACAAAACTCGTGTCACTGTCAAAACATTTATGGACTGCACTGTATTGTATCTGATTGTACACTGTATATATGTGCAAAGTATTAGTTAGGTTTGTGCATTATAACTGATAGAACTCTGTATTTGTGTAAGTGTATTATATTTGAAAGAAGAGGGTGTTTATATTAAATCTGATAATACACAGTATCGGGTTTGGATATTACATTGCATGTAGATAGCATTCTGTGTGCATATTATATCTGACAGTATATTGTACCAATGTGTGTGCATATTTTGCCTGAGAGTACACAGTGACAGTATATATATATACAGTATATATATATATACTCATATCACTGAAACCTGTTGGTTGAGCCGTTGTTACGACCCATAGTGTACAATATACCTATACACGTAGCAATTTGACCATAGGGATGAGTGTGGACATATGAACTGGATAAAAGAGGTAAACGATAACATTGTGTATTATCGCTCTTATTTAACATTATGTCCTACATTTAACACATACAAGCAAATACGTAGGAATGTGAACCATCAATCCAGCATGAGATCGCGGCACTTAGTGATCTCTATGAAAATGTGCTTTTGTACTTTATTTAACTTTTCAATGACCATGTGTGTTTTTCCAGTATACAAGTTCCTTGGGCTTTGATGCCTTTGAGGATATTTTGATTGAATTCTATGTTCCAGCTCTGTTTGGACTTGGAGGATTAAAGTATAATTTTGATTATTTTTTTTCCCTAATATTGAGAGACTACTCTGATGTTGGTCTTTACTCTATTGAGGATTTATTGTACTCAGATATAAGGATGGACCTTAATTAAGTTTTAGCAATGCTGTATGATGTACTGGCACCTGTAAGGTTAATAAGTTATCATGTAAACCAACATGAGCAAGTTGAGTTACATACTGCAGGTGGCGCTCAGTAGCTTTTGGGTTATCCAGGGACACAGTGTTACTTTGAATCCCGATCTCAGCTAGCTCTGAATCGATCCTTAATGCATTGTGCATTATATACGTGGTGTATGGACCTATAAGAGCGACTATTGCTGTGACCGATACTACATTGTCTCTACTGCGCTGTTTGCTCCCAGGTATGCTCTCAAGTCTGGAATGCGCCCCACTTGTCAACTCACTTGCTACACTTATTAATCAACTCTTGATATTGTATGTTGTACGATTAGTTACATGAGCTGGTCATTTTAGACACATATTCACTATTATAATCAGTTTATATGATTTTTGTTCATTGTTGGTTGGGGTCACCGGTGGCGACCCTGAGGGTCAGGTGACGTCACCATGACCCTTGCGCTGATTTGGCGCCACTGTTGCACGAGGGTTTTTAAGTGGGCTGTTTGCACTGTATAGTTGTCTTGAGGAAGGCCAGCTTAGTCTGGCCGAAACGTCGATTTAAAAATAAAACTTATTTATTCTTTTTTTGAAAGACCAGTGAGTGCTTCGATCCTTCTAACTATATATATATATATATATATATATATATATATATATATATATGCTAGTTACAAATGCCCATGTCCAAGTGCCACCCAGAGGCCTTGGCGGCTGCCCTGGGAGTGGAGACAGGCAGTGGGCCACTCTGAGCTCCCCGCTCCGGATGGAGGACAGCTAGTTAGGCCAGTCTCTATAATATACATAGAAAAAAAGACCCTGAATATAAGGCAATATTGTGGCTGTCTATCTGTCCATGGCCTCCTCCCTCCCAGGCTTGGAATCTCTACCTACCCTTGTATCCATACAGCCTGATAAAACATCCACCCAGCAGGTGGCATGTTTGAATTTGCCATTTGTTCTATTGATTATTCTTTCAAGTCCTTTCTTACAATCCTGCCTGGTCCTATATTTGTGTCCTCATTAATAGTGTATGTTCTGCCTGGTCCTTCCTTGTTCTCTCATTCAATATGGCAGTTCTTTCTTGTCATATTTCAAAGCACAGACTCATATGGTACAACTGGCTGGGAGTCTTCTCATTTAAAGGGACAAGGAAGGACCTGTTCGCATCTGGAAGGACCTTCGTATTGAAGGAGAGCACAGGAAAGGGCCCAGAAAATTAAGTATGGGAACAGACAGGAAGTTCTAACATGCCACCCACAGGATGGATGTTCTAAGGGGTTAGAATCCCCATCGGATCTTCTAAATATCCAATGGGTAGCCCAATTAAAATGTATTGTCAGATATAAGGCGAAAAAAATGCCTTGCATTCAATCAAATATTGTATTATGTCTGAGAGTGCATTATATCAGTGTGTGTATTTCTGAGAGTACTCTGAGTGTATATTATATCTGAATGACAGAATACAGCATAGGCGTACTGTGAATGTTATCACAGTTTATGCAGGGTTGTGTCCATTCTCACATCTTTTGTATTCTTGTGCTCCACAGCTAGCCAGCCAGTCACTTCAGATGAGGTGGTCGCAACAGGTGGAACAGTGACGCTTAAGTGCACAGTGGAGGACCATGAAGAGTCCTCCCTCCAGTGGTCTAATCCTGCTCAGCAGACACTCTACTTTGGGGAGAAGAGAGGTAAGTGTGTCCATCTACTAGTAGCAGTCTGATGACTGTGGGTCTGTGTGCTTTATCTGCACAACACTACACACACATACACACACACACAAAAATCAACCTTACTCACTTTTTCTTCTTACTTGCTCTACCTCATTCTCTTCTCCTTCTTTACCCCCTCTATGCTTCACTATCTTTTCCTTCCTTACTCCTCCTCTGCTTCACTCTCTTTTCCTTCCTTACTCCCTTTCTGCTTCATTGCCTTCTCCTTCCTTACTCTCACTCTCACTCTGCTCCTTCTTTACTACCCCCACTCACTCTGTTTTTCCTTGCTACATCTCTACCTCACTTTCCTCTCCTTCCTTGCTCCCTCTCTGCTTCACTCTAATCTTTCTCTGTACCTCACTTCTTTCCTTCCTCTTTACCTCACTCTTCTACCTTGTTTACCCTTTGACATACTACCTTATCATGCCATTCTCCTTCTCTACTTCCCAACTTTTTTCTTTCCTTGCTTCTCCCTCTACTTCACTCGGTTCGCCTTCCTTGCTCCCCCTCCCTATTTTCCTTTCTTGCTCCTCATCTACCACAGTCTCTTCTCCTTCCTTGCTTTTCCTCTGTCTCGCCCTTTTGTTCCTTTCTCCCTCTCCACCTCACTCTCTTCCTTGCTTCCTCTCCACCTCATTTTCTTCTTCCTTCCTTCATCTTCACCTCTTGCTCTTCTTCCTAGCTCCATTTCCACCTCACACTCTTCTTCCTTGCTTATTCTGTACCCATTTCTCTTGTTCCTTGCTCCCTATCTACCTGATTTTCCTTGATCATTCTGTACATCACAATGTTGTGCTTCCTTTCTCCCCCTTCTACCTGCTTATCTTGTCTCTATCTTCCATCCTCTCTCATGTTATTCTCCTCTTTTCTACACTCCTTTCACATTTGTTTGTTCAAGCATCTCATTATTTTAATATTCCTTCTCCTGTATTTTTTCTTGGACACTCTTCATCAAGCTCTAAGGGACAACAGAATCCAGCTGGTCCGTTCTACACAAAATGAGCTAACCATCAGTATTAGCAACGTGGTCTTGTCTGATGAGGGCGAGTACAAGTGCTCTATCTTCACTATGCCTGTACGAACAGCCAAGGCCATGGTCACAGTTCTAGGTAAGTTATATGCACCTGTACTTCAAACCGGGTTCCATGCATTAGGCCATAGATTTTAGAAGCCTATATATAAGAAGAACTTAGTAGGAAAATTGAAAGTCCTCATTACCCAGATTAAATGACAACTAACAGGTTCTAATAATAACTCCCCACTTACTATGACTAGAAAATACTAGTGGCCCTTAACAGTTTCCTCTTCTGACTTTGTCGCAGAGATAACATTGATCAGTCTTAGATGCCATGTCCATGGAGAAAGAAATGTCAGTTGCTGACAGGACCATAGGACCTCAAACTCTGCCCTCTGTACATGGTAATCTTAACCTTTAAGGACCAGAGCAGCTGATGTACTCTGCCCTGATTCAGTTTGAAATAACTGCCAGCAGCTGTTATGTCCATATCTGGGAACTTTTTCTTCTGGACTCCCTGGAGGGGGGAATCCTGTGGTGCTGCTGGGGGGAGATAAATGATGAGATTTGCATCAAAAAAGGGAGGGGCTTAATCTTGAGTGGCGGTGGGGCTTAATAAACAAAGGAAAAAATGAAGGATTAGGCTGGGGAAGTAGGAGAAGTGTGCGGGGAGTGGGATGAACACACTGGGAAACAGCAGAAGTGGGCAGAGTTTCATAAGGAACTTCCCACATTCAGAGAATCAGTCTCTGCCACTGTGATCCTGTAATGCAGAGTCAAAACCGGGGTCTTCAGGACAAATCCAGAGAGTTCCCAGCTATGGTTATGTCTGCCTCCACAGGCATGGCATCTAGGATAGATTGAAGATGCTACCTCTTGGACAAAGGCTCAAGGATCAGATTCATAGGGTCATCAGAATTTTCAGGCCATAGTAAGTAAGTGGTGGTTATTAGTTGCTCTTTCAATTTCTTTAGATTATCAAATCTTCAGTGTGCTAGTGGAATGAATGAGGAACAAATGAGGACTTCATGCCTAAAGACAAAATGGAGTAATTCTACACCAACTGCATTACGGAGATAAATAAGAAATCCAGAGATTCCCATTGGTTTAAATGCAGCATTGATCTCCTTGAATGTGGAGAGGTCTCCAACACACTGGATAGGCGTCTAGCATTCATGGGGTAAATGCAACATTTAAATCAATGAGAATTGTTATTTATCCCCTATAGTATCTTTGATTTGTCCCAGAATTGGTCCGGTTTCCGAAATAATTGTGATTGGAAGTGGTAGGTTTAACTCTTTGAGTACCAGAGAGGAAACCAATGCATTGCATCTCAATGTGTGGCTACCTCTCTGACACTCAAAGGGTTAATGTTTCCATGGCAACTGACACATCCAATCAAGGTGCATAAAGGCTGATTTACTAAGAACAATCTAGGCCACCTGCACCAAAGGGGGCAAATAAAAATTACCATTGAGTATGGGGCTTTCAACCCCTTGAATGATGGAGAAGTTGTGTAAAACATGTTGATATAGTTTAGTCACAACTTATTGCTGCTCAAATGTTCTTTTTTGCATGTAGTACCTCCATGGCCTGAAATGATATGGTGGGGCTGTTGCTACAGCAGTCTATGGGCTTTTCTGGTCAGCTGACAATAGACTGCATAGACTACTATATCAACAGCCCCACTTTAATATTTCAGGCCATGGTGGTGGCACTGAACCCAAAAAATGAACATTTGAACTGCAATATCTTTTGATTAAAAAAATCTCTCAGCATCCAATTAAGCTTTTTTGTAGTCTATAACTGAAGGATGCCGCTTTGTCACCTTGAAAATTTTAAAAAAGTCCTTTAGAATCATGGGTGTAGATGGCTAGAGCCAGTGAGAGAAAGTGAGAAAGAGACCTAGGTCTAGGTAAATCGTCCTGTTAATCCCTTAATGACCAATGACGTGCCAGGACCTTCATCTGTGGATGTGCATTAGGGACCGGTGATAGTCCTGGCACATCATGTAACTCTGGGATGACACAGCAGCCCCAAGCAGCTCTGCCATCCCAGAATTCATTGCAAAAATAATTTGTTTTTAAAGTGCTGTGCTCCTTAACTGCCACCCACCCCTGGATTGGGCATTCATTAAGGGGCTAATCAAATTAAGCACAGCTTATTCCAATGGAAATTTCCCCTTTAAATTGAGCTTCTTGGAATTTGAGACGCTGTACACATATGACATCTGTTGTAGGATAAAAGAGAAATCCACATATTTTCTTTGACATGTTGAGGTTAATTGAGCCACAGTCTCTTTCCATGCTTCGCAGCTTCTGTATCTTTGATTGCAGGTGTGCCCCAGAAACCCCAGGTGTTTGGCTATGAAATGGCGTACAAGGAAAACGAAAAGGCCAAACTGAGGTGCACCACGAGTGGGAGCAAGCCTGCCGCTAACATCAGATGGTTCAAAGGACCAGAGGAGCTTGAGGGTGAGCAAGAACATCTTATACAAAGGCTAGGCCAGCTGAGGCCCTGCAGCTATTGAGGACTACAATTCCCATCATAGCCATGCAGCTTTTGGCTGGATTGGGTGATGAGAATTATAGTTTTTAACAGCTGGAGGGCCTCAGGTTATCCAACCTTATCTTATACATTCAGGTGCATGGCAGATGTTGTCTTTTACGTTGGCTGGGGGGTGGGGGGTACACATTACAGAACAGTCACAGCAGATCAATCTTCCTTTGTCTTTCCTTCATGGTCATTCAGATTGAGCCAGAGGACACACTGTGATGCCAGAGAGGTGCACAAAGCACTATACAATTCCTTATGTTCAAAAGAAAAATGTAACAATTCTGAGGCACTATAGGGGAGAATTAACAATTTCCCCCAAACTCCCATTTATTTAAATGGGGTTTTTAACCACTTAAATGATAGGGAGATCTCCAATGCATTTCTTTTCAATGCATTAGAGATCTTTATAGCATTCAAGAGGTTAAAAGTCCCATTTTTAATTTCTCACATGTGATGCAGTTAGTTTGCCCCAATATTGTGCCCCAATGGTCTTTAACAAAGCTACTTTTATAATTTTGAAAAAGCTATAATCTTTCATTCAAATTGATGTGATCTTCAAAGATTAGAAATGCACAAGAAAAAAGGAATTTGTTCAAAATGTCATTAGATAAATATAAACGTCAATTTATACATGTGTGAAATAAATACAAGAGAAGCAAATTTAAGACAAATGTTGCTTAATAAAGTGGGTTGCAGGGTCATGAGAAATAAAAATCAGAAGGGTCAGATGCATCATTTCAAAAATAAGGAATGTAATAGAATCTGCAAATAAGCAATTAGGCTAGCTATAGCTGAAAATAAAAAAAGTATTTCAAAAGAGAGCAAGACAAATCCTATATAATCCTACAAGTATATAAATAGCAAATAGATTAAGGCTGATTTTGAGTCTCTTAAAACTGAGACAGGTGAATTAAGTAGTGATGATTCGGTTATGGCTGACACTTTAAAGTGCAAAAAACCATATCTCTCAAACCACTATGGTTTGAGAGATATCTGCATTTAAAGTTTGATGTTTCCTGCTGTCAGCTGTAAAGCTGGCAGCAGGAGATCAGTGTCGGCCGACATGGAAGCGCTGCAGCAGAGCTGCAGTCGCATTATTTACAATGAATGACTTCGTTGGAATGGTGTACAAAGTGTGCTAGCAAAACAAGCACACTTTTTAGACTATTCCAATGAAGTCATTTGTTGTAAATAACGCAATTGAGGCTCTACTGCAGAGCCTCCGTGTCAGCCAACACGGATCTCCTGCTGACAGCAAACTTTAAATGCAGATATCTCTCAAATCATAGTGGTTTGAGAGATACATTTTTTGCACTTTTTTCAACTTTTTAAGTACTGCAACATGCAAAATATTTTTTCGGGGACATTACCATCCCTTTAAACACATTTTTTTCTTCTGTACATAGAAAAAAGCAATAATGTCAGGCTATGGGCAAATAGAGAGAATCACAAAATTTACATCAAGTACATGGCTAACTGAGGACAAAGTTCAGAAGATATTGCAAAAGATTATGGTGAAAAAAGCACCTGAATCTGATAGCATATACACAAGGGTATTTTAGAAACTTAGGTCAAAACATCGATAGTCTTATGCATAACTATTTTTTATCCGCTATCATCAACCATAAACCCCTGTAATTGAAGGAAAACAGATGTAGTACCGTTATTCAAAAAGGAAGCAAGCTCTAAACCATGAAATTACATACCTGTGATCTTGACTTTCGTAGTGGGTAAGATATTAGAAGGGTTACTAACTGATAGTATTCAGGACAATGTGACGACCAATAGCATTATTATTAGGAGGTAGCATGGTTTTATGAAGAACACATCATGTACAAGGGTTTTGCTGCTGATGTTGTATACTTGGATTTTGCAAAATCCTTTGCTACTGTGCCTCCCAACAGGTTACTGCATAAATTAAAAGGCTTCATTATTGAAAGCGATATCTGTGCATGGATAGATAACTGGTTAAATGATAGATGCAGAGAATTGATGTAAATGGAACCTTTCCTACCTGGTCTACAGTTGTTATGTGGGGTGTCACAGGGTTCAGTCCTACGCCCAATGCTTTTTAACTGGTTTTTTAATGATGTAGATGTGGGTACTGAAAGTAATGTCTCAATCTTTGCAGATGTCATTAAGTTAAGTAAGGAAACAAACACAGAGCAGGATGTTATTTCTCTGAGTGAATAGGAGGAAAAGTGGCAAATCTGCTTTGATATAGATACATTTAAAGTTATGCATTTGAGTTGCAGAAACAAACATGCTACAGATACACTAAATGGGAAACTACTTGGAGAATCCTTGTTAGAGAAAGATTTAGGAGTATAGATGATAGGCATAACTGCAGTGTCACTTAGCTGCTGCAAAAGGCAATAGGGTACTATCCTAACTAGAGGCATGGGATGGTAATATAATTCTACCTCTATATAAATCCTTGGCAAGGCCTTATCTAGACTATGGAGTAAAGTTTTGGGCACCAGTTCCTAAAAAATACATTACTGAACTGGAAAAAGGACAGAGGAATGCAACAAACCTGATAAATGGATTGGAGAATCTGAGTTATAAAAAAAAAAAAAGTAGACTAGCCAAACATGTTTACATAAGAGAAGCTGTATCTGAGGGGTGATATGATTACCATTTGCAAATATATTCAAGGTCAGTGCAATGAACTCTCTAAGATAATACTTACTCAAAGAGTTGAACAGAAAACAAAAGGTCATCCATTAACCCTTTGAGCGCCAGAGGGGTAAGCAACGCATTGCTTTGCGTACCCCTCTGGCACTCAAAGGGTTAAGACTAGAGGAAAGATGCTTTCAACTTAAACAAAGGCAGGGAATTTTTTACAGTAAAAGCAGTAAAGTTGAGATTTTGTACTAGTTACTTTCAAAAAGGAATGGATACTGTTCTAGTTCAGAACACTATTGAGAATTGGGATAGTTTGTTTCACAACAGATAGGATGTTGTTGATGTTGATCCAGAGAAATGTCAGAATTGTTTTAACCCTAATAGGAAATGCCTAATAGGAAATGGCTTCAATGTTTTGTTTTGTTTTTCTATCTTACCTTCTTCTGGATCAACAGGAGTGATTTGACATGGGCTGGACTTTATGGACACATGTCTTTTTTCAGCCTCATCAACTATGTTACCATGTCTTTGTTACTGTATCCCCATTACATAAGTGATAAATAACGCCTCTTAATAATAACCCCCACTTGCTTTACTATGGCCAGAAACAATTAATGGCCCCTATTATTTTTTGTCACTGTGCATTTTCTCAAGCAATAATATCTTCAGTCAGTCCCGGCTCTCATGTCCATGGAGGCAAATGAGGAATTTGCTGGTGGAGTGCATGAGCCTACTTAACCTTTTAAGGAGGCAGAGAGGTGTGCAATGCACTGAAAATCAACTCATTACACAAAACTCTGCTTAAAAACTACTATATGCCGTGAGCAGAGTTTGAAGTCCTGTGATCCAGCAACTGCCATGTCTGCCTCCATGGACCGGACATATTGAAGAGGTTATCTCTTGAACAAAAAGGCACAAAGTCAAAATTCATAAGGGTAATTAGAATTTTCTGCCCATTGTAAGTTAAGTGAATGTTGTTATTAAGAAATGACTGTTCTTCTCTCTGAAGCAAAATTACACACTTAGATACAATTGTGGTTATATTAACTCTGAATAGATAAATAGAATAGAATAGATAGTTTAAATAATTCAAATGATAACTAGTAAAATATATGAACTTCCCCAAATCTCAACAGTGAATTTCACCAGAGATTCTCATGTCACCATTTTTAGCATGGCAACATGGTTACTGTGTCACGTGGTTGCATGCTCTTTTGCGTGTGACCTTTTAAAAGGATACCGATTTCATCAGGTCGGTTGCAACTGATCCATTCTGAGCGCGCACACACACACGCATGCACACACGCAGGACAAACACACACACACACACACACACACACACACACACACTCACAGTCACACACCTGTTTTCAACTATCACTAAGTGGAGCAAACCAAGTGCATCATAGGGGAAAACTGGAAATCCCCCAAAATGTAACTATAGATGTTAACACCTTGAATGCCAGAAAGGCCACCAACACATTGCTATTCAGTGCTATGGAGACTTCTATAGCATCTGAAATGAAACATCAGCATCTAGTGGGCACTTTTTATACTTTTTTCTGTTAATAAAAATAAAACGGATTTCAGCTGTAATAACATTTAAATAAAACACATCAGTAGTAGCAGTGTCCATGTTTTAGTCAGCAAAAAATATTTTTAAAATATGTGTATTTCATCATGAAACATAGCTATGCCTTAAAATTTATTCTGTGGAAATCCTTTAGCAACTTTAGGTTACCTTGGCTTTCCGCAGAACCCGGTTTGGAATCCACTAAAATATACTATATTTCCAGGAGCTAGCATTAGTTATATTTTAATGGAGCAGTAAATGTACTTTATGAGCACATATATATTGTAATGATTTTCCTTCCAAGTAAAGCGAGGGTATTCCCAATGCTGTTAGGATTTTCATTCAAAACTTCATTAAGTTCATTCTTTTGTTTTTAAATTAGACTGCACTTTTCTACTGTGGTCACTAGGTGGTGATCTTCCTGTCCTTTACTATAGAGTTTCTTAGTCAGTGTCACACAGAAAGCATTATAAAAAATAATCAGCAAACTGACAACCAGTTGGCTCTCTTGCTTAAAGGGATAGTAATACTTCGTTTTATCTTTATTTTATTTTGTAGGCATTAAAAAAACATGAAGAACGATATAAGTCTTATCTCTCAAACCTTTATGGTTTGAGAGATATTCATAAGCAAAGTTTCCCCTCCTGCCCCTTTTACCTAGTGTAAGCCATCTCTTCTCAGATGTGGAATCTGGTTGTAAGACCAGACCGATAACAGCAGGGGACAATCTTTTTGCTATGAGAACAATGAAGGCCCTGCCCCCCTTGACAAGTTTTTCAGCTTTTTCCCTTATCTTAGTTGAAGATTGTCCCTCTCTGCAGTCTACCTGGGCACCTCCCTTTTGCTCTGGCTGAGCAGTGTTACATCAGTAAAAGGGGCGGGAGGGGGATACTTTATCATTCAATTACTTTTGAACTACAACTCTGACAGAATTGAAATAACACTCTCCAAAGTCCAAATTAACATGATGAATACTTACAGCTGCTTTTATTATGAAATGTTACTATCCCTTTAAGGAAGAGCTGTCACTTTTCCAAGTCCTCTCAGTGGGAGTCTCAATATTAAAAAGGATTTGCATGATTATTCCTCCCTATCAGTTCATTCCACTCCTATAGTGGAAATTGATAGGTTCTAGCAGTATAAGAAGGTAGAGAGACGTGATTTTCTGCACCTGAATAATTATACATGCTATATCTGAGTTCTGCTTACATTAGATTCCCCAAGTACTATAACAAAATTCTCTAAAACCATTACATTGATTAAAAAACAGAAAGCACAAGGTATAGGCAGTTTAAATACGCATATGTAATTAGACTAAAACTGATGGTTAACCCGTTAAGGACCAGAGAGGTGTTCAATGCATTCAGAAGCTATGTGTTGTGCTTCCATCTAGTCTTTACAGGGTTAAAATAAGAAAGATTTCAGGTGTAATAACATCTAACTTAAAAATCAACCAGCAGTAGCAGTACTCTTGTTTTACACAACGGGGAAAGCCCAATTACATATATTTTTTATTGGGAAAAAAAAGGTTTATCACTCCTGTAACTCCAGATTACCAGGATGGTAATGTGGTTGTATTAAGCCCCCCAGTAAGATACAGTCATCAGAATGAGCAGACGAGGGATATGCAGATTGCAGAACAACATGGGGTCTGGTGTTCAGCTTGTAGCTGTGGACATCAGAGAGAGGCTGCTGCAGGCTTAGATTCTCTGATAGCGTTGGAAAGCCGCAGTGGAAGTCAGACAATTCTAGTGATCAGGGAACCCCAGTTGTTATTACAAGGACCTGAGAAGTAATTATTTATTTTTACACTCAAGGCACAATCCCCAAACACCCCCTCCACTTCCATTTTGCAGAGCTAAGCTGTTCTAGTACAATAAATTCAGTTCTATAAAGTACAGGTCATAAATCCATATACATCTAATGCTGGTATTTTAAACCTCTTGGATACTAAAGATATCTTCAATACAATTTAAAGCAATGCGTTGAAGCTGTCTCCAGTATCCAAGAGGTTAATATAGGCATGTTCTTAGTAGGAAAAATGGGTGATTTACTAAAAAAATAAAGGTCCTAGGTCTCCTTGTTCTGTAATGGTGTATTTGGCTTGTTGGTGACATGTAATGGGGTATTGACCTACTAGTGGCTTGTAATGGTGTGTCGCTGTTCTGGTGGTATGTAATAATGTTATTGCTGATTATGTTCTATTGTATTACCTTTCTGATGATATGTAATGGTGTGTTGCTGGTGGCATGTATTTGTCTATTGACGTGATGTTTTATTACTTTCCTGGTGACATGTAATGGTTCATTGCTCTTCCAGTGGCACATAAAGGTGTATTGCCCTTCTGGTGGTATGTTTTGAGGTATGTTTTGAGGGTATTGTCATGCTGGTGACGTTCTGGTGTATTGCCTTTCTGGTGACATGTAATGTGCATGTATATTGTTCTGTTGGTAACGAGATGTTGTATTAGTCTCCTGGTGATGCGTAATGGTACATTGCTCTGTTGGTGGCACATAAAGGTGTATTGCCCTTCTGGTGGTATGTAATGAGGGTACTGCCATGCTGGTGACATTCTGGTGTATTACCTTTCTGGTGACATGTAATGGAGTGTTTCTTTGCTGGTGGCATGTACTTGTATATTGTTCTGCTGGTGAGGTCATGTTTTATTACTCTCCTGGTGACATGTAATGGTTCATTGCTCTGCTGGTGGCACATAAAGGTATATTGCCCTTCTGGTGGTATGTAATGAGGGTATTGCCATGCTGGTGACGTTTTGGTATATTGCCTTTCTGGTGACATGTAATGTGCGTTGCTGTGCTGGGTGCACATAATTGTATATTGTTCATTTGGTGACATGTAATGGTTCATTGATCTGCTGGTGGCACATAATGGTGTATTGCCCTTCTGGTGGTATTTAATTGTGTATTGTGCTGCTGGGGGCATATAATGGTGTATTTCTTAGCTCATGGCTAATAATAGTGCATTGCTCTGTTGGACTCATGTAATAACAATTATAAAGCTCCCGTTCATTAACATAAGTCAAAATCAGTTCTCATGAGTAGTTCTAGATCTACAAGTAGCCAGACCCAACATGTAGATCTGCACCATTCTTTCCAGATTATGCTTGTTAGGTTATGTGACTTGCCCTCTTCTATTCCCGCATTAACTCAGAACCTATTACAAGGATCTTCTGCCACAGAGCTGCAATCATAAGTGACATTACTACATGAGATGTAGAGGGTGCAATTGTGAAGTGTCCTGGTACCCTGGACACATACAACAGCAGGTTTGTACAGCAGTGATGTGTCCTGACATCCAAGGGGGCCCATTGGCTCTGCACAGTCCTGTGAACTCTTACAATCAGACCAGTTTCCTATCTTGATTGGTAGCTGCTGGCATGCATTGGACACCCATGTAGGTTAACAGTCAGCATGTGGTTTATGAATCATGATGCAGCAGTTACCTGGCACTACATACAAATTGTTTTTCCATTCCCTTCCCCCATAAAGCACAGACTTCAGATCCTCTAGTGGTGGTCTACACCATTAGTCTATGCAGGCACAGGATTCAATCTTGCTGTGTTACTCTAAATGGATTTAGCTTTCAAAATTACCTATGTATTGTATTAACCATGTTTTATATCTAAGGCTAGTAATTGAGTTATTTAGATGCTAATTAAAGCATATCATGCACACATTTCCTGTCTTAACCCTACATTCCCTCTTCCATTCACTGTCACTAAGCTATTTCCGTACAATAGGAGGTCAGCACTGCTTTGCTGAGAAGTGTCATTGAATGGGGGCAGTAATGTACAGACAGGGCATTCCTGCACAACATGCTTTAATTACCATAATCTATATATCAGTGGAGGTGGGCATTGCATTGCTGTGCAGTGTCAGTGAGTAGGAGAGGTACTGTAGAGATAAGAGGAAATGACTGCATGGCAAACCTTAATTACCATAATCTATACATCAGGGGAGGTGGGTGATGCATTGCTGAGCAGTGTCAGTGAGTGGGGGAGGTAATGTATGTACAAAACAGGAAGTCAGTGCTTGGAGAGGTGTGCAATGCATTGCTAAGCAGTGTCAGTGAGTGGAGGAGGTAAAGTAGGGATAAGACAGGAAGTCAGTGTTAGTGTAGTTGGGCAGTGCATTGCTGAGAAGTGTCAGTGTGTCAAGGGGGATAATGTAGAGATAAGACAGGAAGGCTATGGAAAGTGGGCAGTGCATTGCTGAGCAGTGTCAGTAAGAGGTAGAGGTAATGTAGGGATAAGACAGGAAGTCAGTGCTATGGAAGGTGGGCAATGCATCACTGAGTAGCATCAGTGTGTGTGTGTGTGTGTGTGTACCGAAGAGATGAGAGGAAGCAACTGTACAGCATGCCTTAATTACCATAATCTATAGATCAGCAGAGGTGGGTAGTGCATTGCTGAGCAGTGTCAATAAGTAAGGATAAGACAGGAAATGTCTTTATAGCTTGCCTCAATTTGCATAATCCTTGCATCTAAATAACTCAAAAACTAGTTTTCAAAATAAAGATGGTTAATAAAACATATAGACGATTACGAAAGCTCATTCATAATCACCAAAGTTTTTAGGTAATTGGGTTCTTTAACGTGGATCTGTCACCCTAAGATAAGGTTAGTTAATTTTAAGAAGTAAAATTTGTTTGTATTTTATACTATCAATTTGATTGCAATGTAATCAGCTTTTGAGAAAAAGCATTAGATACATTTTTCTTTCCTTCATAAAGCATATCACATTGTGCTAATTAGTTTCTGTGCTGGGCCAACATTACCACACTAATTAGCATACTGAGCAGGGATTTAGCATAGAATGCCACACTGTGCCACCAAAACATAAAGGTTAGTGTATCAAAAACTATTAATCGGACCGAAAAATGGTTAGTACAACAAATAAGGCAGACTTTAATTCTCTGAAAAATGAACTAAACTTGTCTTGAGGTGATTGGTCCATTACATAAGATCTGACTTGGTGTACGCAGACTGTGTGTTTCTTGGAGGGGAGGGCAGCCGTAGGATTCGCTCCAGGGCCCAATAATTACTGGTTTTGTCCCAGCAGTGATCAGTGAACATAGATCGTGATGTGGCAGGGATCCAGATCAGAGAGTCACAGTTTCAATCAAGGGAGCAGCAGTTGCAGTATAGAAAACAGACATAGTATGAGAATGTCCTTATCACAGAACCTCAGCCGCAATCAACGAAATGTAGTTTTGATCAGAGATCCTTAGTAGTGATCAAAGAGAACCCACAGAGCCTAGTGGCAATCAGCGTACAGTTAGAGGGCTGGAGGTAGTTGGTTGTAATTGTTGATAACTTCTGGTGAACCAGCATGATAGTTCTTTATGGATACAGCTCTTTCAGAGCAACATTGTTCTCTCCTTTGTAATTCATGCATCACCCTATGTTGAGACTGAGGTACTAAAATGAATTAGAGCAATTTTGGAACAAAACAACTACACTATAGAGGACAAATACAACTTGTCATTGATTTAAATTGGGGATTGAGTGCCAGATGGGGGTATCCAATGCTAGTAAGATTCCCAACGCATTGCATAGCAAATTACTTTATCAGATGGAATTAGCGTAGCCACTGAGAGAGATTCCAGAGGGCCATGAAAACATTCTCACGGTATTAATATGTATCTGTCCTGCTATAGAATACAGCAGAATTCATATGCCAAATCAGTAAATTGATATACCAGAGTGCTGTATGAAACACGCTTTCCTAATCAAGTCCTCCTAGTAAACACATTAAGACAGGGCTTAAAATTTGAAGTCCTTTGCTACTAGCCAGACCTGAAAAGTTACTCGCCACTGCAAGCCATAGCATACCAACCAGGGCTGAATTTCTACTCACCAGGGCTAAATTTTCACTCGTCATTGGCTAGTGGTGAGTGGAAATTTTGAGCCCTGCATTAAGAGACACTTATTTTAAGGATATGCAAAACACCTACAATGCATATTTTGCATGAAAAAAAAATCTGTACCTTAGAAGTCAATGGGAATTTTGGAAATGGATTTTTGTCACACACTGTAAAGTTGGTTTGCTCCGAAATTGCTCCAGTTTACTGTATTACACCAGCTCCTTTCAGCCTGTATAGTTAGATTGAGGGGTGAGTGAAACATTAGGGTTGGATAGATTATTTTGACAGGAAATTGATATGTACCTATTTCCTGACTAAATTAGTAATTCAGTGGAAGAACAGAATAGTAATGCTTTATTTGACCTTGATTCTTCTAATAGTATATATTAAGTGGGTTATATTCTAGTGTTTTTTGTTCATTCTCTGCTTGCCTTGAATCAGCTGTTATATTTATTTTCTTCTGTCGCTTTTCAGTGATATGCCTTTCAGCCTAAAAGTTAACTGTGTGAACAGATTATCATAAAAAACACTTCCTGAGACTGATGTAATAAGGAGAACTGAGGAGAGAGGTACTGAGGTGTGATAAAGAGTAGATGAGTTCTCCAGCATGATAAACTCTCCAATACGTATGTTATTCCATATGTCAAGCTGGAAATACGTTCATGCATAGGCTCCATGTAGTAACAGAGTTTATCACACTGAAGATGTTCTTTATCACACCTTAGTGTATCTCCTCCTGTAGTCTGTAACTAAAATGTTCCCATAGAATTACATAGGAACTGGGGAATTTATCTCACTGCAGAAGTTATTACCTCTTTATCTCACCTTAGTGCATCTCCCTCTTGTAGTCTGTAACTAAAGCTCTCCCATAGAATAGCATAGAAACTAGAGAGTTTATCTCACTGTAGAAGTTATCTCCCCTTTATCACACCTTAGTACATCTCCCCCAAGAGTAATTCTGGATCATACGAACTGTACCACAGGGATCAGATATATATCTCCACTAATTTTGCTAAAGAGGTCTCCAACGTATTCCAGTGGGTGAGACAATATGTTGGAGACTGTCCCCTGTGGTACAGTTGATTTGCCACAGAATTACTTCAGGTGAGTTGTGTACTATGGTGTCATAGAGTAGAGAACTTCCCCAATGTGATGAACTCTCCAGTTGCTATGTCATTCTATGGGGACGCTTTAGTTGTAGACCACAGGAGGAGATGTACTAAGGTGTGATAAAGGGGAGATAACTTCTCCAGTGAGATAAACTCTCCAGTTGCTATATCATTCTATGGAGCCAATGAACTTGAGATTGAGTGGAAGTGATGTTAGTACATAGGTCTCACAGAATAACACCTCTTTTTAACATCTTAGTGCATAACCCAATGGTCCTCTTAGTTCATCAACCTTACTGTGTCTTACTCCCTAATGTTATAATTGAACTATTCAGCTGAACAGAGGACAGACATTATAGTTTTTTTTATTCTTGTACATTCACATGAGTAGCCGACTCTTTATGCAGACTTCAGGTAGAGGGCACACACAGTAGTAGGAAAAGGTAAAAGGAAAAAACTGATTCAAATAAAATAATTTAAAAAAAAGTGAACAGGTTAATATATACTTATAAAGTAATTCATTAAAATAAAGCATTACCATTCCTTTAAATTTCCTTAGCCCTACTTGTTCAGCATATATTCTGAATACCTTAACGTAATATACCCTTTATTCAACATTTATGAGCTAATTGTTTTGACATGACATGACTGCCTCTAAATCAGATGCAACACATCACAAGTCTGTACATTGGATACCTCTCTCCATCCAAGGGCTTCATACATGGGTAGTCAATTGCTGGACCTCCACCCTGTTGGGAACTACAATTCCCATAATTCCCTTGGCTGGTCGGGGATGATGGGACTTATAGCCTCTAACAACTGGAGGTCTGACAATTGATTACCCCCTGCTTTAAAGGGCCAGTCATTTTTTAAAATTATTTTAACTTTAAATAAAACTCTATTGAAGTACAAGTGATGCTTACAATTGCTCCTACATAACAGTGACAAAAAACATTGTATAATAGTACCCAGAGAGTGTGTGATGTACAAATAATGTTGTCTGAGAAACAGGGAAGGTTAGTGTAAAACAGTCACTTCCTCCACTGACTGATGTAGCTCTGCTCAATGAACAACTTAACTGGTGAAAAACACCTCTCAAGCTATCAAAGGGTTAAACTAACCATATAAATAATTGGGAATGGTTATTTGTCCCCTATGGGCAGTTGATTTGTTCCAGAATTGCTACACTTTGTCTGTATACGTAAGACACTTTAAAGCAATCTGAGAATATAACAAGTAGTAAGTACTTTATGTTGGTTCTGTCTCTTGTCCTAGGAGCACAAAGCAGTGTTTCAGAAGATGGTAATGGCAAAACCTTCACCGTTATGAGTGTGATCGAGTTCACAGTGACCAAGGAAGACGATGGAGCTGAGATCACCTGCGCTGTTGGCCATGAGTCACTACAAAACGTGGATAAATCTGCTGTCCACAAGATTGTAGTTCTATGTAAGCTGCAACTTCTATATCTATGTGTGTGTGTGTGTTTTTGTCTGTGTGTGCAAGTGTGTGTGGGTCATTCCCATACCTGGGAACTCTCAGGGTTTGACCCTGAGACTCAGGGTTTAGACCCAAATCTCAGGGTCTCAGGGTGAAGGGCCAAATTCTCAGGGTGAGAGAGGTATGTGATACCTACTACAAAATTTGCCACCATTAAATGTTTCCTTTGTATCTAAACTGGTGCCATTTGTACCAGAAAAGCAGCAGGAAATGTCCTGCTGGTCTTATTTGTGTTTGGACAGTGAGATCTCTAAGTTGTAACTTGTTAAAGGTTCCTTGAGGACCGATTGGAGCAAGTAGGTACGTTTTGCATAAAATCTACATTATAGGAAGCTTTAAGGGTTAATATTCCAAAGATCTGGGAAAGTTCCCAGGTATGGTCATTACTCAACAGGCTAAGGACCTTATCCTTAAAAGAAATGAAGAGCAAGTCTAGAGCAGGCCATTGCATCATAGGGGAGATATAAACATCAGTCCCAGTATGTAAGCACAGAAAAAGAACTGTGCCGGCACGTTCATACATCCCTCTTCGTGGTGCAACTGGTTTGCTCTTGACGGAATGTAAGCATGCATGGGATAGGCATAAGCATACCTGGGAACTTCTGAAATGAGCTCACCCTTGAAATAGTAACCCTTAATGCCCACAAGAAAGCAGATTCTATGTGTTATGTCAATGTTTACTCTAAACCAGACATAATCCAATCAATTTTTAAGGAACCTTTCACATGCTACAGTTCTGAGATATAGCTTCTTATACACTCATAAGGGAAGCAGGGCTTGTCCTCCTGCCTTTCTGGTAGAAATGTCATGGATTTGGACAATAAATAAGCAGTAACTTGGTGTAAATCATATATGAGGACACACTGGATTTGCTCACCCTGAGAATGTGGCCCGTCACCCTGAGACCCTGAGATTTGGTTCTAAACCCTGAGTCTCAGGGTCAAACCCTGAGAGTTCCCAGGTATGGGCATAAGGCTGTCCTGAACATAAGGCAAGACCAAGGACCATATAAGGTTTGATGTTTTTACAATAGGAAACTGGGAAGACTAGATGGGCAGAATGGTTCGTATCTGTTGTCAAATTCTGTATTTCTATGAATTGCTCCTGTTTTTCATAGAACATAGCTTGAATGAGTGTTACATTTAAAGAACAGTCTGTTAACCATTTACACACCAAGTGGTTGAGATAAAGGTACAATACAACAAAGGTAGTTACAAAAATAGCATAATTGGAGCAATCTAATTTTTGTCCTTGACCTTTGTTATCTGTCTCTGCTGAAAAGAATGAGTTGACTTCTTTTGTTTGGCTGAAGGATGATTACAAACAGTAATTCCACTGGCAATTTCAAAGTGGGATTGTGTAAAGGAACACCAGTACCTAAAATGAACTGAGGTTATATGAACTTAAATATCCTGTAATTTATGCAACATCTGAAAGAAATCTCCCTTTGTTTTCTTAGGCCTAAAATCTAGTGTCATATATATGCTCTCTGCGGGCTGCTAGTTGTGCTTTTCTGGGGCATCAAGGTTCCCATTATCATAACAATAGTGATCGATGTTTCACAAGTGATAGTGTTTTATTGTCTTTAATATGGTCTGACATAATATAACAGACTTTCAACAGAAAATCAGTGGATATTAGTCTCAGTATATCAACAGATTAAAAATGCAAGTTTAGGATCAGAGTTTAGGTATCTAACATGAACTATCTATATTTTACAGATGCTATCTTGAAGTAGACAATGTTTAAAATTGTATAACCCAAAGCAATTTTTATGAGTTAGTGTTCCTTTATAACAGTCTGTGATTGAAAGGGTATAATTTTCTTTTGGATTTGAGCAACCATTACATTTTACTGGAGCTCTTGGAGCTGTTTTTGGAGTCAGAAAGCTGCACCCTGCAGCTTGCCTGGGGGGCGGGAGGTGAAGAGGGATGCTGTGGTTTACAAGTAAAGACAGGACTATGTATACTCTCAAAAGGTGGATTAGTTCTGGGGCAGACAAAATGCACCATAATAAACAATATTTCCTTTGATTTAAATTGACCTTTTTAACTTTTGAATGACAGAGAGATCTCCAAGACACTGCAAAGCGATTAAAACAGATTTGTCCTAGAAAGGACTGATCCACTATCATGTCCATACCTGGGAACACTCAGAGTTTGACCCTGAGACTCAGGGTTTTGACCCAAATCTCAGGGTGAAGGGCCAAATTCTCAGGGTGAGAAAGGTCTGTGTCACCTACTGTATGAATTTCCCCAATTAAATGTTTCCTTAGCCTCTAAACCGGTGCCATTAATACCAGAAAGACGGTCGGAGATGTCCTGCTTGTATTGTTGGTGTTCAGGCAGTGAGTTATCCAAACTGTATCATGTTAAAGGTCCCTCGCACATGGACTGGAGCACCTCTGTGTTAGAGCAAGCAGGCACATATTGCATAAAATCTACATTATGGGAAGCTTTAAGGGTTAATATTTCAAAGATCTCAGGGTCAGCTCATCTTGAAAGTTCCCAGGTATGATCATGTCACTGATACTAGTAAATATGGTACTAGGAAGGACTGACTTATAAACATGTCCCTGCCATTAGTAGACTCTTGTCCTAGGAAGGACTGACTCATAAGCATGTCAATGCAATTAGTGCATTTTGGTCTTAGGAAGAGCTGACCCAGAAAAAGGTTATTGTTGGTCTTAGGAGGAACTAACAAATAAATGAATCACTGCATACCTGCCAGTTGTAACTGACTCCCTGTCCAGGGATCCTATTGTCCCTGTTTTCTGCTTGACATTAAAATTTTGAATAGGTTATAAGCATTCTCACATGTTATTATTGCTTATTTATATGACTTAATGTAGGACTTAGGGATTGGTAATGTTTACTTTGCTGATCAAGTGCAATTTTAGGATGTCTGTTGTTCAAGGTCTTTGTTGATGTCATGCTATGGTAGGATGCAGTAGCTCCCAACTGTTCCCACTGAGTTGGGAGAGCCCCAGTTTTGGAGGACCATCCTGCTGTCCCGCCATGAACAGTAAATGCCCCAATTTTTCAGTTATGTGAGTCAATGGGCAATTCTTAGTAAGATTCTCTGGTGCTGTGTGGTCTCCCCCAAAATGGCCATCAATCCCCAAAACTGGAGAAAAGTGCAGTCACAGGCATCAACAAGCAGATCTTTCTATGGATAAGAAAAATAATTTTGGTGGAGACCAAGGCTCACACCGTATATACACCACATATTCCTAATCTTGGAATTTAGTCTATCATATACAATGTGAGTCTTTGGCTCCACCAAAATGGTCATCAGTCCCATTTCTCTGATTTCAATAGCCTTACAAGATGGGGTATGTACACGCGTCAACTGTTCTCTGCCCAGCTTGCACTGTGCCTAAGCTCCCACCATAACCACTGACTACTCCTTTCCCTTCATTAGTCACAAAGTTTACTGTAACAGATACCTAAGTCCGTGGATGGACTTAGGCCGTTGTGCCGGGTTTTCTCTCTCCTGAGGGGGCTACGAGCAGGTAGCCTTGTCATTCATTCTTCCAACATTCCTTCCTAGGATGGGGTTCAAAAGGAGACCCTTGATACCATCCAGTGACAGAGACACAGGACGCAGTTCAGGTTCCAAGAGTAACACTTTATTTCACAAAACTTCAGTTCTTTTATACACGGTTAATCACATCAAGACAGCACACTAAACAAAAGATACAAAAGGCAATGACAAAGAGTGCATACATAACACAAAGCTCCAGACATGATCACATTATCTTTACAAAGAGACTGATGAAGGGTAAACACTGCGACAAAAGGCTGAGGGACTCGAATACACATTTCACACAAAGGGCCAGTGGTTGGAAACATCTTTGAATATTCTGCTTCAACCCCTGGCCAATCAGGAGCCTGGAATCAGATGGCCAATCCTGGCCAAGATCATCATGGCCGTCTCAGCCCATCAGAACCTTTGGGCGGGCAGCTGACCAATCCCTGGGCCGCCTACTTTCCCCCATGTTAACTTTATGGGGGACCTTTAAACTCGTCACCCAGGGCTTTGGCCAATCAGGAAGCTGCCTACTTTCCAACCAGCACAATGCTCTACATGATGTTGAGTCTTTACAGTAACAAAATAGGGAGACACCCGCTGGTTGTCGGATGTATTGCAGTTCGTCGACAATCCAGCGTCATATAGTTTAGTCACTTGACGCCTGTGGCCAATTCACAAGATGCCTACTTTTCCTGCCCAAAGTTAATGGAGTCCCTTTAACTTCGGCTGGCCAATCAGGAGCCACCCTGTGCTTGAATTTATGGCGACCTGTATTACTTTTGCCGACTCTCTCGCTGGCCCAGTGAGTTCAGTCTTTTCTGAGAAAGGGCGTTTTGTCTAGACCATAGCAAAGTTTCCCAGTAACGGCCTATGGCCCGTTACATTAACCAATCAGTTTGCAGAGGATCACGCAAAATAACCAGCCCATCAGTTCCACTCATCAGCCAATCAGATTCAGTGGTGCAGGACTACTGTCTGTACTAATTCTGCTAGCTCCTATGCACCTAAGCAAACTACGCCACACAAAAGGCACAGAGCTTGGTCATACCTGAGAGGAGCAGTCAACTCAGGTACAGAATGAGCTTACAGGGGGCCATGCACAGAGCAGGATCACCAGGGGCTATATTCACAATAATAATTGGAGGGATATTTTGAGATGAACAGCTGCACAGAGGGGCTAGTTAACCCTAACCATTGACTATACTGGGCCCCAATAACATCTTGAATGCTTGAAAAGTATGTTCTTCACAAATCCAAATCCCTGTGTCCCTCTTTCCAACCTTGCTGGCCCTCTTTTTTAGGAGATCAGACCGTGTGTGTATATAAGTGTTTCACAATAAAGTTTGTTTAAACGTCAGTATGTGTGTTTACAAATAAATAATTTGGTAGGTTACACAAAGAGCTAGCAATAGGTCATGAAGTAACCTAAAATTGTCTGTAATAACTCACCCACCAGCCACACCCCCAGAAGCACCCCCTAAAATAAGTGTTTCTCTTTGGCCATTTGAAATGTTGGGAGGTATCCTATGCACCTTTAGTCAAGCTCTGTCATGTGACTTGTCAAGGGAGAATTGTCCCTGGAAATGTTTTTGAAATGTTGGCAAGTATGACATTAATACACTTTGGTCCTGGGAGGGACTGACCAATAAATATGTCACTGCTAAATTATGGATCTAGGTACCGAGGGCCCTGGTGAAAAATATTTTTAGGCCCTCAATTTAAAGCAAATTAATGAAAAACCCTTATCATGTTCTATTTCAGAATTCAGTGGGCCCCTAATGTTGGCTAGATTCCGGTGCTTTGCACCTGCTGCACCAATGCTAGTTCAGCCCCCCCCACACACACACACTGCCATTTATACACTTAAGTTCTAGGAGGGACATGTCACTAGCATGCTTTGACCTGAAAGATATTATATATATATATAAACTCTGCATTTAAGAGGAATACCCCTAGAGTTTCAGGGATGAGCTGTCACCACTTCATAGGCCAGCCTTTCAGAAAGCCAACAAAGACTGCTTGGCTGTCTGCCAGGCTGGTCTTCTTAAAATTCAGCTCAGCTGCCTGAGTATTTACCTGAAGATAAAAGGGAATATTCCTCCAGGGGGGCGTGAGGAGCAGGGGGGGCACTCCGGGGAAAATCAATGTGGAAGAGATAGGGAATATAAACACACACAAATTCCAAAGGTTAACTTCACGGCTGTAGCAGGAGATGAAATAATAGAGTAACAATCTCTATTCATACACGCTGACAAGAAGCAGGAGGGGGTTGAGCAGAGAAGTGTATAGATAGAGCCAAGGATTTGATTTGGGCCTGGATCGGCTTTATACAATATATAATGTAAATCAGAAAAACAGAGTAGACAGTATACAAGCAGGAATGGGTCTCTCTCTCTGTGTTAGTGACTGAATATCACCTTAAAGGGGAATAGTCACCTGTCCCCATTCTTCCCATCTTGAAAGGATTTACATGATTGTCAGTTGATTAGCTTATATAAATGCGATAGAACTGGCTGACAGGGTGTGGCAGATGTGAGGGAGAGTAGTGTGGAATGTTGCCATCTGACTGGAAGGGAGAGGCAGATGGAAAGGAGGGAAGTGTGGAATGTTAGTATATGGCTGTTAGAGAGTGGCAGGTTTGAAGAAAAGTAATGGAGAATTTTATTAACTGGCTAGAAGTGAGTGATATATAGTAGGGAGGTCAGTGTTTAATGCTAGTGTTAAGATGGCACTTAGAGGCAGGTGGGAGGGACAGCAGTGTGCATTGTTAGTATCTAGCTGTCAGAGGGTGGCAGGTGAGAAGTAGAGTAGTGTGGAATTTTAGTACATAGCTTCCAGGGTGTGGCAAGTGGGAGGAAGAGTACTGTGGAGTGTTAGTACATAGCTGGTAGGGTGTGGCAACTGGGAGGAAGAGCAGTGTGGAATGTTAGTATCTGGCTGGCAGAGAGTGGTAAGTGAGTGGGATGTGGAATGTTAGTATCTGATTGGCAAGGAGAAATAAGTTGGAGGGAGAGCAGTGTGGCATATTAATATCTTGATGGCATGCCAGCCAGTACTATCTAATTTGCATAAACAAACACATTAATAATGATAAATATTTCATAACATTTTGTTTTAAATAAAAATAGGTAGCATAAGAAATGTTTTTTCAAAGTCATCCATTTGTTAAAAAGTGTTCCACTAAATATAGGACACTGCAACTTACAGAGCCATGCACTATGCATTTTTCATAAGTGTCCTGTATTAATGTAGCCAAACTACACTTTAAAGGGATAGTAATACTTAAAATGTAAAAAAAAATATGTTGTAGGGTTTATCCCCCTGAGTAAAACAAGAGTACTCCCACTGCTGAAAGGTGTTTCATTCAAAAGTTATTAATTTTCAAAGTTGAATTTTTTAGGTGCAATATCACAGTGGCCTGAAATTTTACAGTGGCGCTGTTGCTACACAATCCTATGGAGATTTATGGTCCCGGGACCAGAGCTGTCCATAGGATGGTGTAGCAACAGCGCCACTGTACAATTTCAGGCCACTGTGATATTGCACCTAAAAAATTCAACTTTGAAAATTAATAACTTTTGAATGAAACACCTTTCAGCAGTGGGAGTACTCTTGTTTTACTCAGGGGGATAAACCCTACAACATATTTTTTTTTACATTTTAAGTATTACTATCCCTTTAAAAGTGCTTAGACGAGGTATACTGGTGGATGTGTGGGTTTGTTTGGAGTTCCACTTTAAGGGAACCGTTTTTGCTTCTTCCCTGAGAGAGTAATATGTGGGGTTTTTATTATTGTGGTAAGGGTCATTTTGAGAACATTCTGGGGGTCGGTATTGTTGACGTTAGGACCCTCAATTGTCATCTCTGGACACGGTGTTGAAATGCCTGGATTATGTCTTCACAACAGTATTTCCCAGATGAGAGGATCGTTCACAGTGCTAAGACAAGGTGTACTGGTGGATGTGTGGGCTTGTTTGGAGTTCCACATTAAGGGAACCATTTTTGCTTCTTCCCTGAGGGAGTAATATGTGGATTTTTTAATATAGTGATAAGGGACATTTTGAGAACATTCCTCTCTTATTATAGTATTATATTCCTGTGGTCATATATTTATTTTATTGGTCAACGTATGTTATACTTACCTTTTTTTTAATAAATATGCTGTTATCATTTTTTTATTATTTGAGGATCTTTTTCTATACAGATGTGTAGAGCACTTGATATAAATTTGTATACTGCCAGATCCTGCTGTGCCCCACTCCAACACTGTTTCAAGGATTTAACCCCTTAGGGACCCTTGACATACCAGGACCATCAAGGGTAAATTTGCTCGAAAGACCCTTGACGGTCCTGATACGTCACGTACTTTTTACTTACAGCGCACTACCGGGAGCGCTGTAAGTAAAAATAGGGCATGAAATAGACCGCTCCAAGATCGGAGCGATCTGTTTCAAGACCCATAGTGACGCGCCGATACACGTGACACGTCACGTGTACCGGCTCGTCAAAGTGCCCCTATGCGGACGTTATGGGACGGAAATGTCCCATAACGTCCGGTCCTTAAGGGGTTAAAAGTCACATTTAAATGAATGGGACGTTTCATGTGTTGTTCATGGTGCCCTTGGTGGGCTCTGGAGTTGTTCCACTAAAGATTATTGAATACGACGCTAGACATCTGGATTCTTCTAGCGAGTGGCGTAACTAGTCATCAAAGAGCTCTGGGCAAAACATTTTTGGGCCTCCTTATACAAAAATGTTTTCATAGATGGATAACTAGAACTTATTGGACCCTAGAGCATAAGGGACTGCCTTGGATGCTAGTCCCTGGTGCAGCTGCACCCACCGTACCCCTTGTAGTTAGGCCCCTGCTTCTGATGATTTTATTTGGCTGTGCTGACAAGTCACAGTGCTGGGTATTTTATTTATAGTGATGTACAAAGCCAAGTTATAGAATTATAAAGAATGTTTGCTAAAGGGAAGCTGGGAAGCAGAAGCAAAAAATGATATCCCAGTAGTCAACAAATGGCAACAGCATCTGCTGAGCAGTACATTTTATTACAGTTGATCAGGTAAGTTACTTTCTTACCCCTTAATGACCCTTGACGTGCCAGGACCTTCACTCCGGTCTTGCAACGTTATGGAATTCAGGGATGGCAGCATGGCTACATGCCGCTCTGCCATCCCAGAATTCAAATCACAAAAAAAAAAAAGAAAGGTTCGTGGTCCATAATGGCCACCCATGCACCTGATCAGGTGGTCCCTAAGGAGTTAAAGGTGAATTAACACCTCATCATAATACCCCTATGTACCTTAGTATGGCCAGAAAACCCTATTGCCCCCTCTGGTCGTTAAAGGCTTAAGTAGTATCATGTTCTCTGCCTGCTTCAATATGAAAAAATCTGCCAATAACTGTCATGTCCGTCTCCATGGACTTTATGATTTACTGGCGATAGAAAGGTAAGTGGGGGCTAACACACACACATACACACACGTACATATATGCACAAAGACATACATACAAGCTGAAAGAAAAAGAAGTACCCATTATTGTTCTTTATACATTTCTTCATTGGACAATATTGCACTATTGGGCGACCTTCTTCCTTGTTTGTCTTTCTGCATGGTTAGTTGTTCTGGGGAGAGCGAATTCTGAAGGTACGGCCCTTTGAGGGAGTGTGCTACAGACTGCTGGTTTGGGACAGCTTTAATATTCCCCAAAATTGCTTTAACTGTTTCCCACGTATGTGTTGAAGCAGCAACTAATCTTGTGAGTATAGCTTACTTTGGTGATTGGTAAAGGTCCTGGTGTCCTGTTTTTTCTCCCTTTCATTTTGTCAACATACTTCCATAAATACCCGCACTTACATATACACATACAGACAAATACACACACATATACATAGACATATACGTACATATACACACACATACATAGACATATATAAACACACGTACATACACACGCACATATACATATACACACATACACGCACAGAAATATGTGCATAAACACAGATATATACACACACACACCTACATGCACATACACTTACATACACATACATACATACATACACAGACATATACACATGTACATACACATGCATATACACACGTACATACACATATACGTACCTATACACAGACATACACACGTACATTTACACACACACACACACACACATACATACACACACACAAACAGGAGTACACACACACACACACACACACACAAACACGCGTACATACACACAGATGTTGATACACACACACATAGACATACAGTTAAAGACACACACACACACACACACACACACACACACACACACACACACACACACACACATACACACTTACATATACAGACAATAAGGGTGCTCCCACTATTAAGAGAATAATAATTAAAAGAGACTAATGCATGTGAATGTACAAATCTCAGTCCAATCATTCTACTTAGGGTGATTTTCAGAGTGTTTTGATCGCTTTAGTGCATACTTGTGTGCACGTTCCATCATCATTAAGACTTTAACTTTTTAGGACCAGAAGGGTGTGCAATACATTGTGATGCACACCTCTCTTATCCTTAAAGGGTTAATGTGGGCAAGCCCTGAAGGAGTTACCTACAGCATGCACAGCATAACTGTGTAATTGTATGACAATTTCCTCCACCAGGGTTACTACCTATCAGTTTTGACCAGGACAGTCCAGTTTTGGCCCCCCCTCTCCATTTTGTCTGCACTGTCAGGTTTTCAGAGATTCTTAACCCCCTCTGACACGCATAGGCATACCTGGGAACTCTCCGGATTTGCCCCGGAGACTCCGGTTCTGACAGAACTTTACCGGGTCTCCGGGGCAGAGGCTGATTCCTCCGGATGTGGAGAGTTTCTATTGAAACTCTGCCACATCTGATTTTTCTCCTGCTGATACTCACTCCCTAGCCCTCTGAGTGCCAGAGTAGTAAGGAATGCATTGCTTTGCAATGCATTCCGTACCACTCTGGCACTCAAAGGGTTAAGCCCCCCCCCACTCGCGGCAAGCCCCGCCCCTTTTTGACGCGATTAGCGTCATTTTTGTCACCCCCTGGTGAACAGAGGACTACCCTCCGGGTAGCCCTCGACTGGAAGTTCCCAGGTATGCGCATAGGGTTAAACCCTAACAGATTCCATATCAAGCTCCTGTGCTTCCATTGGTTACAGCACACATCTGTAGCCGGAGCGCTCATTCTAACTGGCTGTTGGTGCCGCTGCCTCCTGAATTAAATGTGCATTTTAACCCTTTGAATGACAGGGAGCTCCCCAGTGCATTACTTGCTTAAAACAGGCCTGTAGGGAATATAGTTTTCTTCTCTATGGGAAAAATTATAAAGTTACAAATTGACCCGCAATAATGTGGTGCTCTGCTTTTAGCACAAAGCAATAGGGTCTCTGATTTTGGCAAGAGTAAAATGCGGCAACCCTATCCTCCATGCCTTGTTAGTACATAGTGACGAAAAAGGCAAAGAGAAACAGATACCATGAAATGCCCATCCACTGCCCCATTGCCCTTCATTTGGCACAAAAGGCGCTACTGTGAAAATTATCAGCTCAGATAGCTTTGTACATATGTAACAGACTAATGCAGCGCAAAAAATATAATTCCAATGCCTGTTTTAGTACTGTCCTTCATGTCTGTCTATTTAATTGTTTGGAGAGCTTTACAGTCAATCTAAAGAAACTGTCCATAGGTTTTAATGAAACAGCAACACCTAGTGGTCAATTTTATATATTTATTTAAAAAAATGTTTGAGTTGTTATAACTGTTGAATGAATTGTCTCCTAGCAGCTAATGTAGGGCTAAGACAGGAAGCTCCTGTACAGCATTAGTTTAATTAGCATACACTATATTTCTAAATAACTCAAGCAGTTTTCTAAATAGAATATGACTAATTAAAAATATTGTTGACTTTGAGAGCTACTTCAAAATCACCATGATTGCTTTTAGGTGGCAGGGTCATTTTAAGTATATCTGGGACTTTACTCTGTACCCTGGCATCTGACACACAAGGACGGTATTGGTGCATGAAAACAGGACAATGCAGTGGAACAGGTGTTTGGGACATGTCTGCCGTTTTCAAAATGCTATGTGATCTAAGACTTACTGTTAGGGATGGTCAGATTTTATTCTCTTTTGGCTTGCCTGATGATTTAAAGAGCAGTACCTCCTAGATGGAAAAAAAATACTTTTATTAACCCTTTAAGGACTAGTGGGTTATGGATTAAATAGAACACTGTACCCTTACTTTTAAAAGGGTAATAAATACAGTACAGAGAAACATATCCTTCATACTCCAAATTGGCATCACAAAAGTTAAAAAAGTACAGCAAGTTTTTGATATTTTCCACAGTATATGTTAATTTCCCAGAAGCCTCTCAATATGTGTCTCCTGTTCCTTCTCCTATTTGTATTCCTTTAAACCTCCCAGTGATGTTCAAAATCTCACTGAAGAAAACCTGAAAGAGCAGAATGAGCACAGAGAGCTGGGTGTGAAGAAACTGAGAGCAAAGATTCTCCCCGCTACCATAGTAACATAAAAGGCTCATAATACTGTTTTGCCACTTTTTGGGGAATAAGATGTGTGAAGAAAGGAATAAAACTGTAGATCTGATGTAATCTCTCATATTAACATTCTACTGCACTTAATCTCAATTTTGTCCTTGGAAGCAATTGCCCCTTTAGCTTCTTAACTGCTATTTCCCTGTCCCAATCCTCCCCATCAATTCATCTCCTCTACTCACTAAACCAGTCCGCCTGACTCTGAGTATTAATTATGCAAATGGAGAGTCATTAGTATGCAAATGGTCTCCGTACAGCACAGGAGAGGTCTATTGTATGCTAATTATTCTTGTCCTCATGCAAATTGGATATCAATACAACCCCATTAGCTCAAAGCTTGGAGTCAGAAGGAACACTTTCTAACCCCCCCCCCAATAAAGACTAACCCTTTAAGAACCAGCAGGGTGTGCACTCCATTGTAAAGCAATGTATTACACACCTGTATGGTCTATTAATAATAACCACCCACTTACCTTACTATGGTCAGAAAATCCTAATGGACCCTATGAAATTTGCTCTTTTGTTCAGGAGATGTTGTGCCCATGGAGGTGGACATGACAGTTGCTGGCAGTTTTTTAAAAATGAAACAGGTAGAGCACATAAGTCTACTTAACCCTTTAAGAACTGAAGGAGTGTGCACCCTTCCGGTTCTTAAAGGGTGAAGATTACCATGGGCATTGGGCAGAGTTGAGGTCCTGTGGTCCTGCAAGCAACTGTCATGTCCTCCTCCATGAAAATGGCTTGCAGGACTAATTGAAGATGTTATCTTTTGAGCCAAGGAGCAAGGGAAAAATTCATATGGGCGTCATTAAGATTTTTTTGACCATACTAATGCAATTGGGGAATTAATATTAGGAGGTGTTTGCCTCCTTAAAAACATGATTATATAACAAGTGAGGGGGGGGGAGACCTAAGAAGAGATTTCATTTAAATAAATTACAATATTGAAATGAACTCAGTCCCATAAATCTCTGTGGTGTTGCCATAAGTTGCTTAGAGCCAGCGTTTGAGCCCTACATATACACATCGCTTCCCAATGGTAACATAAATAAATAAAAGAGATTACTATTTCAAAAAGCAGATGCAAGCACTGGGAGCGGAGCTGCTTACAGTCTAGATATGAACGTGATAAATGTGTTCTTTTTAATCTAGTACGAAAACACCGTACCGCAGAATTGTTTTATTATCCAACATGTTTATCAAATACACCTTCTTTTCTAATACATTGGGGACCTTATACTTACATGCAAACTCGAGCAATATTGGCACAAACCAAGAGCGCCACAGGGAACAAATAAAAATGACCCAAATCACCATTGATGTCAGTGGGTCTTTTTTCACCCCTTGTTGCTAGAGTGGTAAAGGTGGTAACAGATGGACCCTCCGAGCATATGCATACCTGGAAACGATACGAATCTGCCCTGAAGACGCTGGTTTTCAGATTTAACCCTTTGAGTGCCAGACTGCGTTGGATACCAGTCTGGAACTCAAAGGGTTAATTACCCTTAGTCTCTTGGGAGAGAGGTTAATTAACCAGCTTGGTGAGTTCCCAGATAACCCTTCCCACTCCCAGACCTGTTCTGCCCACTCCCATGCCTGTTCTGCCCACTTCCCTGCCCATTTCAGGGCAAACCCCATCTTACCACCTCCTAATCCCACCCACCCTGATTAAGGCCCACCCACTTATGACACCAATAGATCATTTGGACATTCCCATCCCCTTCCTTCCTTGAGGTATAAGCATACGTAATACATATCTCTCAACATTTCAAATGACCAAAAAGAGACACTTTTGTTATAGGTGGTGTTACTGGAGGGTGTGACTGGTGGGTGGGACATTACAGAGAATTTTTAGGTTATTTCATGACCTATTGACACCTATTTGTGTAATTAAACAATTTAGAGTACTTTATTTACAGAGACTAATTTATAGACACAGATACTGAAGTTTATACACATATTAATGAGTTTTATTGCTGTGTAGCAATGTGATACACTTATATACACACCACATAGTCTGATCTCTCAAAAAGAGGGACAGAGGGATTTGGGTCTGAAAGAGGGACTGTCCCTCCTAAAGAGGGACACTTGGGGGGTATGGTACTAATACAAGATTTTAGGCCTCAGAAAACAAATAGCTTTCCAAATGCTAAATAAAGTACATGATATTTAAAGGGTTAGTAATGTCTTGTATTAATAAAAAGTAATATTGTAGATATTAAAAAAATAAATCAATTGATGCCAGTTCGGTCTCTCAAACCTTTATGGTCTGAGAGATATACGATGATAAAGTTCCCCCCTCGCTCCCCTTTCCCTGGTGTCTGCCTGTAACTGACAGAAGAAGATTATGGTCCTGGGACCGGCAGGCAGCTCTTAAGCAGAGCCGAAATACCGCTATCTATCTTCACTGGAACAGTCTACAAACTGTGCTTTCAATCCAGGCACACTTTGTAGACGGTTCCAATGAAGTATTTCTTATTAGATAGCTGTATTTCAGCTCTGCTGAAGAGCCACATCGAGTCTCTCTACTCGAATCTCCTTCTGTCAGCTTTACAGCTGACATCAGTGAAAGGGGAGGGAGGAACTTTATCATCGTATATCTCTCAAACCGGACTGGCATCAATTGATTTATTTTTTGTAATATCTACAATATTACTTTTTATTAGTACAAGACATTACTAAACCTTTAACCCTTTGAATGCCAGAGAGATGCGCCATGCAGTGCTCCTTGATGCGTTCTGTACCCCTCTGGCACTCAAAAGGTTAAGGGTATATAGCCCCAATTAATTTAGTTAGTGTTCCTTTAAATAGGCCTTTTGCGGGACATTGAGTTGGATACCTATACAGCATTCACAGGGTTAAAAGCATAATTTAACCCAATGAGTGTCAGTCATGATTTCTTCCCCCCTCAAAGGATTAAGTCAGAGGGATTTGCAGGACATTTCCAAGAATCCAATCTATATGCACAAATCAAAGAGGAGAAACTGCACCACAGGTGACAGAAAAAACCCTAAAAATGTCCAATGATTTAAATGGGTCTTTTAACCTGTTCGGTGTATTGCTTCACATGGGTGTAGGGCCAGCACAAAATTTGTCTTCTCTGTCTAAAGGGAACTTAGACCTGGGTGATGTCACTGCCTTAAAAGTTTACTTAACCCCTTGGGTGCTAGATATGTCTCCAACGCATTCCTAAGCACAGAGTTGGAAATATTGCTGGCATCTGAGGGGTTGCGCTGTTTTGAAACATTATAAAATGGATGTTTTGAAATATTACAACTCGGCAATCCATTGCATTAAAACCTGGGAGGGAGGCTTATCATTCAAAAAGTAATTTGACCTCAACATTATTTCTCTCTCTCTGTCTATTTTCATCAAACATAGGCTTGAGCCGTAATAACTTTGAGCAGACATTAGTCACAAACTGTTGATGCACTTATGGTACCGACGTTTAATAGATATATCCATTAAATTAGTAAATGTGTGTGACACAAAAATCTGTTGAATTCAAGTGAAAAATCACCCAGTGACTTCAGCATGATGTAGGATTCGTAACTATGAAATTATTTTGAATATGTCTGTTTCATTATAAACACTGCAGAAATGTACTGTTTTGGCAGTCTGTCATAAATCATTGATTTGGCTGCCCCCTCGTGTTTCCTCCACATGCCAAGAGGTCACAGACAAGTCATATCCCCAAAATGCCTGCCTAAAAGAGAAATGATGGGGCATGTGTATAAAACCAATTCTGGGGTAAACCAACTGACCACAGGGAGCAAAAGTACGTTCCCCAAATTTCCTTTGACTTAAAGAGGCAGTATAGGGTCAGAACAAGATACATTTAGATAAAAGTATAGATCACGCTGGCAATGGCAATGACTCCTCCATGCTGTGTCTTCATTACTTCAGCTGCTTTTCTCTTCCAAGATCACTGCAGGGTGATGTCACAGACTATATTGGTGCTCACCACAGAGACCCCTTTAAGGATTACGGTTACCGTGTGCAGTGAGTGAGTTTTAAGGTTCTGCAGTCCTGCTAGCAACTGTCATGTACTCCATGAACCAAGGAGCAAAAATTATAGGGATCATTAGGATTTTCTGGCCATAGAAATTTGAATGCAGAGGACATTATTAACCCCTCAAGGACCGGCTGCGCACGCACGCGGTGGTTACTTAACCCCTTAACGACCAGCGGTCCCAGGGTGTGTGGTCCTTTAAAGACCAGATATGGAATTTCGGCGTGCCGCCCCATGTGACTGATCACGTGGGGCGGCATGCCGAACGGAGGGACTGAAAGAGATCGCTCCGGTCTTAGAGTGCTCAAATTCAGTCCCTGCAGGAGCGCGGTGAGTAATAGTACGTGATGTACCAGGACCGTCGCTGGTCCTTAAGTGCCGGACCAGAATGACGGTCGGGTACGTCACCGGACGCGAAGGGGTTAAGGACCACGGGGCACTTTTAATTTTTTTTTTTTAGAATCTGATTCCGGACTCCCTGAACGACGTGCAGCCGCACGGGGAGCCCGGAATTCCATGACATACATGTACATCCTTTAGGGAGCGCAACCTCATGATGTACATATACGCCATGGGTCGTTAAGAGGTTAAGAGGTATTAGTTCTTCTTTAAATTTAATCATTACTTTTATGTTCATGGAGCCCCCACTACTAGCTTCATACAAAGACTCCCTATTTATTTTTCGTCAACAGAGTGGGACTCTGCTATGTCACGCTCTCTTGGCTTTAACCTTTTCCACCTTGTCGCTGCAAATGAATGACGGGTGAAACTCTCCCATTGGACATGCCACCACAGTTTTCTCATCTTTCTGCCTGGAGGGGGCTCTGTTTGGGAAATAAGCCAGGCTGCCAGGTTTCTCCGCTCTGAGAGATGTTTGATAAGCGATTCAATTTCCCCCGGAGTTAACAGCCATGTCCAATTGACTGATAGTCAGCATGCACAAGCAGCTTGCTAGATTCTACCCAATTTATATTGACCCGGGAGGCTGAGAAGCATCTTTATTATACAGAAAACCGGGTATACTCCATCCGTAGACTATTCCGCCATGGCTTGGGCCTGGAGGCATATACTAGTCTTACTACATCACCTTATCTGGCAAAGAAATGGTATATTGATTCACAGGGACTTTAATATAAAGACGATAAAAATGTGCAGAGAAACTGCGGAAAGGTTAAACTGGAACACCTTTAGCCACATTTGTTATGATAGCCTATATATTTAAAACAATAGTTTATGAGATATTTAGCTTTATTTATTTGCAAATGTACGCATGTTAGTCAGTACTGCTTGGCATTCTACCCAGATACTATCATTCAGCACTGCTCTCCCTTTAACCTTCTATTCCTTGCAAGCCAGATACTAACATTCCACATTGTTGTTTCTCCTACCTTCCCCTCGCTGCCAACCAGATACTAACATTCCACACTGCACTTCCTCCAACCTGACAGTCCCTGTAAACCAGATACTAACATTCCACACTGCTCTTCCTCCAACCTGACAGTCCCTGCAAGCCAGATACTAACATTCCACACTGCTTCTTCCAACCTGACATTCCCTGCAAGCCAGATACTAACATTCCACACTGCTCCTCCAATCTGTTATTCCCTGCAAGACAAATAATAACATTCCACATTGCTCTTCCTCCAACCTGACATTCCCTGCAAGCCAGATTCTAACATTTCACACTGCTGTTCCTCCTACCTTCTCCTCCCTGCCAGCCAGATAATAACATTCCACATTGCTCTTCCTCCAACCTGACATTCCCTGTAAGCCAGATTCTAACATTTCACACTGCTTTTCATCCAACCTAACATCCCTTCAAGCAAAATACTAACATTCCACACTGCTCTTCCTATAACCTGATATTCCCTGCAAGCCAGATACTAAGATTCAACATACCATTAATCCTTTGAGTGCCAGAAAAATATCCACTGCATTACCTTGCAATGCATTGGATACCTCTCTGGCATTCAGTGGGTTAATGTGCATTAGCTGCAGTTCAATCTCAGATAATGTAAAGCAGTGATAGGCCACCAAATTCACCACAAGGGTGGAATATGTAGCCCTCAGGTCCAACCAAGGGCCACACATTACAGCTAAGAAATCTAAATAGCTGTTGAAAACCGTAACTTAACCCCTTAGATGCTATTTGCTTGTTTTGCAATGGACTGGAGACCTCTCTAGCAACCAAAGGGTTAAGGTGTAGCAGTGCACGTGTAAAGGGAAATACGTACTAAGAAAGGGAATGTTGGAGACGTACTAAGGAGTGATAAAGAGGTAATAAAGCAGATAAGATTTCTTCAGTGATATCCCTTCTCAAATTACTATGTTATTCTATGGAGCCCATGCACTAAGATATCTTCCACTTTGGATATATTAGTGCATTGGCTCCATCGAATATCAGGAACTGGTGATGTGATATCAATGGAGAAGTCATCTCCACTTTATCACCTTTTTTGTCACGGCTTAGTGCATCTCCCCCATTGTGTCCTGTTTTAGAAGTGAGACAATAGTGAGTGTGTGGTGTACAGCAAAATGATCTCCTCTGGGGAGAATCCTGCGAGGACCACATTTGGTCCCTGGGACACTTGTTGGCCATGAGTGCTGTACAGTAATGCAAGAATGCAACAGTTGTGCAATTTCACATCATCAGATCAGGTTTTTTCCTGAAGAAGGGTTATTAATCCTTCGAGTGCCAGAGGGGTACGGAAAATTGAACTATTCTTGAGTCATAGTGCAGTTTTCACCACGTTAAAGTAGTGATGTTCTGGAGCAGACTAACAGAACCGGGGGGGGGTAATTAAAGCTCCCATTGCTTTAAATAGGGCTTTTCACCCCTTGATTGCTAGAGATGTTTATAGCACTTTGCTTTATCTTGACCTGTCTAGCATTAATTGGGTTAAAAGCCCCATAAAATTAATGGGAATTTTCATTTCTCCTCCCCCCCCAGAACTGCACCACTTTATAAACAGGGCTCTACTTTCCTGAGTGCAATTTCTTCTCTTCATTCAGAGCCTTATTGACTTAAGTACCAATATTCTGGATTCAGCGATTCAGACGTTACTGAGCTAATAGAATCAGAATTAATAGAGCAATCCATCCGGGTAACTAGGGTTACTTAAGAACAATGGCACCATTCTGTGAATACAGCACTTCGGGGAGAGAGACATAGGGCTAGATCCAAGCAAGCCTGGAACAAACTAACTGCACAACACCGGGACACACAAACCTTCCCTAAGTTCCCTCTAGTTTAACTGGAATTTTTATCCACTTAAACACTAGAGAGGCCTCTAGTGAATTTTGAACTAATATGAGAGAAATTCCTTTAGCTTTTAAGGATTTTTTTCCCCAAAGGTGCAGCTGGTTTGCTCCAGAATTGCTCCAGTTTTTAGTGCATCAGTCTTAATGTATGTCTGTCTGTCTATCTATCTATCTATCTATCTATCTATCTATCTATCTATCTATCTGTCTATCCCCCTCCTGTTTTTCTGCCTATCTCTTTCTTAAGGTGTACATGCCCAACTTTCCTTTCTCTCCCCAACCCAGAGCCATAACCGTTCTGCATTGCAGAGAATAAAACCTACACCTCCTGCAACACAGCTTACTGGTGGGTGTACTTTTAAACATTAAGTCCCTCCCCTTATTTTCGTGTCGTGTGTGGGGGATGGCCCAGGGAACCTCCCCATCCCCCCAAAGCTTCCTGCAGATTGTGGAGGCCAGGCACCTTTTTTGTTCCAGGGTCTGTCCACTACAATCAGGGGGGAGAAGACTGGTGGGCCCTCTACCTTATGTGGCCTCCAGCGGACTTGCCTCCTTCTGCCATCTTGCTGTCTGCCTGCCAATATTCCCCTTTCTATCTGTTTGCCTGTCTCTCTTTTTTCTGTCTGTCTGCATATCTCTCACTTTCTGTCTGTTAGCGCATCTCTCAATCTTTCTGTCTGTATACCTAGCTCTTTTTTCCGTCTGTCTATCATTCTTTTTCCGTCTGTCTGCTTATCTCTCTTTCTCTCTGCCTCTCACTCTGTCTGTCCGTCTCTCCCTTTCCATCTGTCTGATTATCTCTCTTTCTCCCTGTCTGCCTCTCACTCTGTCTGTCTCTCCTTGTCCATCTGCCTGCTTATCTCTCTTTCTCTCTGTCTGCCTCTCACTCTGTCTGTTTCTCCCTCTCCATCAGGGGGGGGCTGGCAACTTTTGGCCTGGGGGGCAAGTACAATTAAGTGGCCTATTTCTATTACCGCTCCAGCCCAATGTCCCAGCCCACCCCCATTTGTTAATGTTATAGCTGGCATTAATGTTATGGATTAAGTCAAGTGATATGTCAGAGCTTATAACTGGAATGATAGTGCACTATTGATATTACAGAGATGACAATTGAAATGGATCTACACTAGTGATACCACAGAGATTACAATTGAAATGGAGCTACACTAGTGATACTACAGAGCTTACAATTGAAATGGAGCTACAATACTAGTGTAGCTCCTTAAATTCTGTTTACTCTATTTACAGCAGCAAATTGAGTGAGGCAGTGGCGCACTGGCCCATATTCATGACCAACCTTGGGGGCAATTGCCCCCTTGCCCTCCAGGACAGCCCTCCCCTGCTCTCTATCTGTCTGATTCTCTCTCTGTCAGCCCATGTCTTTCTGCCCATCTATCTCTCCTTTTCTATCAGTCTGTTTCTCTCTATCAACCCATGTCTTTCTGTCTGCCTCCCTATCTTCTTCTTCTTTCTGTTTGTCTGCCCATCTCTCCCTTTCCATTTGTCCACCTGTCTCTCCCTTTCTGTCTTTCTACCTATCTCTCTGTCCTCCTGCCTTAATTCTCTTATCCTGAGATGTATGGGTTGAAAGTTGCCTAAAATGCCTAAATAGCAAGCATACCACAAATAACAGCTTATGCTTAATTAACTTCAAAGATTGGGACACATCTATCATAAAATCTCTAGCGTCTGAAGGGTGGTTATTGAGCCTTGTGATGCCAGCAGATCATTTATGAAGAGCCACTCGACATTTCACAGTGAGATACGGGGACCTGTCGTCACACTCTAAACACAGCTCAGTCTGTGACAGGAAGTGATTAGAACAAGGAATTCACTGACACATCCAAGGTGTCGGTAACCCCTTCACTGCTGGGAGCAAAATTATTTTCACTCTAATATTGACATTGCAGCTCCAATTTTTCTTTTTACGTCTATATCTTCGACATCTGCAACATGTACTTTTGTTTACAGCAACTTGTATATTAGCAATCATTTTCTCTTAACTCTCTGAGAGGTATACAATGCATTGCATTGTATTGGGTTACATACCTTGTTGGCACATCAAGGGTTAAATGAAAAATAAAGTGTGTTAGAGTTTTTACCTTTTGTGTAAAAAAATACAATTAGTAGTGGAAAGTGTTTCATTTAAAGTTATCAAACTATTAGCAGCCCAGGAATGGCTCCTCTCTCAAAGTGTATGTAAGGCAGGAATGGCTGCTCTATCAGAGAGTATGTAAGACAGGAATGGCTGCTCTATCAGACCATATGTAAGGCAGGAATGGCAGGCAGGAATGGCTTCTCTCTCAGACAGTATGTAAGGCAGGAATGGCTTCTCTATCAGAGCATGTGTAAGGCAGGAATGGCTGCTCTCTCAGAGCATGTAAGGCAGAAATGGCTCCTCTCTCAGACCGTATGTAAGGCAGGAATGGCAGGCAGGAATGGCTTCTCTCTCAGAGTGTATGTATGGCCGGAATGGCTTCTCTATCAGAGCGTATGTAAGGCAGGAATATCTGCTTTCTCAGAGAGTATGTATGGCAGGTATAGCTCCTCTCTCAGAGCATATGTAAGGCAGGAATGGCTTCTCTATCAGATATTATGTATGGCAGGAATGGCTTCTCTATCAGATATTATGTATGGCAGGAATGGATGCTCTATCAGATATTATGTATGGCAGGAATGGATGCTCTATTAGAGTGTATGTAAGGCAGGAATGGCTGCTCTATCAGAGCGCCTGTAAGACAGGAATGGCTGCTCTCTCTCAGAGAGTATGTAAGGCAAGAATGTCTGCTCTCTCAGAGTATGTTAGGCAAGAATGGCTACTCTATCAGATCTTATGTAAGGTAGGAATGGCTGCTCTATCAAAACGCACGTAAGCCAGGAATGACTGCTCTATCAGAGTGTATGTTAGAGTGGAATGGCTGCTCTATCAGAGTGTATGTTAGAGTGGAATGGTTGCTCTCTCAGATCTCAGTGCATCAGTCTTAATGTCTGTCTGTCTGTTTATCCCTCTCCTGTCTTTCTACCTATCTCTTTCTTAAGGTGTACATGCCCAACTTTCCTTTCTCTCCCCAACCCAGAGCCATAACCGTTCTGCATTGCAGAGAATAAAACCTACACCTCCTGCAACACAGCTTACTGGTGGGTGTACTTTTAAACATTAAGTCCCTCCCCTTATTTTCATGTTGCGTGTGGGGGATGACCCAGGCAACCTCCCCATCCCCCCAAAGCTTCCTGCAGATTGTGGAGGCCAGGCACCTTTTTTGTTCCAGGGTCTGTCCACTACAATCAGGGGGGAGAAGACTGGTGGGCCCTCTACCTTATGTGGCCTCCAGCTGACTTGGAATGGCTGCTGTCTCTCAGAGAGTATGTAAGGCAAGAATGTCTGCTCTCTCAGAGTATGTTAGGCAAGAATGGCTACTCTATCAGATCTTATGTAAGGTAGGAATGGCTGCTCTATCAAAACGCATGTAAGCCAGGAATGACTGCTCTATCAGAGTGTATGTTAGAGTGGAATGGCTGCTCTATCAGATAGTATGTAAGGCAGAAATGACTGCTCTCTCAGAGAGTATGTTAGGCAGGAATGGCTGCTCTATCAGAGAGTATGTTAGGCAGGAATGGCTCCTCTCTCAGAGAGTATGTAAGGCAGGAATGGCTCCTCTCTGAGAGCGTATGTAAGGCAGGAAAGGCTCCTCTCTCAGATAGTATGTATGGGAGGAATGGCTGCTCTATTAGAGAGTATGTAAGGCAGAAATGGCTGCTGTATCAGAGCACATGTAAGACAGGAATGGCTGCTCTCTCAGAGTATGTAATGCAAGAATGGCTGCTCTCTCAGAGTATGTTAGGCAGGAATGGCCACTTTATCAGATCTTATGTAAGGTAGGAATGGCTGCTCTATCAGAGGGTATGTAAGACATGAATTGCTGCTCTATCAGATAGTCTGTATGGCAGGAATGGCTGCTCTATCAGAGCGTATGTAAGGCAGGAATGGCTGCTCTCTCGAGCATAAGTAAGGCAAATGAGAGTTGGTACTGTGTTAGCCGTAGAAATACAGGAGGCAAATATAGTTTTTGATACCTTTTATTTGCTAACTAAGCAGATTTAGAATGCAAGTTTTCAAGACATTACTCTTTGTCTCTATTTAAACCACTATAAATTGCATTAAATTTTAACATTAATTTTACCTCCCATACCTTTCTGTCCCTCTGAGTGCGGAACAGTCCCATCAATACAGTTAACTTAATGTCCCTGACACTGTGCCCATTTTGACAAAAATGTTCTCCCACTGGTGTCTGTCTTTTTGTTATCTTTTGGATCTGTGTGAATTAAATCTCCTATGTAGTGCTTGTCCAGTTTCTCCCACATACAGAGCTGCTGGGCATTTTGCACACATGATAAGGTATATTACATTGGATGATTTACAGGTGAAGGTATCATTGATCTTATGGTGTAACTGGGTTTTTGGAATTGGTATCTTGTCCATGGTATAAATGTGTGCACAGGTTTCACATCTCTTTTATAGGCAGGGAGATGTGCCATTTTTGTATTTTTATTCAGGGCACTCCTCACCATCAATTGTTTCAAATTGGGAGGCTATCTGTAGGAGAGTAGGGGAGGCTGTGGGAATATGTTCTTAAGTCTTTCATCCATATGTAATTTTGTTTGAAGTTCTCTTGATATTTCCTACAGACAGCCTCCCAATTTGAAACAACTGATGGTGAGGAGTGCCCTGAATAAAAATACAAAAAATGGCACATCTCCCTGCCTAAAAAAGAGATGTGAAACCTGTGCACACATTTACACCACGGACAACATACTAATTCCAAACACCCAGTTACACCATAAGATCAATGGTACCTTCACCTGTAAATCATCCAATGTAATATACCTTATCATGTGTGCAAAATGCCTAGCAGCTCTGTATGTGGGAGAAACTGGACAAGCACTACATAAGAGATTTAATTCCCACAGATCCAATGTTAATAACAAAAAGACAGACAACAGTGGGAGAACATTTTTGTCAAAATGAGCACAGTGTCAGGGACATTAAGTAAACTGTATTGATGGGACGGTTCCGCACTCAGAGGGACAGAAAGGTATGGGAGGTAAAAGTAATGTTAAAATTGAATGCAATTTGTAGTGGTTTAAATAGAGACAAAGAGTTTTTGTCACATTATCACTTAGTTGATTGACCTTTCTAACAGACCCAAGAGCATCGTAAATACCTCTAAATCCTCAGAGGAAGAGTGCAATTCTCTTATCTGATTTCCATGCTAAACAATGCAATGTGTACCTGTATTTAAGAGAGATGTTTTCATATTTATCTGTATAACATGCCTGAGGAAGAGACCTAAGGTCTTGAAAGCTTGCATTCTAAATCTGCTTAGTTAGCCAATAAAAGGTATCAAAAACTATATTTGCCTCCTGGAAGTAAGGCAAGACTGGCTGCTCTCTCAGAGTGTATGTAAGGCAGGAATGGCTGCTCTATCAGAGCGTATGTAAGGCAGGAATGGCTGCTCTCTCAGAGCGTATGTAAGGCAGTAATGGCTGCTCTCTCAGACAGTATGTATGGCAGGAATGGCTCCTCTCTCAGAGAGTATGTAAGGAAGGAATGGCAGGCAGGAATGGCTTCTCTCTCACAGCGTATGTAAGGCAGGAATAGCTTCTCTATCAGATAGTATGCATGGCAGGAATGGTTTCTCTATTAGAGAGTATGTAAGACAGGAATGGCTGCTGTATCAGAGCACATGTAAGACAGGAATGGCTGCTCTCTCTCAGAAAGTATGTTTAGGCAAGAATGGCTGCTCTATCAGAGCATATGTAAGGTAGGAATGACAGCTTTTTCAGAGCATATGTAAGGCAGGAATGGCTGCTTTCTTAGAGCGTATGTAAGGCAGGAATATTTAAGGTAATATTTAAAACAACATTTTAGGCCTCAGAAAATAGAGATGTTTTACAGATGCTAGCATGAGGTACAGGGTGGTTAAACTGACAGTGAACCTCCTTTTAGAGTTTACATATTCTGCAAGTGCATAATATATAAAGTAAACTTTAGTTTACTTTTAATCATTGTTTTATTTTTTCATTTTCACCTATTTTGTACACTTTTATGTCCCTGACAGGGAGCTCATTGAATTTCTGTTTCCATAGATCTTTCTGTTAGGGACTGTGAAAGCAGGGAGAGTGATGCAATGTAACACTAACCCTGCGGCAGAAAAGCCCACCTCCATTACATCATAAAGAGCACTCAGTGCTGCAGAGATACTGTTGCATTTTGCTTCTACCACTGCTTTCACAGTCCCTGACAGAAAGCTCTTTAGTGACAGAAAGTCAATTAAAAAGAGCTCAATTAAAAAAGCAGTATAGACAATTTGGATGTAACTATTATGTACCATCAGAATATATGAAGTCAGAATGGAGGTTGACTCACTCTATGTATGCAGTTTTTACGTTCCTTTAATGTGAGAAGACTTTGAGTCGTAATAATTTTGAATGAAAAATCTCCCAGCAGAGGGAGTAGGTTTCTTTTATTCATTATCCAGCAAGAAAATTCCTAAATATTTTCTTCAAAATATAGTTTAAAGGATCGGTCATTTTTGACTGAAACAAAAATAAAAAATGTATATTATATACAAATTTTTTCCCATCAAAAATGGCTGCTCCTTTAAACTATGGCTTGAAGTAAAATGACAAGTCCAGCAGAATGAAATGAATAAGAGAGAAGAGTTTGAGTGTTTCTAATCCTATATGTGGTGTAGGTTTGGCTGTACAGTCATGAAGTGTGTTATGCTGTAAGCTAATTGCAAGCTCCGTGTTCCCATCTCTCATGTGAATGAAGGATTTAGAACAGATCCTAATCTCCTTTGTCAGAGTTTCCACTTGTTACTGCAAAAAAAAAAAAAAAAACCCTCCTACTCTCTATAATCCTGTCCTCTCAACCCTCTGAGCTGTGTCCTGTTCTCCTTCTCTGCTTCTTAGAGCCTGCACTAAACAAAGCTATGGGCATACCTGGCAACATTCAAAATGAGCTGAGATTGTATAAATATTAACTCTTAAAGTTCCCATAATACAGATATGCTGTGTTACATCCATTCTCTGTAATCGAGAGGAGTGCCAGTCAGTTCCCAAGAAACCATTAATAAAAAACTTAAGGATAGCACTGCATGAACACACACAAGAAAAACAGGACTTCTTTCTCTGCCTCACTGGTACAAGTGATGCCAATTTAGAGACTAAAGAAGCAATTAACTGGAGCAGAATATATATACAGTATAATATATAATATATTGTATTATATTATTTATATATTATTATATAATTGGTCAAAGGCAAGCACTCACGGGACTTCAAAACAGATTAAAAAACATACTTTATTTAATTGACGTTTCGATCCAGTGAGGATCCTTACTGGATTGAAATTTCGATTAAATAAAGTATGTTTTTTAATCTGTTTTGAAGTCCCGTGAGTGCTTGTCTTTGACTGATACATGGAAATTTTGTTTAGCACTCTGCTATTCCTATGTGTATTCCACCAGGAGAAACCCTGCTATTCCTATGTGTGTTCCACCAGTTCCACCTATGTGTTTTCCACCATGAGAAACCCTGCTATTCCTATGTGTGTTCCATCAGTTCCACCCATGTGTGTTCCACCAGGAGAAACCCTGCTATTCCTATGTGTGTTCCACCAGGAGAAACCCTGCTATTCCTATGTGTGTTCCACCAGTTCCACCTATGTGTGTTCCACCAGGAGAAACCCTGCTATTCCTATGTGTGTTCCACCAGTTCCACCTATGTGTGTTCCACCATGAGAAACCCTGTTATTCCTATGTGTGTTCCACCAGTTCCACCCATGTGTGTTCCACCAGGAGAAACCCTGCTATTCCTATGTGTGTTCCACCAGGAGAAACCCTGCTATTCCTATGTGTGTTCCACCAGGAGAAACCCTGTTATTCCTATGTGTGTTCCACCAGGAGAAACCCTGCTATTCCTATGTGTGTTCCACCAGGAGAAACCCTGCTATTCCTATGTGTGTTCCACCAGTTCCACCTATGTGTGTTCCACCATGAGAAACCCTGTTATTCCTATGTGTGTTCCACCAGGAGAAACCCTGTTATTCCTATGTGTGTTCCACCAGGAGAAACCCTGCTATTCCTATGTGTGTTCCACCAGGAGAAACCCTGTTATTCCTATGTGTGTTCCACCAGGAGAAACCCTGTTATTCCTATGTGTGTTCCACCAGGAGAAACCCTGCTATTCCTATGTGTGTTCCACCAGGAGAAACCCTGCTATTCCTCTGTGTGTTCCACCAGTTCCACCTATGTGTGTTCCACCAGGAGAAACCCTGCTATTCCTATGTGTGTTACACCAGTTCCACCTATGTGTGTGTTCCACCAGGAGAAACCCTGCTATTCCTATGTGTGTTCCACCAGTTCCACCTATGTGTGTTCCACCATGAGAAACCCTGTTATTCCTATGTGTGTTCCACCAGGAGAAACCCTGCTATTCCTATGTGTGTTCCACCAGGAGAAACCCTGTTATTCCTATGTGTGTTCCACCAGGAGAAACCCTGTTATTCCTATGTGTGTTCCACCAGGAGAAACCCTGCTATTCCTATGTGTGTTCCACCAGGAGAAATCCTGCTATTCCTCTGTGTGTTCCACCAGTTCCACCTATGTGTGTTCCACCAGGAGAAACCCTGCTATTCCTATGTGTGTTACACCAGTTCCACCTATGTGTGTGTTCCACCAGGAGAAACCCTGCTATTCCTATGTGTGTTACACCAGTTCCACCTATGTGTGTGTTCCACCAGGAGAAACCCTGCTATTCCTATGTGTGTTCCACCAGGAGAAACCCTGCTATTCCTATGTGTGTTCCACCAGGAGAAACCCTGCTATTCCTATGTGTGTTCCACCAGGAGAAACCCTGCTATTGCTCTGTGTGTTCCACCAGTTCCACCTATGTGTGTTCCACCAGGATAAACCCTGCTATTCCTATGTGTGTTCCACCAGTTCCACCTATGTGTGTGTTCCACCAGGAGAAACCCTGCTATTCTTATGTGTGTTCCACCAGTGATATCATCATGTAAAAGGTTCCTTGAGGACAGACTGGAGCATCTCTGGGTTGGAACACATAGGAGCATATCACCTAGAATCTACACTATGGGGAACTTTAAGGGTTAATATTTAAAAGATCTCAGTGTCAGCTGATTTTGAAAGTTCCCAAGTATGGGCATTATAGGGGGTTGCATGGATACATGAATGCGCTCTCTCTCTCACACTCACCTCTGTCTGAGACCTCTCTTGTATTCAGGGGGTTAAAAATCTGATATAAATAACAATAAACTGCCATTTTGTCCCCTATAGTGTTGTTGGTATGCTCCATATCTTTCTCTTGTTTGCCTCTAGTCCCCCCAGGCTCTGTTATGCATGCAGGAAGCATCTCTGTGTCCTTTCTAGTGCCCCCTAGGGGATTAGTGAAGTGTGCACAAATCATGTACCGCCATCTGCCTATCCTATGTACAGCCCCCTATGGGGATATAGAATGCGTTCTTTCTCCCATCCTCATCTGCTATGTGAGATTCCTGGAGCGTGCACTAAACTTGTACAAGCACTGCTGTGTTAATCCCTTGGGTGCTAGATGCATCACCCACATATTTAACCTCTTGAATGCTAGAGGCATAACTTGCCAACATCTCAAAAACATTTCCAAGGACACTTTCCCCCTGAGCAGTCACATGACACAGCATCACTAGTGGCCCATAGCACTGCTTAGCACAACACCAGCAGATACACTAATACAGCAGACTTGGAGCTGCCCTTCTAGAGAAGAATACACACTACCCACACCTAAACAGCACATTAAATCACTTAACCCTTTGAGGGCCAGGGGGTATGCAACGCATTGCTTAGCAATGTGTTGCGTACCCCTCAGGCATTCAAATTGATAAATAACAGCAGGATCCAGGGACTAAGAGTGAAAAACAGGGATTGTCCCTGGCAATCACACACAGTGGTCACATATTGCATTGGAGATACCTCTAGCATTCAAGGGGTTAAAGTGGAACTACCACGCTAGGTAAAGTCGCCCTGCAATAATTAGGCAGATGGCGACTAGCTTAATAATAGTTATATTACCTCTCAGCACTACACCATTCTACAGAAATCCTTAATCGTCCAAGACCGGAAGCCAGGCATCAGTGCAGACATCTTGTCTGAGTGCCTGCGCTGTCAGTCCCGGTCTCCCTTCAGAAACATTGCACTGTGCCGAAATTGCCCGGAAAGGACTGACGGCACAGGTGCGCAGACTGCACTAACCGGGCCTTCAGTCTTGGAAGATTAAGAATTACTTTAAAATCGGCTACTTTTGAGAGGTAATACAACTATTATTAAGCTAGTCGCCACCTGCCTAATTATTGCAGGGCGACTTTACCTAGCGTGGTAGTTCCACTTTGAATAAAATCTATTATGGCGGAAGATAATGTTTTCATTTGCGCCTGTAAACATGGTATAAAACAGTTAATGTTAAACAAAGGTTTGGGTTTTTTTTCTTTCTGCTTATTTGGAGCATTGTATATTAGGTAAATAAGGATTCAGGAAGTTAATGTGAAACAATTCTGTAGCAAACCAGCTTCACCATGGGGGGGAGGGGCACAAATTCCTCTTGATTTGAATGGGGATTTTAGACTCTTAAACGATAGATCAGTCTCCAACCATTTATACCAGATAAAATACATTTGTCATTCTTCGAAAAATTTCTAGGTTCCTGACTCTTGCTTTGGTAGCTTTTTCAAAATATGAAAGTCACTCTGAGCTGTAATGAATTTTGAATGAAGCATCTCACAGCAATGGGCATATACTTGTTTTACTCTCCTTCAAATCCTTAACCCTTTGAGTGCCAGAGAGGTATGCAATCTGGCGCTCAAAGGGTTAACCCCCAGAGTGCCACGGTGGTACAATGTTGGGGACTTGGCCAGCTGTTCCCACCATGCCGAGCCCATGCTTTGTACGGCCATAATATGGCTGCTGCATGAGCTAGTATAACCAGCTTGCAGAGGCCGCATTCAAGCTAGACTTCGCTCTGATGCCTTCCCGCAACTACTGATCTCACAGAGGATTTGGCTGGGAAATCAATAAAGGTGACGCATGATAACAGCATGGCTCCTCTGTTTCCATCCTACCCAAACTTCTGGCTTGCAGTGGTTGGGATCAGGGAAAGTCTTCCATGTCATGTTACCGGTAACGTAGAAGGATTTTCCTGATCTCACTCACTCCTAATCCTGGTATTCATGTAGGATGAAAGCAGGGCAACAATGTTGCTACCCTACTTAGCTAGGGGACATAAGAAGGGGTTGGCTACCCCTGCCCTATTGTATGTCACCCCTTACAAATTACAAAGCTAATTAATGCAATACAAAATTGCATAGGTTTCAAAGCTTTTAGTAAATTTGAAGGGGTAGAAATATAAACACGTCTATTTTTTCCTTTAGCACCACCTTCTGGAAATATGTATGCACACTAGGTTAGTGGTAGAAAGGCAAGTGACCCCTCATTTGACGCAGTGGGTTATTTTCTTTCCTAAATGCTATCCTTTGTACGCTCTTTCTAAATTTCTGTAGTTGGTACAACATTTTAGTACGGCACGTCATGTTTGAAAAAAAATTAACAAAAATTAATGTTCATAGTTGGTATATGATACCCCTTAAAGTATGTCAGCTCATACAAATGGGGAGCAATTTTTCTCATAAGAACGGTAGATAATAAGTACAGTATAAAATTCCATGGTTTTCAAAGATGTCAGTACATTCAAAGTGGTGGAAATATAAAAATAAAAAAGCCAGATTTTTTCCTTTAGCTCCACCTCCTGGAAACATTTGTGCACACCAAGCTAGGGATAGAAGGGCAATTATCCTCAATATAGTTATTGAGCTCTTTTGCGTCCAGAATTCAGCCCTATATATAGCAATGTAATTAATTAAAAAGATAAAACAGCAAGCAGTTAACGATGCTGTCAGACACAGAGCATTTGCCCTTTCTGTGTGATACTCATTGTTAGCATATAGTATAAGATATTGCCTCTAGACAAGCAGCAGGTGTGATATGTGCATCTCTATCATATTAGTAGCTAAGAGGTGTCAAATGTATGAGAATTCCCCACAAGCCCTATGAAGGGGAATCATGTCAGGGCTGTGGGGGGGGGGGGGTCAAAGAAAGCTTGTAAGAGGTATCGGCCCCTTTAATGTTTAAGAAGGGGTGGGGTATTGGAACCAATATAAGGGGGACACTTAGAGCGTCAATTCTTTTTCAGAAGTGAAAAACAAAAGTATTGTCCCTCCCTGGGGTTTGTTTTCTGTGTGGGTTTTAGGTCATAAAAGCACCTGGGTTTACTTTATTTGTCACAGCTTTTGGCACTTTTGGCCCTTACCAATAGGAAAAATGGTACATCATGTTTGGAATGCATTGTTAACAGGTGGATGTCAGGCCAGCAGCCTTGGGTATTAAGCACCCACGGTCGCGGGTTGTAGTCTCCGCCCTTCATTGAGCTGCACAGACCAGCTAAAGGGGTGTGGTGGAATGGAGGAAAAGATGGGTTGAGCCTTTTGGGTCACAGTAGGGTGGGCATAAGTTTATGCCTAGCATTTGGCAAGGGCTTTAAGTTGTGGTGGTTATTAAATTTTAAGTTAATAAAGCTGTGGCCTGGTTTTTACATCCAAACAAGTTGTGTGTGTCTTTATTTGATCTATACCATATGCCCTGGACATGTGTGTGTGTGTGTGTGTTTGTATGTTTGTGATACAGTGTGTCTGTGACTGTGTGTGTGTCTGCTCGCATACATGTGTAAGATAGAGACCATGTCCCTGTGTGTATGTCAGTGTGTGTGTGTGTGTTCATGTGTAGCTGTATATACACAGATGTATATGTGTGTGTTTATATATCTGTATGTGTTTATCATATTGACACAAGTTGGAACTCACAATGAGCAATCCTAAGAAATTAGCCATCACTAAATAAAGACACACTGAAGCTGTTGTACTAAGAACTAGTGTAATAAACTAACCACTTATTATGGGACAAATAAGAATCCCCATTGATTTAAATGGGGCTTTTAAGCCTTTGAAAGCAAGAAAGGCCTCCAACTCATTGCAAAGAAGCATTTGCAGCTGCATTATACATCTTGCGATGGAGGAAAAAATGAGAGTGCGTCTTATATTGTCAGTATTCATGCCTGTCTGTGACTGGACTTCCTGTTACACAGTGACTTCCTTGTGTATTAGTCGCTCACCAATAGAAAGCCAAAGGTTAGCAAGCCCACTGTACAACAGAATGAAAAATACAAATCCCCATTGATGTAAATGGGGAATTTTGGAGACTTTTTTGCTTCCGTGCATAGCTAGGTACTCTACTTATCTGCCTCGAGACTCCAGTTTTCAGACAAACACAGAATGATCAGCTGAACTCAGTGAGTTCCCTGGTAGCCCAACCCAGTTCACCTCCAGTTCTGCCCATTCTTCACCACATTCTGCCCACTCTCTGCCATTTTTCAGGCCAAACCGCACCTTTCCTCCTCCTAATTCCACCCACCCTGATTAAGTCCGGCCCACTTTATGATGCATATGACATCATTTTGACTCTCCCACCCCCAATCCTTAGTGAAAGCTTGTGATAAGAAGGTTCCCTGGTATGCTCCTATGGCTTCTCCCAGAAATGCCTCACTGTACTTTATACATTAGGCCCAGTGGTGGCAGTGGTAGGATACCAATATGCTGTGCAAGGAATAACCTCTGTTTTTATTTTAAATAGGTGGGGTACCTATTTATGAAGCACATGTTGTGTGAATTTACTGTGTGCAGTCAATCAGGACTGGCTGATGCTATACCCAGCATGTGTGCGCCCCCTAAATGCAGCCGTTACAGGCTTCCCACGTACCTTTGAGCTGCACACTATATTCCCATATTCCCCCTGAGCCTGCCACCTTCCAGCGTGCACACATGATAAAATCAGCCTTATTTGGCCGTGAGTCTTCTCTGCCTTCTCCCAAGACACTCTGTCATTATCAGATTTATGTTTTTGTTCCAAAGTGTTAAGAATCTGGTAAGTTATCCGCGGCTCTTAGGTCTGTGTTCCATAAAGCATCTGGCACTTAGCAGAGGACTGAAGAGGTGTGAGCCAAAATCTAACATGCAGTGGATTTAGTGGGAGCTTAAAGACCAGCCTGGAAAGTATTGGGACCTAGAAGATAGTAGGTTTAATATTAAACCCATTTATATCACAATCAATAGGCTATTAGAGCCAACATCACAATGATGTCTACCTTAATAAACATGATTTAATGATTGTTCTCTAATGGGAAGAATTAAATATGCAGATCAATATCAGATATGGCTTATAAGGAATGAATATGAAAAGTTCTCTTTGTGACACGGTACTAGATTGTAAGCTCTGCAGGTCAAGGGGTACTCTGTTTACAGCAGTCAAGCTGATGTACTAATGCGAACTGGAGCAATTCTGGAGACATATATAAAGCTCCAGAGAGTTAAAGGGGACATTAACCCCTTGAATGCTATTGTGGTCGCCAACACATTGTTTCACAATGTGTTGGAGACCTCCCTATCATTCAAGGAGTTAAAAGACCCATTTAAATTAACAGGAGTTTGTAGAATTTTTCTTTAAACCCTATAGCACAGGTGGTTTGTCCCAAATCTCTGCAGTTCTCCTTAGTAAAGCAGCCACCAGGTGAAATTCTGGAGCAATCCAACTGCACCTACCTTGTACATCTACTGAAAAGTGATGTTTGATTCACAAGTTATGATAGTTTGAGCTGTAATTACTTTTGAATTAATCCTTTGAATGCCAGCGGGGTATGCAAAGCAATATGTTGCATACCCCCCTGACACTCAACAGGTTAATTATCTCCCAGCACTGGGAGCACCAATGTTAATAATTTGTAGGGGTTTTCTCCTGCTGATTAAAACAAGACTACTTTTACTGCTGGGAGACGATTAATTTAAAAGTAATTACTGGTCAATCTTGCATTTGTTTGACCTGTTATTTTATGATGGGTGGTGCTGCTACAGAAGTCTGTGGAAGACCATTGCCACTGGTCATTTATAGTCTGCCTTAGCAATAGCTCCATGGTGAAATGTCTGATCATGGAAGTACTGCACCCATATTATATAACTGAATAGTAAAAACTTTCCATTGAAGCATCTCCTATCAGCAGATGGGCTGATGACAAGAAAAGCAGTATAAAAGTCACATTTTCTGTAATACACTATACTTTCTCTTTAATATAAAGATATAATGATATAATTATTTTTTGATGGATATGTTAGGAGTTTACACTTGTAATGGGTTCCATTATCTCCCTCTTTTCAGACAAACCCACAGCAAAGATTGAATCCCGGCCCAACATGCCAAGGGAGGGGGATAAGCTCAGACTGCTGTGTGATGCCTATGGCAATCCTGCGTAAGTATGCTTGCTACACACATCTTAATACTCTGAAGATGGAAATAGACTAACACAGGGGTAGGAACCTTTGACAGTGCAGCTCTTGGGGACACTGGCTGACTGGAGATGACGGGATTTGTAGTCTCCAATAGCTGGAATGACAAAAGTTGCCTTTTCCCACCCTAGCTGCTATTATAAGGGTTTTCAAAAATCAATTGACGCAAATAATATAGAACTCTCTGGCAGAGAGCAGCGGGGGGGGGGGGGGCAGTGAGGAATGTGAGTATATTGCAAATAAAGTTAAATGTATCATAATCTATTGTTTCAAATAAAAAAATGGTTAACAAATACATATGCTTTTGAAGGCTCTTTCAGAATCACATATTTGTTACAGAGTGACAGCTTTACTTAGTTTAGCCCAGAATTACTCCACTTCATCTTAGTATGTCAGGCTCGCACAATATTTTATAGCTGTGATTTCTTGATAAACAAGTGTAATCTGACCTATGGATGCATAAAGAGCTTTATATTTTAGCTCTCCAATGTCAGTTCAGAGGAGAAATATTTAATCATTTTTATCATTCATTATGTGCCAACAAATCCCACAGTACAGGACGTGACATAATACAATATAGGGTTAGGTGACAATGACAGAAGAGTGACAGTAATCAAGTGATAATGGGGGAGATGTATAAAACTGGAGTTATAAAGAAAATGTCTGTAAAAGTGTCTCAAAGTGACATAATATGTATAAACGCATATCGACATTTTGCTAAATGCTAACTCCAGTCGACTCTTTTGAAAAGTGGAGTAGAAATGGTCTTGAGCAAATAAGAATTGTGTCCCAGTGTATTTATGAAGAAATTTGCTAATTGCACCAAAAATAAAGGCAGTTTTACAGAGTAAATCATAACGGCAGGTATAACCTGTTCTTAATGGAAGTATACAGTGACGGCTATACGTGCGAAAATATATTCACAGGTGCAAATTTTCACAGAATATTCTCAGATAGACATTTTTATAAACGTGACTTTACTCCTTTATAAATATGACCAGTCATTGTGAATTTTAGCGACAATTCTTAAAGCAGAACTACCACCCCTGAATAAATTTGTCCCAAATAAATACCCATCTGGCAACTAGTTGTTCAATAGCGCTAGTCGCCAAAAATATTACCTGGTGTTTTAGAACGGTACACTGTTCCTGGACTGACAGGTAGGAAACAGAGCAGACATCTTGCTATAGTGACGTCTGCTCTGTCAGTCCCTTTTGGAGCTGAACGGCTCCTAGAAACTCTTCCTAGAGGAGGCTGGGACTGACAGTGCAGGGGAGCAGACGTCACTATGGAAAGATGTCTGTGCTGTTTCCTGCCTGTCAATCCGGGAACAGCGTACAATTCTCAGACACCAAGTAATATTTCTGGTGACTAGCGCTATTGAGCAGCTAGTCGCCAGATGGGTATTTATTTGGGATAAATTTATTTGTGGTTGTAGACCCTCTTTAAGTATACAATAAGAAGACTTTTTATACATCACCCACAAAATCTTTTACACAGAAAGATGAGGGCTCTTCTCTGTGGATCTGAAGTCCCCAGCCCTTTCCTAAGGGGTGCATATCAGTACATGTTGTCCTGAACAGCTGGAGGCCTCAGGTTGCCCATCCCTGGTACAGAGCAGTGGTTCCCAACCATATCTTCAGGTATGCTGAAATAGGCTATATATGTAGGATTTCCCTGCTTGTGCACAGCTGAGTTAATCAGAGGCTCAGTCATTTAATTAACTCATCTGTGCACAATCAGGGAAATCCTAAAGACTTGGCCTGTTAGGTCTTTGTAAAGAGAGGGTTGGGAATCATTGCTATGGAGCTTACAAGCAATATGTCATCACTCTGACTCAGCTTATAAGGTCAGTTCAGTGCCAGGTAAATCTCGTCTCCTCGAGAGTTCTGGCAATTGTATCTCTGAATTGCCTGTCTTCTTGTGCAGAGGAAACTTGTCTTACAGTTTGGCATTGGCCTGCTCATTTGGGCAGGTTCAGAATAATATGATTATGAGAATTACACCTATTTAAAGAAGTCCGAACTTCTTTAACCAAACATATACGTTTTACATCAATAAAATAGGGAATAAAATAAAGGTGGTCCCAAATTATTATAGTTTGAGATTTAATAGTGTACGAATGAAGCATGCCTCAGCAGTGGGAGTATACTTATTTTACTAGAGGTGAAAGCCAAATAACAGGTTTTTCTGAAAATAAAAATGTACTGCCCCTTTAATGGTTCAACAGAGCTAAAATGGGAAGTTCCTGCAGGGGGATTAAAAAATGGTGCAGGTCCAACAATGGGCTAGAGGCCATAATAAGGGGCCAAGCCTAGCATTCTTATTCCTCTTTGCCTGGGAGCAGGGGAGTCCACTGGGATAACAGTTGAAGTGGGCTTGTCCTGGCAGCGGGAAAGAAAGGTGGCAGGTAGAGTTAACATAGATGAGAAGGGGGAGGAGTTAGAAGTGGAAAAAAAGGTGGTTTTAGTCATGGGGGGAATGATTTTTAACTATTGATAAAACAAGCTACTTCTGTTTATTCAGTGAGTATTTCACAGTTCTTTTACTTCATTCCCCAGTGATTTCAGAATTGAATATTGTGTTTTTATAGGCCTGACAAATACATCTGGGAGCGGGAGAACGGAGAGCTCCCCCCTTCAACCAACAATGAGGGAAACAGTTTGGTATTCTTCAACCTGAACAAGACTGACAGTGGGACTTACCTATGTAAAGCATCCAACACGTTAGGAACATACATCACCCAGTACAAGCTGGATGTCAATGGTAAGAGATAAATGGCCTGTGTTTAGATGCAAAGAGGCCGTGCTGTCTGTGGGCTTTGTATAATATGGCTGGAAGGAATGCTGAGTGCTGATCTGTTGAAAGCCTTCACGAGTTATTTTTGCTGTTATTCATGTAGACAAAACTCAGTGGGCCTTATGCGGAAAGCAAAGGATGTGCAAATCTGGACCTAATCAACTGCACTATGAGGGGTTCCGGTGAAAATTGCCCTTCTGTTAAAAGCCTTATTTAAATCAATGAGAATGTTTATTCTCACCCTATGATGAAGTTGGTTTGGTCCATATTTTGTTTTTCTGCATAAGACCCTGATTGTTTGTAGGCTTAAATGTCTAGCATTCTGCTAGATACCTTCTGATCTTTGTATCAGCTGACCGAAGCTGACGATGAAGTGACACACAACGATAAAGGGGCCTTGGACCCTGAGTGACACTCAAGCCATGGTACCACCTTCCTTCATGCTGCTTCTGCCAGCCAACCTATTTGTGTGCAGTTTTGAATCCTGGGCTCAGAGCAGTGATTCTCAGTGTTAGTCCTCAGGCAAACAAACAGGTCAGATTCTCAGGATATCTCTGCTTGTGGGAAATCAGTGGCTCATTCATTGTGATTTCTCTAGGTTTGCTGAAGTATAGATTTCAATAAAATATGAATTGTTGGTATACCTCAAGGACTGACACTGAAAATGACTGTCTTAGTGCATCTAAAGGTGTTCAAATACCACAAACAGAACAGGATGTATTAATATCTCTACTTGTAGACCCATGCAGAGCCGGATTATGGGCAAGGCACACGAGGCATGTGCCTAGGGCCCGGCCAAGGTGGGGGGCCCGCTTTGCACAGCCAATCCAGCCAATCACTCCTGCCGCATTCCAAAAAAGTCCCCCTTCCCAGGCACTACCTATCAGCTTTGCAGGCATTGGTGTAACAATAGGGGTCGCACCTGTGACCGGGCCCGTCACTCCAGGGGCCCAGCCACCCCCTGCAACCCCGTCACCCGCAGCAGTCGCGTAGCTGATCTCCCACTTGGCTCGCTGCTCTAGTAATATAGAGCGCTGGGAGATGACATCATCTCCCAGCCTCTGCAATACTAGAGCAGCACATGGGAGCTTCGGTTCTACAGATCTGTGCCGTAGGAGGCACAGATCTGTCAAGCCACGCCGCTAGACCACCAGGGACTGGAGGTAGGGCCAGGGGTATTGCGGAAGGGGCAATGTGGAGATGAAGGGGCAATGTGAAGATGGTGGCATTGTTGAAGGGGAAATGTGGAGGTGAATTGGAGATGGGGGCAATGTGGAGATGAAGGGGCAGTGTGGAGGTGAAGTGTAGATGGGGGCATTGTGAAGATGAAGGGGGCATTGTGGAAGGGGCAATTTGTAGATGAAGGGGGGCATTGTGGAGATGAAGGGGCAATGTGGAGATGAAGGGGGGCCATTGTGGAGATGAAGGGGGGCATTGTGGAGATGAAGGGGCAATGTGGAGCTACATGAATGATACCACAGATCAGCAGTCACAGAATTTTAGTTTCTGTGGAATCATGTTTGTATCTAATTCAATTGCTAGCTCTGTGGTATCACTAGTGTAGCCCCATTTCACTTGCTAGCTCTGTGGTATCACTAGTCTAGCCCCATTTCAGTTGCAAACTATGTGGTGTCACTGATGTATCCAATTTCAATTGTAAGCTCTGTGGTGTCGGTAGTTTAGCACCATTTCAACTGTAAGCTATGTGGTGTCAGTATTTAAGCCCCATTTCAAGTCTAAGCTCTGTGGTGTCACTAATGTTATGTAGTCCATTTCAATTTCTAGCTCTGTCTTGTCACAAATGTAGTCCCATTTCATTTAAAAAAAATATATATATATATTTAACCCCTTGAATGCCGCATAGGTACCTAATGCAATGCATTGCTTTGCAATGCCTTGGTGACCTCTCTGGGTTACAAGGGGTTGAAGCATCATTTTTGTCTTTAATTATGTTGGTACTAGTAGAAATGTTTGTGGCAAATGGGAGGGGGAAAACTGGCGCGGGGGGGGGCAATTTGGGATCCTGCCTAGGGCCCTATGGAGTCTTAATCCGGCTCTGGACCCATGGATGAATTAATACAAAATTAGCGAATAATCAAGACATTTGTGCTCAAGTAAAGACATCCGTAAATCAGACCAGTTTGTGTCACTTAAAGGATCAAATACCTAATTTCCTCTGTGCAAGCATTGTGATTATTGGCTGAAAAGCATATGTTATGCATGTTTTAGGTCAGTCGGTTTCTTAAAGGAATACTAACTTCTCCTAATAATAAACCCTTACCTAACTTAAAGTAGGCAAAAAAAATGTATCAATGGTTCTTCAAAATTAATTTTCAGTTGATACTGGGTTTCATGTCCATGGAGGCGGACATGATTCTTTGTACTAATGAAAGATTAATTTTGAAGAAGCAGTCTACACAAAATTAATTCATAGTGGTAATTAAGATTTTCTGTCCGGATTAAGGCAACTGAGTATGTATTATTAGGAGTTATTACTTTTTCTTTAAGTTACACAATTTGTTCCCCTTCTGTTATTCTGTAAATCCCCCTCCCGCTCCTTTTGGCAGCATCACTGATTATCTCAGGCAGTCCTGGACTAACTTCAGTAAGCAAAAGAAAATCCTGCCCTCCTTCATCGAGAGGGGCAGGGTTATCCTTATACTTACTGAAGTTTGTCCCTCGCTGCATCCATCCGGTCCCGGGACCAGATTGCAGACTCAGTGGGAGACTGAAGAGGGGTGGGAGGGGGATGTTTCTACATTTAATATCTTTTGAACTACATCAAAGTAAATTGTGAAACATAGAGCAATGTGATAGATTTACAATAGAGAAGACTCAGTGATCTACTTTAAATCAGACATTACTACCCTTTAAGACCTAAAATGGCCTGTCTGAGAGCTGCATCCTGTCTGACCACAAGCCACATTATATTTTCTGATAAACCCACTCCCTAAAAATTTCCCTCTTTAAAGGGATAGTAATACTTCAAAATTACAAATCCCTATTTTGTTGCCCTTAAATAAAGAAGAAAAATGCCCCCAGTGGCATCTCTGAAACCCTTATGGTTTGAGAGATAACGGTTTACAAAGTTCCCCCCTGCCTGACGTCAGAGTTCTAGCTGACAGCAGGAAAATCCGTTCCTGGGACCGTCGGTGGCTCTGCAGCAGAGCCGAGATTGTGTTAATGAAAAAGAAATCCTTCACTTAAAAGGTCTTCTACGTGTGCTTGCAAACCAAGCACATGTAGAAGACCTTTTCAGTGAAGGATTTCTTTTTCATTAATGCGATCTCGGCTCTGCTGCAGAGCCACCGGCTGGTCCCAGGAGCGGATTCCCCTGCTGTCAGCTAGAACGCTGACGTCAGGCAGGGGGGAACTTTGTAAGCAGTTATCTCTCAAACCATAAGGGTTTGAGAGATGCCTGTCACGGGAACCATCATGCCCTTGATTCCTGGAGGGGCCTGGGGGCCGGCCTTCCCACACAAGATAGTGGATTTCATGCCCAGGGAAGCTCCTTTGCCCGCTTTAACGTTCCCTCTCGGGTCTAAGTCATCCTGTGCTTATTGGGGGCACAGGGTGACTGGGAACACCCAGTCTGGTCTGCACCGGGCAGACCCAACAGACTCTGTGGACTGTGTTGTTACGTGTGTCGGGGGGTTTAGAGGTTGCCACTGCCCTATTCCTCGGGCCTCAGGGCAGGGAAGCATCCCATGGCCTGGAACTATGCTTTCTTCCACTAAGGAGTGGAATTCACGGGGCCGAGGACAGCCGGCAGAACTAATCAAAAGCCCCATTGACTTTACATGGGGAAGTAGGCGGCTTCCTGATTGGCCAATGCCCTGGGTGACGAGTTTAAAGGTCCCCCATAGAGTTAACATGGGGGAAAGTAGGCAGCCCAGGGATTGGTCGGTTAGCTGCCCGCCTACAGAGTCTGATTGGCCGAGCTAGCCGTGACTAGCACCCCCAGGATTGGTCAGCCAATTCTAGGCACTGGAGTGGCCAGGGGTTGAAGCGGAATATTCAAAGATGCTTCAACCTCCTGGCCTTTGTTGTACAATGTGTATTCCAGCCCCTCAGCCCTTTGTCCCAGTGTTTACCCCACAACAGTCCCCTTTTGTCCAAATAATGCAATCATGTCTGGTCCATTGTATGATGTGTACACCAAATGTTTATACCATTGTGTGTTTTGTTCAGCCCACCATTGTATAGCCCCTCCACCCCTCTTGGCCTTTTGTGTAAACCTGTATAAATATGTGTGTCTTGGTTCCAATAAAGTAGTCCTGTTTTAACCTACACTGGTGTTGTCTGGTGAGGTTAAGTCTGTGGCGTGCAGAGAGAGAGATCGTGTTATTTTGACACTAGTCCTGCCTGGTGACTGGGATACTTTGGGAGAAGCTGGTGGAGTTTTCCTGTTCCAGAGCGAGGGAAGCGGCGACTAACAGAGTCACCCAAGGCTGGGTGGCAGCGGTATCAGTTACATTGGTTGGCAGCGGTGGGATGCTTCCCAGTTTGTGTTTGGAACATACAAACCACCACCAGGATCGTTTCAACTGAAACAGATAAAGCCAAGGAACTAAACTGAGACCAGCATCCAGGGGGAGATATAGCCACCTGGCTTGACCCCGGTCTTAGCAACACTGAAACCAGAATCCAGGGGGAGATATAGCCGCAGGGCTTGACCCCAGGTTTCAGCAACAGTTCCTGGGAGACCGATGAAGCAGCTCTCCACCAGCAGGCGCCAACTGGTCAGACACGGAAATGGAGGCTATGCTTTGCCAAGCCCTATCCGGCTATGAACAACGGCGGGCCACACTGGAGGCAGAGGGACACTCCTTCTCCTCCGAGGGCTTCATCCCTTATGCGGAGAGGCATGAGAGCGAGAGACAGCAGTGGAGCCCCTGCATCCTTGGGCTGAGTTCGGACCACCAGGCAAGTGAGGTACTGGCATCCTGGATCGGAGATGTCATTTGCCTGGATCTCCAGTATGGGGCTTTCTGCGACAGGACCGGATTTGAGTGGTTCGGGTTCCCCAAAACGCCTCTCCCGTGCAGCGGCTTCGCCTACAGGGGTCCCAGCTCGTTGTGGCATGCCAGGGCTGAGGAGCCGGACTTTGGCAGTCGCAGGGAAAGCCGGTTCTGGGAGATCCGCGACAGGCGAGCCATGCAGCTGGGGGTGTCAGAAATACCCGAGGTATGGAGAGAGCTGGAGGATCTCGTAACCCAGGAGTGGGGACTGGAGGTGGAGTGTCGGGATCTCCAGGAAGAGGTGACTCACACCTATTTCCCACAGCAGCTCTGTATGGACGTGGAAGGTGCCGTGGAGGAGACTACGGCCACCGCGAGCACTCTACAAGTGGAAGAGGGGGCACCTCCGACCCTCCCTGAGGCTGACTCCAGCGACCGGTATGGTCTAGTCAGCGGGTAGCAGGCGAAGCTACGGCTGCCGCTACCCCTTTCCTTATGGAGGTCCCCACTGCGTTGAGGTGCTGGATTTCGGGAGTGGATGAGTCTGGCATCACTCCCCAGCAGCTGTTTGTGTTACAGGGAGAGGAGGGAGCCGACCCCTCTCCCCAGCGGCTGTTTGTGTTACAGGGAGAGGAGGGAGCCGACCCCTCTCCCCAGAGGCAGATGTCTGATGGAACTGGGGGTGGCGTGGATGAGATTGCGGTCGCCACCAGCGCCCCTACACTTGCCCTGGAGAGTGGGACAACTGTCCTCTCCAGCGACTTTGCTACCCCAGCCTTGGAGAGTGGGACAACTGTCCTCTCCAAGACCCTTGTTGCCCCTACCCTTGCCCTGGAGAGTGGGAACACTGTCCTCTCCAAGGGCCTTGCTACCCTTGCCCTGGATAGTGGGACAACCATCCTCTCAAAGGGCCTTGTTGCCCCTGCACTGGAGAGTGTGACAACTGTCCTCTCCAGCGACTTTGCTACCCCTGCCCTGGAGAGTGGGACAACCGTCCTCTCCAAGGGCCCTGTCGCCCCTACCCTTGCCCTGGAGAGTGGGACAACCGTTCTCTCCAAGGGCCTTGTTGCTCCTGCCCTGGAGAGTGGGACCACTGTCCTCTCCACCGACTTTACTACCCCAGCCGTGGAGAGTGGGACAACTGCCCTCTCCAGCGACTTTGCTACCCAAGCCCTGGAAAGTGGGACGAACGTCCTCTCCAAGGGCTTTGTTGCCACTGCCCTGGTGGGTGGGGTTGAGATCCGTCCCAGTGGAGCCGTTACCCCTACCGTGGTGAGTAGGGCCAGAGTCCTCACCAGCGACGTGGTTACCCCTACCCTGGGGCGTGGGACTGCGGGCCTCAACAACCCCCAGCCTGCTGACTCTACCATGTTTCCCCTGCAGAACAGGATACCATACTGGCAGAGGGGGACAGGTATCCCAAGGATGGTGCAGGAGATGGGATGGACTGAGAACATGACTAACCTGCTGGCAGACCCGGTAAGGATCTGGCCCCAGGTTAGTCTTATTTGGAAGGGGGGGAAATGTCACGGAAACCATCATGCCCTTGGCTCCTGGAGGGGCCTGGGGGCCGGCCTTCCCCCACAAGATAGTGGATTCCATGCCCAGGGAAGCTCCTTTGCCCGCTTCAACATTCCCTCTCGGGTCTAAGTCACCCTGTGCTTATTGGGGGCACAGGGTGACTGGGAACACCCAGTCTGGTCTGCCCCGGGCAGACCCAACAGACTCTGTGGACTGTGTTGTTACGTGTGTCGGGGGGTTTAGAGGTTGCCACTGCCCTATTCCTCGGGCCTCAGGGCAGGGAAGCGTCCCATGGCCTGGAACTATGCTTTCTTCCACTAAGGAGTGGAATTCACGGGGCCGAGGACAGCCGGCAGAACTAATCAAAAGCTCCATTGACTTTACATGGGGAAGTAGGCGGCTTCCTGATTGGCCAATGCCCTGGTTGACGAGTTTAAAGGTCCCCCATAGAGTTAACATGGGGGAAAGTAGGCAGCCCAGGGATTGGTCGGTTAGCTGCCCGCCTACAGAGTCTGATTGGCCAAGCTAGCCGTGACTAGCACCCCCAGGATTGGTCAGCCAATTCTAGGCACTGGATTGGCCAGGGGTTGAAGCGGAATATTCAAAGATGCTTCAACCTCCTGGCCTTTGTTGTACAATGTGTATTCCAGCCCCTCAGCCCTTTGTCCCAGTGTTTACCCCACAACAGTCCCCTTTTGTCCAAATAATGCAATCATGTCTGGTCCATTGTATGATGTGTACACCAAATGTTTATACCATTATGTGTTTTGTTCAGCCCACCATTGTATAGCCCCTCCATCCCTCTTGGCCTTTTGTGTAAACCTGTATAAATATGTGTGTCTTGGTTCCAATAAAGTAGTCCTGTTTTAACCTACACTGGTGTTGTCTGGTGAGGTTAAGTTTGTGGCGTGCAGAGAGAGAGATCGTGTTATCCTGACACTAGTCCTGCCTGGTGATTGGGATACTTTGGGAGAAGCTGGTGGAGTTTTTCTGTTCCAGAGCGAGGGAAGCGGCGACTAACGGAGTCACCAAAGGCTGGGTGGCAGCGGTATCAGTTACAATGCCACTGGGGGAATTTTTTATTCTTTATTTAAGGGCTACAAAATAGGGATTAGTAATTTTGAAGTATTACTATCTCTTTAAATGAGTAGTAACTTTTTCTTGTTTATTGTAAAAAAATATACATATATGTTTTCCTGCTCAATCATACCAAGGTGCTCCCACAGCTGGGAGAATCTGACTTCGAAAGGATTTCAGTCCAAATATGTGTTTTTAATTTAACTGCGGTATTCAATTCTGGTCACAAGATGATGCTGTTCACATCAGTTGCTCACAGAGAGCTCTTAGTGCATTGGCTCCATAGAACAACATAGTTTAAAATACTAGGGAAGATCATCTCAAATGTATTTATTACACCTTAGTGCATCTCCCCCAGGTCTCTAGGGACAGAGATTGATTCTCCAGTCAGAGACCTCCCTGATAACCCCTCCCACTTCCCCATCCAATTTTTCTCACTCCCTGTCCCATTCACCCCATTTTTGTGGCAAACCCCATCTTTACTTACCCCTGTTAAACCCCCTCCCTTATAATCATGAAAATCACCCCCAAACATACAAAAGGACAGGCAAGGCTCCTAAGTATGGGAATTCTGTAGTAAATCAACTACATCATGGAAGTGTTGGGGAGGGGGGCATTTCTTTCTCTCTAGAAGTCAGTGTGTTAGAATCCCCATTTAAAACAATGGGAGCTCTTTGAATTGTCATTTCAACCCTTATCATGCAGTTGGTTTTCTCCAGACTTGCATATTTATTTATTTCTGCATAATGTCCATGACTATTTTTTTCCCATATCTAGTCTCCAACTTATTGTTTAGAAATGTGCTGGAAACCTTTCTAGTAGTCAATTAATCTTCATAGTATTTGGGCCATGGCAAGTCTTATTTCAATTCTGTCATAGTTGTAGTTAAAGAGTAATTGAATGATAAAGTATCCCCCTCCCTCCCCTTTTTCTCACCTCAGAGCAGTAAGAATGTCCAGATGCATCTCAGAGAGGGACAATCTTCAGTGATCATAAGGGAAAACCTGAAAAACCTGTCCAGGGGGGCAGGGTTTTCCTTATGCTCACAGTAAGAAGATTATCCCTTTCTGCAACCTGTCCGGTCAAGGGACCAGATTCCACATCTGAGGAGAGGTGGCTTACACTAGGTAAAAGGGGCGGGAGGGGGATACTTTATCATTCAGTTACTCTTGAACTAAAATTCTGACAGTATTAAAATAACACTCTCCATGGCCCAAATAATAAGATTAATTGGAGCAGCTGTTTTTGTGAAACATTACTATCCCTTTAAAGAAATGGGAATTTGGGGAACATTTATTTGTCCCCTATGGTGCAGTTGGCTTGCTTTTGAATTGCTCCAGTTCGTCTTGCTACATTGGCCTCATTGAGTTACAAATGAATGCTACTTCACAGTTTTCTCTGGTTTGTTGGCTGCATAGATGCAGTTTGTCAGTAAAAGCCTACGCATTAGCCATGTTTCTAACAATGCAAACCCTGGGATAATGAGTTGTGTATAAACTGTTTCACTTAAAATGTCCGGCACAGAAACACAATTTCTAATTGGCTGATGGCTCTGAAAGCCGTGACTTATCAGAGCTCACAGACAAAAAAGGGCACAGCTTGGCTTTTCTGTCTGGCATCATTGGGGGCTAAGGAAATTAAAATAAGAATACAGAGGGACAGGATAAAAACTGTGTAGCGACAGATCCCAGACAATCGCTTAATCCCCAGTTGCTTCCTGCTGCAAAGCCTTATCACAGGTACAAGGTCGGACCTTCTCCATTCTGTGATGCTCTATTCCCTGGCTGCGCTTTATCTCCCTGCCAGCCTCCCTTTTTCTTTTATCTCTCCCTCCTCCTCTCAGCTCTCTCCTTCCTCTCACTGATTCCATCAGCTCTCTTCCTATCCTGTCTCTGTGGAGCTTGGCCTTTCTTGTGAAATGGCATGAGGAGGTTTAAAGGGACCCTACCTCCACAGAGCAACATTGGCAATATTGAAATAACTTTTAAAATCATCTACATGTTGTATTAGAATCTATTTTAGCACTGAGTTGCTGTCTTAGCTTTACATTACCGCCCCCACTTATGAACACTGCTCAGCAATGCACTGCCCACCTCCACTAACACGGACATCCTGTATTAAGCCCTACATTACCTCCTCTGCTCACTTGACACTGCACAGCAATGCATCCCCCCAGCACTGACTACCTGTTGTAGCTCTGTATTACCTCCCTTATTCACTGACACTGCTCAGCAATGCTTTGCCCATTTTCCCTAGCCTTTACTTCCTGTCTTATACCTATATTACCTCCCCCACTCACTGACATTGCTCAGCAATGCATTGCATACTTCCCCTAATACTGACTTCCTGTCTTATCCCTATAGTTCTTCCCTCATTCACTTACACTGCTCAGCATTGCATCACCCACCTCCCCTAGCACTGATGTGATATAAGTCAGTTAGTGGAGAAGATAATCTAGGGCTAATACAGGAAGTGCTTACACTGCCTGCCTTAATTACCATAATCTATAAATATCAGTAATTCATAATCTAGTTATCAAAAATGCTAATATGACATACAGATGATTTTTACAGCAAAGACTTGTGTATCTTCTGAGCCATTCAGGCCTATTGAAACCCTTTGTTTCCCATGACAAGGTGTTATCTAGATGATGACTTCAATCACTGTGTAGGAAACTGCAGACATAATGCAATAAATAAACAGATATACCTGAATGATGTATAAAGGAAACCTATGTGGACAGGAATGGATGTCTCATTAGGCAGAGTAAGCAACTACTTAGAATGCCACATTTTATGGAACTCCTGAGCTTTGTTGTCCACTTTATATTTTCCACTTACTGACCATTATTTAACCTAGAGAGTTATCCAGTGTCTTGCAATGTGTTGGAGACTTATCTCACATCCAATAGGGTTATACATTTTGTGTGTATTGGAAGTTATGGGTTTTTTCTAAAATCAGGCACCAATGGGTGTGGCTGGGGATGACATAATTTGACTAGAGGGTGTGGTGTCATGGATGGGGCTAAGCCTAGGATACATGGGATAGGGGAGCCTGATATGCATATATGATTGTGTACCTAGGAATATTATTCTGTTGACCAAAATTAAAGTCATTTATTCCTAGGGTATGGTTGCTTTTTAAGGCCCCTTTCACACAGGTGTTAGATGCTGCATTGGTGACGTCACCCGTAGTAAAGGGTAAAATGCTGGGCTGTGGTACCTTTCACACTAATAACTATCATTTCACATGAACGCACCACATTCAAGCAAGATGCAACTTTACTGTTCTTGCATACATGTCAGCCTAAGGGCCCATCGGCAGACCTTTGACATGAGTGATGTTTAAGGTTATGATCCTCATAGTATCCTTCAATGATTACCTGATCCGTGTGGACGTCACTAATGCATTTCCTCTAACCTTCAGCCACAGACCCTACAGTGGGAATGGTGGGGGAACTTGGGAGAATTATGAGAGCTATAACGCAGGGCTGTGGGAAAGAGCCTTAACCCAAAGAAATATGTGTATGTTGTTGACGAAAGCCAGAGCTGACTCTTCAGATAAAGCACCAGTGATTCCAATGTTGTGGACATCAGAGCTGCCGATAATCTTTCAATGTGATTAGGAATTCAGAATTCCTCACATAAAATAAATTTATTCTCATTTGTACACTGAGTTAAATGAGCACAGTTCTAATTTCTCCTGATCCGTTAAATTCTAATGTTGCTTGGTAATTATCATTCTTTCTCATTATCTTCTTTTAAACTAATTATACTGCCACCGTTAGCCAAACAAAGCATCCAAACATAGGATTGTCAGTGAGCAATCTGTGTGCATATTCATAAGCTCACAAATATTCTTATCATGAGAGGTTAGGTAAAGATTGGGAGAAGTAATGTCTGCAGAGCTTTTAGTCAGAATAGAGACATTAAATGTAATAGTAATGTATCATTATTTCATTACTGACATTAATTGTTTGGAATGATATTAAATGGAAGCTGTCACTAAAATTTAATCCTGACATTGTTTTTTCAGATAGGTGTCATTCTTTATAAACACTGTTTTTTTGCTGCTTTCTTATACTAAGGGGCAAATGTATAAAGATAAAAGTGGAGCAACTGTGAAGTAAATCAGCTGCAGAATAGTGGACAAATGTAACCTCCCGGTGATTTAGATTGAGATTTCTACCCCTTGAATCCTAGAAATCTCCAGTACATTGTTACTGAGTGCACAGGTGACCTCTCTAGCATTCAGTGGGTTAAAAAGAAGCAGTTTACAATTGTAACGGGCACCCAAGACGATGTGCTGCCTTTGGTCGTCATTCTGGGTTTCTCCCTCCTGGATGCGGCTACAAGGGGTTAGCCAAGCCGGTTCATGAATCAAAGCTCCTGTGAATGGGGGTTAAAAGGAGACTTTCTAGGCCATTCTGTGACAAAAGCACAGGATGCACTTCTAGTTCCAGAATGAACTCAGTTTATTGTAACACACAGGATTATTTTACAGTAAAACATCACACAATAGGACTGTTACGGTTGGCAAGCAAGACAAGGAGTCAGGCGGTGTAGTTAAAGGGATAGTAATACTTCATTTTCACTTTATTTTATTTTGTATAAGTCTTATGTCTCAAAGCTTTATGGTTAAAGAGATATTCACAAGCAAAGTTCCCCCTCCCGCCCCTTTTTCTTAGTGTAAGCCATCTCTTCTCAGATGTGAATCTGGTTGTAAGACCAGACAGCTAACAGCAGGGGACAGTCTTCTTTGTATGAAAAGAATGAAAGCCCTTCCCCCTTGACAAGTTTTTCAGCTTTTTCCCTTATCTTAATTGAAGATTGTCCCTCTCTGCAGTCTACCTGGGCACCTCCCTTCTGATCTGACTGAACGGGGGGGGGATACTTTGCTTGTGAATATCTCTTAAACCATAAAGGTTTGAGAGATAAGACTTATATCGTTCTTCATGTTTTTTTAATGCCTACAAAATAAAATAAAGATAAAACGAAGTATTACTATCCCTTTAAGATTACCTTTATTAGAATAACAATAACAGTAATGCAAAAAGATAAATAACAGGCAGAGCGTGACTGAAGAAGCTACGACTCTATAAGAAATAGGAGTCTGCCAAAAGATCCATCACTACTGCTAGAGACTAGGCCTCAGCCCACTGTAGTCTCTGTATATGGAGAAACGCCCAATGGACTAGCACTGACTCAGCCTGCAGTCAGTCTAGGAAAGATGTCTCCAATAATGAACGCAACCAAGGAGACTACTGACTCACGCCTGCAGTCAGTAAGATAGGAGTCTGATAGAGCCCAAGGTCTGCACTAGGATGGATGTCTGTGGAGCGGGACCCAACACACAAAGGAAACAGACAGAGCCCCTAGTCAGCACCTGCTAGGATAATCAGACAGGCCAGGTCATACACAAAGCGGGTAGTCAGCCAGAGCCACAGGTTTACACCAGATATGATATCCACTGAAGCGTTAGTATGCTGGATGCACAGTGGACAGAGCCCCAGGTCAACACCAGGATGGGTAGTCAGACAAGCCAGATCATACACGGAGCGGGTAGTCAGCCAGAGCCACAGATTTGCACCAGATAGGATATCCAATGAAGCGTTTGTATACTGGATGCACAGTGGACAGAGCCCCAGGTCAACACCAGGATGGGTAGTCAGACAAGCCAGGTGATATATGGAGCAAGTAGTAAGCCAGAGCCACAGGTTTGCACCAGAAAGGATGTCTAAGCCAAATTGGAACGCTCACAGAGAATGGTCAGACAGAGCCACAGGTCAACACCAGGATGGATGGACAGACAAGCCGGGTCATACACAGGAATCAGGAATACAAATCAATGAACTGCTCAGAACAATAACGTAAGGGTAACTGATACACAGGCCCATAGAGGTTTATAAAGGAGTAGGAGAAGACGGGACCAATTACGTCCCCCAGGCTGGGACTATAACAGACATCCAGGCAAGTGCCTGATTCAATGCTGCCAGTAACAAGGAACCAGACTAGGCCGTAGGCAGAGAGGGACACGGCTAGTGATGCCGGAGCGTCAGTCCAGAACCCTGCTCCCGGCTGAATGGTGCAGGCCGAGTTAAGGCACTGTGACAAGGACAATGGGGTCAGGACATGGAAAGAATGGCTGTGTCAACATAGTAGGGGCACACAATGGGACAGGGACATGGGGACAATAGAACCATAAACGGTGGAACAACGGTAACATAATTTAATCTTGCCACTCCAATTCCCAACCATTTGGAGCAGCAAGCGGCAACTAACCAATCAGGACCCGGGCCATTGTTCTCCATTGGAGATTAAATTACCCGTGTCTGAGAAATGTTCATCTAATGCAATTATGTCACTAGTTCCTCAACCAATAGGTACCGGAGCTACATACTAGTTAGACAGGTGGCAACCAATCAGGAAGACGCCTACCTGTCCAATAAATCTCCTATGCAACAGTGTTTAACATGGGAGGATAGATTAGGTGGCCAGTCAGAAAGCCGCCTACTTTCAGCCCACAGTCTCTTAAGCCAATCCCAGGGCCGCCTACATTTTGAATAGGAAAGGTGTCACTTTCTTTGAGTTCTTACGTGAACACCGTCCTTTTGGAACAATAAATTCCTAGCTGTCATGGTACCTAACTTCCAGCGGCGCGTTCTTGACAGCGAACTACCCAGTTTCGGCTTGCTGTGGGTGTTAGGCAGAAGAAAATGCCATTGATTGCCTCAACCACCAAGGGAGATTCGAGAGGTACCAAAGATATATCTTTGGTACCTCTCGAATCTCCCTTGGCGGTTGAGGCAATCGATGGCATTTTCTTCTGCCTAACACCCACAGCAAGCCGAAACTGGGTAGTTCGCTATCAAGAACGCTCCGCTGGAAGTTAGGTACCATGACACTAGGCCTGAAAAGGCCTCCAAGTAAAGGCCTATGATCCATTACAACAATATTTTATTTATTGCCTATGGGAGTGGAATTATAGGAAACAGACATATGTAACAATAGGAGGGATTACAGGGAACAAGTATATGTAACAATATGAGGAAATATAGGGAGCAGTTACATGTAACAATAGTAGGAATTATAGGGAACAAGTATATGTAACAATTTGAGGAAATATAGGGAGAAGTTACATGTAACAATAGGAGGAATTATAGGGAACAGTAACGTAAAATAGGAGGAATTACAGGGAACAGTTATAGGTGACAATAGGAGGAATTATAGGGAACAGGTATATGTAACAACAGGAGGAATTATAGGAAGACATTATGTGTAACAATAGGAGGAATTATAGGTAGCAGTTATATGTAACAAGAGGAGGAAATCTAGGAATTAGTTATACAAAACAAGTTACACTCAACAATAGGAGGAATTATGGGAAACAGTTATATGTAGCAATAGGATGAAATATTGAGGAAATATTGGAAACAGTTATATGTAACAATAGGAAGAATTATAGGGAACAGTTATACGCAGCAATAGGAGGAATTATAGGAAGACATTATGTGTAACAATAGGAGGAATTATAGGTAGCAGTTATATGTAACAAGAGGAGGAAATCTAGGAATTAGTTATACAAAACAAGAAGAGGAAATCTAGAAAGCTATTATATGTAACAATATGTAAAAGAAAATGCAGGAACAATATGAACTTGGGAAAATGGCATCATGGGCTCATGTTAGCATCAAAAAGCATTTTCAAAATGTGAGATTCCCTGGGTGATCTATTCTTCCCTTACTGAGAGCAACCTAACTACTGATAAGCAGTTTGTCCTTCTCTCAGATCTGACACAAACCTCTCCAACTGATAATCTCCATCAAACTTCAAGACAAACTGTGTGAGAAATGTTAATCTATTATTTTTGGAAAGGGAAGGAGCAGGGTATTTTTTTATTTATTTATTAGTCTCGCTGGCTGCGCAGTGGTAGAACAATACTCCCCCCACCCGGCGCCCACTCCATGTTGCCCTCACATTGCCCCGCCACTTGTCTGTTTCCTACCTCCCTGGCAGGACAGGTCTGTGCCTCTTTTGGCACAGTCCTGTAGCTGCTGAGCTCCTTCGTCGACTCTTTAAGGATTGCAGAGCGCTGGGAGATGACATCATCTCCCAGCGCTCTGCATTCCTGAATAGGAGATCGCGCGGGAGCTCCAGCAGCTACAGGACTGTGCTAAAGGAAGCATAGCTGACAGATCTCCTGCCAGGGAGGTTGGAAATGGACAACAGGGGGAGGCAGGAAACGGACAATGGGGGGAGGCAATGTGAGGGCAGCATGGAGATGGTGGGGGCAGTGCTGAGCTAATGGGGGGCAAGTTGGAGCTGATGGAGGGCAATATGGAGATGGTGGGGGCAATGTGGAGCTGATGGGGGGAAATTTGGAGCTGATGGGGCAATGTGAGGGTCATGGAGCTGATGGGGGGCAAGTTGGAGCTGATGGGGCAATATGGAGATGGTGGGGAAATGTGGAAATCATGGGGGCAGGTTGGAGCTGATGGGGGGCAATGTGATGGTAACATGGAGCTGATGGGGGCAAGTTGGAGCTGATGGGGGGCAATGTGAGAGCAATATGGAGATAGTGGGGGAAATGTGGAGCTGATGGGGGTCAAGTTGGAGATGGTGGATGCAATGTGAGGGCAAAATGGAGATGGTGGGGGCAATGTGGAGCTGAGGGGGGCAAGTTGGAGCTGATGGGGGCAATGTGAGGGCAATATGGAGATGATGGGGGCAATGTGGAGGTGTCCAGTGGAGATGGCCAAGGGGGGGGGGGCTTCAGATTTCTGTGCCTACAGGCTCCTGAGATGTAAATCCGGCCCTGCCCTTGATAAAAAAGGTGTTATGGGGAGGAATTCTGCTGTACATAGTGTAGTAATGTGGCATTAGGCAAGGTGTGAAAATCAGTTCCTAATTTAGCAAGTAATCTTTGTCAAACACTCCAATGTGTTACAATGTCACTGAACTATACTCAGGAAGTACAAAGATCCATTTTTGGCAAAGTGTTGGAGACGTGTCTGATATCCAGGGTTTTAATATGAATATATAGCTGTTGTAAGACTTTTTGTCCTTTTAACACAGACATATCAAATTCATATATAGTTTAGGGACACATTCACAACTGTTTCCATAATGATGCAGATGTCTTCACTATTATTTTGATGGAGAGGCCTGGAGAGAGGGATGAAATAAAGCAGTTTACTGCTGTGCTGTGGCTGTTCTGATAATGAGCCACTAACACACGGGTGAGCAATGCCGGGACCTCCAGCTACAGCCGGGCTAAATCTCCCATCATCCCCTGCTGGCCAATGGCCCATGTATAAATGAATTAGACAGTGGCGTAAATAGTCATTGGAGGGACCTAGTGCAAACATTTTTTTTTTTTTTGCTCCCCCAACTTAAAAATATTCTCCCAAGGAAATAAATAAAACCGATTTCCGCCTAGGTCAATTGCCCCCTTCTGGAGCTGGATACCTTCAGAACTGTACCCCATGTAGTTATGCCCCTTTAAAGGGATAGTAACACTTCGTTTTAACTTTATTTTATTTTGTAGGCATTAAAAAAACATGAAGAATGATATGTCTTATCTCTCAAACCTTTATGGTTTATGAGATATTCACAAGCAAAGTTCCCCTCCCCGCCCCTTTTACCTAGTGTAAGCCATCTCTTCTCAGATGTGAGTCTGGTTGTATGACAGAACAGATAACAGAAGGGGACAATTTTCTTTGTATGAAAACAATGAAAGCCCTTCCCCCCTTGACAAGTTTTTCAGCTTTTTCCATTATCTTAATTGAAGATTGTCCCTCTCTGCAGTCTACTTGGGCATCTCCCTTCTGATCTGGCTGAACAGGGGGGGGATACTTTGTTTGTGAATATCTCTTAAACCATAAAGGTTTCAGAGATAAGACTTATATCATTCTTCATGTTTTTTTAATGCCTACAAAATAAAATAAAGTTAAAATGAAGTATTACTATCCCTTTAATTAGCACAAACTGTCACACTCTGCCATCTACAAAAAAAGCTTAATTTCTCACAAAAACTTATATTACAAACAAATGACTAGCATAACATATAACCCGTTTTTGCTTCTCTTTAAATGTATTATGCTTACATCCTATATGGAACACAGGAACCATGGAGATTTACCCTCTCCCCTCCCCATACCTCTCAAGTGTCCCTCTTTAGGAAGGACAGTCCCCCTTTTAGACCCAAATCCCTCTGTCCCTCTTTCCCACCCCGATGTCCCTCTTTTTTACGAGATCAGAGTGTGTGTTGTGTATATAAATATATTACATTGCTTCAGAGTAATAATGCTCACATTATTGTTTATTTAAAGGTCAGTATATGTGTTTATAAACTAGTCTGTGTAAATAAAATTATTTGGTCTTGTTATAAGTCAATTGTTAGGTTACACAAGAAGGTCTCAATAGGTCATGAAATAGCCCAAACATTCTCAGTAATGCCCTGCCCACCAGCCCCGCCCCCAGCAATACCACCTAAAACACAAGTGTCCCTCTTTGGCAATTTGAAATGTTGGGAGGTATGCCTCCCCAATTTTAAGTGACCTCCCTCAGGGTGAGGAGCAAGCTGGCACTGTTGTTAGATTTTAGACTATTTTATTATTTTTTTTTTACTTATAAAAAGTATCCTGATGTACAGGAATCTTAAAGGAGCACTAACACCTAAAATGTAACTGGGTTCATACACACTTAAATACCGTGTGCACCATGTTAGACTCCATAAACGTTCTCTATTTGTTTTCTGAGGCCTAAAATCTATTCTTACATATGCTGTCTGGGAGCTCCCACTCCTGCCTTTTCTAGGGCTCCCATTACAAAAGCAATCTTGAGACATATCTCAGAAGTGATGGTGTTTTATTGTCAATTAATGGGCCTGAGATAAAATATCAGCCTTTCTGAATAGAAGAGCAGTATGTGATAATTTCAAAAAGTTAACACGATTGTGTCCATATGGGAGAGTCTACACATGCATTAATAATGCTGATTTTCTATTTAATTTTAGGTTGTGACATCAAATAACTACAGTTTACAGATGATAGTGGGAAGTACATCATATCTAAGATGATCTATCCCAATTTCATTTTTTTGGCATTAGTGTTCCTTTAATTTTACTCTGGAAATGTCAGCTAATAATCTATCATGGGCACCTTTTAGCTTGTTAAACAAGAGCTGGTTTCACCTAATAATGATTCCTCAATTACCTTACTATGGCCAGAAAATCGTAATGGCTCCTATGATTTTTGCCCTTGTGCCTTTGTTCATGCGATAATATCTTCAATTGGTCCTGGATGTCAGGTCCATGGAGGCGGACATGCCAGTTGCTAGCAGGACCACAGGACACAAACACCACCCACTGCAACTCTTTGCTTTACACCCCTCCGGTCCTTAAAGTGTTAAGTAGGCTTTTGCAGTCTAACTGCTTCAGTTTGAAAAAGCTGCAATAGCTGTCATGTCTGACTCCATGGACTTGATATAAAGGTCTGATTGATCTTGGCCCAAGGTACAATGTTAGTCATAGGGGTCATTAAGATTTTCTGGCCAAAGTAAGGCAAGTGGGGGATTATTATAAGGAAGTGTTAGTTCTTCATTAATAATAACAGATTTGTACTTTAATTAGCATTGCCCTATTAGTCTCATGTACAAGCCTGTTAATTTCAGTGTGGAAATGGAAGCTAGTAATCCATATACCGGAGGAAACCCATTATGTTTTGGCTTGTTGAAGGAACCCATATGGGTTATCAAACCAAAACAAAATTGTATTAGATCAGGACAAGGCTCTTCCAACCTGTCTCCCTGTTCTTTCTAATTAGAACCAATGTAACGATCATCATGCGACCTAATCAATTTCCTCTGACTCGGAATCCCAGTTCCCTGCTAATCAGGAGAACAAAACCTCTTTTTCTTTGAATACGTTTGTGTATTAAACAGCAAGAAGTTGGCATCGATTAATGGCACTTCCCTCAGAGTGCTTTTAGAATTTAATTTGTCCAACAATTGTTTAATTCAAAGAGTTATTTCTATCCCCCTCGAGAAAATCAATGGTAAAAATGTAGAGGAGGGCTCCACTGGAAACTGGCTTTATAAATGGCAAGTGATCATGTAAGTTATCTTGTATGGTCTCCAGTGAATCTTAGTAAATCCTGTTTAACACATCTGTGGTTTAGGGCTTTGTGTGGAGTGCTAAGGATGAGCAACTCTGGAGCAAACCAACTGCACTGTAGTGGAGCGGGGATGATAAAAAACAACTGATTTAAAGTGATAGTAATGACAAAGAATATCATTATTTTGTATTGTAGATGAAAAAAAAAATATTTGCAGCAAATCCCATCTCTCAAACCGCTATGGTTTGAGAGATATTCGCATTGAAAGTTACCCCTCCCTCCACTTTTCCTGATGTCAGCTGTAAAGCTGACAGCAGGAGATTCAAGTCAGCTGACTCGAGGAGGCTCTGCAGCAGAGCTGAAATCACATTATTTAATAAGAAATACTTCATTGGAATGGTCTACAAAGTGTGCTTGCAATCTAGGCACACTGTGTAGACCGTTCTAATTAAGTATTTGTTTTTAAATAACGCGATTTAGGCTCTGCTGCAGAGCCGCCGGCTGGTCCCCAGACCGGGGTATCCTGCTGTCAGCACAGCAGGGTGAACTTTCAATGAGAATATCTCCTAAACCTTAAAGGTTTGAGATTTAGGATTTGCTGCAAATAATTTTTTTTTTTCATCTACAATACAAAATAATAATATTCTTTGTCATTACTATCACTTTAAACTGAGTTTTTAAACCATGGAATACTAGAGAATTCTGCAAAGCATCACAGGGATTGAACCATTACATTAGAGAGCTATCCAACACTTAAGGTGTTAAACGCCCCTTTTTAAAGTAATAGGAGTTTGAGGGATTTTTATTTGTCCACTATAATGGATTGTATGCTCCTGAGTTTCTCCTCTTTTGTTTTTGCATAAGTTCCTTAACCAAAAAAGTAATGTATTGAAGTGGGCAGTGCCCCCTAGAGAAGGGCTGTCCAAGTTCAGACCTCAAGGGGCTCCAAAAGACTAGGATGTAAGGATTTCCCTGATTAAGCACAGGTGAGTCAGTCACAGTGAATGATCCACTGATTAACTCACCTGTGCTTAATCAGGGAAATCCTTACATTCTGGCCTGTTGGGGGCCCTTGAGGTCTGAACTTGGTCAGCCCTCTCCTAGATAATAATATAAAAAATATTTTTGTAATAAATACAGTTTTGAGGACACTACCCCTAACTCTGCTCAGTGGCCTTAGAAACCATTATCTGAATTTCTCCGAGATCCCTAAACGTAGCTGTTTCCTTTTCTTTCTGTCTTTTTTTCTTCATTGAAAACGTTGAATGCCAGAGGGTTGCTCAGTGCATTATGAAGCAATGAGTTGCACACACCTGTGGCGCTCAGAGGGTTGATAGAATTGTGTAGAGAACAGCCTGAGTTGAGAGGGTGACTTCACCAGAATAGGAGAAAATGAGAGCAAAGGCTTTTTCCTGTTGCCGCAGCAACACAAGAAGCTTGTTAAACTGCTTTTAGTATCTTTATGTGAGCAATAAAAGTGAAGACAAAAGCACAGACCTGTTTTATTTTCTACCCTTAACATGTTACTGTACATCCTTTCAATTTCATTCTAGGAGGCACTGCATCCTTAGATAGATGCATAACTCTCAACATTTGGGGAGGTGTGGCTGATGGGCGAAGCATTACCAAAAATTTTTAGTTTATTTTTCATGACCTATTGACACCTCTTTTTGTAAATGAATAAATGATTTAGAGCAAGACCAATGTATTTTATTTACATAGACTAATTTATAAACACATATACTGATGTTTAAACAAACATTAAGGGGAGTTGTATGTTTGTAGAGCAATTTGATACACTAATATACACACCTCACAGTCTGGTCTCCTTAAACAAGAGGGACACCAGGGTAGGAAAGAGGGACATATGGATTTGGGTCTCTAAAGAGGAACACTTGAGAGGTATGTAATTGGGACTATTACAGATTTTTATTGTTCCCTATAGTGCAGATAGATTGCTACAGAACGTCAACACTTCTGAAAATGGTCCTAAGGGCTAGATCTACTTGGAGATCTCAAAAACAAAAAAGTTTGCTATCTGGTCACTTTAGAGGTTAATATTCAGGTTTATGTGGGTTATGATTTTGTCAATCATATTTGCAACCCTTTGCTTTTGATTTTCCTGTAACATATCCTAAAGTGGGGAATGGTCTAATCATGAGCAATGTACAGACTGCAGACTCCGAAAAACTGAATGATTGCGACTGAAATCATCTGTCTAGCATAGATGTCTGATAATGGAGCAGCATTTATGATTGTTGCCGGTATGCAAAAATTATGCTAAATAGCTTTGTGATTTTTAGAAATTTGCAAAAGCTTATTATAGGACACTTTGTGCTTCTTTTGTCCTTGCAATCGATTTGTAAGTCCTGGAGCAAACCAATGGCACCACAGAGACTACATAAAAATCCCCCAAACTGTTAATAATTTAAATGAGGCTAAATTTGATGGACACATCTTTTTTTCAGCCTCATCAACTATGTTCCTGTGTTACTCAGTAGAGAGGACTGCATAAATGAAAAGGCTTTGGTTTGGGAGTTGTCTAAAGTTGTAAGTGGGGTGTCACAGCGTTCACGGGATAGTAATGTTTCACAAAAACAGCAGCTCCAATGAAAGGGATAGTAATACTTAAAATGTAAAAAAAAATATGTTGTAGGGTTTATCCCCCTGACTAAAACAAGAGTTATCCCACTACTGAAAGGTGTTTCATTCAAAAGTTATTAATTTTTAAAGTTGAATTTTTTTAGGTGCAATATCACAGTGGCCTGAAACTGTACAGTGGCGCTGTTGCTACACCATCCTATGGAGATTTATGGTCCCGGGACCAGAGCTGTCCATAGGATCGTGTAGCAACAGCGCCACTGTACAATTTCAGGCCACTGTAATATTGCACATAAAAAATTCAACTTTGAAAATTAATAACTTTTGAATGAAACACCTTTCAGCAGTGGGAGTACTCTTGTTTTACTCAGGGGGATAAAACCCTAAAACATATATTTTTTTTACATTTTAAGTATTACTATCCCTTTAATCTTCATAGTATTTGAGCTATAGCGAGAGTTATTTCAATACTGTCAGAGGTGTAGTTCAAGAGTAATTGAATGATAAAGTTTCCCTCTCCCACCCCTTTTACCTAGTGTAAGCCCCCTCTCCTCAGATGTGGAATCTGGTCCATAGACCAGGCAGCTCACAGCAAGGAACAATATTTTTACTGTGAGAACAATGAAAATCCTGCCCCCCTTCACAGGTTTTTCAGCTTTTTCCCTTATCTTAATTGAAGATTGTCCCTCTCTGCAATCTACCTGGACATACCCTGCTGCTCTGAGCTGAGCAGTGTTATATCAGTAAAAGGGGCGGGAGGGGGATACTTTATCGTTCAATTACTCTTGAACTACAACTCCGACAGTATTGAAATAACACTCTCCAAGGCCCAAATACTATGATGATTAATTAGAGCTGTTTTATTATGAAACATTTCTATCCCTTTCAGTCCTGGGCCCAATGCTTTACAATTTGTTTATCGATGATCTAGAAGTGGCCATTGAAACTAGCTTCTCTATCTTTGCTGAAGACACTAAGCTGTGTAAGGAAATACATACAGAGCATGAAGCTATTTCTCTGCAGATCAGTTTGGATAAACTGAGTGAACTGGCAGAAAAGTGGCAGATGAGGTTTAATATAGATAAATGTAAAGTTATGTATTTGGGCTGCAGAAATAAACATGCTACTTATACACTAAATGGGAAAGTACATGGGGAATCCTTGTTAGGCGTAGATAATCAACTTCACAGCAATGTGCAGTGTCATTCAGCTGCTGCAAGTGCCAATAGGGTACTATTCTGTATAAAATGAGTATAGATGCATTGGATGCAAATATATTTCTACCTTTATGTAAATCCTTGGTTAGGCCTCATCTGGAACATGTAGTACAGTTTTGGGCATCAGTCCTTAAGAAAGACATTAATGAACTGTAAAAATTGCAGAGACTTGTAACAAACCTGATAAAGGGATTGGAAGATCTGAGTTATAAAGAGAGACTAGCCAAAATGGAGTTGTTTTCATTAGAGAATATACATCTAAGGGGTGACATAGTTAACATCTATAAATATATTCAATATATCCAAAATATAATGAACTTTCTGAGGAATTATTTATTCAAAGAGATGAGAAAAAAACTAGAGCTCATCTATTATAACTAGAAGAAAGATGTTTTCAACAAAAACAATAGCAGGGATTTTTTTTTTTAGTAAGTTCAGTAAAGTTATAGAATTCTTTGTCTTGGGATGCTGTGCTAGCAGATACTGTAGTTGCTTTCAAAAAGTAATGGATACATTCTAGCTCAAAACAATATTGAGAATTATGACAGTTGGCTTCAAAGCAGATAGGATGTTGATTCAGGGAAATGTCTTACTGCAATCTGGAGTCACAAATGATTTTTTTTACCCACTTTTGGCTTAATTGGAAATGACTTCAGTGTGTTTTTTTTTCTCTGAGTCAATAGGTTGATAGGGCATGGGCTTGACTTGATGGATTCGAGTCTGTTTTCAGCCTCATCAACTATGTTACTAAGTAGCGAGGTCACCAACATATTGTGAATCAATCCTTTGGAGAACTGTCTCATATTCTAAGAGTTAAAAGTTAAATTTAAATTAAGGGCTGATTAAATGTCCCTTATGAGGCAGTTGGTTTGCATCAGAATTGTACTTCTTTGGTTTCCTGAATATGGCCCTTTGTGTGCTGTGGTCAATACAGCATCAAATGGATTAAAATGCTTTCGCATTTTTCTTCCTAGAAGAGAGCAAATCAAATCGAAATTATGCTTTTTGCATAATAACCCTACCTTTCTTATATTTTTGTGCAGGAAAGTAGAACATAATAGTCTCATAAAAGCATACAGTTAGTGAGAATAAGATAAGTGGTCTCACCCTTCCCCCACAATCTCGTCAGACATTCAGACTTGCAATTTAATGTAACATGGCAAGTTCCTCTGTAGGAGGTTCCTGTTAAACACAATATTGTTAGCTCAGCTATTTGTATCTCATTATTGTTTTAACAGCCTTGACTATACGTTTTAATGGAGGAAAAAAAACACTCCACTAGGTACTCATTTATCTGTTGCATGCCAGAGGTGTGTGCAAAGTGTTACTGTTTCACTCAAAGGGTTATGCAGAATATTACATTGACAATACCTAGAGTAGGCAAGATCTGGCTTTCCATTCTGTATTACAGTTTAAGGCTATGTTCAAGCAAATGAGTTGCCTGAATTCCATGATAGAGCAAGCTATGGGTGCACTTAACACCGTGTTAACAATACTGCCCTAAAGACTTAAAGTGCTTCCAAAATCACCTGTGTTAGCCATTTTTTATGTCAAGCAATACTTTGATATTTAGATTTAATGTGTTTCATAATAAAACTCCACTGCTTCTTTAATTCCTGCCCCTGTTTCCCTGTCCATGGCAGAAGTTTTCCTGTATTTAGGCAGCAGTTTTTGTAATATCCACATCTTGTATAATGATCATGAGCAATATCTGACTTGTTGGTTTCCAGCAGTCCTCACAAATGTAAGGATTACGTGGGAGGGAAGTATATTATTTTCTATTTATAATGACAGACCTGTAAAATGTGACTTTGCAGTATGACTAAACACAACATTCCTAAAATGACTTTTAAAAAAAAAAAACATTTTTCTTTGGGCTTAAACCATGTTTATCAACCCAGTCGGCCTTATCCACACGAGAAGTATTGCAATTCTGGACCAAACCAACTACACTACAGGAAGTAAATACTGTACAAATGTTCATTAAAGGGATACTAAACCTTAAAGGGATAGTAAAGTGTAACATGCATAAACCTATATGTTGTAGTGTTTATCCCCCTGAGTAAAACAAGGGTACTCCCACTGCTGAAATGTGTTTTATTCAAAAGTTATTACAGCTCAAACTTACATTTGTTAGATGCAGTATCACAGTGACCTGAAATTGTACAGTGGCTCTGTTGCTACACCATCCTATGGACTGATCTGGTCAGTTGACCGTAAATTTCCATAGGATCGTGTAGCAACAGCGCCACTGTACAATTTCAAGCCACTATGAACTGCACCTAACAAATTCAGTTTTGAGTTGTAATAACTTTTGAATAAAACACATTTCAGCCATGTAAGTATTACTATTCCTTTACTAATGAAAACATACATATTGCAATGTTTATCCTGCTGAGTAAAACAGGAATACTTACGCTGTTGAAAGAAGTTTTAGTCAACAGTTATCGCAGCTCAAACTTGCATTTGTTTGAGTGCAACACCTACATGGCCTGAAATGTTAAGGTGCAGTTGTTATTACAGTGTCCTATTTAGGTTTCTGTTCAGCTAACCAGAGCTGTCCCTAGACTAGCAACAGCACCACCATAGATTCTCAGTCCCCTCAAAAATGCATATTTTAGTTGCAATAACTTTTGAATAAAAGAATCTCTCAACAGCGCAAGTACCCTTGTTTTACTTTGAAGGAAAAGCAGTACAACATATATTAATTTTCATGAAAAAATCTTCCTTCCTATTTAATGTTTACTTGTCCCATCTGATGCAATTGATTTCATCCATAATTGCCCTCTTTTTTCTTTTGTGCATATCAGGCCCAATATCTGGTATGTAAAGGGTTACAGATCACTGATTGCTTTTCTCTTACATTTGTTGCTTTCCGCACAAAATTTGTGAGGCATCGTCTTTGTTTGTCAACTAAGTGTGCATCAAAGAAATCAGTCACTAATAAATTATGATATAAAATGAAATGAGCCGTGTTTTATATAATCTGTGTGCAGTCTTTGAAGCTTTTGTCAAGGTCTAGAACAAAGAGACAGAGAGGCAAAAAAGGCATTGCCACCTCATCACCATAGCAACCTCTAATGTGTGAAGAACATGAGGGCGTCCATCTTGATACCATTTCAAAGACTGGTTCACAGGGCCAAATTACTAAAGGTGATAGAAAAGTATAACTGATTTTGTTTATCCTACACAGACACAGTTATCTTCTCAGAAAAAATAGAATGCATTTGGAAAAGGCTTCCAAATCTATTCTCAAAGATTGTTATGGAAACATGTTAATGTTAACCCCTCAAATGCCAGGATATATTGCCAACATGTTGTTTTGCACTCAAGGGACTGAATAAATGTTTAAAGGGATAGTAATACTTATCTTAAACCTTTATGGTTTGACAGATATTCACAAGCAAAGTTTCCCCCTCCTGCCCCTTTTACCTAGTGTAAGCCATCTCTTCTCAGATGTGAAATGCAGTCCATAGACCAGACAGATAACAGCAGGGGACAATCTTCTTCCTAACAGAACAATGAAATCCCTGCCCCCTTTAACAAGTTTTTCAGGTTTTTCCCTTACCTTAATTGAAGATTGTCCCTCTCTGCAGTCTACCTGGGCACCTCCCTTCTGCTCTGGCTGATTAATTAGAGCTGCTTTTAATATGAAACATTACTATCCCTTTAAGACCTATCTTACTAACTGTGCTTCACCATCTTGAAATAAAGAATAAATATGTGCACTACATAATAAATAATACCATATATATATATATATATATATATATATATATATATATATATATATATATATATATATATATATTAAACAAAATAGGGAGAGCGAATATTTCTGGTGAAAAAATACAAATATATATAATTTATTACAACAGGGATACACACAATAATAACAATATTCCTGATAGTCTGCACTCAAAATAATATATATAGCGCTATATAGTCATAAAAAATGTGAATTCACTTAAAAAACAAACAGTGAGCATGATGAGGGACCTATATGAGAGTTACTTGGAATATTTGTATATAGCGGGCAAGTGCTGTCAGAGTTAATCACAGTGCGTCTCCTCGGGTTCGTGTTTTAGCTGTATAGATGTTAGCCTTCTCTTATCTTTAGCTCCTTCACGCGGGCAGAGACCTTGGATCAATACCATATGATTCTGTTATATCTGTCTCCCCCGTCTTGATATTAGGAGTAAATTGTGATATTACCGGCTATATGGTTGGATCCTTTGTTGGAGATCAGCTCGTCTCAGCTCAAAACTCCTTGATGGTTTTGGCACCTCCTGTCTAGAGTAATTTAGCAGCGCAGTAACTTTGTCCACTCACAAATCTCGTGATATTTGATACAAATGTATTTAAGGCATGAAGTTAGGATATAGTCATCCAACGCATTTCGTATCAGCATTGATACTTCCTCAAGGAGATTATAATAGTAGCCAGGTCTAATAGTCCCCTTTTTATACTTAGATGATCAATTAGTTAATTGTTACTGACGTCATCATTATGTTTTCAGACACAGTGTAACCCTATATAGACCAAAATGATATAAACAATCTCTCATTGTCCAAAGGGATAATAATATCTAAACAAATTATTTATTGATGTTATAAGATATTTTTTAATAATATTTTATGATCAGGCTGACAGCGTTCAACAGTATCCAAAAGAAACTTTTAAAAATATAAAAAAAATATAAAAAATAATAATATATAGAATGGGTCTCCTGAAACAGCGAATATATGGAGTAGATTATACACAGTGAACATAAAAAAATAAAAATAGTGAAAAAAATATTATATATATATATATATATATATATATATATATATATATATATATATATATATATATATAGTAACTTTGCATGCTGAAAAAAGCACAGGTAATGAGAATTCTAGAAGATGGTTAATTTCAAAGTTATTACAGCTCAAACTGTTGGTGTTTTTTTATATGAAAGTGGTTGTGCCACCTGCTGAGCCACTGGCCACAGTGGATGTTATTTAATTGTTCTCCACTGTCAAGGGTAATTATTTCTTCTTCCTCTTAACCCCTTCAGTACCAGAGAGGTAACCAACACATTGCACCGCCATGCATTGTATACATCTGGCGCTCAAAGGGTTAATTTCCATCTGAAGAATTTTGTAGAATATGACGCTGTTCACAAAAAGTGAATGAAATGTGTTTATGCTATGAGGATGTATTTTATATGTAATACATATTTTTTGCAGGTAAGTATATGAAATGTCTTTAGAGTTTTCTAAATCAGATCTGTCCAATCTTTTTGGCATGGGCATTGCTGGGTACTGGATGAGGGGGTTCAGGCCCCATGTCTCATTTTGCTAACTAATAAACTATATTGGTGTAATACTGTGTTGATCTCTGAATATAGTAACTGTGCAATTGGTCTGCCATTGGCTAATACCACATTAGGTGGGCCCAAGCCACATATCTTTTGGGAACCTAGCAACACACAGACTCTTTGGTGTTATAGATTATTTTTTTTTAGGGGGAAAAAAGTTTGTGGAGGTCCGAACTTTGTGTTATATTACTCTTTAAGGACCAGAGGTGTGTGTATTGTATTGCTTTGCAATTCATTGTGCCAACCTCTGGTCCATAAAGGATTATAGATGGAGTCCTCTGCCCTCCCTCTTGCCAATAAGCCACTGTTTGGACACCCCTTTGTTAATCAATTAATGATGATAATTGCTCCAATAGTGGTCAAGTAGGAGTATTTAAAGAAAAAATAATACATGCAAATAACTATTTAAATCTGCTGTTCAACATTTAAGGTTGTGGTTGATGTCTGTGTAATGCTTTAAAATGCAGCCCTTCTGAAGTTGTTAATATTTTATCCCTCCCCCTTCTCACTTTTCTCTGAGATCAAATAAGAATCTCTGTTAGTAGCTACACCAAAAGAGATAAGGATACCAGTGACAACCCTATCTTGCAAGAAAACAAAGATGAACATTATCTCTCTATAGATAATTTTACTGAGCCCAGAGAACCAGATTTGTTTCATGTGGTTTACAGGACACACTTAAATGACTAACTGAAAAGGAATTTCAATCTTGTCTGCTTGCACACCAGTCAGTCAATTTCATCAGTTTCTTTTGTGCCGAAAGACTGACGTTAATGACAAGGGAATGTGGCAGAGACTAAAACTATAATAACCTCAAAAGGGCTGCATTTTAAGGAACGTGGCTGACATCAGTTGTTCATATATTACTATACCTTTAAGTTGCTGACACTCCTGTTGTTCTACCCTAGTAACATTAACATACGATTCTGATTGCTGTTCCAGTGGACTGTCTCCTGCTAAACCACTGGCTATCATTTTACCATGTCTCATTTTTCCCTCCCAAATGCTTCCTTTCGCTCTGTCATCTGTCCATTATCCTGCCCGCTGTGTGTGCCGTGAATCGTCCTGACCTCATAACCCATCCACAGATGCCCTGTCATTGCCTCAAGGTATCTGCCATTTCTCTTCTTCAGTTGCTATGCATGTGTGACATGAAGACCAGGCCTGTAAAGGCTCACTCACTACTATGGGCTTAGTATTTGGAAGACAATGTCACTCATGCACACACATATCAGTCTTAGATGGGGTTCCACTTAGTAAAATGCAGCCAAGATCTCTTGTAGGAAGTTTCACTCATGGGAATGCTTATTGTAAAGCTGCCACATACATAAAGCAGTCTTACATACTGGTAGGCACCCTTGCTTATTGGAAAGCAGTATCACTTATTGAACAGCACCCTCACTTATTGATAAGGAGCTTATTTATTAAACTGCAGGCTCATTTATTGATAGGCACCCCCTATTAAACTGCAGCTTCATGTATTCAGAGGCACCCCCACTTATTAAACCTCAGCTTCACTTACTAATAGGTAGCCTGATTTATTTATAAGCAGCCTCTTTTACTATACAGAAAGCTCATGTACAGAGAAAGGGGGTGTTTTCTACACTTAAAAAGTCCCAATCCAAAAGACATTCCATGTAGGCATTTGCGATCTTATAATTACATTATAACTGCTTTTCTCCTTCCCCACAATTTAATGAAACATAGTAATGTCGGTGATAGGGGAAGTGAGCAGTGCATTGCTGATCAGTGTCAATGAGTGGGAGGTAATGTAGGAATTAGATAGAAAGTCATTGCTAGGGGAAGCAAGAAATGCATTGCTGACAAATGTCATTGAGTAGAGCAGGTAGTGTAGGGATAAGACAGGAAGTCAGTGCTAGGGCAGATGGGAAATGCAATGATGAGCAGTACCAGTGAGTGGGGGAGGTAATGTACTGATAAGATAGGAAGTCACTGCTAGGGCAGGTGGGTGATGCATTGCTTATCAGTGTTAATGAATGGGGGAGGTAATTTTGTGATACGACAGGAAGTTAGTTGTAGGGGAAGTAGGTGATGCAGATGGGCAATGCAATGCTGAGCAGTGTCAGTGAGTGGGGGAGGTAATGAAGAGATAATATAGGAAGTCAGTGGTAGGGGAGGTGGGCATGCATTGCTGAACAGTGTCAGTGAGTGAAGGAGGTAATGTAGGGATAAGATAGAAATTCAGTATAAAGGGAGGTAGGAAATGCATTGCTGAGCAGTGTCACTGAGTGGGGAGGTAATGTGGAGATAAGACAATAAGTCAGTGTTAGGGAAGGTGGGCAGTGCATTGCTGAGCAGTGTCAGCGAGTGGGGGAGGTAAAGTGCACATGAGACGGAAGTCAGTGCTACGGGAATTGGGTAATGCTTTGCTGAGCAGTGTCAGTGAGTGGGGGAGGTAACGTAGTGATAAGATGGGAAGCCAGTGCTAGGGGAGGTGGGCAATGAATTGCTGAGCAATGTCAGTGAGTGGGGGAGGTAAAGTAGACATGAGACATGAAGTCAGTGCTAGGTGAAGAGGGCAGTGTATTGCTGAGGACTGTCAGTGAAAGGGAGAGATAATGTATGGATAAGAGAGTAAGTGCCTGTATGGCATGCCTTAAGTAACATAATGTATACATCTAAATAAATCAAGAACTAGTTTCCTATAGAAGAATTGCTAATACAAAGATATGGGTGATTTTGAAAGCTCTTTCAAAATTAGGAACTTTGTTCTTAAGTGATGGAGTCCCTTTTAAAGGAAAACTATCACCAAAAACAACTTCGATTATTCTGAACGATCCTTGAATATCACCTTTATGTTGTATTACCCATTTTTTATTCAGAAAACGTGTTATTTAGATGTATAGATCATACCTTAACTCTTTGAGTGCCAGAGTCAACCTCTGACACACAGAGGGTTATTTGCACAATCTATAAATCTAATTGGCCTAAAAAAATAAACTTCTAAATACAACATTGGTTAATACAACACACAGATTTATAAAGTTATTTCAAAATTTGTAAAGTTGATTTTAGGTGATAGAGACCCTTTAACCCTTTGAGTGCCAGAGGGGTATGCAACACATTGCTTTGCTCAAAGGGTTAATGGGACTTAGACTAGAACTTTTAGCCCCTTTCTTCACAATGCATCAGAGACCTCTCTAGCACCCAATCAGTTAACTGTTCCATATTGATCAAAGGGAATGTTATGGATAGTTATTCAGCCTCAGCAGAAGTTAGTATGACACAGAATTTCTACTTTTTGCCTTCATACATACGGCCACTTTAGTTATCCCCACCATTTGGCTGGCAGTCTCGCTAACTCTCCACTGACTTTACATCACTAATATTGTGACCTCATAAGATGCATGGACCAATTAACTCTAGGAAACCACTGTGTTCCACTAATTTTCCACAACAACCACGGCAATCATTGTTCATTATAATAACAATATAGGAATTGCATGCTGTCCACTTTACTGATCACACTATTAGAAATTAAAATAATTTGAAGTGTTACCACTTGCGTACCCCTCTGGCGTTCAAAAGGATTAATGGGTTCAGTGGTATAGCTATGGGTGTGCCGCTGCCCATATCATTTGATCAGGTGCCCTTTCCCTTTCTGGTAGTCCATACGTCCATTTTATTGAATGCACACTTTGAAAAAAATGAAATATAGAGTACTGCGTAATGTGGAAAAAATATGTACTAGTGGGTTTATCCTATGGAATAAAAGAAGAGTATTGCCACTGCTGAGTGGTATAATCACAAGTTATTGCAGATTAATCTTGCATTCTTTGGGTGCAGTACATCGATGGCTATAACAGCCTATGGAGGGTCCATAGACAGCTGTAGCAACAGTGTCACCAAACATATCAGGTCATGGAAGTACTGTCCCCCCCCCACCCCCCAAAAAAAATCCAAGTTTGAGTTGCAATGACTTTTGAATAAAAACTCTCTCTTAGCAGTGGGAGTACCCTTGCTTTGCTCAGCAGCGTAAACACTGCAACATATTATTATGACACACACACATTTCTTTTCCATATTAAGCATTGGTATCCATTTAAAGTGGATCTGTAAGCCTGAGACATGTTTTGTAAATTGCCTATATATATGTTAAACTAGCTACTTATTTGTAATACAAATAGTTTATGAGAAGTTATCTTTATTTGTTGGTGACAGTGTCTAGCACTTGAGGCTAATCAGTTTATATGTTGGGCCAATAGTACCGCACATTCTGCTATCAGAGAATCTGGACAGTGCCGACGTACTGAGGTAATTTCAAATAGCACAGCGAGAAAGGTTTGGCATTGATCAGAGCCAGTTGCCTGTAGCATAGTGCTCTGTGAAGTTACATAAAGTGCTGGGGAATTAGCATAAAGTGTCACACTATGTCAGAAGGGTATATTTTTCAAAAACTGATTATTTTATAAAATAATGTTTAGTACAATAGATGGGCAGATTATAACTCTCTGTACAGCAAACTAAACCTGGCTTAGGGTGACAGGTCCACTTTAAAACTGAATATGCTTTGTGACACCATGTTAACGTCTGACCCCTCCAAAATGTAGTCTTGGCTATGCTACTCATTTGTCAGAGTCATTACATGCAGTATCTCACAATGTTTGCACTGTATGACATTTTTTAAGGACCAGTATTATTTAATTATGGAAAATATATGTTGGAAGGCTTTTCTTGCTTAAAAAAATAAAGGTATTGCTGCTCGGAGATGCTTTATTCAAATATTATTATATCCCAACTTTTTTAATTTAAATTCAACATCATTGTTCTATTGTGGTTATCAGGTGGCATTAACAGAAGATAGAAAACACACAGGGAACCCAATAGTGTGAATCCACGTTCAATTGAAATTAATAAAATAGACGTACTCACAAATATGATGGTTAGAAGCAACTCTGACAGACTTGCAGGTGGAGGAGTTTAGTCCGTCTCCACTCAGGTGATAATATATGTTCACTGACTTGTTTCCTCACAGGTATCTCCTCTGGATTCTCAACAGATCCAGAAATTCCCTCCAACTCAACAGTGATAATGAAAAAAGAGTACTGAAGGTAAAACAACTGAGAAAACTGAAAAACTAAAAAAAAGGCTCCTGGATGAATAGAATAACTATTTTATTAAAAATAAATAATATAAAGCTACTCACCAGGAGCTCAATATTTAAACCACATTTATGTGAATTAAGATATGTCTAACGTGTTTTGCAGTGACTAACCACTGCTTCTTCAGAGACAAAGATTTTTTTGATCTTTGTTGTCTGAAGCAGTGGTTAGTCACCGCGAAATGCATTAGACATTTCTTAAAGTGAGAGTAGTACCTCTGGTAAAGCTGATGCAGAGTCTTCTTTACTTTTTCGTAAGACTTAGCCCTATATTTCATTACTTATAGATTTGTATTTCAAGCGCTATTCAAGCTGAAAGGATCCCCCTCCCTCCCCTTCTGGCTGCCTCCCCTTAGATTTGGAATCTGGTTGTGGTACCGGATGGATGCAGTGAGGGACAGTCTTCACACAGTAAGTATAAGGAAAATCTTGCAGGAGGGCAGGATTTTCCTTTTGCTTACTGAAGATTGTCCCTCACTGCATCTGTCCGGACCAGGCTGAGAGGCTCAATGATGCAGAGAAAGGGGCGAGAGAGGGATCATTTCGGCATCAAGAGCACTTGAACTACATATCTGTAAGTAATGAAATATAGTGCTATGTGTTACAAAAAAAGCAAAAAAAGACTTAGACATCAACTTTAATAGAGGTATTATTATCACTCTAATTCCCATATACGTGGTTTAAATATTGATCTCTTTGTGAGGAGCTTTAAATTATTTATTTTTAATAAAATAGTAATTTTATTCATCCATGAGCCTTTTTTTTAGTTTTTTCCAATTTTCTCAGTTGTTTTACCTTCAGTATGCTTTTTTCATTATCACTGTCGAGTTGGAGGGAGTCAGTCAGATTTCCCATCAAAGCCTTGGTTGCTGTGTACTACATATGTAGATTCTCAGCCATCCGCCTTGTGAGTATACACCCGATGTGTGATTTGTGGTGGTGAATGTTGATAAGTGCATGAGGAAGTGCCTCTGTTCTTCTCTTTTCTTATATTTTATATCAGGTGGCAGTGTTCCTATCACTTAGTATGAAAAGCAGCAGCCTATGATTCAAGCTCTACCATAGCGTACATTATAAAAAAAAATTCTGGACACTAGCTGGTGCTGTAGCTAAAAGTTGTATTAAAAAAAAAAAAAGTTTACACTGCAATAACGTTTGAACAAAGAATCTCCCAGCAGTGGAAGTACCCCTTTTAAATGGAAGGGAAAACCCTATAAAATCTTTTTTCCAGAAAAAATATTTACTTCTCCTTGAATTTGCATAGACAAGCAGAAGGCATTCTTTGTCTCTCCAACTGTTCAAGACCACTTTCCGATCATCTTATGGGATGATCTGAACTGAAGTCTTGAACAGATGAAATGCCAAAGGTTTCCTTTTCTTGACTTAGACTATGCTTCATGTTAAAGGGATAGTAACACTTCGTTTTAACTTTATTTTATTTTGTAGGCATTAAAAAAACATGAAGAATGATATAAGTCTTATCTCTCAAACCTTTATGGTTTATGAGATATTCACAAGCAAAGTTCCCCTCCCCGCCCCTTTTTCCTAGTGTAAGCCATCTCTTCTCAGATGTGAGTCTGGTTGTATGACAGTACAGATAACAGAAGGGGACAATTTTCTTTGTATGAAAACAATGAAAGCCCTTCCCCCCTTGACAAGCTTTTCAGCTTTTTCCATTATCTTAATTGAAGATTGTCCCTCTCTGCAGTCTACCTGGGCATCTCCCTTCTGATCTGGTTGAACAGGGGGGGGATACTTTGTTTGTGAATATCTCTTAAACTATAAAGGTTTCAGAGATAAGGCTTATATCATTCTTCATGTTTTTTTAATGCCTACAAAATAAAATAAAGTTAAAATGAAGTATTACTATCCCTTTAAGGTTCATGTCTGAAGGTGCATGGCAACTACATATATAGCACTCTTGTATTTCAACAGTCACCCTAAGATAAGGTCACCTAATTTAGAAGACAATTAAAATCTACCTATTCGTTGTGTGAGCCATTTGTTTGTAATATAAATATCTTTTGAGAAAGGAGATCTATCACCCTTACAAAAGTTAGGCTTATTATGTACAGTTAATATAGATAATGTTGAAAACGTTATTGATTAAGAAACCCCCCCCCCCACTATTTGGGTTAAAACGATAGCTTATAGAGCGCCCTGTGCCCTACTTCCACATACAAATCTGTTGCTGCACTGCCCCTGCTCCCTTCCCACTACCCAGCCTCCTCCGATGATGGAGGCTGTTTGTCTGTAAGCTGGAGCAATCTCATTGGCTAGCTATTGATCTCTGCCAATGAGATCGCTCCAGCTTACAGCCAGAAGCCTCCGTCATCGGAGGAGGCTGGGTAGTACGAAGGGAGCAGGGGCAGTGCGGCAATCTGCTACAACGGAAGTGTATGTGGAAGTAGGGTGCAGGGCACTCTATAAGCTATTGTTTTAACCCAAATAGCATTTAAAAAAAAAACATTTTCAGCATTATCAATATATACTTTACATAATAAGCCTAACTTTCGTAGAGGTGATAGATCCTCTTTAACTTTAATTTGTTAATGGCACAGTGTGGCACTTTATGCAGATTAGTTTCTGTGAGGGACAATATTCACTGGGCTATGAATTAATCCAGACAGAGCCCACAGACTCAAAAAATTTCTAATAGCAATCAGGAAGTTTGGCTTTGAGCAGAACTGATTAGCATACTGTGCATGCAATTAATATAAAGTGTCATACCGTTTCACCAAAATATAAAATGTAATTTCTAAAAAAAAAAAAAAAAAAGTGTAAAAAGCTATAATTCTTTGTTAAACTGACTAAATTCGCCTTAGTGTGTCAAGTGTACTTTAACTACCTTGTTAAAATGTTACTATCTGCTTCTTTAAACTATTATTTTGAAATCTAATTTTTCCTTAATATTCTCTATACGATAACCTTTGCTTCTGCCTCCTTCCAAACCATCTTTATTACATCTTCTGATTCTATATCACCTTCCAATTTGCCCTTTATTTTTTGACCCCTCTACTTTTTCAATCTGTCCTTTATTATTTGTCAATTTTCATTTAAGTTCGTCCTCTTGATCATATTTTTTGCCCATTTTTTTACTTTCAGATCCCAGTCCAATCCCTTCCACATCCAGTATTGACCATGCGGTCATTGGTGGAGTAGTAGCTGTGATTGCCTTCCTACTCTTCTGCCTGCTTATTGTCCTAGGACGATATTTGATTAGACACAAAGGTAAGGTCCACCCTGAAACATTTGCTTTAAAGCCAACAACTCACAATGTTAACTGGATAGCAATGCTTGAAAATATCTTTATTTAAATCTGTTGTTCAACATCTAAGAGTGTGACTTATGTCAGACACGTTTAAAATGCAGCCCCTCTGAAGTTATTAAAGTTGTATTCTCTCCCCTTCCTCCCTCAATCTCTCTCCTTTCACTGATGCAAGGTCCTTCAGCATTGAAGTAACTGATAAGGAGAGCAGAAAAGACTGAAATTGCTTCTCAGTTATTCATTTTACTGTCTTCTGAACACCAACTGCAACACAGCTACTTCCAAGGACACAGTAACATTATTAGGGAGTTTCTTTCCTGCTCTTTTCAAGCAGGTAGGGGTGTTAAGGCAGCCCTGGGTCTGTCAGTGGAGCAATTGTGTGAGTTCCTTAGCTGACCTCAGGGAAAGGGGAGGAAGAGAGTAAAACTATTTTAACTCCAGCAGGGCTGCATTGTAAAAGGTGTGACTGACATTAGTCACACCCGTAAATGTTTAAGAGCAGATTTAAAGGAAATTATTTTTATGCATGACTATTTCTTCATCAATAATGTCTGTATACCTAATTCCACACAAGAAATGTGTTCATCAGTTTCTCATAACGTAGGGTTGTCAGCTGTATATCCTTGACCGTGTCCCCTATAATGAATGGGCACATTTAATAACCAAACCTTTTATAATGGCTACAATAGAGGTGGTCAGTCTTCAGACCTCCTGCTGTTGGGAACTACAACTCCTATCTGATGGGAAGTGTAGTCTCCAGTAGCTTGGATGTCCGTATAATGGCCCCCATCAATGCATTGCTTCACAATGAGCTTGAGACCTTTCTAGCATTGAGGGGGTTAAAACACCATATACATTGGTGTGAATTTTTAGTTCCCCTCTTTAGTGCAAATGCTGTTTCCCAGGATATCTCCTCTTTCTTTTGTTGCATAAGGATCCCTTTATGTCCTCCTATCTTGGCTTACTTCTCATCCTCTAAGCTTCTCCAGATGCAGCTGGTGAATCTCTTTGGCTATGAAACAATTGCAGATGATTCCTATCAGTAATGTGTTTTACCAATAGGAATAAAGAAACAACCTCAAGTTACACCTTTCACAGGAAGAGTGATAAAAAACCCTGAGGGTTCAGTACAACCCTTCCCTATGTTAATTTTGGATCTCACTTTTTCTATCCTATCTGTAAGGCATTCAGTGTTTATATCCAAATGACTGTACCATTATAAATTGCGGATGATAATGATGAAGCCGCAGTGTTGTCTATCTGTCCTTTCTCAGGTACCTATCTTACTCACGAGGCCAAGGGATCTGATGACGCCCCAGATGCTGACACAGCCATCATAAATGCAGAAGGTGGCCAAGGCGGGTCTGATGATAAAAAGGAATATTTCATATAAGCTCACTTCCCTACTCCTGAAAATGTGTCAGTGGTAACAAGATCAACACATAATTCAAAAAGCATCGGCAGAATAAATCCAAACAACATTAAAAAAAATCGGATTCACGGGGACAACTCTCTCTTAAAAAAGCTAAAACCGGAAAGAGAGAATGAAAGAGTGCTGAGAGAAAGAGAGAGACAGTGAACGCAGAGATCATGCTTCTTAAACGAACTTGTAAAAAAGTTATTACTAAAAACTTTTAAAACGATAAAAAAATTGCTTGCTTAAATCTACATATCTTCAGTGAACGCACTAATCTAACAAACAGTTAATAATCGTGAGTTACGATATTTTTTTTGTTTATTTTCATTTAAAATGTGTACAGCGTTTTATGCCTTTTATTTTTTACTTTGGAATGTCGGGAGGGAATGGAGAAATATTATTTAATATATATTTAGTGTTTTGTTTGCCAGGGTAAACAAAAGAGGTAGGGTAGATTTTTTGAGAGAGTTAATTTGGTAGTATCTTGTTTATAGGAGGTTGCCAAGATTAAAGCTTCCATTTCAGGCTTATAAGGCCGGCTCTTGGTATTGATGTAATGTCAGAAGGTGTGTGGGCTAAACGATACACCCTTTACCAACCAGAGGAGCATGTATCTGTACAAAGAAAGTGTTTATATGGGCCTTTAAGGGCAGGGTTGGTCAATTTTTGGACCTTCAGCTATTGGAGACTAAAACTCCCATGATTTCCAATCAGCCAATGGTTAATGGGAATGAAGGGAGTTGTAGTCTTTGAAGGTGACGATCTAAAGAGTGACTATACCTGCTTTTGGTAAGATGGCAACCCACACATGATTCTGGAAAGTGAGATAGAGATTTAGGTGACTGGAGCTTGACTCACTAATATCCTTCCCCTACCAAAAGTGGTCAGTGTCCCTAACCGAGTTTGCTTACGCTAATCAGGGTCTCGGTTTTGAAAATAAGCAAAAAGGCAAAGTGTTATATGTTTGTTGTCATAATGTTATACATTAAAAAGTTTGAAACAACCCTATTCCCCACCTCAATCCAGGGCCATAGATTAATGGAACATTCCAGTTTAGCGATGAAATGTATTCAGTGCACAAAGCACAACCACCTTAGCCAATCAGAACACTCCATTCCAAAGAGCCATGCATGGAGGTGAGAGGTGGAGCATCCTGATTGGTTGAAGGTCACAACTGGGACTTTTATGTTATCTTACATCACTTGTTGGGACACTGTAGTGCTTTGGGCTATTAAGCAAATAGATGGCAATTAAACTCTTTACTAGGTGGCGTGCATTGAGATACATTCACATGAATGCAAAAAATAATGATTTTTGGCTTAGCAGCAATAGGCCACAATGTCACAGCATCCTTTGTCCAGAAGAGATAATGCTATTAACAAATAAATCTCTATATTATGTCATACTCTTTATGTACCAGTCTTGGCATAAATTGTTTTATTGCTGTGTAACTGTCTCATTGTCCATCTCTTGTCATGTTTCAGTTATTAATGTATTGATGCCTACGCATTCCTACAAAACAAGATAAGCCATATTCAGGAAGCTGAAGATGTGAAATTATGGGGAAAAACAGTTTTAACGGACTAATGTAAATGCTCAGTTTAAAGAATACTTATAGCCGCTTGAATGCTATAGAGGTCTCCAACGTATTGAGAAACAATGTGTCAGAGACATCTCCAACATTGAAGGGATTAAAACTCCCATTTAAACCTGTGGGTGCATTTTGTTTGTCCCTTATTGTGCATATGCTTTGGTCCAAATTGCTCTTTAGCTTCCTGAATGCAGCCATGTTTGTGAGGAGTTACTTACCTACATACACGGTAGTTCAAATCCAGCATATGACCACCAAGTTGAGTCAGTCAAGTTTGTGTATACTGTACATACATATAGTATCTATGTTATTGCTAATGACATGTATACTTCTCCAAACTGCTAATGTCATGCTGATATAAATATTTTTTCATCTCATACAATTCATAAAAAGTGCTATTTAACACGTCGTTGTTATGCATACAAGAGATATTTAAATATATACATTTTCTACAAGCTATTGATCACATACCTCAATGCAAACTCTTCCAGTAGTTTTCTGCAATGGAAATCAACCAATTAAAATATTTAGTGGTCCCACAAAAAAATGGGCCACTTCCTACTGTGTCCTTCTATCTGTGATTTTCACAGAAAGGCTCTTCGCCTATCCTACGCAGCATTAAGATACCAGTGCTTCCCAGTAGATTTGAAGTGCTAATTCATGTACATAGATTGGGATATGGTAGTATTTCTAAGCTCTTTTACTGGACTATGATTGAAATGGAGGTAATTTCAGGGCAGGATATAGATTTTAGGTGTTCATAAGCAAAGGCACCCTTAGTACCACCCATATCCACATCCTATTCCTTATATGATCCTTCCCACACTCTCATAGTTGCTTGGCACAGAAAACACCATTTTCCTAAAGCTGAACTACCACCTTTAAACAACTATAGCTTAAATAACTTCCCATCTGGAGACTAGCTGCTTAGTAGCGCTAATCACCAGAATTATTACCTTGACAAATAGAGTTAGCCTTTCTTCCCGGGCTGACAGAATCACGGATTGCGGACATCTTGCCATAATGACACCTGCGCTGCCAGTCCCTTTTGGAGCCAGACAGCTACTAGCAACGCCTCCTAGACCCGGCTGGGACTGACAGTGCAGGTGTGCGGTCGTCATTATGGCAAGATGTATATATTTATTTATCATTTGGCCATAGTGTTTGATAAAATAGCTTTCACGGGTGTAAAATGAGTAAACTAGCCATTATATACATATATTTTTTTAATTGATGCTTATAATTTTATTCAACAAATTCTATTTATAAGAAGTAATGGTCCTTGGTTTTCCTTTTCAAGTAGCTAATGGAGTGTTCCTAGATCCCTAAATGGAGACGGGTCAATATCTCTGTTGTGTGCCTAGTCAATGGGCTAGAGTATTCCCCTTCTGACCACTGTCTTATGCAAGTATATTTCTTATACACTTTATTGTATTTCAGCGTTTTTAAGCTATTGCACCCTTTGTTTTGTTTTGTTACATATATTATTACCGAGTGGAGAGGACGTGGTGTGGGAAGAGCATCCTAACATATATTGATTATGGAGATGTAAACATCTACTGCAACCATAACAGTGTTTTATCCCAGAGGCTAATTTGCTGATCACCATATATTTGGTTTTCGGCCACTTAATTTGTGAGTACCTACGTGTCAGGTGATTTGGTGGTGGAGCGTTATTTGAGATCTGTGCATTAGGGGTGCCCCCTTCTTCTCTTCTGTTTGTTTACCTTCTAATAATGAACCTCCAATTACATTAACCTGAGTAGACAATTCTAATGGCCACTGTTAGTTGTACATGGAATTAATAAAAATTAATCTACGTATCTATTTATAGATTCATTATTATTAATTCCATGCACAAATGATTGATTGAGGTGAGATGGCTCAGTTGGTTAATGCAGCACCAGCTGTGGAATCTGCTCAAACCTCCATACTCTCACCTTGCTGAGTAGGCCTTCATACTGCAGTGGACTGACAATCGCTGCAGCCTTACCTTTCCATATATATGTATATATAAACAAAACAGAAAAACCGTGCACTCTCATAAATAAATAGTTTCAACAACCTAGGTGGCAGGTACATAGGAGGATGCATACAGTTTTGAAGCTGAAGAACCACACTCACAGGACTTTCAAATTATGAAAATGTGCAATATTTATTATATCTACGTTTAGGCCCTACTTTGGGCCTTTGTCAAGATAGCTGAAAAAGGCCCAAGGTGGGGCCAAAACGTTGATATAATAAATATTGCACATTTTCATAATTTTTAAGTCCTGTGAGTGCGGTTCTTCAGCTTCAAAACTATATATATATATATATATATATATATATATATATATATATATATATATATATATATATATATATATACAGGGAGGAAAACACAATTATTTATGCAGGACTCTTTAGAAATCCTTCAGTGGGAGCAGTCTGAGCTCCAAGAGCCCTGCAACAAAGCATCATGTCTGTTTGCATCAACATGATTAACATAATTTATTAAAGATTAATTTTTGTAGACCCAATCCACCCAGAATTCATACATGGGGCCATTATGTTTTTCTGCTCAGATTAAGGTAAGTTGGTGGGGGGGTTATTAATAGGAGAAATAGGTATCCTTTAAGAAGGTCCAGTATCTGTGGCAGTAAAGGATGTATTAGGGCATTGTGTGGGTATGTGATAGTCCACATTGCCTGGAATTTAGAAACACGGTTTTGACCAGAGTACTTAAGACTTAAGTTTTTAGCTTGGTGGATTAAGTTTATTGACATGTTTTAATAAAACAATGACAAATAAAACCTTAGTTGTCCTGAAATATTGCTTGTGTACATTAAACACAGCAAAGATTATGAAGATGATGTACTAAAAATAAATGGGTGGAGCTGGACAAAGGTGTGATAAAGGTTTAATACAGAGGAGATAACTTATTCAGTGTGATATCTCCATTTCCTATGCTATTCTGTGGGAGGGCTTTAGTTATAGACTGAAGGGGAAATGCACTAAGGTTTGAATAAGAGGAGCTAGTTTCTATGTTGTTCTATGGGAGAGCTTTATTTATAGACTACAGGCGAGAGATATACTAAGGTGTGGTAAAGAGGAGATCATTTCTCCAGTGTGATAAACTCTCTAGTTCCTATGTTATTCTATGGGAGAGATATAGTTATAGAATACAGGGGGAGATATATTATGACATATGATATATTTCTACAGAGAAAATAAGGGCGGGGCAGATGTTATTTTTGTTCGGGTTTTAAAAAAATGTTATATTTCAAATTTTCACATGAGAGAGACAGGAATGTACTGGATAGTATAATCTCTGTGTACTTTTATTCTATGTGTATTCTGTGGATTCCACATGCATTCATTTTAAGTACTCAAAAAAATAATGCAACATAAAGATAAGATTTCTTTATCTTAGACACACCGGAGAACTCTCCAGATCTGATGTGGAGACTCTTTTGTTTATACGGGTCTCTGGGGACAAAGGCTGATTCTCAGGGCTCAGTAAGTTCTTCCAACTCTCCACCCATTTTATAGCAAACTCCACCTCCCCTCCTCCCAATCCCGACAACCCCAATCAAGCCCTGTCCACTTTATGTCACAAATTGTGTCATTGGGACACTTCCACCCCAGACCTTAAGGGGCCTCCAGAGGCTTGAGACAGAAAGGTTCCCAAGTATGATCTTATCATATCCTTTAAATGATTAGAGATGTTCTATTTTAATATTTATTATTTTAATAGTAGAGTATGCATAATATGGAAAATATATCTATTGAAGGGTTTATGTGGCTGAGTAAAACAATTTTGCCTTTGCACCTTTGTTCAAAAGGTAACATCATCAATACGTTCTGGATGTCATTTCCATGGAGGCAGACATGACAGTTGTTAGCCGAACCACAGGACCTCAGTGTTATGTAGGCACATGCACTCTGCCTGATACAATCTGAAAACGCTCCCAACAGCTGACATGACTGCCTCCATGGACATGATATCTAGGATTGTTTTAAATGCTATCTCTTGAAAAAAGCCACAAAGGTCACTAGGATTTTATGGCTGTAGTAATGTAAGTAGGGAGTTATTATTAGGAGGTGTAAATTCTCTTTAAGGTTCTTGTCTTTCTAATTTTAGTGATACGAGAGCCTTCTGCCTGCATGCTGTTTAAAAAGTCTGAAAAACAGACTGAAATATTGTGATATTTTGAAAATACAACAGTCACAGACTCTCTTTATAGGCTACACCAAAACTTGAAAGAAGAAAACCACTGAAATAACTGATTCAAGTTGCATACACATAATTATAAAAGTGCCAGCAGTCACAATATATTGACAGCTAAAATGATACAGTTAAACAAGTAATACTTCCTAATAACAACCCCCATTTTCCAAACTATGGCCGGAATCTCCTAAAGGCCCTTATGAATTTTACCCTGGTGTCTTTGCTTAAGTGATATTATTCCTGCATGTCATTTCTATTAAAAGATGCTGGCATTTTTTCTCATACTGAAGCAGGCAGAGTATATGAGCCTACTTAAGATTACAGTGTATATTGAGCAGAAGTAGAGGTTCTGATAGTAACAGTCATGTCTGTCTCCACGTACATGACATCTAGGATAACATTTAATAATGTTATTTCTGGAACAAAAGAACAAGGGAATAATTCATATGGGCCATTGGTATTTTCTGATAATAGTAAGTGAGAAGTTAATATTAAGATGTCTTTAAAATTAAACACTACTGTATATCTAATAATTTCTGGTAAACAGGATGCAACAAAAGAATCAAGCAAAGCATTAATTTCAGACATATGATGTCACTACAGTTTCTTGGGTATAGTGATGCTATTGAGGCCTGATCAGATGAGTTTTTACTGATATCTTGAAAAAAGGTGCATTAGTGCATTCCCCTGTGTATACCTTCGTTGTTAACTGCTAGTGTTTTTAAATGTACACCAGAAAGTATGTTATAGTCAGAATTATCCATGAACGATGTTTATAAGCTTGGCACGCATATGTTTATGGAATGGGTCGTTATTATTGTCACATGTGTTGCCAACTAATTGTTCTGTTGGCATCAAAACTGTTCAGCTGGTGTAGAGTTTGGCCACAAACATTCTGGGTCTTAATGAAAGTATTCTGTAGTATCAGAATGAGCAAGTGGCAGCTCTCAAGCAGTTGGCCATTCTCTGGCAGGAGATGATAGTAAATGTAATTCAGCAACTCAAAAGCCTCTGGCTGCCCATCATATTGGGTTGAATATACCTTAATAGTATTATTTTACATCAAAATAGAAATTATATTACAGTAATGTAATAATTACTCAAAGCTGGAACAAACTTGGAAAACTTTTGTGTGCTGGAACAGTGTTAGAGAACATTTGTGTGCTGGAATAGTGTTGGAGAACAATGGAGTACTGAAATAGTGTTGGAGAACATTGGTGTTCTGTAACAAGCAGAGGACAAAGATTGACATTTTGGTTGGAAGGATAACCTGCTGTTGACACATCACGCAGCAGTTTAGAGCAGGATCAAGCAATTTGCAGGACTCCAGCTGCAGTTGTACTACATCCCCCATTATCCTAAGCCAGCCATTGGTGGGCTCAAGATGATGGAGATCAGAGACCAGTAACATTTGGAGACTGCAGGCTACACATCCGGAGAATAAAAGGAAAAACTGACTCTTAGTAGGATATAAATGGCCCTGGTGACCCTATCTGCTGTCCATGGTAACATGATAATTTAATTTAATGAGTCACAATGATTCATGAATCATTATATATAATGATTCATTAATCATTATATATAAAGGGTATTCAGTCTGACAGCGGCACTCAGTAAAACATATACAAGCATGAAGTCCTCTAGGAAGCCGTCCATGACTCCTTGCCTAGTTGGAGTCATGGACATTTGATTAAAAGGATTTTTCAGCATCTTACTCCTGTGTGCTGCCTTGTGCTGTTTACCACAGCTAAGTATATCCTATACATTATATAATATGGAACTTTTAAATATTGGGAGATACTTTATTCAAAATAATTTTCTATTGTGGCTTTGTTACATTAAAGGCCTCTCTAGTAACCAAGATGTTAAGTATTTTTTAATATTCCAGTTTTCATTTTTAAGAAAAGGAATTACCACCATCTTTATTATGGCTTTTTTAATCCAATAAAAATTGCTTATTATTTTAATTTATTCTATAAAGGCCATATTGTCAAAACAGTTATTTTTTTATGTTCTAAAATGAAATATCCGTGCTTGATTAAAAACGCTCAATGGCTTCCAACTGTTCCTAATTCTGTTCCAGTTTGATGCTGGCGGATATTCTAGATGCAGTTTGCACACACAAAAAAAAAATAATACCCATCTACCAATAAAATTGATTCTGCTCATAAACATCTGTGAATCAGGCATGGCACAAGTGTGTGCATCCAAAATCCGTCTAAATATCGAAGATGATGGGTGATAATAAAATCAGTCCATTTCATTAAGCCAATTTAGCAATGAGGGGTAAATGCCTGCAAAGCTCAGTTTTAAAGGAGCCGTAATTTTGTTACTGAAAAAATGCATGTTGCCAAGCTTTTTTTTTTTTTTTGGCTGAGTAAAACAAAGGTATTCCTACTGTTGAGCACTTAAAAGTTATTTCAGCTCTAAGTGTAAGCTGCAGTGCCAGCTAGTGTTCAAAATAATGTTTTTTTTCTTGGCGGGTAATAATTCACTGTATGGGAGAGCTTGAGTTACTGACTTCAGCGCCCCATAGTAAATTAGAGGAACCACACTGCATGGTAATCATAACAGAATAATGCACTTTAATGAAAAATCTGCCAGCAGTACCCTACAACACACTTTTTCATAAAAAGGCTACTGTTCATTTAACTCCCCTGCAATGAGGAGATATATAAAGTAAAACCCCATGCGCCTTTTCTCTTACCCGTTAACCCTTTGAGTGCTAGAGGGATACACAATGCATTGCTGTATACCTCTGACACTCAAAGGGTTAAGTTGTGATTTTATATATATATATATATATATATATATATATATATATATATATATATAACATGGGGTCTTGTGTATAAAAGCAAAGTAGTACAGTTCTGAGGCAAACCAGCTGTGAAACAGGGGTCAGATAAACATTCCTACTAGTTTAAATTACAAGGGGATAAAAGCCCAATTTAGAATAAAAGGAAGTTAGAAAATTGGTATTCATCAGCTGCTGTGTAGTTAGTGTGAAAGAGAATTGTTCCACTTTGATTTTATACATGAGGCAAATTGATGTTGATGAAATATACAGAGGAATTTGCACATGGTAAAACAAGGCTACTCCCATTGTTGAGGGATGCTGCATTTAAATGTTTATTAGCACAAATGTGTTTAAAAATAATCAAAATTCAAGTGTATGTAAAGTCACTACTAGGTGGCAATTTTACTGTTGCTTTCTATGGAGAAATAGACTCAGGAAGATGATGTTTTCCGAAGACGGCAAAAGAAAAAAGTAATTTTGTGGTCTATTTTAAGCTGTAATAATGAAGTATCTCCAACCAGAGGATTATCCTTATTTTACTCAACTGTGCACTGCACTGGTGACATCTCTAGCATCCAAGGCGTTTAACTTCTGCTTATTATTAATAATTAGATGTAGTTTTACACTGTTTGTTTACTAATTAAGAAAAATGCTGTTATTCCCTCCACTCCATCATCCTAGACCATTCTGAGTGGTACAAGTCTTTGTAATGACCTTCACGGAACACAGGCTGCAAGCTGTGTACTCCTATGTCGCTCCTCTCTATGCAGTGGTTAGCCAATCCCTGCAAACATATGCAGAGGGGTTATATAACAAAGACAGGCTGGGCAGATCTGGCCACACTTCCAGGCCCTGCACAGTACGAGTCAATGCGCACGGCATGATTGTGTATAGGCTCTTGCCAAATAGATGCAAGCAGCCAAATGTCGTTGTTATGTGAGCAGTTTGGCAGACTGGGCTGGTGCTGTAAGTGGAAGTACATGTGGTAGGCGGTAGGATGCTTGAGGATATTAACCCTTTACGTGCCTGAGAGCTACAATGTGTTGGTTACCTCTGTGGAGCTCAAACGATTAACCCTCTTCACTGCCGAGTGGAGTGCCTCTGTGGAAATTAATTTGTCTTGGATTGACAGCATTTGACTCATCCAGTTTAACTGATAAGTAATAGAGACTTTCCTGGCATCCAACATGTAAAATATTATTATAGTATAGAAATTTTTCTCAAATTCCAGTCTTTGGTATACAAAAATACGCCATCCGGCCTGGTTTTAATGTTATCCTTAATTAAAGGAGCAGTAAACTTTTTGTAAATATATTAACTAGTGTAAAAGCCAGTGTACACGGGCCAAGGTATGCATTGCATACCCCTCTGGCACTCAAAGGGTTAAATGGCCGGTCCTGCTCTGCGTCCTGCCGCTGATGCAGTTATGCACTGTAGAGACTGCCCGAAAAGCATTCCTACACCTCCCAGCATTGTGTGTGTGTTCGGGCAGTCTCTACTAACCATGACTGCTTCTAACAAACATCCTAGCGAAATTATTATATAGGATTATTTTCCTGCCGAGTTCAACAAGGGTACACTGACTGCTGGCAGTTGCTCAATTCTGATGTTATCACAATACAAATTTTACTTACTTTAACCCATTGGGTGCCAGAGAGGTAGCCAGCGCATTGTGTTGCAATGCATTGGACATCTTTCTGTCTCTCAAAGGGTTAAACAATTAGAAAACTGCCACCTGGTGTCTAGATAGTACACCTAGAATCTGCATTCTATGGGAGAGGTGAGCCACTGGTTTCTGTTCTCTACAGAATGTGATAGCAACACCTCAAACACTCTTTCACAGTTTGAACTGTAATGATCTTTGAATAAAGTAACTGCCAGCAGTGGAGTATACTTGCACTCAATCAATAGATTTGTTTTTTTTTCTTGTTTAAACCTTTTTCATCATAAAATGTTTCTGATGCTTTAAGCACATGTTGCTTCATCACAATACCCAATCCACAGATCAAGCAGGAATATCAAAAACAACATGAAGGGGGAAACTCACTAAGTGGTGATAAAGAGGTAATAACAAGGAGGAAAATGCACTAGTTTGATAAAAAGGTGATAAAGTGCAGATAAGTGGAGATTTTTTTCTCCAGTGATATCACTTCTCCGTTTCCTATGTAATTCTATACAGCCTATGCACTAAGATCTCTAAAGGTGAAGATGTCTTAGAGCATAGCCTCCATAGAATAACATAGGAATCGGATAAGTTATAAACTGGAGAAGTCATCTCCACTTTACCACCTTTTTATCACACTTCAGTGCATTTTACTCCTGGAGTCCCCATAGCAGATAGATAGATATAAGTTGAACTTTTATATGTGATATTGCATGTGCTGTTTTTCAGCAGACTGGGGGAAGCAATTTTTCTGTGCACTCTTCTCTTCCTGCTCTCTTTTGCACAGTAGATAGCAGCCTTCTAAGTTGGTATTAAAGGGATAGTAATACCTAAAATGTAAAAAAAAATGCGCTGTTGCTACACGATCCTATGGACAGCTCTGGTCTCAGGACCATAAATCTCCATAGGATGGTGTAGCAACAGCACCACTGTACAATTTCAGGCCACTGTGATATTGCACCTAAAAAATTCAACTTTGAAAATTAATAACTTTTGAATGAAACATCTTTCAGCAGTGGGAGTACTCTTGTTTTACTCAGGGGGATAAACCCTACAACATATTTTTTTTTACATTTTAGGTATTACTATCCCTTTAAGAAGGAACTCTCCTGTTCTGCCCCAGAGGCTCCAGTTTTAAGTGTTAATTATTGGGTCCCCGGGGACAGAGGCTGAGTTTCCAGCTGTGGTGAGTTTCGTATGAAACTCCACCCACTTATCCTCCTTCCCACCCTGTTCCACCTACTTCCTGCCCACTTTTCAACTCAATCCTGGTCAACCCACACCGACCCAATTAACCCCATCCACTTTATTACTTGAATTGCGTCATTAACTTCAAGCAGAACTATCATCCACATTATATTGAGCCCCAAATACTAATAATAATAGTGATCTGCATCTACGTTCTTGTAATTTCAACAATAATTGCGGAATTAGTGAAAAATAGACCTTTATAGGCTGACAGGCATCGGCTAACAGAGCAGACATCTTGCAGAGAAGGCACCTCTGCATCTGCACTGTCTGTCCCCTTCTTCTCCACAACTGGAGAGTTCAGTGCCTGGTTACCTTAAGGAACGCAGGCAAAGAGAGCACCTACGGCAAGATCCCTGCCAATGCTTGTCTGCCTATAAAGGTCTATTTTTCACTAATGCCGCAACTATTATTGAAATTACAAGAACGTAGATGCATATCGAATTATTATTAGTATTTGGGGCTCAATATAATATGAATGATAGTTCTGCTTTAAGCCCTCTCCAGGCACTCCACAGGAGGAAGTTCACAGGTATGTTTATGGTGTGACTGGAGTCATTTCAACACTTCCACCCCCAGATCCTGGTATGATCCAGGTATGGTTAACCCTTTGAGTGCCAGATGGGTCAGCATTGCATTGCACAGCAATGTGTTGCATACCCCTCTGGCACTCAAAGGGTTAAAAGGCCTGTGTGGTCAGTTATTTACTCTTAATTCAGCTTCAATTTAGTATTTCAGCCTCATGTCTAATAAGGAAAATGGGAACATTTCCATTCAGATGTAATCAGGAAAGGGTAGAATGTTCTATTTCTCTTTTCTATGATGTTTAACCAGCCCCATTGATTTCCTTTGGTTTGTTTAGCATTTTTGAAGAAAATTGACCTGTACAACTGTTTGCGAGAAATGTAGAAATCAATAATGCAACAATACATTTCTTTTCTCCTTAAAATCTCTGAAGGATACATCGAAATTAACAACTTGATGATCAGAGGGGGTGAGCAACACTTTCAAATGTGTTGTGCAACCCTCTTCCGAGGGGTTAAGCAATTATGGTTGAAATTTGTGATGGATATTGTTCCTGCTGCTTAACCACGTGAGGACCAGAGAGCTGTGCATTGATTTGCAGTCTCTTGCATGCCCTCTGGTTCTAAAGCATTCAATTTCACCACAGATTTCCTTAAATGGGCTTGTCACTGTAAGCTTCTTGGGGCAGGGACCTCTCTCCTATTGTCTCTATGAATGTGGCACTTATTTTATCCCCTCTTATTTATTGTAACATACGTCTGTTGTAACGTGCTGCGTACACTGTGTGGCGACATATAAATAATGATATGCATATATCACAAATCCTTACAATTTGTGAAGCTTTTCTGTGTCAGGCAATAGTAAAACCCCATCCAGGTCCAGCTGTACATCTCAGGCCCTGTTTGGCAATAACTCCTAGGCTGCCATAGCCCATCCCATGGCCGCCTCCCCTCTTTTATATGAGCCCACCACCACACCTGCCCATTGTTTCCTGGCACAAAAAAACACCTGTAACACACAAATACTAGATGTATGTAAAGATCATTGCTAAGAATGCAGTGGAGACCTTCTGGCATCCATGGGATTAAAGGGATAGTAACAATATGCAAAAATAAATGTTTGTAGGGATTATCCCCCATGAGTAAAACAAGGGTACTCCCACTGCTGAGAGCTGTTTTATTCAAACGTTATTACAGCTCAAACATGATTTTTTTTTTTTTTAGGTAAAGTCTCTCACTGGCCTGAAATTGTACAGTGGTGTTGTTGCTACACCTTCCTATGGAGTTTTATGGTCATCTGACCAGGGCTCTCCATAGTATGGTGTAGCAACAGTGCCCCTGTACAATTTCAGGCCACAGTGATACTGCACCTAAAAAATTCTACTTTGATCTGCAATCGCTTTTGAATAAAATACCTTTCAGCAGTAGTAGATCCTTGTTTTACTCTGGGGTGGGGGGAGTTAAACCCTACAACATATTTTTTGCATATGAAGTGTTACTAGCTGGCCAGTAATGGAGTATATAAACTATTAGGTGAAGCTGAAGTGGGGTTGTGCTAACCACACCCTCGCCTCTCCAGCATCCAAGGAGTTAAACATGCCATGGCTACACTTTGGTTCTAGGATAAGCTGACTACACATCACCTTTAATCGGAGGCACATTAGAAATATGCATATTTCATCTGCAATGAAATCAAAGCAGTGTTGCTCTATGTATCGTTCATGTGTCCCTGGTTAAAGTTGAGATCTAGTCAACCTGTTCTAATAAGTACCTAAAGGGCAACTATCATATAGATACTGTCTCATCAATAGATCTGTTGCTGTTGCTGCTGATGACATTGGGGCTGCATTGTGACTTCTGGCAGGATAAGGGGAAATCAGAACAGGAGTGTGAAAAGCTACCACTGGGCTCCCTCTTTTACCCCACTAGAAGAAACTGAATTCTCACAGTTCAGTATGGTTGAGCAGTGCAGACCCAATAGGCTCTAGTTAAGGATTTCCAAGCCAGACACTTGAGAGCTACAGAGGCATGCATGTTCAGCTTATGAGGTTTATGCCTAAAAGCCACATATTTCTAGGTTGCATTCCAGTTGAGGGGACCAGTTTTCTGACATTCTGAAAAGCTGGTAGGAGTGCACAGTGCAGCACTGGGCCTTTTACTGAGGACTGCATGTTCAAAAGGGAAAAAAAGAGGAATTCTGGGACAAACCAATTGCGTGGTGGCGGTGACGGCGGCGGATTCCAAAATGTTCATTGACTTTAATGGGGTGATACAGTGGAGATGACTTCTCCAGTGATATCACTTCTCCAGTTCCTGTGTTATCCTATAGATCCAATACATTAACATCTCCAAAGCTGAAGAAATTATAGTGCATAGGCTCCATAGAATAATATAGGAACTGGAGACGTCATCTCCACTTTGTCACCGCTTAGTGAATCCCCCCAAGTGCTAGACAGGTCTCTAATACATTGCACTCATGGGGTTAAAATCCCCATTTAAATCAAAGAAAATGCTTAGCTCTCTCCTTTGGTGCAATGGGTTTGCCCCAAAATTCCTTCAAGGCCCTTAAAGTCTGCTCCAATAGGATCAGATTTTGCAAAATATAATTATTGCCCTTTAAACACATCGTTGCCATTATTACACTATGTAATTTCCAGTCCATCCTTTATTAATATCGCCAATGCAAATCGTTTCTTCCAAACTACAGACACGGTCCCTTCCCTTTTGCTTCCGCAGTCATCTGCTATCCCTCATAACCAGTATCTGTAACAACCAGCCTGTTCCATCCAGACTCTTGTGGGATTAACACGCTCTGATTCTCGCCGCGCTGCCTTCCACAGATGTTCACATCACACGACATTCCCGTGTCAGACAAACTGTCATCACACTAGGACCACTGCCAGAAAAAGAGCTGGGCAAATATTGAATCCAACACTACATGTTTAGTTATGTTTGTTGCCTTAGTCCAGTTGACTTAAAGGGACACTGAAACCAATATGTAAAGGTGTTTTATTACATCGTTATAACAAGTGATGCATCATGGAGCCTCCTAAAGTATTCTGGGACTCCTTGTGCCAGATGGGAGACCCCTCGATGGGACCCCGCAGCCATTTGAAAGTCTGCCTATCTGCTGATGAATAGGTTATATATGAGCTCGCCATTAATCATTTTGCGGACAGGAAGCCCGTCAAACAGGGTTGGTGGCTGTTGCTTTGGATTTGGGGGGGGGGGGGGGTCTTCATCTGGTGAATACATCCTCACCCCCAGAACACTTTAGGAGGCTTTACTTTTTGCAAAGTGGTAATAGGGACACCTTTATATACTGTTAGTGTCCCCTTAAGTAGCAGTCAAATCTAAGACTATATGGTGCAGCCCATTAAGGTAAAGAAGTAAATGTAGAACAAACCAACCACACCATATGAAACAAATTCAAATCCACAATTATTTAAATGAGACTTAACTCCTTAAATCCTGGAAAAGTATCAAACACATTGTGGGTTATACACTAAGGTGTGATAAAGCGGAGATAACTTCTCCAGTGATATCACAATTGTCTAGTTTTCCAGGGGTTCATAGCCCAGTTTTAATCAGATGTTTTTAGCTATCTTCTATGGAGCGGATGGTTTGCTCCAAAACTGCTTCTCTTTTCTTTTGTAGATAAGGCCCTTAAGGTGCAATTCTGGAATAATCCAACTGAACTGAAGGAGAGAAATGAAAATTCCCATTGATTTAAATAGTGCTGTAACCCCTTGAATGCTAAATCATTGCATCATTAAACAGAAGTAATATTTGGAGATTGAAATGATTGGCAAAGGCCTGTTGTGAATATATATATTGTAGTCCTGGTGTAGTCAGCTGCTGGATCACCAGCTGTTGGGGACTACAACTCATATCACCTCTAAACAGCCAGCGGCTGGTTGGGAATGATGGGAGCTGCAGGTCTCAACAGCTGGAAGTCCAACAACTGATTAATCCTGTTGTAATATTTTCCTGGAGACCATAACAAGGATATTCCCACTGCTGGTAGTCGTTTTACAAAAGTTATCACTCTTCAAGCAGTCACATATTGGTTAACCTGTTACTATCAGATTCTATGGAGGATCGAAGCCAGTGGCCTATCTCTCACACAAACTGTACTACACTAACTGTCCAGACAGCTGGGGGGATACAGATTAGTGGCAGATTTGTTTCTGGGGATGTCAATACATTACATCACCTTGGAGAATTAGACACACTTCACCATATGCACTAAATATTAAGTGTGCAAGAGGAGGGGAGAGACATTGGCCATTAGCATATGATGTTGGGGTAAAGTTACAGTTGTGCAGCAGTGGTACTCTGCATAGCAGTGTACTTTAAAGTAAGAATCACACTCCCTTTTGACCACTGGGGGAAGGGAGTCTTGAAACATGGAAAGAGAAGGGAAGAGGTGAGGAAAGAGAGGAGAGAAAAGAGAGTGAATGGGGAAGCAAAAATAAATACTATAGATGAAAATAAGCTATGGGTGCAAGGAATAGAGGAAAGAGACTGGGGAGCAAAGAGAGAGGTAGAGAGGAGGTAAAGACTGAGTGCCAGAATAACTACATTTTGACAGAATTGTGTTCACATGATCTGACAACTTCTTCCTCCAGATATATGAGAAGTGACAGGAGGGAGCTTAGCTGAGCTCCCTCAGCCATCAGTGTACTACACTCAGACTATTCTGTGTCGTAGCAGGCTTACTTAGTGCTTTGACGGCTGAATAAATTTACTATGCATGCACAGGGATCACAAAGTGTGACTGTGACTACTTGCACTTCTATCACCAAGGAAATGGCAGAAGAGAGATCCCAGTGTATGCATAGCAAATTCATTCAGCTGTCGGAGGGCTAGGTTCACCTATATGTAGTGTAATACATTGACGGTTGTGGGAATTTACTAATATATAATGTGTCCCAGCTCTGTTCCCTCCTGTCATGTCTCATCTGTCAGGAGAGAGAAACAATAATTATCACTGGGGAATTGGGAGGGGGCAAGAGGTGCATAAGATGAACAAAACAAGCTTATTGAGCTTCAAACTTGCTTCATGTCACTGCAAAGTTATGAAAATCTCCAATTCACCAGCATGAGGGAGGCCAATTTGTTTCTCTGAGCTCCAGCAGCATCAATAGCTACTGGAGTTTAGTTCATGTGGAGAATAGCCACATTAACATAAAAACGCCTTCAGAAAAACAAAACATGGCTCAGTAAGTCAAATTTCATTATGCAGATGATCCATTGGCAAAGGAGACACTGAAACACTGTAAATCTGGTGAAGGCATGGCAATGAAGGCATGGGTGTCTGCAGAAATGTTTTTCAAGGGGGCAAAGTCATAATATACCCTCCAGTCCAGCCTGCCCAAACCCTAAGTTTATCCAGTGTAGTGGGCAAGTGCCCCCTCTTGCTCTCCCCTGCAGATGTCCATGAATGCAGACATATTTGAGGCGTGAACCAAAGGGATAAGCAGGAGGAGATAGCTTAGTGCATACCATGAGATGGATTTGGGACCAGTCCATCACAGTATCAAGAGACTGGATCTTTATTGAACTTTAGTATATGTCTCCCACGTGAACTGTGCCAACACCAGGTGGCACTGTTGCTAACAGTTTAATCTAAAAAACAACCATTTGAATTGTGGTTACTTTTGAGTGAATCAAATCCTTGCAGTGGAAGCAAGGAACACCGAACATTATATGTTTTACCATAAAAAGTTCACAACTCCTTTTAGACAAGAGACCTATGTATTGCACCCCCTCCCCAGTCAGTACTTAACAATATCCTGCCTCAGAGTATCATTAGGATTTATACTCCTGACAATAGCATGCATATTTAAAGGAACACCAACACAAAAAAATGAAATAGGTTAAATATAATGTACATCTAGCATAACTAAAAATTAGTTATTCATGTTATATCCCTAAAATATCATCTCAAACTTGCTTTTTAAAACTGATGCAGTATTTATTTAATGTTTTGTGTGTTGTTTGATTAAGATATGACCTAACGTCAGTTCATTGATCGTGTCTGTGCCCAATGCTCTTGTGTTCAGAAAGGCTGTTATATTCCCTCAGGCCATTAGTGGTTAATCCTGAACATTCAATGGGAGCCTTGCAAAAGGTGTAAATGGCGGCTCTGTCAGAACATATATAAGACTAGGTTTTAGCCCTAAGAAAAAAAAATAGGTAGTTATTAGATATGTCAGCATGAAGGTATTTAAGTGTATATAACCCCAGTTTAGTTTTAGATGTTAGTGTTCCTTTAAATGTTCTTCATAGGGCTAATGTTGGGATTTGGTCAAAATTTGCACTTCTTGAATCTAATATATCGAATCTAGTTATCAAAGGACAAGTGGAGCAGTGCATATCATACTGTGATCACCGGTAATACAAGCATGCAGTCATAAATACTCTTGGGTATTTAGGAATTATTGTATTTTGCCATGGCTAGCATACTTTAATGAGAGAAATGCTGGGGAAATTCACAAGACTAGATGTTTTTGCATGGAAAATCAATTTGAAAAAAAGCCAGAAGCATACCTTTATGTGTAAATTCTATCCCCTTTGGAATATGCCATCCAGAACCTAGCATACAGCATACAGCATAATTTGTGTTACATTGTAGTACTTATTGTTAACTCTTTATAGATTGGAGGGGGTGAGCAACCTATTGCAAAATAATGCATTCCACACCCCTCTTGTCTTGGCTATATGATAGGCTGACCAGACCTCCCCTTTAACCGGGAACACATAGGAAAAATGCATACTGCAGGACTGCTTTGATTTCAGTGAAGCACTGAAAAATGGCTATTTCCTATATGTCCCCGGTTAAAGGTGAGATCTGGTCAGCTTACTATATGAATGAGTCAAATTTAAAGGAGAGGTGAACTTTTTTTTTTTTTTTGGAAAATATGTTATAAGGCTTTTTATGTTGTGTACTCCCACTACTTTGATTGTAGCTAAATTCTGATCAAACTGCAACTTGCTGTGTGGTCCCCAGGTTGTGCTGTACTTAATGCTTACTATTCAGCTCAAGCTTTCCTATAAACTGTTAAAATAAAAATACCTTTTGGACATTAGTCAAAAATGTTTGAGCTATAATAACATTTTAATCAAAATCCCCCAGGAGTTGAAGTAACTTTGTTTTACTCGTCTGGGAAAGCCTTAAAACATATAATATACAGTGATCTGCCATGGTGGTCCAGTGCAGGTTATAAATAAATATATATATATATATATATATATATATATATATTTATATTTATTATTTTTTTTTTTTTCAAGTTTCAAAAATTACAGCTTCTCTAAGTAAAAAATATATCTTTATGGCACACACATGGATATGCTAGTGTATTCTTGCATATTAGCCATTTTCCTTTGACAACCAGGCCAATGGAAGATGAATTACTTCATTATCCCTTATGATGGCGTAATTAGAAAACGATCATCACTTGATGCCTTTGATTTCTATTTCTTATTGTGGCCTACATATCTTAGATAGCCATAAATTGTTCATTAGGGTACCCACATAATAACTCTGTAGTTTATTGTGACATGTTCCACTGCAGAGTTGTCTAATTCACCAGCTACATCAGGAGTGATCACCCTGAAGTTGTGCATCTGTTGCTGGACTACAACTCCCATCATACTCTGCCCTGCTGTTTCCACAAAATTTCTGACATAGTATGGAGACACTGAGGTATATGTACCAGATCAAAGGCTTCGTAAACCTGGAGCCACCTATATAATACATTTATGTATACATTTACACAAAACTTGTCTCCAACTAGGAATCAAAAGCTGACAATGTTTCCATTGCATTGCAATGTAGCAAATTGTTAATGAAAGCACACTCACTGCTTAATAAGTGTAAGCTAAGGAAAATCTGGGAATTAAATGGAACCTTTGTAAACTTTGGACTTTCGACTGGAGACAGATTTACAGATTTGTTTGAGACATGTAACAATAAACGTGTATTGTATAGGTACTGTACTATATACTGTATACAGAAGGACTTTTGACATTTTTTGCTCCCATAGACTTAATGATGATTTGACATAAATCTGGCCAAAAGAGTTATACCTTAGTACCCCAAAAAAGCTTCTCATTGCAATTGATAGGGATGTATGACACAAACTGTTATGTTTGTTTATTAAATATTTGTATTGTTGTATGTGTCTCACTGCTAATTCTATTGCATCATTGCAGTACCACACAATCATACCTGTCTAGGTGGTGATTTCTTCTAATAAGCCTCTTTCATCCTTTATAAGGGTGAAAAAAGATGAGTCCAATATCCACTTTTTACAGATACCTAGAAATTATATGTACACAGGCCTCTCAGTTAGAGCTTTTATTAGTATTTCAGCCAGAGGCACCTTGCTATACACATTCTATGACCAAGCATTGCAACGTTCTTTATTTAATACATTTTAGTACCTTACGCACAAAAGAATTCTGGAGCAAATCAACTGCACCATAGGGATAAAATACATATTTCCCAAACTCCTGCTGATATTAAATGGTGTCTTTAACCCCCTGGGTGCTAGTGAAGTCTCAAACACATTGTAAAGCAATACTTTGGATATCTTACTAGCATCTGAGAAGTTAGAAACCAAATTTTAATCAATGTGATTTATATTTGTCCCCTATAGTGCAGACGGTTTATTCCAAAACTAGTCCAGTAAACATTAGCATAAAATATACATTGGTGGCTCCAGCCACTTGTAATTATCTCTTTCCCACACCACTGACTCCACCTACTTGTAATTGTCCCTCCCACACCACTGACTCTACCTACTTGTAATTATCTCTTTCCCACACCACTGACTCCACCTACTTGTAATTGTCCCTCCCACACCACTGACTCTACCTACTTGTAAATATCTCCCTCCCACACCACTGACTCCACCTACTTGTAATTATCTCCCTCCCAGACTACTGACTCCACCTACTTGTAATTATCTCCCTCCCACACCACTGATTCTATTTACTTGTAATTATCTCCCTCCCAGATCACTGACTCCAACTACTTGTAATTATCTCCCTCCCACACCACTGACTCCACCTACTTGTAATTATGTCCCTCCCACACCACTGACTCCACATATTTGTAATTATCTCCCTCCCAGACCACTGACTCCACCTACTTGTAATTATCTCCCTCCCACACCACTGACTCCACCTATTTGTAATTATCTCCCTCCCATACCACTGACTCCACCCACTTGTAATTATCTCCCTCCCACACCACTGATTCCATTTACTTGTAATTATCTCCCTCCCAGATCACTGACTCCAACTACTTGTAATTATCTCCCTCCCAGACCACTGATTACACCTACTTGTAATTATCTCCCTCTCAGACCACTGACTCCACCTACTTGTAATTATCTCCCTCTCAGACCACTGACTCCACCTACTTGTAAGTATCTCCCTCCCATACCACTGACTCCACCTACTTGTAACTATGTCCCTCCCGCACCACTGACTCCGCCTACTTGTAATTATGTCCCTCCTACACCACTGACTCCACCTACTTGTAACTATCTCCCACCCACACCACTGACTCCACCTATGTGTAATTATGTCCCTCCCACATCACTGACTCCACCTACTTGTAACTATCTCCCTCCCACACCACTGACTCCACCTACTTGTAATTATCTCCCTCCCAGACCACTGACTCCACCTACTTGTAATTATATCCCTCCAAGACCGCTGATTCAATTTACTTGTAATTATCTCCCTCCCAGACCACTGACTCCACCTACTTGTAATTATCTCCCTCCCAGCCCACTGACTTTACCTACTTGTAACTATCTCCCTCCTACACCACTGACTCTACCTAATTGTAACTAACTCCCCCTCTTGTAACTATCTCCTACACCACTGACTCTACCTACCTATAACTGTCTACCTCCCATACTACTGACTCCACCTACTTGTAACTATCTCTCCATCCCACACCACTGACTACCTAATTGTAACTAGCTCCCTCCCACACCACTGATTCCACCTATTTGTAACTATCTCTCCCAACCACACCACTGACTCTACCTACTTGTAACAATTTCCCTCCCACACCACTGACTCTACCTAATTGTAACTATCTCCCTCCCACACTATTGATTCTACCTACTTGTAACTATTTCTCCATCCAACACCACTGATTCTGCCTAATTGTAACTATCTCCCTCCCACACCACTGACTCCACCTACTTGTAACTATCTCCCTCCCACACCACTTACTCCACCTACTTGTAACTCCCTCCCACACCACTGACGCCACCTACTTGTAACTATCTCTCCCTCCCACACCACTGACTCTACCTAATTGTAACTATCTCTCCCTCCCACACCACTGACTCTACCTAATTGTAACTATCTCTCCCTCTTACACCACTGATCTACCTACCTGTAACTATCTCCCTCCCACACTACTGACTCTACCTACCTGTAACTATCTCCCTCCCACACCACTGACTTCACCTACCTGTAACTATCTCCCTCCCACATCACTGACTATACCTACCTGTAACTATCTCCCTCCCACTCAATTGATTTCACCTACTTGTAACTATCTGCCTCCCACACTACTGGCCCCACCTACTTGTAACTATCTCTCCATCCCACACCATTGACTCTGCCTACTTGTAAATAGCTTGCCTCCCACATCATGGACACACCTACTATTAAATAGTCACTCCCAATTAATCCTGCTCCCACTTTGTTCATATAGTGCCTGAGGGAAGCCTCTCCTCCTGTGTGATACAGATGTAGCCAGACATAATTACATGACACTTTTTTTTGTGGTTAAGTAAACAAAAAACCCCATATGAATCAATGGAAGTTAGCTACCTCAATAACACATAAAACAGAAAATTAAGTCTTGCTAGATCTTTGGTCTTACCTCGGGTATGAAGGGTATGAAGCCTTAAATGGAACTGGAAAGGGACTCTGCTTTTGGATATGAGCACTTTGTAGAAAAGGGAGAAATTTCAGAGCAGGATTGGAAGTCAGATTTCTAAAAAGCAAGAGTTAGCATGCTTAGCTTTTGTTGGTATATTTTATGTTATGCTGTCTTAGGTGCATGATCACTCCTAATAAACCTTTCATAACTTTCTTGCCAATGTAAGTCTTCATACACATCACCTACATTACAAACACCCATTTCTTAGTACAAGATTCTATTTTACGTACTCAGGGCCTAAACGAAGGAGTGGCAAAAAGACAGCCATCTTGACTGGCAACGTAATGAGGATGCTTCTGAAATAAGCTTACATCACAGTGCATCTTGCCATGTCATTTTAATGCTTGTCAACGTTTTACAATTTGCGCCTCCCTTGTGTTTGACTTAAGTGTCTCATTGCTGTGATTAAAGCGCAGGCAGGTAGGATATGAGGCTGTCAGGGAGGTGAAAAGCATCAGGAAGTGCAATATATATATATATTTATATTTATATATTGAGCCTAATGTACCAGAAAGAGCTGGTGAAATCATAGAAGCGGAATGCAAATTCCCATACTTCCAATTTACTTCAATCAGGTTTTAACCTCTTGAATGCTAGAGTGGTCTCTAAAGCAATACATTAGAAACCTCTCCAATACAGGAGTTTAAAGCACCATTTTAATCAGTGGGAATTTTCAGTTTTCCCCTATGATGCACTTGGTTTCCTCAGAACTGCAATCTTTTAGCTTTCTCAATATGCCTCCTAGTGTGTCCTTTCTGTAATTAAATCACAGGCAGGGAGTATATGAGGTGGTAACCGAAGTGAAACGCATCGGGAAGTCCAAAATATAAATATTCTTTTATTGTGTAGTGTTGCCAATGCTGTGGATTAATTTAATGCCCCATAATCCATCATAACTGTGGCAGAATCAGACACAGAGCTGCCAGGTCATCCCTTTAAAACTGGGCACATATGAAAAATGCAGGCTGCAGAGATAATTATTGGGCTGCAATGGTTCCCAAGTATACATGCAGCAGGTATTTTTTAATATATGTTCAGTTTTAAAGGGATGATCTGACAAGCTAATCCAGACACTATCTGTTTACACTTTGATCATATCTAGGAGATATTTAAAACAAAGAACATAATATTTTTATGGAGAATTGAAATAATTTATTTGGACAAGTGTATTATATAAACCAGGCTAGTTAACGGTTGGTATTCCAGCTATCTGGGACTACAACTCCTTGTAGTTTCCAAAGGTGGCAACCCAAAGACTGACTATACCATTTATGGTAAGAGCACAACACGCACAAGGGATTCTGGGAAAAGAGACATAGGTTTAGGTGAGTGGAGCTTGACTCACTAACATACCTAGGAACATTCAAAATGAGCTGTACATATTAACCTCAAAAGTTCCCCATAGAATAGATCCTCTGCCATATGTCCCTGCTTACTGTAATCGAGAGGTGCTCAAATCATTTCTCAAGCAGACATTAATATTCAAAACTTAAAGATATCACTGCATGAACACACACACACACACGAGACAATCAGGACTTCTCCCTCTGCCTTGCTGGTACAAGTGGCACCAATTTAAAGACTAAAGAAGCAATTAACTAGAGCAGAATATATAATAGGTAACACTGAACTAACCCTGAGAATTTGGCCTTTCACCCTGAGATTTGAGTCTCAGGGTCGAATCCTGAGAGTTCTCAAGTATGCCCACTAATTTCCTGTTCCTTCTAAAAGTGGTCAACATCCTTAACTGAGTTTTCTGCTGCTAATCATGGTCTTGGTAATCAGGGAAGGAAGAATTAGGAGATCCTATCTGGCATGTTGGGAGGTTGTTGGGATTCTGTCTGGAATGTCGGGGAGGGGTGGGGTATGATGAGAATTGTAAGGAGGTCCTAGAGTCAACTGCCACATGTTTATCTCTCTCCCTGAGCTCCCAGGAACTCTGTCATCCCTTTGAGTGCCGGGGGGGAGTACAAGGCAATGCCTTGGACACTCCTCTGGCACTCAAGGGGTTATATTTTCCCCAGTTCCATATATGGTCCATACTCTTAGCACAATTTACCAACTTTGTCTTGGATACAAGAACACCTTATTACAGCACTGCTCAGAATACAACCCCTCAAATAATTAAGCATCTAGAGGCTATGTTGGTCACCAATGAATGGCTCCTCTAGCATCCTCTAGAAGGTTAAATTGCAAATGTGCAGGCCTAAAGTATTAAGTGCAGCCCAAAAGTCTACTCTCCTAAACTTGGATGGCTAGATAGATAGATAGCTAGACAGACAGACAGCTTAATGTGGAACTACCACCTCCACTAAAGTCGCCCTGCAATACTTAGGCAGGTGGCGACTAGCTTACTAATCATTATTTTACCTCTCAAAAGTGCCCCCGTATAAAGTTATCTTTAAGGTTCTGAGACCGGAAGACAGGCAGCACTGCGGACATCTTGAATGTGTGCCTGCGCTGTCAGTCCTCTTAACCCTTCACAGGCATTGCACTGTCCCGGACGGTTCCGGAAGAGACTGACGGTGCAGGTGCACAGGCTGCAGTAACCTGGCTGTCAGTCTCGGAACCTTAAGGATAACTTTACTCGTGGGCACTTTTGAGAGGTAAAATAATGATTAGTAAGCTAGTCTCCACCTGCCTAAGTATTGCAGGGCGACTTTAGTGGAGGTGGTAGTTCCGTTTTAAAGGAGCAGCAGACATTTTTATGAAAAAAAAAAAAAAAACAGATATTGTGGGGCTTTTTTTCCTGATGTGTTAACAAGGATATTCCCACTGTTAAGAGATGTGTCTTTACAGAGATATTCCACTATTTTTTGTTGTTTTTTATTTTGCAGTAACAGCTGCATTCTGTGGTTCTGTGCAGGGGAGGGCTGGCCTGGGGGGCAGAGGGGCAATTGCCTCCCTGGGTTGGTCAGATGTCTGAGCCAGTGGGCCACTGCCTCACTCAGTCTCCCAATTGCTGCTGTAAATGGAGCTACACTAGTGATACCACAGAGCTTACAATTGAAATGAAACTACATAAATGATACCACAGAGCTACAATCCAAATAGAGCTACACTAACAACATAACCCATTTCCCTTGTAAGCTGTATGGTATCAATCATGTTGCTGTACTTAAATTGTAAGCTCTATTGTATCACTAGAAAAGCCACATTTCAACTTTAAGCTACGTGGTCTAGTTTACCTTACTTAACAGCATTAATACCAATATTAAAAGTAACTAAAGGGGATTGGCTGGGACACTGGGCTGGAGCGACTGAAGAAATGGGCCAGTAGATTGTATTATCCCCCCAGGCCACAAGTTGCCAGCCCTCCCCTGGTTCTATGGAAGAGGTAAGTCATTGATACTTCATAGAATATGATAGCAATAGCTCTATCACTTCCTGCCCATTTGAATTTTTAGGGAGTAATGATGCAGACAATTTCAACTGTTGTAACTTTTCAATAAGACAACTGACAGAGTGCGGGTACCCTTCTTTTACCTAGCAGGAAAAGATTTATAACATATACATTTCCATTAAAGAGTTTACTAATCCTTTAAGAACACAATGTTTTGTCTTTACATTTGTATCTATTTAGAGGGGTATGCAGTTTTGCCCTCTAGATGTTGGGAACTTCCATCATCGCCAGCCAGAGTCTAATGTAGCCAAGGAAATTCATTGAATTTTCATAATACCTCATTTCAATATATTGAAAACTTGAGATTAATGTAGCAGATCAATTAACATTGTTAATACCTCAGCCTTCCTGGTTCCTTAACCTACTGGATGCTAGAGATTTATCCAACGTATTTCTGCACTGAAAAAATCCCTAGCATCTACAAGGTTAAAATAGATTAACCCTTTGAGCGCCAGAGGGGTAAGCAACGCTTTGCAATGCGTCGTGTACCCCTCTGGTAACCAAATGGTTAATTTCTCTGGGGACACAGACTTGAAGTAACTGATTCTGTCTGCCTGTTTAGTTAATGTGCTCACACACACACACACATAAAATCTTGAAGAAATGTAATATGTAATAAAATAAAATTCAGTTTTATTGTTATATAGATATATATTTACATGATATCACAGCTATTGTCTTCTGGTGTAAAGCATGTGCACACTGTTTAACCCCTTAACAACCATGGCCTGCAGTTAAGGACTACAGATTTTTTTTTTTTTTTTTGCTCCGATTGATTCAGAGGACCCCGAATAGCATAAAGCCATGTGTGGACCCCTGAATTCCATGATATACATAACCATCATGGGTCCCTAATGTATGTTTTCCGATGACGGTTATATAAGTGAAGGGTCCTTAAGGAGTTAACTGTCATTATAATAATGTCACTCTATTGTTGATTTTATTCACATGTACATATAGATTATATATCTGTCTGTACATATACATGGGCACAAGGTTTTTCTTGGTGTGTAGTGGACATTTTCTAGTAGTCCAGCTGTGGGAGTGAATTTATATTTTGTCATAGCCATCTATGGGCAGTTCTCACTCTGTGGTCTCCTTTTGAGATGTGGTTATTAAACCTTTATGGACCAGAGGAGTGTTTATCTTATTGCCAGGGCCAGATTTACATTCCAGGCTGCCCTAGGCAAGGCACTCTGGGTACCCTTTGCTCCTCCCATAGCCACACCCCTCTCCTCACATGACCATGCCACCAGTCTCATCCACTGTTTCCTGGCACCAAATATACTTTTGGTCTACAACAAGCAAGGACATAAAAACTTTAACCCCTTGGTTGCTAGAGAGATCTCGCGTTGGAGATCTCGCTAGCATCCAAGGGGTTAAATAATAGCCTGTAAAGGGGTTTATTGCTCTGGCCCCACCCACAATTCAGGATGTGGGTGTGGCAAGCACAGCTGAGGCTCCCCTCAAAATTTGGAGCTCTAGGAAGGTGCCTAGTCTGCCTATTGGGAAATACAGCCCTGCTTATTGCTTTGCAATGTGCTGCACACCCCTCCTGGTCTTTACATGGTTAAACTGTCTGCATATGTCTATATAAGATGTGACCTATTCTTACAACTTGTTAAACTCACCCTGCGTGATATTCTTTAAAGTGTAAAAACTGACTTCCTCCTGCGATCTCTCCTTAGAGCTATTGCATGATCCAATTTGACAGACGTGTAGACACATTAGCCACTCTTTCAGATGCTATATGGCCCACGTGGGGTTCAGTGACGCAGTTCTAAGCTGTGATTAGCTACGAAAATCATATTGATTGTCTGATCTTGTTAATTACCACCAAACAGGTTCTCTGAATTCTCACACTTCCTGTTGATGAGATGTAAAAATAAGCTGCCGAGGAATGCAAATAAGATTTACGTAGTTACAGGGGCATTTTTTTTTCAAGTGCCGTTGTGTGATTGGTTTGTTCCAGAGCTGATTGTCTTTTGCTATGAGCCGCACGCACAAAAGAAAATAGCTTGCTCCAAAAATGTACATACATAACATATGGGATTTAAAACTGGCATCATAAAAAAAAGCCTGGAAAATTATAGCAAAGCAACATAAGGATGTATATAAAAAATATTAAAAGTATTATTGTTAATCAGTTGACATTTTTGAACTGTGAAGTAGAAATTATCGTGGTCCCAGTAAGAACTGTGTCTCAACACACGTGTAAATAAATGTGCTACTTGTTCCATTATTAAAGGCATTTTCAGGGTCATATTCACTAAGGTGTAATAAAGAGGTGATAAAGTAGAGATGACTTTTCCTGTGATATCACTTCTCCAATTCCTGTGTTATTCTATGGAACCTTTGCACTAACATCTCGAAAGTTGAAGAAATCTTAGTGCATTGGCTCCATAGAATAACATACAAATTGCAGAAGTGATATCACTGGAGAAGTTATCTCCACTTTATCACATCTTTATCACACCTAAGTGAGTATAACATGTTTGTAACGGAAGTGTATAGGATGTTAAGTGATGGCGTATAAGCAATGTTTATGGAAAAAAACATTCTCAATTTTTTTCAGGTAGATATACTTGTAAACTTGACCATCAGTATATAACCCGCTGTTGCAGATTTTAGAGACAATAGTTAAATATGGGTTTATATATCCCCCCCACCCGATTTAAACTATTTTGTTTATCTAAATTCCCCTATTATTTTTTTCCACCTTCCAATTTTAGGCCATGTCCTCTAGTTCTAGCATTTGTTTTATTGTGAAAAATAGTTCCCACCTGAAAGTTATTAAATAATTTAATTGTGTGGAATTAAATGGGAGATTGTACAAGAAATGGCTTTCAAATGGAACATAATCTACATCACGCTAATTGTGCAGGTTTTCTAGGCCTTCTCACATGAACACAGGTAAATCAATCAGTGGTTTATTCATCCTGAAGGATCTGCCTGAGGCAACAACATTCCTATTTAACTGAGGAAATCCTGAAAATGTGCACTGTGGGGTGGGGGTTGAGGATATGTTTGAGCACTTCTGATCTGCATCTTTATAGGGGTTATGCACTAAGGCATGATAAACAGGTGATAAAGTAGACATCACTTCCCCAGTTGCTATGTTATTCTATGGAGCCAATGCACTAAGATCTCCAAAGCTGGAGATATCTTCATGCATTGGCTCCATAGAATATCATGGGAATCGGAGAAGAGATATAACCGGAGAAGTCATCTCCTCTGTATCACCTCTTTATGACCCCTTAGTGCATACCCCACATGCGTCCATTTCAAGGGAAAAGAGGAGACGTGATAAACACTTTCAAATAGAATTGAAAAGCACAGGAGGAAAGAGTATTTTTTTTTGCTGAAGTAGTAATTGATTCATAGAATTGCCTCCCAGGAGAATCAATAAAAATTAAATAATATTTAACTTGGGTCAGAATTAAGACTTTGTTTACCCCTTGGATGCAGGAGAGTTGTCTGACACATACCTTTGCAATTGTTGCGGAAAAAATGTAACCACTTCAGCAGTGATCTGAGAGAAAATATGCATACTGATTTGTGTCCTGTAACATATCCTTTTTCCTGCTCTCACTAGAGAGAGAGAGAGAGAAAACTGAGCCCTACTTACTCATGCTAAATAAGCACTGCTGCACCCATTTTCTTCTAGTGTAAAGCTGCTGTGTGCTTATTATCCATTGTTGCAAAAATTGGTACATTGTGGGTTTTAATTTATATGCACATATAGATTATATATCTACCTGTACATATACAAAAGTATGATTTGCTTCATGCGTGTGGAGGGCTATTTTTTGTAGCTCATTATATGGGTCAGTCACAGCAGTCAATGGGCAGTCCTGTCGCTAGTATTAGATCTCTATACGAAGGCCATTTCCTTGTAACCCAGCACAGACGTCATTGCAGTCAATGGACAGTTCTCCTTTTAGTGTAATGATCTCTATGTGGAGGCCATATTCTAGTAGCCCAACAAAAGGTTTCACTTTCTGACACTGCAATGTTTAGAAATCTGTGCCTGCCCTAAAGCCAGGCCTAGCACCACCTTTGTGACCTGTCTCCTCTCTTTAGCTACAGTCCTCATTCCCATTGCTTCATGCTGGTCTTAGATTAGTAGAAGTGCCCCACAGCCTTAGAAAAAGAAGAGATGTTAATGCTGTTTTCTTTCCACTTTTTTTTTTGTTGCAGTGAGTAAACATTTTGGAAGGCATGATAAACAGAAGAAAATCTTACATTATTGTAATTTTTTTTGTACTTTGTTTTATTTTTTTCTACACATTGTCAACATCAATCAGAGCGCATGTAATTTCCCCTTCATCTCCGCATTTTCCTATTTTGTCAACAGTCGTTTGTATTGTTCAGCCTCTCTACAGAAAATTCACTGGTAGAAACACTGAGGCTGAAGTACTGGGTGAAACTGGATCAATTCTGGGCCACCTACACTGGGGTAGGGGGGAAAAACATTCCCAAAATTCCAATTCACTTTAATAGGGATTTTAACTCCCTGAAGGTTAGCAAGGTATCAGAAGCATTACTTCAACCTCTAGCATTCTTCAGGTTAAAAAGCCTATCAAAATTAATGGCCACTTTTGTCTTCTATGATGTAGTCTCACATTCATCCTAATACACCCCAGTCACTGTCCTGATCACACACACACTCTGAGTTAGATAAACTGCACCACTCTTAACTAGATCATCCTTGGTTAAAGAGAAACTTTTATTTTGGAATAAATGGCTATTCATTTGTAAATCTGAAGGACTTTAGTAGCCAGGTATCATCCATAAAGTGGGCAGTTAGATCTATTCACTGTGTGAACTCATTGGTTGTCTATAACTGAACAGAGACACTTTACCATCTTGAAAATGTTCACATTCCCTGGATGAGGCTGTCTAAAACCATAGCATGAGTTCATGATCCTAAAGAGCTATGTAAAGATTTTCAAGATGGCAAAATGTCTCTGCTCAGCTATAGACTAAAGCAGAGTTCAAATACACAAAAAAAAAGTTAATAGATATAACTTACTGCAGTAAGAATGATACCTGCCTAGGTAAATTGTTCTGTTAAATTAAGAGCCTCATGTTGCAAGGGAATAGTTCCCCTTTAATCATAGCTTACTGCTGGTTTTCTGCAGACCACGGAAAAATCAATATAATGTTATTTACAGTTCCAAATATCATTGTGTGGCGTCATTGATAAGATCATGAATCTGAGTATAGTCTATGATTGATTGAGGGCAGTAAGTCAATAATGTCGAATGTTTTACCCTTGGACACTGTTTTAAAGGAGCAGACAGCCCCCAGGGATATCGTTGAGGATTGACTGAAAATAACATTTTGCACTGCTAAGGATTGTCTATGGGTTTTCTTAACTTCGGTTTAAACCTTTGTGTGCTGCAGTAATGTGCGACACATAGCACAGTAATGTTCTTCACACCCATCCAACGCTAAAAAGGTTAAGTAAAGTTGTATCCAATTAACATTAATTGTAGTAATTACTTTACAATAACTGACTGCATGCTGTCTGATACATTGCTGTCACCTAGTGTGATATCTTTCGAGGCTCGGCCTGTCAGATGACAGGTAGTATTTGGAAACTGCAGTTGAATAAACATGTTTATTTAAGATTAGATATTTATTCCAAAATGATTTTAGAAAAAAAAAATAGGTATTTATGATGCCAAGCCACTTACGCCTTTTTATATTTCTTCTAGAGAGAGCTTTCTAAAGTGATAGTGATATTAACATGATAGTTGCCACTTCCTGTGCCACAAATGACATCATCTGAATTTAACTACAACTTCCTGTCCTGTTATTTACAGAGCAAAAGTACTAAATGGCAAATTACTTTCATTTTGTACTTTCTAAACTTGCAGTCTACTTTGATGTTATTACATTTTAGGTTTTAATCTACTTTCATTTGGGTCTTCAGTACTTAGAGATCTAATAGGGATTGTTGTTGACCTTACGTCTAGCTGCATTGCATAATACCCAACCCAAACTATTATGATGAGCTTAACACAACACACATAAATGATTCTTGCTTAAAAAAAAAGTTGTATGTGGCTGATGCACTGTATGTTGTATGTGGCAGATGTGGCTGAGGCTGATGCACTAAGAACTGATATGTAATTCAGAGAGAGATATAGTGCAAGAGAAAGGGAAGGAGTGAGGAGGACAGAAGACTTTGTGCGTAATTGTAGATCTAACATGATAAATCTAGGCCAGAAACTAATTTATGTGTAGCCCAGGGTTGCCAGATCCTCTGAACAATTTTGACTAACCAGTGACATAAGGCTTTATAGGTCCCTAGCAAATGTACCAATTAGAGTTAGCCGTATGTCATTGACTAACCCCTTCATAGGAATGTCTGCGACTGAAGGTTGCAGTGAGTATCACAATATCATACTGCTCATGTGAATGTTCTGCACAGAGATCCCATAGTATGCTATGCAGAATAACCCTGCTGCAGTTTGCATATGTTCTGCATTGAATGCAGGAAACTGCAATGATCAGCCTGAATGGGCCCCAATCTGTGTTCTGTACAGATTACACACTACAGATATAAGCACTGCTCTTCACCTCAGGGCTAAGAACATTACCAGAGATGGATTAAGGCTCCATAGGGCCCTAGGCAAGGTACCAGTTTGGGGCCCCACATCTCTTGATCTGTTGCTTCTAGCAGGTACTGACATTGTGGGTCTAATGGAAGTGGCTGCAATTGGTGGATGCTGGTGTGTTTAAAAAAGGGAATCTGATACAAGATGTTATTGGTAGTAATAGCAGGGCCTCTGTGTGTGTGACCCATCACTTGCAGCCAGGACCAATCATATTGTCATGGACCTAGGCACTAGCCTAGGCTGCCATAATGGATTATCCGGCTCTGCACGGAACAGAGCCATTCCATTAGGGAGATGTTGTTTAGTTGGGAGAACAGTGATGTTGTGTATGTGTTGGAGACCTTTCTAGCATTCAAGTGGTTAACCCCATGAGTGCCAGAAGGGGTATCCAATGCAATGCGATGCGTTGGATATCTCTCTTGCACTCAAAGGGTTAAAATCCCCATTTGATTTGCCTGTAATCTTTTATACTTCCCATGTGATGCAGTTGGTGTGCTCCACAGTCTCCCCCTTCTTCTTATGTCAGTGTCTTGTGTATCTGGTACCATGGCCTATTCTAATCTCACACTGCACAGCCACAACAAAAGTAACATCTCCTTATAATAAACGCCCACCTACATTGTTATGGCCAGACAATCCTAATTAATCCACTATGAATTCTGCCCCTGTGCCTTGGTTCAAGATACAACATTTTGAATCAGTCCTGGATGTCATCTCAATGGAGATGGACATGAAAGTTGTTGGAAAGACCACAGAACACAAACGCCACCTACTGTGCATGGCACCTTTAACTAGGCTGACCAGACCTTCCCTTTAACAGGGGACACATAAGAAATAGGCATATTTCAGGACTGTACTGAAATCTAAGCAGCCCTGCAATATGTATTTTTCACGTGTTTTCCCTAGTTAAAGATGAGGTCTGGTCACCCTACCCTTAACCCTTCAAAGACCATAGGGGTGTGCAATGCATTGAAAAAGCAATGTGTTGCACACCCCTCTGGTGCTTAAAGGCTTAAGTAGGCTCATACACTGTGTCGGCTTCAGCTTGCAATAACTGCCAGCAACTGTCATGTCCGCCTCCATGGACATGACATCCAGGACTGATTGAAGATGCTATCTATTGAACAAAGGCACAATGGCAAAATGAATAGGGCCATTAGGATTTTCTGGCCATTGCAAAGTAAGTGTTTGAGGCCGTGTTATTAGAAGATGTTAGTGCTCTTTTAAGTATTGCACTAGTGAGCCCCACAAATGTGAACCACCTTTGCTGTACTCAGCACTTCCAACCCATGCTGTGCTTTAGGAGGTATTGCATTGTAGGCATAAGTGTTATACACAGGGTGACCAGACCTCACTTTTAACCAGGGACACACATGAAAAATGCATTTCAGTGCAGTCCTGAAATATGCCTATTTTCTATGTGTCCCCGGTTAAAGGTGAGTTCTGGTCAGCCTAGTTATAGAACCACTTTAAAATGCATGGTGTCAGAATGCAATGCACTATGAGATCTCATTTGCATGTCATTAACCAGAATCCTTAGTTTCAGTGGAAATATTTTATGTGTGTTTTTGAGCTAAACCAAGGTTTAAGAGGGATGTTGATGGGCTTTTAATGTCTTAGTTGTAGTTGATAGTGTTATCATTTTTTCAACCATCAGAAATGCCCTTTGTTTCCAACATTCAGACAGTCTCAAAATATTGTATCTACTAGTTTTAAAGCCCGTGTACACAGGCCAACATTGACGGCGCTACAGTCATGCGCACTACTGACTGCCTGCACCACGGCTGATACGGAGTGGGGAGCTCCAAATTGAGACCATAGTCCTTTCTGTGCACCGACTCCGGTCTGAATTCGGAACGCCCCGCTCCATATCAGCCACGGCACAGGCAGTCTGTACTGCACATGGCTGCAGCGTGTACAGCTGTCTCTACTGCGCATGATGGCTTCTGACAAACCATCCTTAGCGAATTATAATATAGGATGTTTAATCCAGTCAAGGGGGGGGAGGCTGGCTTAACCCTTGAATGCCAGAAAGGTATACACTGTATTGTGTTTCAATGCATTAGATACCTCTCTGGCACTCAAAGGGTTAAAGGTACAGGGAGAACATGCCTTAGCATAGGTATGATTTTAGTACTGTAGTATCTCATGGGTGGTGCCGGTGCTCCATTGAGAAGCAGAATTGTTGATTACCAAAATGGGGCATCACATCAATAAGTCTATCTTGTTGTTTCCTCTCTTCATAATCTGCATTATACCCTCACTATCAACACACCATGAATTAATCTCCACAAGTAGAAATATATAGACCTCATTGTCTCCCGATTAAAGCGATAGTAAGCAGTAACTATGAAAAAATATAATGTATGGTTTTCCTGATGAATAGAACAGGGGTACCCCAACTAATGAATTATCCTCCATTTAAAAGTAGTATAGAACAAACTTACAATGTGTTGAATGTCTGAGTGTAAGATTTTTGATATGGCCATTTTATAGTGGTTTAGTAGACACTGCTGTGTATGGAGAGCTTGTGTTTGAGACCAGTAATAGCACCAGCAGTCTTTACCACAAGAACAATCAATCTCTACATTTCAAATAAATGCAATGTTTAGTTGGATTAGCTTCTGAATGAAGCATCCTACAGCAAATGTACCAATAAAGGTTGGGCACTAGATTTACTGCTTTACTGGGGACAGCCACATTTCCTTCACTGCTGATTTTAACCCCTTAGTGGATAGAGACTTCTCAAGCAAAGCAATGAAGCATTGGTTCCAAATCTTCTCCTCAGGTGACCCCTAATCGTCCGTGTCTGTAGGATTTCCCTGCTTGTCCACAATTACAGGACTGGTCCTCGGATTAACTCACCTGTGTGCAAGCAGGAAAATACCAAAAACTTTGCCTTTTAGACATCTCTAGTAGCCAAAGACTGTGTAAAAAAGAGCATCCCTATTCAGTGGGCACACAGATTGTACTGGTTGGATGGCTTGAAAGATGAAACTTGCTTAAAAGAACACGAAAGCTAAAAGACATGAAAGTCATGTGTGGATAAAAGATTCTGCATGTTGCTGTAGAGTATTCCCGTTGTTGAGAGGGGAAAAATGATTTCTCATATAAAGATAAGAGACTTTATACAATCGGATCTAACTCTTTGAGCGCTAGAGGGGTATGCAACACTGTGCATTTCTCACCCCTCTGGCTCTAAAAGGCTTAAAACAGACTGTGGAAGCAGACATTTTCAATAGGAAAAAAATAATAACTGTGCACAGCATTGAAAGAAAAAGGTGTGAATGAGAGTAACAAGGCCGGATTGACGTGAGTCTGAAAGAGGTGAAAGGTCACCATGAGAGGAAGAATGAAGGTGTGTGTGTGTGTGTGTGTGTGTGTGTGTGTGTGTGTGTGACAGGAGCAAGGAAAATGGATGTACTAAATCAGGGATGGGCAACATTTAGCACTCCTTTTGGAAATGAAAACTCCCATCATCCCCAACCAACCAACTGCTGGTTGGGGATGATGCGAGTTTCAGTTCCAAACAGCAGGGGGGAGATTCACTAAATGGTAATAAAGAGGTGATAGAGTGGAGATGACTTCTCCAATTCATATGTTATTCGATGGAGCCTATTCACTAAGATTTCTTCATGTTTAGAGATCTTAGTGCATAGGCTCCATGGAATAACATAGGAAATGGAGAAGTTAGAAACTGGAGAAGTCATCTCCACTTTATCACCACTTAGTGAATCTCCCCCATGGAATGTCAAAGGCTGCCTCCTTCTGTACTAGATAATACAGTTGAATGTTGGAAAGGGTGCTTGTGGGAAAGAGTTGAAAATAGAAATGAAAAGATAATAAGGGAAATGCAAGAACAGAATTCTACCTGCTGTAGCAATAAGTAAAGCACTGGTCTGTACGTTGTGCCAAACAACCATATATAAAGCATTCTCTGCATGACAAAACTGTGGAAGTTTTTTGGAAGGGGAGGGCGTGTGTCTGTCCTCTCGACACTGGTGCATGCTATGTATGAACTGGGTACAGCAGAAATTGGTGCAAAATTTCTTAATTTTCCTTTCACCCGTAGTATGGATTTTCCAGCTGAGTAAAATAGAAGTACTCCGATTGGCAGGAGGTGCTTCCTTCAAGAGTTATTACTGCTCAACCTGTTTTCTTCTAAATACTTAGCAATTAACCCATTGATAGCCAGAGGGCTGTCCAAAGCATTGAGTCTCAATCCTTTGGACACCCCTCTGGCATTCAGAGGGTTACCATTTCTTAATGTTATTTCATGTAATGGGGATCACTGCTGCTGCTGCAGTCTATATACAGCTGAGTGTCAGTGATTGGTGTGACTCAGCTCGAAAAGTCAATGAAGGTGATTAAAAAAAAGCAGAACAGGAGCAATTCTGGGGCAAACCGGCTGCACCATAGAGGACAAATCCAAAGTCCCATTGAGCTCTCTAGCATTCACACGGTTAAAGATCACATTTAAATTGTTGGAAAATAAGGAATTTTTATGTATCTCCTATGGTGCAGTTGGTGCTTACTTTGCCTTTAAAGGGAGACTGCATTGCTGCAGCAAGTATTTGTTTGAATGTTATATCTCTTTAAAAATAATCCCTTGAAATAAGGTGAGATAATCACTCTGAATAGCATCCCTGCAGGGAATCATTTTGTCTGTCCATTGAAGACCAGTACATCTTATAGAGAAATAGATAGAAGTAGCAGCAGGAGGTCTGAAAATGGAATCTGAGTATAACTGCTAGCAGTAGTGCATGTGTCACACAGCTTCCCAGTAAAGGTGGTGGATCCTGCAGAGACGCATTCAGATGGTACAGTTTTAATCCTTTGAGTGTCAGTGGGTTACGCAACGCACTGGCACTCAAAGGGTTAACCCTTTGAGTGCCAGAGAGGCTTGCAAGCAATGTACTGCGTAACCCTCTTGAATTCAAAGGCTTCATTGGGGTTCAATGATTTTTCTGTTATGAAAGCGTTCTGCTCGTCTGACTCATCCAAATACTAATATCTGATACAATTAATAATGCATTCCGTAGCGTTTTTATTCAGTCTTGCATAATTTATAACTTACTCAGCAGAATAGAAAACTCAGATATCTTGTTCCTTTCCCAAAATAACGCCTCCACCTATTTAAGAGAAAAAAAAAGATATTTCACACAACTATTTTTTTATGTCCTTATTCAATCATGTCAGCCCAGTTTAACCCTTTGAAGGCCAGATGGTTCTTTGATGTACTGCGTTGGACACCCCTCCAGCCTTCAAAGGGTTAATCTCGATAGTTTTTACGAAGCCATATTTCTAAAGAGCTCATTTGGATATGGGGATTAACAAGTGAACTGTCCTTTAACCTGTTGTGTTGTTCTGTTCTTGTATATATCTCTATATCTGTCCATTTATAATCTCTTTATTATCCTGTGATAATCTCGAACAGATTATACTATAATTATATCTCAATTAAAAACCTCAATTTTGTTTCAGTGTTTTTATTTTTGAAATTGCTCTTGTAGACCAGGGAAGGACAACCTCAGGCTCTCCAGCTGTTGTGGACTACAATTCCCAGACATTCGGGAATGATGGGAGTTGTAGTCCACCAAAGCTGGTGGGCTGCATGTTTCCCATCTCGACTGCACACAGTAAATCCATCTGATTTCCAAATAAACCCAGTGAATCCTTGAACGTGTTATAGCTGACCAGATTCACCAAAAGGTCTGCATATGTCACCCTCAAGTCTGAAAAAGAGCCAAAAATCAGGGGGGTTTTATTATTAAGATTAAAGGGATAGTAATACTTTGTTTTATTTTTATTTTATTTTGTAGGCATTAAAAAAACATGAAGAACGATATAAGTCTTATCTCTCAAACCTTTATGGTTTGAGAGATATTCACAAGCAAAGTTTCCCCTCCCGCCCCTTTTACCTAGTGTAAGCCATCTCTTCTCAGATGTAGAATGCAGTCCATAGACCGGACAGATAACAGCAAGGGACAATCTTCTTCCTATGAGAACAATCAAGGCCCCGCCCCCCTTGACAAGTCTTTCAGGTTTTTCCCTTATCTTAATTGAAGATTGGCCCTCTCTGCAGTCTACCTGGGCACCTTCCTTCTGATCTGGCTGAACAGTGTTACATCAGTAAAAGGGGCAGGAGGGGGATACTTTGTCACTGAATCACTCTTGAACTACAACTCTGACAGAACTGAAATAGCACTCTCTTAAGTCCAAATACTATGATTATTAATTAGAGCTGCTTTTATTATGAAACTTTACTATCCCTTTAAACACTAAAATTGGGTCTAGAACTATCTTGTGGCTGTGTTTGCTTTAGAGCAATTTAATAAGCTATTGTGCCAACGGCAAGGTAGTAGGGAAGTATACAAGTGTTTTGGGATATTGTTATACTCTGCTCTTTGTTTAATGCTATGTATTATGCAAGGCACAGAGGAAAGAGACATAACCATACCTGGGAACTCTCCAGATTTGCCCCGGAGACTCCGGTTTTGAGACTGCTTTACTGGGTCTCCAGGGCAGAGGCTGATTCCTCCGGATGTGGGGAGTTTCTATTGAAACTCTACCCACTCCTGCTGTTTCCCCCGTTGTAACTCCTTCCACAGCCTTCCTTTGAGATCTGTCTCACACCTTTAAGCCCTCCACCCCCACACGCGTCAAGTCCCACCCCTTTTTGACGCAATTTGCGTCATTATTCTCACCCCCTGCTGCACCAGAGGACTCCCCTCCGGGTGGACGTCAATGAAAAGTTCCCAGGTATGGACATAACTCTACTCCATATTCATGTAAATCATATAGGGAAGGCATTTGGGGTTTCTCTTAAAGGAGAACTAACTCCTAATAATAACCCCCACCTACCTTATTATGACCAGAAAATCCAAATAACCCCTACGAATCTTGCCTTTGCCCAATAACTAGTATATTCAGTCTTTCATGGTTGTCATGTCCATAGTGGTGGACATGACAGTTGCTAAAAGGACCACAAACTCTGCTCACTGCACATGATAATCTTAAAAGTTCTCATGCATTCTGCCTACTTCAGTGTGAAAAAACTGCCAGCAACTATCATGTCCACCTCCGTAGACATGACATCCATGACTTATTGAAGATATCTAATAAACAAAGGCACATGGGCAAAATCCAAAAGGGCAATTAGGATTTCTTTGGCCATAGCAAGGTGCGTGTGCGTTTGGGGGGGTATTACTAAGAGGTGTTAATTCTCCTTTATTGACTGTGGAGAATGTGAGCTAGTATATACTAATGTGTTCATATACTCTAGTACAGTGATTCTCAACATTAGTCTTCTAGACACATCAACAGTTCACATTGGCAGTACATTAGCCCTTCTTGTTCACAGGTGAGTAATTAATCATTTTGATTGCATTACCTATGCTCATACCTGGGAACTCTCCGGATTTGCCCCGGAGACTCCGGTTTTGACAGAGCTTTACCGGGTCTCCGGGGGAGAGGCTGATTCCTCCGGATGTGGGGATTTCTATTGAAACTCTGCCCATATCTGCTGTTTCTCCCCGTGTTCCTCCTTCCCCAGCCTTCTGTGTGTCACCTATAAAACTGCCCCCCAACTCGTGTCAAGCCCCACCCCTTTTTGATGTGATTTACGTCATTATTGTCACCCACTGCTGCACCAGAGGACTCCCCTCCAGACAGACCTCAATTGGAAGTTCCCAGGTATGCCTATGCTTAATTAGAGGTATCCTTAATGTACGTACCTCTGGTGTGTCCCAAGGACTAGAGCTGAGAATCACGACTCTAGTACATGCCCAACATCACAGAGCAGAAATTGAAGCTGTGCCTATAGGTGGATTTTTACATTTCCACCCTGCTAAAGTTAACCAATTGAGTGTCATACAGGTATCCAACACAGATACCTCTCTGGCACTCAAAGGGCTTAATTTTCTAAATCCAAGTTGAACGAGGTAGAGAAATCCCTTGAAAGACAGAGTCTGCACAGTGCTGGTTAATCTGCATAAACAGATCAACAGTGGCAGAGCCGAATAAGTACAATACTATTGTTTTAACTAAAAAAAAAAAAAAAAAAAAAAAAAAAAGTGGTTAAAACAAAGTATAGATGATTTTAAAACACCCAAATAAATATCCTAGCATTATGTTCAGTGGCATATCCCAATGAGATAATTAAATACACGAATAGTCCAGTCCTGAGAGTGTCAACTTGCAAAAAAATATATTAAATCTTTAATAATATGGGAAAATGTAAAATATACAACCAGGTATAAAAACTTATATAAAACCCGTAAGTTCTTATACTTGGTTGTATATTTTCCCATACTAATAAAGATTTAATATATTTTTTGCAAATTGATAAGCTCTCAGGATTGGATTATTTGTGTATTTAATTATCTCATTGGAATTTGTGACTGAACATAGCACTAGGATTTTTTTTGGGTGCTTTGTATTATTTTTAACACTTCTTAGGTGAAAGGAGGAAAGGAGTGCTTTATGTTATAGCAGCTGTTTTTGAATTTGTCCATATTTATTGTGTAACAATGTGCACTTTAGTTATATATAGTTGTTTTTATAGATGATTTTAACCCTTTGAGTGGCATAGGGGTGTGCAACGCGCATCCTATGGTACTCAAGGGTTAAAGCGCTTTCAAAATCACTTGTTTCTTAGAAAACTGACTTCTCCATTTTTAAGGTCATTCTCAAAAAGAAAAAACTGCAATAAAGCATAATGCGTGGAATATCATAACTTTTTTCCCACTGGGCCAGTCTGAGAAAAGAACAGCGGATCAGTGGCCAGATTCTACTAACCAATGTAATGACATCACAATGAGCGTTTATATTGACTGTTTACATTGACTAGTATGTGCAAGCCATAACTAGGCATAAGAGTTGCTGTACATTTTGGTACAAAAACTTGCCTACTCAGCATTAACCCTTTGAGTGCTGGAGGGGTTGAATAGGTTGAATATCTGTTTTCTTGCTATAGATAAAATAGAGAACATTAGGGGGGTGCATTAATATGATTCAGTTCTAATATCAGGTCCTTGAATCTATGTTCTAGTCCTGCACCTGCCTAATTTACTATGCTACCTACATCTAAAAAGCTCCCATTAATTCCATTTCAGAACAGCAGGGGGAAAAAAAAAACTCCCATTAATTCCATTTCAGGACAGCAGGGAAGAGTGTGGGTGTTTCGATAGTCACTGTCCTTTGTTGAATTGATGAATTTACAAGTCGCAGATGAAACTGGTACACTGTTATGCCATTTCCCTGTGCACTCTATGGGGTAGGAATCTGGGGGTTGCTTGAACAAAAGTGTTAACAATGACAGAGTATGGTATGTGCTACAGTGATCGCTCACTCTAGTGCATACCCTTGAGTGCAGTCTCTGGTGTTGGATGCTAACTCCAGCGGAGCTCTGCTGGCAGATTTGCACATTCCAACCATTACATTTTGCAACAGTTCACAATTAATTATTCATGAAGAAGTTTTTTTTTTAAAGGGCTGGATTAAGCTTCAAATAGCCCCAGGTCCTTAGTTTGAATATTCCTGATTTAATTCTTCAGAAATGTGCAATAACGCAATACAGCAATCCAAGACCTTTGGTATTTTTGGATGCTGAAATAATGTGGTTCCTAACGCAGAGGGACTGGTCTCTTATTGAGAATTATTTTAAAAATAATCTGAGCAATTCTAGAGGAAACCAACTACAACATAAGGTGCACATTAAAAATCCCCACATTCTGTTTGATTTCACACTTTGAATGCCAGAGGGTTGTCTAACACATTGAGAAGGGTTAAATACCTATAGAATGCAAGAGATGAAAAGTCCATTTAAATTAATGGGGACTTTCATATATCCCCTATGGTGCAGTTGGTTTGCTCTAGAATTGCTACATTTATTAAATCAAACTCCTTAAGTATGTGTTAATGTGCAAAATGAAGAGAATGGTTTGGTTGGCAGAAGCTTTTAATGCGAAGTGGTTTCTGTGAACACAAATTCAATTACAATCTTTTATGATCATGCTGCACAGTTCCAACCAACTTTAACTCCTTAAGTGATCAGCATTTCTGAGACCAGTGTTACCAAATGACCTGTCATGGAAATATTTGCCATGGAAAGATATTTATGAGAAAACAAGGCCAGCTGTCTCCTGCAGGAATTCCTGTAAGATGTCTTCTTCTGCAGACCTCTTCCTTGCAACGCACAGAGGTGAGAGTGTTGGTGTGAGATGATCTATGGATACATTCCTGATGACGTGTGCACAGGATCTTCTAGATCAGTGGTTCTCAACCCGTGCCCTCAGTGGCCACTAACAGACCAGGAGTTGAGGATTTCCTTGTGAAAGCACAGGTGAGTTAATCAGTGTAAATGAGCCTCTGATCAACACACTTGTGCTCTAGCAGGGGAATTCCTAAGTCCTGGTCTGTTAGTGGCCACTGAGGGCAAGGGTTAAAGGGATAGTAATACTTAAGTATTACAAATCCCTATATTAAAGCCCTAGTAAAAAAAAAAAGTATTGCCCCCAGTGTCATCTCTCAAACCTTTATGGTTTGAGAGATGAACGCTTCTAAAGTTGTCCTCTACCTCCCCCTTCCCCGTAGTCAGCATTCTAGCTGACTCAGGGAAATCAGAGCTCATCAGGCGGCTCTGCAGCAGAGCCGTGATTGTGTTAACAAAACAAAAAACTTTCACTAAAACGGTCTTCTACGTGTGCTTGCAAACCAAGCACACGTAGAAGACCATTTCAGTGAAAGTTTTTTTTTTCAGTTAACGCGAGCAGGCTGTGCTGGAGAGCCGCCTGAAAGTCGTACGACTCTGTTCCCTGCAGTCAGCTAAAATGCTGACTACGGGGGAGGGAGAGGGAGAGGGCAACTTTAGAAGCGTTCATCTCTCAAACCATAAAGGGGCAATACGTTTTTTTTTTACTAGGGCTTTAATATAGGGATTTGTAATACTTAAGTATTACTATCCCTTTAAGAACCCCTGTTCTAGATTGTGGTGTTAGAACTGAGGATAGCAGAGTGGGAACGTGGCGCGTTACGGTTTCTCCCATTTAAATCAGAATGGACAGAGTGGAACTGTCACTTTAAGAATTAATTCTTATGTTAGCCATCACTTATAAGATATTTAAATTTATTTATTTATTTAGCAGTTTAACCCCTTATGGACCAGCGGTCCCGGGGTGTATGGTCCTTTAAGGACTGGATAAAAACATTTGACGTGCCGGCTTGCAGATGGAGGGACTGATAGTGATCGCTCCGGTCTTGGAGCGCTCAATTTCAGTCCCTGCAACTACTCACAGCACTCCCACAGGAATGCTGTGAGTAAAAATACGTGACATACCAGGACCATCACTGGTCCTTAACGGAAAAACAGCAGTGATGGTCCTGACACATCACTGGACATTAGGGGTTAACCCCTTAGCGACAATGGACGTACATGTACGTCCTCTGTGGCTGTCACTTAGTGACAGAGGACGTACATGTACGTCCAGGAAATCCGGATCCCCGCGTGGCTGCACGCCGTTCGGGGACTCCGGATTCTAATGAAAAAAAAAAAAAAATGTTAGACGGGCGTTAAGTGACGGCCGCGTCTGCACGTGGCCGTCACTAAGGGGTTAAGGACCAGCGGTACAGGGAAGTTACCTTCCCTAAAGGACCAATTTTGTCCTTGCCAACACACCTGTACACGTAACCAGCGCGCCAAGCAGGGGTCTGTGAGAGACCGCTCTGATCATGGAACAGTCCCCCTTTTTTCTTACAGTACTCTGGAAGGAACGCTCAAAGTAAAAAGTAAGTGACGTGCCTATACCGTCACCGGTCCTTACGGGGAAAAAATGGTGAGGGTCCTGGCACTTTACACGGTCATTGAGGGGTTATGCAAATCAACTAGTACTGGTCAACAGGAAATGGCAGTTGGTAATGTAGAGCTGTGAGGAGTGTTAGTATCTGACTGTCATGCATGGCAGATGCATTAACTGACAAATTAATAAAGCTAAATATCTTAAAACTATTGTTTAAATAGAAAAAAAGTCAAATATTGGTGATTTTGAAATCTCCTGAAGAATCACTTATTTGTTAAAAAGTGAAAGTCTTGATTTAGCCTTCTTTGAATGTTTCATTGATTTTCAATCCTGAAGGAAGCTTTGCAGAAGGAAAAACATCTTTCTGGGGAAGAAAATGAAACTTTCATAGATCCCTAGTCATGAATAAAGGGTGTGCCTGGACATTGAACTTTCACACCTTACCATACAGATTCACTATGTTAGAATGCTTTATAGGCACACATGTCATGGACACTTTACATTTCTAGCTTCATGTGTCACAAGAGTATTGGCATATAAATGCCGGGATCAACTTGCTTTGACAAGTTTAACACTAAGCACCAGAGGGGTGTCTAACACATTGCACAGTATTTAAGGCCCTAGGTTCAACATCCCTGCTTGGAAATTACAATCTAAATTTAAAGTACATGTTAGTGTCCCTTTTTTAGCCTGAATGTTCAAAAGCATATAGTTACTTTAGAAAGCATTCTTTGAAAATATTGAAAGCTATATAAATATGAAATTCGTGCAGACATTTTAACATCAGAATTTTGTTCTCTAGTTTGTGGAGTTATAACTTGAGCCAATGAAGCCATTTTTTTAAAAGATATGATTTGTTTTCACATTTTCTGACTACACCCATAGTTAAAACCATTGCTTTAAAATGATATTAAAGGGATAGTAATGTTTCAAAATAAAATCAGCTTCAATTAATCTTCATAGTATTTGAGCCATGGAGAGTGTTATTTCAATACTGTCAGAGTTGTAGTTCAAGAGTAATTGAATTTCCCCCTCCCACCCCTTTTACATAGTGTAACCCACCTCCCCTCAGATGTGGAATGTGGTCTTAAGACCAGACAGCTCACAGTAAGGGACAATCTTCTTACTGTGGGAACAATGAAAACCCTGCCCCCTTTGACAGGTTTTTCAGGTTTTTCCTTAAGCTCACTGAAGATTGTCCCTCTCTATGATCCATCCGGACAGTCTTGCTGCTCTGAGGTGGTCAGTGTTACATCAGTAAAAGGGGAGGGAGGGGGATACTTTATCATTCAATTACTCTTGAACTACAACTCTGACAGTATTGAAATAACACTCTCCACTGCCCAAATACTATGAATAGTAATTGGAGCTGCTTTTATTTTGAAACCTTATTATCCCTTTAACGAGTATAAAAATTGATGTCATATCTTTGAAATGCCAACGGTTCTTTTAACTCAGTCTCATTGAGACTTCCCTTTCAGTTCCAGCTGTTGAACTCTCAGCCTATACAGAGGATAATCCTGATGTTTTTACCCAGAAAGATAAAAAGTGGATAGCATCAGATTCAGCACTAACAGGTGAACTAGCTGGGTATCATTCCAGCCCTTTCTCATTTGCTCAAAACAGAATAAGGCTCTTAGCATCAATTCTTCTTCCCTCTAAACCCCAGACAAATGGACAGTGTTTATCAATATATAAATTAAGTGTTCTCAGTCTTTGAAGGGATAGTAATACTTAAAATGTAAAAGATATATACTGTAATGTTTATCCCCTGAGTAAAACAAGGGTACTCCTATTGCTGAGAGGTGAAAATTTATGGTCAGTTAACCTGAGCTGTCCATGGGATGGTGTAGCAACAGCGCCACTGTACAATTTCAGGTCACTGCGATATTGCACCTAAAAAAATCAAGTTTGAGCTGTAATAGCTTTTGAATAAATCACATTTCAGCAGTGGGAGTACCCTAGTTTTACTAATTTGTTTACATATTAAGTATTACTATGCCTTTAAATCTCTAGTTGTTGTACACTACAACATCCATAATTTGAAGCCAGCCACTGGCTGCCTGTGGCTGATGGGAGCTGTAGTCTCCAATAGCTTGAGGTCCAAATATTCATTACCTCTGATCTAAAACTGTTAACTCTCATGACCTGTTGCCTCAATACTTAAGTATCAGTTAATTGTGTTGTTCTTGCTTATATATCACATAGCTACTTAGCTGTAATTTTGTGTGTAATGTTGATTACAATACTAATTAACCACTAAGTGTATCCATTCCTAATTAATCTCTACTAATTCTATGATGGATTTCAAGAGACAGTGTACATCTATTAGCTCACTAAGGTTGATACTGCTAAAGCATGCCTTTTAATTTAACTCTACATTGCCTTAAAGGAGCTGTAAACTATGTTCATTAAAAACTGTCTGGTATAGGGATTTGCCTGCTGAGTAAAACAAGGGTACTTCCACCACTGGAAGTTGCTTTATTCAAAAGTTATTGGTATTTAAACTGTCTAAGTGATGACATTGTTACTGTCACATTCTGTGGAGAACTGTAGTCAGGGATTCAAGTGATCCCATATAACACAATAAAATATCTAGCTGTCTCCACACCAGGTTAACTGTAGATGAACTGTTTGAAAACCACGGAGCACAGTTGCTAAAAGTAAACTACAATTTAAACTGCAATAACATTCTAGTGACGCATTTCCCAGCTGTGACTTTGTTTTAGTCAATGGGAAAAGTCCAACAATACAGGACTTTTCATAGAAACCTTAAATTATATTTTGGTAGGTCTACAGAAGTCTGATCTGCTGAGAACAAGGAGTAGCAAAATGCACACACATGAATGTAAGCCAAAAGAATGAATAGCGGAGTAACACTAGTGATCCAATGCAATGGATTTCACAAAAAGTAGCTTACTTGGCACCTTTAGAATACACAGATGTATCTGAGCGTGCATTTAAAGGGATAGTAATACTTAAGATATAAAAAAATAAATGTTGTAGGGTTTATGTCCCCGAATAAAACAAGGGTACTCCCACTGCTGAGAGATATTTTATTAAAAAACTAGTTGAAGAGCCTGTTACACGGGCCACAGTGCCACTGCCAGCCGGTCGCGGAGCAGTCACGCGCAGTAGAGACTGCCCGCACCGCGGCTGATACAGAGCTTCTAGTGTAGATATAATTCATTTGTAAGCTCTGTGGACACATTAGAGCAACTATATTTCAACAAGGAAAAGAGAGAATGCAAAAGAGAACAGGAGCATAGAAGGGGAAAATAAAGATGGAAGTGGAAAGAGGGGAGGGGAGACAAATTGCAGTGGGGGAAGAAATGAAAGGGCAATATGGGGGAAGAAAGAGAGAGAGAGAGAGGGAGAAAAAGAGACAGAGAGGGGCATTGGTGGGGGAAGAGAAGTGGGATAAAGATGGGCAACAGGGTTAGGTCACATAAGAGAGAGAAATAATATGGGTGTGAGGGTGTAATAGGGAAAACCGGGGGAACATAGGGAGCAGAGCCAGATTTACATACCAGGCTCCTCTAGGCAAGGCACTCTAGGTGCTCTTGACTGTGCATGGGTGTTTCCAGCACAGCTGAGGCAACTTTTAAAATGTGGTGCTCTTGGTCATTGCCTACTTTGCCTAATGGGAAATTCGGCCCTGAGAGGAAGGATGAAACAAGGGGTGAAGGGCATAACACATTTTATTGGTCTCTTTGAATGATGTTGTAGGGTCCTGTGGCTTGACACATTTCTGACACTGAAATGGTTAAGTAACAAGTTTGGAGAGGCTATAGCTCCATTCTCTACTCACCCCCCTCACCATTAAAACTTTGAGGGACAGTGGGCTGTACAATGCATTGTTCTGCAATAAGTTGCATACCACTCTGGCAGGCAGATGGTTAAACATATCCTTTTAGCACTGGCACTCAGACTTCTCTAACAGCTGGTGTCTTTGATCCCCACGTGTGTTGTGTGTGCTTAGTGGCAATCAGTCACCCGTTATATTGTGTGTGACTGTGTATATGTGTGTATGCACATGTCTGTGTGTCACTGTGTTTATGTGTATATGTGTGTGTGTGTGACTGTGTATATATGTGTGTATGTATGTGCATGTATTCAGTTGGCCTCTTGTTGCAGTGTGTGTATAAACGAGTGGCACGTATTATAATGTGTGTGTGTGTGTGTGTGTGTGTGTATGTTGTAGGTCTGTGTTGTGTGTGCGCAGATGTCTTAATGTGTTTTAGACATAGTAACTGTGCAGGTAATTGTGTGGCTATACAGATGTACGTGTGTTAAATCTCTGTGTGTATGTGTGTGAATATCTGTGTGTCTATGTCAGTGACTGGCTTTGTGTTTATGAAAAGAGACCCACTGCCATTCACCTTAATTCAAAAGGAAACACAAGCCCCAGGCCTCAGCCAATTATTATTATTATCATTTATTTATATAGAGCCACATATTCTGCAGAGACAGGATTATGTACTAGGAAAGTGATAGAGAGAACATAATTGTACAGAGAGAGGGATGAATAGATAGATATGAATAGACAGATGAGCTAGTCTGAGGAAAACACAGTGCAGCCATCATGCTGTGTCTGCGTCAGGGGGAGTGGGTGTCAACACACAGACACACACACAGACAGACACAGACACACACACAGACAGACACAGACACACACACAGACACACACACACACAGCCTCCCATCCTCCCACTGTTCATTGCAGGAGTCGTTCTGCAGCAAAGAGGAGAAAATAATGGGAGCGCTGCCGGCACCTGGAAACTGATCTCACTCTAATTACTGTCAGATATAAATATCCCATTTATCAAGCTGGGGCCGTTACCAGCAAAGGTGCAAAATGCAGCAAAGAGGAGGAAGTGGAGATGAGAAAGTTTTAGCAGCAGGTAAAGACGGGGGTCCTTTAATGGGACAATTTGATGCCAGTCTGGGACCCAGAGAGGACACCTATGCAGAGTGGCAATTCAATGCCAATCTGGCATCCAGAGAGAGGATTACCATAATATATAACTGTTTTTTTGTTGGGCTACATCTCTCATCAGTCTCAGCCTGCCAATGGCAAACAGAGAATGACATGGATTCTAGTCCAACAACAGCTGGAGGGCTGTAGATTGTTCATTCAGTAATATGGAGATATACAGGGGCTGAGAGACAGGTGCATAGGGAGATTGATATAGGAATGAAATAATATTGAGGGACAGATACCAAGATACTATTATACACTAGCAGTGAAGGCACGGCTTTACCGGCGCAGTGAACCTGTAACTGGCAGAGAGGTATTCAAAGCATTGAGATGGGATGGCATCAGAACCCATCCAGATGACCCCAGCTACTGATCTCCCAGCCAATTAAAAACAAGGTTTCAAAACATGTATTTGAATATAAAGCATATTAGAGTCTGCCTCACCATCAACGCCTCCTTTGTCTGTGTATGGATTGGAGGGGTAGATAAGCCTGTCAGGCAGGATGGATGATTTGCAACACAGGTAGTGGTGAGCACTGTGCGGAGGGTCATGCTCAGACATGGTCACTGTGGATGCAGGTCTAACACCGACTTGTCTGCTCACTCTCATTTAAAGGGATACCGAGTTTCTATGTGCTGCACTTTAGCTGGGGAGCGAGACTGCTTCGGAACACAAGCTCTTTATTTATCTGAGGTGAGATGGGACTGTTCATCTCTTTCTCTTGGGGTGACATTCACTGATTGATTGGGTGGCAGATGGTCAGAATAGATTGTCAGTGGACCTAACCTTCATTTTCCACTGGTTAGTATATGAACCATTTAGAGGCTTCACCCCCTGTCTCCTCTTGACACAAATTACATTGTTCATTTGACTGAGAAGGCAGGGGGTGAAGCAGCCAACTCAAACGCCACCCCACACCTCCCATTGGCTGGACACTGGCAGTAAGTCCACCCCAGCTTGTGGCTACCTCCAATCCAGAAATCCTTTTTGAGGGACCAAAAACAGGGTTAGCCTTTTATATACATAGATATGCACAGATTCAAACATTCACAGACAGGCTTATTCAGAGGCAGACAGACACACTCTTGGGCATCAGTAGGAAAGGGTTATGCATATTCTCCCCTCCTTTACCTCCTGGAAGCACTGTCTTTCCCCAGCCTCCCTTTCTTAATAGATGGCTAGTGGGTGGTGATTTTGACAGGAGTGGGCAGGCAGATAATGCAGGGTGGTTCTGTGGCTACCAATGAAACAAGGCTAAGCTCTTAGACAGTGTAATGTGGTTCTGTGACTACCACTACACAGTACAATATAACTTCCTTTCCTCTGTCTCTTCTTGCACAGACAACTCCATGCTTCTTTCACCAGTTACTTAAAGGGATTTTGAGGACTTACCAATAAATCCTTTTCTCTTAGTTTGTGTGGAACACTGGGACCATGTTGCTGAAGTCCTGGCAGGGTACTGACAAAAGAGCTCTCTGAGGTGGAAACTCCCATCCTGCACCATATCTCCCACACCCAGACATGCTCAGTTTGACGCACAGCAATGCCAAAAGAAAAGAAACAGAAGTGGTCAAGACAGGAAATCCTCTAAACCAAAGAACCCATGAGGACCCTCCAGTCCAGGACTTGAAGGAGTGTTTTTTCTCTGGGAGATTTCTCCTATGTTCCACACGAACTAAGAGAAAAAGATTTATCTGTAAGTACAGAAAAATCCCCTTTCCTCTTACACAGGAAGCATGGGGATATAGCAAAGTATCCACCAAGAGTCCAAGTAGGGAAGGAGAAAATCCACTACAAACACAGTCCAGTCCTAACTGAATGCACTGGTACAACATGAACCTCAGGTGTCAATGTACACCAACACTACAGTCCAAGGAAGAGGGACTAACATGTCACAGTTAAAAGAAAATCAGGAAGGACGCCTACACAGGCAAAATGGCTTGCAGAACCTTCCAGTCAAAGCTGGCTTCCTCCAAACCCAACACATTAACATGGTAGTGTTTGAAAAATGTGTGCAGGGATGACCACGTTGCCATATTAAAAAACTGCTTAGCAGTGGCCTGATTCTTATAGGCACAAGATGCATCCACCGATTTAGTGGAATATGCCTTAACCTGAAAGGGCACAGGCTTCTGACTTAGGACATAAGCCTGGCAAATAGTCACCTTAAATCAAGAAGCCATTGAAACCTTAGATGCAGCCTGGCCCACATGAAGGCCCTCAGGGATGACAGAATTCTGAAAGGGTTGTGTGCAATCATCAGTTCTTCAAGCACCTAACATCCAAGACCTGAAGCTCCTGCTCCTGAACCAGATCCTCACACCACTTATAGAACAGGGACCATAATCTGTGATTTGCCTTGGAAGATACTGGCTTTCGAGCCTGAAACATGGTAGCATTGGCAGAATCAGAAAAAAACCTTCTTTCTCAAGATGTTGGCTTCAAGAGCCAAGCTGGCAAAGCCAACGTCTCCCCATGTGTATGACACAGTGGACCCTGAGACCAATGATCCGGACCTGGAGGGGACCAAGTCATCTCCACCACAGATAGTTTGAGAAGATCTGAAATTCAGGCATGATGGGGCCAGAACAGGGCAATATAAATGATGTAAGCCCTCTCCATCCTGATTTTCCTCAGCACACTGAAAATCAGGGGAACCAGAGGGAAAACATATATCAGAAGAAAATGTTATGGAATGACCATTGTGTCTTCTGCGAGAACTAGAGAATCCCTGGACTAGCACAGAACTGAGAAACCTTGTGGTCCACCTGAGAGGCCATTGGGTCCACCATAGAGAGATCCTATAGATGAACTATAGAACTGAATACACTCTGAGCTCCCAGTAGTCAGGACACAGATGTTGGCAACTAATAAAGTCTGCCATAATTCTGTCTACCCCAGGTATGTGAATGTTGGAGATAGTTGATACGTGAACCTCCTCCCACATGAGAATCGGATGAGCCTTGGCCCATGTGGCTGCCCACCTGATCCCTCAGTGGTGATGTAAGTCAGATCTGACAGTGGATTCCTGAGTAGACTGAGACCAATGCCACAGGGCTAGACAAATCGCCCAATGCTCAAGAACATTTATGGACAGAGAGCTCTCCATCCTGGCCCAAAGACCCTGCTCTGCCTGGTGACCTAGAGTGGTGCCCCAGACTGTCAGCATGGCATTCATCCTGACTATTATCCAATCTGGGATAACCAAAAGCCTTCCCATGGACAGATGAGGTCTCTGAAGCCATCAACGAAGGTCTGCCTTAATCCTGTCAGAAAGGGATATGACTCAGAAAAGGAGAAACTGTTGCCCTATCCAGTACATGAGAATGTCCAGCTGCAGCTCCCATGTATGGAATTGAGCAAACAGGACTGCTTCCAGAGCAGAGAGTATGTAACCTAGTACCTTCACGTACACTCCTACTCAGTCACAGATGGCTGGGATACTTCCTGAGACACCAGAAGGGACAATAACCAAGTTTTGTCATCTGGTAGAAAAACTTTCCCCCTGAAGAGTGTTAAATCTCATACTAAGAATGTGGAGGACCTGGGATGGAACCAGAGACTCAGACTGAAAACCCAAACTTGTTTTTCCAGAATGGAGACACAAGACTGTATCTGAGTGTACAAGGCCTCCTCTGAAGAAGCCTTTAGCAAAATGTTACCCAGACAGGAAGTCAAACAAATCCATTGTGAGAGGATGTGAGCCATCAGAGCTGACATGACTTTTTAAATATCCTCGGAGCAGATGCCAACTGAAAGGAAAGAATGGTCAAATGAAAATGATAATCTTGGAAAACAAACCGCAGGAAACGCTGATTATCTGCATGGATAGGAATATGCAGATAAGTGTCTTTTATGTCTAGGGAAGCCAGATATTCCTCTGGTCACATGGCAGTAATAACAGAGTGCAAGGACTCCATCTTGAACCATGAATAAGAACAAAATGGCTTAGAAGCTTTAAGTCTAGAATAGGATGACGTCCACCATCTTTCTTGCGGGCTGTGAAAAGATTGGAGTAGAACCCAGTGAACCTTTCCTAAGAAGGAAAAAAAACATAAAACCAAAGCTCTATTTTTATTTATATATATATATATATATATATATATATATATATATATATATATATATTAAGAGACTCAAATATCAAATCAAATGTAGTATACAGTAATTAAACAGAGCTTGAAACACATACTTAAATCTTATTTTATATTGATTTTTATATTGTCAAAACACTGGAACATTCATCAACCGACAGGTGTTTAAGGGTCACACTAAAAAATATAAAATAAAAAATCATATTAAAAAAAAAAAAAACCCATAATAAAAAATCAATATAAAATACTTCTTATTGGAACCCGGAAGTTATACTAATTTGTCAATAACCAACTTTTAATAACTTGAATCTTGCTAAGAAAATAGAGTATTGCTGGTTATATTATTTGCGTTCCAAAGTTGAAACGCATGGAGATACCATAGAGTTTTGTTCCAGTTGGCGCATGCGCAGAATACTGGAATAGTGGAGAACCCAGAATGGTGGAACAAGAACCAGCACTCCTTTAGAAGGTATTAAATATGTACATTTTCTATAACTCTTTTTATGAATGTTGAATATTACTAAATTATAACTCTTCGAAAAAGTATCTAAATGATACGAAACGAGTCTGACTATTTGATTTTAAAATGATAAATGAATATATTTAAAATTAAAGAAGTTTATGTCCATATATAACTATTTTCAGGATTGGAGCCTTAATCATCACTATTAATTGTGGAGATCATCAAGGACAGATTGATATTGAGGCTGATTGATGACTAAAATCTGTTGAGTGACTTTCAAAGTGGAATTATTTAAAGGGAGAGTAATGTTTAGTTTTAAGTTTCTTTAATATTGTAGGCATTAAAAAACATTTACATGTTTTAAGAGAGATAACCGGTTAAAGTTCCCCCCTCCAGGCTGTTTCAAAGAAGTTAGCGCTCTAGTTGACAGCAGCAGATTCCGGTCATTTGACCGGACAGCGACTCTTCAGCAGAGCTAAAATTGCACTATTTAGAAATAAATACTTAATTGGAATGGTCTACAAAGTGTGCCTGGTTTGCAAGCACACTTTGTAGACTGTTCAAATGAAGTATTTATTTCTAAATAGCGCGATTTTTGCTCTGCTGAAGAGCCGCAGTCCGGTCAAATCTGCTGCTGTCAGCTAGAGAGCTAACTTCTCTGAAAAAGCCTGGAGGGTGGAACCTTAACCGGTTATATCTCTCGAACCATAAATGTTTGAGAGCTAAGACTTACATTGATGCAATTCTTTTTTTTAATGTCTACAATATTAAAGAAACTTTAAATTAAACATTACTATCCCTTTAAACCTGTGATTTCATAAAGAATTACTCTGTCATTCCATCTGATTTTTCTCCGCACTTCTTCACTGTGATTGGAGCTTAGCCCTTTAAAACTCTCCTGATTAGGGCTTCCTATGCCCTATCTGCAGGCTACCATCGTGATTTGTGAATTTTGGCATTTGCTCTAGTCTTCGATCCTGATTCCAACCCCAGCTTCGTTTCTGACCTCTGGGCTTTCTGACCTAGGTAAGTCTTTCTGTTACATACAATAAAAATTGATGGATGTTAAGGAAATTGTTGGTTAAGTTGTTCATTATTCTGAAATATTGTGTTTTGTGACATTCTTTCTGTTATACAGTGTGATTATATAGACATAGCTGACTGATGGAGGATAGACATTTATCTAGGTAAATCCTTTAGTTACACACAGTAGTTCAAGAGATATAGCTGACTGCTGTATAATGAACACCTACCTAGGTAAGTGCTTCTGTAACACACAACAATTATGTAGATATATACCTGAATGCATCATGATTGACTACTACCAAGGTAAGTGCTTCTGTAACACACAGTAATTATATAGATATACACCTGAATGTGGTATGATGGACTCCTACCTAGGTCAATGCTTCTATTAGCTCATTGAGAACCATGATTGTGTGTAGAGCACTGCAAACCAGCATGTACCATACACCTGTGGTAATAAAGGGGTTAAGGCATTAATTGTCTCTTATTTCTGCAAGTATAATTCCCCTTTAAAGGAATGAGGTGGCAGTGAGCCCTACCCACAAGGCAACAGAAGGGTTAGTGTGCTCATAGCCTCTCCCATCTGGACTGACACAAGCTGATGAATATGAATTCAGTGTGGGATTGTGCAGCCTGCACTGAGATCAGTCTGTGGCTCTTGATGTATGTGGCATAGGGACAGGCTGGAAGGCTGAGGATAAACTAAGGGCCTTCTGTACAAAGGCAAATGTGGGACAAACCAACTGCCCTGCTCCACTGAATGCGAGAGAAGTCTCGAATATATTGCAAAGTCACCTCCCCACAACCTTTTTTATTAATTTAAACCCTTTTGTCCCTTTTGGTACTCAAAGGTTTAAAATAAGCATTGGCTCAAGGTAGGTGGTGGATGTTTTTATTTATACAAGACACTGTTCATGAGATAACATCTTCAATTATTCCTGGATGTCATGTACATGGAGGTCGACATGACAGTTGCGGGTAGTTTTTCAGAAACAATGAGCTGAATTAAACGATTAAAGGGATAGTAATGTTTCACAATAATAGCAGCTCCAATTAATCTTCATAGTATTTGGGCCATGGAGAGAGAGATTTCAATACTGTCAGAGTTGTAGTTCAAGAGTATTTGAATGATAAAGTATCCCCCTCCTGCCCCTTCTACTGATGTAACACTGCTCACCTCAGAGCAGCAAGACTGTCCAGATGGACTGCAGAGAGGGACAGTGTTAAATTAGCATAAGGGAAAAACCTGACAAGGGGGCGGGTTTTCATTGTTCTCACAGCAAGAAGATTGTCCCTTGTTGTGAGCTGTCTGGTCCCAGGACCAGATCCTACCTCTGAGGAGAGGGGGCTCACACTAGGTAAAAGGGGCAGGAGGGGGAAACTTTATCATTCAATTGCTCTTGAACTACAACTCTGACAGTACTGAAACAACACTCTCCATGGCCCAAATACTATGAATATTAATTGGAGCTTCTGTTTTTGTGAAACATTACTATCCCTTTAAAGATTTGAGGTTTGCACATTGCATTGCAAAGCAATGAGCTGCACACTCCACTGGTCTATAAAAGGTTTCCTAGCCATAGTAAGGTAAGTAGGGAGTTATTATCAGGAGATGTGACTTCTCCTTTCAGCTGGAAGGGTTAGGACACGTGATCTCTCCCAAAGCCACAGTGGTAATAAGTGCAATAGAAATACCCCAGTGAATTTCATGTACTATGAACAATTGAAATAACTGCAGTGCAAACTAAATGAACCGTAGTTGACAGATAGACATTCCCAAAATTCACAATGATTTAACCTTTTGATTGCCAGTAGGGTATTCAATGCATCGCTTTGCAATGCATTGGACAACCCTCTGGCACTCGGAGGGTTACATGAAACTTTTAACACCTAGAATGCTAAGAAGAGAACTCTACTGCATTGTTTCTTAATGTGTCTTTAGCATTCAAAGGGTTACCAGCCCCATTTACATAACTGAGAATTTGTATTTGTTCCCTATGGTACAGCTGGTTTGCCCCAAAGGTGCCCCAGTTGTTCTCTGAACATCAGCCTAAGGGCTGTATGCAGAAAGTTTAACCCCTTAAAGACCCTGGGATGTGCCAGGACCGGCACCGTTTTTTCCCCGACATGTCACGTACTTTTTACTTGCGGCGCTCCTGTGGTAGAGCTCTAAGTAAAAACTGGGTCTGAAACTGATCGATCCAGGACTGGAGTGGTCCCTCTTAGACTCCCACTGGGCGCCGGTACAAGTCACAGGTCCCATGTGCCGGCATGCAAACAACGACTGAATCGCTCCTTAAGGGAAGGTAACTTTTCTGGACCTCTGGTCATCATTGAAGATCTCTCCAGCATTCAAGGGGGTTAAAATTTCCATTTGGAGAATATGTATTGGTACTAATCTGCCCGGAGAGTTCAGTTTACTGACTTAATTACCAGTTCTCTGGGTAAAACAGAGTGAAACCTCAAGTATCAAGAGGTCATCCATTAAGAACAGGGGAAAGGCGCTTTCGACTAAAGCAAAGGCAGGGATTCTTTACCGTAAGGGCAGTAAGTTATAGAATTCTTTGCCTTGGGATGTTGTGCTTGCAGATAATACAACTGCATTTAAAAAAACAATGGATGGCTATCTAGCACAGAACAATATTGAAAATGATGACAGATGGCTTCAATGCAGATAGGATATTGATCCGGGGAACTATTTGACTACCAATTGGAGTCAGGAAGGAATACATTTCCCCCCACACAGACACTTGAGGCGAGATTGGAAATGGCTCCAGAGGGCTTTTTTGCCTTCCTCTGAATCAACAGAGGTGTATTTGGCATGGGCTGGACTTGATGGACGCATGTCTTTTTTCAGTCTCATGTACTATGTTACTATGTATCCCCACCCTTTCTACCAGCTCTTTGTCTCATTCTACCCCTGCCCCCCCTTGTTGAGCTCATTTTTGGGACAAACTTCCACGTTCCCTCAACCCAATCACACCCACTTCTATGAAGCCACACCCACATTGAAACATGAATCACATCATTCTAACACTCCCACCTTCACCCATACTTCTTACTTTGGGGGCTGCCGCCATGCAAATTTTCCAGGTGTGTCTACAGTGCTGTTGGTTTGTTCTATGTTTACATTTCTACAAATGGTCCTATGTATTTTATTCCATTCAGCACCATGGAGAGGGCCCAGGAATCTTTTCCCAGTCACAGAGTGAAATGTGACCTTAATCTATACTTAAAAGTATGATATGTCTACAATATCCGTGTGTGTGTGTGGGAGGGGGGTATGTACTAACCAGCTTTGAAAATACTTGTATCTATTAGACATGCCAATAAAGCATTATTGTTTTGTATTACATTGTATTGTATATACTGCTATCTGAGACCAGAGTTGTGACGTACCAGTGTAACTGTCAAGGGCAGGTGGAAAGTTATTGATAAATATTAGAAATCTGCTTAATCAGTGGAGAAATACTGTCCTGTATTGACAAACAGTGAAGAAAGGAGAAGCAAAACCAATAGGGTTAAGTTTCTGTGGCGTATCCAGTGGTTTCTTTTTGTTTGTTTTGGGAGGAGCCTGATGTTCATATGGATGGGATGGTGCTTTTTCAATGCATTGGAGACCTCACCAGCATTTAAGGGGGTTAAAAAGCCTCATTAAAATCAGTGACAATCTGAGTAATATTTAAATATCCCATAAGGTGCAGCTGGTTTACTCTACAATTGACTGTTCCCTTTTTTATACATAAGGCCCTTAGACTGTCACATACCAGCTCATAACCCCTACCTTTTAGAGGCAAATCCAAATCATAGCAAACGCATGAGTTAGAGAACCCAATAACAACCAAGCAAAGCAATGCATTGTGCACCCCTCTGGCACTCAAAGTATAGCGATTTATAAAGGGGAGTGTAACCTGGGAAATAAACCAGTTAACATAAACCAGGAAAGGATGTCCGGAGCAGGGACATTGGGAATGTTCTGTCCACAATGTGAGAGCGACTACCACAAGCGGGTAATCTCAGCAGTTGCCTATTCTGATATAGATATCGGATAAAGAGGGGGATATCTGTGAAGGAGTCCTGGAGAGCTGAGAGGTGTAAACTTACCTGGGGTTTAAACCAGGCGTGCTGTAATTACTGAGAGGCATTCTAAGCCTCTCAAAAAAGTGAGTACCTCTTTTTGAGCAAGTGGTGAAGGTGGAGGACCAAGAATTGGAGAATACTACATTTAGAGGACACCTTTTGCGTTGTTTTCTTTGCTTCTTTTATTCTGTATTAAGGAATATCTTGCACCAGGAGTGGTAACAAGACATACCTAGGCTTGCATTCAATAATTTAATTCTATGGCCAGCTGATTGGATGAGCCTGTGTCCAAACTTTGTGGGCCAATGACGTCTCTTGAATAGACCTTGATAATGATTTATTCCCAGGTATACAGGACATATTGTGGCAGCAAAATCCTTAAAACTCAACATTTACCATCATTTGCAAAAATGACAGCTATTCTGCTGGAGAATGGACACAGAAACAGTGCAGGAACTACTAAGCTCCTTACACATTTCACCTGTTAACATGCTTAAAGGTCACGTAAGTGTTTTTTCTCTGTCTTCCAATGCAGGTTACTGGTAACTTTGGGTAGGCAATCTGACCCTTAAAGTAGGCAGGAACAATTCTAGAAGTGAATGCAGGGGGTGGAGCCTACCTTCCCTTCTTGGCTGCAGCTAGCCAATCAGCTCCAGTAAGATTTGAGACACTAACTATTGACTAGATAGTAGAAGGGAAAGAAGACCCCGAAGGACCTCCACGGTCTGCCACAGGAGAGCCAAGCATGATCCCTTGACAGTGTGGGAGACCAGTAACCTGTATGGACTAAGAGAAAAGGGTTTAACAGGTAAATCTTTTCTCTGTCGTCCAAAACAGGTTATTGGTAACTTTGGGATATCCAACCATTGAGTTTCCCAGAGGCCGGAAGTAAGGTAAGGACCAGGCGCAAGGCCCCCAAAGTCACCAGAGCAGATATGAACCATCAGATCAGAGATAGCCCAACAAAACAAATGAAGTGTCAGTGGACACTGAACAGGGGTTTGGATCGCCTACCCAAAGTTACCAGTAACCTGTATGGACTAAGAGAAGAGGATTTAACAGGTAAGACTAAAATCCTCTTTTAATTAAACCTATAAGAGAAAGGACATTTCCTGCTGATTAAGAAAAGGACACTCCTACTGCTGGCAGTTGTTTTATTAAAAGGTTTTATTAAAAGTTATAACCAGGAAAACCATTTTATATGACCTATCCAGTTTTTGATAAATAGGGAATATGGGGGTGGAAAAATCCCAGGAGCCTGAGTGTCAGGGCTATTAAAAATTCACTGATAGCTCCTAATTTTTTTGGAGTATTTTATATACACCTGTGTATATATACCCCCACTGTAATAGCCCTAAAACTTTCAGTTAATTTCAAAAATTTTCTCTGGCTCCAAAGTTCTTATTTTTTGTGTTTTTGGCCTAACCCTGAAATAATTAACAGCATGTACAAAAACTGCCATATTCTCTGCCTTCTCTAGTAAATTGACCCCATTTTTTTTAGATCCGTTGACCCTATTACCTTGCATAGGGTTAAAACACGTTTGACTGATCTGGGAGCACTATTAAAACCCTTTGAGTGCCAGAGGTGTATGGAACGCATTGCTTTGCAATGCGTTCCGTACCCCTCTGGCACTCAAAGGGTTAAGTTAGTGGGTCAGAGGACAGCTGGCTATTTGCTCATTTTATTTCACAAAGAACAGGATATAAAAATAATATATTGCCAAGTGATAAAGAGAGACTCATACCCATATACTTATGTTGTCACTAGGAAGAAAGGAGATACCAGAGTTATTCTGCCTTCCCAAGTCCTCAAGGTCATATTAGCTTTCAAGGACATCTGAAACAATTTCAGATCATAACACACTGACCAGTCCTTTAATATATTCTGCCAGGCCACACTGGGGCATATGTTCAATAGAAAAAAAAAGAAGCAATTCTGGGGCAAACCATCTGTACCATAGGGGCAAATAAACATTCCCAAAATTCCCATTGATTTAACCCCTTAAGGACTGGCCGCGCCTGCTCACGGTCAGCACTTAAGGACCACAGATATTTATTTTTTTTTTCTATCCAAATCAGGGCTCGCCGAACGCCATGCAGCCACGTGGGAAGCCCTAAAATCCATGACTGTCCTGGCACGTCATGGGTCCTTATCGCATGTCCAACCCATGAAGTGCCAGGACAGTCATGGGTCCTTAAGGGGTAAATGAGGTTTTTAACTCTTTGAATGCTACAGAGGTCTCCAAAGCACTGGGTAGGATAGTAAAAATGTAGTTATTGGTTTTCAAGTTTTTTTTTTTTTAATAAGGAAAAAATACAAACAAGTTTAAATTGTAAAAATAAATGTTTTAATCATTAAAGCATTTGTTTTAATGGCTACTTCTTGTTGGTTTTATTATTTAAAACAAAACATAACCTCTTGCATACCAGAGGAGGATGCAATGCATTGTATACCCCTGTGGCCATCATGTGGTTAAATATTAATAACCACATTGTTGCAGTAAAGCACTGACAATGTGGCCCTAGCCCATTATTGAGTTGTATATGCCTGTTCTAGAGGCTGATATAATAAGCAGAATTGAAGTTATTCTGGGGTAAACTAGCTGTTAAAGCCTTTAATTCTAGCAAATTTCAATTATCTACCCCAGAGCGAGTGCAGGAGAAAGGAGTAAAGTTATGTCATTTAATCTACTCCTTGTTTAAAGGGATAGTAATGGTTAATTTAAGATCAAGATCTTTATGGTTTGAGAGTTATCTCTTGGTAAAGTTACCTCTTCCTGCCTGTTTTAGTGAAGTCAGCCATCTAGCTGACAGCTGCAGATTCCAATCATTTGACCAGATGGAGGCTCTTCAGCAGAGCCGAGATCGAGCTATTTAGAAATAAATACTTCATTGGAATGGTCTACAAAGTATGCTTGCAAACCAGGCACGGTTTGTAGACCATTCCAATGAAGTATTTATTTCTAAATAGCGCGATTTCTGCTCTGCTGAAGAGCCTCCATCTGGTCAAATGACTGGAATCTGCAGCTGTCGGTTAGAGCGCTGACTTGACTAAAACAGACAGGAAGAGGTAACTTTACCAAGCGATATCTCTCAAACCATAAAGGTATGAGAGATAACACATCGATCTTCATCTTTTTTTAATGCTTTACATCAACATACCTCCCAACATTTCAAATGTCCAAAGAGTAACAATTTAATTTTATGTGGTATTGCCGGGAGCGTGTCTGGTAGGCGGGGCATTACCGAGAATTTTTAGGTTATTACCTGACCTACTGATACCTCAAGACCAACGTATTTTATTTACATCGACTTATTTAAAAGCACATATACTGAAATTTAAACAAACAATGTGAGTTTTATGGCTGTGGAGCAATGTGATACATTTATATACACACCATCTAGTCTGATCTCCTAAACACAGGGACCTCAGGGTGGTAAAGAGGTACACAAGTAAAGAGAGCAAAACAGGAGAAACAAATCTAAAAGCGGTGTTTATTCTCTTTAAAACAGACACACATAAATCTAAAAACTCACAAAATGTAAGATATCATTATGCCTCTCTCCCTCCAGGTTCACGGTGCCTCCGGACCATCCAGCCTCCGCGTCCTAATTGTTAGTGCAGAACAGCTTATCAGGGCAGCCCAATGACTCCAGCCACTCCACGTGGCTTTCAGTACCATATGATAGCAATGAAAACTTCTCCGTAACTACTATGGTTGAAAAAATAAACAGAGTAGCAAATTCCCGGAGCACCGCTATCTTTCTGCCGCCAGCTCTTTCACACTCTCCAGGCACGGGCTTTCGTCACAAGGAGGCGTGACCAAGAGGGACCGATGCCGATATCTCTCCTTCCCAAATCTTCCCCACGCGTATCGTGGACTCTCACTGTCCACTTCCTCAGGGTACTTACAGACCCATACAATAGTCCTCTTTGTATACCAAAATATTCATGACCCATAAGTTTTCTAAAACATCATAATTAGAATACACTTATTAAGATCAAATGCATGTCTACAAGGGATTTCCTTCTTATTCTATCCTTATAGGTTTCTTAAATAAAAATAAAAATAAACTATTTCTAAAAACTATTACATATGCATATCAATATTATCTAATATTTCCAAAGGAATGTATAAAGTAAAATACAATAAAATACATATACAAATTTCAAACAGGGAGCAAATATTCTCATTTCCCTAGACCTAGTTATATATATATACTTCCTATATATAACATAGGATAGAATAAGAAGGTAATCCCTTGTAGACATTCATTTGATGTTAATAAGTGTATTCTAATTATGATGTTTTAGAAAACTTTTGGGTCATGAATATTTTGGTATATAAAGAGGACTCTTGTATGGGTCTGTAAGTACCCTGAGGAAGTGGACAGTGAGAGTCCACGATACGCGTGGGGAAGATTTATCATCCTTGCAACCCCTTCCCTCCAGCAATTGCCCCAACCTCTGCAACCCTGTTGCAGCCACTTGTTCATGATAAAATATATTGGCATAAAATCACATCAGTAGTACCTGATGGGATTAGTGACCACGCGTCCTGCTGTGCAGCTCCTCTACACGTCTGCAATGTGCATGAGTACGTTCATTGCACGCGGTGTGGTGCGTGCATGCACTTTCATGCGGCCATAGTGACATCACTTGGGGTCTCAAATGAGTAATCATGCCATTATGGATTACACTCAATCAGGAGAGGGCGCTCCGCCTCCTGATACAGGGGAGGCCTAGGGGGCTTGACTAACACGGCTATATGAAGGAATGTGATGAGATGGTACGGCTAAAGAAAAAAATAAAACAATAAAAGTAGAGAGACAAAGTGGGTAAAAGCATGAGAAGTGGGACATTCACTGTATGTAGCAGGACAGCGTGTTTGGGTCCCATAATTGGGTCTGTCCCGCATAAATAGCGACTGTTGGCAGCTATGCATCAAAGTACAATTAACCATTATTATCCCTTTAATGCAGAGCGCTGAACCATGTATAGAGTTAAGAAATGTTCCAAAACAACCATACACTCCCACATTACCCTTTCCTTGGTGAAAGCAACATGAAAAGAGAGACATTTTGGCTTAAGTATCTTAGTAAATTGGCGTTAGGCATAGGACTGAAAAACTGTTATAGAATAGAAACATACTATTACATCCCATCGCTTATCGTAGCCCCTCAAATCTGAGCTGTCTTGCAGCAGAAAATACTAAAGGTACTCGGTTAATTAGCCATAAAACTGCACTCCAGAACTCCTACATCTCTCCTCCACCCGCCTGACCGCAAAAGCACTTGTATCTTCTACAATTGCATTGTATTACCCATTGGTTGATTCCCTGAGGGTCCGTGACAAGATATGATTTATGTGGTATGATACTGCTTCTGCCAGTTGCACTATTATTATGTGAAGTGGGAGGCAGCAGAGGTGCTAACAATATAAATCCAGTTTTATATTTGAGGCGAGGGGGTATACTTTTTTGCCACTAGCCATTTGAGGGTCCTCTGATAAATTATCCAGGTTATCATCTTCCTTTTGTTCCCAAGGTTCAAACTGATGTGTCAGCTGAGCAAGACATAAAATAGTTACAAACTCAAAATGGCTACTACTGCCAATAGAAGGATCTTACATCATCAGAAAGGGACATTGATGGCATTTCATTGGTAACCCTGATTATTGTATGACAAACCTAACATAGTAACATAGTTGATGAGGTAGAAAAGAAATCTATCAAGTTCAACCTTTGCTTTGCAATGCATTGGAAACCCCTCTCGCATTCAGGGGTTTAAAAGACCCACCAAATTAATAGGAATTTGCAGAATTTTCATTTCAAACCACAATGTATTTGGTTGGCCCCAGAACTGCATTTCTTTAGCCTGAAGAAAAAGGTCCTAAGGGACCTCACAAAGAATGGTTACTTAAAAGAGCATTGTCTACCTTGTTGTTAAAGAATTAATTATTGTTCATTTATTACTTTATGTGCATCTTTAATCTTCAATTTGTTCTGTTGTTGTGGCGATATGGTATCCGCAGTAACCCCCCCCTAAAGTATTTTAATTTCATGACCTCTTCAGAGTGCATCCATTGAGAATTGATTAAGGGATGCACTAATATGATTCTGCACTAAAATAGTAGCTGGAATCAATTTTTATGTCTGCGCATGCTTATTGCCTATATACTAATTTCCCCTTCATACTGCATGCTCCAGGGGGGATGTCACAGCAAGAGGCACTATGTTCCTCTACACATTTTAACACTAGGTTCTACACAATATGCAGAGGGATGTGACACAAATTTTCTACATTTTCTTGTGCATGCTCGCATTGAAGTTTTAATGATGGTACCAGAATGCACTAAAGTAATCATTTTCCAAAGTGCTGCCACATTATTTGCAGGATAATATCTTAGTAAGAAAATGCATAGGTCAATTCGTACACTCCCCCCTTTTAGCTACCTTTCTGCCCCATGGTGAGATTTACATCTGCAGTAACCCTAGGCAAAAGCACCCAAGATAACACCACTAGACAAATCTACTGTTGTTTGGTACAGAAAATATTCTTATCCTGCTACATATAAACAAAGAATTCTCTTTCCCAATTGGCTTCTAGATAGGTCTCCAACACTTTGCAAAGCAATGTGCTGAAAAACTCTTCAGCATCCAGGGGTTAACTAATGGCCAGTAAATAAATCTGTAAACTGGTAAATAAACTGGCTTCCATAAACCGAGAGCATAGAGGTCGTTCTACCCACATGCACAACTCAGTATGTGGCTGTAGTCAGCACACCCATCTTAACTTGGCTCTCTACGCAGTTGCCTAGATTGCCTATAGGGAAGTCTGGAACTGTCCACAATCTGGAACTGTCCACCTTATTGTAATTTCTCAGGAGTGTTAGTTGAAGGTATATACTTCAACATCTACTTGCATGGCCTACCTGTGTCATAGAGTATACCAATATTTGAAAAAGAGGAACTAAATGTTAGGTATAAGCAGCTTTTATTTTGCTTAACAGAAGGACATAGCTAGCTAAGAGTCCTTCATATACCATACTTTTATGTTACAGTTTTTACATTCGATGTTGTAATTTACTGATAATTGTCATTCAGTCTATTGAAGCATAATGTTTGTTGTGTAAGGTATTATCTAAAGTTGGACTTCACCAGAGATCAGTATACACAGGAAACTACAGATGCAAAGAAAAAAATCTAAAAAAAGAGATATACCTGACTACTGTATGCAGGACATACATAGGTGATGCCCTGTTCGCACTGGCAATTTTAGTACAGCTAAAAGCATTTTTATGAGATACATTAACGCAGTATTCTGTAATTTTGATGTGCTGATGCGATAGACATGTCCAAGCTTCAGCATGATTGATTTGCCATGTGGTCATTAACCAATACTATATTGTCAAAATCTGAGTGGTCTGTGCTTGCAACACACCTCAGACACACCCCCATGAATGAGGATCATCTGGGGGAAGTAAAGAAAATCAGATGTAAGTAAACAGGGGTGGCTTTGCATGAACCAACACAGAGCTCAGCCAAGTTGACCATGTAAACATAACGTAAGAGGGGAATTCATCAAGCCATAAATTACTCAATGTGTGTGGAAATCAACTTATTTTCTCAGCAGCCAATTCCTTATTTAGCAGTGGCTGGATTATATCTGACCATTGCTCATTCCTCAGTGATCAATAGACAGATAGATATGCAAATTCCATCTGTCAGCTGGAAGCTATCAGATTGTATTGTATTCAGTGTGGTTCACATGTACACACACCTACTGCACACCTCTGTGTATCTCTTAAATGGCCATGCTTTTCACAAATTTTCATCATATTTCACTGCCTCAAAATGATTAATGATTAATAGACGTTATAAATCAATGATTGCCTTGAAAAGTGGCAAAAAGCAGAATACTTCATATGCTTTTCTTATAGCCCCTTGATGAAACCTAAGTTAAGTCTTTTTGTTCAAGAAATTATGGATAAATTCACATAGGTGACTTAACTATCAATTTTGAATACATGATAAAAAAATGCATGTTTGATATATCTTATGTGGTTGCTCGCCCGGCCAATTTACTCAATGCCTGTCACATGGTAAAGCAGCTTTCTGCAACTATGGTCCAACTGCTTTTTATCTCTGACAAATTTCTACTGTTGATGTCAATGAAATCGCATTAATAAGACAGCTGTGAATTCAGTGTGTTTTTGATCAGCTGTTTAAAGGGATGCTGGGAAAAGGGAACATAAACAAATCATACATAAATTGCATGTAAAACATTGTAACAGCATGTAAAACGAGCAGCTAAAACATATCTCTTTTTTTCCATACAATTTCACCACTATAAAACAGTCATCTGTTCGAACATCGTTTTATAGCCACGTATTCATTGGGAACAGTTCTCATTTAATTCAAAAGCACTGGTCTGGTAGTCAGTACCTTGTAAAACCATCAACATAGTATATTACTTCAGAAAATAAAATAGCTAATAGAAACCCATGCTTTTAGGATGCAAGTATCACAGAATCCTTTGGTTGAATCAGTCATTTAAACAGACATGACAGCTGATAGAACTTAGCACTATAAGACTTCAAAATTTTGCTCCCTGCACATGGGGGGTTATGCACTAAAGTGTGATACAGAGGTGATAAAGCAGAGGTCATTTCTCCAGTGATATCACTTTTCCAATTCCTATGTTATTCCATGGAGCCAATGCACTAAGCTTTCTCAAGTGGGAGAGATCTCAGTGCATAGTAAAGTCACTTTACGAGTCCTCTCCACATTATTACCTTGTTGCATAACCACCATGATATACTTAACCCTTTAAGGACAGAGGTGTGTTTTGAAATGCATAGACAGCAATTTAGGTTCCTAATGGTTTAAGAAGACTTATGAACGCTGACTGCTTCAGTTTTAAAAATGGCAGCAACTGTCATGTCCGCCTCAATGGGCATGACATGAAGGACTGATTAAATATGTTATCTCTTGAACAAAGTTACAAACTGGCAACATTTATTGGAATCATATGATTTTCTGTCCATAACAAGTTTATTTGGGGGGGTGGGTGTATTATTAGGAAGGTGTTAGTTCTCCTTTAACATTCATTGGGGTCTATGCACTAAGTTGCGATAAAGAGGTGATAAAGCGGAGGTGGCTTTGCCAGTAATATCCCTTGTCCAGTTCTATGTTTTTCTATTGAGCCTATGCACTAAGATGTTTCCAACTTTGGAGACCTTAGTGCATAGGTTACATACAATAACATAGGACTTGGGGTGATTTCACTGGAGAAGTCATCTCCATATTACCTCTTTATCATGCCTTAATGCATAACAGCCATTATGTGATCTAATTTAAAAATAGTAATCCATGCTATAAGGAAGCAGGTATCCCAGAATCCCCTAGGTGAGCTAGTTTTTTTTAAATCCCATGGTTTCCCTTCTCCAGCTGCCCTCTTAATGCACATTGAAATCAGCAAGGTAAAGCGGCTGCTAGCACAATGAATTGACTGTTCCTCCTGTCTGTCTCTCTTTTCCCTGTGCGATTTAGTGCCTGATGAAAATATTTTGATAATTCATTACCTTTTTAATGTGCGTGTGAAATCAGACGGTGATTATGGTAATGAGCTTCTAGGAAATAACTTTTGAGATAGGAGGAATTATTTTTTATATAGATACAGTATACGGAGCCACGCTGTGCTTTCATGTCTAGAAAAAGGCACATCAAGTATTCCCCTCCTGCAGGCAATACAGAAGATGCCTTTTTAACCTCTGCAGTACCAGAGCGGGAGATCAACAAATATATGACAACAATGTATTTTTTTATCACAAAAAAGAGGCCTGATTAGGCTTAAAGGAGCTAACACCTCCTACTGATAACTACCACTTACCTTACTACGGCCAGAAATTCCTTACGGCCCCTATTAATTCTCTCTTACCTCCTTGGTTCAAGAGACAACATATTCAATCTGTCCACCTGGTCCTTAAAGGGTTAAGTAGACATATCCCTGCCTGCTTCAGTTGGAAAAAATGCCAGCAGCTGTCATGTCCGCCTCCATGTACATGACATCCAGGATTGACTGAAGATTTTATCTCTTGAAAAAAGGGACAAGGGCAAAATTCATAGGGATCATTAGGATTTTCAGGCCATAATAAGGTATATATATATATATATATATATATATATATATATATTATTATATTATTAAGATATGGATGTACATTTGTGAGGACAAAGACCAGACTGATCTGTTACTATCAAAGGACTGAGTTTCAGGGTGCTACGTGTTGTATTGAGCCAGCAGTAGATTTTACAAGGTTTCAGTACATTGTGCAGGAAGTACTGCCACTGAACTACCAAGGGCAGGATTAGGTCCATACCTGTGAGATCCCTGCATCTGCCTGGAGACTATGTTTTGCACTATTAATTACAAGGGTTCCCGGGACAAAATATATTTCTATGGATGATACCCCCACTAACTAACTCCCCTACTCCCATTACTCCCGCTTCCAGCCCTGATCCACCCATTCCACCCTACCTTCTGTCATGTATAATACAGCCCACCTAGTTAAGTCCCACCCACATTAAGATGCAAATCACACCATTTGGACACTCCCACCCCGGCCCTTTTCATTACTCCAGAGTCTGGGGTAGAGAAGGTTCCCAGGTAACAATTAGCTGTTGTGGCCAGTATGACAATACAGGAGACATCTGGCATTTAGTGTTCAAAATCACAAGGTGTAGCTCAAGCTAAGACCAAGCAGAGAATAACCTAGAACAATAAGGCGCAGTAGCTTGTACTATGGGACACACCTATGAGCAGCCAATGTTCTTCTAGCTCCCTTAAAGAGCCAGATTAAGATTCCATAGGACCCTAGGCAGGGCACCAATCTGGACCCCCTGTAATTACAGACCACACACAGAACTATGCCGTGGCTCTGACACGTGAGGTAGCCGTATCAGAGATTCCTGCATTAACTCAGGCCCGCTATTGTGAGCGACAGGTTTTTGCATCTTACTGCATCTTTTGGCTTTGTCCATTACAAGCTTTGCAATGTGTTGGAGACATCTCAAGCATTCAAGTGGTTAAAATTATTTCACTATATATTGTGTTGCCAAGCACTTTACCTCATCCCTTTGTGTGCCAGAGAGGTATCCAAAGAATTGCTTTGTAATGTGTTGGAAATCTCTTGGGCACTAAAAGGGTTAAGTGGATCAGTGGTGGCTGGGCCCATTTCATTACCATGGGCCTTAGGCAGCAGTTTAGGTTCCTAGTGGTTAATCCAGCTGTGCTCCCTGGTGCCAGAGGAAGAAATCCTATGACCACATCAGTCCAATCCTCTTCAAATCAGAATCCAACCAGAAAATATCAAGCTATCAAATTAGCCTCATCTGCATCACAGGTCAGTACTATTGTTATACATTTTGTGACATGATATGGTCTGCTATTGCCACAAAATATTTGGAATTTGTTCATCTGAGGACCTGTAGTGGGGCCCAGTATCTAAATGGGAGGTTTATCAGGTTCTATTGTGCTAGTGACAGGGAAAGCAGAGCTCCTGTTCAATAAAGATCCAGCCCAGTGCTCTGTTTCCCACTGCTAGATCTTCCATTTGAGATGTTTCTATTATGTTATATTTTTATATGATATTATGTGCCTTTTGTGTTATATGTTAAAGTTCTATGCATGCACTTTCCCAAGCTTATGTGCATGACAGTTCCAAGTTCAGCACCATGTACTGTGCTGCTAAGGACCTAGTCAGGTCTGGAAACCAACCCATATGACAGATTACAAGGCACCAGGTAGTCTGCACAGACTCATAGATCATGTCTCTGAGCGTATATAGTGGCCTCAAGACTTATGCTCCACCCCAGGGGACCTGGAGGAGCTTGTCTGGAACACATAATGGGTAAGGAGAGATAAGATTAGCCATTGTGGGCTGTCAACAGGACTTTGGGTGATTTCAAACTCCGTTTCCCAGTGGTAACATAAGCATTCACTGATTCAGATCTCAAGGGTGCAACTTTTCCACTGATTGGTCTCCAAACCTCCAGAAGGACAATCTGGAGGTCTGGATACCCCAACACCACTCCCCAGGATAGAGAGTTCCAGGAGTGTGTGGGCATATAAGGCTGGTTCATGCTCCATTGGTGTGGCTCTCTTTCTAATGGCAATGTCATCATATAGTCCTAGGACATACTCCAATGCCTAAACAACAATTTCTAAATTAAATAACATGTGAATTCAGCTCCTCCAGCCTGATTTATTTCATTCATCATTGAAACCCAGTGGTTTCCTCAGTCCAGAATGTGCCTTGTTCCACAGACTTCATGGAAGAGTTATCCCTCTTCTTCTGCTACTGAACAACCCACAAAAAATACTCCAGCATCATACTAGATCATAATATTGGTTCAAAGATGGATGCCTTCCTGAAGGCTTGTTCACATGGCACAGAGTCACCAAAAGTATAGTGTATGTATCTTATAGCACTGCAAAAGTCTCTGATGTGAAACAAATATAGAAATGGTTGCAGATTACATCCTCTAGAAGTCTACGGGTGGTCACCAGGAAGATCCTGCAATGAAGGCTTGTACAGCAGGCTATGAGGCCATTCATACAGATGTTTGATTAATTATGATGCATCAATCCAGTCACTGGCTGACACATGTGGGAGTCAGTCAGGTCCTGCTAATGTGGGATTGCTGATATAAAGCTTACATCTCCCCCTGTTTTTGGCTCCCAAGGGGAGAGTAGTATGCAGAACATGGGCAATACCAACATAGGCTATGTTGCCAGGTTGGTGTGTGTGATTAAGGGCTAAACATGATCCAACAGGAGGCGCCCACCATGTAGTCATCTCTGTAGCTGTCATATTGGGGACAATTCCTATTATGCTGTTAAGGTCTTTGGTACCACTTGTCCTGCACTCTTTGAGTTGTAAGCTGTCTGGCATCCAGCACACCAATTTTAGTGTGCCTTCTTGGAAAACGGGAATGTTGTTGAGTAGATCATAATTTCTTAGTTTTGTGTTGTAAGAAAGCATTATCAGTCCAGCCGATCTGCCAGTCCATACTGGCAGTGTCCTATCTCAGATGTACCATATTGGGGAGGGGGTAAGTTTACTATGCATGGAACCTTATTTCAGCTCTGTTCAGTCTCTCATACCCTCCACATATTCATCCTCTTCCTCATTCAACAGTTCTCAGTCCTATGTCTGCCCCCCTCCACACACAGTTCCTTCACTCAGAGTACACTTTAAGCCTTCCCACTCCTTCCCTGGTATTGCATCTTTTAAACTTCATTTAGCCCTCACACAAAGTACCAGGGCCAGTGACCAGGATGAAGTATCTTGCCTTGCCATCAGACCCTGATGAACTTGCATTTATTCCACTTCTATGTGTTGTTCCCTGATACTTTCTCACTTCTCTTCTTCTCTCTCTGTCTCCCCCTCTCAGTTTACCAGATTCTTTCTTTCTTTCTTTCTGCTTTCATCTCCTCTTCTATACCTTCCTGTTTTACAGAGAATGTAATTTCATATAAAGGTGCATCTATTCATTAATCCATTTGCATCTCACACACAAGTTTGTCTTGCTACCTTCCCCTCCATGTCACCCACGCAAATTATTCTCTACATCAGTGTTTCTCACCCAGGGTGTCTTGGCACTTTGGTGTGCCACAGACATCCACTTAGGGTGTCCCATTTTATCTACTAAGCTTTTACAAAAATGTGAATGAAGACTTACAACTGCATATTTAAGGATATTTATATGCACAATATGTTTATTTTAGTTGCCAGGTCTAACAATAACTATATATTTATATATTTGTAACCTTCATTACACACTTCACAAATTACATAAAATCATACGGATGCCCCAAAAATGCCAGACTGCGTGTTAGGGGTGCCTTGAGCAAAAAAAGCTTCAGAACCACTGCTCTACCTTATACCAGAAAACTTTATTTAATCAGAACATAGAGTTATGTATGTAGAACTGTGCAATTTATGCACTGTATCTTGCAGCTCAGAGACCAAAAGGTCATGGGTCAGTTCTTCCTAGACTAAAGTGCATTGATGCCAGTGACATATTTACTGGACACTCTTTTCTAGACCACAGTGTAAAATGGCAGTGACATATTTATAGGCTGGTCCCTCTTAGGACCAAAGTGAAATAACGGCAGGAGCACGTTTATGGGTCAGTCAATCCTAGGCCAAAGTGTACAAATTGTAGTGAGATGTGTATGCATCACACATTCCTAGGACCAAAGTTTACTTCTGTCTTTCCCATCAACCTTCTTCCTCCCCCCATGTTCGTCTTCCTTCCTTCATTCCATCCATGTTTATTTTACCTCCATCCCTTCCTCTTCTTCCTTTCTTTGTTCCTCTTGCTTCTCTCCCCCATCCCTCCAGCATCTACTTCCTCCCCTCCCTTTAGTGTCTCCCTTTCCCCAAATTCTTCCTAGATCTTCATCCTGTCTTCATCCTTCCACCATCTTCCTCCCTCCAGCCATCGTTGTAGACAAATGTTTTGATACAGGTGGGATATGGCATGCTGTAGAATTATCTATTTTTATTTTATTTTTTTTACAGGTCTGCGGTATGCAGATGTGTGATAGCGAGACTGAATATTTTTTATTAAAGTGTACTGTAGGATGTGTTTTATTATTGTTGTTGTTATTATTATTTGTGTGGAGGTGGGTCTCCCTTCAACAGAGTTTGAAGGGAGGGAACAGTATTTTGTGGTACATTAAAAGGGATGGGGACAGAAGTGAGATGAGGCCAAGGGAGAGGAGAGAGAAGAGGCCAAGGGGTAGGAATAAGACTGTCTGGGGAAGGAGAACGGTGGAGGCAGCAGGAGAGTGGCAGGAGGCCTGGAAGGACTTGGCATTGGAGACTAAGAAGAGCCAGAATATTAGAATATGGAAAAAGGAATTATTCATTACATTTGTCATATAAGGGAGTACACTTTACAGCAATAATGCTGACTAAAATGTCAATGCAAATATTTATTGTTGAAGAATCCAACCCCTTCATGCAAAATTAATTATATTGCTTCCTTGATTACAGTGCAATCTCTCTCTCAGTATCTGACATGCTAAGAAGAACTTTAGCAGTTCTAAAGCAATCGAGCTACACCAAAGGGGAGAAATAACTATTCGCTTGCATCACTTTCAGTGAGACCTCTATTGTTTTATTTTTGCTTTGTTTTTTACATACCCTGGTGGTGGGGAATGCAATTGGATGCATAGGGAAGATGGGGACATGACAGAATCAATAATTTTGTCACTTCCCCATGATCCAGTTGTAGCAGTAATTGCAGGAGGACTGGGGGGACTAGGGATGGGTAACAAAGGAAACAGAATCCCCCTGCATGGGCACACAGTGATCTTGTCCATTTCCACAGTGTAGATCATCCTGCACCACAGTCAGGGAGACATCTGGTTTTGTACATGCCCCAGTGGTGGGGAACTCCATAAGTGGCCTGCGGGATATGGCCCACATAACAGGATCACTAATGTGCTTATCACAGTAACCATGTCACTCCTCTATGCTCTGTTGGCGTCTTCTAACAAATGTAGTTCAATTTAGCATGCCGCCAGCTGCAAGGAAACTGGAAGTCTGGGTTTACATGAAGCATGCCTAGAGGACGACATAATACATCTTTGGCCCTGGGGGTACAGTGTTTTTGTGCATTAATTCCATATGTCCTTGGCACTCAAAGGATTAACTTTTTGATTACCAGGAAGGTATACAATGCATTGTAAAGTAATGCACCGGCACTTAAAGAGTTACATTTTTTTCAGTGCTATACATTTCATGTGCACTGATTATTCACTGTATGTTCCCTCTCTGCACTGCTGGTTGAGGTGATGGGGTGTGAAAGTCTTAGAGTGCAGACAGGTGCACAGACACCTGCACAGTGAGCCCCCAGGGATAGAGAGAGGAGGAGTGGAGAGAGATAGGGGGGGGGCTGTATGGGAGAGAGGGGAGGAGGTAGAGAGGAGGGGGAGAGAGCAGGGCTGAGTCACTCACACATCCATACAAAGAGCAGGGAGAAAAGAAAACACACTAAAGCTGATGAAAGGAAGGGGCATTCTGTTGCAAAACAGCTTCGCTGTAAGGAAATAGAAATTCCCAAATCTTCAATTGACTTAACACTTTAATTTTGCACAAATAGAACTTACAGTTAAGCTAAATGGGGCTATTTACTGCTTGAATGCCACAGAGGTCCCCGATGTATTGTGTTGCCTCTTTGTCATTCAAGGGGGTTAAAAGCCCAGTTTAGCTTGGATGGAAGTTTTATTAATATAAAAGTCCCACTGAGGCAGATGTGCAAAGTCATATTGTCTGTCTGTCTGTGTGTGTCTGTCTGTCTGTCTGTCTGTCTATCTATCTATCATTATCTGCCTGTCTATCTGTGCCCATCTATCTGTCTGTCTATCTGTCCTTGTCTGCCTGTCTATCTGTGTCTGTCTATCTATCTATCAATCTATCTTGTCTGTCAGTCTATCCTTGTCTGCCTGTCTGTCTATCCTTGACTGCCTATCTATCTGTGTCCATTTATCTGTCTATCTATCTATTGATTTGTCTATCTATCTGCAAATAAGAAAGCGATAACCTTACCTAACTAGCACACCATAGCTACTCTGCATTCAGATCATGAAATACCCAGGCCTGGGATAGTAAGCTGAACAAAATGTAACTTTTATTGAAATCACTATCTAAATTACCGGGGCACAAGCCGGCTTGCCATTAATTAAAGAAACAATTAAAATAAAAACTCAAACAAAAAATAAATAAAAAAAGAGGAGGTTTGAAGAAAATGTCTTAAAAATTCTGCATTCTACCTAAAAGAGGATTTTAGGATATAATCGGCTTCTGAGGATCAAAGAGATCTCCATCCAATCTACTGCTCATTCACTTTAGGTAGATATATAATGTAGTCTGCCACAAAGTTTCAAAGAACGATATAAACACTTTGATTTAAAAACAAAAAAATGCAACTAGGTCACTCAATTTAGCTTGTTAGAGCAGCGTGAAAGTGCAGACTACACAGATACACACGTGATGCACATCAAAGACAGAGTATCAAATGCAACGGCTGACAAACCACCCCTCTGAATACCTACATCCATTATAAAGAGTGGGTGCTGTACTGGCTGGCCAATAAATTAAAACTTACAGACATCCAACTGGTGATACGTCCTTGGTGCATCGACTGACAATACAATATATCACGCCCCTAAACCGTATGTAGGGAAGGACACCTTGACATCGTACAGCACTATAAGGGCTGTGATATGTAATGAACATACAAGTAAATGCGTGAAGTAACATATGTTGATGTGATTAAACTAGGAGACTAATGTCGCTACATATTGAGTATGAATCTTGAATATGTTGGCTAACATTACTGGCAATACGTCCCTAATGAAGCGATTACACTCCTAAACAATGTTGAGAGAGGTACTACATAACATCAAAGCACTATCGAGGCTGTGATAGACGATGAATACATAAATAAAATATGGAGTGACATGTATGTTAACTTGTATCACTACATAAGAAGGATGAAAAATCATGGATGAATATGGCCAATCATTTATGTGAAAGGGTCTCATGCCTACGGTCACTGAATAGCATGTTCAAAAATGGCTACAATGAAAAATGTCACTGACGGCTTCGGCAAGGTTCACGTTATCAAGGATTACATTACTTTCCAAACATCTTCAGTTGTTTATTGCCTTAAGTGGCCCTGTGATTGCCTGTATGTTGGAAAGACAATAAAAAAGCTTAAAACCAGGGTGAGGGAACATGTTAACAACATTTTGAAAGCCTCACAAGTTTCACCCGTTCTGGTAGGCAAATCAAATCAGTGGCAAGCAAGACATTTTCTGGAAGTACACCAATCCAATCCCAAAGGTTTTATTGCATGGGTTCTTGAAAGAGTTTACTTGGGAGTAAGAGGTGGTGACCAAGACTCACTTTTGCGCAATGAAAATAAATGGATTTTCTTACTCATCTCCCTTTCCCCATCTGGCATTAATGAGGAATGGAACTTAGGCGTACATCTGCTGGAATCCAGTAATCTCAATGAACAATTTTATTATAAATTCAATATTATGCTACGGAAATGTATGGTTTATTTATTTATTTGTGTCATCCAGCTTGTCATGATGCTTCATTTTTCTGATCGGATGAAAGTATATTGGTATTATTTACCGTTTTGACTTTATGGAGATACATCTGTATTTACGTTCCTATGCATCTTTTATATGAACAAATCGTAAAGATACTGCTGAATTCATTTTGTTTGAGAACCATTATCTCTGTCTTCTCTGTAGCATATGTTTTTAACTAAACTCTATATATTGCCTTACATAAAGGATTGGCCATATTCATCTATGACTTTTCATCCTTCTTATGCGGTGATACAAGTTAACATTCACGTCACTCCATATCTTATTTACGTGTTCATCGTCTATCACAGCCTTGATAGTGTTGTGGGATGTTATGGAGTACCTCTCTCAACAATGTTTAGGAGTGTAATCACTTCATTAGAGACGTATCGCCAGTAAGATGTTAGCCAACATATTCAAGCTTCATCCTCAATATGTGGTGAGATTAGTCTCCTAAATTATTCACACCAACATATATGTTAATTCACACATTTACTTGTACAGTGCCTTGCAAAAGTATTCACCCCCCTTGGCATTTTTTCTATTTTGTTGCATTGCAACCTGGAATTAAAATGGATTTTAATTTGGATTTCATGTAATGGACTACACAAAATAGTCTAAACTGGTGAAGAGAAATGAAGAAAATAACTTGTTTTAAAAAAATCTAAAAAATGGAAAAGTGGTGTATGCGTATGTAGTAGTATGAAGTCACATAATTAGTTAAAGAAAGTCCACCTGTGTGCAATCCAAGTGTCACATGATCTCAGTATATATACACCTGTTCTGAAAGGCCCCAGAGTCTGCAACACCACCAAGCGGCACCATCAATACCAAGGAGCTCTCCAGACAGGTCAAGGACAAAGATGTGGAGGAGTACAGATCAGGGTTGGGTTATAAAAAAAATATCCCAAACTTTGAACATCCCACGGACCACCATTAAATTTATTATTAAAAAATGGAAAGAATATGGCACCACAACAAACCTGCCAAGAGAGGGCCTCCCACCAAAACTCACGGACCAGGCAAGGAGGGCATAATCAGAGAGGCAACAAAGAGACCAAAGATAACCCTGAAGGAGCTGCAAAGCTCCACAGCGGAGACTGGAGTATCTGTCCATAGGACCACTTTAAGCCGTACACTCCACAGAGCTGGGCTTCACGGAAGAGTGGCCAGAAAAAAGCCATTGCTTAAAGAAAAAAATAAGCAAACACGTTTGCCGTTCGCCAAAAGGCATGTGGGAGATTCCCAAAACATTTGGAAGAAGGTACTTTGGTCGGATGAGACTAAAATTGAGTTTTGTGGCCATCAAGGAAAACACTATGTCTAGCGCAAACCCAACACCTCTCATCAGCCAGAGAACCCCACAGTGAAGCATGGTGGTGGCAGCATCATGCTGTGGGGATGTTTGTCATTGACATGGACTGGGAAACTGGTCAAAATTGAAGGATTGATGGATGGTGCTAAATACAGGGAAATTATTGAGGGAAAGTTGTTTCAGTCTTCCAGAGATTTGAGACTGGCACAGAGGTTCACCTTTCAGCAGGACAATGACCCTAAGCATACTGCTAAAGCAACACTCGAGTGGTTTAAGTGAAAACATTTAAATGTCTTAGAATGGCCTAGTCAAAGGCCAGACCTCAATCCACTTGAGAATCTGTGGTATGACTTTAAGATTTCTGCACACCAGCGGAACCCATCCAACTTGAAGGAGCTTGAACAGTTTTGACTTGAAGAATAGGCAAAAATCCTAGTGGCTTGATGTGCCAAGCTTATAGAGACATACCCCTAGAGACTTGCAGCTGCAATTGCAGCAAAAGGTGGCTCTACAAAGTATTGGCTTGGGGTGCGGGGGTGAATCGTTATGCATGCTCAAGTTTTCTGTTTTTTTGTCTTATTTCTTGTTTGTTTCACAATAAAAAAATATTCTGCATCTTCAAAGTGGTAGGCCTGTTGTGAAAATCAAATTATACAAACCCCAAAAAAATCCATTTTAATTCCAGGCTGTATTGCAACAAAATAGGAAAAATGCCAAGGGGGTGAATACTTTTGCAAGGCTCTGTATGTTTATTACATACCACAGCCCTTATGGTGCTGTACAACATCAAGGAGTCCTTCCCTACATTCTGTTTAAGGACGTGATACATTGTATTGTCAGTCGATGCAGCAAGGACGTATCACCATTTGGATGTCTGTAAATTTAAATTTATTGGCCAGCCAGTACAGCACCCACTCTTTAGAACAGACACTGATGTTGGTATTTATAAGGGAGGTTTGTCAGCCGTTGCGTCTGATACTCTTACTTTGACGATGGCATTCTCGAAACGCGCATCAGGCATGTATCTGTGTAGTCTGCACTTCCACGCTGCTCTAACAAGCTAAATTGAGTGACCTAAGTGCATTTTTTGTTTTCAATCAAAGTGGTTATATTGTTCTTTGAAACAATGTGGCAGACTACATTATGTATCTACCTAAAGTGAATGAGACGCAGTGTTTGCTTTATTGTAGTGTAGGCAGGCAGCCAACTTACAATTAAGAGCAATAGATAGGATAGAGATCTCTTTGATCCTCAGATACCGATTATGTCCTACTGTAAAGTCCTCTGTTAGGTAGAATGCAGACTTTTTAAGACATTTTCTTCTTTTTTCTTTATTGTTTGTTTGAGTTTTTATTTTAATTGTTTCTTTAATTAATGGCAAGCCGGTTTGTGCCCCAGTAATTTAGATAGTGATTTCAATAAAAGTTACATTTTGTTCAGCTTACTGTCCCAGGCTTGGGTATTTCATAATCTGCATGCAGAGTAGCTATGGTGTGCTAGTTAGGCAGGGTTATCTCTTTCTTCTTTGCATTTACTACTAATTTCCCCTGTAGCACCTTCCTGCTACCTGCAGATTTTGATTTCAGATAGGTTGCTCTGACTTAGATTGTGCGTAGTTTCCTTCTGCTGGTCTGTCTATCTATCTATCTGTCTATCTACATTGGATTTATGAGAAATTATTTCAGGGCTAGCTTTACCTCTCAGGAGCCCCTAGCCATACCAGTGCCCACGCTCCCGCTCTGAGTCCTCATATGATCCACCCTGAGCCCCATACACTACTGCCTAGCACAGACAGTTCTCTTAGTCTACAACAAACACAACAATGTTCCTTAATCCTAACCCCTTGTTTGCTAGTGAGGTCTCTGATAAATTGCTTCACAACATGTTAGAAACCTCTCGAGCATCCAAGGGGTGAAATAATAGGCATTAAATTGCTACACAGGCTTGCAAATAAACTGGTCATCATAATGTAGAAAATCGTACCTGCAGAGTTCCATCAGAATTTGGAGTGATAAACTGGTGCCTTCTCTGATTAATGAGACATGTTGCCCTTATTATTTCCTCTTTCCATTCCATCAGGTAATAGACTGAGGGCAGCAGGAGATGCCTACGTGGTCCAGAAGAGGCCCCTGGGCCGCCTTTTACCATCATTGCCCTAGAGGACCAGGAGAAGAGGTGAGGACTCCTTCCTGATCCAGGGGCATGATTCACGTCAGGTAATGCTGAGTTGTAGATAACTGGGTCATGGATGGATCGATCAATCTATATCCAGGTCATTGCAATAACATCTGAAACAGCAAGCAGTACATTTTAACATTAGGCTGATCTGAAACTGAAATGTCATCTAAAAACAAGACAACACTCAATATTCTGTGGAGACTGACTGGCAAGTAGGTAGATACTTGGTTAACTTTTATGAAATCATTGAATACAATATATGTCTCCAGTACATACAACCAGACATGTTTGGCATCTAAAGAGTTAAAATAGAAGTTTTCTTCTTGAAGAAGACCTACCACCCACTAATAATAACCCCCATTTACTTTAGTATGGCTTGGAAATCCTAGTGGTCCCCAAAAGGCAGAGTAGGCAGCTGCCTAGAGCTACAACTTTTGAGGGGCTCCTTAGCTGTGCAGGCCACCCCCACATTCTGAATTGTGGGTGTGGCCAGAGCAATCTCAATGTCCATGCACCAATTTCATACCCCTTTACAGACTATTATTTGGATGCATGAGAGATCTTGAAGATCTACCTAGTAAACAAGTGGGTTAACCCTTTTTCCTGTCCTTTCTTCTTATAGGACAGTGGTATTTTCTGTGTCAGGAAACAGTGGATGGGATTGGGGGTGGGGTCATGTGAGGAGTTGGGATGTGGCCATAGGTGGAGTTAAAGGGATAGTAATGTTTCATAATAAAAGCAGCTCTACTTAATCATCATAGTATATGGACTTTGGAGAGTGTTATTTCAATACTGTCAGAGTTATAGTTCAAGAGTAATTCAATGACAAAGTGTCCCCCTTCCGCCCCTTTTACTGATGTAACACTTTTCAGCCAGAGCAGAAGGGAGGTGCCCAGGTAGATTGCAGAGAGGGACAATCTTCAATTAAGATAAGGGAAAAACCTGAAAAGCTTGTCAAGGGGGGCAGGGTTTTCATTGTTCTGATAGGAAGAATATTGGCCCCTGCTGTTATCTGTCTGGTCTTAAAATCAGATTCCCCATCTGAGAAGAGATGGCTTACACTAGGAAAAAGGGGCGGGAGGGGAAACTTTGCTTGTGAATATCTCTTAAACCATAAAGGTTTCAGAGATAAGACTTATATCGTTCATCATATTTTTTTAATGCCTACAAAATAAAATAAAGTTAAAACAAAGTATTACTATCCCTTTAAGGATTCCTAAAGTGACTTACTTATAAGAGCCAAATCCAGCTCTGCCCTTGCTCCTTGTTTCAAGAGATAATATCTTCATTTAGTCCTGAATGTCATGTCCATGGTGGCAGACATGACAGTTCCAAGCAGGACCACAAGCTTTGCGCACTGCACCTGGTAATCTGCTCACTGCATGTGGTATTCTTAACCATTTCAGAACCATCAAGGTGTGCAACGCATTGCTTAATAATGTTTTGCATGCTAATTTGGTCCTTAAAGGGTTAAATAGGCTCATGCACTCTGCCTGATTCCATAAAAAAATTAATAATAATAATAACAACACTGTAAGGAGCTAATTTTTAGCCCCTTAATGACTGGCCGATCGGCGCGGTCAGTTAAGGACCACAGAGCATTTTTTTTTCCTTCTTCCGCTTCTGGGCTCCCCGAACGGCGTGCAGCCGCTGGGGGAAGCCCGGAATTCCATGACGGTCATAGTACGTCATGGGTCGTTCAGTCAGATCGACCCTTGACATACTATGACCGTCAAGGGTCATTAAGGGGTTAATCTATTACTTGTAAAGTAATTTATGACCATATGAATAGGACTTTTAAATAAATAGTGTTTACATATTGTGATATTTAATTTAGCAGCACTTCATTACTTCTTAAGCCTAGTAGTCTTATCCCGTATGTGGAGTGAGATATTAACCCTTTCAGTACTGGATACTGAGATTTGAGAAAAGAAAAAAAGATGATATTATCTGGTGGTGCTTGAGCAGGGACAAGGTTTATATTAGCCCCTGCATGCGATATCAATGCAGGTTGTGTGAGGAAACACGGGTACATCCAACTCCATGAGTTTTGTTGTCTTATTAAAGAGATATATCCTAAGAATGCTTGAAATTGTAGAAACCATACTTGCACTTTTGTCCTCTTCATTTTCTAGGTCTATCAGTGGAAGCTTTGCACCATACCTGTCGGATGTCTAGTGATCGGCTGGAGGATTAAAATACCGGAGGAGTGAGCCTATGTGGGAGTGGGCATTGTTGTCTCCCATACGATGATTCAGTCTGCCTCGCACATAAGTGCCTGGCAGACCAACACACATTGTGAGTACCCTGAATGGGGGGGAAATTAAATCAATTTTGAAGGATATACTACTCTATGAGGCGCCCCTCTCTTGCCCTTTCCTTTGCAGCAACTGTCATGTACGCCTCCATGAAGCTGATATCCTGGACAGATTGACGATTTGTGAGAAAATTCATTAGGGTCTTCTGGCCTTAGTAATATACGAGGGTAATTATAATTAGGATCCATTGCGCTTAATTGTTTAACCTATAATCCTTTGAGTGCCAGAGGGGTACACAACCATACCTGGGAACTTTTTCTTGTGGACTCCCTGGAGAGGGGAGTCCTGTGGTGCCGCTGGTGGAGATCAATAATATGATTTGCATAAAAAAGGGGTGGGGCTTAATCATGAGTGGGACTTATAAGACCTAAAAAAAAGTTTGAGGAATAGGCTGGGGAAAGAGAAAAAGTGGGCGGGGAGCGGAAGGAACAGACTGGGAAAATGGAGAAGTGGGCAGAGTTTCATTGGAAACTCCCCACATCCGGAGAATCAGCCTCTGCCCCGGAGACCCGGTAATCAGCAGCAAAAACCAGAGTCTCCAGGGAAAATCCAGAGAGTTCCCAGCTATGTACACAACGCATTGCTTACCCCCTCTGGCACTCAAAAGGATAATGCCAGTACATAAAGTGTAATTGACACCTGATAAAAATTTGGGGTATTTTTAAACACAGACACTGTGATTATTTGTGATCTTTGGAGAGAGTAGTAGACACATTGAACAGATTTGTGTCACTTGTGGTAGAAGCTAACACAGGGCTGGATGCCACTGTAGGTGATAACATTAGCACTTGTTCTATCAGCATATTTCTCCATAGACTATAATAGGAATCGGTGTGATAAATGCCAATGATAACATGTAATGGAATTTGGTCCACAGTCAAGGTTTGTGTCAGACAAAGTAATCCAGGAAACAAAAGTGCTGATCTTCTCTCATACATCTGTTTATCACTGAGCCCTAATGTTTGAAAGGCCACAGGGGCTTGCGCAGTAACACTTAAAGGCAGCAGAGAAAAGGCATATTTAAATAGAGCAAAGGTTATATAACCATGGAGCAGAACATAGGCATGGTTAGGCTGTGGAGGAATTGTGACCACTAGAGAAGGGCAGGCATAGCAAATGGAGCAGGTCTTGTTACTACTCAGGATCAAGCAGGTCCAGTACTCAGAGGACAGCTATAACAAGGAAGGGGAAATCATACAACTGGGGTAAATCTCAATAATCTGCAATGGGAAGTACACATGCTGATTTATAAAGGTTGTCACGGTGGATAGTGGCAATTCAGTATCTGTAAATGCTTAGAGTGTTATAAAAACATGGGTGAGGCTTTTTCGATAAGACTTATATTTGTTGAGACATATTGTGATACACAGAGAGACATATAAGAAAGAAAGACAGAGATCTCTGGACAGACAGAAGAGTGACAAATAGACAGAAAAACAGACATAGAAACAGACACAGATTGAGATGCATAGAGAGAAAGAGATAAGCAGACAGAGAGGCAGTGAGAGAGACATATACCTAGCAGGACACCCACACATATACAGTGTATATATATATATATATATAGAGAGAGAGAGAGAGAGAGAGAGAGAGAGAGAGAGAGAGAGAGAGAGAGAGAGAGAGAAAGAGAGAGAGAGAGAGAGATACACAGTATGACAGACAGACAGGCAGACAGAGTAAATATATAGAGCTAATTCTAGTTCATATCTAATTATTGTTAAAAAAAATGGATAGCTACTTATATTACAAGGTACATGTTCATTGAGAGGAAATGACTGGAAATGTCTCTGGAATCCAAGAGTTTATTAAAGTGAAAAAAAGGATATATGGATGGGCTACATCCGAATGAGTCATGGTGACACAGAGTCAGTGAAATGTGTCACACCAACCTTTCAGTATGTGAAGCTGATGCATTAAGAAAAACTGGGGGGGGGGATGCACTAAGTTGTGATAAAGAGGTGATAAAGTAGAGATAACATCTCCAGTGATATCACTTGTCCAATTCCTATGTTATTTTATGGAGCCTGTGCACTAAGATTTCTCCAACATTGTAGATCTTAGTGCAATGGATCGGTCATCTCCTCTTTATCACACATTAGTGCATAACCCCTCTGGAGTATTTCCTGGGCAAACCAACTGAACCATAGAGGAATTCCGGGCTTCCCCCAGTTTTTTTTTTGTTTTTTTTTACCGGCATGTTCTGTGATCACAGAGAGGGAGTGGAGCCGCCCTGCAATCACAAGCTTCAGTGACATGCAAGGACTGTCACCGGTCCTTAACGCATACCTCCCAACATTTCAAAGAGGGACACTTGTATTTTATGGGGGTTTCTGGGGAGGGGGGGGTCTAGTAGTGGGGCATTACCAAGGATTTTTAGGTGATTTCATGACCTACTGACACCTCTTTGGGTAACTGAATAAATAGCTTAGAGCAAAATCAAAGTATTGTATTTACACAGCCTAATTTATAAACACAAATACTGAAATTTAAACATACATTAATGTAAGTTTTATTGCTGTGGAGCAATGTGATACACTTATATACACACCACACAGTCTTATCTCCTAAAAAGAGGGACCACAGGGTGGGAAACAGGGACACTTGGGAGGTATGTTAACTCCAGACACAACAGTTGTTTTACCACAGAATACCGCCAGTTCTTAGTACTTCAGAATCAGTATTTTTAGTCCTAAATCATCCATCTTCATTCTGTCTACCCCTCACCTCTTGTTTCCTCTCTGAGAGCAAATTATTGAAGCTGATACAGACATTAATGATTAATTTCGACCTCACCTCCTCTCCCACTTCCCCTTAATTATAAATGTTTTAATGACAGTTTAAGAAAATACAATTAGATTGTCCCCGGCTGCTGCTGTGTGTGTCCTATCTGTGCGCTGGGATCTCTGCGCCAGACTGCAGTCTGGAGGCTATGCAAATCCTAACAAGTCACAGGCTGCTTCTGATTCACAGACGCACAGAATTTCTGTTCGGGAGTTACGTGGACACAGAGGAAAGTGGTCAGGGAATACACATCTGTGTGTCTAGGAGGAGGATTGTATTAATAGTGCTAACCTCTTTAAAGAGAAATACCCATGTTTCATTAACTCTGTTCTTATGGAACTTAGTAAACAGCCCCAAAATCTCTCCTATCAGCCGTTGGGAGGGATGTCAGAAAACTGACCTGCTAAGATGGAACTCAAACTGGAAGTCTCTGGCTCCTTTTCTACAAGCACCAGGGTTGTATGGGCAGTCTCCATTGGCCAGCTGTCTTAGGATTTCTAATCAGGCAGTGAAGTGGTGGGCAAGGTGAAGTCCCCCAGCTTCTGCCAGACTACAACTCCTATTATTCAGTTGGATTCTGGAATCAGCTAAATGGCCTCACGTTACCCATGACTGATCTATGGGGAGTGCATTGTGCAGATCAATGAGAAAGAACTGCAAGACATCAGCCATACAGTTCACTCTTTTCTGAAGGCACCAACAAGGGAGAGAGGAAGGAGCCACTTACTGCAGATGTGTAACCCCTTCTTCTCATTCCTAATTGGCTAGGGGATGAGGTTACTGCAGGGCATATTCTGTAACCCTGCCTCCCAGCCAATCAGAAACATGGGGAGAAAACGTAAACATGGATTGACTGTATAAAAGACAATTTCTGTTTGTTTTACTTCTCAGAGTGACTCGGCGACAGCCGAACAGAAATGAGTGGGTACTTTTTAACTTTTAGTGGTGACAAGTAAAGCAGTTTGATTTTTTTTTTAATTTAATTTCTTTAGGTGGATGATGTTGAGTACCAAGGCATCGCAGACACCTCTCGAACGCTGACATCAAGGTGATCATATATTTTAAACATACATTTCAGGTATTTTTTTTTTTTATTGATATGGGGGCTGCCCCATATTCATTTTATTTATTTTTTTGAAGAGCAGCAGTCATATACACTTAAAGGGATAGTAATGTTTCACAAAAACAGCAGCTCCAATTAATCTTCATAGTATTTGAGCAATAGAGGGTGTTATTTCAATACTGTCAGAGTTGTGTTTTAAGAGTAATTGAAGGATAAAGTTCCCCCCTCCCCCCCTTTTACCTAGTGTAAGCCATCTCTTCTCAGATGTGGAATCTGGTTGCTAGACCAGATGGATAACAGCAGGGGACAATCTTCTTCCTATGAGAACAATAAAAGCCCTGCCCCCCTTGAAAAGTTTTTCAGGTTTTTCCCTTATGTTAATTGAAGATTGTCCCTCTCTGCAATCTACCTGGGCACCTCCCTTCTGCTCTGGCTGAGCAGTGTTACATCAGTAAAATGGGTGGGAGGGGGATACTTTGTCATTGAATTACTCTTGAACTACAGCGCTGACGGAATTGAAATAACACTCTTCAAGGTCCAAATACTATGATGATTAATTAGAGCTGCTTTTATTATGAAACATTACTATCCCTTTAAGTGCCCTGTATGTCATACTAACCTTAAAAATTATCTATTTGTTTTCAGACATTCCTGCCATTTATAGGGCTTTCATTGATTGTCCAGGATTCAGCCTTTCTGAATACAAGAGAAATAGAATTTACTCACAACCAATGAACTGACTTTAGCTCTTACCTATCACTACAAATAACATTAAATAAATGTTCTCTGGACATTTTTCACAAGCATTAAAAAGTAAGTTTTGGATCATATTTTATGGATGTAATGTATGAATAATACATTTTTACATATACTAGCTGTAAGTGATACGTAAAGTTATGTCAACCCACTTCATTATTAGGTGTTCGGGAAGATTTACTTTGACTTAGCCTGTGTATAGCCCTATATTGATTTAATTCACTAACTTTCTTTTTTATTTATTTATTTTGTTGTTAGGGTTGAGTAATTAAACCTTTGATTGCATTAATCCATTAGAAGGCACATCAAATTGCAGGAGGACAATATACCCCATTTTTTTCATTTATTTTTTGTGTCGTTTTGGTATGTATGCCGAACTGGAAATTAAGCATATTTACGGCTGGAACGTGATGGATGAAGTAGGAAAAGGGCTAAAAAAAAAGCCTTTTTCCTACACTTTTGCCGGCCTAGTTTTCATTCTGGAAGAAAGGAATCTTTGCCTCAGTAAGGAAAAAAGGAGAACAGTTACAGGGTTTAAAAACCCCATATAAGACAAGGAGAATTTTTATGTACAGTGGGTTAGTTCTAGAACAGAAAAGGTCGTCTTTAGATCCATGGAAACGTTTCCAGTTGCACTGAACAGTTTGCATATATATATATATATATATACTGGCAGATGTGTGGCACAGCTTTGCCCGTGCGGTGATACTTGTATTTTTTTATTGTATTAAAAATCAGACCTCACGGTGGGGCATCCGGACCCTGAGTGTTTCTATTGTTCTGAACATGTATCTATAAGTGTGAGTCAGTGTATATCTGCCTCTGTGAATGTGTGTATGTATAGTTGTGTGTGTATGTTTCTGAGGCAGTGTGTGGGTTTATATCTGTGTGTTTCTGAGCATGTGTGTGTGTGTTTGGATTGCATGTGGTACAGACCTAGCTCTCCACCGCTCTGCCTCCCCTTTTCCTCCCCTTCCACCTAGTACAGTCTGCTAATTCACTGAATTCCCTTCCAGCATCCTGTGTGCTGATCTAATCAGCCAGCCTGAAATTTCATTAGCCTTATCAGCCTGACAGAGCACCTCACTCTCACTGTACAGAAAGAAACAGGAATACTGCTGGGTACACAAATACACATACTGTACACATTGATATTCATATTGTACATAAAGACTTACTGTACACACAGAGTATAGGCACAGACAGATGCACACACACAGGCATACTGTACACAGAGACACATATACTGTACATAAAGTATAGTGCGCACACACAGGCATACTGTACACAGAGACGCATATACTGTACATAAAGTATAGTGCGCACACACAGGCATACTGTACACAGAGACGCATATACTGTACATAAAGTATAGTGCGCACACACAGGCATACTGTACACAGAGACGCATATACTGTACATAAAGTATAGTGCACACACACAGGCATACTGTACACTGAGACGCATATACTGTACATAAAGTATAGTGCGTACACACACACAGGCATACTGTACACAGAGACATATATACTGTACATAAAGTATAGTGCGTACACACACACAGGCATACTGTACACAGAGACATATATACTGTACATAAAGTATAGTGCGTACACACACACAGGCATACTGTACACAGAGACACATACTGTACATATACATAGGCATATTGTACACACTGATGCACTTTACTGTACACATAGACTGCACACACAAGCACGTATAATGTACACACACAGTTTGTACAGACATACATATTGCATTCAGACACACATACTTTGCACATAAACTGCACAAAAAATACACATACTGTACACATAATGTAAACACATGCTGTACATAAACACACATACAGTGTACTGCACATAGACACACATACAGATACATATTATACTAATGCTTCTCAACCAGGATGGACACACAGACACGCTGTATATGTAGACATACACTTTATGCATACAGCCATGCTGTACACACAGTCACATACATATTGTACACACACAAATATTGAACTCACAGACACATAGTGTACACACATAGTGTACACATAGACACTCATTGTGTACATACAAACACACACACACACACACACACTGTGTACATTCAGACACACCTACTATACATAAAGCCATGTATACTGCAAACATAGACCAACATTCGTCATACTGTGCTTACAAGAACATATACTGCACACACACACGGTACACATACAGACACACAAAGTGTATATATAGAGACACATACTATACATAGAGTCCCACATATATTGTACACAGAGACACTCCACACACAGATACACATACTGCACATACATAAAGACACTCCAAACACACACATACATACACACACATTGTACAAGAAAACACTGTACATACACATACACACATAGGGCACATACTGACACACATACTGTACATACATAGTGTACACACAAACACACATACTATATTCACATACAATGTACACACAGGCACACATACTGTACATTCAAACACTGCACATACACATAGTGTACACATACACACATACTATACACACAAACATTGTACATACACATACTGTACATACACATACTGTACATACACTGTGCATACACATACACACATACTGTACACACAAACACTGTACATACACATACTGTACATATACTGTGCATACACATACACACATACTGTACACACAAACACTGTACATACACGTACTGTACATACACTGTGCATATACATACACACATACTGTTCACACACTGTGCATACACATACACACATACTGTATACACACTGTGCATACACATACACACATATTGTACACACAAACACTGTACATACACATACTTCCCAAGTGTCCCTCTTTAGGAGGGACAGTCCCTCTTTGAGACCCAGATCCCTCTGTTCCTCTTTTTCCCACCCTGGTGTCCCTGTGTTTAGGAGATCAGACTGTGTGGTGTGTGTATCAGCATACCTGGGAACTTCCAGTTGAGGGCTACCCGGAGGGTAGTCCTCTGTTCGTCAGGGGGTGACAAAAATGACGCTAATCGCGTCAAAAAGGGGCGGGGCTTGCCGCGAGTGGGGGGACACTTAACCCTTTGAGTGCCAGAGTGGTACGGAATGCATTGCAAAGCAATGCATTCCTTACCACTCTGGCACTCAGAGGGTGTCACACAGAAGGCTGGGGACTGAGTATCAGCAGGAGAAAAAGCGGATGTGGCAGAGTTTCAATAGAAACTCTCCACATCCGGAGGAATCTGCCTCTGCCCCGGAGACCCGGTAAAGTTCTGTCAGAACCGAAGTCTCCGGGGCAAATCCGGAGAGTTCCCAGGTATGTGTATCAGTGTATCACATTGTTCCACAGCATTAAGACTCACATTAATGTCTGTTTAAGCTTCAATACATGTGCGTATATAAATTAGACTGTGTAAATAACATATTTAAGTCTTGCTCTAAATCATTTATTCTGTTACACAAAGAGTTGTCAATATGTCATGAAATATTCAAAAAATACTTTGTAATACCCCACCCACCAGCCACACCCCCAGCAACACCTCGTAAAACTAAAGTGTCCCTCTTTGGCCATTTGCAGTGTTGGGAGATATGCATACATATACACCCATACTGTACATACACTGTACATACACATACTGTATACATACACACATACTGTACACACAAATACTAATACTGTACTCACACACACAATGTACACCCTAACACACACACACACACACACACACACACATAACATACAACCACATATACTGTACATACACATACACTAATACTGTACATACACTGTACATACACATACTGTACACACAAATACAAATATTGTACTCACACACACAATGTACACCCTAACACACACACACACGCACTGTACACACACACACTTAACATACAACCACATATACTGTACTCACACTGTACATACACATACTGTACACACAAATACAAATACTGTACTCACACACACAATGTACACCCTAACACACGTGCACACACACACACATACACACACACATACACACACACATACACACACACATAACATACAACCACATACACTGTACATACACATACTGTACACACAAACACTGTACATACACATACTGTACACACAAATACAAATACTGTACTCACACACACAATGTACACCCTAACACACGTGTGTACACACACACACACACACACACACACACACATAACATACAACCACATATACTGTACATACACATACAGTGTATATACACACACCATACCTTTCTCCCTCTCTGCTCTCAGCACTGTGTCATGCTCTCTCCTCTAGGATCCATCCTCTCCCTGTTAGTAGGTATTACTGTGCCCTATTTCTCTGTATATAATTCTCCCTTATTCAGTTCTTTTCTCTCTCCTGCGGTGCTCACTCTCCTCATGTCAGTTGTGTTTTAAGTCTGTTAGTTTTTTGCATAATATGTATAGCTCTGTATTTTTATATCTACTTCTTTCTCTCATGCTCTCTCTCTTTCTCTCAGGTCCTTCTGTCTGTCTATCTCAAATCTGAGACTATTTAAGTGAAATATCCTCAGCTTTTGCACAGTGGTCCATATTCGCCAGGCTAAAGAGGAACAATCTTCCAGCAAACCAACAGCACCATAAGGTCAAAATGAAAAGTCTGTAAATTTCCATTGATTGAAATGGGACTTTTTTTGTAAATACATTTTTATCAGAGATTTTACAATAAAGGGAAAGATAAAAGCGGGAGGAGGCTGGCAACTTTTGGCCTGGGAGACAAGTACAATCAAGTAGCCTGTTTCTATTGTTGCTCCAGCTCAATGTCCCAGTCCACCCCTTCTGCTAATTTTATAACTGACATTAACGTTATAAAGTAAGACATAATATGACTGAAATGGTGGTACGCTAGTGATAGCACAGAACTCATGAGTCAAATGGTGGTAAACTAGTGATACCACAGAGCTTACAATTGAAATGGTGGTACACTAGTGATACCACAGAGCTTACAATTGAAATGGTGGAACATTAGTGATACCACAGAGCTTACAATTGAAATTATGGTACACTAGTGATACCACGTAGCTTATAATTCAAATGGTGGTACACTAGTGCTAGCACAGAGCTTGTAATTCAAATGGTGGTACACTAGTGATAACACAGAGCTTACAATTGAAATGGTGGTACACCATACCTCCCAAGAGTCACTGTTTAGGAGGGACAGTCCCTCTTTTAGACCCAAATTCCACTGTCCCTCTTTCCCACCCTGATGTCCCTCTTTTTAGGACAGCAGACTTTGTGATGTGGATATAAATATATCACACTGCTCTACATCAATAACACTCACATTAATATTTGTTTAAACATCAGTAGTCTGTGTAAATAAAACACTTTGGTCTTATTATAAATCATTTATTAGGTTACACAAGGAGGTGTCAATAGGTAGTGAAATAGCCTGAAAATTATTGATAATACCCTGCCCACCAGCCACGCCTACAGCAACACCCCCGAAAACACGTGTACCTCTTTGGCAATCTGAAATGTTGGGAGGTATGGTACACTAATGATCCCACAGAGCTTATAATTGAAATGGTGGTACACTAGTGATATCACAGAGCTTAAAATTGAAATGATGGTACACTAGTGATACCACAGAGCTTATAATTCAAATGGTGGTACACTATTGATAGCACAGAGCTTATAATTCAAATGGTGGTACACTAGTGATAACACAAAGTTTATGATTCAGATGGTAGTATACTAGTGATACCACAGAGCTTACAATTGAAAGGTGGTGCATTAGTGAAACCACAGAGCTTACAATTGAAATGATGGTACACTAGTGATACCACAGAGTTTATGATTCAAATGGTGGTACACTAGTGATACCACAGAGCATATAATTGAAATGGTGGTACACTAGTGATACCACAGAGCTTATCATTGAAATGATGGGACACTAGTGATACCACAGAGCTTTACAATTGAAATGATGGTACACTAGTGATACCACAGAGCTTATAATTCAAATGGTGGTACACTGTTGATAGCACAGAGCTTATAATTCAAATGGTGGTACACTATTGATAGCACAGAGTTTATGATTCAAATGGTGGTACACTAGTGATACCACAGAGCTTATCACTGAAATGGTGGTAGACTAGCAGGCACGTGCACACATAGACACCAAGGGGGGCTTGAGCACCTGCCCTTTTTGTCCAAAGTGCCCTTTTAACAAAACAAATAAATACAAAATAATTATGAGAAATGCCCTTTTTTCCATTTGATCCCCTGCCCCCCAAAATGTCTGTGCATGACCCTGTACACTAGTGATACCACAGAGCTTAACATTGAAATGGTGGTACACTAGTGATATCACAGAGCATATAATTAAAATGGTGGTACACTAGTGATAGCACAGAGTTTATGATTCAAATGGTGGTACAATAGTGATACCACAGAGCTTATCATTGAAATGGTGGCACACTAGTGATACCACAGAGCTTATCATTGAAATGATGAGACACTAGTGATACCATAGAGCTTTACAATTGAAATGATGGTACACTAGTGATACCATAGAGCTTATAATTCAAATGGTGGTACACTAGTGGTAGCACAGAGCTTATAATTCAAATGGTGGTACACTATTGATAGCACAGAGTTTATGATTCAAATGGTGGTACACTAGTGATACCACAGAGCTTATCATTGAAATGGTGGTACACTAGTGATACCACAGAGCTTATAATTCAAATGGTGGTACACTAGTAATAGCACAGAGTTTATGATTTAAATGGTGGTACACTAGTGATACCACAGAGCTTACAATTGAAGTGAAGCTGCAATAGTGATGTCACAGAGCTTACAATTGAAATAGGGGCTACACTACTAGCGTACTACCATTTGGATTGCAGAAAACAGGAAATGCAGTGAGGCAGTAGCTTGCCCGCACAGACTTTTGCACAGCTTTGGGGCATCTTCCCCCCTATCCCCCAAGGCCAGCCCAACCCTGAACAACATAGATAACTTAAAGGCATGGCACCCACTGGAAATCCAGATGATGGAGTAGAAGTAAGCAATGCTCAATAGTAGAAGGAAAAAATTGTAACAGTGACAAAGTGATCCAACAACAAAATTAAGCCTTTGCGTGCCAGAGGGGTACGCAACCCATTGCAAAGCAATGTGTTGCATACCCCTCTGGCACTCAAAGGGTTAATAGTAAATGTAGAATGGGTAACTGACAAAACCCAAGTTAATCTGTAGGACCAGAGATGTGCAAGTAAAGTATCCTATATAATAATTCGCTAAGTTGTGTGTAACGCCGGACATGCGCAGTAGACACTGCTGCACGTGCGGCAGTCATGCACAGTACAGACTGCCCGCGCCGCGGCTGATACAGAGCTGGGCGCTCCGAAGGAGCGTCCAGCTCTGTATCAGCAGTGGCGCGGGCAGTCTCTGCTGCGCGTGACTGTCCCGCGACCGGCTGCCAGAGGCACTGTGGCCCGTGTAACGGGCTGTTCAACTAGTTTATAATAAAATAGTCAAAAGTGACAATTCTCAATCGTTACAAGGAAAAATAATTAAACTAAGAATTCCAGATAAAGGATTCCAGAGAGAAACAAATTAACCTTCTTTATTTAATGGGACTTTTGACCCCTGGAATGATAGAGAGGTCTCCAATACATTGCAAACCAGTTAGTTGGAGACACTATTATCATTGAAGGAGTTGAGGAACCCCATTTATATCAATGGAAATGTAATCTCCCCATACTCCCCCACTGTATTCTTGATAACTTATGCTTCTGAATCTGTGCTGTTTGCTATAGACTCTTGTAATACTCTTCTCCACAGTACTGTGGCAGCCAGCCTCGATCCTGGCCTTCTTTGCTACCTGGTATCTTGGACCTCTGGCCAAGCCCCTATGCAGACACTCACTGAGGCTGACTCATTCTCATCCTCAGGCACTCTACTAGTGTGGTTTCTATGGTTGCGCGTGTTTCCTTGCAACAGTGCTCAGTGCCCTCAGGTATGTCGCAAAGTGGGAAGAAAATACTGTCAGAAATAGACATGTATTGCATTCTCCCTGATTAGTGGGAGTAAAACCAATTTAGGCAATGATTACCAAACCTAGGTTTTTGAGATTATTTATCAGAGTATTATGGTCGACTGTATTAAACCCTTTGCAAAATCTAGGAAAATAGCTAATGTAAGTTCACTGTGATCCTTGTCACTCTGTATATCACAGCTTACTTTTCGGAGAGGAGTGACTGAGAGATTTAACCAAAAACCAGATTGAAGTGGGATGAAAGAATTGATAATACTTGAATAGATGCAGATAGCCACATTTTTTCCAGGACTTTAGATAATGTAGGGAGTAATGATATTGGTCTATAGTTTACTACCAATATTTAATAACTCCAGTGGTTAATCCAGTCAGTCATTTTTGAGGGTGGGACTTTTCAATTCTATTCTGGATTTGTTGGCTTGGCAGAGAAGCCTGGGCCTAGCCCCTGGTATCAAGCACTGAACATTTCAAGTACATCCACCAGTGTGTATATGTATCTTCATGCGTATTACCTGACTTGTAAAAGGCTACACCTACTGTGTGTTCAGCTCTGGGAGAAGCTTCGGAGCTTTGCCCTTAGGCAGACACAGCACCAAAATATCCGATCTGGAGCTTCTTTTACCATGTAATGGCATTTATACTTTCCAGCGATTGTATATTTGGAGTGATACACAGTGGGGGGGGGGTACACTAATATGATTCCATGTAACTACAGGGGGTTGCAGAGGGTGCAGTTGTGACAGGCCCCAACAACCAAGGGCACTGCAAGGATTAACTGTCAGCATGTGGGCCATGAAACATGAAGTAACAGCACCCTAGAACAGCAAACATCCCTCCATCACTGAGAATTATGTACTAAAATGAATTAGGTGCTATGCACCAAGGTGTGATAAGTGTGATAGTGTCACAATTTCTGTTTTTCCACGGAGCCTATGGATTTCTCAAGATGGACACAGGTTAGTGCATAAGCTCCTAGAATAACATATTAATTGCTGAGTTTATCTCACTGGAAAATGTATCTCCTCTTTATTACACTTTAGTGCAGCTCCCTCTTGGATTAATTCTGGATCAAACCTCCTGCACCATAGGGTAACAATAAAAATTCTCTTTTAACCCCTTGTTTCCACAAAGTTAAGAAGCTCCATGTAAATCAAAGGACATTTTGGAATTTTTTATTCTGTATAACCAAGGCAAAATAAAAGATACAGTGCATTCAGAAAGCAAGCTAATATTTAAGAAAAACATATAAAGGATCAATTTATTAGTGCATAAACCCCCAAGTACTCACACTCTCTCTACCCTTGCTCCATCCCTACAGAAGCTGCACCCTCATTCAAAACATTGCATTAAAAAAACACAGTAACAGAAGGCACATTGTATTCATCATTGCTGCTGTCTGTGGGAGCATTCAGCATCAGACGGCAGGTGAGAGACGCATTACTGACACAAAGATAATGAGTGCACCAATATGACCTACCTGGGCAGCATTTTTTGCTGTAGATGAGAGTACAAAGCGGGGTCCCTCATGTGCATAACTGTTAAACATCTAAGATTTGTGCATGGATTAACCCATTGAAATCTAGAGGAGTACGCCATGCATTGCAACAATTCATGTGCAGCCAATATGAGTATTTTCAGCACAGACTATTACTAGCCTCTTTACCCAGCTGGACTCAATTCTATCGTTACAATTTGCCTTCTGTTACTCTAACCAGTGCATTGTTTTTAACATTGATTTTTATGCATGTAAATGATGGGGCTGTACTTTCTGTGGGATGGATGATGGGTAGAGAGTGTAGTACTTGAGGGGGTATGCACTAATTGACTCTTTATATCTATGTGTGTGTGTATATATATATATATATATATATATATATATATATATATATATACATATATATGATCAAATAAATATTCACAATTTGTCATCACTTATTTGAAGACCTTCTATTTTGGCTTCAACATTAGCCCCCAGGCAGATGTCTACTTAAAAAACTTGAGTGCCTCTGTTTTGGCATATATATATATATATATATATATATTAATATATATATATAACTGTTTCTGGTTCACTGTCTGCCCCCTGGGGGCAGAAATCAGCCTAACTCAGGGAATCGGGGGGAGATTTTTTTTTGTTGTTGTTTTTTTTTTAATTCTTGCAACGAGACTCACTCCTGCAACTGTCTAGTGGATTACCGATGTGCTCAGGGTACCCAGCTGAGCAGGCAATGCCATGCATCATTCGCTAATACTTTTCTAAAAATGTGTCTGGTTTCCAGAGTGCTTTGTTTCTGCTTATTTTTTGTCTTGAGTTATAATAGTCTTTGCTGATATAAAACTCTAAGGTTAGGGATTTAAAGCAGTCCTATTTATATCATGATTGAGTAATCCGTGCCCCAGTTTAATAGAATGTCTATTCCTCCCCTTTAGTCCAGATGGCTTGCTCCACAATTGGTAGTGCAGAATCAGTGAAGAAGAACTGAGCCGGAACAAATTAACTGCACCATGGGGACAAATTTAAAAAAGAAAAAAAATATCTTTAAATGGGACTGTTAACTCTTTGAAAGTTAGATCTCTAACCTCTCAAACAGAAAGCAACAGGATTACTAATTGAAATCCGACCACTAGAGGGCACTGTTAAAGTAAAAAAAACAAAAAACAAACAAAAAAAAACAGTTTAAACCCTATTGACTCTGGAAAGAAGCATATCCCAACAGTAAAATTACCCTTGTTTCACTCATCAGAAAAAGTCCTACAATATAATTTTTTTCATCAAAAGTTTACTGCTTCTTTAACGCAAACACTGATTACAAGCAATAAGGTGCATCTGCCATATAGCAGTCTGTATTTTCCATGCTTTATTTGCTGTCACGGGGGAAAAAAAACTCAATATCCAGAACTAGATCTGTATATCTAAGGAAGGCATCTGAGAGTAAGGTTTCCAATTGCTGCTTGATGAACATTTTCCCTTGCAGTATACTCCTGGGTGTTTTTTCATTTTTAACAGAGTTTTACATTAGAAGATGCATTCCATTTGTTAGCATCACATGACCAGAATCCTGCTTCATAGACGTGTAGACAATTTTCTGAGGCTGATTCTGTAGCAATCAAGGGGACAGATGAATATTGCCATTGATTTAAATGGAACTTTGAACACCTTGAATGCTAGAGAAGGATCCATGGGGATTAGGGAAATTTTATAAGTTCCCTGTGGTGTTGTAAGTGAACCTGTCACCTTAATTCAAGTTTGTATATTTGAAAAACATCATAAAAACTGCCTATGTGTCATGTTAGCCAAAAGACCAGCAAATGTACAGTTAACCCTTTGAGTGCCAGATGGGCACGCAACGCATTGCAATGCGTTTCGCACCCCTCCAGCACTTAGAGGTTTAAGCAGCTATTCATACTTAGTACCGTAAGCTAATGTATGCTAATTGTGGTACCGGTGTGGTCTCAGTGACATTTCATATGCCAGTTAAAGGGATAGTAATGCTTAATGTTAAGTTGATTTAATATTGTAGGCATAAAAAAAAGATTAACATCAATGTAAGTCTTTTCTCTCAAACCTTTTCCTGGCTGTTTTACTCAAGACTGCCATCTAGCTAACAGCTGCAGATTCCAGTCATTTGACCAGACAGAGGCTCTTCAGCAGAGCTGAAGTCACGCTATTTAGAAAGAAATATTTAATTAGAACAGTCTACAAAGTGTGCTTGCAAGCCAGGCACACTTTGTAGACCATTCCAAATTAAGTATTTATCTTTAGATATCGTTATATCAGCGCTGCTGAAGAGCCACATCTGGTCAAGCGACCAGAATCTGCTTCTGAAAGCTTTACAGCTCGTCAAGCAGAAAGGGGAGGGACCAGAGAACTTTATTTTCCTATATCTCTCAGACCAGAACGGTTTGAGAGATATGAATAAGTGCAAGTACTCTCTTTTAATTGTATACATCATCTAGTTAATACTTTTTTCTGAAATTACTATCCATTTTCAGTGAAGTGTCATATGCAAATAAAAGTTTTCAGTGGTGTTTTATATGCTAATTAACCCTTTGCGTGCCAGTGGGGGTACACAACGCATTGCTTTGCAATGTGTTTGTTATTCCTCTGGCACTCAAAGGGTTAAGCACCGTACTGTACCAGGAGACTTTCACTTTCCCAGATATGAAATAGTGGATATTTTCTAAGCTATACATCTGTTGGACTGTTGGTTAACATGACACATAGGCAGTTTGAATTAAGTTTTCAAATATGTAGAAAAAAAATCAAGGTGATAAGTACGCTTCAGCCTTATAGAATTAAGTTTACATACCACAGGTTTATCCATTGGATGTAGACAGAAGTGTAACTAGAAGCCACCGGGTCCTGGTGCAAGAATTGCCATGGGCACCCCTATGACACTGCCCCCCCTCAACCACATTGGTATCCTTATTGGCCATATCCACTGGCCACCTCCACATTGTCCCCCATCTCTACATTGGCTCCATATTGCCCCCCCATCTCCACATTGCCCCCAATCTCCACATTGCCACCACACTGCCTCCCATCTCCACATTGCCCCCAATCTCTACATTGCCACCACACTGCTCCCCATCTCCACATTGCCCCCACACTGCCAATCTCCTACCTCCCTGGTGGTCTAGTAGCATGGCAGGAGAGGTTTGTGCCTCCTTCTGCACAGACCTCTATGCAGAATGCAGATGGAGCTCCCTCGTGGTCTTCTCATAATGCAGAGCGCTGGAAGATGATGTCATCTTCCAGTGCTCTGCATTACTAGAGTGCCAGAGGGAGGTCCGCTTATCAGAATGTTGCGGGCGCCAGGTGGTGGGGTTGCAGGGGGTGGCCAGGCCCCTGGAGTGATGGGCCCGGTCGCAGGTGTGACCCCTGCGACCGCTATTGTTACACCACTGGATGTAGAGACTTTTCCTGTGGATTGCAACTGAATGTGCTGAAGACATATCTAGCATTTAGGGTTATCAAAGGTTTAGGCTGTTGTGTACAAGCATGTGTGTATCGATAGAATTAGACACATCTGTCCAAAATATGTTTAGCATTATTATATTGTAAGTAGTTTTCTGCTGAGTAAACAAGGATTCTCCAATGGTGGAAGATTTGTAATTCAAAAGTCATTGTAGCTGAAACTTTTTTCTTAAATTAAACTGATATTTTCTGTGGTGGTCACCAGGTGGTGCTGCACATATTGTGGAGAGCCATAATCTATGACTGTTGGAGGGGATGCTGTGATCATGGGGACATGCTTCACATATGGGGTAATTGTGCCTATATCAGTTCCCATAGACTCGAAGAAAAAGACTGAGCATACCTTTCAGTTTACTGATCTATTCAAAATCCCTCAGATTTAGAAACATTTCCCTTCATCTTTTTTACTGCAGCCAAATTACTTTTTTTCTCAAAACTGGAAGAGTCTCACTCATTCTATGATGCTGGGTGTTATAACAGTAGATAACAGTAACTCTAGATACAAAGAAATATCCTGCTTACAGGATACAAATAGATTGGTATCCCTGATATTCTAGTACCTACAGTGATACCTGAACTCTTCTTTTTGCCACTTCCAATACTGGCAGTAGCAGTGGTACCTGACCAAGCCACCCCCCCCTTCTACTTTTCCCTCTCTCTGTTCTTTACATACATTCAGAAGATATTTTTCTCACACAATACTTTGGGGAAAAGAAAAACTACTTTGGCTCTGAAAATTCTTTTCATCAATAATCTCTAGTTTGATCGATTGCACTTAGCTACATGATTAACTTTTTTTTTTCAGAATTTATTGTTTTGCTTGATCAGGTGCACTTTCAAACTGTTTTCAATTTGCCTTTAATGTTTTGTTTAATCGAGTGAGCTTTATGCAAACGATTGACAAATGTTTAATTCTATTTTTTTTCACCTTTTTACTTTCTATTATTTCCCCCTTTTCTTTCACTAATTAAGCATGTTCTGCCTTATGATTGATTAATGAAAGAAACACTTTAAACAATGCAGAGTCAAAATAAAAAGTTTCTACTGTGCATACACAAATCTTCACTAACGTCTTGCATATAAATCTTACAGGGTTTTTTTTTCTGCAGAGTGCAACAATGTAAAAATATACAATGCAAAAAGACAGTGAAACAAAGTAGAAAAGCTTGTCTCTAAAGCATAAAGGGCACCCAGTGCTGCATAGAGACTACAACATTGAATAAATAGCTCTGTTTTCATAGTCCCCAACCGAAAGCTCTCTATAGATACAGGTCCAGAGTGCTCAATGTCAGGGCAAAAAAAGTATAAAAAAAAACCCCCTCAAACTCTAACGGCTTATCATTTTTTTTCTATTATTTCCCTTTATAATAAACAGTCTCTGATGATTTTTGTTATCGTACAATTGTATGTAAAACATGGTATCCTCAGGGAGATCCATTCATTTATACATCTTTATTGAAGATGAGTTTCCCTAATGATTGCTGCACAATCTGGCAGTAAACAAATTATAATCTTTCTGAGCAGAAAATGGCATATTTCATTGTACTGCCTATATGTTATTTAGCTTGCACAAATTTGCAGAAATCAGGGGTGGATGTAAAACGAATTGCAACATTGTCCAAGTCTATGTTATTTCAAAAATATATTTTCCTTTAAGGACCATATGTTAAGAAAAATGATATAGTCTGAAATGTTGTCATACTCAAATGATTTGTCATTAAATGGCAATATTCAAAGATAAATGACAGTATTAGTACTGATAGATAGATGGATAGATAGATAGATAGATAGATAGATAGATAGATAGATAGATAGATAGATAGATAGATGTCTTGTGCTTTTGTAATATTTAATGATAAAACAAGCAGTTGTCAAGTCAATGTTTCTGTCCCCTTCGGTCTGAAGAAAAGTCTCAGAAAAAAACCAAAATGTCAACCTGACAACTGCTTGGTTGTGTTTCATTAAATATTACAAAGGTGCAAGACCTGTAAGTGTAGTTTTTTCTATCTATCTATCTATCTATCTATCTATCGATCAATCTATCTATGTCTGTCTATCTATCTGTCTGTCTGTCTGTCTATATGTCTATTGTGTGTCATTCAAGGACAAAACAGTGCAAATATGTTTTATGAATATTACTATCTAAAAAATTACCCTAAAATTGACTTAAAATGTAAAAGTTTTTAAATAACCATTTTGTTGTGAGCATAGGATCCTTAGGGCAATATTCAGAAAATGAAAAGGAGTAAATCTGGGCCAAACCAACTGTATCATAACAAATAACATTCTCTTTGATTTAAATGGGTGTTTTTAAATCAATGGGAATGCTAGAGAGGTATTCAGTGGGTTCCTCTGCAGTGTATTTGAGACCTATCTAGCATGCAAGGGGTTGACATTCCCATTTAAACCCCATTTTAAATGGACCCTGCAACCTTGAATTTAAAAAGTGCCATTGTATTGTATTTATTATTGTTTTCAATATGTCAGATCCAATCCAGCTTCCTAGGCCTGTTCCCCAAGCACGGTGTGTTGATTACCACGCACACTCTTTTGCTGGTTCTTTCTCCATAACTACCAGCTTGATTGCAAGTGTATTATTTATTTTATACACTATTGATCAATGTAAAGTGTATAACTTGGCTCCCCTTGTGGGTTTTGTTCTGTGTCAATGTGTTATATTAGTCAAAAGACTAGCAGATGGGAGAAATTGATATTTTTATTTCTAAAAAAAAGTGAAAGTCTCTCAGTGCATTACAGAGCTTTATTAGCATACTAGCAAAGGAAGCACGGTGCTGCCCAAGTATGAAAGATGTACTGTATTGGTTTATGTGGCTTGTTATGTGGAGTGATTGTGTGTTATTGTAATGTTTATATTAGGTAAATGAAAGGCATAATAATATTTGGGACCACATGTGCACGAAGGCACGTCTTCATGGCAAATTGTCTGCTGTAAGAATCGACCTTTACACATAAGTGCATGAACAAAGAAAGGTAATAAAGTGGGCAGTTAGTGGCACTGATGACGGCAGGGTCTTTAGCAGCAGCTGAGGGCTGATTTGTATTTATGTATATTGCATTGTTTTCAAATTTCTGTATTTATTTGATCTCCTGTTTGTAACAAGGGAGCACAATGATGGTGTGGTGTGTGTGCAAGTTATTTTGTAACTGTTTGTGTGCCAGAGGGATGAGCAATGTATTGCTCGGCAATGTGTTTCACAACCCTCTGGCACTAAAAGTGTTAAGCATATTCCATGTCAAAGCAATGGCTTAAAGCATGTTGGAACCGGCTGACATGATAGTTAACCCTTTGAGTGCCAGAGGGGTACGTAACACATTCCTTTGAAAAGGGTTAATGTAAAAGTCGTAGCAAACACTACATTGACCATTAGATGCCATCACATGAACAGACAAGATGTGATTAGAGCCTTTCCACAGCATAAAAAATGTCCCAGACTCCCCTTCTAACCTGGGATTGGCAGTTTGCCCTTGTTAGTGGCACTGGCTTTCTGTTACAGCAAGGTGTATAAGAGGTGTCCAAGCAATCCATTTGCAACTATTTAAACACCCTCATAGCGCTGAACGGATTAATGAATTGAGGTGGTGGGCTATAAAGAGTGACAGCAGGCTACAGGTAATTATTCTGAAAATAAACGACGACACTGGCCTGTAGTCCCTAGTGCAGAGCTGGTTCCATGTTCCCTACATGCACACAGTGCTGATGCACGACATATGGATCGGCCTCCTGAAGGTGAATTAAATTAACAGGGTTGCTGTGGTATGATGTGAAATTGAAATAAGTCATGTGCAAAAGAAATCCAGCAACACAGGGAGCTGATTTCTGAGAGGTACTTCAAGTGCTTGAGAGAAAGAGGAGCAGAGAAAGAGGAAGTGGCAGAACAGACAAAAAGAAGGATGAGGAGGGAAAGGCAAGAGAAATGGAACATGGCAGGAGAACATGAAGGGTAAAAGGGGACAATACGAACATAGGTGGCGAAAAAAAGTAAAAGCGGAGCAGAAGATGTAACGTACTAGGACAGTTGAAAAGTATGGATTTAGTGAGAAATGGGGAGGTGGGCAGTGCACGTTTTAACCCTTTCAGTGCCAGAGGAGTACTAAACACATTGCTCTGCAATCCGTTGTGTACCCCTCTGGCACTCAGAGAGTTAAGTACCTTAGCCCCTTTAGGACCAATAACGTGCCAGGACCATCACAGCTGTCCTGCACTTATGGACCAATGATGTGCCAGGACCGTCACAGCTGTCCTGCATTTAAGGATCAATGACATGCCAGGACCGTCACAGCTGTCTTGCACTAAAGGACCAGTGACAGTCCTGGCAGGTCATAGAATCCAGGGGTCCCCGCATGGTTTGCAGCCATGTGGGGACCCCTGAATCCAATGCCAGAAATAAAATCCCCTGTGGTCCTTAATGGCCGGCCACATGCCTTAAGGGGTTAATACTCTGAGTGCACCCCTCTGGCACTCAAAGGGTTATATTTTGTAGAAGGTAGGTGAATATTTGATAACATTATAAAGCTTGTAGCAACAGATACTAAGCAGTTGGTTGCGGAGGAAGTGGCTAACTGTTTTTTTGTTTTGTTTTGCTTGAGGAAGCTCCTCCTAAGCCACTCCTCCTGAGGCAAGTGGCTAAGCGGCTATGTCACCTGACTCCTCCTCAGCTAATCAGCACCCTGACGGCAAACCAGAATCACTTAGATTTGTATATCTGTTGATTAAACTACACTGAAATACATGATTAGCATAAATTAGCATATTATAGCACACAGAGTGCTCACCATCCTATATAATAATTTTCTAGGATGTTTGTTATGATGCAGTCATGCGCAGTAGAGACTGCCCGCGTTCGGGAAGTCTCTACTGAGCATGATTGCATTGCATGAGTGAGGCGACGCAAGACTGCATTGCGTGGAGCAGTGAGGTAGCGGCATCTTAACCCTTTAATGAATTTTTCAAATATGCAAATTTGAATTCATGGTGACAAGTGCACTTTAAATGAATGGAAATTTTTATTTATCTCCTAAATAGGCTGACCAAACCTTCCAAGCAGCCCTGCAGTATGCATTTTTCTTAAGTGTTCCCGGTTAAAGGTCACCCTACTCCTAAGTTGCACATGGTTTATTGCAGAAATGCTCCTCGTCCATTACAGTGTATCTATTTTTTAATATTGTTTTTAATATTTATCCTCTTTATTGATTAAATTGGCTTCTTGGATCCAGTTGTTTGTCCGGAGCAGTTTTTTTCTTTGCAGCTGATCATCAGTTTCTCTGAGTGGAGACGGGGTGAATTTCTCCACAGGGTTACATGTCAGATTGACTAATATTAGCTTTCTGACTACAGCTACACGTGAGTGCAATATTTAAATTTATATTCATCATTTTATTTGTGACGTATTATACCATTGGGCTCTCTCTTTTGTTTTGTCTTTAATGTTATGTACTACATTTACATGCTCCTCGTCCTGCATCTTTCCATAAGCAGTTTTGAAATAGCATTTGCATATCAGGGAGTTTCAGGGAAAGATTGGAACCATGCATAATATTTGTGGTCTCCAAATAAATAGTAACATTTATGCTGAGGTGTATTGTATGTTTTGCTAAAATATAAAATCTGCTGGAGTTAAAATATATTTGTAATTCTTGTTTCCAAGACAACTATTGTGTAAACATGACTTTTCTTAACACACGGCTAGACTACATATTTACTGTGTATGGCACCTGCTTACAGGAACATGCCGCTATAGATATGAAAATAATTTCTACATTGTATTTATATACCTGAATTGTAGTTATGTTTGTACATGAAATTTGACGTTCTGTTTATTGTAAGTCCCTGATCCTACATTTGGTATTAGCCCTTTGGATTCTAGATAGCAGTTCAGTTTGTTTGCAGTGAACTGGAAACATATATAGCATTCAAGGAGTTGAAATGGAGCTAACACATAACTAAGTATTACTATCCCTTTAATGAGACACAAGCTGGAAAAACAAGCAGCGGTATTAGTACAATGGACCATATCCAGACAGTGAAACAAGTTATAGAGCGGCATAATGAGTACAACCTTCCATTATGCATAGCCTTCATTGACTACGAAAAGGTCTTTGACTCTAGTTGATGCCCTGATCAACCAAGGAATAGATAGCTCTTACATCAATATCCTCCAATCAGTATATGAAAATGCAACTGCATCAATACAGGTCTACAATGATAAAGTCCAGATCAACATAGAAAAAGGGGTCTGACAAGGAGATACAATCTCACTAAAACAATTTTCTGCTTGTTTAGAAGAAATTTCTACGTAAGCTAAACTCACAATTAATATACATGGAGAATACCTACAGCACTTAAAGAATACCTACAACACTTACATACTCTTTGCCAGTAGTCCTGATGAACCGCAAGAACACATTGAAGAGCTACAGCAGGAAAGCAAAAATATTGGTCTGAAGATGAATAGCAACAAAATTCAAGTCATGTTTAACAAACTTATCATACCAAGGAAAATAAAAGTAGAAGGACAAAAAATAGAAGAAGCTGATAGGTATGTTTACCACTCTGCCTTAAGCGAAAGTTTTTTGAGCTATGTGTCCTCCCAGGTCTATGGTTGTGAAACATGGATTGAATGCCAAAGATACACAAAAACTTAAGCTTACATAGAGAAGTATGGAACATCAAATTCTAAACATAACAAAAAGAGACTGAAAAATACGTGCATGGATTTGTCAGCAAAGAAAGGTCTATGACATAATTGAAAGAGTAAAGCATCTAAAATGGAAATGAGCAGGCCACTGTTAGGGACCAGGAACCAGACAGACACAAAAATGTAAAATGCAAAACACTTTTATTAAAATAACAAAGGCAAACAAAGCAAAATTGTGATCCAGGAGCATAAACCAAAAGACAAGCCGGGGTCAGGAACCAAGACAGATAGTTAGACAAGCCAGGGTCAGGAATACGGAGATCAGCAATGTCAGGAACAAGCCAGGCGTCAGGAGCCAGAAGGGACATTAAGGAAGCCAGATCATGCACAGATAATCAGCAACTCAGGAGAATGCACTTACAGCCAGAATCAGACACAAGGGCAAGGAGGAAATGAGCCTAGCTGCTCTAAATACTCTGGAAGGGGTTGGCTGATAACAATCAGTTGAGTAACCATGGAGACTAAGAGGTCAAGGCAGATCGTTAAGCATCAGCTGACTCAGCCTGACTCAGGAAAGGAAAGGCAACAATAATAAATAGGCGAGTGTTAGACCAGGTTAGTCAAACCATGACAGCCACATAGCAAAAATACCTGATGGTAGATTGACCAAACACATTTTGGAATGGATTCCGATTGATACTAAATGCCCAAGAAGACCAAAGACAAGATGGGTAGATGGAATTACCAAATTTGTGGCATCACACATATCGGTAACATCACAAATGATCTCACATCAGTAACACCAATGTAATTTTTGATATCATCAACAAAGCATACTGGGGAATGGAGTTAAGTTGGAAGCATGTAATCTGTATTTCCTGGCTTTCCTGCTCTTGAACAAGAACATAACTGTGGCTTTAGCAACATTGTTTGTGGCATTGAGTTACCATATTTTTTCTATTGGTCAAATTGGTATAGTTGCTTTGCAACAGAACTATATGACGTTTCTTAAAATGGTGCCATTCTGGATTAAGCCAGCTGTACCAAAGGGATCAAATAAAATTGGGCTTTAACCCATTGAATGAGGTGTCACAACGGGACAGTGTATGTTTGGGGGATCAGTGTCTACTACTGAGTAATAAAATGAGGATGGGATGGCAGCAGTGTATACTGGGTGTATGAGAGCATTTCTAAGTTTAGTAAATTTAATGACTGAGTGATGAGCTCTTAAATGCCTTAGAGGGCAATTCCATGAATAATCAGCCTACTATAACCAAAATAATCTTATCTATAGTATTATGCTCTCCACTGAAGATGTGCACCAATCATTTTATGACCATAGATTCTCTTGTTTTTTAGAAATTAAAACTTAAATATCTCCAGTTCTGTTGATATGATTGTAATGGAAGCTGGAAGGCACCGTGTCTCCCTCCGCCGTCATTCCGGGTCTCTCCTTCTCGAAGGCGGATTACACAGCTTGAATCCTACTGGTCAAGTAATAACCGACTCGATCGAACATCCACGGTGTCATAAACTCCGTATCGAAGTCGGATGAAGTTTGGTAGCATCGGTGACTTTGTATCGGAGTCAGAAGAAATCCAGGCGAACAGGAAAAGGGTTGAAGGGACTCACAACCAGAGTCTGGTCGCAGACTGGTACCGCGGGCCGTAGAGAGTGAGGCCTCTACTCCCGGTCGTAAGGTAGCTGGAGGATGTCGCAGGAAACACAAGGATGTCAAACGGAGTCCACGTCGCTGCCTGATAGCATACGAAAGCCCGAAGTCCTGACTCTGAATCGGATCTGCAAATAGCTGGCAGCAGACGGTCGACAATACAGGATACTCAGCTCAGATGGGCATCAGAAGAGATACTTTAAACCACAAGAACATAAAGATCCAAGGACTCCTTGTTCTTTTTCAAGATAACTATATTTAAACAGTTTACTTACATTGACAATACATGGGCAGACAGGATACAATAGGCAATAATACAATCAAAACACCTAAGACAAAGGACCAACAACAAATGTTCCAGGCAGATACAATGAGACAGACGTGATTGCATTATACAGACAAAAAGGCTTGATTAAGTCAGACAATGGACACAAAGAACTGAGGGGCGTGAATACACATTCGAGGGACAATGGCCAGGGGTTGAAGCACGTACTTGACAAGTTGGAATATTTTGCTTCAACCCTGGCCAATCAAGTGAGTCCGCTGGTCTACCAATCCGATGTCGACTCACTGCCTCCGGCTCCCCTTGCTCGACTCAGTGTCAACAATTCGAACACCGATCTGGGAACCTCTGACTCGCTGTCGGCGAATGTGTAAATCCTCTAACACGACAATACATTAAAACATGATCTATTTGTTAATCTCCCCTCTAACCCAGGGCAGTTCTGTGTATTGAATTCTGTCTGACACAGCTGCCTATTCCCATAAGGTCTAGCCAGAGTCTCTTAGTTCATGATAAGGGCTTGAGGGGTGCTCAATAGGACAAAATGTCCATAGTCTCTCGGGCCAGGGGCTGATCAGTCTTATGCTCAGACAAGCGCTCTAGTAAGTAGGAGTAGGATCCGTTACAACGATTTACCAAAAAAGCAGTCACTGTGCATCAGAGTCCTCTCCTTCCCAATTTTGGTTAGAATCCATATGCAACTTTGGGCTGTATATCTAGCAAAATTTCTCATGATGCCAAATGGGAAAAAAAGTGATTTTTATTAATTAGTTTTGCACTAGGAAACTACTTCACAAAGTATTATGAAACTTGCTGGACAACTTGCAGGACTTAAAGGTACTGCCAATTTGACATGGAATCCAAAATTGATGCTGCGGTAAAAAGTTATGTCAAATCACACAGTATTTTGGTTCAAACTACAGAATCCCGATATCCCGATGATTGCTTCACCACTCTCTCTCATCTCCCCTAAATAATCACATTACCTTCCTCCAATGTCAATTGCCCCACAATTCCTTTTCTTCTTGTTTCTCACATATAATTGATTCTCCTTCCCAGATATATGCTCCTACTCAGATATAATTGATTCTCCTTCTACTTCATTAACCCCATGTATGCTTGGTGCCTCTTCAGAGATTAATTTAGGAGTATGAAAGGATTTCCCTACTACTAATAGCCTCATGTGTGCCTGGTGCCTCTTCAACTGTCTTCTAGTTTTTAAATAATTTTTGCTCATAGACTGTTTGTCTGGGTTATAGTTAAATACCTGTCACACTTTCTGCTTCCCCTCAGCCTGACGTGTTAACTGGTATTGCATACAGTTTGTTAGCTATAGGCTCTATATCTGCACACACTCTAAGCATTGGCTGGGGTGGAGCATAGGGGCCCCTTTCCTAAGTGCCTATTTCTAAAGTTCTCATCCACAGGTATGAACAGGATTCTCCTACTAGTCTGTTAACCTCTTGTGCGTATTGTGGCTATTTCTGAAATGCCTCTAAGATTTTAACAACGGAGTTCAACAACAAGGACAGCAAAGAAGATACCAGAACTCCTCCATTACCTGTGAAGAGCACTTGTCGGAAGATCATCAACAATGTTTTTTGTGTGCTATCTATTCAATGATTACATGCTTCATGCTACCAGAGATTCTCCTTAGCTTCAATTCTCCCACTATCTGTTCATACTGCATCCGTATCTCCCCCTCCCTCCTCCCCATTACACCTCTTTGCTCTTATTCACTTCTCCAGATTTTAAACCCTTCTCTACTGCAAGCCATGCTCCAGAACATCAGTATGCCACTGGAGATATTTCCCCCAACCCTGGCACAAACCCCATGCCTACCTGTTATTAACCTCGACTTACCATGTCCTCCCACAGCTCCTTAAAAGGTTCCAACCCTTACGATATAATTTACATTCTCTATCTGCCTTCATCTTCTCTCCTATTCTCCTGCTCACTTCTGATTACCCACTCTAGCTAATAAATTAACAGCCATTCCCAAATTTTTCTGTGAGCAATCCCTCACAGAAACTTGGTTGTCTGTATGTGACACAGCTGTGGAGGCTACACTTTGTTATGGTGAGTTTCAGGTTCTTACACATCCCTTACACTAGTGGTTGGGGTGTGGGTGTTGGTGTCCTTCTTTCTTCTCACTGCTGCTTCCAGCCCCTTCAATCTCACCATCTATTCACTTTTCTGCTTTTGAAGTACATGCAATTCAGCTCCATCATATACAGACCAAGTGCTAACACATCTTATCAATCAAGTTTTCTCTAAGATTTCAAATCCAGGCTCTCCTTTCTTTGCACCAACAATCCTTTCCTTATTCTGGGTGACTTTAACCATCATACTGATGAACTCTCTGTTTTTTGGGCTTAACACCTTCTTGTGCTAACCTCCTCATTTCATCTCCTTCAATGGACTGATTGTGCCACTCACAAAGCTGGTCACATCCTGGAACTGGTCTTTATCAAGAGCCTAGATCTTTCTGGTTTCACAGTTTCCCCATGTCATCTATCACACCATTATCTTAAATCTTCTGTTGCTCCCACTCTTCCCCCTTCTCCCATCATTCCCTGCAACAGATTTATAAGAGATACTCGGCCCCTTGATCACCCTGAAATGAGCATCTCACTCAACCCCAACCTTTCTTCTATCTTTTCCACTTCTGACACAGACATTCTTGCTAACTCCTACAACTTAATCCTATCCTCTACAATTGATTCCTTTTCCCCTCTGCAAAAACAATGGGTTTGTCAAGTTAATTCACCACCTTGGCTTAAATCTCACACCCGCTTCCTACGTTCTTGCACTCGCTCTGCTGAATGTCTCTGGAAGAAATCCTACTCACATGCAGTTTTCATCCATTTTAAATTCTGCTCTGTTTTCTGCTTTATCAAAGGCTAAACAGGAATACTACCCTACAGTAATCCATAACAACAAATTTAACCACCTTGTTCTGTCCTTCTTCCACAGCTTCCTTTCACTCCACACATTCAACACAAGCTTTTGCTGTACACCTAAAAGACAAGGTGGAATCTATTCACAAACAGATTCCTATTATTCAGTCTCTGAACCCTCTCTTCCCAAAGTCCCCTTCATCCTATTTTGACAATTTTACTCTAGTAATTTTTCAGCTTCTTCTATCCACCTACCTCAACACCTCTTCCTTGGACCCTATGCCCTCCCACCTACTACAACCACTTGTATCAGTCCTTATACCTATATTTTGGTTGAGGCGTCCAGAAACGGATACAATTGAATAGATAGACTAGGAAGTCCTAGTGGGGTAATCCAGGGACCCTAGGTGGACCCTGCAACTAGAGACAAAGCAGTAAGCCTGATTAGAGAGCTTGCCTTAAATGGGAAAAAGAGAGAGAAAGGAGGTAGACCCCAGGATTGTTTTTTTCCTATGACTGCTGAATTTAATGGCCCTACAGCCCCTCTCTTAAATTCATGTAGGGCCTTGCACTTATGGTTGGAGTTTCCGGAGATGGATACAATTGAATAGATGGCATAATCCATGAACCCTAGGTGGACCCTGGAACCATAGACAAAGCAGTAAGCCTGATTAAAGACCAAAATAATAGATAGCCAAAATACTTCTACAAATATTTATTATAACGTAATGATACAATGTGGATTTGTCAGTGAGTAAGGGCAGAGAAGGCTTTGCAAATTTCAACTTTGGGGTTAGGTATATAACGGGTAAAGCAAGACGATTGCCATCTGCCTAGTCTTTGGATAATATAAGGCAGGACGTTATTTTTGGAGGCAGAGGAGGCAGTGCCTATGCGGAATGAATGCACAAAAAAATTAGGCAGGATTGAGTCCTAAACGAGAAAGACGAGAACTACCAAGTTTGATAAAGGTGGAGGTTTTTTAAGGAGCCTTGTGATGTAGGTAATAGAGGGTCATTGGCTAGTTTGCGCAAAAGAAAAACCTTGAAGGGGTAGAAGGGCAGAAAAGGGGCACCAGTTATGGTTAGTTGCATAGTATGAAATGAAAATACCTACAACTACTTAGTCTGTCTTTGAATTTGCCAAAAAAAGTGTAAAGTGTTCTCTGTGCTGAACCAAATCTGACTTCCTGTGAAACTGAGAGGAGCAAGAAGACACAGAAAATATGCTAGGTCTCAAGAACCCAAAGAACTCCAAGTAGATGGCTGCTAACATGACACAATTAGCATCTGGGTCAAATGGCTGGCTGGAGCAGGCCCGATAGACTCCTAAAAATAGGGCCATCTATGGGGAGACAGGAGCGTTGGATAGGCTGTGGGATTTTATTAAGGGCTTTAAGGAACAGTTTAGTGTTGTAAGAAGCAAACGTGAATGGTAGCGTAGGATGTGAGTTGGCAATACATTTCTGAATACTGCCCAGGTAGAGTCATATAGAAATCGGTGACACTGATAACTTAAGGGCAGTATCGCAGTAGGAGACGAAGTCCAGAATAACTGGAGGGTAAAGTGAACGAGCAGGTTTAGTCTACAGTAGGAAATTCTGGAAGGCTGACCAGGCTTTTGCTTAAGCTTTCCTAGTATTTGGTGGAAGGCCTTGTTAGATGATATTGTAGGCTGAAGCTATGAAGGCTCTTAGTGAAAGATCAAATCCTCAAATTCGGAGCAGTCGTAGGCTGAGGATTGTCTGCTGGATATAATTGTAAGAACTCCTGAAATTTAAAAATGGAAAAAGCATCAGCGGAATTGTTCAGCGAACCAGGAATAAAGTTACTATGTATGTAAAATTTGTATTGCAAGGAAAGCTTTGTCAGATTCCTAATAAACAGCATGATATGAGGGGATTTGGATCTACCTTTGGTCAGAATGCTTGCTGCAGCTTGGTTATCTGTGAAGAAAGTTACAGGATGACCTAACCAAAATGAACACCATAGCACCACAGCGGCCACTATGGGGTAGATCTCAAATAGTGGAGAGGTCTTGGAAACAGAGGGGAGAGAAAATACTTTGGGAGGCAAGGGTTCCGCAAACCATTCTTGGTTGTTAATGGCCACAAAACCAAGGGCTGCAGAGGCATCTTAGTAGACTGAAGGGGAAAGGGATAGGGGGAAACATGGAGTAAAAATTCCAGCCATTGAGGAATTTGTTCCACATAGCAAGATCTGACCAGACTGAATTGCTCAAGCTGATGACAGAAAAGGAGTCTTGGGTGGAGGACAATAGAAGAAGCAGATAACAAATAAAGGAGCTACCCTGGAGAATAATGCGCATGACAAAGTTGAGGTGGCCAAGCAGGGATAGGAGTTCCAGTTTGGAACAGGAGGGCTTAGTAGTGAATTGCTCAGTGAGATCCTATCATGGTGCCCGTGATTCTTTGTTTTTATTTTTCTGTCAGTTATCTTATATGAGGTCCTCATTGGTTGCCCTGTGTTTAGCCTGCCCAGTATTGCCTTTATATACTGGGCTCCTGCACCTTATCACTGCCCTTTCGTGGTGTTCCTGTGCCAGTTCTACATTTGTACTGAGGTTTCCAGTGTACCGACTTGGCTTGCCTGACTACTCTCCTGTTCCTGCACCTGCGCCCAAACTGCCTGACTTCTCTCCAGTGATTGTTCCTGCGTACCGACCCGGCCTGGCTGACGTTCCTGCTCCTGTGTACCGACCCGGATTGGCTGACGTTCCTGCTCCTGTATTCTGACCTGGCCTGGCTGACGTTCCTGCTCCTGGATCCCGACTCGGCAGTCTCCCGTTGTGGTACTAGTTGCCTCGGCGACATTCTGACTTCCGGTGCCTTACTGGTTTGGCACCTCCCTGTCTTCCATTTTGCTCAGAGCGCCGCTGGCCTAGTCCTCCTTTCCGTAACCGGTTGCCAGTGTTGCCTCCGTGATTACACCGGTATACTGCCATAGGTTTGCTCCACTCTGTCAATACCGGTTGCAAGTGTTGCCTCCGTTATAGCACCGGTACCTTGCCATTGGCTACGCTCTGTCTAACCCGGTTGCAAGTGTTGCCTCCGTGATTTCACCGGTATACTGTACTGGTTCGCTCCAGTCTGTCAAAACCGGTTGCAAGTGTTGCCTCCGTGATTGCACCGGTATACTGCACTGGTTCGCTCCACTCTGTCAAAACCAGTTGCAAGTGTTGCCTCCGTGATTGCACTGGTATACTGCCATTGGTTTGCTCCTCTCTGTCAAAACCTGTTGCAAGTGTTGCCTCCGTTATAGCACCGGTACTATTGCCATTGGTTACACTCCACTCTGTCAAAACCGGTTGCAAGTGTTGCCTCCGTTATAGCACCGGTACATTACCATTGGTTACGCTCCACTCTGTCAAAACCGGTTGCAAGTGTTGCCTCCGTTATAGCACCGGTACATTACCATTGGTTATGCTCCACTCTGTCAAAAATGGTTGCAAGTGTTGCCTCCGTTTTAGCACTTTGTGGTGTCTTCTAGATGCAGCTGGTTGCCAGAACACATGGGACTGTTCTCCTTTCCTGATGAACATTAACTCCTGCATTGCTGTAACCTGGAAACCTTATCATTCGTCTGACCCGTGTCAGCATAAACTGTTTGTCTCCTATCCATATGCTGGACCTGTGTGGGCATAATTAACCTGTCGTGTGTCTGTACTATATCTGTTGTATTACAGGACCTGTGAGGGTTCATAATGTATTATTGTAATTAATAAAACTGTGTTTTTATCTTAACTCTGTGTCTGTGAGTCAAACAAACCGTTACAGATCCTTGATGCAACAAAGTTTGCCTTGTCGTAAATGGGATTTGAATCCAGGATAAAGCCCAAGAACTCTACCAAAGTACTTGGCCCAAATGTTTTATTACTTGCTAGGATGATGCTGAGTTCTTGGAGTAGTGAAATGATCTTATTGATCCTAGAAGGAGGCTGTTGGGAAGGTTCTATCAATAAGAAATCATCCAGATAATGTAATGAGATAGGGCACTGGCAGAAGTTCATGAGCAGACAACACAGCGTGTCAGCGAAGATGTCAAATATTTTAGGATTACTTTTTGAGCCAAAGCTGAGCCTGGTAGTGCCAAAGGGAGGGGTGTACCGGCAAGAGTTTGAACATGCTGGCATTATCAGTTTTGGAAAGCAGGCACTTATGACCTGCTTGCTTGATGTGAAGAATAGCATTGTCAATACTGGTGTATTCTAGTGAAAATCCTCTGAAGGAATAAGGAATTTATGTTGGGTGTTAGGGAGACGTGGAGAAATCTATGATAAGTCTCTTTATCAGCAAGAATTTTCTGGTAGCGATACCCATCGGGTTAATGTAGCAGAAGGGAAAAGGGGGAGGGGAGGGGAGGAAAAGGACCTAGTAGAAGCCCTTTTTCAAATTTGCTTGCTAAAAGGGGTGTCCACTAAAACTGGTTCTGACACTGTGGAGGGGAGGTTAGGGCATTTGAATAAGGAAGAAGGGCATATGATGATTCCTGCATGAAACCTCTCCTTGAAGCCTGTAGTGAGAAACAGGGCGAGGTTAGGGTGGTGAACCAGTAAAGACTGCAAGACTTTAATGTTGAAAGATCTTAGTCATTTATTATGGATGGGATTGCGAGGGCAGATGGCTCTTCAATGCGTCTTGCAGCATAAAGAGCAGATGTGCAGAAAGCAACATGTACTATAAAACAACCCTTAGAATTGAAATTTTTACATATTGGTGAGCTGCCCAAATAAATAATGGTTCGCCCCAGTTTGTTTTGAGATGGCAGAAAAGGGATTTGGGTAGGGATGGAAGGGGAGGGGAAGGAACGAGTGAAGCTGGGACACTACCACAAGTAGACGGGGAGACTGATGGACAGAGGTTGACTGAATGAGAGACAGACTGGCACAACTGTCAAACACGGGCTTAGAGGCCTGTGAAATGCCAATAAAAAAGATTGTAGTTGAACAAGCTCCAGTAGGTAGTAAAGTTAAACTGAACTGCCATGGCTTTGGCTGAGGAAAATTTATAAGATACAAGAGAACAATATAACTTATAGCTATATAGATAATCTCTATACTAGGTGCACTACTAAATGACCCCACAGTGGACCTGATCTCAGGGTAATTTGATGAAGTCCCAAGAAAATAGATAGTTTTTCTTTTCAAAAGATCTTATCCGGACTCCCCGCACTAAGTGTTGCCTTCTGCCATAATCATCTGGTCCCTTGACCTTCACCAAACGATTAGCTACAAAAGAAGACTATAAAAGAAACAGTGCAATAGTACCACTAAGGGCAGACTTCTGAACTTGACTTCCACTTCACAGTATAGATCCGAAATATCCCCTTCAAAATATTGAGGCTAAACATGCTAATAAATTAAAACGTTTATTTGGTAAACATTGGGGTATTTTGCATCAGGATCCGCTATTGAAGGAAGATGTAGGTGAATATCCAACAGTTATTTTAAAAAAAAAAAAAATATGTAGCTAGGATTCATCCCAAAAAAATACATGAAAAGACCATGAAACAGACAATTATAGACACAAAATGTCTAATATGAACAATACCATCCAATAGTGAAAATAAGATATGTGGCAAAAAGATAGTAATGTTTCATAATAAAAGCAGCTCCAATTAATCATCATAGTATTTGGACTTTGGAAAGTTTTATTTCAATTCTGGCAGAGTTGTAGTTCAAGAGTAATTCAATGACAAAATCCGTATCACGGTGCCCGTGATCCCTTTCTGTCACTCTCGCTTGTGGTGCTCTCCTATTGGCTGAGGAGGTTTGGCCCGCCCCCGGTGACCTTTTTATACTCAGCCATTGACACCTGTCACTTGCCCTTTCGTGGTATTCCTGAGCCACTGTTCCTGTTACTATCTTCAGTTGATCCTGATTCCTGTGTTCCTGTTCCGTGATCCGACCCAGCCTGGCTGACGTTCCTGCTTGTGACTGATCTGGCTTGTCTGAGAACCACCTCCGTGTACCGACCCAGCCTGGCTGACTTCCTTCTCCGTGATCTGAACCGGCTTGTTCCAGTGACCTGCGTGTACTGCTTCCTGCTCTACTGTCGCCGTTGCGACATTCTGACTTCCGCTAAGGCCGAGTACCGGACTGATTGTCTCTTGCCACAGTACTCCTTCAGTGTTGTGCCTCCAGTGCTGAGTCTCCGTTACCAAGTGCAGAGCTGTGCTTCCGTACTGAGCCTTCCTGATACTTGCAGAGCATTACTCATTTTCGCTAAGCTTGAGTTCTTCGAGCTGCTTAACCTGTTCGGTGCGGGCATACCTCTTGTGAGCCTTTACTTTTATTGCTGAGCCTATTCCTGTCTAACTGCTACTTCTGCCGAGCTGCCCGCGTTGTACGCTTGATTTGGACGGCAGCTCAGTCCTCCACCTAGCAGAGTAGTCGGTATCGCTTACCGCGTCTGGTAGTGGTGCTATTGGCTCTAGCAGATTGTCTCTGGTATACGCCCTTTGGGGCTATTGGCTCACCTCTTGTGCAGCACTGAGTGGTCTCCGCTGTACGCCCGCGGGGCTATTGGCCATCTCTAGCGTTACAGCTGTCTCAGTATTACGCCCGTGGGGGCTATTGGCAAGCTCTTGCATTGTAGCAGTCTCTGTACTGACGTCCGTGGGGGCTACCGACTCTAGCACTAGCATATATTGAGAGCTTCATTGCTACGCCCGTGGGGGCTATGCATCGCTATAGTCTAAGGCAGTACTGACTGTGCATTCAGCCGCCTGTGCACTACCATCAACGGCTTTATTCACCATCTTGGGCGTGCCAAACTCCACAACTGAGACTGACATATTTTTGTATTTTACCCTTGAGTAGCCTAGCTACTGTGTACATTCCAGTGATATGTTATAATTACCATTGTGTTCATCTACTTACTTGTAATAGCAACTCTGCTTGTGTTCGCTATTTCTATTCCTTTTTGCCAATGAGCATGACATAGTCAATGTACTCATCCAGATCACTATGTACATCTCTGGCAGCTATTTCATCCTTAATGGATTCGGACAGACCCTGAGCAAAGGCTGCCACTAATGCCTCATTGTTCCATCCCACCTCTGCTGCCAAGGTCCAAAATTCAATGGCATAATCGCCCAAGGTACGATCGCCCTGCTGTATCTCCATTAACCTTTTGGCAGCAGAGGCAGCTCTGCCAGGAACCTCAAATACTCTGAGGAACTTACAAACTCATTAAAGATCAGAATACAGGGTTTGGCATTTTCCCACAGGGGGTTAGCCCAGGCCAGTGCTTTGCCCGTCAATAGTGATATCATAAAGCCGACCTTGCTTCTAACATTCGGAAATGCTTGGAGCGTGAGTTCCAAGAATATCTCCAATTGATTAATAAAGCCCCTGTATTGGGTAGGTTCGCCATCATATCTCAACGGTAACGGCGACTGTTACGGTTTTCAAGACACTCAGACCAGCCGGTAAAATAAAACACTGTTTATTTAAATAAAAAGAAATAGAAAGGAACGCCCTCTACAGGTGACAACGGAAATAGCGAACACAAGCAGAGTTGCTATTACAAGTAAGTAGATGAACACAATGATAACTATAACATATCACTGGAAGGTACACAGTAGCTAGGCCCCACGGGCATATACCGGAGACAATCTGCTAGAGCCAATAGCGCCACTACCGGACGCGGTAAGCGATACCGACTACTCTGCTAGGTGGAGGACTGGACAGGCCAAATCGGTACACAGGAATCAGGATTAACTGAAGACAGCAACAGCAACACTGGCTCAGGAACACCACGAAAGGGCAAGTGACAGGTGTCAATGGCTGGGTATAAAAAGGTCACCGGGGGCGGGCCAAACCTCCTCAGCCACAAGCGAGAGTGACAGAAAGGGATCACGGGCACCGTGATAATCTGCCTCCCGACCCTTTTACTGATATAACACTGCTCAGCCAGATCAGAAGGGAGGTGCCCAGGTAGACTGCAGAGAGGGACAATCTTCAATTAAGATAAGGGAAAAACCTGAAAAACTTGTCAAGGGGGGCAGGGCTTTCATTGTTCTCATAGGAAGAAGATTGTCCCCTTCTGTTATCTGTCTGGTCTTACAACCAGATTCCACATCTGAGAAGAGATGGCTTACACTAAAAGAGGCGGGAGGGGAAACTTTGCTTGTGAATATCTCTCAAATCATAAAGGTTTGAGAGATAAGACTTATATCTTTCTTCATATTTTTTTAATGCCTACAAAATAAAATAAAGATAAAACAAAGAATTACTATCCCTTTAAATGCAGTTCTGATAGATGGTATTCTTGTATTGCAATGCAAAATCAAAACAAATATTTTAAAAGTAATAGTGCAGGAATAGAATATAGGATAAAACACTTTATAAATTGCAATAGTGAATATATAATATATTTGATACAGTGCTGGTGAGGTGCACATTATGTAGGGAGGATCACACAATGTTTACGAGTTAGAACAGTTAAGCATAGAAGAAGCATCACTAGTGGGGACCTTAAACATTCTGTGTCCCATTACTTCGCTAAGTGTTCTCAGAGAAGCACTGCAAATTTTAAAGTTACTGGAATAGAAAAGGTTCTAGATAGTGTCCCCAATAGATTTTCTTCTATATGCCTAAAAGAAACACAATGGCTATACCAACTGGACCTTGTCTCCGCATGGCTTGACTGAAAATATTGATATTAGTAATATAGTGTAAATCTGTGTGAGAAAGATTAGTACCTATTAATATTAGATTGATTGTTGAAAGCTTTTTAAGTATTCATTTTGAATCAGTGTGCACTTCAATCTGCATATATATAGTGGAAATTAGGGCTAATCTATACTTGCAAATGCAGTGGTCCATGTACAATTAGCAGTTTTTCCTGTGATTGAATGTTATGAGGTGTTTGACTGCATTGTGGTGAACTACGCGCAGTGCCATAACAAGGTTGCAAGTTTAATAACAAACTACTGGCGATTCTACGCCAGCTGTATAAATAAAGGTTTAGAAGTCAGTGAAGAGTATGGTATTTATGTTCCATCTCAGTACCTGAGAAGGAACAAATAAAAATGGTTATAACGAGGGCACTCATTTATAATGTTATGTTACAATTATTGTAACTATGGTAACATCTAGCTTGCGCTTTGTAACCATCTTACGTTTCAGTCCTTTCCCTTATGTCCAATTAGAGTAGAGTGGCCACGTAGATCCTCTTTTGCTTTCAGGGAGCAGAACTTTTGACCATAATTTTGTTTGTTTGTAGAAGGTTGACTCCATTATTGGGACTGGAGCAGATGGAAGTGCCCATTAAGACACTGAGGAAATAAAGTGCACATTGTTATAGTGATCAATATGCCCCCGAGGAAGTCACATGAGTGAAGAAACACGGGGTGAGATCAGATTGCTGAACTTTTATGTATATTTTATTTATTGTTTATACACTTGTGTATTTCCATGTTTTTTATTACTAACACCCCAATAAACTGAGTTATTAAACCAACATAAGATTCAGTCTGGGGTGATTTGGTCTCTGTATTGGAAGAAAGGCAACAGAGAGAAGACAGACACTGAAATGCTGTGTGCGGTAACATATTTGAAGAGCACATAAAACCTTGGTAGTCGTAATACATATATCCACCATACTTTTATCCTAGATCCACTCAATAACACTTATCTCTCCCACCCACTGACTGCCAGTTCATGTGGCAGGAGGCACTTAAACCCAATAGTACTTACTCCTTCTGTGTTCAACCTAACTTCCTCTAGAGTGTAAGCTCTCACGAACAGGGCCCCCTGATCCTTTTGTTCTCCATATTTGACTTGTACTATTTATTATCTCTGTTTCTCTATTCCCTATGGAACAGCACTGCAGAATAAGTTGGCGTTATATAAATAAAGAAGGCCATGTATGGAATGTGGCAACAGGTTAGTTCATCCATAAGCTTAGGAATGGCCCAGGGTATAAGTGAGGGGAGATGGTTAGTAGGTGTCGATGGCACTTCTTCTTAAGACGCTTCTAAGTTGGATGTGGCTTGGCGACCTGAGTCTTGAATACTGCAGAAACAAGAAATAGAAACTGAGTCAAGCATGGAGTGGAATAGCAGGAGATAGTGCTAGGACCATGGAGCTAGATTGAGAGAGGACTAACACAAATTGTGTCGAGTGAGAATGATGATAGAAGGAAATAAAGGATGGCTGGTGAAGGATAACCTGTTCATGTCCCATGGGAAAGTGATGTGATGACTGTGATTGCACTGAGTTAATACTGTGGATAGTGAACTGTGATTATGAATATATGTTTGTGTTTCTTTAAACTGGTTTTCTTTTTTATTATTATTTTTTTTTTTTTACTGGATGCGACTGTCATCAACAATGAGACAAGGAGGATATCACCACCTTAGTTTTGAGGTGAACTCAATCTTTATTAATTATTTTTTTTTTAAAGGGAAGGATGGAAGAACTTTCGACCTCTGACATGGGGTAAGAGGATCCAGAATACCTACTGCCTCCTGTAACAAGAGGAGCCAATATATGTGCATAACGACAGTAGCTGAGACATACTGCAAAAACTGAGCACAGCAACAAGACACAAGGTAGTTATACTGTATCAGCAAGGTCTCTCCCAGGCAGAAATTTCAACGCAGACAGATGTACTGTCCAAGCTCTTTTTGAAGAAGCACAAAGAAATAGGCAGTGCTAAGGACCGTAGACACATTGGTCAGCCAAGGAAACTTAGTGCAACAGATGACAGACACATCATGCTTACTTCTCTTCACAATTGGAAGATGCCCAGCAGTGCCATCAGCACAGAATTGGCAGAAAACAGTGGGACCCTGGTAGACCCATATACTGTCAGAAGAAGTCTAGTCAGAAAAGGTCTTCATGGAAGACTTGAGGGCAGAAAGCCATTTCTATGATGTGGAATCAAGGCCAAGGAACTCAACTATGCAGGAAAACACAGGATCTGTGTTGCAGAAAAATGGCAGCACGTGATCTGGACTGTAGCAGAAGGCAGCTTGTTCGCTGAAGGGCTGGAAAGTGGTAAAAAAATGAGTGTCTGCAGGCAACAGTGAATCATGGTGGAGGTTCCTTGCAAATGGAGTTGGGGATCTGGTCTGAATTAATGGTATCCTCAATGCTGAGAAGCACAGGCGGCTACTTATCCATCATGCAATACCATCAGGGAGACATCTGATTGGCCCCAAATGTAATCTGCAGCATGACAACAACCCCAAACATACAGCCAAAGTCATTAAGAGCTATCTTCAGCGTAAAGAAGAACAAGGAGTCCTGGAAGTTATGGCATGGCCTCCACAGAACCCTGATCTCAACATCATCGAGTCTGTCAGGAATTACATGAAGAGAGAAAAGCAACTGAGGCTGCTTAAATCCACAGAAGAACTGTGGTTAGGTCTCCAAGATGTTTGGAGACCTTCCTTAAAAATCTGTGTGCAAGTGTACTTGATGCTGTTTTGAAGGCAAAGGGTGGTCACACCAAATATTAATTTGATTTAGATTTGTCTTCCGTTTACTCACTATGTATTTTGTTAATTGACAAAAATAAACTATTAACATTTCTATTTTTGAAAGCATTCTTACTTTACAGCATTTTTTCCACACCTGCCTAAATCTTTTGCATATTACTGCATAGATATGTTTTTGTATTAACTAGATGGCCCTTGATGCCTAACATATGAAAACTACTGCCACTGAATTAGAAAGCAGCAGACAGCTGCAAGTAGCAGGGAATATCCCTAAATTAAAAAGGCTTCATAGATAAGGCCTTTAAAAGAGAAGGGGGCATGATTGTGACCAATGGGGATGGACCTAGAGATGCTGAGTGAGATATAGGGAAAAATCCATCCTGCCATAACTTAGGGGAAAGCTATAAAGGGTATGCAAAGGGTATGCTTCCCAAATATAACAACGGAACCCACACATTACTGTATAGAAACTGTTTTTGTATTAACTAGATGGCCCTTGATACCTAACATATGAAAACAACTGCCACTGAATTAGAAGGCTGCAGACAGCTACAAGTAGTAGGGAATATCCCTAAATTAAAAAGGCTGCATAGATAAGGCCTGTAAAAAAGAAGGGGGCATGATTGTGACCAACAGGGATGGACCTAGAGAAGCTGAGTGAGATACAGGGCAAAATCCTTCTTGCCATAACTTAGGGGAAAACTATAGGGGGGGTATGTTTCCCAAATATAACAAATGAATCCACACATACATATATCTTTATTTTATTTATTTATCTATTTTTTTAAATACCTAACTCTATGCCAAGGGTATTGGCTAAAAAGGGGTGGATTGAAGGATGAAGAGTTGAAATGGAGGGGAGCTAACAAGTAACTGGCTCACTACTATAGACTATTACTATCTCTAAAGCTGGTAAACTTGAAGGTGAGCATAGGACTTAGGAGAATGAATGGGGAAAGGGAGGCACCTCTACGATGAGGCGGGCTGGATGAAGCAGCTGTCACGACCCTTGAGGAGGTAGGGATTGTAAGGAGGGGAGGTGCTTGGCTGCCGACTGCAGCTATGCCAGTATGAATGCGTCTGGCCATGAGAGGCCTGGCGGAAGAGTGAGGACTGAAGGGATGGAAAGGGGAGAGTGGAGTGTGCAAAACTTTGATTAGTTTAGGCCAATACAAGAATTTCGAGCTGAAAAAGTATACGTGCAATTTACCCAATGAAGAACTCTGAAGATGAGCCGGTAAATGCTGGCAATACTGAATAGGAAGTGTAATGATGGCACTTCTGCTTCCCAACGACTGCTGGCCCTGGAGGAGAGGCTGCCTCGAATTTAATGGCCCTGCAGCCCCTCCGAAAAATCCAGATGGGGCCTTGCACTTAATACACATTTTCAACACCTCACTCTCCTTCCCTTCTTTATTCAAACAGGCATAAGACGAAAACCTCATCCCCTCCTGTCTCGTTAATTATTGACCTGTCTGACTTCTACCTCTTACTTCAAAATTCTTGGAACACCTTCTCTTCTACCAGATTAATTCATTGACTCTGACAATTTCTTGGATCATCTGCAGTCTGGAGTCCTGTGTAGACCTGTCAGCAGGGGAGAGGAAACTTTGAAAGTGGCTATCTCTTAAACCATAAAGGTTTGAGAGATGCCACTGGTGTCATTTAACTCAGTTTATTAAGGGCTACAATATGAGGGATAGTAATTTTGAAGTAATACTGTCCCTTTAAACTGCAAAATCCAAAGGCCACTTCTCTGTACTTACACTACTTGACATCCTCTGCCTTTGATACAGTTATCCATTCTCTTTGTGCTCAGATTTTCCACAATCTATGCTTCCGCAATCAAGCTGCATCATGGCTTTCCTCCAATCTCTCATCTCCTGTACAGTCCCCCCATCTGTGGGGTGCCTCAAGGCTCCATTTCATTGGGTGAACTTGTTAATTTATTTGGCTTCAAGTATCATCTATAGGCTGATACCCAAAGTTATATGTCCACTCCTAAGCTTTCACCTAAAATTCAGCTACACATTTCAGACTTCCTCTTGGCCATCTCCTCCTGGATAGCTTGCAATCATCTTAAGATAAATATGTCCAAAACTACATTTCTCATTTTCTCTCCAAGATCTTGGCCAACACCCAGCTTCGCCATTACAGTTAATGGAATCAACACTCATCCAGTCATCTCAGCACTGCCTATGGGCCACATTAAGAGCTGGATTTACATCCCAGGCGCCCCTAGGCAAGGCACTCTTGATGTCCTTAGCTCCACCACTTCTTACATAACCACGTCCCCAGCCCTATCCACTGTTTCCTGGCAAAGAAAATACCCTTGTCCTATAACGAGAAAGAACAAAAAAACTTTTTTTTTATTATTATAATTTATTTATTCATTTAGTTTGTATGTATATTTTTATAGTATTAATTTTACAATGTGTTTTAGCTATCTGATGTGCTTTTATATTTATGTATTTCATGTTTTATATATTATATTTATAGATTTATTTATTTATTTATTTATTTATTCAGTTTTAAAAGCTTTATTGAACAAAAGTACATTACAAAGTAATGAAAACAGGAGAATACAAGTATATGCAATACAGATAATCTCACATAGAACATATATCAATATTTCCTGATATGCATAGATACAGAATCCAGGTGTTAAATAATAAATCCATAACAAAAAACAAATGAAAAGAAAAAAATGTCCGCAAGGTCCCACCAAAACTCAACCTGCACAGGCTTTAGGTGCATGTAGATGGTGGGAGTCTGTATAGTGGATCGGGTGAAGGCGAGGGAAGGGGGGAGATAAAAAAAAAAGGGGGAAGAAGGGGAAATACAGTGGCAGAGAGGAGGGATGAGAGTGAAAAGGTGGCTCGCTATTAGATCTAGAAAGCAGAATGTTCACATCTGGGCGAACTCCGCCGCTGGGTGCAACGGTGACCTCAAATTGAAGGACATTAAGAGATTATAGTTCATCATAGTATCAACGATCAACTGTCAATGATAGTGGCGTATAAGGAGACTCTGATGTTGGGGATGCAAGCAAAACAGATAGAGTAGGACATGAGTTATGTGTATCTCGGAATTCTGACCAGGGGAGCCACAAGGTCTCAACTGTCTCCATATTGGACATGGAGTAAGCATGACATTTCTCCATAGTAAACGTATTGTCCACTGCTGTGATCCAACTAAGTACCATGGGTGGCTCCTGAGAAAGCCAGCATAAAGGTATCAGCAATTTGGCAATCGTAAAGAGTCTATAGAGCAAGAAAGGTTGTGAGTGCAGAATATGTCCCGGGTTGTCTCAAATATAAGAGAAGAGACACAGGAAAGGGTCTATGGGTCTGTGCAATATCTGAGGACAAAAAACAATGTGACCCCTTGATTGCTAGAGAGAGATCTGCAATGCATTGGAGATCTCTCTAGCATCCAATGAGTTAAATAATAGCCTGTAAAGGGGTATATAACTGGTGCAGGGACATTAAACTCTTAAGGACCGTGCCCTGCTCTAGAGGTCCACGGCACTTTTTTTTTTCCACAGAAGCATTCTTGGATGGTAGAGCAGAGTGCAGATGCGCTATAATCCCAGAATTCCAAGACTTGCCAGGACCATCACTGGTCCTTAACGTCCGTACCCACGTGATAGTCCTGGCACGTAATCTGTCGTTAAGGGGTTAAAGTGATAGTAATGTTTCACAAAAACAGCAGCTCCAATTAATCTTCATATTATTTGAGCCATAGAGAGTGTTATTTCATTACTGTGAGCATTGTAGTTCAAGAGTAATTGAAAAATAAAGTTTCCCCCTCCCGCCCCTTTTACCTAGTGTAAGCCCCTACTCCTCATATGTGGAATGCAGTCCATAGACCAGACAGCTCACATCAAGGGTCAATATTCTACTGTGAGAACAATGAAAACCCTGCCCCTCTTGACAGGTTTTTCAGCTTTTTCCCTTATCTTAATTGAAGATTGTCCCTCTCTATAATCTACCTGGACACTCCCTGCCGCTCTAAGCTGAGCAGTGTTACATCAGTAGAAGGGGTGGGTGAGGATACTTTATCATTTAATTACTTTTGAACTACAACTCTGACAAAACTGAAATAACACTCTCCAAGGCCCAAATACTATGAAGATTAATTAGAGCTGCTTTTATTATGAAACATTACTATCCCTTTAAGATTCCTTTGGTCACACCCACAATCCAAAATATGGGTGTGGCCTGCACAGCTGAGGCACCACTGATAATTAGGAGCTTTAGGCAGTTGCCTACTCTGCCTATTGGGAAATCTGGGCCTGACCATATTTGACTCTTCCCTTTCCTTTTCCACAAACATTAACTCCTTGTCTAGAACCCATCACTTCCTCCTCCACAACAATGCTTAATATCACCGGTTCCTGCCTCCAAAAAACTACTACAACTCTTGTGCTTTCTCTCATTCTATCCCACTAAGACTATTGCAGATATACACACATACACACTGTATCTCAGGGTTAAGAAATAATTGACACCCCAGCTGTTAGGTGGACTATAACTATAGGGATAATGGGAGTTGTTGCCGTCAACAGCTGGACAGCCAAAGGTTTCCTACCCCTGGTATAAAGCATCTCCTCTTCTCTTTATTTCCATTGTCTTCCCTGATCTCTTCACCCTGTCTATTTAAGTCTTATAACCAGGCTACTTTATTCTATCCACAAGCATACACATCAGACCATATCGCCATTCAAGTTCATCAAACAATTGATAAGACCTAAATCAGATAATTGAACAGAGATTAGAATCCTCTGTGTTTCGTTTCTGTGGCTGCTTTCTATTTGCTAGTATACATTAGTTATTGTGCACATTAAATGTATTTACTTGTGTAATGCCCATTACTGTTTCAGAAAAATAAATTGACAGACAATAATTTTGTGTCTCAGGCAGTAGTCAGGAAGAGGATGCTTATTGTGACAGTAAACGTACCTTTTGATTTTCATATTCTCCACCTGCATAATATATAAAGTCAAATCACCTATACTTTTATCATTATTTGTGTGTTTTTTCCATCTTCACCTATTTTCTTTTGCACTTTTATGCACCCAACATTGAGCTCACTATACCTCTGTTTCTAGAGAGCTTTCTGTCAGACACTGAGAAAACAGAGATTGTAACACTATTCCTGCAGCAGAAACTAATGCTGCCAGCATACAAAGCACTCAGAGCTACAGGAACAGTGTTACATTGTATCTTTATCCCTGCTTTCACAGTCCCTGTCAGAAAGCTCTCTGGAAACAGTGAGCTCCCTGTCAGGGACATAAAAGTGCAAAAAAATAAAAGTGAAAAAGAAAAAAAGAAGTATAAGCAATTTGACTTTACATAATATGCACTCACAGAATAAATAAACTCAAAGTAAGTTTGCTGTCACTAGAAAGGGACACTGTCAGCTCAAACGAAAAGCATTATTTACATATAAAGGCACAGCACACTTCTTTAATAAAACAATATATTTTACTTTTGTGAATGAGCAGATGACCATAGTACCCCTTTAACCCCTTGAATGTTAGTGAAGAGCACAACTTGTGTAAGTTGCACATATAACCTTTTCAGTGCCAAACAGGTAATGCATTGCATGAGCATTGCAATGAATTGGATACATTTTGGGCACTCAAAGGGTTAAATGAAAGTGGAATATTAATTTGTTCCCATGTGATACAGTTGGTTTCCCCTTGAATTATCCCATTTTATTTTATTATACGGGCCCAGGGTGACCACATTTCAATTCTGCCATTCAGGGACACTGCAGACAGAAGAGCGCACCACAGAGTTTTCAGCACTAGAGGGAGAACTGCCCATTGACTGCTGTTACGGAAAGTGATACCTGTTGTGAGCTACAAGAAAAGGTACATCACGCCCAAAGCCTTAAACTAGCATTACACTACAACAAAATTGCACTTCAGCTCCTGACTGATGTCCAGATCAATGCTCAGTTCTCTCTCTAGTGTTTAGAGCTTTGTCTTGTAGCCCTGCAGAGGAATCACTTCCTGATACAGTATACAATGGCCAATGTTTAGAACTCTGTGCTCTAGAGTCTTCATTCCAGGACTTTGTATTGTCCCAGAAGGAGGCTGTCTGAGACACGGGATACACAATTAAAAGCCGGGACTGTCCCAGGCAATCCAGGACATGTGGTCATCCTATATGGGCCTCGCTGGCCTGGATTCCCTTGTAGTTAATAAACTTGTCAAGGGTTTTATCTGCAATAAACCCAGTGATATGCACATTTCAACCACATTGTAATCTAATTTCTGCTTCTGTCTTCCCTCTCTCTGGGTCTGACACTGCTCCCAGTGCTGGATTTACATCCCCGGTGCCCCAAGGTAAGACACTCTTGACACTCTAAGCTCTGCCCACGGCCACACCCCACTTCTCACATGACCCACCCCAATTTCATCCACTTCTTTCCTGGCACAGAAAATATATTTGGCCTATAACGAGCAAATGGGAAAAAAAAAGCTTTAAGCCCTGGATTCATAGAGAGCGCTCAAGTACGTTCTTCTGTTACACACTAATTATTTAGATACACCTGACTGCTGTATGATGGACTCCTACCTAGGTAAGTACTTCTGTTAGACACAGTAATTATTTAGATACACCTGACTGCTGTATGATGGACTCCTACCTAGGTAAGTACTTCTGTTAGACACAGTAATTATGTAGATACACCTGACTGCTGTATGATGGACTCCTACCTAGTTAAGTGCTTCTGTTAGACACAGGAATTATGTAGATACACCTGACTGCTGTATGATGGACTCCTACCTAGGTAAGTCCTTCTGTTACATACAGTAATTATATAGGTACACCTAAATGCTGTACGGTGAACTCCTACCTAGGTAAGTGCTTCTGTTGCACACAGTAATTATATACATACACCTGACTGCTGTATGATGGACTCCTACCTAGGTAAGAGATTCTGTTACACACAGTAATTATACAGATACACCTGACTGCTGTATGATGGACTCCTACCTAGGTAAGTGCTTCTGTTACACACGGTAATTATATACATACACCCGACTGCTGTATATGGACTTTTACCTAAGTAAGTCCTTATGTCACACACAGTCATTATATAGATAAACCTGACTGCTGTATGAAGGACTTCTACCTAGGTAAGTGCTTCTGTTACACACAGAAGCCAGGAGATCCAGGATGGAGGAATCCAATTTGTCTCTTGAACCACAATCTAATCAGTTCCAAATGATGATGGAACAAACTGTTACTAAGTCCCTGAATATGGCTGTATCTTCAGCTATACAACAGTTGTCAGACACTCTTAAAGAGTCTTTTACTATGGCTTTGAAAAGCTCGACCCCTCCTATGGGAGGTGATGTCTCTAGACCTAAAGAACCAGGCCATGTTTCTGTGGCTGTTAGTAAAGGTGGGAAGTGCTCACAGAAGTGTAGGCACATTTCCACACATATGTCTGACCCCGAAGTCTCACACTGTAGATCGAATGATGGTAATGAACCACCGCACATGACACTGAGTAATAAAGGCAGTCCAGAATTGTGCGACTTTGTTTCGCACAATAAACACTCCCCTCAAGAGAAAGTTTTATTGAGGAAAAATAAGTTTAAGCGGGTAAAAAAAAGGCTGTTACTTTTCCTCAGTGAGGATAGTGATGAGGAGTGGATTGAACCCTCCAGTAATGATGATTCTGATGTAAGGTCATCAGAGAGACCAAAGTTTAAGACCTAGTTCAGACCAAGACCCTAAAAAGATCATGGATGTTCAAGGTAATGACTTGTTAGATCTAGATGATATACGTCAGAAGGTCAGCTGAGTGGTCTCCCATTGGTAATGTGGCCAAGTATCTGGAACAATGGTTGAGAAAACCAATGTCTAAAGGCACCAAAAACAAATTGAGGGTGGAGTGCCACAGACCTCTCGTTAATAATAATGGAGACGCATGAACTGGATGCTAAACTGATTCAGTTTTTCAGTAAGTCGGGTAAGGATCCCAGAAAGGGCATAGACAGATCTCTGAAATCCTGCCAAGACAAGCTCTTGGATGTTTTGGGACCAGTGACAAAAATGTTCCAATTGGCTGAGGAAGCTGTGCATCATGACACAGCTATTAATATCCATATTCTCATGGGCTGGATCCAGCGTGCGATTTGTCTGTTGGGAAACGAAAACGCTGCTCTGGTGTCCAAAACACGTAGGGCTGTGTTAATGATGTTGGACCCCAAATTAGCGGAGATGGCTAATTCAGAACCAGGTCCTTTGGCCCAGGAGATTCTTTCATAAAAGAATTGGGTCAATTTGTTACATCATTTACCACTTTGGATAAAGAGCAGAGTTCTATGAAAAAGAGTTTTCCATAATCCTAGGGTTTTTCGAAAGGTCAGGAAAGGGAGGGGTCACTTTCCCAGCCGTGCAGGACAGAATAGATCTAGAATCCAGGGTCCCACCATTCTGGTGTCCAGGGGTCAACCATTTCAGGACACTAGATACTCAAGCCCATTCTTTCTGCAAAGAGAAGTAGATCATGGAGATCTAGGAATAACAGAGGCCACTTCAGATCCCATTCCTATCCAAGTAAGTGTTTTAAAGAATACCCTTTCTTCCATTTTTTCCACCAGTGGTCGGAAGTGACTTCAGATCATTGGGTGTTGCAGACTATTCAGAGGTATCAAATAGAGTTTTATTCAGATCCGATTCAAACTCTTATGCCAGCCCCTTTCCAGTATTCAGAAGGGGACGCTGATTTCGCAGACATGGAAGTCAGGGAACGTCTTCAAAAATGAGCCATAAAACAGGTGGCATTAAGTGCACCAGGTTTTCTAAGCAATATCCTTCTGGTTTATGAAAAAGGGTCAGGGCTCATATCTGTCATAAATCTACAAAAGATTAAACTAATTTGTTTTATACCGCCACTTCAAGATGGAGGGAATTCATTACCTCAGAGATCTTCTGCTTCCTTTAGACTGAATGGAAAGATAGATCCGAAGGATGCTTATTTGACTATCCCAATGCCCCACCTATCACAGGAACATCTGCAGTCCATGTGGAATGGGAAGAAATAGCAATTTGTTTGTCTTCCTTTGGTCTATCTTCTGCTCCCTGGTGTTTTACAAAGTTGATGAAACCTATAGTCAATGTTTTAAGAAGCAGGGGGGTCAGAATGATCATTTATCTAGATGACATGTTGATCATATCGCAGGATTGTTATACTGTTCAGAATCATTCAGAAGGGGTGGTTCGTCTTTTGACAGATCTGTGTTTTCTCATAAATTGGGAAAAATCAGAGTTGACGCCTTCCAGGAACATAGAGTTTGTAGGGTTTGTGATAGATTCGGAGAAGGCTTTGCTCAGTCTACCCAAGACAAAAATCAAATGAATCCAGGAGAAAATTTGCTGTGTGTTGCGCAAAGATCAGATCTCCTTGCAGATGCTGGCTCGCATTGTGGGTCTCTTGTCAGCTTCAATTCAGGCGATATTTTTGGGACCCCTTCATTACCAGGCTCTGCAAAGATTGAAGGCGCTTCATCTTTTCAGGGGTCTCGGTTACACAGATGTAGAGTCCCTTTCATCAAACACAAGGGAAGAGTTGATCTGGTGGCTCAAACATTTAAATGCATGGAATGAAAAAGTCATATTTGGAATGTCTCCAGATATCATTACCGAATCCAATGCCGGTCTATTATGTTGGGGAGCGATATTAGGAGATGTGGTGACAGGAGGAAAATGGTATCATCAAGAGGCACATCAATTGTCTGCCTCTTGCATTTTGCAAGATGGACAATATCTCAGTGGTGTGGTACATCAATCGGCTTGGGGGAACCAAGTCGAAACAGATAGCAGAGTTGGCCAAGGAATATGTCTGTTCAGACTGAATATCTTCTGGGTCTGTCCAAACAGGTGGCGCACCTTTCGGACAGAAGCGATTGGATGTTACACAGGAATATCTTCTCAAAGATTTTAGAAATTTGGGGACCATTGAAGCCCGGTAGAATAGACTAATCAAAAAGTTCCTCAGTTGGAGGCTGGATCTGGAAGCAATGGCGCTGGATGCGTTCCTTCAATTTTGCATGCTAGGAAGGAATTATGTATTTCCTCCGAGAACTATTTTACAGGTCAGACGACAGGGGGTGATGGTAGTTCTGGCCACACCATATTGGCAGACAAAACCGTGGTTCTCTCCACTTTCCTCGATTACTACCATCATTTCCCCTACTGCTCACAGATCCTCAAGGCTGTCTACATGACTTACTAGACATCGGAAATCTGTACATGATGCTGTGGCTTATTTTGGGAGTATCACAACTCTCAGTTCAATTTCACAATTGGCTCAGAACCTTTTGGCAGAATCTTGGGCTTCAGGCACCAGATCTATGTATAGATCAGCATGGTCTATCTGGAATAATTGGTGCTTGGAACAGAATTTGGATTCCATATCTGCAGATGCAGTAGAAATGGTTAATTTCCTTTCTTGGTTATTTGACCAGAGTAAAGAGTACCGTACTATTAATATGTATCTTTCTGCAATTTCGGCGGGTAATGCGTTGGTGGATGGTTTACCGGTACGCCAGCATACTTTGATATGCAGACTGTTAAGATGTATTCATTTTTCTAGACCTCCACAATCTAGATATTCATCTTTGTGGAATGTAAATGATGTTCTTCACTTTTTGGAATCTTGGCCGAGTAATGATTGTTTATCTTTGAAACAATTATCGGCTAAATTTACTATGCTTGTGTGTTTGATTTCTTTTAAGGGAGTTTCAGATGTTCCGGTTCTGGATTTATGTTTTCATTCTTCCCCGAGGGGTTCAGTTTTCAATTCACACTAGAACTAAGACACGTATTCGGGTAATATCATATCCTGCTTTCCTGGATAAGCCTCAATTGTGTGTGGTACAATGTTTGCAGGATTATGAAGCTCGGACTGTTCAGTTCCATCAAATACCAAATCAGCTGTTAATTTCTTGTAGAAAGCCACATTTACCTGTTTCTTCTGCTTCTCTAGCTAGATGTGTTAGATGGATAATGCAGATGGCACGGATTAATGTTGGTTTGTTTGGGGCCCATTCATTGAGGGGGGGCATGGCTTCCATGGCTTTACAAGTAGGAGGTAGGTTACAGGATAGCCTTAGAGCAGCTGATTGGTCTTGGGAATCTACATTTAGGGATTTTTATTTTAAACCTATTGAACATGTTTCTATGCATATTGTTGATCAACTTTAAACTAGCGTAATATGAAGCCTCCATGCTTGCCATAAAATTTGTGGATTTTCCTAGCATATGTGAAGGAAAGTCAGAATTTTATTAAAGACATGGAGGTGAATATTATCCCTCCCATGTACCCATCCCTTTCACCCTTTTCTATGTGTTACAGGTTAAAACTCTCTGGATGCAGTTTGATGGGAGTATGCTTGTTCAAGATTGTTTGTTGTTCAATAGTTTGTATATACCGCGACATGCAGTGGATAAGGTGGATTATTATATTTGGTTGAAGACCTTCGGTCACACTTGGAGAAAGAGGAAGAGCCTGTTGCTGCACCTCAGTTTTGAAGAGTTAAGGACTATAGGATTAGTGGAAAGGGGGAGATGTCATTACCAGCAAGTTTTTTATTGTTTGTTGTATTTTAAATAAAGTTTTCTTTGCTGCTGAGGGATTGCAGTAGGAAAGATAAAGCATAATATGAAGCCTCTGTGCTTGCCATAAAATTCTGACGTTCCTGCACAAATGTTAGGAAAATCCACAAATTATATAGATATATCTGACTGCTGTATGATGAACTCCTACCTAGGTAAGTCCTACTGTTACACACAGTAATTATATTGATATACCTGAAAGCTGTATGATGGACTCCTAACTAGATAAGTCCTTCTATTACAATTAATTATATAGACACACCTGTCTGCTGCATGATGGTCTGCCACTTAGGCAACTTCTTCTGTTACATACAGAAATTATATACATACACTTCGGTATGGCGGACCACTACCTAGGTAAGTGCCACTGTTATGCACAGTAATTATATAGATATACCTGACGATGTATGATGGACTCCTACCTAGGTAAGTCTGTGTTCTGTTACAAATAGTTCACATATGGGCAAGATAGATTTTAGCAAAAGTTCACATTTAAAGGGAAAGTCAAACCTCATCAAAAATATGTCTTGCTCAGTTTTTCTCAAAGAGTGAATCCTGCAGTCTCACTGTTGGTGGATGTTTTATCCAAAAATCATTACAACTGAAGCACACATTAATTCGTATAGTTTGAGTTTAACTGTTTTCATAACCATTATTTTTTCAGTAATTGGTAGTTTTAAGTGTGTCATCTAATGTCAAAATCTCAATATGAGCACATGAAGGGCCGGCCCTTACATGGGTCCCAGTGGATCCATGGACCCAGGTGGCACTTTGACAGGGGAGGCAATTTGCCGCCCCAAGTCATGTTTATTTTGTGCACCACCGGCAGCAACCACCATGTCTGACAGTGTTACAGTGTTTCCACTCAGTGTCACTGTCAGTGGGCGGCCCTGTGCTCCCTCAGTGGTGAATTGCCCGGTACTGGCTGCTTCAGTGACACACGTGAATGAATCATCATAGTCATCGTGTCAGTCCAGACTCCAGAGCAACAAGCTTGGCTCCAGAGTATGCTGCATCTCACAGCCAACCCACATGCACCATCACGTTGCCAGCCCGCCACCAGCCAATTAAAGAAGAGCATATTTGCTCACTCACTGTGGTCCATCCTCACTGGCTGGTTGGGGTGCGTACCGTGTGTGTAGTGTTGTAAGACAGACAGTGGGGAAAGTCAGCTCGCACTGTCTGTGCATGATCTGTGGAAGTGGCTGTGACTCGGTCCTGACTCCTGCTGAGTTCTGAGCTGCCTGAGACTGTGATTGAGCTCACCCAGGGCACAGGGGTAGGACACTATGGATGTGAGATGGCTAATGGGCTGGCTTATTATTTCCCTCATCTTGCTATTTTCTTCCATGAGTTCCATGCCAAGTAACCAGGTGCTCTCTCTGATTTACAATATGTCTGTAGATACCAAGTCCAACCAAGTGTAAGAACATGACCGATATGTAGACTAAATATCAGTTATGCTTTTATACTTGGTTGGTGTCTGCAGACATATTGTAAATCAGAGTGCATATTTACAGCCTTGGTGAATTAAGCTCTGCCTATGGACACAAGACCCCACCATCATATTTACTGGCTGAAATTATTTTAACCAGAGTATGCTGCATCTCACACCTTAAATTATTTTAACCAGTAAATATGATCTTGTGTCCATAGACAGAGCTCACACGAGGGCTGTAAACATGCACTCTGACTTACAAAATGTCTGTAGACACCAACCAAGTGTAAGAGAATAGACGATATTTAGTTTGACCCAACACCTGCTTGTCAATTGTATGAGGAATTTGCTTTGTTTCTCCCCTGTGTATCTATATTCTACGTCACCTCTGATGCTGCTGTACTTAAAGGGTTAGAATTTTCTGCTCCTGTACTCATAGGGTTAATTTTAACTGTTGAGTACAGGAACAGACATCCCTGGTTATGAAAGGGTTAAAGTGATGTCCTGTGTGAAAGATTGCTGTCTAACACTGCTGCAATTGTAAAAAATGGACAGTTCTAAAATATCACATAATGGATGTGGGCGTGTTTTGGTGGGCGTGGTTTTGTAGGGGGTGGCAGCATTTCATCCTTGGATCCAGGCAGCACAATGTCCGGCATTGAACACATTCTCATGGAAAGTAGTAATATAACAATTTAAATATCTGGATGATAGAGGACTCTCCAGCTCATTGCAAAGCACTGTATTTGTAGGAGACTACTCTGTCATCCAGGTGGTTAAGTCTCAGCCAATTACAGCCCCAAAAAAGGTTGTAATATCAGTACAGACCTGAAAATGATTTTGATATCAGCCTAATGTAATGGTGTGTCTATAGATTCTAATTTAGTAATGCAGCATTGCACTGCTGGTGGCATGTTATGATGTATTGCCCTGCTGCTGGCATGTTATGGTGTTTTGCTCTGCTGGTGGCATGTTGTGGTTTGTTGCCCTACTGGTAGCATGTTGTAATGTATTGCTCTGCTGGTGGCATGTTGTGATGTATTGCCCTACTGGTAGCAAGTAGTGGTTTGTTGCCCTGCTGGTAGCATGTGTGTAGTGTATTGATCTCCTGGTGGCATGTACATTTGTATTGTCCTGCTGGTGGCATGTTGTGGTGTATTTACCATGTGGTACCATGTAACAGTGTACTGTCTCACTGATGGCATGTTGTGGTGTTTTGGATGGTTGTCGGCATGTAGTGGTGTGTTACCCTGTTGGTGGAGTGAACTGGTGTGCTGCCAGGCTGGTGGCATGTAGTTATGAGTTGCCAATGCCAGGCCGGCAGCAAGCAATGCTGTGTTGTCTGGCTATAGCTATGTAATTGTGTGCTGTTTTGTTGGCAACTTGAAAATCATCTCCTTACATATTTACTCAAGGGCAGTGTAGCTGATTTACTAGTACGTTAATATATTGCCTAGCTTATTCATTATATCCACTCAATTTTTACATCTGAACTCCTTTGTCTATTTACCATTTAATGCTTTATTACACTGTGGGACTGCATTTTTTCCAGCCTTTTATTGACGTCCAGATATTATATGCTTCTGTGCCCACAAGAATAACAGTTTCTGACACGCGCCCCTATCCGGCTTGGATGCAATAAAGAGAAATCCGCACCAGAAGACGAGTCTTAATTCTGTATTAATGACCTGCTTTAATTAAAATCTTTCTAAATGGGAAATGTCAGCTGCACATGCATGTGCCCAGATGATTAGAATGGATGGATTCAGCTATATACAGAATGAAAGGAATTTTGCAGCACTGATAATTTACAGTGTATGTAAAGGCTACATTCTACCAACATGGCAACCTCTGGCTACCCTGATGTTTTCTCAGATGAAACTGCCCCAGGAGACTGACTGTTTGACCACTTATTTTAAACTATGTAAAAACAAGCACATTTTATTTTAATACTAGGATTCAACTGGATCAGCAAATGTTGGTTGGGCTAGTGAGGATGATGGGAATTGTAATCTAACAACAATTGTCAGACCACAGGTTGCCATCCTCTGCTGTTTACCACTGACATTTAATCAAATCGACCCATTAGGGTCGGTGCACACAAGCAACATGAAAGCTGCATTTTGAATATTTTGCTAATCGCCCATAAATGAATCAGCTTGCCACAGATCATTCATAGTAGTGACACTGGAGGTTCCAATGCCCCCCCAATAACTAGGCAACTCACATGGATGTTGGTTTTATATGTCTGACTCCCACGTGGGCTAAACATCCATCACACATCTGCCATGTCCCCCATGAGACTGCTAGGGAGATGCTAGAGATTGTAAGTAAGTATGCTCAGGAGTAGGGATGGGCGAAATTTTTTGCCTCAAACTGAAATCGGCGAATAATGGGACTTGCCGCTTGGTGAATAATTTCCCACAAAAAGTGCCAATTTTCCTCTTTTTTCGCCTAGCTCAGTCCATTGAAATCAATATGAACACTGAATTTCTACACAACACACAACAAATATTTTTTTATTTCCCAAAGGCATAGTATAAAAGGGGCATGGGGGTGCCTGTGTTGGTGTGATGTGAGGAAAGAATCAGTTGAACAGGGAATGTTTTTTGGGGGGTTGTTTACTGGGATTGGGAGGCAGTTAATACAAAATAAATCCTAAGTACAAATAAAAAAAAAACCTATAAGACATGGTATAAAAGGGGTCTGAGGAGGGTGCCTGTGATGGTGAGTGGAGTCTGGGGGAATGAATCATTTGAACAGGGAATTTGTTTTGGCGGGGGTTTCTTGACTGGTATTGGGGGGCAGTTAATAAAAAAAATTACGAAATTTGTATGTAAAGTGATAGAGATGGGAACCCCCTGACATAAGCTGCCATTGGGGCAGACTGAAACTTGACTTGATAGAGTATTTTGTAGCGGATGATTTGTTAGATTTGTTATTAGAGGCCCAATACCTGAAGACACATTGATTTGTAGGACTTAGACTTATTAGAGGCACAAACCCTGAAGAAACATTGACATGTAGGACTTAAGCTTGTTTGGCACAAGCCCTAAGGAAACACTGCTTTGTAGGACTTAGGCTTGTTAGAAACAAACTCTCAAAAATTGTTTATTTTTTATTGTAGGACAATGATTGTTTTTTTTAAAGCACAAGCCCTGAGAAAAAAAAATCCCTACTGGCCTGGTGCTAGCAGGTGATGTTTTGTTGGTCAGTGGCCACTGGCCATTGTCAAATGCACTGATGTAGATGCAGAATTTGTGATTGCTGTACTTGCTGCTGCTGTTGTTGAGTTGTTTAAGCAGCAGAATGATTAGGCAGCTGAAAGGGAATGGGATCAGCAACAGCAGTAACATGGTTGATGGATGATGAAGGTTCCACTTGTCACGACTAGCTCAAGTGATACGCCTGAGGCAGTAGCAGCACAATAAGTAGCCACCTGTCTATGTGGAGAAAAGAAGAAGTTGGCCAGTAATTCTTCTCCACCTGCCCCTCCTCCAAATTCATGGGTGTGTTGTTATTACAATACACATTTTGCCCTTGAGAGCAGGAACTGTGTCTCTCATCAGCAACTGCAATGTGTACAGTGTGTGTGTGATAACTAACAACTGGGGGTACAAATGTATCCAAACACCATGACACCAGAACCCAAAAACTGCTGCTGTCACTATACCCCTTGTCCAGACCCCACTAAGGACACATGACAACTTGCTGACAGTTTAATAGTAATAATGAACCCTCCCTGCCAGCATATTAGCATATTCTGCTGGATGGAATCTCCTCAGATACCGAATGATGCCCTGCTTGTGACTTTCCTCCACCACACTAGCATGTGTGGTCAGTGCACCACACAGTGTGCAATGGGTGGAGACGAACTGCCACATCCTAACATCAACAGAGTGACTATCATTTGGTGGGGGAGGTAATGATGAACAAGGTGGATTGGTAGGAGATGTAGTTACCCTACAGGAAGAAGGTGATGGTGAGCTAGTTGTTTCGCTCATCATGGAACTTCCAGTCTTGATTTCTTTGGTGGATGTTTGTCTTTAACATGTTTGACATAAATGTCATGATATCTGCTTTTGTCACAGTACCTTGTAGCGACGCCGCTTCTGGCGATGCTTACAATGATGCTCCAGCATCATTTCCACGAGCAGTTGGATGCATCAATGCTAGATGCATCATCAGAAGGCGCGAAGCTTCAACATGCTGCAGGCCTCTGTTTTATGTGTTTGAGGCCTGTAGTCTCCTCCTACCTACTTCCTCCCTCTGAGCTGCTCCTCCTACCTACTTCCTGAGGAGGGGTTTAAAGGGCAGACTGATTCCTGACTCAGTTACCCTTACGTTGTTGTTCTGAGCAGTTCATTATCTTGTATTCCTGATTCCTGTGTATGGTCCGGCTTGTCTGTCCATCCATTCTGGCGTTGACCTGTGGCTCTGTCTGACTATTCTCCTTGTGCACTCCGATTTGGCTCAGATATCCTTTCTGGTGCAAACCTCTGGCTCTGGCTGACTACCCGCTCCGTGTATGACCTAGACTTGTCTGACTACCCACTCTGGTGTTGACCTGGGACTCTGTCCACTGCGCATCCAGCATACCATCGCTTCAGTGGATATCCTATCTGGTGCAAACCTGTGGCTCTGGCTGACTACCCGCTCCGTGTATGACCTTGGCTCGTCTGACTATCCTATCTGATACTTACTAGAAGGCCCTGTCTGTTCACTCCGTGTGTTGGTTCCATTCCCCAGACATCCTTCCTAGTACTGAACTAGGGCTCTAGCAGACTCCTAGCTACTGACTGCAGGCTTACGTCAGTAGCTTCCGTGTTGCATACGATATAGACTCCACTCCTAGACTGACTGCAGGTTGATTCAGTACTAGATCTGGGCGTTACCGTACCTCTAGACTCCAGTAGGCTGAAGCCTTGTCTGGGACATAGTGGTGGAGATATTGGAAGACTGCTATTCCTGACACAGTACTCGCCTCTTCGATCACCCACTGTGTGTGTGTGTGTATATATATATATATATATATATATTGCATTACTGTTATTATTCTCAAAATAAAGTTTATCTTAATTATACCGTCTAACTCCTGGTTTTGCTTGCCAACCGTAACAGTTTTTCATGCGTGATATCAGGGTGGTTGTGCCAAGGCACATTCCCTCCTTTCCCCTTTTCACTGACTTGTCACAAATTGAGCACAGTGCCATTGGTGATGACTGCAGTGTGCCTGCCCCAATAGAAAAATAGTTCTACACCCATGACTTCAGTGGGAGGGATTGGGAACATTCCCCTTCACTGTCTGTGGCAGTGGATTATGTTGCTGCTGTTGCTGTTACTGCCTCAGAATCAGCACTGCAACTAGGACCAGGAGTATTGCTACTGCTGGCAAGTAGAACCTGTCCTAGTCCCACATCACTTGTTGACCCCATTCCCACTGTGTCCATGGTAGTCAGTGGCACACTAGCTTGCTCCTCAGCATCCTGCTGCTCTTGCAACTCAGCAGCAGAAGGAATTAGAGCAGTTGCAAGTTCTGCAAATTCCAAAAGCTCATTGCTAGTGGTGGTGGTGGTGGTGGTGCCCATCCTCATCCCTGGCCATCAATGTCTCTTCCACCCCAGTTTCTCCAGCATCCGCATCACCACCACCACTAGTCCCACTCCCTATGTACTGCTGATGCTCTATTACAGACATTTCACTGCTGCTTGGAGGAGGTGATGAGAAATGTGACAGAGGGTCCCCTAATGTCACCCTTGGCATTTATTTTTGTCCTGAAGAAGGCAGACTGGCAGCAGTAGCAGCAGGCACAGGCAGCTGATCTGTGCTCCTGCTGCTGGTGGTGGTGGTATTAATTCTGCACCTGCTCTCCCCCAACACTAGTTCTGGCATCTTTAGGATCTTTCCACTTGGACGCTGTAGTGAAGGGAAGGGTAGGACTCTCAGAGCCAGAGGAATGGTGTGGGCTCCCTTGACCACTAATCTGGACACATTCAAATTCTTCCCCTACCACTCCCCTAACACTAGTCCCACTGGCTGCTTCACCATTACTGCTACTACTACTAACACAAACCACATCAAGTTCAGCCGCAGAGTCTTCCTCCTCATAGTCACTAGTAATATGAGGATATTGATTACCCCCTCCTTCACTCCTAACAGTAAGAAGCTGCTGTACCATCTTAGTACTAGCACTGGTGTGGCTGCTTGAGGAGGGCAAGTGTGACTTAGGGTCCCCTGCTGTCACACTTGACATAATTTTCTCCTTCCCCTCCTCCTGAGTATTACAAGACACACTAGCAGCAGCTTCAGCACTGGCAGCAGGCACAACACTGGTGGCACTGGCAATAGGTTCAGCACGTCTGACAGCAGCCACAGCATTAGTGGCAGCAGGGGCAGCACAGCTAGCAGTAGGCTCAGGCAGCTGAATTGTCCTGCTCTCACTAGTACTACGCTTTACTCCCTCCCTTCCCATTAAATTTCCCAAGATCCCTAGTGGTGATTTACGGGGACTGGACAGCATTGGTTCAGTAATGCTCACTTCCTCCTCCTCCTCAGACTCAATGGACACATAAGGGTCTTTCCAGTTCCTCCTTTTAATATTTTTAAACCTGCTCATAGTGATAGCAGTCACTATGAGCCTCTCCTGCCTCAATTTTGGAAAAAGATCAGAGCAGAATAGCACAGCATGTCTACCTCACTCTGTAGCTGCTTCAGTTGTGTTTGACTTTCACAAATATGTCACGTTTTTATAGGAAAAAGGCGAAAATCATGTAAATCAATGGCCAGAAACTTTATAGCCGTTGAAAAAACGGCGAACAATTTTGGCCAATGGGCAAAAATTTTAATTGCTAGTTTGAAAGCAGACAACATGGTTTTCATGGAATTTCTAGCGGGAATACGGGGAGAGATTTCACTCACTCCTGCTCGAGAGGCTTTGCCTGAACTATAACAGAGAGCAGTCATGTCACCCATGAGAACAATCAGCTGAAAATCAAAGTTTTTGTCAAAGTTATTGAAAGACTTTGAAAGTAACTGAGACTAACACACTAGATAAACTGGTAAAAAACTACTTCATGTAGGGGATGTATTAAAAAAAATAATAACGTTCCCATTGATTTTGAGTTTTTAGCCCATTGAATACTACAGAGGTCTCCAACGGAGTAATTTACCACAGTTAACATTTTATTTTACAGTGTCAGCTGCCTACTCTGCCTAATGTGAAATCTTTCTATGCAGATCATGAAGTACTGAAGTAGACTAGATAACTGATGCATGTAAAAGTGTGTGCCTATAAGTAATGTGTGTATGGTAGGATGATCTAACCAGAATTGATGGAGATGCTGATGATTATAGCAGGGTGATCCTATTGAAACTAATGTTAACTTCTCTGTTTGGCTAAGTAACTTTCTTAACCAGTTGTATGATTAAAATGTCTCCAGTGCATATAAGGTTGTATTAGAGGCTAATGAAAAAAAGCTTGACATAAACTTCTGATCTCTCATAGTTAATTGAACAATTATGGTAACTAATTACACTCAATCCCAATTTTATGAATAAAAGTAAGAGTAGAACTGTCACTTTGTAACAAACAGGTGATTTTGAAGATATATATATTGTTAGTCATTTTATATTTCAAACAATAGTTTATATGATATTTGTAACTTTATGTTTTATCAGGTTGCGAAAATTGGACAGTAGTTTCTAGCAAAGCAGCCAGATACTAGCATTCTATACTGCTCTCCCACCCATCTGCCACTCCCTGCTGACCAGGTACTAACATTCCACACTGCTCTCCCTCCCACCTGCCACTCTCTGCTGGCCAGGTACTAACATTTCACCGTGCTCTCCCTCCCACGTGCCCTGGCCAGGTACAACATTCAACACTGCTCTCCCTCCCACCTGCCACTCCCAGCTGACCAGGTACTAACATTCCACACTGTTCTCCCTCCCACGTGCCACTCCCTGCTGGCCAGGTACTACCATTCCACACTTCTCTCCCTCCCACCTGTCACTCTCTGCTGGCCAGGTACTACCATTCCACACTGCTCTCCTTCCTGCCTGTTTCTCTGCCAGCCAGTAAGTGCTTATATGCATAAACTGACAAATACATAATGCTTATATCTCAGACTATCATTTATAATCAAAATTGGCTAACAAAAATATAGGGGGATTTTCAAACATCTTTCAAAATCAACTCTATGTTACAAAATCACAATTCCACATTAAAGGAATAGAAATTCTTTAATATTACTAATCCCCATAGTGTAGCTCTTTAAAAAAATAATTCAATTGCCCCCTGGTTCATCTCTTAAAATGTTATGGTTTGAGAGATAACCGAATGCAAAGTCCCCCTCTCCCTTCCCTGAAGTGAGCACTGCACTGACTGCAGGGATATCTGGTCTGACTTTCATCAGGCGGCTCTGCAGCTGAGCTGAGATCACGTTAGTGAAAAAGAATTATATCACTGAAACGGTCTTCTACGTGTGCTTGGTTTGTGCTTGGTTTGTCAGCATACGTAGAAGACCGTTTCAGTGAAATAATTATTTTTTTACTAACGCGATCTTGGCTCAGCTGCAGAGCCGCCTGATGAAAATCAAACTGGATATCCCTCCAGTCAATACAACCCTGACTTCAGGGAAGGGGGAGGGAGGGGGGAACTTTGCGTACGGTTATCTCTCAAACCAAAAAGGTTTGAGAGATGAACCAGGGGGATTAGTAATATTAAAGTATTACTATGCCTTTAAGTATGACAATCATACAACTGCCAAACATGCACATTTTCACAATTAATTGATATGAGCAAACTGACCATTTCTGTAACAATGAAGACTGAGAATGATGTACAAAATGGAAGTATTCCCCTCCCATCATATCGAGTCTTTATCCTCTACCTTTTTTTTCTTTTTCTGTCTTCTTTGCATTTTCTACTGAGTCCCACAAATCAGCCATCATCATTAGTCACTTTACTATCATCCTTTACTGCTTAAACCTATTGAAACCTTATGAATAAAACAGAAGAGTAGGAATTGTAGAGCATAGCAACTGCACCACAGAGGCGATATGAAAATTCCCAGAATTCTGATTAATTTAAATGACGCTTTTGACCCTATTGAATGATAGATAGATCTCCAAGTCATCGTTTGATAATAGATTAGTGCCATCTCTTGCATTCAAGTGGTTAAAAGCTCAATTTAAAGCGGAACTACCACCCAATGATAAAATTGCACCACATAATTGCCCCTCTGAAGACTAGCTGCTCAGTAGCGCTAGTCGCCAGAATTATTACCTGATTAAAGAGAAATCTCTATTCTTCCAAGACTGACAGCAGGACGGAGCGCTGACATCTTGCCATAGTGATGTTCGCGTGCCTGCTCTGTCAGTCCCTTTTGGAGCTGGCCAGCTCCTAGCAATGCCTCCTAGACCCGGCTGGGACTGACAGCGCAGACGTGCGGACGTCACTATGGCAAGATGTCCGCGTTCCGTCCTGCTGTCAGTCTTGGAAGAACAGCGATTTCTCTTTAATCAGGTAATAATTCTGGTGACTAGCTGCTCAGAGGGGCAATTATATGGTGCAATTTTATTATTGGGTGGTAGTTCCGCTTTAAAACAATGCAGATATGTATTCCACTACCCCTATGGGGCAGATGGTTTTTCACAGAATTGCTCTCTTTTATTTTGTGCAAAAAGCCATTATTCTCTTTATCAAGAGCATGTTCTCAGCAGTAAAATTAGCTCCTGCATCCAACCTCCACCCCTGATGATCATTTGCCCAGCCTTGGCACACAAAAACAGCACAATACCTTCAGACATGCTCCTGCAATCCTGACCACCACTGGAGGGAGTCTGTTGACTCAGTATTCAATTGTACTGTCAACCTTTGTTATTTATAACAGTGAAATTTTCTAAAATATAGTGATAAAGCTGTGAGGATGAGAAGAAAATATTTGCTAGGGAAAGAAAAACTCAGAACTAGCACACCATAATACACATGTGCAAAAGAAGTGAACTGATTGCACAGTATATGAAATGCAATAAAGGAATGAGGGGACCCTCCACTAATCCACAAATCCAATACAAAGCAAACAAAAGACAGACTTCACTACTTCATATAGATTGCTTAAATGTGACCCTGTGTATGACATATATTAGTACTCCCCTCCCCCAGAGGGGACTCCTCTGATGCCACTGGGGAGAATGATTGCCACAAATAGTGGCCAAAATTGGGAGGGGTTTACCTGTGAGTGGGGGTGGAGCTTTCCGGGGCATATCACACAAGTGGGCGGGAAGTGGGAGGAACTGGGTGGGAAGGAGGAAAAGTGGGAGGAACTGGGTGGGAAGGAGTAGAAGTGGGCAGAGTTTTAAAGAAAACTCCCCACATCCGGAGAATCAACTTATGCTCTGGAGACTTGGTAACGCGCTCTCAAAACCAGAGTCTCTGGGGCAAATCCGGAGAGTTACCAGCAATGGGTTGTGCACCCCTCTAGCACTAAAAGGGTTAACTCACTTTTTTTTCAAAACGAGGCTTTCGTTGAATTGATTGGTCAAATTATGCTTAAAGCTTTCTCACCATGCCAAGGCACCCCATTTTAGACAAGTCCTAACAATACAATTTTCTGTATACTATGACTAAGAAACAGCTTCATATTAGATGAATAAAGTAGACCTATCTCATTATAATTAATGGGACCAGATATATAAGTTCCCAGAATGGTCTGCTAATGTGGGTAAGTGAATCAGCATTATAGTCCTTTCCTTTGCGCAGTGAAAGTCCCGCCCTGTTTTTTACTGCATTCTGTCACCTTTGAGGACATCAAACTTTTGGGATACCATAGTATTTGTCTTACTCATTTAGCTAAGTGGCTTTCTGGACCTTGCCCAAATGAGTTTGCTTTTCTCCCGCATCCCATCAAAATGAAATTTTCTACTTAGTATCTCCTGACATTGGTGGACATATATCATTGACAGTTCTGCCAGATTAATAAGAGCTGCCGTGGCTTTATAGATTTAATCTTTGTGTCTGTAATAACTGCGTCAATATATTACTGTGAGTCTGCATTTAACCCATTGTCTGTCAGGACAGTTTTGACAGCAAAGGAGTTAACAATGTAATCTCTGATGAGACACTTTTGAAAACAATGATTACAACTCTTAACCCCTCAGATACTGAAGAGAGGTCTCCATCACATTGTGAGATCTTTCTAGCATCCAAGGAGTTAAAGGGATAGTGATACTTAAAATGTAAAAAAAATATGTTGTAGGGTTTATCCCCCTGAGTAAAACAAGGGTACTTCCACTGCTGAAAGCTGTTTTATTCAATAGTTATTACAGCTCAAAGTTTAATTTTTAGGTGCAATATTACAGTGGCCTGAAATTGTACAGTGGCGCTGTTGCTACACCATCCTATGGAGATTTATGGTCCCGGAACCAAAGCTGACAATAGGATGGTGTAGCAACAGCGCCACTGTACAGTTTCAGGCCACTGTGATATTGCACCAAAAATTCAATTTTGAGCTGTAATAACTTTTGAATAAAACAGCTTTCAGCAGTGGGAGTTCCCTTGTTTTACTCAGGGGGATAAACCCTACAACATATTTTTTTTTTACATTTTAAGTATTACTATCCCTTTAACCACCATGGTCATTTTCAGTTTACAGAAGACTTCTGTAGATTGCTATAATGAATAAAGGGAGATTCTAGGTTGATGATGATGTCCTTACTCTCTCTTGGTAAGGTCAAGACAGATAAGCAAATGGTTCTGGGAAATTAGCAAGTTCAGAGTCTCTAGTTTAGTAGATCACTATTACACAGCAATGTAACACACTTCTTTTGCAACTGAAAAGCCTATATTCGTTATTAAACATCCTAATAGGCAATGACTGCTACAAGGATATAGGGTGACCACGTGTCCCGGAACGTCCGGGACTGTCCCTGAATTATGATTGATGTCCCGCATCCCGATTGATACCCCTCCGGGACAATGTACAGTCCCGGATTCCGGTCCGGTAAAGTGAGTCACTCACCATCCAGTCACCACTGAACACATGCACGTTGCACGAACCACACCACCAACCAATGAAGAGAGGATTTGCACAATGTTCCTCTCCTCATTGGCTCTGGCTGGCTCTGTGTGCGTGTGAAGTGAGACGCTGAGATGCAGACGCAGACCCTGACCAACTCAGCAGCATACAATAATGTGACTGATGTCGGATTCTGTGAGTGAGTGAGCAGTGAGCAGCGCGCGCAGCTGCTGATTTACCTGATTACTGTCTGTGCAGCATCTCTCGGATCTCCTACCCATTTGAAGGTAGGTAACAGAGACCGATCATCAAACAAATATTTATGGCAGTTTGGCACAGTGTTACTTACTGCACTGTAGGCAGGCGCCACTCGCACCAGCCCTGGACCCAGCTCTCAGTGACAGTCTATATCTATACCCTTACCCATTGGTGGTGGTGCTTACTTGGATGGACACAGGGACTGGGAGATCCAGTGCTCCAGGCAGCGAGTTGTCATATACATATTACACATAGGGTGACCACATGTCCCAGAATGGCAGAATGGAAATGTGGTCACCCTACAAGGATAGTGTTACATTGTATCACTATTCCTGCTTCATCTTATTGGCTTTGGGCCTAAATATTTGCCACAACAATGAAAAAAAAATTCATGTTTTCCAGTAAAACATATTTAAATGAAATTGTATGGAGGGCCAGATTAATCATAACAAAACGTCCCCAGGGCCCCAGTTTGGATATCCTCATACTAAACCCTTAGAAGCTACATAATTTCTTAGCAGTTATATACTTAAACAAAGTAAATTAGGTTGAAAAAGTACACAAGAACATCAAGTTCAACATTTGCTACAGTAAATCCCAGTAAATGAGAACTACATAGTCCTTCCAGGCTCCAAGATGAGTATTGTGCTAGAAATGTGTCTGATCTTCTCTTAAAGGGATAATAATGTCAGAAAAAAAGTATTAACTATATGGAAGATACAATTAAAAGAGAGTATTTGTATCTCTCAGACCGTTACGGTTTGAGAGATATAGGAAAATAAAGTTCTCCGCTCCCTCACCTTTCTGCTTGACGAGCTGTAAAGCTGTCGGAAGCAGATTCTGGTCACTTGACCAGATGTGGTTCTTCAGCAGCGCCGATATAACGATATCTAAAGATAAATACTTCACTGGAATGGTCTACAAGGTGTGCTTGCAAACCAGGCACACGTTGTAGACCGTTCCGATTACATATTTATTTTTATGTATCTCTATGTCGCGCTGCTGAAGAGCAGCCATCTGATCCAGGAACCAGAATCTGCTTCTGACAGCTTTATAACTCATCAAGCAGAAAGGGGAAGGAGCAGAGAACTTTATTTTCCTATATCTCTCAAACCATGATGGTTTGAGAGATATGGATAAGTGCAAGTACTCTCTTTTAATTGTATCTACTGTATAGTTAATACTTTTTTTCTGACATTACTATCTCTTTAAATATATCCACTGTATCTGCCATCACCTTCCGTTTAACAGACCTTACTTTAAAGAACTCTTTCCTCTGCTGAAGCTGAAACCTCCTTTCATCTCATTTTAATGGGTGGCCTCCTGGTTATTTGATCAGGTTTTGGAATGAAAAGTTCACTTTAGAGTTCCTTGAATGGACCTCACATGTGCTTGTACGTTGTAACAAGATTTCTTCTCGAGCATCCACACAGATCAAATAAACTTGCAAATAATTGGTTAAATAAACAAAGAAAATGTGTATTTAAACAGAATGTAAGCAAGACACTAAAGCAATATATAAACTGGTAAGTAAACCAACCCCATACACTGTAACACTGGTCCATTCACAGCTGCTGTACACTTAACTGGTCATAGACTTATTGTGATATTATTTATATGACATGATACTTCTGTCCCGTAAATTAATTCTCGTTTTGTTGTTTGTCTGTGATCATTCCTGCGCATTGCTTGCTCTCTGTTACTTGTAAAATAAGGCCACCAGAACCCTTTCCTTCTGTACTAAAAAATGTTGTGATGTTTTATAGAGTAAAAGAGAACAAAAAAAAGCTACTGTACTTGCTACAAAGGTACTATTGGAGAGTATGCAAGCACCATAAACTAGAGGAGGGTGTCTGAGATAATGGAATTTGTACAAGCAATGCCCACAGATCAGCACAGTGGGTATGTCCAACACAGCTGAGGCTCATCTCATAGTTGGGCAACCTTAAAGGGATAATAATGTTTCATAAAAACAAAGCAGCTCTGATTAATCTTCATAGTATTTGGGCCTTGGAGAGTGCCATTTCAATACTGTCAGAGTTGTAGTTCAAGAGTAATTGACTGACAAAGTATCCCCCTCCCAACCCTTTTACTGATATAACACTGCTCACCTCAGAGCAGCAAGACTGTCCGAATGGATCGCAGAGAGGGACAATCTTCAGTGAGCATAAGGAAAAACCTGTCAAGGGGACCAGGGTTTTCCTTATGCTCACAGTATGAAGATTGTCCCTTGCTGTGATCTGTCCGGTCAAGTGACCAGATTCCACATCTGAGGGGAGGAGGCTTACACTAGGTAAAAGGGGCAGGAGGGGGATACTTTATCATTCAATTACTCTTGCACTACAACTCTGACAATATTGAAGTAACACTCTCCATGACCCAAATACTATGAAGATTAATTGGAGCTTCTGTTTTGCGAAACATTACTATCGCTTTAAAGTACATACTAGAAAATCTGTTGCAATGTGTTGGAGACCTCTCTAACATTCCAAGGGTTAAATGCCCCATTTAAATGAGAGGGAATAGATCTTAGCTGGTTATGGTGCAGTTGAAAAATTGTTTCACTTTTCTTTGCACATCTGTCTCGAAATACACTGCATTGCTCTGCACAACAATCAGTGGCAGCATCTGGGGTTAATGGGAATAAGGATGAAACATTAGCCAAACCTCTTATTAAAAAGTTGATTGGGAACCTGGAGAGGGAATGAAGGTTTTCAGAGTATTGCTAGGAGGGCTGGATCACAAAAGCTGAAATCATTTGATATTCCGCCAAATTGTGTCTGTGTAATTTGCAAATGCAGAGTCAGCGCGGAGGTTTAATCAGCTTAAAATTCAGTCCGAACTGCACAAAATGAAATGGCAAAGAAAAAATTAAATAATACCGGTGAGAGAGAGAAGACTTATTGTACTGCTGGAGGGATATAGGGCTGTATTCAATAAGCTAAAGAGGTGCATTTCTAGAGGAAACCATCTGCAATGTTGGGGGGAAATGAAAATTCTCTTTGATTTAAAGTAGATCTGTCACCCTTGGCCTATACACAAGATGATTCCGCTTCTGCTCTAAATTGTTTCTCTCATTTCTTCAATGTGTTTTGGGGTCTCTTGGCCCTTTGTCAGAAAAACAATGTAAAAAACCTTTTGCAAAATCATCTTGCAGAGTTATGAGGCCAAGGGCTGAGTTAGGTGATTGGAGGAAGTCAGCGGGAAACTTGTGGCCATACGTCCCAGGCAAGAAAAAATATGGCACCATTGCGAACTACAGGCTTACAATCATGAAGCCTTCTAGTAAGTACTTCTAGTTGGGGGAGTCTGTTTTTTTTTGGGGGGAGGGGCCTAAATTATCACCACATCTGTTTCCCACAGGGGTTATGTAATCATGTACCTTTGATTACCCTTTACCCTGTATAATAATCCACATCCCCTAATATGCCAACTTACTGAGTTTTCATTTCTGTATCCACCCTATAGCATTACTACCCATAATCGATATATATATATATATATATATATATATATATATATATATAGAGAGAGAGAGAGAGAGAGAGAGAGAGAGAGAGAGAGAGAGAGAAATGAGTGTCACATGTCTTGTTTTGGGTCAGTGCCTGTCACACACTTCTGGGCTGGAATGGGTGGAGCAATAAATTATTCTAATCAATGCTAGTGTGACTATTTCACTAAAGACATTCACATAAGGGCAGGAAATGGTTGAAGGCGATGATTTGAGCAGGAATGCCCCATTTCTCAGTGCCCTCACTCACTCTCCCCACTGCTCTTACCTGCCCCCCAAAGTGCATCCAAATGCTGGGATCCTGCAGGCTCCTGAAAAACACAGAAGAGTTTGTGTGAGCAGGAGAGAGCTCCAGACAATATCAATATCCCGGAAGCTCAGAACTTATCTTAACCTCCCTTTACACACCAGAGTCACTAATTTAGGGCTGGACAATGTGAGGTCTTCCAGCTGCTGCCACACGACAGCTCCCATTATCCTCAGCCACAGCTGGAGGGCCTCACATTGCATAGCCCTGTACTGTGTCCCAGAGTCTACAGATGTGCCCTATGGAGCTGGTAAACTCCTCAAAGAGCTCCCAGTACAAAGTGCCACTTGTATGTGAATTTTGCTTCCATACACAGAACAAGTGAAGTCAGGAAATTACCTAATGGCAAAATATGGGGAATCGAGCACAGGAATAACACCTACTCCTAGAGCTAGTCTTCATCCAAAAAGCAGCTTAAAACCAAGCTCCAGGAAACCAGCAAAGTACATGTAAATACCAACTCAAAGAGCAAGCAGGATTGTGCATGAGAGACTGCATGTCCAACCATGCAGTTTCTGTATGTATGTGTATATTACATACGCACATGCACACACACAGACAAATGCTGATGGAGTAGCACACCATGTTACAAATCTCAAGTGTCTCCACAGTGGTAAATCAGTTCTAAAGCTTTTTGTTTGGCTCAGGAGTAAATGATTCAAATGCGCTCGGTCTCTGAGCACAGTTGAATCATTTGCAGTGCCGCCAAACAGAAATTAAAAGCTCCAGAATCTATTTACTACCATGGAGACACCTCTACTTTGTAACATGGTGCACTCTTCAACCAATGTGTATATGTGTGTCTGTGTCTTACAAATGGGAGGGGTGCCCAGTTTCAGACTTGCACCAGGGCCCAGTGAGGTCAAATAAAGCCCCTGCCACATACATGACTCTATCTACTACCTCATCTGCTGTGTCTGGCACAGAAAAAACTCTTGTAACACTGAAAAACAGACCTGCTAATGTTAATATGAGGCTGACAGGCAGAGGCAGGTGGGAGGGAGAGCAGTGTTGATTGCATAAGAGACCTAATATATACCCCTTTTATATCAGCTTGAATTTGGGGATTATTTCATTTGTTCTTCTATGGTGCACTTGAACCTCTTCAGTTTTTCGAATGCGGCCCTAGAAACTCTCTTGCACTCCAACACAAACAGATAGTTGCATACATTCATGTACAGTATGTCACACAGATCCACTTACGTCTAAACACAAATAAGTACTATATTTGATATAAATTGTATTAAGTGTAGTGGTATAAATAAACTTTGGGATTAAGTTGCCCCGCAGCTTTAAACAAGCTCTTATGTTGCAGTTTAAATAGGAGGATTATCATGGAGAAAACAAATCAGGCTGCGCAGATCACTAATCTGTGTAATATTAGTACAGGGTAATGACAGGTCTGATCTAAGAGACGCTCCCTGGCAGGGACTAGATTGGCATCCTGCAGGGAGAGCACACTCAGCCTGGCACTGCCCGCCATACTGGGTAATGCAGACTGACATGAGAGGGAATGAGAGCGGCAGAGATGGAGGGAAGAAAACAATCAGAGGAAAAATGGAGGATAAGAGAACGAATAAATGATCAGGATGGAGCGGAAGACGTGGAGTCGAAGAAAGGGTGAGTGAGGGACAGGAGGACAGGGTGAGTGAGGGATGGGGAAAGGGTCTGAGTGAGGGAAAGGGGGAAGGGGTGAGTGTGGAGCAGGGGGAAGAGAGACAGGAAGAAGGAGTGAGTGAAGGACAGGAGGAAGGGGTGGGTGAGGGACAGGAGGAAGGGGTGAGAGAGGGACAGGAAGAAGGGGTGAGAGAGGGACAGGAAGAAAAGAGACAGGAAGAAGGAGTGAGTGAGGGACAGGAGGAATGGGTGATTGGAGGACAGGAGGAAGGGGTGGGTGAGGGAAAAGAGGAAGGGGTGGGTGAGGGAAAGGAGGAAGGGGTGAGAGAGGGACAGGAGGAAGGGGTAAGAGAGGGACAGGAGGAAGAGGGACAGGAAGAAGGAGTGAGTGAGGGACAGGAGGAAGGGGTGATTGAAGGATAGGAGGAAGGGGTGGTTGAGGGAAAGGAGGAAGGGGTAAGAGAGGGACAGGAGGAAGGGGTGAGTGAGGGACAGGAGGAAGGGGTGAGAGAGGGACAGGAAGAAGGGGTGAGAGAGGGACAGGAAGAAAAGAGACAGGAAGAAGGAGTGAGTGAGGGACAGGAGGAATGGGTGATTGAAGGACAGGAGGAAGGGGTGGGTGAGGGAAAAGAGGAAGGGGTGGGTGAGGGAAAGGAGGAAGGGGTGAGAGAGGGACAGGAGGAAGGGGTGAGAGAGGGACAGGAGGAAGGGGTAAGAGAGGGACAGGAGGAAGAGGGACAGGAAGAAGGAGTGAGTGAGGGACAGGAGGAAGGGGTGATTGAAGGATAGGAGGAAGGGGTGGTTGAGGGAAAGGAGGAAGGGGTAAGAGAGGGACAGGAGGAAGGGGGACAGGAGGAAGGGGTGAGTGAGGGTCAGGAGGAAGAGGGACAGGAGGAATGGGTTAGTGAGTGAATGGGAAGGGGTGAGTGACGGATGGGGGAAGAGGGACAGGAAGAAGGAATGAGTGAGAAACGGGGAAAGGGTGGGTGAGAGACAGGAGGAAGGGGTGAGTGAGGCACAGGAGGAAGAGGGACATGAGGAAGGGGTGAGTGAGGGACGGGGGAAGGGGTAAGTGACGGATGGGGGAAGAGGGACATGAGGAAGGGATGAGTGAGACACAGGGGGAAGGGTGAGTGGACAGGGAGAAGAGGGACAGGAGGAAGGGGTGAGTGAGGGAAAGGAGGAAGGGGTGAATGAGGGACAGGGGAAGGGGTGAGGAAGGGACAGGAGGAAGGGATTAGTGAGGGACAGGAGGAAGGGGTTAGTGAGGGACCGGAGGAGGGGGTGGGTGAGGACAGGGGGAAGGGGTGAGTGACAGATGGGGTAAGGGGTGAGTGAGTGAATGGGAAGGGGTGAGTGACAGATGGGGAAAGAGCGACAGGAGGAAGGGATGAGTGAGAAGGAAGGGGTGAGTGTGGAGCAGGGGGAAGAGAGACAGGAAGAAGGAGTGAGTGAAGGACAAGAGGAAGGGGTGGGTGAGGGAAAAGAGGAAGGGGTGGGTGAGGGAAAGGAGGAAGGGGTGAGAGAGGGACAGGAGGAAGGGGTGAGAGAGGGACAGGAGGAAGGGGTAAGAGAGGGACAGGAGGAAGAGGGACAGGAAGAAGGAGTGAGTGAGGGACAGGAGGAAGGGGTGATTGAAGGATAGGAGGAAGGGGTGGTTGAGGGAAAGGAGGAAGGGGTAAGAGAGGGACAGGAGGAAGGGGGACAGGAGGAAGGGGTGAGTGAGGGTCAGGAGGAAGAGGGACAGGAGGAATGGGTTAGTGAGTGAATGGGAAGGGGTGAGTGACGGATGGGGGAAGAGGGACAGGAAGAAGGAATGAGTGAGAAACGGGGAAAGGGTGGGTGAGAGACAGGAGGAAGGGGTGAGTGAGGCACAGGAGGAAGAGGGACATGAGGAAGGGGTGAGTGAGGGACGGGGGAAGGGGTAAGTGACGGATGGGGGAAGAGGGACATGAGGAAGGGATGAGTGAGACACAGGGGGAAGGGTGAGTGGACAGGGAGAAGAGGGACTGGAGGAAGGGGTGAGTGAGGGAAAGGAGGAAGGGGTGAATGAGGGACAGGGGAAGGGGTGAGGAAGGGACAGGAGGAAGGGATTAGTGAGGGACAGGAGGAAGGGGTTAGTGAGGGACCGGAGGAGGGGGTGGGTGAGGACAGGGGGAAGGGGTGAGTGACAGATGGGGTAAGGGGTGAGTGAGTGAATGGGAAGGGGTGAGTGACAGATGGGGAAAGAGCGACAGGAGGAAGGGATGAGTGAGAAACAAGGGGAAGGGGTGAGTGTGGAGCAGGGGGAAGAGAGACAGGAAGAAGGAGTGAGTGAAGGACAAGAGGAAGGGGTGGGTGAGGGACAGGAAGAATGGGTGGGTGAGGGATAGGAGGAAGGGGTGAGAGAGGGACAGGAAGAAGAGGGACAGGAAGAAGGAGTGAGTGAAGGACAGGAGGAAGGGGTGATTGAAGGACAGGAGGAAGGGGTGGGTGAGGGAAAGGAGGAAGGGGTAAGAGAGGGACAGGAGGAAGGGGGACAGGAGGAAGGGGTGAGTGAGGGTCAGGAGGAAGAGGGACAGGAGGAATGGGTTAGTGAGTGAATGGGAAGGGGTGAGTGACGGATGGGGGAAGAGGGACAGGAAGAAGGAATGAGTGAGAAACGGGGAAAGGGTGGGTGAGAGACAGGAGGAAGGGGTGAGTGAGGCACAGGAGGAAGAGGGACATGAGGAAGGGGTGAGTGAGGGACGGGGGAAGGGGTAAGTGACGGATGGGGGAAGAGGGACATGAGGAAGGGATGAGTGAGACACAGGGGGAAGGGTGAGTGGACAGGGAGAAGAGGGACTGGAGGAAGGGGTGAGTGAGGGAAAGGAGGAAGGGGTGAATGAGGGACAGGGGAAGGGGTGAGGAAGGGACAGGAGGAAGGGATTAGTGAGGGACAGGAGGAAGGGGTTAGTGAGGGACCGGAGGAGGGGGTGGGTGAGGACAGGGGGAAGGGGTGAGTGACAGATGGGGTAAGGGGTGAGTGAGTGAATGGGAAGGGGTGAGTGACAGATGGGGAAAGAGCGACAGGAGGAAGGGATGAGTGAGAAACAAGGGGAAGGGGTGAGTGTGGAGCAGGGGGAAGAGAGACAGGAAGAAGGAGTGAGTGAAGGACAAGAGGAAGGGGTGGGTGAGGGACAGGAAGAATGGGTGGGTGAGGGATAGGAGGAAGGGGTGAGAGAGGGACAGGAAGAAGAGGGACAGGAAGAAGGAGTGAGTGAAGGACAGGAGGAAGGGGTGATTGAAGGACAGGAGGAAGGGGTGGGTGAGGGAAAGGAGGAAGGGGTAAGAGAGGGACAGGAGGAAGGGGGACAGGAGGAAGGGGTGAGTGAGGGTCAGGAGGAAGAGGGACAGGAGGAATGGGTTAGTGAGTGAATGGGAAGGGGTGAGTGACGGATGGGGGAAGAGGGACAGGAAGAAGGGATGAGTGAGAAACGGGGAACGGGTGGGTGAGAGACAGGAGGAAGGGGTGAGTGAGGCACAGGAGGAAGAGGGACATGAGGAAGGGGTGAGTGAGGGACGGAGGAAGGGGTAAGTGACGGATGGGGGAAGAGGGACATGAGGAAGGGATGAGTGAGAGACAGGGGGAAGGGTGAGTGGACAGGGAGAAGAGGGACAGGAGGAAGGGGTGAGTGAGGGAAAGGAGGAAGGGGTGAATGAGGGACAGGGGAAGGGGTGAGGAAGGGACAGGAGGAAGGGGTTAGTGAGGGACAGGAGGAAGGGGTGAGTGAGGGACAGGAGGAAGGGGTTAGTGAGGGACCAGAGGAAGGGGTTAGTGAGGTACCGGAGGAGGGGGTGGGTGAGGACGGGGTGAGTGACAGATGGGGGAAGGGGTGAGTGACAGATGGGGGAAGGGGTGAGTGAGTGAATGGGAAGGGGTGAGTGACAGATGGGGAAAGAGCAACAGGAGGAAGGGATGAGTGAGAAACAAAGGGAAGGGGTGAGTGAGGGACAAGAGGAAGGGACAGGAGGAGGGGGTGAGGAAGGGACAGAAGGAAGAGGTGAATGAGGGACAGGGGAGGGGGTGAGTGAGGCACAGGAGGAGGGGGTGAGTGAGGAACAGGAGGAGGGGGTGAGTGAGGAACAGGGGGAAGGGGTGAGGAAGGGACAGGTGGAGGGGGTGAGTGAAGGACAAATGAAGGGGGTGAGTGACTGACAGGAGGAAAGGGTGAGTGAGGGATGGGAGAAGGGGTGAGTGAGGGACAGGGGGAAGGGGTGAGTGAGTGAATGGGAAGGGGTGAATGAAGGATGGGGAAAGAGGGACAGGAGGAAGGGATGAGTGAGAGACAGGGGGTAGGGGTGATTGAGGGACAGGGGGAAGGGGTGAGAGAAGGACAGGATGAAGGGGTGAGTGAGGGACAGGAGGAAGGGGTGAGTGAGGGACGGGGAAGGGGTGAGTGACGGCCAGGGCGAAGGGGTGACTGGACGGGGGAAGAGGGACAGGAGGAAGGGGTGAGTGAGGGAAAGGAGGAAGGGGTGAATAAGGGATGGCGAAGGGGTGAGTGAAGGACAGGAGGAAGGGGTAAGGAAGGGACAGGAGGAAGGGGTGAGTGAGGGACAGGAGCAAGAGGGACAGGCAGAAGGGGTTAATGAGGGGCAGGAGGAAGGGGTGAGTGAGGGACAGGAGGAAGGGTTTAGTGAGGGACAGGAGGAAGGTGTGAGTGAGTCATAGGGGGGAAGGGGCGAGAGAGGGACAGGAGGAAGGGGTGAGTGAGGGACAGGAGGAAGGGTTTAATGAGGGACAGGAAGAAAGGGTGAGTGAGTCACAGGAGGGAAGGGGTGAGAGAGGGACAGGAGGAAGGGGTGAGTGAGGAACAGGGGTAAGGGGTGAGTGAGGGACAGGAGGAAGGGGTGAGTGAGGGATAGGAGGAAGAGGTGAGGAAAGGAAAGGAGGAAGAGGGACAGGAGGAAGGGGTTAGTGAGGGACAGGAGGAAGGGGTGAGTGAGGGACAGGGGGAAGGGGTGAGTGAGAAACAGGTGGAAGGGGTGAATGAGGGACAGGAGGAAGGGGTGAGTGGGGAATAGGGGGAAGGGGTGAATGAGGGACAGGGGGAAGGGGTGAATGAGGGATGGGGGAAGAGGTGAATGAGGGACAGGAGGAAGGGATGAGTGATGGATGGGTGAAGGGGTGAGTGAGTGAATGGGAAGGGGTGAGTGATGGTTAGGGAAAGAGAGACAGGAGGAAGAGATGAGTGAGAGACAGGGGGAAGGGGTTAGTGAGGGACAGGAGGGAGGGGTGAGGAAGGGACAGGAGGAGGGGGTGAGTGAGGGACAGGAGGAAGGGGTGAGGAAGGGACAGGATGAAGGGGTGAGTGAGGGACAGGGGGAGGGGGTGAGTGAGGGACAGGTAGACGGGTTGAGGAAAGGACAGGAGGAAGGGGTGAATGAGGGACAGGGAGAGGAGGTGAGTGAGGGACAGGAGGAAAGGAACAGGAGGAAGGGGTGAGTGAGGGACAGGGGAGAGGGTGAGTGAGGGACAGGGGGAAGGGGTGAGTGAGGAACAGGGGGAAGGCGTGACTGAGGGACAGGGGGAAAGAGTGAGTGAGGGACAGGAGGAAGAGGTGAGGGACAGGAGGAAGGGGTGAGTGATGGACTAAAAGAAGGGGTGAGGAAGGGACAGGAGGAATAGGTGAGTGAGGGACAGGGGAAAGGGTAGAGAAAAAGTCAGGTGGAGGGGGTGAGTGAGGGACAGGGGAAAGGGTTGAGTGAGGGACAGGGTGAGGGGGTGAGGGACATGAGGGAAAGTTGAGTGAGGGACAGGAGGAAGGGGTTAGTGAGGGAAGGGGTGAATGAGGAACAGGGGGAAGGGGTGAGTGAGGGACAGGAGCAAGGGGTGAGTGATGGATGGGGAAGGGGTGAGTGAGTGAATGGGAAGGGGTGAGTGACGGATAGGGAAAGAGGGACAGGAGGAAGGGATGAGTGAGAGACAGGGGGAAGGGGTGAGTGAGGGACAGGAGGAAGGGGTGAGGAAGGGACAGGAGGATGGGGTGAGTGAGGAACAGGGGGAAGGTGTGAGTGAGGGACAGGGGGAAGGCGTGAGTGAGGGACAGGGGGAAGGCATGAGGAAGGGACAGGAGGAAGGGGTGAGTGATGGACAGGAAGAAGGGGTGAGGAAGGGACAGGAGGAAGATGTGAGTGAGGGACAGTGGGGAAAAGTAGAGGAAAAGATAGGTGGAGGGGGTGAGTGAGGGACGGGGGGGTGAGTGAGATACATGAGAAAAGGTGAGTGAGGGGCATGAGGAAGGGGTAAGTGAGGGACAGGATGGCAGGGTGTATGAAGGACAGGAGGAAGAGGTACATGATGAAGGAATGAGTGAGGAGGAGGAAGGGGATAATGAAGGACAGGATAAAAGACTGAGTGTACCACAGGGGACAAGTAAAATTTAGGATTGATTTAAATGCAATGCCGATCTTTCCAGCATTTAAGTGGTTAAAAGTCCCAGTTAAATCAATAAGGTTTTGGGAAATTTAGGTTTGTCCCTTTGGTGAAGTTGGTTTGTGCCATAATTATTCCAGTTATTAGTACATCAGCCTCAGTATATTGTACACCATGGCTTGGCAATGTAACGCCCTCCATCTGCTGTGGACTACAATTCCCATCATCCCCAGCCAATGCTTTAGTTACCCTCCCTGATATCCTTCACTCACCCTCCCTTCTGTCCTTCACTCACCCCTTCCTCCTGTCCCTCACTCACCCCTTCCCTCCTGTCCCTCACTCACCCCTTCCCTCATGTCCCTCACTCACCCCTTCCCTCATGTCCGTCACTCACCCCTTCCTCCTGTCTTTCACTCACCCTTCCCTCATGTCCCTCACTCAATCCTTCTTCCTGTTCCTCACTCACCCTTGAGACCCAAATCCCTGTGTCCCTCTTTCCCACCCTTGTGTCCCTTCTTTTAGGAGATCAGACTGTGTGGTGTATGTATAATGTATCACATTGCTCCACAGCAATAAAACTCACATTAATGTTTGTATAAACATCATTATATGTGTTTATAAATTAGTCTGTGTAAATACAATAGTTTGGTGTTGTTCTAAATAATGTATTCAGTTACTCAAAAAGGTGTCAGTATCCTAAAAATTATCTGTAATACCCAGCCCACCAGCCACACCCCCAGCCACATCATCTAAAACACACGTGTCCCTCTTTGGCCATTTGAAATGTTGGGCAGTATGATGTGAGTTTTATTGCTGAGGAGCAATGTGATATACAGACCACACAGACAGGGAGGAAAGACAGACAGTCCCTCCTAAAGAGGGACCCTTGAGAAGTATGTTATTTGCTCAGCCCCATTTGAATCTGGATTGTTATGTTCCTGAGCAACATGTTAGGTAACCGTAACTAGAACAGAGATGGAGAACAGTGACAGTGAGTTACAAGCTGAACAGCACAATTGCTCCATCTAGTGGTCACAATTAAAACAACTTGAATTGCATAATACAGTTTGTCTACTGTGAGGATGTTTCAACCCTTTGAGTGCCAGAGGGGTACGCAACGTAGTGCTTTGCAATGCGTTACGCACCTCCTGGCACTGAAAGGGTTAACCCTTTGAGTGTCAGGGTGTCCAAAACATTGCTCTTGCAATGCGCTCAACATGTTTATTGAATTCAAAGGGTTAAGTAGAACTACAGCGATGGTGGAGCAGACCAGCTGCATCATAGGTGGCAGTCCCTTCCACACCACTCTTGTCCTCAACGAGTTATGAAAAGCCCCACATTTCTACTGATTTAAATGGGGCTTTTAACTCCTTGAATGCTAGGGAGTATGCAATGCTTTGAAATGTCTTCCTCTCTCGCATCCTAGGGGGTTCCAATCACTATACAGATCAATGGGGATTTCCATTTCTCCTTTATGGTGCAACTGGTTCAATTGAGAATTTCATGTCTTTAATTTATTGAATATGGCCCTACATTATCTGTAAGCAATGCCCACACTGCAATTGCTATGCATTAACTCGTTGGATGCTCAACACATTGGAGACCTCTGCAGCATTCAGGACATTAAATAGTTGCCAGTAAAAGGGTATGTAACTGCCATAAACGAGAAAAGGGTGTGTGGTGCAGGGATATTGGGATTTCTATAGTCACACCCACAGCTCGGAATGTGGGTGTGGCCAGCAAAGGTGCGGCTCCTCCCCTCCAATCTTGGCACTCTAGGCAGGATCCTACTTTGTGTAATGGGAAATCCTGCACTGAGTGACCAACACATATAAGATGCACCCCCAGAAAGGTGAGTAGACATCAGGGGTCCAGTCGGGCAGTGGCGTAAAAATAGGGGTCGCAGCAGTCGCCCCCTGCGACCCCCTCGCCCACAGCAGTCGCTCAGCTGATCTCCCATTCGGCATGCTGCTCTAGAAATACAGAGCGCTGGGAGATGACATCATCTCCCAGCTTCTTCATTATTACAGCGGCACGTGGGACCTTCAGCTCTACAGATCTGTGCCGAAGGAGGCACAGATCTGTCAAGCCACGCGCTAGACCCCCAGGACTGGAGGTAGGGGCAATGTGGAGATAAAGGGGAAATGTGGAGATGAAGGGGCAATGTGAAGATGGGGGCATTGTGGAAGGGGCATTGTGGAAGGGGTATTGTGGAGATGAGGGGGGGCATTGTGGACATGAGGGGGGCATTGTGGAAGGGGCATTGTGGAGATGAAGGGGGCACTGTGGAAGGGGCAATGTGGAGATGAAGGGGGGGCATTGTGGAGATGAAGGGGGCATTGTGGAAGGGGCAATGTGGAGATGAAGGGGGCATTGTGGAAGGGGGCAATGTGGATGAGGGGGCCAATGTGGTCGGGGGGGGCCATGGCAATTCTTGCACCAGGGCCCGGTGGCTTCTAGTTACGCCTCTGCAATCGGGGCTGGATTTCCCCATAGACAGAGAAGGCAACTGCCTAGAGCTCTAAATTTTGAGGGGTGCCTCAGCTTTGCTGACCACACCCACAATCTCAGGGTCCCTGCACCAGATTTATATTGCTTTACAGGCTCGTGTTTAAACCCTTGGCAGCCAGAGAGATCTCCAGCGAGATCTGTCTAGCAGTCAAGAGGTTAAAGCCTTTTTTTCTTCTTGCTTGTTTTAAGTCAAGGATACTTTCTCTGCCATGAAATAGTGAATGGGAATGGTGACTGAGTCATGGGGGGGGGGTGACAATGGGCGGAGCTAAGGGAGCCTAAAGTGCCTTGCCTAGGGGCGGCAGAGATGTAAATCCGGCTCTGGGTCCAGTTTCTACCAGCTGGACCCTTTCTGGGCTGCATAGTGATTTCACAGTAGTAGAGAGTACAGGGAATTCCTGGGCAGTGCCAGTTTATCATGGCAAACTGTGGTATAAGGGCAAACCATTCGCAAGATGTACTGGCACTGCAAGATTGGTTTTAACTCTTGGAGTACCAGAGGGGAGTGCAACAAATTGCTTTTCAATGCATTTCTCACCTCCTCCGGCACTGAAAGTGTTAATATTCTACCCGTATAAAGACAAATATGCACACACTGAAAATACTGTGGGATTTTATGTATAAGGGCCCATTGGACCTATTCTGGAGCACACCAATGTCATTACAGGGGACTATTACAATCCCCATTGTTTTAAATTGGCCTTTTAACCCCTTGAATGATAAATGGGTCTCCACTAGGGTTGCCACCCAGTCGGTATTTTACCGGCAGGCTGGTAAAAAATTGGCTTCTGTCCAATGTTAAGTCTATGGAGAGAATGCCATGGCCGGTATTATTTTTAAGAAAAGGTGGCAACCCTAGTCTCCGCCTCTGTCATGCCAAGGCATGAGTTGGCCATTGCAGGGCCTCTGGTTTGTATAATTTTTTTTTTTATTTTGTATTTGTATGTTATTCAATGTGCACCAGTCCTAGGCCATAAAATTAGCTGAGTAGATAACATCACCAGAAACTTAATGAGTACATCGCCAGAGGAGGACATAGAGGTCATAAAAAAGGTCCTGGGCCCTCTGCTTTGATGGGGGGGGTAATCCAGAGAACATGTGTATATTGTAAAATGTCAGGCCAAACCTCCTCCCCCAGGTAACACCCAGGGGGTTTGGCCTCTTAGAGGCAACTGTGGACTCCTATTTAATATGGGTTTGTGGATAAAAAAGGTGACTTTCTTTGTAACAACTGGAATGGAGAACTTGTACCATCGGAAGTTCCCACAAGGGCTCTTATATATATACTGGTAAATGAATGTAGGGATCTCATGTGTTTCTCCCATTTTGTTTTATGGACTGTTTTGCCAATGTCTAATCTTTATTTGTGTACGTGCTTTATTTATGTATTTTTGTAACCAGTACTGTGAAGCCTTTTTTCAGATTAAATGTTCAATTAATCAGCTCTTTTCTCTGTTCTCTAAAATGAATTCACTACTCTGAAGGAAGCACAGGTAGCACACGTTACTAAAGGGTTAATTATATATGTCTGATTATTAAGGTGATTTTATACTGTAATTCTGTTGTGTTTGGGGCAACCTAAGATGCCCAGATATAAAGTCTTGGTGGAGACAGCAAATTGTAGTACTTGGGTGATAGTGCAGGAGGGATTTCAGGGACTAATTTGATGGTTGCTAGGAACAGTAACAGGTAACCAGGGGTCTGGTATTGTTAACGATTTCACTCCCACACTCTCCCCACTGTCTCAGCAGGGCCTATAGCCCTCGCTTGTGACAATCATTGCGTAGCAACTGATTGAGGGCCTCTTTAGCACACACACACGTGACGTTAGTTTGCCCCTGAATTCATCCACCTTTATTCATAAGCACTTGAGAGGCCGCTGTACTAAAATTTAACTGGAGCAATTCTGGAGGAAATTTTGTAGAGACTTCCCTAGCATTCTGCTGGTAACTACTAAGTGTCCTATGGAAGCAGGGTCTACACTATGCAGCCACAGGTCTGCTCTTGTGAGCTGTTTGGTGGGAACAGAAAACTGACTCCATTTGCTGGCAGTGGTCATCCACATACCTTGTGGATTGCGTGTGCAGACTCTCCTAGACCCTCAGTGTCAGGCTTTGGAAGCCCATCACTAGGGTCTATGCAGGCTGCACAGAGCCTACAAGTACGGGTATCCTTTTGAAAGGTCACCCACTATTGAGCGACAAAGAAAATGGCACATTAAACATGTTGTCACAATGAAAAGGGCAAAATCAGAATCTCACTAGCATCAAAAGGGCGAATTTCTGATATCACGGGCTTAAACGCTGCACATTTTAATAGTTCACTTTGAAAATGATAACCTACACGCTGCACACGAGATTCAGTACTACAATGTTTTTAATTAAATGATCTACACAGCGCACATAGGAATCACACATCCAACCACTGCTAGTGCTTACATCCATGTATGTTAACCCTTTGAGTGGAAGAGTGATTCTGGAACAAGCATACCCCTCTCGCGCTCAAAGGGTTAACAAACATGGATGTAAGCTCTAGCAGTGGTTGGATATGTGATTCCTACATGCGCTATCTGGATCATTTCATTAAAATCATCATCAAATGACTGCCATGCGGAAATCGTTCATGACTTTTTTAAAAACAAGTTGGAAAGTATGACACGTGTACAGACACACGTACACATAGACATAGACATCACCACAAAGACACATGCTCTCATTCATACACATGAATACACAGTCTCACACAGCATCACACAAGCATATACATACATACACAGAATTGCAGCACCACACAGACATATACACACACGCATACATACATATAAACATTCACATATACATATATAAATACACATTCTCACACACACACACATACATGTATATACACATTACCACAAACACATTTACATTTATATACATACACATTCGCACGCGCACACACATATGCAAACATACATACACACCCACATACATAAATATACACACACATGAAAACACACGTACATATACACACACTTACATACACACACACACATGCAAACATTTATACACATACACTTACACACACACACACACACACGCAAACATACACACAGAGTCACACACAAATTAAAAAAATAAAACCTCCTTTGTTCCTGAACAAAGAAGGGGACAAAGCCTGATAGCAGCAGTCCTGTGGATATGATTAATACAATAATAAGACCATCATGGCACTGTATACATATGGTGCGCATGTCATCAATCTCTCTGCTGTAATAAATTCATTGCTTCTACAGCCCAGCCCAACCATGGAAACCACTGAGCTGCATAAAAGGGAATAAAGAGGCCAGGAGATGCCACATTTCCTCCCCTCTGATCTGACAGCCTGCCACTGGGGGTCATCTCTGACCATTCATGTCATATCTGGTGGGGGAGTTAAACAAATCATCATTTTCTGTTAGATTTTTTGTAATCCTTTGAGAACCAGAGGGGTGTGCAACAAATTGAGAAGCAAAGTGTTGTACACCCTTCTGATCCTCAAAGGGTTAAACCAGAATGTTTGGAGACCATTGCCTTTTTTTGGTTACTGACCCCTCAGATGGAAGCTATGTCTCCAATGAATTGGAGTTGTCCCTGCATTCAAAGTGTTAAGAAACCTTAACAATTTAAAGGTACACTCACACCCCCACACAATATAAGCTAGCATTTAAGCACACGCTGTGTGCTTTAATAACATGCCTGTCTAACAGCCAGCAGTGCTGTCTTTTGTCTTTATTGTATTTTCTATTGGCCTGCTTCCTGGAGACGGGGAAGCTTCATTTCCCCACCTCTGTGTCATACTTCAACACCAGTAAGGATACAGCTCCCCCCCCACACACACACACACATACACACACGCATACCTGGAAACTCTCAGGGTTTGACACAGAATCAGAGTTTGATCCAGACCTCGGGTGTAAGGTTGCCACCCAGCCGGTATTTTACCGGTGGGCCGGTAAAAAATTGGCTTATTTCCAATGTTAAGTCTATGGAGGGAATGCCTTGGCCGGTATTTTTTTGAAGAAAAGGTGGCAACCCTACTCGGGTGAAGGGTCATATCTCAGGTTGAGAGAGTCCAGTGTTCTACTTCATGACCTGGACTAATAAACTACTCGTTTGGTCTATAAATTATTGCAATTTCTACCAAAATGACAGAGGGAACAGTCATGTTTGTTTTGTGTGTGTCCAGACAGTGATAGTTCTTTTGTTTCATGTTAAGGATTCCCTTGCAATCTGACTGGGACACCTCTGGGTTAGAATAACAGGGACATATTGTCTAGAATCTATATTCTGGAGAACTTTAAGTGATTATATTTCAACAATTTCAGGGTCAGCTCATTTTGAAAGTTCCCAGATATGCTCATATGACATCACATACACTATATATCCAAAAGTGTGTGGACATCCCTCCTAATGATTGAGTTTAGGTGTTTGAGCCACACCCATTGCTAACAGGTATGCAAGCACATAGGCATGCCATCTCCATAGACAAAAACTGGCAGAAGAATGGGTCATACTGAAGAGTCAGTGACTTTAAAGGTATAGTAATACTTAAATTTTACAATCTTGCATCTTTTGCAAGCACACGTAGAAGACTGTTCCAGTGAAGGATTTCTTTTGCAATAACATGATCTCGGCTCTGCTGAAGAGTCTCCGCTGGTCCCGGGACCGGATTCCCCTGCAGTCAGCTAGAGCGCTGACATCAGGGAGGGGGGAACATTAAAAGAGAATCTATCTCAAACCATAATGGTTTGAGAGATGGCACTGGGAGCATTTAATTTCTTTTTTTAAGGGCTACAAGTATTACTATCCCTTTAAACTGTCATAGTTTGCCACCTCTGTCACAAATCAGTTAGTGAAATTTCAGACCTGCTAAATTGCTCAGGTCCACTGTAAGTGCTATTATTGTGAAGTAGAAGCATCTAGGAGTAACAACAGCTCAGCTACGAAGCGGTAGACCACGCACACTCACAGAGCAGGGCCACCAAATATTGAAGTCCATAGAGCTTAAAAAGCATCTGTTCTCTGTAGAATCGCCCAATACAGCAGCACTGGAAGCAGCATCAACACAAGCACTGTGTGTCAGGAGCTTCATGAAATGGGTCTATTTGGCCAAGCAGCTGCACACAAATCTAAGATCACTGCTCAATGCCAATCTCCAGCTAGAGTGATGTAAAGCACACTGCCACTGGACTCTGGACCAGTGGAAAAGTGTTTGGTGGAGGCGAGGAGAATGTTACCTACCAGAGCGCTTAGTGCCTACTGTAAAGTTTGGTGGAAAAGACATAATGGTCTGGGACTGGTTTTCAGGGTTTGGGCTAGGCCCCTTAGTTCCCGTGAAGGATAATGTTAATGTTACAGCATACAAAGACATTTTAGACAATTGTATGTTTCCAGCTTTACGGAAACGTTTTGGGGAAGTCCCTTTCCTGTTCTAGCATGACTGTGCCCCTGTACACAAAGCAAGGTCCATAAAGACATGGTTTGATGAGTTTGGTGTGGAGGAACTCGAGTAGCCTGCACAGAGCCCTGACCTTAACCCCACTTAACAACTTGGGAATGGATTAGAAAGCTGACTGTAATCCAGGGCTTCTCGTTGTAACGGTTTGTACGACACTCAGACACAGTAGGTTAGAATAAAACACAGTTTTATTAAAAGACACAATGTGAATACCCACTAAGGGTTATAGTGAATCACAGGGAAATATCAATCATGTACATATGCCCACACAGGCCAGTATACAATGGTATAGAGATAGATATTGTCAAAGATCAGGCATAACCAGGCAACTTCAGCACAGCATGGGTTAAAGTTCACAGATCGTAATCAGTCTCTGATGTGGTGTGTTTGACAACACCCAGTATGATGGTAATGGTAGCAAGAGACTGTGGTGCGAGATGTGGAAGCACCTAGTCTGTAAAGCAGGACTGAGGCTATACCCTGTGCTGTGCAGAAACGGAGGCCACAATACTCTGCTAGAGCAAGAATAACTTGAGCCACGAGCACCCGACCGGTGCAGTAACGGAAACACTGTACACTGCAAGAGCTGATAGACTAGAGCCAATAGCACCCGACCGGTGCAGTAACGGAGACATTGTACACTGCAAGAGCTGAGGGACTTGAGTCAATAGCACCCGACCGGTGTGGTAACGGAGACACTGTGCACTGCAAGAGCTGATGGACAAGAGCCAATCGCACACAGCCGGTGCAGTAACGGAGGCAACAGTGCTCTGCAAGGGTTAACGGCAGGCTCAGAGTTAACGGAGGCAACAGTGCTCTACAAAGGTTAACGGAAGGCTCAGTCTAATGGAGGCAACAGTGCTCTGCAAGTGTTAACGGAAGGCTCAGTGTAACGGAGGCAACAGTGCTCTGCAAATGTTAACGGAAGGCTCAGTATAACGGAGGCAACAGTGCTCTGCAAGTGTTAACGGAAGGCTCAGTGTAATGGAGGCAACAGTGCGCTGCAAGTGTTAACGGAAGGCTCAGTGGGATGGAGGCCACAACAGTCAGTCTGCTAGACCAGCACTTGTGGAAGTAAGAATGTCGCCCAAGCGACACGAAGAACAGTATCAGGATCGCTGGCCGGACCTCAGCGCAGGAACGTCAGACAAGCCGGGTCAGGTCACGGAGCAGGAACGTCAGCCAGGCCGGGTCGAATCACGGAGCAGGAACGTCAGACAAGCCGGGGCAGGTCACGGAGCAGGAACGCCAGCCAGGTTGGGTCGAATCACGGAGCAGGAACCAGAAGGAGTAGTCAAACGGGCCAAGTCGGTACACAGGAACACAGCAACACAGTAGCACTGGTACAGAAACACCACGAAAGGGCACCTGACAGGTGCCAGAGGCCTGGTATAAGAAGGCCATACTGGGCACGCCAAACTAAGCTCAGCCAATGGAAGCGCACCACACAGAGAGTGACAGATCAGAGCACAGGCACCGTGATACTCGTCCAATATCAGAGCCTGACCTCACAAATGTTCTTTTGGCTGAATGGGCACAAATTCCCATACACAGTCCAAAATCTTGTGGTAAATCTTCCCAGAAGAGTAGAGGTTGTTGTAACTGCGGGGGGGGGGGGTGGCAACACTGTAGTAATGCCCATGGTTTTGGAATGGGATGTCCAACAAGCTAATATAGGTGTGATGGTCAGGTGTCCACATACATTTGGTCGTACAGTGTATCTCACTCATGCAGAGTGACTGTACAGGAGAAATCAGCCCTTTTAATGTCTTTTGAAAGAGGTGTGAATATGGGGCAGCTTGCCACAGCTAACACTACAACCAGAATACATTAGAATGGCTGATGTCTCCTGCCTCATTGCGTTGCTTGTTAGGAGCAAGGTAAGTGATGTTATGTGAGGGGCAAAGTGAAATACAGAGCTCCCTGGGGCCTCCCCCCCATTAAGCCCTCCCACTTTGCAGCATGCTTCCACTAATGACTTCTGACTCAGCCAAACCCACCAAACCATGTATTTGGACTGAGAAGGATTGCACCTCTTGAAAAGATCAGTACATGTTGTTGCCCTCTTGTGTCCAAACAAATTGCCTGTGGTTACCCTGGTGGCCAGTCAGTTATTCTATGGGAGAGGCGAACCACTAGCTACAGCTCTCCATAGAATGTGATAGCGACAGCTATATGAGAGAATGGCTGCTGCATCTCCAATATTGGTAGTAGGATAAGTAGGATTAAGTTTTCCTTCTAGTGTGTGGCTGCTGACTGGTGGAAAATCATGTGAAATTTAACCCACCACAATAAGATACAGGTTTCTTATTTGTGGAATGGAAGCTTATCAATGGTCAGCAGGGGATGCTGAGAACTGCAATCTAACACCAGCTGAAGGGAACTCCACTAGATTAAGGGGACCCATCTAGCAGTCAAAGGGCTAACATGCATGGCACAAGTACCAAGATTAAAAAAAATGCCATAGGGCAATTTTCCACCAAGCAGTAACAATTCAGAGATTCACTAGCGGTCATTTGTACCTTGTAGCACAATGTCAACAGAAAAACTCATAAATCAGACTCAAAACAAAGATATCATATACATTAGCATTATCAACAACTGCTCATAACCTATTAATCTTTCATGACAAGAATAAGGGGTTGAGACTAAATTCTATAACCAGGGGCAAAAACAGAGATAGCAGTATACAGGGATGAGTAGAAGACGGGAATGTGCCTGGAAATCCAGGACTATTGACAGGTATAGAATCGGGTAACATGAAGCAGAGGCATTGCTAGGTTCCAATAAAACCTGTTCACCCAAAGCATAACAGGTTCAATGAGCCATCCTCGGACAAACCAACAACACCATAGGGGAGAAATAACAATTCCAATGTATTTAATAGAGTGTTTTTTATTTTAATAGCACATTTATTAGTTCAATAACATGGAGAGGGAGACAGTTCTGGTTTCATGAAGTAATATGGAAGCAGATTCTGGGTCTAGGGAGTGATACGGGAGAAGGCTGACAATCCCCTTGAATGCTGGAGAGGTCTCAATGTATTGTGAAGTCCCAGTCAAATCATTAGGAACTTTCTACCCCGACCCCATGGAATAGATGATTTGCTCTTTTATCGCTCTTTAGCCTGATGAATAAAGCTCAAATTCACATTTCCATATTACTGGTATTGTTTTGCTTGCAAATGTATCTGTATTTTATTTTTATTCCTAAACCAGAGGACATTTTGCCTTTATCGCTGTCTGGCTCTGTCCCTTTGCCTCTTTCAGCCCCGCTGGGTTGGGAGGATGCTCACAAGCACTCTATTTCCTGGCAGATTACATAGACTGACAATGGCCATTCTTTATTTACATTGTACTGAGCGTTTACAATAGCTTTGTACAGTAAGTAGCTGTTGTATAGTCCTCAATTAATTCCAAGAATCATCATCATCCGCTTGTACAGGCACAAGCTGCTTGGTAATTAATAATCTGTCAGCCATTATTATTTGGGAATGTAATTTTAGTGTGGCTTCTGGTTTCAGGGAGTGTTATGTGATCAGAGTGACAATCCCCTTTGTTTTATTTAGATTACATAGGAAGCTTGGCCTTAATCCCCCAACAGGCAACTCTGTGAGGCCAAAGACCTAAAAAGAATTGGTACAATTCCAGAGCAAACCAAATGCATAAAAAAAGGGCAAATCAAAATTCTATAAATTAATTTTGATTCAAATTAGGCTTTTAAAGGGACAGGGAACCTGCTTTTTGACTTCAGATACTCTGCAAATGCATATCCTATAGCTTTTAATCGCCTATACATTTAATCAATTTATTTTTTCATCATCACCTGTATTTTTTACACTTGTGTCCATGACAGGGAATGTTGAGAAGCCGCTTCCAGTGAGCTTTCTGTCAGGGACTGTGAAATCAGGGATAATGCAACATTGTAAAAACAATAGTGATACAATATAGAAAAGTTACTCATTGCTGCATGGATAGTGTTAATTTGTATCAACTATCCCTGCTTTCACAGTTCTCTACAGAAATCTATCAATATAAATGGGAGACAAGATTGAATACAAAAAGACTCCCCAATCACTGCGCCTCTTCCCACAGTATGTACTCAGAAATATGGAAGAAAATAGGGGGGAAACACAATCACATAAACAGCTATATGAATGAGCAATAGATAAACAACAAACCCAAATACTTTTCTATCTTGATAGTTTCTTTTTTCAATATATTATGCTTTATGAGTCCAATGCCGCACGCTCCTAAGGAGATTGGGTTCCCACTCCAGACTGAATAGGCTAAAAAAGAAAAAAAGAAAAAGGAACGGCGCAAAAGAGGAACTCTTTTGCGCCGTTCCTTTTTCTTTTTTTCTTTTTTAGCCTCTACAGAAATCTCACTGAAAAAATTCAGGAAATTCAAAGTCGATAAATAAAAGTGTAAATATATTAGCTAAAGGTGGAAAAATAATATTATTCACAATTTGACTTATTATGTACTTTCAGAATATATAAGGTTAAAAAGGAGGTTGACTGTCACTTTAATCCCTTAAATGTTAGAATTGCAAACGTCTCTTGCATTTAAGGGGATAAAAGCCCCATATTTAGGAGATATTATTTTTATATGTCCCCTATAATGTAGTTGGGTTGCCCCAGAATTACTTAATATCCTCTTAGTACACCAGATTTTTCCTAACAATAGGCCCTAAACTGGGTCAGCTATTTATCACTAGACATAAAGTGAATCCACTTCTAATTATCCACTCTAGACCTTATCCGTTAACTAGGCTACAAAAGCCAGTGATATTAATTAGACTGTCTAATCATTAATCCCTGTCTGTAACCTAATATTGAAATACTAGTGTACAAGCCTGTGTACACGGGCCAAGGTCCGGTGAGGTAAAGAAGCCGGTCCTGCTCTGCGTACTTCCTCTTTACTGGCGGCACATGCGATGCAGCCATGTGCAGTAGAGACTGCCCCAAATGCAAAGAATGCTCCCAGCATTCTGTGCGTTCGGGCAGTCTCTACTGCGCATGACTGCATCAGACAAACATTCTGGCCTTTTATATTATTGGATTAGACATTTTGCTCAGCAGGAGGGCAGGCAAAGAACAAAGAGCAACAGGATCAAATAGAATTTAATTCAGGTTCTCAGTCTCCACCCATCAGGAAATATGTCCTACAGGAGCATTACAGTTTTATTATGAAAAATAGCAAAAAAAAAAAAAAACACTCCCCCCAAAAAAAAACCAAAACATTTTAGGTTGTTTACAGGGAAGTACAACAAGGATACTTCTCCTGCTGGCAATTGCTTTATTCAAAAGTTAGAATAGTTCAAACAGTCACTAAAGGATGGAGATGTTACTCTCATATTCTGAGGACAATGGTAGCCATCTTTCCCACATAATGCAAATGGAATTACTGACTGGACACCAGCTGAACTTTCTAGTTATCTTGGGGGATATACACTATGGTTTGATAAAGAGGTGATAAAGTGGAGATGACCTCTTCAGTGTTCTAAACTCTACAATTCCCATGTTATTCTAGGGAGCCTATGCACTAAGATATCTCTAACTCTAGAGATCTTAGTGTGTAGGCTCCATCCTATATAATAATTCGCCAAGGATGTTTATCAGGAACCATCATGCTCAGTAGAGACGGCATCGTGAGCTGCAGTCATGAGCAGTAAAGACTGCCTGTACCACGGTTGATAAGGCGTGGGGCGCTCTGAATTCAGACCGGAGTCCTTTCTGTGCACCTTCCTGGGACCACTTTGTCCCAGGAAGCTGAGCAGAGAGGACTACGGTCTGAATTCGGAGTGCCCGGCTCTGTATCAGCTGTGGCACGTTTGGCCAGTCAATACTGCGCATGACTGCAGCGCTACCACTGACAAGACAGGATCCGGACAGTTGCTGGGTGGCATTGTGTCCTGTGTAAACGGGCTTTTCAACTAGTAGAATAATATATACGAACTGGAGATTTTAGAGCACCAAAGAAGTCATCTGTACTTTATCACCACTTTATCACAACTTTATCACTCTTTGGAGCATAATCCTCAAGAGGCACTGTCTTTAACATATAAATATATGAATTATGACAGATGGTTTCAAAGCAAATAGGATGTTGATCCGGGGAAATATCTGGCTGCCATTTGGAGTCAAGAAGGAATTATCTATCCACCAGGAGCTTAATTGGAAACAATTTCAATAAGGCTTTTTTGCCTTTATTTGCATCATTTGTATAATATCTTGAAAAAAGGGCAGCAACCTGCAATAAAAAAGCTAATTTATTAGGTCCAAGCAATGTGTTGAAGACCTCTCTAGCATTTTAAGGATTAAAATCTCAGTTTAAATCAATGACAATTTGGGGATGTTTTTAATTTGTCCATTATGAGGCAGGTGGTTTACCCCAGAATTGTACCTCTTTAGGTTTATACATAAGGCCCATAAGCACAAACACATAAAAAACATGAAACAAGTATATTTCTAGATTGCAAGTTCAACAGAACAAAATGGTTGTGTCATTATGTGTTACAGAATGTTCTGTGAGCTCTGGCCTAGAGTATAAGAAAGAGAGAGATATATTGGCTATTCAAGCTGGGAAATGAGAGGTTGGGATTGTACGACTCACACTGATAGCATGCTGTTTGATTAAGGCTCTGAGAAGCTTAGTACAAGCCAAGAATTTTCTCACTAGAAGTAGCATTTTATTAATTCCTCCTAAACTTGCTTCCCTTAACACCTTTAAAGCCAGAACGTAAGGTTTTACCTGTGTGGGTACATACAAAGTCTTTTAAAGGAGAGCTAACACCTAATAATCTGCTTCTTACCATACTATGGTCAAAAAATACTAAGGTACCTGAGAATTTTTGCCCTTGTGCAGGGCGGGATTTAAATCTCAGACACCATTAGACAAGGTACTTGAGGTGTCCTTAGCTAAACCCATGGCCACGCCCCCACTCCTCACACCTCCTCACATCCCCAGTCTCATCAGCTGTTTCCTGGCACAGAAAATACCCTTGGCCTATAACAAGCAAGGACAAAAAAAAAAAAAAAAAAAACTTTAACCCGTTGGTAGCTTCACAATGCATTGGAGATCTGTCTACCAGCCAAGAGGTTAAATAATAGTCTGTAAAGGGGTATACATTTAGTGCAGGGACATTGAGATTGCTCTGGCCACACCTACAATTCAGAATGTGCGTGTGGTCGCAGAGCTGAGGCTTCACTCAATATGTGGCACTCTAGGCAGTTGCCATCTCTGCCTATTGGGACATCTGGCCCTGCCCGAGTGCCTTTGTTCAAGAGATAATATCTTCAGTCGAAAACATGACAGCTGCAAGCAGGACCACAAGACATAAACTCTGCTCACTGCAAATAGTAATCTGAGTCCTTTAAGAACCAGAACTTTGAGATGTATTGCATACCTCTGGTCCTTAAAGGGTTAAACAGGCTCATGCACTCTGCCTGCTTCAGTTTTAAAAAACTTGGGGCAACTGTCATGTCCGCCTCAATGGACATGACCTCCAGGACTGATTAAATATGGTATTTCTTGAGCAAAGATGCAAGGGCAAAATTCAAAGGAGATATTAGGGGTCCATACCTCCCACGTGTCCCTCTTTAGGAGATTAGTGGTCCATACCTCCCATGTGTCCCTCTTTAGGCGATATTAGGGTTCCATACCTCCCATGTGCCCCTCTTTAGAAGATATTAGGGGTCCATACCTCCCATGTGTCCCTCTTTAGGAGATATTAGGGGTGCATACCTCCCATGTGCCCCTCTTTAGGAGATATTAGGGGAACATACCTCCCATGTGTCCCTCTTTAGGAAATATTAGGGGTCTATACCTCCCATGTTCGCCTCTTTAGGAGATATTAGGGGTCCATACCTACCAAGTGTCCCTCTTTAGGAGATATTAGGGGTCATCCCTCCTATGTGTCCCTCTTTAGGAGATATTAGGGGTCCATACCTCCCATGTGCCCCTCTTTATGAGATATTAGGGGAACATACCTCCATGTGCCCCTCTTTAGGAGATATTAGGGGTCCATACCTCTCATGTGCCCCTCTTTAGGAGATATTAGGGGCATATACCTCCCATGTGTCCCTCTTTAGGAGATATTAGGGGTCCATACCTCCCATGTGTCCCTCTTTAGGAGATATTAGGTGTCCATACCTCCCATGTGCCTCTCTTTACAAGATATTAGGGCAACATACCTCCATGTGTCCCTCTTTAGGAGATATTAGGGGCCCATACCTCCCATGTGCCCCTCTTTAGGAGCTATTAGGGGTACATACCTCCCATGTGTCCCTCTTTAGGAGATATTAGGGGTCCATACCTTCTAAATGCTCCACTTTAGGAGATATTAGGAGCCCATACCTCCCATGTGTCCCTTTTTAGGAGACACTAGGGGTACATACCTCCCATGTGTCCCTTTTTAGGAGACATTAGGGGTACATACCTCCCATGTGTCCCTCTTTAGGAGATATTAGGGATCCATACCTCCCAAGTGTCACTCTTTAGGATATATTAGGGGTCCATACCTCCCATGTTTTCCTCTTTCAAAGATATTAGGGGTCCATACCTCCCATGTGTCCCTCTTTGGGAGATATTAGGGGAATATTCCTCCATGTGTCCCTCTTTAGGAGATATTAGGGGTCCATACCTCCCATGTGCCCCTCTTTAGGAGATATTAGGGGTACATTCCTCCCATGTGTCCCTCTTTAGGAGATATTAGGGGTCAATACCTCCCATGTGTCCCTCTTTAGGAGATATTAAGGGTCCATACCTTCCAAATGCCCCACTTTAGGAGATATTAGGGGCCCATACCTCCCAAGTGTGCCTCTTTACACATGACAGTCCCTCTTTTAGACCCAAACCCCTCTATCCCTCTTTCCCACCCTGGTATCCCGCTATGTAGAAAATCAGACTGTGTGGTGTGTGTATATATAAGTGTATCACATTGCTTCACGGCAATAAAGCTCACATTAATGTTTGTTTAAATCAGTATATGGTATTAGAAATTAGTCTTTGTAAATAAAAGACTTTGGTCTTGGCCTAAATCATGTATTCAGTTACACAAAGAGGTGTCAATAGGTTATGAAGTACCCTAAACAATTCTCAGCAATGCCCACCTACCAGTCACACCCTCATCAACACCACCTAAAACAAAAGGTTACCTCTTTGGCCATTTGAAATGTTGGGAGGTGTGGCACTATCCTGGGGTCCCGTAACAGGGAATTTGTATTTGCCCCCCTATGGTGGACTCGGTTAATCCATGAATTGATCCATTTCTACTTAGTACAGCAGACACAATGATAATAAGTGCCCAGTTAAAAGATTAATGTTGAGAATGGGTTTGTGTTGACATGATTTATTTGGTAAGTGTTTTTCCCATACATTAGTGGTAGGAGAATTGTTAGTATTCTCAGGGTGGTTGTAATGATCTTTCCCAAGCAAGTCCTTCAATTTGGAGGCACTGCATAAAAAGAACAATATATGTTCATAGTAAACATATATATTATATGAATGTTCCAGGAGATTAAAACAAGAGTGCATTGACTGGTGGGAGATGTTTCATTAATACTTAATTATAGCTCAGACTGGTTTTATGTACTTTAACTCTTTGAGTGAAACAGGGTCTTTTGGCACTTAAGAAGGTCAAACTGCAAATTTCTATTATGGCTAGCAAGTAGTACGGTTTCACTGACTATAGACAGCTGTATTGTATGGCTAAGCCCTCCTATAGATTACATTATAAAAAAATTGAGCTTTGGATACCTGTTAGTGTTTTTAACATTTACACAGCTCCTGTGGAGAAACAGGAGGTTAAACCCTTGGGTCCCTGTGATGTGTGAGGACTATTGAGTTTCAAACAGGACACTTGCCATGGACTTCTCCAGCAAAAGGCTTAATTTTGCCTACACCTTGATAGGCTCATTGTTTGCAATCCACATGTATATGGTGGTAGATAGTGTTGAGCGAGCACCCCGATGCTCGGGTGTTCGGGTGCTCTGACCGAGCACCCCCTGAGGCTCGAGTGCTCGGCCGAGCACCCGAACCCCATTGCATTAAATGGGAGGACTCGAGCATTACACCAGGCACCCCCTGCTCTGATGAGGGGAGGGTGCCTGGTCAATGCCCCCCTTCATCTCCACAATGCCCCTCTTCCACAATGTCCCCCTTCCACAATGTCCCCCTTCATCTCCGCAATGTCCCCCTTCATCTCCGCAATGCCCCCTTCATCTCCGCAATGCCCCCTTCATCTCCGCAATGCCCCCCTTCCACAATGTCCCCCTTCCACAATGTCCCCCTTCATCTCCGCAATGTCCCCCTTCATCTCCGCAATGCCCCCTTCATCTCCGCAATGCCCCCTTCATCTCCGCAATGCCCCCCTTCCACAATGTCCCCCTTCATCTCCACAATGTCCCCCTTCATCTCCGCAATGCCCCCTTCATCTCCGCAATGCCCCCTACCTCCAGTCCCTGGTGGTCCAGCGGAGCGTCTGCAAGATCTGTGCCTCCTCCGGCACAGATCCCTGCCACCCGAACATGGCGGGCGAGCACATGGCGGTACTCGTACGAGTACCGCCATGTGCCGAGCAGAGCGATGCTCGAGCCGATCCGAGCATCGGCCGAGGATGCTCGCTCAACACTAGTGGTAGAGTAATGAGATAGTGGTCTTGTATTATAATGTAAGTGCATGTACTGTGTTGGGAGCAGGGAACTAGACTGCCCAGAGAATAAAATTAAGTCCAGCACACTGTTCCCTACTGTCATGTCCATCTCACCATGTTCCCTGTATTAAGTTTCCCCAGTGTTAATTTATATATTTTTTTGTACTTCCTTGTGCTATGTACCTATATTCTTTATTTTTGCTGTGTATTCTGCATACATAGTATTCTGCTGCCTAAAAATATCAGTTACTTCTAGGACCTGGGGCACAAAGTCCCTATGGAGTGACAACAAAGAAATACTAAGTGACCCCTGCTGTCAGAGCAGTTCTGTTTCAATGAATTTTTTCCTGCACTGGAAAGGGGAGCTCTGATCGGAGACTTATGTACTGTCTCTGATTGGTTCCCTTGGGCTCCCACTGACTGAACAATCTGTTAATTTGACTATGTACACAAGAATGACAGGAGTGTATAAAAGATACTGTTCACTACAAATAAAGTCAGTTATGTTCTACCTTCCTTAATACAAGACAGGGCTGAACCTCTGAAGGGGACTCCTGGAGGGGATTTGGCTGGTGATCTCATCCCAGTCATTGCAAGAATGAATTAAATTGCCACTCCAGTCTACTTTCATGTGGCTTCTAGGAACCCAACCCCAGGTTCTGCAGCTAAATTCACTAGCTCTACTAATCTACTTGCGAGCAGCGCCCATCTGTTCCTGCATCCTGCCTGACCCTGAGTATCCAGGACAATAGCTCCCTCAGCAGCTCCGCTGACCAGGCGAGCCTACTTCTATATCCCCTAACCCCTCACTTCCCTTACTATAGCCTAAAAAATCCAAATGATCCCTAAGAATTTTGCCCTTGTGCCTTTGTTCAAGAGGTAATATTTTTTAATAAGAACTGGATATCATGTTCATGAACACAGACATGATAGTTGCTATTTTCTGGCCATATAAAGGTAAGCTGGGGGTTATTAATGGTGTTATTTTGCATTAAAAAAACACCTTGAGCTTCAATAACATGGAAGAGTTTGACATTAAAAAGAACTGTTTACCACATCTGTGTCAATCACCATCCCTCTAACACTAAAAGCAAAGTGGGAATAATTAAAATAACCTTTGTTTACGTAAGGTTATATAGGAACATAGCTTCAAATAAAGTGTAAAGAAAAATGTCAATTCTCATGTATTTATTTAAAGCCGAATAATTACAATGTCCACATTATTTATCCTCACTCCCTTTGGAACTTGTTTGAAACAACAAAAGCCATAGTTTGGATTGGAACCCGGAGGTGGCAGCTTCCCACTGTGTAAACTGGAAAGTGCTTTGGGTTTTAAAGGCCGCACATAAATGTGATCTATTATTAATAATCACATTTCTTTAGCTACAGCCTTCTGGTGTCCTTAGTTTTCCTTCTGGTAAAATCACTTAGATTAATTTGTGCTAATCAATACAAAGATCGATGGCTGTGAGAAAATCGTGATGGAGAGCGGAGAGAGAAATGGAGGAGAAAAGAAATCATACAGTGAGAGAGTTGACTAGGGAAATGCTAGGGGCTAGTGAATTATATGTTTAGTAATCTAAAGAGAATTATGAGAAAAATTCAACGGAGATTAGGGACTCAAGAGAAGCGTATGAGACTGCATGAGCATGGTAACAGTCAGGTCTAAAAATTTAGGAGAAACCCTTTGAGTTCCAGAGACATCCAATGCATTACTCTACAATACATTGGATACCTCTCCGGCACTCAAAGGGTTAAACGAACACTAATGCCTCCTAATAATAACCGCCCCACCATTTCCTTTATCTGGACAGAAAATTATAATTGCCCCTTTGAATCAGTTCTATGTAAAATGTTTCCCAGCCAAAAAAAACTTTCATTAGTACTAGATATCACTTCCATGGAGGCAGACATAATTCTTCTGAGTGTCACTTTAGGAGATATTAGGGTCCCATACCTCCCATGTGTCCCTTTTTAGGAGACATTAGGGGTACATACCTCCCATGTGTCCCTTTTTAGGAGACATTAGGGGTACATACCTCCCATGTGTCCCTCTTTAGGAGATATTAGGGATCCATACCTCCCAAGTGTCACTCTTTAGGATATATTAGGGGTCCATACCTCCCATGTTTTCCTCTTTCAGAGATATTAGGGGTCCATACCTCCCATGTGTCCCTCTTTGGGAGATATTAGGGGAATATACATCCATATGTCCCTCTTTAGGAGATACTAGGGGTCCATACCTCCCATGTGCCCCTCTTTAGGAGATATCTGAGAGATCCCTTTAAATGAGCTTTGAGTCTCCCAAAACAGCAACCGCCTCCTCATCTTCTTAACCCTTTGAGTGCCAGAGGGGTAGGCAATGCATTGCTTTGCAATGCAATGCATACCCCTCTGATATTCAAAGGGTTAATCTGCAAAAACAGTAACTGCAAAGGTACATTGTCTATAGCTTACTGTAAATGGAAAAGTGCAGCACAATGTAATTGAGACCTTTCTAGGCCCCAGAGCAGTGGTAGTTGTCTGTGGTGCCATTGTCCCATACCACCACAACTTCATCGGGGTTGTGTAAGCTGCGAACAGTGTCCATATGGCCCTCTCCTGCATCCTGCTTTCCCTACTTCCAGTCTGGGCCCCCCGACAAGCGGCTTCGCATAAGAACAAAAAGCGGCACCAGCCGCTGGGGAATACAGAGTGACTGGCCACGGGAGATGAGAAGACAGAGCAGGGTAAAATAAAACGCAGTGGAGGGTGAGTGTTTGGTGGTGTGTGTGTTTAGTGGTATGTGTGTGTTTGGTGGTGTGTGTGTGTGTGTGTTTGGTGGTGTGTGTGTGTGTGTATTTGGTGGTGTGTGTGTTTGGGGCTGTGTGAGTGGGGCATGTGTGCGTGTCTGTGGTGCAGGAGCGAGTGGCAGCCATTTTGTTTTTTGTTAAGTTGTATAGTTGTGGGAGGGCTGGATAGTGGGGGTGGGGCCAACTCCCTGCATGAATTTCACATGAGTAGCAACTCGTGTGAAAATCACGCCCCCATTGAATCACCCAATGGGAGCAGTAACTCCTCCTTACTGCCACCCCTGGTATGTGTGTCTCCTGAGGAGACATACATTATGTAATGAGCCTTTCTCTTATATATATATATATATATATATATATATATATATATATATATATAATACAAGAAAGCAATGGCACACACTAAAGAAATGTATAATATTTATATACGTGGAGGTGCACGTCCCATAAATATAGGTAAATGAAATGTACTCAGCCTGGGGATCCCTGTTGTGGACAGAGACAGCACTCTTCATGAAGTCTTCAATAAAATATAACCCTTTATTGCAGCATCATGCCGAACGTTTTCAGTCCTATTCTGGACCGTCCTCAGGGCAAAACTTACATATATATAATACTAGTGTAAAAGCCTGTGTACACGGGCCTAGGTCCGGGTGATGTTAACCTTTGAGAGCCAGAGGGGTACACAACGCATTGCTTTGCAATGCGTTGCGTACCCCTCTGGCACTCAAAGGGTTAAGAGGCTGGTTCTGCTCTGTGTCCTGCCGCCGATGCAGTCATGCACTGTAGAGACTGCCCGAAAGCACAGAATGCTCCCAGCATTCTGTGCATTCAGGCAGTCTCTACTGTGCATGACGGCTTCCGACAGACATCCTAGCGAATTATTATATAAGATGCATGTGTACCTATATACACACACACAAATATATGTGTGTATGTATACACAAATACATGGACCCTAGAAGCCAATGTTGATGCCCTTCTTGGAGGGAAATGTTGAGTATGTGGCCCTCGACTGTATTTGAGTTTGACATGTCTGCATTAAATCATGAGGTGCAAGAAGGAATTGTTGTAAGGAAGGCAGGGTTTAGAAATTGTGAAGAGGTAGAGAAAAAAGCAATATAGGGAGCTTGATAGATAAGAGAGAGAAGTGTTAATAGGAGGAGATAGCTACAGAATTACAGTAAAGGGGAAGGATCAAGTGAGACGTGACACAGTAGGACAGAGTGTAAATTAGAAGTATAAAATCACATAAATGATAATATGGAAAAATGGGGGAGGGCAGGGGAAAGTGCAGACTGGAGGGATGAAAGTGTATATTTTTTTCTGGTCTCTAAACACCATCTTCATATGAAGGCTTGCTGTTTTATCTGTAGGTTTTATTCTGTGTATATAGTTCTCCCCCTGGTCTGATTGATCCTCTATAGTTTCATTTGTGTATACTAAGTCTTTCAGTGATCCCAGCTTTTGTCTGCCCATGCACACAAACATCCACACCCTGTTACTTATACACACACACACACACACACACACACACACACACAAACTCACTCACACAGATACATAAACTCAGATTGATACATACACACATAGCGACATACCAGTACATGCACACGCACACACAATAAACGCAAGTATATACATTCATATACATATATATATATATATATATATACTGAAACAAATACAGAGAAAGTGATATAAACACACACACACACTCACATGAATACATACACTCAGACTGATACAGAAACAAATTGATAGACACAGATACACACACAATAAAAACATGTACACACACACACACACACACACACACACACAGATATATACGAGTGCTTCAAGGGTACTGACATCCAGGTAAATCCAGAAAAGGAGAAAATGTTCTTAATGACTGGATTGTTGAATTTACATGTGTGTTGTATGTTTGTGTATTACCTGTGTGTGTTTTGTGTTTGTGTATTGTATTGTGCATACGTATGTGTGTTGTGTGTGTTTTGCACGTGTGTTGTGTGCGTGTGTTTTGCATGTGTTGTGTGCATGTGTGTTTTGCACGTGTGTGTTGTATACTTGTGTATATTGTGTGTGTGGGTATTGTGCATGTGTATATTTTTTGAGTATTTTTTGGTGTGTTGTGCGTGTTTGTGTGTGTTGTGCATATGTTTTTTTCTGTGGGTGTTTATTGTGTATGTTTATTATTTGTGTATTGTCTGTGTTGTGCATGTGTATTGCATGTAAGTATTGCTTGTGTGTTGTGCGTGTATTGTGCATGTGTGTTTGTGTTGTGCATATGTATAGTATGTGTGTGTTGTGAGCGTGTGTGTTGTGTGCGAGCATGTTGTGATGTTTTGTGTCTGTGTGTATTGCTTGTATGTGTTGTGGGTGTGTGTTTGTGTGTGTGTGTATTGCGTGTGTTTTTTTGTGCGTGTATGTATTGCATGTGTTTTTGTGAGTGTGTATTGTGGGCATGTGTGTTATGTGTGTCTGTGTATTGTGGTGTGTTTTATTTGTTCATTGTGTGGGTGTTTATTGTGTGTGCATGTGTATTGCATGTATGTATGTATTAGGTGTGTTGTGCATTGTGTGTGTGGTGTGCATTGAGTGGTACATGTGTGTGTTGTGCATGTTTGTTGTACAGGTGTATGTTTAGTGATTTATTGTGTGTATGTTGTGCATGTGTGTATACTATGTGTGTGCACTGCATGTGAGTGTATATTGTGCATGTGTATTGCATGTGTGTATTGTTTGTGTGCTGTGTATTGTGGTGTGTTATGTGTTTTGTGTTTTTTCATGCATGTGTATCTTGTGTGCATGTGTATTGCGGTTATGTGTATGTTGTGCTTGTGTGTGCATACTGTATGTGTGTGTGTGTTGGGCATCTTGTGTGTGTGTGTTGTGGGCATATATGTTGTGTGTTTCTGTGTGTATGGTCTGTGTTGTGCATGTGTATTGTATGTGTGTGTATTGTGTGTGTGTGTTGCATTTGTATTGTATGTATTGTGTTTTGTGTATTGTTTGTTTGAGTTTTGCGCGTGTGCTGTATGTGTGTATTGTGTGTGTTGTCGTGTATTGTATGTCTGTGTGTATTGCTTGTATGTGTGTGTGTTGTGCATGTTTTTTTGTGCATGCATATATTGTGTGTAAATTGCAGGCGTGTGTGTGTTGTGGGCATGTGTGTGTTAAGTGTTTGTTGTTTATTGTGTCTCTGTATTGTCTATTTGTTCTTTGCATGTGTATTGCATGCATGTATGTATTGTGTGTGTGGCGCATGTGTGTGTGCATATGTATAGCACGTGTGTTGTGCATGTGTGAGTTGTGTATGTGTATTGCGTATGTTTGTATTGTGTAAGGACGCAAGCTTGTGAGTGGAAGAGGCCACGTTAACCCTTTGAGTGCCACAATGGTGGACATTGCATTAGTTTGCAATGCGTTGTGCACCTCTTTGGCAGTCAAAGGGTTAAGGCATACGATGTGTATTAACAGTGTACATTAGTGTAACAGTGATGGAGTGTGCTAAATGCACTCCATATGAATTTTGGCAAGTGCTTCAGAGAAAACAGCACTGTTTGTAGGAAAAACAAAATGTGGTGGAGGGAGAATTTTTTGTCCCCGAGAGCAGAGTGTCAGCCATTTTTTTGGTTTTGGTGAAGCTATAGTGAGGGGTATGGAATTTAAATGGCTGTGTGTATGTTGTACTGAGGCAGTGTGTAGGATATATGCTAATCTCCTCCTAGCTGCCCCCTGGGGCATTTATCTTGGGTTCAGGCAGTCTATAGGAGATCTGCAAATGTGCTCTAATGTGCAAGCCCTGGAGTGTGTGTATTATAATTTACTGTGTAATTCAGTGCTCCGGCAATGTAGAGGACATATGCAAATCTCCTCCTAGCTGCCTCCCTGGGGTGTGTGTGGCAAGGACATAGTGGTCACCTGATATATCTATATACACACACACACACACACACACACACACACACACACACATATACACATGCAATGTATATAAACATACACTCACTGATGCACAAACACACACCATCACTCAGCTAACTGCCTACACTTTCTGTACTAGCTTTTATTCATACCTCCCAAGTGTCCTCTTTAGGAGGGACAGTCTCTCTTTGAGACCCAAATGCATCTGCCCCTTTTTTGCACTCTGATGTTCCTCTTTTTAGGAGATCAAACTATGTGGTATGTATATAAGTATCACATTGCTCCACAGCAATACAATTCACATTAATGTTTGTTTAAACTTGATTGAATATGTATATTAATTAGTTTGTGTAAATAAAATATTTGGCCTTGCTCTAAATAATTTATTCAGTTACACAAAAAGGTGTCACTAGATCATGAAATAAAGTAAACATTTTTGTCAATGCTCCACCCACCAGCCAGTCCCCCAGTCACACTACCTAAAGCAAAAAGTGTTCCTCTTTAGCCATTTGAAGTTTCACAGATCCACCCCAGCATTAGGAAAATACAATATACCTTAGTGTGTGTGCATGTTTCTGTACATAATTATGTGTGTATAGCAGACAGTATAGTGATCAGCACCTGTTAGATGACAGATAAGAACAGGTGAGGACACTATATCACATAGTCTCTATAAATATTGCCACAAGCAGAGCTTACAGGATGAAAGTGTTAATTCTACAGTGATGCAGCCTTTAGGTTTGATCTAGGAGACTCATGCCAAGCTCATAATCCCTTAGACGAGTGATTGGCTCCTGCCAAAGCCCATATATATCCTGCTGGTATCAGCACTCTTCATCTAAAAGCCCTACATGGCTCTTTTAGGATGGACTCAATTTATTTCTACTCTGTAGTAGAGAGAGTGGTGTGAGGGTAATACCTGGCATAGGGTGAAATACACAGGCCACTCATCTCATGGCTCTCAGAGATTAAGCCATGGGGATAGCAGAATCCCTAAAACCCTTTGAGTGCCAGAGAGCTATCCAACGCATTATGCATTGTGTTGAATTGCGTAGGATACCTCTCTGTTACACAATTAAAATAATAATAGGGTATTAAATATTATCACGCGTAAAAAATAGAGGTAGGCAAAAACTCCCGTCAACACTAGCCAGCCATTATCTGGCTGAGGATGATGGGAGTTGTAGTCTACAACAGCTAGCAAATCAAAGGTTGCCTACACCCAGAACATTATATAAGGGATTCTCGGCTCCAGTCCTCACGACACAAGGCAAAGATCAGGGTTTTGGAATGTCACTAATTAAGCACAGGCAGCTCACTTACAATGACTGAGCCATTGATTAATCTCATGTGAATAAGCAAGCATATAGGGAAAAACTGAATGCTAAAGACGTCTCTAATGGATTGCGGTCTTTCTTTTACAAAGTTACATATGGCAAGAAGCCTCCAAACCAAGGGCAGGGCAATGAGGTACTCTGTAGGCATTTACAGTGCTCCTTGAGATGAAGCCAAAATCAACAACTTGTTTGTCATCACTGTCAGTTTCCCTTCGCAAGCTATCGGGCTGGAGATACAGGACTTGCTGACATTAAAGTCTAACGCTGGTGCAGTGTGTCCACTGGTATGCACTACACTGATTATACTCTGTATTACATACCCTTACATGCAGCCACTGGCATTAGAAACTATACCACAGGGCTGCTCTAGCAGATTCGTACATACACCTCAATGTGTCTCTGTGTTTGCTTGTGTGTTTGTGTGTGTCTCTCTCTCTCTTACACACATATACAGTACACACACACACACACACACACTTATATACATAATGCTGCAATTCAATCCCCTTATGTTCTTTCCTGACAAGATGATATTATACCCTAACCCATGCACTATCTAAAGGCCCTTCTCTACCTCTAACTACTACCAGTGGTTCTTCTGATACACCCAGGTTCCTGCAGCCTTACCTTCTTGTCTTGCTACACTACATATTTATATTTTACGTCATCTGAAAAAAAAACCTCACAGGACTCTTCCCTTTGTTGTCGCTAGTACCATTAATCCTGTATTCTACCCTTAGATCTACCAGATCCAAGCAACTGTTTCTGTCAATGGCAATAACACAGTGATGAGCTTGAATAAAAGAAACAAGATTATCAAGTTCACCCATTGAAGTTGTCCTCTATGTTGTTTCAGAGGAAAGCATGCTGCACCTTTAGTGACTTTAGAAGAAATCAAAAGATGAGCAATTCTGCAGCAAACCAAATGCACCATAAGTGGAAATAAAATTAATCTATAAGAAGAAATATGAGAGTCCGGTGTATACAGGATATAAAACTTTGACCTTTACTAATGTCAGGCTAGAAAGAAAGTCGCTAACTTGCATCTGCTTTTGGTAAGATTTACCATTGAGATAACCTACACCTAATAAATGTAGCAAATTAGTGTATTTTTTATTTTGTGTGTGTTTATGTAAAACTCAAACTACGCTTTATATTACTGCTATTTTCAAAACTACATAAACCGAAATAGCTTTTTTTCATTTGATAAATATTTTAAAAAGATGCAAAGGTTTTTATAATCAGCAGTTTCTATTTAAAGTTTTTATGCACATATTACAATTTTTTTTATTAAATAGATGCAATTATTGAGTATGCGCAAACACCTTTTAACTTGTATTAACAAATGTTTGCTCATTTAAAATACACTTGTTATCTTCATATGATAAAATACCACTAGCATGACCTTAGTAAATGTGGATAATTCCAACAATCATTCCAACAATAACACAGGCCAGCCAAAACTAGAGTGTTTCAATGCCCAAAGATAAAGCCCAATGATTTAAGTTGACTTAAACTTCCAGTATACACTCAATACCACAAGCACATGCATACACACACACATTCACTCAGCTCACATCCCCATGGGAATTCGATGGTAATGCAGCAGGAGAGATAATATTTTTGCCCATCCCTAGTAGGAAAGACCATGAGGGTTACCGTAAAATCTCAGGTATAATACGCACCTGTGTATAATACGCAGGTGTATATTATACCCAAGATTCTGGGGGAAAACAAGAGTGCCTATGTATAATACGCACCCTTGTTTTCCCCCATACAAAAAAAAAAAAAGGTTTTGGCAGATACGATCCCTCCCTTCCCGTTGCAATTAGCTTTTAAAATAAGACTTACTATGTTTCATTTAAGCCCCCACTGAAGTCTCCATCCAAGAAGGCAAAATACAAGAGATGTACCGGTAAATGTTCCCTGCGGGCAGCATGCTTCCATTCACCGCCCGCTTCCTTCATTGAGCTGTCAGGACCTTCCGCCTATGGTATTTCCCTGTGAGGACCTTGAGATCCACACAGGGCATTACTATTGGCTGGAGGTGGAAGGTCCTGACAGCTCAATGAAGGAAGTGGGCAGTGAATGGAAGCATGCCGCCCGCAGGGAACATTTACCGGTACATCTCTTGTATTTTGCCTTCTTGGATGGAGACTTCAGTGGGGGATTAAATGAAACATAGTACGTTTTATTTTAAAAGCTAATTGCGCCAGGGGAGGGAGGGATCGTATCTGCCCAAACTATTTTTTTAAAATAATACTCGTATACGTATTATACGCATGATTTTACGGTATGCACTAAGGAGTGCTAAAGAGGTGATAAAGTGGAGATGACTTATCTAGGGTTCTAAACTCTCCAAGTCCTATGTTATTCTACAGAGACCTTTCAAGTTAGAGATATCTTAGTGCATTGACTTCATAGAAGTTTGGGGAGTTTGGAATACTGGAGAAGTCATCTACACTTCATCACCTCTTTATCACACCTTAGTGCATCTAACCCCATGAATGCTACAGACGCATTTCAAAAAGTAGTAAAAACTACAACCTGTAATCTTCATGATGCTGTCATCCCATATATATTAGCGAGATCACTGTACACTGGAGCGAATGTACAAATTCACCTGAGCAGCTAGTGTTTGTCTCTGATTCCAGTGGCTGCACATAAGGTTACGTGTTACAGTGTATGGTCTCTGTAGTGCATATCATTGTACACACTCAGCAATCGTTAGACATTAAGGCCAGCAAGCCCTGCGACCAGCCCCATAGCACGTGCTGGGAAATGGTTTACACTAGGGGACAGGACAACCCTGAAGTGCCCGCAGACTGCCCTCTTGTCCTCCCCTTGGTACAAATTGCATCAAGGGGAGGATGTTAAGCACACGTAGGGCCTGAACACCCATTCTTTTGTGGAATAAGTGTGATGCATTTATTTAATGTGCATGTCTACTTAATCTGCACTTGAAAAGCAAGTAACGCCAAAAAACAACACAGACTAGCTTGCATTTACTTGTTGTAGCAATTACACATTTTCCAGTGCCTCAAGTAACATAAAAAATTAAGCATTACACTATTTGAAGTTGTCACTGTTTGCAACATTATCACAGATTGCTTATTCAGCATAGATGGATGGCTTAACCCATTGTGAGCCAGAGGGATATTCAATGTATTGCTTTGCTATATCACATTCTACTATATCCATGATCTATGCCAGGTGATCCCAAACCTGTCCTCGGATACAATTAACAGACCATGGCCTCGATTCAATTGAGGCCGATGGCAAAAAAAAAATATGGCATTTTTTAAAGCACAGTAAGCAATTAAATTGCTTGTGCTATGAACATATAGCGCCAGCAAAAAATTCATGTGGGGAGCTAAATTTGCACTCATTGAAACACATGAAAACTAGTCTCCCATTTCAATTCAATTCCATGTGTTAGGCATTAAGATGTGTTAAGGGACCCTCTTTAATGGGTAAAAATCTGCACCCATTTTTTTTTGGGTGCAAAGTCCCTTAACGCATCTGAAAACTGCTGACACAGGAAATGAAAGTGAAAGAAAGCCTATAAACCTAAGTGACCAGTGGATATATTGATATGGGGTCCTAAGCCCTATATCAATACATCCAAAAATGTGTTAAATGTTAGTAGAATTAACCCTATGAGCACCAGTGGTGTATGCATACCCCACTGGCACTCACAGGTTTGATCCAACTAAGTTAAAAAAATAGCCCCTGACAATAAACACTTACCAGTAATGCTGATGTCTTGCAGCATTTTCAACACCCAGCTCAGCTACTGTCCATCTTCTTCTGTCATCTTCTATCTTCCTTCTTGTTCTACTCCTCCATCTTCTGTCTTCTGATCTTCTTCCTTGTTTCAAATAGTTACCTGAAAAGAAAAAAAAAAATGAAATATGGTCGACAAACATAATTTGGGAATATGTGCATTCTTTAACCCTTCGACGGCCAGAGAGGTACCTCTCTGCCAATCAAAAGTTTAAAGTAATGTATCCATTTCAAGTCGTAACACAAGAATATTCCCACAAATAAAAAAATAAGTCTCTCAATTAATTTTGCTAAAAATATTTTTCTTCCAAAATCAAGGCTTACGTGAAAATTATTGCATATGGTGCACAAGAATAAATAATTTTTGTCTCTGCCGCTATCACCAGTAGTGGCAGCAGGAAGTGAGGCTGACAACCCCTCCACTCATGTTACCTGTCTTGCCTATGTCCGAGCCAGTGTGTAGGAGATTTGAAGAGACTGTATTGGAAATTCTATAAAGCTCTACAGAAATAAAGTGTATACAGTCTTATCTGGGCTAAAAACTTTGCTGCAGCTCTTCATGCAGTTTTTATTAAAGACAAACAAGAAGATACCATAGACAGTGAACAGTGAATCTAAATACAGCATCACCTACTGACTGAACAGTATATAACATGCAAACATTATACACAATAGTTGTTGCAATAGAATACAAATACACAGTATTCCAACACCCCCACTCAACAACTACTCCTGATATTAATCACATTTTGAATCTTAGTTCAACAAATCTGTTTCTTGTGAGCAGTTTTGTCATAGCATCAGCGATCATGTTATCAGTCTCACAGTATGTAAGCACAATCACATTTTGTTCAACCAAATCATGAATGTAATGATGCCTGACATCAATGTGCTTGGTTCTTGCATTGATCTTCTTACTGTTTGCAAGTTTAATGCATCCTTGATTGTCCTCATATAAGACCGTGGGCTGGGACAATGGCTCTCCAAGATCTTCAAGCAACTGACGCAACCAAACTTCTTGACTAGCATAGGCATCAGAGATATATTCTGCTTCTGTAGAAGACAACACCACTGATATCTGCTTCTTGCTGGACCAGGATACAGGACTGTTTCCTAATTTAAACATGTATCCACTTGTAGACTTATGAGTATTGAGGTCACCCGCCCAATCAGAGTCCACATATCCTATGAGGTTCAAGTTACCTGTTGCAGACAGTTTCAGACTCAAGTCTTTCGTTTGTTTCAGTTACCTCATGACTCTTTTTATTGATATCCAGTCCCTTTGAGGTGGTTCACTTACACATCTACAGAGAAGCGACACGGAAGCTGCGGTGTCTGGACATGTAGTGGTTGCAATAAATAGTAGTGCCCCCATTTCTTGTTTGTACTGATCATTCACAGGAAGAAGATCTCCTTCTTCAAACTTTAGATATGTTGTGTCTATGGGAGCGCTCGCTTCTTTGGCTTCGGTCATTCAAACTGCTGAAGAATTGCATCAGTTTTAGATTTCTGGTTCAACAGAAAACTGCCGTCCTTCTCACGCCGTATGTTTACTCCTAGATAATATGTCACGTCTCCAAGTTCTTTGGTTTCAAAGTGCTGGTTGAGCACTGCAGTCAACTTTGCAATTTCCTCATTCCTTTTGTGTGTGATAATCAAGTCATCCATATAGAGTAATATATACATATACTCAGAATCGACACACTTTGAATATACACATGGGTCAGTTTTGCTTCTTGTGAATCCTTCATCTTGCAAAACTTTGTTTATTTTTAAATTCCATGCTCAAGCTGATTGCTTAAGTTCATATAGGGATTTTTGCAATTTGCACACAAGATGCTCTTCTTCATCATTCACATATCCTTCTGGCTGTGTCATATATATTTCCTCTTCAATATCACCATTAAGAAATGCTGTGTGATATCATGATGTTTCACAATCATATTCCGTAGAGCCTCCACTGACATCAGTGTTCTGAAAGTACTTTGTTTTGCACCTGGAGCAAATGTAGCATAATAATCCTCACGCATTTGGCTTTAAAGACCCATTTACATCCTATTGCACTTTTACCTTGAGGTAGTTCTGAAAGTGTCCATGTCTTGAGTTCACTAAGAAATGTCATCTCTTCATCAGCAGCTCTGATCCAATTTTGCTGCTCATTGAATGGCAGTCTTTGCATTTCATCCCATGAACCTGGCTCTGGCTGTAATGCTACACGAGCCCTATAAGACAGACATTTGGCTGGAATACCTTTATTACTTCTGGTGGATTTCCTAACTGAAGTCACTTGTGGCTCAGTTTGTTCTTTTTCAGCATTTCGATTGTCTTCATTAACTTCTATGTCTGTTTCTCTTTGTTCCTTGTCTTCCTGTAGCTGTGATATGGAGGTTCCCTCAGATGGAATTGTTTGTGTCAGTTCATGTAACTTTGAACACATAGAGGTTCCATCAACAATAACACTCCTGCTGACTGTTACCTTATTTGTATCTTGGTGTAGAATTCTGTATCCTTTTTGGGACTCACTATAACCCATGAGTACACCTTCTTTTGCACAAGCATCCCATTTTGTGCGTTTTCCCTTTGGAATGTGCACGTAGGCTTTGCTTCCAAAAATGTTTATATGTCTCAAATCCGGTGCTTTGCCATTCCACAGTTCATATGGGGTTTTCTTGGTTGCTTTGCCTGGCAGGCGATTTTGGATACAGCACACTGTTATATTTTTTTCTCCCCAGTATGTGGTTGGAATATCCGCATCAAAAAGCATGCTCCTTCCATTCTCACATAGATTATAGTTCATTCTCTCTGCAACTCCGTTTTGTTCTGGGTTGTATGGAGCAGTAGTATGGAACATAATTCTGTGCTTTCTGTGAATAGCTTGCGTGATACCACTTGCATACTCTTTTCCGCTGTCTGTACGCAATATACCTGACATTTTGCCAAATTTGTTATTTACTTTAGCTAGATATTCTTCAAGTTTCTCTGGTACTTCATCTTTGTTGTGCAACAAATACAGTTTAGTATACTTGGAGTAATCATCAATTAAAGTGAGAAAATAACTTTTCTTTCCTGGGGGTCAAGGTTTTCATTGGACCACAAAGATCTGAATGAATTAAGTCTAGAGGCTTCTGAGCTCTTCTGTTGCTCTGCTTTGGAAAAGATTATCTTGTCATTTTTCCTTTAATGCAGCTGGTACATTTCATCAATTGATCACATGGATTAATTTTTATACCACTTGCACAGTCATTCTCAACTATCTTCTTTATTGTGTCAGGATTTCTGTGTCCAAGTCGTCTATGTCAAATGTGGATGCAATCTGATTGTTTTTCCTCTTTGGCAATATTAACCATTTCACTGCAATTCAGCTGATACAGTTCATTTGTGATTTTAGCTTTTGCGAGTAAGCAATCACCTTTTGTGATGACACAACTCTCTCCTTGGAAGGTTACTACATTGCCTTGTTTTGTAGAGTTTCTTTACTGAGAAAAGATTACTTTCAAGAGCGGGCACATATAGAACATTCTTCATAAGTATCTTTCTGGTGACACTTTGGGAGATAGGGCAGGAAAGAAAACCATCTCCTATTCCTCCTGATTCTATTACTTGCCCATTAGCTGTAGTGATTTTTTTCTGTTTTGCTTTGATCAAGTTGAATAAGAGGATTTTAGTCTTACCTGTTAAATCCTTTTCTCTTAGTCCATACAGGTTACTGGTAACTCAGGGAGGTGATCCGCCCCTTTAAGTAGGCAGGAACATTTCCCTCCTAGGCTGCAGCTTAGCCAACCAGCTCCAGAATGATTTGAGACACTAAATGTTGACTAGATAGTAGAAGAGAAGAAGACTCCAGTGAGCATGCCCCAAAGGACTCCCACATACTGCCGCAGGAGAGCCAAGCATGGTCCCTAGACAGGGTGGGAGACCAGTAACCTATATGGACTAACAGGAAAGGATTTAACAGGTAAGACTAAAATCCTCTTTTCTCTGTCGTTCAATACAGGTTACTAGTAACTCTGGGATGTCCAACCATTGAGTTCCCCAGAGGCAGGAAGAAGGCAAGGACCAGGCGCAAGGCCCCCAAAGTCACCAGAACCTCTATGAACCAACTGGTCAAAGAAGCCCAACAAAACTAAAGTGTCAACAGACACTGAACAGGGGAAAAACACCCCAGGAACACAGCACACTGAACTAGAGCCAACAGGGCTCAACAGCAAAGGAAGCACTAAGAACCTGAGAAAAAGATCCTAGACAGGCAAGACTGCCTCCAGGACCTTCCTTCCAAAGCTGGCATCAGCCGAAGCCAGCACATCCACAGGGTAGTACTTCGAAAAGGTGTGCACAGAGGACCAAGTGGCCACCCTGCACAGCTGATCAGCAGAAGCCTGATTCTTATAGGCCCAAGAGGCCCCAATAGACCTGGTGAAATGAGCTGTGACATGAAAGGGAACATGCTTATTCCTCAACTCGTAGGCCCTACGAATAGTGGACTTGATCCATGACACAATAGTCACTTTGAACACCGGTCTTCCTGCCCTAGGACCCTCAGGAATGACAAACAGAGCGTCTGATTTCCTGACAGATTCAGTGCGATGGACATAAAACTTGAGACAATGCACCACATCTAACAAGTGGCAATCTCTCTCCTTGTAAGAAGAGGTGTTAGGGCAGAAAGAGGGTACCACAATCTCCTAATTGATGTGAAACTCGGAGACCACCTTAGGTAAAAACTCCTTGGAGGTGTGAAGCACCGCCTTATCCTTGTGAAACACCAGATATGGTGGCTTACAGGAAAGAGCTTGCAACTCCCCAACCCTGCGAACGGACACGATCACCAGGAGAAAGGCCATTTTCCACGTCAAGAGACGTAGAGGAATAGAAGCCAAAGACTCAAAAGGAGGACGTTGAAGAACGCCCAACACCAAATTAAGATCCCACTGAAGAGCGGAGCTCCGGAAGGCAGGACGAACATGAGCAACGCCCTGGAAGAAAACCTTAACATCAGGAAGGATAGCAATGTGCTTTTGAAAGAAGCGCATAAGTCTGAACCTTAAGAGAACTCAAACTGAGTCCCTTATCCACCCCGTTCTGCAGAAAGGCCAGGACAGTAGGTACATCAAAATCAAGGGACAGATACCTGTCAGCACACCAAGACACAAAGGTCGACCAGACATGGTGATAGATCTTGGAAGAAACAGGCTTATGGGCACTAAGCATAGTAGTAACCTATCAAGGTGCCCGTGATTGCTTGTTTTTCCTGTCAGTTAGCAATGGGTGCTTCCCATTTGTTGCCTGTGGTTAGCCCGCCCAGTATTGCCTATATAGACTGGGCTCCTGCACCCTTTCACTGCCCTTTCGTGGTGTTTCTATGCCAGTGCAACGGCTGTCTGTGGATTCCAGTGTACTTCCTTGGCGTGCCTGACTTCTCTCCTGTTCCTGCGCTTGTGTACCAACCCGGATAGCCTGACTACTCTCCTGTATTGTTCTTGTGTACCGTTCCGGCCTGGCTGACGTTCCTGCTCCAGTATCCGACCCGGTTTGGCTGATGTTCCTGCTCTGGTATCCTGACCCGGCCTGGCTGACGTTCCTGTTCCTGGATCCCGACTTGGATGTGTTCCTCTTTGACTCTGCCTTCATGGAGGCAACACTTGCGACTGGAAGGACAGAGCGGAGCGAACCAGTACCATGTACTGGACTAACACGAAGGCTTGTCTTGCCTCTGTGCTTGCACTGGTATTTAGTAGTTGGTTTGCTCCACTCAGTCACCGGTTGCTAGTGCTGCCTCCATTATAGCACCGGTAGGGCCTTTGTGTTTGTCCAGTACGTGGTGCTGGTTAGCTCCATTCTGACCTTCCAGTCGCAAGAGTTTCCTCCATGATTGCACTGGTATTCAGTAGTTGGTTTGCTCCACTCTAACACCGGTTGCTAGTGCTGCCTCCGTTATAGCACCGGTAGGGCCTTCGTGTTAGTCCAGTACATGGTACTGGTTCGCTCCGCTCTGTCCTTCCAGTCGCAAGTGTTGCCTCCATGATTGCACTGGTATACAGTAATTGGTTTGCTCCACACTAACACTGGTTGCTAGTGCTGCCTCCGTTATAGCACCGGTAGGGCCTCCGTGTTGCTCAGTTTTTGGCACTGGTTCGCTCCACTCTGAACCTCCAGTCGCATGTGTTGCCTCCGTGAATGCGCTGGTATACGGTAGTTGGTTGCTCCACTCCATCTAACCGGCTGCTTTGCTACCTCCGTTATAGCACCGGTAGGGCCTCCGCTACACTGTGTCACACCAGTCATAGGCTGCCTTACCCGGTATTTGGTAAGGCCGGTAGAGCCTCCTCAGTTCCTTGTTGTACCAGACTAGGCTGCCTTACCCGGTATATTGGTAAGGCCGGTAGAGCCTCCTCAGTCCTATTGTACCATCTTCTAGGCAGCCTAACCCAGTATTTTGGTGAGGCCGGTAGAGCCTATATATGTATACATTGTATGCTATATTACTTGAACCTGTCGTGTGTCTGTAACATATGTGTGATGTTCAGGACCTATGAGGGTTCTTTATTATCTTTTTCAATAAACTGTGTTTTTATCTTAACTCTGTGTCTGTGAGTCAAACAAACCATGACAGTACGAAAGGGCCATGACCTGAGACAATAAGGGTGAGGGTAATGTACAGAACATCCACTGGAGAATGGCTGTACATGAGCAGCGCCTGGGTCAGTTGGCATTGGCTATACAAACCATTCTCAAGCGTTCAGTGCTCGCTGACAAGCCTGTCCTGAGTCCGGTGGTCCTCCCAGTCTTGACACCGGAGAATGCAACAGTGACTTGTGTGGCCGCAGATGGCGAACCCAGTCTATGCAGAGGGTTTATCAACCAACTTGAAATATTTCTAGAATTAACCCCTCATGCCTTTCCTAATGATCGCAGTAAAGTTGGGTTTATGATATCTGACTGGTAGAGCGCTGGCATGGGCCAATCCCTTACAGGACAGTGCGAAACTTTGCACAAAGAATTTCAGGGAATTTGTGCAAACATTTCGGAGAGTATTTGAGATCCCTGGTAGAACCGCCTCTGCTGCTAAACGTCTTATGGAGATACAACAGGGCAAGCGGATAGTGGGCGACTACGCCATAGAATTCCACACACTAGCAGCAGAGGTAGGTTGGAATAATGAGGCATTGGTGGCAGCCTTTGCTCAAGGTCTGGCCGACCACATTAAAGATGAAACTGCAGCTAGAGAATTGTCGAATGATTTGGACGAATATATTGATTATGCAATTCTAATTGACACTCGGATCCGTGAGAGACATGGCTAAAGACCATAGGCTACGGCTTAAAAACAGTGGGTTCAGCAGTTCATTATGCCCACCCATCCCTCACTCGTTGCCTAAACCTAATGACCATATACAAGAATCCTGTAAACCTATGCAGTTAGGTTTTACCAGGTTAACTAAGGAGGAACGAGCACACCGCAGGAGGCAGGGGTTATGCTTATACTGTGGTAAAACTGGGCATATGTTAAGAACCTGTCCCGTACGTCCGGGAAACGAACGTACCTAGGGTACCTTGGGGGACAGGCCCTAGGTGGCGTTCAACCATCTCCAGATCCGATCATACAGAAACCCACCATCCAGGTGGTACTCTCATGGGCAGATCTCTCAGTGGAGGTTCTGGCCCTGATTGATTCCGGCGCGGCCGGTTATTTTATGGATAGTGCCTTTGCTGAACGGCACAAGATTCTGCTGGTTAAAAGGGAATCGCCTCTTGCCATTGACGGCAGACCACTAGAACCAGCTCAGATTACTTTTGTAACTATATCACTACCTATGACGATTGGGGTTCTTCACAGGGAAGAACAGAAGTTCTAGATAATTCGTTCTCCTCACCATGCAGTCATTTTGGGATTTCCTTGGTTGCAGCTGCATAATCCTCAGTTTGATTGGCAGAATTGTGAGACTTCGTCCTGGTCCCAATATTGTATGGAGCATTGTGTGTCTCACCCGGTTAAGATTCTGTGTGCCTCTCCCTCATTGCCAGTTGAATACCAACAATTCAGTGATGTTTTCAGCAAGGGAGAGGCTGGCACTCTGCCTCAGCACAGGTCTTAAGATTGTGCCATTGATTTGCCCCCGGGGGTGGTATCCTCTAGGGGACGTACGTATCCATTATCATGCGATGAGAACCAGGCTATGGAAGAATATATTGAGGATGCCCTCAAGAGAGGGATCATCAGGAAATCCACCTTGCCTGCTGGTGCTGGGTTCTTTTTCGTGAAGAAGAAGAATGGCGAGTTAAGACCGTGTATTGATTACCGTGGCCTAAATAAATTGATGCCCAAGAATGCCTATCCGATACCACTCATCACCGAATTATTTGACAGGTTAAAAGGTTCCTCCATCTTTACGAAACTAGACCTACGTGCGGCCTATAACCTGATTCGGATTAGAGCTGGTGATGAGTGGAAAACGGCTTTTAACACTAGATCCGGGCACTATGAATATCTAGTTATGCTGTTTGGCCTCCGTAACGCACCTGCAGTGTTCCAAGAATTTATTAATGATATCCTCCGGGATATGCTGCAGTCCTGTGTTGTTGTCTACCTGGACGATATACTTATACACTCGGCTAATTTGTCACAACACATCAAGGATGTGTCCGAAGTGTTGCTCCACTTACGTAAAAATAAGCTGTTTTGTAAAATGGAAAAATGCGAGTTTCATAGATCCAGTGTGCCTTTTTTGGGGTTCGTAATTGCCAAAGAAGGTATCGCTATGGATCAGGAGAAACTTGCTGCAGTATTGCAATGGCCATGGCCCAAAGGGTTAAAAGCGATGCAGCGATTCCTGGGGTTCGCTAATTATTACAGAAAGTTTATTAAAAAGGTTTCCACGATTGTTAAACCATTGTCTGACCCCACACACAAGAGCACCAATCCTTCCCAATGGTCTGAGGCAGCTGAACATGCCTTTGAGACACTTAAATCCGATTTTGCAGCTGCACCGGTGCTATCCCACCCCAACCCATCTCTTCCGTTTACACTGGAAGTCGATGCCTCAGAGATTGGGATTGGGGCAGTACTTTCTCAATGACCAGTGGCAGGGAGCACTCTCAGACCATGTGGGTTTTTCTCTAAGGAGTTGTCAGTTGCCCAAAGTCACTACGAGATAGGTGACAGAGAACTACTGGCTATCATTCTCGCTCTGAAAGAATGGCGTCACTTATTGGAAGGCACAAAAAATCCAGTATTAATTCTCACTGATCACAAAAACCTGACCTATCTGTCAGAGGCTAAAAGATTGTCCTCTCGCCAGGCCAGATGGGCTTTGTTTCTTTCCTGATTTAATTTCATTGTATCATATTTGCCGGATTTCAAGAACGTTAGGGCTGATGCCCTGTCTAGACAATCTGAGCCTGAAACTGAGAGGGACGAGGTCCCAGTACCCATTATACAGCCTGACTGCATATTAACCACCCTACGTACTAGTATCACTTCGCCACTGGGGGAAGAGATTCTGGTCACCCAGGCCACGGCCCCTCCAGAAACCCCAGTGGGCAAGTATTTTGTTGATGAGCCATTCCGCACTTGATTACTTGAAACATACCACTCCTCTAAGGCAGCTGGGCATATTGGTAGGGATCAATTAATATGGTCTCTCTCACAGGTTTTCTGGTGGCCCTCTCTGAGGGCTGACTGTGCTGCATTTACCAATGCCTGTGCCACCTGTGCTCGTGCCAAGACCCCTAGACACCTCCCTGTGGGCCTACTCCAACCAGTACCTAATGGCGAACTTCCCTGGTCTCACGTTTCCTTCAATTTCATGGGAGAGTTGCCAGTATCTAGAGGGTATTCATTCATATTTATGGTGGTTGACAGGTTTTCTAAAATGGCTCATTTCGTGCCTCTCTGTGGCCTTCCCTCGGCCCAGGAATTGGCTGTTGTTTTTGCTAAAGAGGTATTTCACTTGCATGGGGTACCTAGAGTTCTGGTGTCCGACCGGGGGAGCCAGTTCGTGTTCAGATTTTGGAGAGCATTTTGTGAACAGATGGGTATTCAACTGTCCTTCTTCTCTGCCTACCATCCCCAAACCAATGGGCCCGCTGAGCGTGCCAGTCAGGGACTGGAGCAGTTCCTGCGCTGTTTTGTCACAGATCACCATGATAACTGGGCAGACCTGTTGCCGTGGGCAGAGTTCGCCAGGAACTGTGCGGTTAACTCTTCGTCCGGGAGCTCCCCGTTTCTTATCAACTACGGGTTCCAGCCTTGCTTGCTCCCGGACTCATTCCAGTCTCAACAGATTCCAGCTCTGGATAAGCATATCGAGCAGCTCCGCTCCACTTGGGCACAGGTTCAGAGGGCCCTCAGTCAGTCATTCCAGCGTCATCAGCGCCATGCCAATCATAGACGGCTGCCAGCGGTGTCCTTTCAGGTTGGGGACAGGGTATGGCAATCCTCCAGAAACCTCAAGTTACAAGTCCCGTCCAACAAACTGGCTCCCCGGTTTATTGGTCCATTCAGGGTGATTCGTAAAATTAACCCTGTCTCTTATGCCTTGGATCTCCCTGCGTCCATGCGCATCCATAATGTGTTCCATGTATCTCTCCTCAAACCTCTGGTATGCAACCGTTATACTACTAACCCTGTGGTGCCAGGGCCTATATAGGTAGAGGGTCAGGAGGAGTATGAAGTTCAAAGTATCATTGATTCTCGCAGATTTAAAGGAAAATTGCAGTATTTGGTACATTGGAAGGGTTATGGTCCGGAAGAACGATCCTGGGTTGAGAGTAAGGACCTTCATGCTCCCAAATTACTGCGTATTTTTCACTCTAAATACCCTCAGAAGCCAGGTCCCTCTTCCAGAAGAGGGCGTCTTTGAGAGGGGGGTACGATCACTGTGCCCATGATTGCTTGTTTTTCCTGTCAGTTAGCAATGGGTGCTTCCCATTTGTTGCCTGTGGTTAGCCCGCCCAGTATTGCCTTTATAGACTGGGCTCCTGCACCCTTTCACTGCCCTTTCGTGGTGTTTCTATGCCAGTGCAACGCCTGTCTGTGGATTCCAGTGTACTTCCTTGGCCTGCCTGACTTCTCTCCTGTTCCTGCGCTTGTGTACCGACCCGGATAGCCTGACTACTCTCCTGTATTGTTCCTGTGTACTGTTCCGGCCTGGCTGATGTTCCTGCTCCCATATCTGACCAGGTTTGGCTGACGTTCCTGCTCCGGTATCCTGACCTGGCCTGGCTGACGTTCCTGTTCCTGGATCCCGACTTGGCTGTGTTCCGCTTTGACTCTGGTTGCCTCGGCGACATTCTGACTTCCGGTGCCTTCCTGGTTTGGCACAGCTGCCCACAGGCTTGTCTTGCCTCCGTGTTTGCACTGGTATTTATTAGTTGGTTTTCTCAACTCAGTCACCAGTTGCTAGTGCTGCCTCCGTTATAGCACAGGTAGGGCCTTCGTGTTTGTCCAGTATGTGGTGCTGGTTAGCTCCACTCTGACCCGGTATATTGGTAAGGCTGGTAGAGCCTCCTCAGTTCTATTGTACCATCTTCTAGGCTGCCTTACCCGGAATTTTGGTGAGGCCGGTAGAACCTATATATGTATACATTGTATGCTATATTACTTGAACCTGTTGTGTCTGTAACATATGTGTGATGTTCAGGACCTATGAGGGTTCTTTATTATCTTTTTCAATAAAGCTGTGTTTTTATCTTAACTCTGTGTCTGTGAGTCAAACAAACATAACCACAGCAGAAGAAAAACCTTTCTTCCTTAAAATCGAGGATTCAACCTCCAGGCCTTCAAATTGAGCCGATGAACATCTTCCTTCCACAGGTAACCCTGCAGAAGAAGATCCGGACTGAATGGGAGCAGAAAGGGCTCCGTCACAGATAGAGCCAGAAGCTCCGGATACCAAGACTGACGAGGCCAATCTGGAGCAATCAGGATGACCGGACAACGGTCCATCTTTAGTTTCAGTAACACCCTTATCAACACTGAGAGCGTAGGAAAGATGTAGGCCAGAGGGAATGTCCAAGGAATGGACATGGCATCAACAGCTAGAACCAGAGAGTCTCTCCACTGAGAGCAGAACACTGGAACCTTCCTGTTGTGTTGCGTCGCCATCAGATCCAAATTGGGCATCCCCCATCTCTGAACATGGAGTTGAAACACATCGGGGTGTAATTTCCACTCTCCGCTGTCCACTGTGTGACGACTGAGGAAGTCTGCCATGATGTTGTCTACGCCTGGAATGTGCACTGCGGAAATGACAGGAACATGAAACTTTGCCCAGGAAAGAATGGCCTTGACCTCTAACAAAGCGGCAAGACTTCTTGTTCCGCCTTGTCTGTTGATGTAGGCCACTGCCATGGTGTTGTCAGACGCCACTCGGACTGGACAGTCCTCCAGTTGAAACACCCAAAGACGGAGAGCATGAAATATCGCTCGAAGTTCCAGGATGTTGATTGGGAGAAGGGGTTCCTCCATGGACCATTTCCCCTGAGCACTGAAGCAACCCAGAACAGCTCCCCAGCCCGAGAGGCTGGCATCTGTCGTGACCGTGGTACAGTAGGGAATCAGAAAGGATCTCCCTTTCAGCAGATTGGAAAGGTCCAGCCACCACTCCAAGCTCAATTTCACATGAGGGAAGGGACACTGATAACTTCTGATGATCTGGTTGATCCCTGCACACCTGTATCACAAACCTCTGAAGTTCCCTGGTGTGCGCCATGGTGAATGGAACTGCTTCTATCGTGGAGATGAACTTCCCCACCAGAGAAGACAACCTCTGAACTGGGACCAGATCCTGAGACAGAATTGCTGATACCCTGTGGGCAATTTGATGGGCTACTGCGTCCAGTAGAAACACCATGCTCCTCTGAGTATTGAATAGAAGACCCAAGAAAATCAGTTGCTGGGATGGGACAAGATCCGACTTGTCCAAGTTGACAATCCTTCTGTGATGGGTGAAGACTTGGATGCAGATCTGAACTTGCTGATGAAGAAGGTCCGCCGATGTGGCTTTCAATAGCAAGTCGTCCATGTAAGGAGTCATTCTGATGCCGTCTCGTTGGAGAACGGATATCAAGGCCCCCAGAACAAGTTGGAAGACCTGAGGAGTAGTTGTCAGACCAAATGGAAGAGCTGGGAACTGAAAATGTCCCTGTCGCAGGCAAAGCGCAGGTACTGCCTGCTCTCCTGATGGATTGGGATGTGTAAATACGCATCCTGAAGGTCCAGGACGATAGTGAGTCCTGTTCACGAAGAAGTTTAGATCCTTCAAATCCAAAATAGGGTGACATCCGCCATCCTTTTTGGCTACCACAAAGAGGTTCTAGTAAAACCCCGAACTCCTGTCTGAAAGAGGTACTGGCTCCAGGACATCCTTGTCCAGAAGAGCCTGAACAGCGCTGTTGAACAGACGGTGTTTGTCGGCATCTTGTGGAGTATGAGAAAGACGAAAGTGAAAGGGAGGAAGACAGTAGAAAGGGATCTTGTATCCCTCTGTCACCACTTGTAAAACCCATGGGTCCGAGACAGAATCTTCCCAAATCCCGCAAAAAGTTGCAGATGACCACCCACAGCGGGATGCGGACCCGGGTTAGGTGAGTCATGCCAAAGCAGTCTTGGCAGCCTTGGGCTTTGAGGCAGCTTCCATTGCTGTTTGGGCTTGGAGAAGGAGCGCGGAGCTGACAGAACTGCCTTGTTCGTCGAACATGTCTCAGTTTGAAAAGAACGAAAAGACCGGTGCGTTTAAATGGCAACTTCTTCAAGGGCAGGAGAGTACTCTTACCCCCCCCCCCGTGACCTCGCTAATCAGTTCCTTAAGATCAGGCCCAAACAAGGAGGTACCCTGAAAAGGCAAAGAAAGTAAGACTTTCTTGGAAGCAGTGTCAGCAGACCAGATCTTGAGCCAAAGAGCACGCCTGGCTACCACAGAAGTAGTAGAGGCTCTCGCCATCATGCAGACGGCATCAAAAGCAGCAGCAGATACATAGTGTTGTGCTTCAGAGATATTGGCAAGAAGATGCAATTTCTCCGAAGTAGGAGCATCCTGATGGACAGCCGTAGTGAGTTGTTCAGTCCAGACTGCAACAGCCCGGTTAAACCACGCAACAGCAAACGCTGGATGCATAGCAGTACCAATAGAAGCAAAAATGGACTTGAGGGAAACCTCAAGTTTCTTGTCAGTCCAGTCATGCATAGCAGGAGCGTCAGAGACAGGTAAAGCAGTAGATTTAGATAGTCTAGATATGGGAGCGTCCGCTTTAGGGGGATGAACCCATTTAGCCAGCCCAGCTTCAGAAAAGGGATAACGCTTAGCAAATTGTCTGAACAAAGAAGCAGACTTGTCCGGAGATTTCCACTCCTCAGAAACTAAATGATCAAGAGTGGGGTTAGGAGGAAAATAAGTAAGGGGCTTAGCAGGCTCCTGAAAAACATCAGAAGGATCAGAAGGAACCTTGTGGACTAAGGGACTGTTTAGTGTGGTTAATACAGCCCTGATTAGGCCCTTAGTGGAGGGTTCAGGATCAGCTTCAAAGGGATCCCCAAGGGACCTAGAAGACTCCAAAACAGTACTATCCTCAACATCTGAATCTAGCAACGATTCTTCCTCAGAAGAATCTGACACATCAGGTGCCCCCTGTGGTTTAGGCAGGGAAGACCTGATAGTAGAGGGGGTCTGACACATTTGAAGTGTGTATCTGGGATGGAAAGCATTGTAATGTGGACCTAAGGACTCTATTTGCAGCCAAGCTGGCTCAATAGCATGGCTGGAAGTCCCTGGGTTGCTGTCAGGAATCTCAGAACATGCTGGGCATAAATGACCAGCGAACTCTCTAGGTAGCATTGCATGACAGGAAGAGCAATGCGCAATGGGGGATACTGAGACCCCAGCCTCCTTAGTCATAGGTCTAGCCCCAAGCTCCAGCGGTATAGACATTCTCACAGTGTCAAAATAACCAACTGTACAGTAAATCACCCAATTACAGTGTGAAAGATTAATATTTCACCCCAGAAACGCTAAATATAGACTTATCTGGCAGGCGAAGGGTTAATCTGCAGAGGAGAGAAGGAGAGTCCAAGCCCTGTGTAGGATACTCGCTGAGAAAAGCTCACAAAATGGCTGCCACGACGGGAGCCAATCAGAAAATAGGCGCGAACCAAGCACACATGTGAAATGTAGTTTTTACCAAAAAGTACCCCAAAACAGTGCTGTAAGTCCCCCAAGCATCCCAACAAACTTGAACTATAAACCGTATGATAGAACAGGGGTAGATAATTAAAATGAGCCCACTCTGAAGCTGCTATGTGAAGCGGTTGCAGAGATACGTCCCAAACAGTGTTGTCCCATAGAAAGTAAATGACGCAATGGCGTCTATGTGGTAAAGCGCGCCTTAAAGGCACAGTACTCAATTTTAAGGAAACTTAAAGTAAAAGTTAAAAACATGTAAAACATACATGAAACATGTGTGCATACTTAGAAAACACTAACCCAGTAGGGAAAGTGCCAGAAAACCCCCCAAAACATGCCAAACCAGCAGACAAAGGGTTAAGTTACCACATAAGCCTGCTCCAAATACACAGCAGACATACAAATATACCCAGTGAGTGCAGGAGTGCACAATGAGAACTCCCAAACACAAGCCCAGCAAAGGGGCACTGTGGGACAAGTGGACCTGCAGCACTCAAATGGTAGATCACCTTTCCTGCAGATCTTCTGTCTTTAGATTACCATGCAGCAAGAATTACCTCAGAGGGTAATCCCTGGGGAAGCAGTTGTACCCAAGATTTTCCCCCTCAGGGCTTAAGGTCCACCAAAAAGCACCTGGATACTGAGCTAGCCACATTGGAGGGCATTTGTCAGTCATGGTAATCCGCCTAATGGTGGTATTCCATATCTGACAGAAAATAAAAAAGAAACTAAAATGATAGAAGAATGTTCTCCACCTGGTTTTGGCAGCGCTGCTTGGCTAAGCTGCAGCCTGGGAGGGAAGGGAGGCTCCACCCCCTGCATACATTTAGAGAAATGTTTCTGCCTACTTAAAGGGGCGGATCGCCTCCATGAGTTATCAGTAACCTGTATTATTGGACGACAGAGAAAAAACATTTCTGTCATTGGTCATGTGACTCTTAGTTCCTGAATCAACACACCATGTATTCATGGATGAGGTGCCACATTTGGATTGAAAAACATATTCAGTTTCATCTGTTTCTTCCTTCACACTTTTGGCCTTCTGCAATTTACCTTGTTTTTGCATTCTAGCTTTCCAAATTCTGCAGTCTGCCTTTAAGTGACCTGATTTCCTACACATAAAGCATTCACACTTTTCTAACTGTATATTGCTGTTTTTGTTCTTATTTTTCATCTTTAATGTAGATTCTGCATAGGAAGCACTTTCGCAGTTAATGCATTCTGTTTTGCGCTTATATTCATCCACAAGCTTGCTTTTAACATATTCTAAAGTCAGTTCATCATCTGGATGTGCATCAAGTGCTGTAACTAGTGTTTCATAACTTTCAGGTAAACCACTAAGTAACAGTGCTGCAACATGAAAGTCTTTTACTTCTTCTCCTATACCTCTCAGTCTTTCAACCATTTTCAATGTAGGCCTTTTATAATCTTGAATATCCTGTTTTTTCATCAGCTTGGTCTGGTATAACTTTCTAATTAAATACAGTTTATTACTGATATTAGCTCTTTCATGCACCTTTTGTAATTCTTCCCACATTTCTTTAGCTGTTTCACAATTGCATACATGTATTATTTGATCATTATGCAGATGGAGATAGTGCTCTGAGCTTTAAGATCCTTTTCTATCCATTCATCTGTGGGTTCTGCAGGTCTAGCTTCATTTCCACATTTCCACGTACCTTCTCTTATTAGCAGCATCTTCATCTTGAATTTCCAGGACTGATAGTTCTGGTTTGGCAGATTTGCGCATGAAAGTTTTGTTGAAGCTGTGTTACTTGCCATCTTTCTGCTTTTTCCTGTTGCAGTCTTTATCTGTTTCTGTATCTGGCACTTATTTACTGTAGCAGGCTTTACCTGGACCCATTACCTATTGGCAATTCTATAAAGCTGTACAGAAAATAAAGTGTACACAGTCTTATCTGGTCTAAAAACTTTGCAGCAGCTTTTCATGCAGTTTTTATTAAAGACAAACAAGAAGATACCATAGACAGTGAACAGTGAATCTAAATACAGCACCACCTACTGACTGAACAGTATATAACACATAAACATTATACACAATAGTTGTTGCAATTGAATACAAATAATGCTTACACACGGCCCAGCCAATCAACTCCTAGTGGGATTTGTCATCCCCCACTTGGAACTGATTGTCTGTGAGGTGCGGAAGCACATGTCCCAGTCAATGAATGTCCGGGAGTCATTTTTAACAGAGACTGGCCATATAAAATCCAGTCTCTGTTTAAATTTCCCGCACACTGGCTCAGGCATCAGGCCATCAGGTAACAACAGGGGGGGGGGGGGTCCTATGCACCATATGCAATAGTTTTCACATAAGCCTTGATTTTTCTATTTTAGAAGAAAACATTTTTTTTTAGCAAAATGGATTGAGACACCTGTTTTTCGATTTGGAGCAATATTCTTGTATTACAATTTGGAATGGATGCATTGCTTTAACCCTTTGAGTGCCAGACAGGGCTATGCAATGTGTTGCGTACCCCTCTGGCAGTCAAAGAGTTAAACAATGCACATATCTCCAAATTATGTTTGTTGACCATATTTCATGTTATTTTTTTTTTTCTTTTCAGGTAACTATTTGAAACAAGAAAGAAAATAAGACAGAAGAGGCGAAGACAGAAGATGGAGAGAAAGAAGATGGAAGATAGAAGATGACAGCCGAAGACATACAGTGGATGACAGGTAAGTGTGTTAGGCTAGCATTAGGAGGTATTATTGCTGCACTTCATTGTTAGGGATAGTGTAGGGTTAGTGTTTGGGAGGGTGAGTGTGTGTTTGAGCTCACGCTCAGTATTTGAGAGTGTGACAGAACCAATAGTTAGCCCTTTTCCTTTGATGTTCCCACTACCCATTTAGTGTGGATATTCGGAACTTAAAACACACAATGGACGTTTAGCCACAAGTCCATTTCTGTGGCCCAATGTTCGTTGTGGTTCCAGCTGGTAGGGCAACTGAATAGCTCCGTTAGCACATTTTGCTAATGGGCCATTAGCCAATTTGGCCCTACCGGTCATTTTACTGGCCACATTTGAATCGAGACCTATGGCTTTAGGATTTTACAGCTAAAGCACAGGAGTGTCAATCAGAGACTCAGTCATTTTAATTAACTCACTTGGGCTTAGGCACATTCTAATGAACTGTTAGTGGTTGTCACTAGTCTGTACCTCCACCAGTCCTATCTATACACCCACATTAACTTCCATCATTATACTGTTTATACCTTCCTCCTATCCTCTCTGTACCCCCATACTAACTGTTCTATACCTTCCTCCTATCCTCTCTGTACTTTCATACTACCTCTTCTATACCTTCCCCCTTTCCTCTCTTTACGCCCATACTAACTGTTCTCTATATCTTCCTCCTATCCTCTCCATTTCTCTCTATTATCCTTTTGCTTCAATTTCTACTAATACCTTCCCAACCTACATTTTATTTCTCCACACTAATTTCCCCTCACCTCCATACCCAATTCTCAGTCCCACTGCACTTTACCTCTATTACTTATGCACAGGGGAGCAAACATAGGTGGAGGGGTAAAGTGATGCTGTTGCTGATGAAGGGGAATGAGCAGTCTGCTCAACTGTTCTGCATTCCGCTTGATATTCCAATGAGCTTGGCATCACTAGTTAAATCTAAGCAGGACTGACAAGCCTCTGCTCCACTCTCTCTCTTTCCCATATGTCCCCAGGCTACACCAGGAATTGATATTCATCACACTGAGTCACAGTGTTTAGCTAAGGAATATTATGCGAGAGATGAAAGGTGCTGCGGTCACAATGCTTTTTACAAGAGCACCTAATTACATCCATCAATTCTCAGTAAATGAAAGGGGGAAAACATAGCCCTGTATTCAATCACATTTTTTATCACTTTTAACTAGGGCAGGGGGATCAAAAGCTTTGTGATGTAGAATGAATCAGTCTAGTTTGGCAATGAAAGAGTTGATTTATCCATCTGACTGTTAGAAAACAGCAAATCTTGCTCTAAGAAACTGTACTGTGTGTCTAGGGGTCTGTCTTTCTATATTACATGTATCTAGTGTAATTCGGTCTGAATATAAATAGGTGATAGACAGACAGACATAGAGACAAACGGATAGATAGATAGATATATTAGATAGATAGATAGATAGATAGATAGATAGATAGATAGATAGATAGATAGATAGATAGATAGAAATAGATGTCTGGATTGCACTACAACTGATTCATTAGTCAAGGATTTCTTCTAGAAATTTCTCCTTCGAGTTCAATAGGAATCTATGAAATAAAACCACTGATAACACATATCAACTGCAATGTAATCACAGTGGGTAAAGTGAGGCCCTTCAGCTGCTGATGCTGGTCTACAGCTCACATCATCACCCATTAGCCAGTGGCTGGCAGAGGATAATGGGAGTTGTAGTTTGGCAATAGTTGAAGTGCCTTATGTTGTCCTCTCCTACGACAGATAGATAGAGGTTTTTAACCACTTTGCTGCTAGAGAAATATCTTATGCATTGTTTTAATGACAAAGACAATTGTGGGCTTCGGAATTACCTTTGCATTCAGTACCACATCCCTATCAGATGATACTTTAGTGACCCCTCCTCCCCTAGGCACACAGACTCACATACACTTGACCGTGACAGAGAATATTTTCTGCAACAGAGAACTGTCAGTCTGGATCTTGCTGTTTTTAAGATATTTCATCTGTTGATATATTTGCTAAATTCTAACCTTTCCTCTTAGCTTTTCCGAACATGATATTCATGTCAGACTCTTAAATTTTTATTCTTTCCATTACGCTTGACTATGAAGTTCTCCAGTACATTTGTATCGTACGTTTCATCAATCACCAACCTTGATTAAAGGAGTAGTAAACTTTTTTTATGAAAAAATATATATTGTAGGGATTTTCCTATTGAGTAAGATAAGGGTACTCCCACTGCCGAGAGATTTATATTTCCAGAGTTATTACAGTTTAAACCCATATTTTTTTACATTAGCAGTGCCCTCTAGTGGTTAAATTCTAATTAGATTTCCTGTTAGATTCTAATGGAGAGGAAAGTCAGAAAAGAGACACACAGTTCTCCATAGTATGTGATACAAACTGCCTGTCACTTCTTGTCAATTAGAACAATCAGGAAGTAAACACAGTAAATTCACTTCCTGATTATTTAAACTGCTATAAATTTTGAATAGAACATCTGACAGAATTGGGAGTGACCTTGTTTTATTCAGCAGGAAATGTTCTATAAAATATGTGTTTTCATAAAAAAAAGTTTACTGCTCCTTTAAATAGAATTCTCAATTCTTCCCGGGCTGACAGGCTGGACAGAGCGCAGACATTTTTCCTTTGTGATGTCTGCACGCCTGCGCTGTCAGTCCCAGCCATCTCTAGGAGGCGTTGCTAGGAGCCGTATGGCTCCAATAGGGACTGACAGTGCAGGTGTGCAGACATCACTATAGGAAGATGTCTGCGCTCCGTTCTGCCTGTCAGCCGGGAAGAATGGAAAATTCTATTAACAAGGTAATAATTCTGGTGACCAGCGCTACTGAGCAGCTAGTCGCCAGATGGGGAATTATTGGAGATGAAATTTTGTAGAGGTGGTAGTTCAACTTTAAATAAAAATAGTTTAAACTGTAATAACTTTTGACTGAAGTACCTCCTAGCAGTGGCAGTGCCCTTGTTTTAAACAATAGACAGAAAAAGTCTTACAGTATGTGTATAATTATAAACTTTTACTGCTCCTTCAATGTGTGCATCTACAGGGCTATTTTGCTTTGTATAAACCAAAAATGATTTCGCTGAGCTGTCAAAATGCTTGATCAGATTGCTGGAGATTCCTTCACACATACACACACACACACACACACACACACACACACACACACAGTTATTTTAGGCCATCTGAACGCTTTGTAGCCGGATTGCCTGTTCTGTGCGTGTAGCGCTAAGTAGATCTGGCAAGAACTACTTGATCTAACAACCCCAAACAAGATCTCTGTGGTTTATTCTGTTCAGGCCACACACTCACACATACTGTAGATATTTGTTCTTTTGCTGATCAAAATTTTCAAACTGAGTATGTACAGGAAAGGTGTTGGAGTTTAAAGGAGCAGTAAACTTTTTTTTATGAAAAAATATATATTGTAGGGATTTTCCTATTAAGTAAAATAAGGGTACTCCCACTGCTGAGAGATTTATATTTCCAGAGTTATTACAGTTTAAACCCATGTTTTTTTACATTAGCAGTGCCCTCTAGTGGTCAAATTCTAATTAGTTTTCCGGTTAGATTCTAATGGAGAGGAAAGTCAGAAACATACAGTTCTCCATAGAATGTGATAGAAACTGCCTGTCACTTCCTGTCAGTTAGAACAATCAGGAAGTAAACACAGTAAATTCACTTCATGATTATTTGAATTGCTATAAATTTTGAATAGAACATCTGACAGCAGTGGGAGTGACCTTGATTTATTCAGCAAGAAAAGATCTATAAAATGTGTTTTCATAAAAAAAATGTTTACTGTTCTTTTAAAACACCTGCCAGTGGTTGGAGTACTCTTGTTGTACTCTGCAAGAAAACACTATATTTTCCCTAAACAATACTTGACAGATACTGTAAGCTTCCCAGTAGCCTTGCCTCACACATCCCATTAGCAACTAACCCTGGTTAAACTTCTACTGTAACACTAATGGGCGTTGGGAATTTCCCACAGCTGGATGTCTGAACGTTGACTGCTTCTGTTCTGAACATTTGCTGATTTTTTTCCTTAAAGGTTTGAGGGCCAGAGAGGCATCCAAAACACTGCAATGGACAGCCCTCTTTAAAATGATAGTAATGTTTCATAATAAAAGCAGCTCCAATTAATCTTCATAGTATTTGTGCCATGGAGAGTGTTATTTCAATAATGTCAGAGTTGTAGATCAAGAGTAATTGAATGATAAAGTATCCCCCTCCCACCCCTTTTACTAATGTAACACTGCTCACCTCAGAGCAGCAGAGTGGTGTCCAAGTGGATTGCAGAGAGGGACATTCTTCAAATAAAGGGATAGTAAACCCCAAGAAAAACTGTAAGTCAAATGATAGGAATAATAAAAACATACTTAACACCCTCATTACCATCACTCTAACCGTTATGGTTTGAGAGATGTAAGAAAATAAAGACCTCCGCTCCCTCCTCCTTCTCATGTGTCCGCTGTATAGTGGACGTCATGAGATCCTGCTTCCGGGACCAGATGGCGGCTCTTCAGGAGCTCTGTCATCTAGATATCTAACTATAATTACTTCATCGGAATGGGTAACTGTGACACACTATCTGCTAATCAAGACCTGTTGGATAATGATACTGTCAGAGACTGAACCCATTTTAGCTGTCACACTACAGAAATCTCTTTAGTTAATACTGTTAAATCTATTCCAACCTGCTATTTTTATTTACTATACACAGTTAAAGGGACAGTAATGTCCCATAAAAACGTTTTATAGTTTTGTAGAGGAGAAAAAAATAAGCTGAATGGCACAAACCCTATCTCTCAAACAGCTATGGTTTGAGAGATATAGGAACTGAAAGTTCCCCCCTCCCTCCCCTTCTCTTGATGTGAGCTGTAAAGCTGACAGCAAGAAATTCGAGTCGTACGACTCGAGGAGGCTCTGCAGCAGAGCCGAAATCACGTTATTGCAAAAGAATTACTTAATTGGAAAGGTCTACAAAGTGTACTTGGTTTGCAAGCACACTTTGTAAACCTTTCCAGTGAAATAAATATTTTTAAATAAAGTGATTACAGCTCTTCTGCAGAGCCGCCTGCTGGTCCCCAGACCGGGATCTCCTGCTGTCAGCTATACTCTGACATCACGAGAAGGGGAGGGAGGGGGGAAATTTAAATGCCTATATCTCTCAAACCGTAGTGGTTTGAGAGATAGGGTTTGTGCCATTCAGCTTATTTTCTTCTCCTCTACAAATTTTATGGGACATTACTGTCCCTTTAAAGAGATAGTAATGTTTCATAATAAAATCAGCTCTAATTAATCATCATAGTATTTGGACTTTGGAGAGCTTTATTTCAATTCTGTCAGAGTTATAGTTCAAGAGTAATTCAATGACAAAGTGTCCCCCTCCCTCCCCTTTTACTGATGTAACACTGCTCAGCCAGATCAGAAGGGAGGTGCCCAGGTAGACTACAGAGAGGGACAATCTTCAATTAAGATAAGGGAAAAACCTGAAAAACTTGTCAAGGGGGGCAGGGCTTTCATTGTTTTCATAGGAGTAAGAGTGTCCCCTTCTGTTATCTGTCTGGTCTATGGACTGCATTCCACATCTGAGAAGAGATGGCTTACACTAGGTAAAAAGGGCAGGAGGGGAAACTTGGCTTGGCTAGATATCGATCTCTGCCAATGAGATCTCTCTCCAGCTTACTAACAGAACGCCTCCGTCATCGGAGGATGCTGGGGCAAGTGAAAGGAGCTGAGGCTGTGGGAGTGTCTTCTGAACCATACGGTGCGCGGCTGTGCGGCTGCTAACGTCATCAGGTACACAATTCAAGTATCTTTTTGCTTCATTTAAACAGATTTGTAGGCAAAAAGAAACACCGCAATGGACAGAGGGGACACAAAGGAAGGGATACAACAATGAAAATGCGGAGGTGAAAGCTCCCCTTTAAATAGTCACTAATCCAGTTTTGTAAAGGATGGTTCACTATTCACACGTTCAGCACTATCACCTTTAATAACCAGGTGCTAATATTTGAAAAGACAATTTTAACCCTTTGAGTGTCAGAGGGGTAGGTAACGCTTTGCTTTGCAATTCGTTGCGTACCCCTCTGGCACTCAAAAGGTTAACACTAATACAGCTTTGCATCACACTTATAAATATGCCTCATGGTCCTTCCCAACAGTATCTGTCACAACTCACACAATGTACCAGACCTCCTGAGGGGGATGCAGTAAGGTTCAGTGCCGTGGCGATGTGTGTCTAGCGATGTGTAGAGAGCACATCACCTTGGTAATATAAACACATCCACATATCGTCATATTGGGTACAAATGGAGTGGGAGAGAAGCTCCTCATTAACATACAGGGTTATTGAACTGCTGGCGATGTGAAGGAAATCGACAACCCTAAAAATTGATTGCACCCTCTGGAGAGAGTGGAAAGGTGTATAAGGTATACCTCAGTCATTATGAGATCATCACCAGTGATGTAGTCAAGAGAGAAATGTAGAAGCACAGAACAGAATTAATAATCATATGAGTTACTTTTTTCTAGCCTGGCCAGATAGTATGTGGGGAATCGCCTGCAATTAATTTCATGTACTGTACACCTGCTAATGCTATATTTTTCCTTTGTCTGCTTTTTACCCATAGTTTGATATTAATAAATATATCAGGAATATGTTCCCATGGATGTCTGTAATCTAGTGGGTAAAGCATTTGTTTTTCAATCCTGAGAATAGGGTTCAATGTCATCTGTTGCAAACATATATTTTTTTTAATTAAGGAAATATTAAAAACAAAAAGAATTGTTGTTAATGGTGCAGCTTTTAACCCTTTCAGTGCCACAGGCATATCCAATGCACATCCCTATGGCACTGAAAGCTGCTACCTCTGTTCTTTAGCAGGGACTGCAATCTGTCCTCTGGCTCCATACAGAGCTACCGGGAGATGCCAACATCACCAAATACAGGTAGGGGATGTTGGAACTGTGAACTCCGACAGGAGAGGCAGCTATTGGAGCTTAGTGCTTGTGTCAAACAGCCTCATTAACATAGGAATACACTCACAGGAATACATCACTAGCTCATTACCCTGTATTTCCATATGGAAATCAGCTATTGTTGATGTGTTCAGTTTAAAAACCTGTTGAAATCATAGCAGAACGATGGTGATGAGGGTGGATTGGTAGCAGATTTATGGTGATTATGGTGGATTGGTGGCAGATTGATGGTGATGACGGCAGATTAGTGTCAGACTGATGGGAATATGAGAAGACATGTTAGTGCATATTGGCGATGTACCTTTGATGCAGATCAGAAACAACACTGCTGTCCTGAGCCCTTCTAATGTTCAATAAGGTTCAGGATACATGTCTTGTGATCTGATCTGCATCGAAGGCACATCGCCTATATGGACTAACAAGTCTTCTCTTATTCCCATCAGTCTGCCATTAATCTGTGGTGCATCTTGACCCTGGTTTTCAAGCTGTACGCTCAGAGATAGCTATATACAATGTTATAAAATATGTTTCCTTCAAGGTCTCCTGCTAGCACACACTGCCTAGGCAGGACAGGAAAAAGTTTAAATGGACCTCTCCCTACACCATTCCAAGTGTTTTCAACAGAGACAAACCAAACCAAATGGTGATATAAAAATATTTTAATCATAACAACACAAAGGAAGTCAGTGTGCTACCAAAGTTGACATGATGAAAAAAGGAACCGACAGAGAAGAAGAAATCTGTCTATCCTACTTGACCTCTCTGCTGGATCTGATATTCTAGATCACCTCTTTTTCTATCATATTTATTACCTATATTCTGTCATCTTCAATCAGGTTCTTCCTTAATTCTCTTCCTTATCTGTCCATTCTAGTTCTGTCTCATATGCAAGTGATTTCTATGTCAGTTCTGCTGTCTAGGTTATGGGATCCTTACATATCCGACAACCCTGAAGTCTGAGAGCATTCTCTCTGCCCCCACTTGTCCACTGGGGGATTGGAGAGGATCCTCTCAGACTTCACCACCACAAACAGCATTGATCCTGTAACCCTTTCGATACCATATGGATCTGAATTTCACACCCCAGTGGCACTGAAACTGTTCAATACAAACAGTATCTATCACATCTCACAGAATGTACCGGACCTCTTGGGGGGGACACACTAAGGATTGGTGCTGTGGCAATGTGTAGAGAGCACATTGCCTTGGCAAGGTAAATGCACATCAACACATCACCATATGGGATGTAAAGGGAGTGGGAGAGAAGCTCCTCATTAGCATACAGGGTTATTGAACTGCTGGCGATGTGGAACAAATCGACAACCCTGAAATCTGAGCGCACCCTCTCGCTCCCCCACTAGGCCATTGGGGGAGCAAAGAAGACCTGTCAGACTTCAGCACCACAAGCAGCATTCCTCCCTTAAACCTTCCAGTGCCATACGGTTGTGCATTGCACATCCCTGTGATACTGAAAGGGTTAACAGTTGCAATATTAACAACATTTTTTTTGTTACTGTTTCCTTAATTTAAAATGCAACTGGAAAATAATAAAATATTTAGCGCCTGTGGGCTTTGAACCCAGGTTGCAGAGTTAAAAGTACCAGCACCTTACCAACTAGACTACAGTCATCATTGTTAAAAATAGTAATATTTTATTAAAATCACATTGAAGCTTAAATGGTATACAGGACTAAAAAATATCACAATAGCTGGGTGCCTGAGGAGACTTTGGGAGGCATCCACTGCAGAGTAGACCCCCACATGGGGAAGCAATGGATGCATTTAAGAGAGACACTTTGTTACCTGAAGATACCACCAAGCTATCTGAATCCTATGCGTGTGAGACATTGAGAGTGGAAAGGTGTATAAGGTATACCTCAGTCACTACGAGATCATCACCAGTGATGTAGTCAAGAGAGAAATGTAGAAGCACAGAACAGAATTAATAATCATATGAGTTACTTTTTTATAGCCTGGACAGATATGGGGAATCTCCTGCAATTAATTTCATGTACTGTACACCTGCTAATGCTATATTTTTCATTTACGTACTTTTTTACTGATAATTTGATATTAACAAAATATTTCAGGCTTTTCCGAGGAATTGCTGTAGTCTTGTAGGTAAAGAATCGGATACACAATCCTAAGGGTAGGGTTTAATGTCAACTGTTGTAAAAGCTTTTGTGTTTTTTTTAATTGAGGAAATATAAAAACAAAAAGAATTGTTGCTAATGGTGCACTTTTTAACCCTTTCACTGCCAGAGGCATATGCAATGCACATCCCTATGGCACTGAAACTGTTCAATTCTACACCATTACAACAATTTTCTGCTGTTAATTTTTCTTTAATTTAAAATTAAACGTTTAACCATTTAAAATGTTTCACGTAATTATGAGGGAAAAAAAAGTGTTTCTTACAGCAGAATTGAAACCCTGTGTTTAGAGAAGGGAAGACAAACACATTAACCACTAGGCTATAGACTAACCCTTTTCAGCTTTGTTTTTTCAAAGTAATAAAAATCGTGCCTCGTCAATATATTATGTGCTGTGTTCATCATATCAGGCATCCAGCCTGGCGAAACATCCACTGCACTGCCAAGCTATTGATACCTCTTCCAGATGTATCACAATGATAATGAAATGAGAATCCATCCTCTACATACACCTTTCAGATCCTACAGAACCTGAGAAATAACTCAACAAGTTCTATTCAAATGTTTTGCTAAAGATGCAGTTACTTAAACTAAATCATATGTACCTGGTGGCACTATCTGCTAATCAAGACCTGTTGGACAATGATACTGTCAGAGACTGAACCCATTTTGGCTGTCACACTACAGAAATCTCTTTCGTTAATACTGTTAAATCTATTCCACCTTCTCGCTCCCCCCACTTGGCCGTTGGGGCAGCAGAGAAGACGTGTCAGACTTCAGTACCAAAAGCAGCATTCCTCCCTTAACCCTTTCAGTGCCATAGGGATGTGCATTGCACTCCCCTGTGAAACTGAAAGGGTTAACAGTTGCAATATTAACAACATTTTTTGGTAATATTTGCTTAAAGCGGAACTATCACCTCCACTAAAGTCGCCCTGCAATACTTATGCAGGTGGCCACTAGCTTACTAATAATTATTTTACCTTTAAAAAGTGCCCACGAATAAAGTTATGCTTAAGTTTCCGAGACTGACGGCCAGGTTACTGCAGCCTGTGCATCTGCGCTGTCAGTCTCTTCCAGAGCTGTCCGGGCCAGTGCAATGCCTGTGAAGGGTGAAGAGGGCTGACTGCGCAGGCACACATTCAAGATGTCCGCAGTGCTGCCTGTCTTCCGGTCTCAGAAGCTTAAGGATAACTTTATTCATGGGCACTTTTTAAAGGTAAAATAATGATTAATAAGTAGTAGCCACCTGCCTAAGTTTTGCAGGGCGATTTTAGTGGAAGTGGCAGTTCCCCTTTAATTTAAAATGCAACTGGTAATCAAGACAAAAACAATAAAACCCTTTGAAATTGTGGGCTTTGAACCATGATCACCAAGTTAACAGCACAAGCATCTTATCAAATAGGCTACAATCACTGAGCTTAAGTTTGTTAATATTTTATTACAATCAAATTGAAGCTTAAAAGGTACACAGGAATAAAAAATATCACAATAGCTGGGTGCCTGAGGACACTTTAGGAAGCAACCTTTTAACACCCACTTGGGGAAACAATGGATGCTTTATCAAGCAGGCACCTGCAGTCAGAGGAGACCCCAAGAGAGTGCTCTTGTATTAAGAGAGACACTTTGTTACCTGAAGATACCACCAAGCTATCTGAATCCTATGCGTGTGAGACATTGAGAGTGGAAAGGTGTATAAGGTATACCTCAGTCACTATGAGATTATCACCAGTGATGTAGTCAAGAGAGAAATGTAGAAGCACAGAAAAGAATTAATAATCATATGAGTTACTTTTTTCTAGCTGGGCCAGATAGTATGTGAGGAATCGCCTGCAATTAATTTCATGTACTGTACGCCTGCAATTCTATATTTTTCATTTAATTGTGTAGGCTTTTTTTTAACCCATAGTTTGATATTAGTAACATATTTCACACATCCAAAGGAATGGCTGTAGCCTAGTGGGTAAGGAATTGGTTACACCTTTCTGAGATTAGAGTTTGATATCAGCTCCCCTGAATGTTTTTTTTTTTAATTACCAGTTATATTTTAAGTTAAAGAAATATTTAAAATATTAATCTTAATGGTGTAGTTTTTAGCCTTTTCACTGCCAGAGGCATATGCAATGCACATCCCTTTGGCACTGAAAGGATTAAGGGAGGGTCTGCAAACTATCCTCTGGCTCTGCTTTTTCTACAGCTAACCCAAAGCCCTGTGTACTTGATGTCTCCATCAATTGGTTGGGCCCTGTTTGGGAAAAACAGGTATTACATGAGAGAAAACAGTACTGCCATCTATTGGATGAAAGCATTATGGCCTGTGAGCTGTACCCTCACTGATGCCATCTGTTGGTTGAGGCCTGGTTGTGAAGCACTGGAATTATGTGACTGAGAATAGTCCTGCCATCTATTGGTAGCACGCATTATGGCCTGTGTGCTGTACACTCACTGTCGCCATCTATTGGCTGATGCTGTTGCATAGCAGTATTGATTTGCATGTGAGTCTAATGTTAGTGGCCAAAATCCAGGGCAGGGTGTATATTGGTTACACTTATATATCCTACCTGCAGAGGATAATACCTTTAACTCCTCCATTCTTTACCCATCCTATGGCAAGTGTAACCAATATGCATCCTACCCTGGCTATTGGCCACTAACAGGCACACAGGCAAAACAATACTACTATGCAACAGCATCAGCCAACAGATGGCAACAGGTCATAACCTGAGCAACCAATTTGTGACAGCAGTTCTCAGTCACATAACACCCGTGCATCACAATTATGCATCAACCAATAGATGGCAACAGTGAGTACACAGCACACTGACATAATACATAACAATAGATTACAGCACTGTTCTCAGTCACTTAATACCTGTGATCCACAACCAGGCCTCATCCAATATAAGGCATCAGGGAGTACAGAGCCAATAATATGTGCAACAAATAGATAGCAGCAGTGTTCTCAGTCACATAATACCTGGGCTTCACAACCAGGCCTCAACCAATAGATGGCAACATGGAGTACACAGCATATAATGTATGCATCCAATAGATGGCAGCACTGTTCTCAGTCACATAATACCTGTGCTTCACAACCAGGCCTCAACCAACAGATGGTAACAGTGAGTACACACGACAGAGTCCATAATCTATGCTACCAATTTCTGACAGCACTTCTTAGTCACATAACACCTGTGCATCACAATCATGCATCAACCAATAGATGGCAATAGTGAGTACACAGCACACTGACATAATGCATGATAACAATAGATTACAGCACTATTCTCAGTCACTTAATAGCTGTGATCCACAATCAGGCCTCAACCAATAGATGGCATCAGGGAGTACACAGCCAATAATGTGTGCAACTAATAGATAGCAGCACTGTTCTCAGTCACATAATACCTGTGCTTCACAACCAGGCCTCAACCAATAGATGGCATCAGGGCGTACAGAGTCTATAATGCCTGCAACCAATAGATGGCAGCACTGTTCTCAGTCACATAATACCTGGGTTTCACAACCAGGCCTCAACCAATAGATGGCAACAGGGAGTACACAGCATATAATGTGTGCATCCAATAGATGGCAGCACTCTTCTCAGTCACATAATACCTGGGCTTCACAAACAGACCTCAACCAACAGATGGCAGCAGGAAGTACACAGCCTATAATGTGTGCAACCAATAGATGGCAGCACTGTTCTCAGTCACTGAATAACTGTGCTTCACAACCAGGCCTCAACCAATAGATGGCAGCAGGGAGTACACAGTCTATAATGCCTGCAACCAACAGATGGCAGCACTGTTCTCGCATAATACCTCTGCTTCACAACCAGGCCTCAACCAATAACCAATAGATGGCAGCACTGTTCTCAGTCACATAATACCCAAGCTTCACAAACAGGCCTCAACAGATGGCAACAGGGAATACACAGTATATAATGTGTGCAATCAATAGAAGGCAGCACTGTTCTCAGACACATAATGCAAAGAGCTAGTCAGAGACGCTCAACTAAGAACAAGCCTGCCCTCAAAGCAATGAGGCTCCATAGGACAAGAACTAGTGTATCCCTGGAAATAGCCCATAGAGTATCCATTGGTATGACAAGTGTCTCAATGTGCAACACCTCCTAGTTCTCTTCACAGACAGGAAATATCCTAAAGCACATCATACTGATTACACCAAAAAGCAGACCAGCCACAAAGTGCTAGAGAAGCTCTGTCTGAACAAAAGACACAACCAACCCCATCCATACATCCATACATCCATACATCCATACATCCATACATCCATACATCCATACATTTCAGACTTGTTGGGTCTCTTCTACGAAATACAGTTGATCTCTCTAAAAATTGTCAGTAATGGGTCCACGTCTGGATTACCCTGTTGCCCTTAGGGTGACTAGTCCCAAGAATAATTTACATATGCAAAGAGCTAATCAGAGACGCTCAACTAGGAAGGAGCCTGCCCACAAATTGATGAGGCTCCAAAGGACAAGTATCCTACCCAGGGTGCAATCTCTTTAAGCTCACTAGCGCCATTCACAGAGAGGAAATATCCTAATGCACATCATACTGATCCTGGCACTTCGTGGCTGTACCGTCTTTTTGTAGGATCAGTATGATGTGCTTTAGGATATTTCCTCTCTGTGAAAGGCGCTAGTGAGCTAAAAGAGATTGCACCCTGGGTAGGATTCTTGTCCTATGGAGCTTCATCAATTCGTGGGCAGGCTCATTCCTAGTTGAGCGTCTCTGACTAGCTCTTTTGCATATGCAAATTGCTCTTGGGACTAGTCACCCTAAAGGTAAAAGGGTAATGTAGATGTGGACCCCTTGCTCACAGCTCCTAAAGAAGTTAGCTGCACCTAACTGAGGAAGTTAAGCAAGGCTGGTATGAATGGTGGGGACTGGTCTCTTTGCTCAAGCTCTGTTGGATGATGTGGAAAATGAACTCCAAGACTCTGATCCAAAGAGAAATTTTTTTTACCACTCAGTAATGTATGGACTATTTCCAGGGACACACTTGTATGGTGCTATCCAGGAAGCCTGGTGCATTATGTTCTGTGTCAGAAACGCTCTGTAGTTTGCAAGGATTTGTCTGGTGTTGAGGAGAGAACAGGTGACAACACAGGACTGTAGCAGAATCAGTCTGCTAAGAGATTATAACATCTTGGACAGCCCTGAAGAGGAGGACTAGCATCCTCTCCAATGGCCCAATATCACTGTCACCTCCCCTTGGCCCTCTAACCCATGCCCCATATCCCCCCCCCCCGCACACACATCCAATGCCCCAGGCGAATGCCCACACAGACTTTAATACAGTGAAATAAAGTACAAGTGTTGAGTTCAATAAAGTGATGATACAATAAAGTTCAAATGTACCTGTGTGCTGCTAAAGTGCACTGTGTTGCAGGTATTAAGAATGTTATTGTTTTAAATGTATGAATGCACTCTGTATTGGAAAGCATTACTGTACAAAGAAATGTTGTATTGTATTTTCCATGTCAAAATAAAGATTATTAAAAAAAAAAAAAAAAAAGTATGTCTGGGGCTGGCTGCTTCTCTTGATCAGAGAGGAATTGTCTGACGTTTCACGGCTGGACTGTCTTTTTGTAGGATTAGTATGATGTGCTTTAGGATATTTCTTCTCCGTCAAAGCCACATGTGAGCTAAAAGAGATTGTACCCTGGGTAGGATACTTGTCCTATGGAGCCTCATCAATTTGAGGGCAGGCATCTCTGACAAGCTTTTTTGCATATGCAAATTTATTTTGGGACTAGTCACCCTAAGGTTAACAGGGTAATCCAGACGTGGCCCCCTTGCTCACAGTCCCTAGAAAGATCAGTTATACCTCACTGATGAGGCCTAACAAGGCCAAAATGTACATAGGACATGGCTACTTCTCTTGTAATGAGAAGAATTGTTTGGCACTTTGTGGCTGGACTGCCTTTTTGTAGGACCAGTTTGATGTGCTTTAGGATATTTTCTCTCTGTGAAAGGCACTAGTTAGCTAAAAGAGAGCCTCATCAATTTGAGGCCAGGCTTGTTCCTAGCTGAGTGTTTCTGACTAGCTCTTTTGCATATGCAAATTGCCTTTGGGACGAGTCACCCTAAAGGTAATCTAAACGTGGACCCCTTGCTCACAGTCCCTAGAGAGATCAGCTGCACCTCACTGAGAAGGCACAACAAGGCCGAAATGTATGTTTGGGGTTGATTGCCTCTCTGTGAGGAATTGCTCGGCACTTCGTGGCTGGACTGCCTTTTTGTGGGATTAGTATGATGTGCTTTAGGATATTTTCTCTCTGTGCAAGGCACTAGTGAGTTAAAAGAGATTGCACCCTGGGTAGGATACTTGTCCTATAGAGCCTCATCAATTCCAGGGCAAGCTCGATCCTAGTTTAGCATCTCTGACAAGCTCTTTTGCATATGCAAATTGCCCTTGGGACTAGTCACCTTAATGGTAACAGGGTAATCTAGACGTGTACCCCTTGCTCACAGTACCTACAGAGATCAACTGCATATCACTGCGGAGGCACAACAAGGCCGAAATGTATTTTAGGGGTTGGTTGCCTCTCTTGATCAAAGAGGAATTGTTTGCCACTTTGTGGCTGTACCGTCTTTTTGTAGGATCAGTATGATGTGCTTTAGGATATTTCCTCTCTGTGAAAGGCACAAGTGAGCTAAAAGAGAGTGCACCCTAGGTAGGATTCTTATCCTATAGAGCCTCATGAATTTGAGGGCAGGCTCGCTCCTAGTTGAGCATTTATGACTAGCTCTTTTGCTCAGTCACATAATAGCTGGGTTTCACAACTGGACCTCAACCAACATATGGCAACAGGGAGTACACAGCCTATAATGTGTGCAACCAATAGATGGCACCACTGTTCTCAGTCACGTAATACCTGTGCTTCACAACCAGGTCTCAACCAATAGATGGCAGCAGGGAGCACACAGCCTATAATATGTGCAACCAATAGATGGCAGCACTGTTCTCAGTCACGTAATACCTGTGCTTCACAACCAGGTCTCAACTAAAAGATGGCAGCAGAGAGCACACAGCCTATAATATGTGCAACCAATAGATGGCAGCACTGTTCTCAGGCATGGAATACCTGTGCTTCACAATCAGGCCTCAACCAATAGATGGCAACAGGGAGTACACAGCCTATAATGTGTGCAACCAATAGATGGCAGCACTGTTCACTGTCACATAATACCTGTACTTCACAACCAGGCCTCAACCAATAGATTGGACAGGGAGTACACAGTACACAGGTCATAATGTGTCATACCAATTGGTGGCAACACTCTTCTCAATCAAAAAATACCTGTGCTTCTCAATCAATAGATGGCAACAGATGACTGTACCACTCAATGGTTATTACAATTTCAGTAAAGGTTGTAACACCTACATGGTAGATCCACAATTAAACCTTTCCATATAGAGAGGAGATTTTCTCTCTCTTTATATAAATATATATATACACTGCTGATTCTCAGTATAAGTCCTCAGTTGATGCTTTCTGGATATCCCACGTTGATCACGGGTGACTATTGGCTCAGTCATTTTAATTGTTATCTGTGTTTAATTATGAAAATTATGATGATAATGTGGCTCACAGATTGAAACGTTGATGATACACTGCAGTAAAACTTGCATTGATGTTCTTCAAGTCCTGTCTGCTGTCCTTTCTTCATTACCATGCTTAATTAAGGATATACTTAAAACCTGACCTGTTGGTGGATTTTGAGGGCTGGAGCTGAGAATCATATATATTGATATTGATGGTAGCACACATTATGACCGTGTTAGCTGTGTACTCACTGTTACCATCTATTGATTGAGGCATGGTTGTGAATCACAGATATTATGGGACTGACAACAGTCCTGCCACCTATTGGTACTACGCATTATGACCGTGTTAGCTGTGTACTCACTGTTGCCATCTATTAGTTGAGGCATGGTTGTGAAGCACAGGTATTATGTAACTGAGAATAGTGTGGCCATCTATTGGTAAAACACATTATGTCCTGTGTGCTGTGCACTCACTGTTGCCATCTATTGGTTGAGGCCTGGTTGTGAAACGCAGGTATTATGTGACTGAGAACAGTGTGGCCATCTATTGGTAGCACACATTATGGTCTGTGTACTCCCTGTTGCCATCTATTGGCTGAATATTTTGCATTGCAGTATTGTTTTGCGGTGAGTCTAATGTTAGTGGACAATAGCCAGGACAGTGTGCATACTGGTTACGCTTAATATTTCCTACCTCCAGAGGGTAATACCTTTAACTCCTCCATTCTTTCCCCATCCTATACTCCATTAATATTATATCCTGTTATGTTGGTTATATGCTCAGTATTCTCCACATTATGGTATTGAGTATATACATGTTGTGTCTCCTTAAGTTAACAACAGGCTGTAAAAAGTCAGATATTGTATGTTGAATTGTATGTTAAATACCAGAAAGACAGTGTGATAGTTGTGCTTTGAAACATTGGTTCAAGCAATAGTGTATATATATCACACAGGTAATAATATCTGTGACCGCCAATTCCCAGTCTCATAGAACTTATGCTTTGCTATCTTGCTCAATAAATTGATGATAACAGTGAATAAAAAGGACTTTGGAGGCAGTGCCACTTTCCATATCCATAAACACATGATACCTGTGCTAATCATAGCTAGTCATAAAAACTTGCATCTTAGAGCCACATGGTTAACCAATAAAAATATAACTTCTACTTTTCCACACCCCAATAAATCACAGATACAGTATGTTAACTACTAATAAAGACCCATGCCAACCTACACATACCACAATCGCACACCTACATAACACAGCCTAAATATGTGCTTTTGTAATGTAAAACAATTCTTCAAGTAGAATACCTGGCCTTTTACTGCTTACAGTAAACTTAGGGTGACATTATATGAGGCTACACATAATACCATAATGTGGAGATCATGGAACCTATAACAAACATAACAGGATATAATGTTAGTGGGGTGTAGGATCAGGAAAGTGTGATCATCTGGACAAGTGTAACCAATATGCATCCTGCCCTGGCTATTGGCCACTAACAGGCACACAGGCAAAACAATGATACTATGCAACACCATCAGCCAACAAATGGAGACAGTGAGTACACAGGTCATAACATGAGCAACCAATTTGTGACAGCAGTTCTCAGTCACATAATACCTGTGCTTCACAACCAGGCCTCAACCAATAGATGGCAACAGTGAGTACACAGGACAGTGTCCATAATGTATGCTACAAATAGGTGGCAGCACTTCTTAGTCACATAACACCTGTGCATCACAGTCATGCATCAACCACTAGATGGCAACAGTGAGTACACAGCGCACTGGTCTAATGCATGATAACAATAGATGACAACACTGTTCTCAGTCACATAATACCTGTGCTCCACTACCAGGTCTCAACCAAGAGATGGCATCAGGGAGTACACAGCCTGTAATGTGTGCAACCAATAGATGGCAGCACTGTTCTCAGTCACATAATACCTGTGCTCCACTACCAGGCCTCAACCAACAGATGGCATCAGGGAGTACACAGCCTGTAATGTGTGCAACCAATAGATGGCAGCACTGTTCTCAGTCACATAATACCTGGGCTTCACTACCAGGCCTCAACCAACAGATGGCATCAGGGAGTACACAGCCTGTAATGTGTGCAACCAATAGATGGCAGCACTGTTCTCAGTCACATAATACCTGTGCTTCACAACCAGGCCTCAACCAATAGATGGCAACAGGGAGTACACAGTCTATAATGAGTTCTACCAATAGATGACAACACTGTTATCAGTCATGTACTACCTGTGCTTCATTACTGTCACGTAATAAGACCTTAAAGGGATAGTAATACTTTATTATTACTATCCCCCATATTGTACATATTTGCAAAATAATTTAATAGTCCCCAGGTTCATCTCTCAAACCTTTATGGTTTGAGAGATAACTGAAGGCAAAGTTCCCCCTCCCTCCCTCTTCCTTAAAGTCTGCGTTGTGCTGACTGCAGGGATATCCATTCTGACTTTCATCATGCTGCTCTGCAGCAGAGCCAGGATCGCGCTAGTGAAATAAAATAATTATTTCACTGAAACAGTCTTCTACATGTGCTTGCAAACCAAGCACTTGTAGAAGACAATTTCAGTGAAATAATTCATTTTCACGAAGGATCTCCGCTCAGCTGAAGAGCTGCAAGCCTGTCATCCGACAGACTTCCCCTGCAGTTAGTACAACGCTGACATCAAAGAAGGGGGGAAACTTTGCCTTCAGTTATCTCTCAAACCATAAAGGTTTGAGAGATGAACCTGGGGACTATTAAGTTATTTTACAAATATCTACAATATGGGTGATAGAAATAATAAAGTATTACTATCCATTTAACCAACAGATGGCAACAGGGAGCAAACAGGCTATAATGAGTGCTATCAATAGAAGACAACACGGCTATTAGTCACTTAATACCTGTGCTCCACAGCCAGGCCTCAAGATATAGATGGCAGCAGGGAGTACGCAGGCTATAATGTGTGCAACCAATAGATGGCAGCACTGTTCTCAGTCACTTAATACTTGTGCTTCACAACCAGGCCTCAACCAATAGATGTCAGCAGGGAGTACACAGCCTATAATGTGTGCAGTCAGTAAATAGAAACACTGTTCTCTGTCATGTAATACCTGTGCTTCACAACCAGACCTCAACCAATAGATGGCAACAAGGAGTACACAGGCTATTATGTGTACTACCAATAGAAGACAACACAGCTATTAGTCACTTAATACCTGTGTGCCACAACCAGGCCTCAACCAATAGATGGCAGCAGGGAGTACACAGCCTATAATGTGTGCAACCAATAGATGGCAGCACTGTTTTCAGTCGCATAATATCTGTGCTTCACAACCAGGCCTCAACCAATAGATGGCAACAGGGAACACACAGGCTATAATGAGTGCTACCAATAGAAGACAACGCTGTTATCAGTCACTTAATACCTGTGCTCCACAACCAGGCCTCAAGAAATAGATGGCCGCAGGGAGTACACAGCCTATAATGTGTGCAACCAATAGATGGCACCACTGTTCTCAGTCACGTAATACCTGTGCTTCACAACCAGGTCTCAACCAATAGATGGCAGCAGGGAGAACACAGCCTATAATATGTGCAACCAATAGATGGCTGCACTGTTCTCAGGCATGGAATACCTGTGCTTCACAATCAGGCCTCAACCAATAGATGGCAACAGGGAGTACACAGCCTATAATGTGTGCAACCAATAGATGGCAGCACTGTTCACTGTCACATAATACCTGTACTTCACAACCAGGCCTCAACCAATAGATTGGACAGGGAGTACACAGTACACAGGTCATAATGTGTCATACCAATTGGTGGCAACACTCTTCTCAATCAAAAAATACCTGTGCTTCTCAATCAATAGATGGCAACAGATGACTGTACCACTCAATGGTTATTACAATTTCAGTAAAGGTTGTAACACCTACATGGTAGATCCACTATTAGACCTTTCCATATAGAGAGGAAATTTTCTCTCTCTTTATATAAATATATATATACTGCTGAGTCTCAGTATAAGTCCTCAGTTGATGCTTTCTGGATATCCCACGTTGATCACGGGTGACTATTGGCTCAGTCATTTTAATTGTTATCTGTGTTTAATTATGAAAATTATGATGATAATGTGGCTCACAGATTGAAACGATGATACACTGCAGTAAAACTTGCATTGATGTTCTTCAAGTCCTGTCTGCTGTCCTTTCTTCATTACCATGCTTAATTAAGGATATACCTAAAACCTGACCTGTTGGTGGATTTTGAGGGCTGGAGCTGAGAATCATATATATTGATATTGATGGTAGCACACATTATGACTGTGTTAGCTGTGTACTCACTGTTACCATCTGTTGATTGAGGCATGATTGTGAAACACAGATATTATGGGACTGACAACAGTCCTGCCACCTATTGGTACTACGCATTATGACCGTGTTAGCTGTGTACTCACTGTTGCCATCTATTAGTTGAGGCATGGTTGTGAAGCACAGGTATTATGTAACTGAGAATAGTGTGGCCATCTATTGGTAAAACACATTATGTCCTGTGTGCTGTGCACTCACTGTTGCCATCTATTGGTTGAGGCCTGGTTGTGAAACGCAGGTATTATGTGACTGAGAACAGTGTGGCCATCTATTGGTAGCACACATTATGGTCTGTGTACTCCCTGTTGCCATCTATTGGCTGAATATTTTGCATAGCAGTATTGTTTTGCGGTGAGTCTAATGTTAGTGGACAATAGCCAGGGCAGTGTGCATACTGGTTACGCTTAATATTTCCTACCTCCAGAGGGTAATACCTTTAACTCCTCCATTCTTTCCCCATCCTATACTCCATTAATATTATATCCTGTTATGTTGGTTATATGCTCAGTATTCTCCACATTATGGTATTGAGTATATACATGTTGTGTCTCCTTAAGTTAACTGCAAGCTGTAAAAAGTCAGACGTATGTTGAATTGTATGTTAAATACCAGATAGACAGTGTGATAGTTGTGCTTTGAAACATTGGTTCAAATAATAGTGTATATACAGCACACAGGTAATAATATCTGTGACCGCCAATTCTCAGTCTCATAGAACTTATGCTTTGCTATCTTGCTCAATAAATTGATGATAACAGTGAATAAAAAGGACTTTGGAGGCAGTGCCACTTTCCATATCCATAAACACATGATACCTGTGCTAATCATAGCTAGTCATAAAAACTTGCATCTTAGAGCCACATGGTTAACCAATAAAAATATAACTTCTACTTTTCCACACCCCAATCAATCACAGATATAGTATGCTAACTACTAAAATAGACCCATGCCAACATACACCTACCACAACCGCACATCTACATAACACAGCCTAAATATGTGCTTTTGTAATATAAACAATTCTTCAAGTAGAATACCTGGCCTTTTACTGCTTACAGTAAACTTAGGGTGACATTATATGAGGCTACACATAATACCATAATGTGGAGATCATGGAACCTATAACAAACATAACAGGATATAATGTTAGTGGGGTGTAGGATCAGGAAAGTGTGATCCTCTGGACAAGTGTAACCAATATGCATCCTGCCCTGGCTATTGGCCACTAACAGGCACACAGGCAAAACAATGCTACTATGCAACACCATCAGCCAACAAATGGAGACAGTGAGTACACAGGTCATAACATGAGCAACCAATTTGTGACAGCAGTTCTCAGTCACATAATACCTGTGCTTCACAACCAGGCCTCAACCAATAGATGGCAACAGTGAGTACACAGGACAGTGTCCATAATGTATGCTACAAATAGGTGGCAGCACTTCTTAGTCACATAACACCTGTGCATCACAGTCATGCATCAACCACTAGATGGCAACAGTGAGTACACAGCGCACTGGTCTAATGCATGATAACAATAGATGACAACACTGTTCTCAGTCACATAATACCTGTGCTCCACTACCAGGCCTCAACCAACAGATGGCATCAGGGAGTACACAGCCTGTAATGTGTGCAACCAATAGATGGCAGCACTGTTCTCAGTCACATAATACCTGTGCTCCACTACCAGGCCTCAACCAACAGATGGCATCAGGGAGTACACAACCTGTAATGTGTGAAACCAATAGATGGCAGCACTGTTCTCAGTCACATAATACCTGGGCTCCACTACCAGGCCTCAACCAACAGATGGCATCAGGGAGTACACAGCCTGTAATGTGTGCAACCAATAGATGGCAGCACTGTTCCCCATATTGTACATATTTGCAAAATAATTTAATAGTCCCCAGGTTCATCTCTCAAACCTTTATGGTTTGAGAGATAACTGAAGGCAAAGTTCCCCCCTCCCTCCCTCTTCCTTAAAGTCTGCGTTGTGCTGACTGCAGGGATATCCATTCTGACTTTCATCATGCAGGGAGTACACAGCCTATAATGTGTGCAGTCAGTAAATAGAAACACTGTTCTCTGTCATGTAATACCTGTGCTTCACAACCAGACCTCAACCAATAGATGGCAACAAGGAGTACACAGGCTATTATGTGTACTACCAATAGAAGACAACACAGCTATTAGTCACTTAATACCTGTGTGCCACAACCAGGCCTCAACCAATAGATGGCAGCAGGGAGTACACAGCCTATAATGTGTGCAACCAATAGATGGCAGCACTGTTTTCAGTCGCATAATATCTGTGCTTCACAACCAGGCCTCAACCAATAGATGGCAACAGGGAACACACAGGCTATAATGAGTGCTACCAATAGAAGACAACGCTGTTATCAGTCACTTAATACCTGTGCTCCACAACCAGGCCTCAAGAAATAGATGGCCGCAGGGAGTACACAGCCTATAATGTGTGCAACCAATAGATGGCACCACTGTTCTCAGTCACGTAATACCTGTGCTTCACAACCAGGTCTCAACCAATAGATGGCAGCAGGGAGAACACAGCCTATAATATGTGCAACCAATAGATGGCTGCACTGTTCTCAGGCATGGAATACCTGTGCTTCACAATCAGGCCTCAACCAATAGATGGCAACAGGGAGTACACAGCCTATAATGTGTGCAACCAATAGATGGCAGCACTGTTCACTGTCACATAATACCTGTACTTCACAACCAGGCCTCAACCAATAGATTGGACAGGGAGTACACAGTACACAGGTCATAATGTGTCATACCAATTGGTGGCAACACTCTTCTCAATCAAAAAATACCTGTGCTTCTCAATCAATAGATGGCAACAGATGACTGTACCACTCAATGGTTATTACAATTTCAGTAAAGGTTGTAACACCTACATGGTAGATCCACTATTAGACCTTTCCATATAGAGAGGAAATTTTCTCTCTCTTTATATAAATATATATATACTGCTGAGTCTCAGTATAAGTCCTCAGTTGATGCTTTCTGGATATCCCACGTTGATCACGGGTGACTATTGGCTCAGTCATTTTAATTGTTATCTGTGTTTAATTATGAAAATTATGATGATAATGTGGCTCACAGATTGAAACGATGATACACTGCAGTAAAACTTGCATTGATGTTCTTCAAGTCCTGTCTGCTGTCCTTTCTTCATTACCATGCTTAATTAAGGATATACCTAAAACCTGACCTGTTGGTGGATTTTGAGGGCTGGAGCTGAGAATCATATATATTGATATTGATGGTAGCACACATTATGACTGTGTTAGCTGTGTACTCACTGTTACCATCTGTTGATTGAGGCATGATTGTGAAACACAGATATTATGGGACTGACAACAGTCCTGCCACCTATTGGTACTACGCATTATGACCGTGTTAGCTGTGTACTCACTGTTGCCATCTATTAGTTGAGGCATGGTTGTGAAGCACAGGTATTATGTAACTGAGAATAGTGTGGCCATCTATTGGTAAAACACATTATGTCCTGTGTGCTGTGCACTCACTGTTGCCATCTATTGGTTGAGGCCTGGTTGTGAAACGCAGGTATTATGTGACTGAGAACAGTGTGGCCATCTATTGGTAGCACACATTATGGTCTGTGTACTCCCTGTTGCCATCTATTGGCTGAATATTTTGCATAGCAGTATTGTTTTGCGGTGAGTCTAATGTTAGTGGACAATAGCCAGGGCAGTGTGCATACTGGTTACGCTTAATATTTCCTACCTCCAGAGGGTAATACCTTTAACTCCTCCATTCTTTCCCCATCCTATACTCCATTAATATTATATCCTGTTATGTTGGTTATATGCTCAGTATTCTCCACATTATGGTATTGAGTATATACATGTTGTGTCTCCTTAAGTTAACTGCAGGCTGTAAAAAGTCAGACGTATGTTGAATTGTATGTTAAATACCAGATAGACAGTGTGATAGTTGTGCTTTGAAACATTGGTTCAAATAATAGTGTATATACAGCACACAGGTAATAATATCTGTGACCGCCAATTCTCAGTCTCATAGAACTTATGCTTTGCTATCTTGCTCAATAAATTGATGATAACAGTGAATAAAAAGGACTTTGGAGGCAGTGCCACTTTCCATATCCATAAACACATGATACCTGTGCTAATCATAGCTAGTCATAAAAACTTGCATCTTAGAGCCACATGGTTAACCAATAAAAATATAACTTCTACTTTTCCACACCCCAATCAATCACAGATATAGTATGCTAACTACTAAAATAGACCCATGCCAACATACACCTACCACAACCGCACATCTACATAACACAGCCTAAATATGTGCTTTTGTAATATAAACAATTCTTCAAGTAGAATACCTGGCCTTTTACTGCTTACAGTAAACTTAGGGTGACATTATATGAGGCTACACATAATACCATAATGTGGAGATCATGGAACCTATAACAAACATAACAGGATATAATGTTAGTGGGGTGTAGGATCAGGAAAGTGTGATCCTCTGGACAAGTGTAACCAATATGCATCCTGCCCTGGCTATTGGCCACTAACAGGCACACAGGCAAAACAATGCTACTATGCAACACCATCAGCCAACAAATGGAGACAGTGAGTACACAGGTCATAACATGAGCAACCAATTTGTGACAGCAGTTCTCAGTCACATAATACCTGTGCTTCACAACCAGGCCTCAACCAATAGATGGCAACAGTGAGTACACAGGACAGTGTCCATAATGTATGCTACAAATAGGTGGCAGCACTTCTTAGTCACATAACACCTGTGCATCACAGTCATGCATCAACCACTAGATGGCAACAGTGAGTACACAGCGCACTGGTCTAATGCATGATAACAATAGATGACAACACTGTTCTCAGTCACATAATACCTGTGCTCCACTACCAGGCCTCAACCAACAGATGGCATCAGGGAGTACACAGCCTGTAATGTGTGCAACCAATAGATGGCAGCACTGTTCTCAGTCACATAATACCTGTGCTCCACTACCAGGCCTCAACCAACAGATGGCATCAGGGAGTACACAACCTGTAATGTGTGAAACCAATAGATGGCAGCACTGTTCTCAGTCACATAATACCTGGGCTCCACTACCAGGCCTCAACCAACAGATGGCATCAGGGAGTACACAGCCTGTAATGTGTGCAACCAATAGATGGCAGCACTGTTCCCCATATTGTACATATTTGCAAAATAATTTAATAGTCCCCAGGTTCATCTCTCAAACCTTTATGGTTTGAGAGATAACTGAAGGCAAAGTTCCCCCCTCCCTCCCTCTTCCTTAAAGTCTGCGTTGTGCTGACTGCAGGGATATCCATTCTGACTTTCATCATGCTGCTCTGCAGCAGAGCCAGGATCGCGCTAGTGAAATTAAATAATTATTTCACTGAAACAGTCTTCTACATGTGCTTACAAACCAAGCACTTGTAGAAGACCATTTCAGTGAAATAATTCATTTTCACGAAGGATCTCGGCTCAGCTGAAGAGCTGCAAGCCTGTCATCTGACAGACTTCCCCTGCAGTTAGTACAACGCTGACATCAAAGAAGGGGGGAAACTTTGCCTTCAGTTATCTCTCAAACCATAAATGTTTGAGAGATGAACCTGGAGACTATTAAGTTATATTACAAATATCTACACTATGGGTGATAGTAATAATAAAGTATTACTATCCATTTAACCAACAGATGGCAACAGGGAGCAAACAGGCTATAATGAGTGCTATCAATAGAAGACAACACGGTTATTAGTCACTTAATACCTGTGCTTCACAACCAGACCTCAACCAATAGATGGCAACAGGGAGTACACAGGTTATTATGTGTACTACCAATAGAAGACAACACAGCTATTAGTCACTTAATACCTGTGTGCCACAACCAGGCCTCAACCAATAGATGGCAGCAGGGAGTACACAGCCTATAATGTGTGCAACCAATAGATGGCAGCACTGTTTTCAGTCGCATAATATCTGTGCTTCACAACCAGGCCTCAACCAATAGATGGCAACAGGGAACACACAGGCTATAATGAGTGCTACCAATAGAAGACAACGCTGTTATCAGTCACTTAATACCTGTGCTCCACAGCCAGGCCTCAAGAAATAGATGGCAGCAGGGAGTACGCAGGCTATAATGTGTGCAACCAATAGATGGCAGCACTGTTCTCAGTCACTTAATACTTGTGCTTCACAACCAGGCCTCAACCAATAGATGTCAACAAGGAGTACACAGCCTATAATGTGTGCAATCAGTATATAGAAGCACTGTTCTCAGTCACATAACACCTGTGCGTCACAACCAGACCTCAACCAATAAATGGCAACAGGGATTACACAGGCTATAATGAGTACTACCAATAGAAAACAACACAGCTATAAGTCACTTAATACCTGTGTGCCACAACCAATAGATGGCAGCAGAGAGTACACAGCCTATAATGTGTGCAACCAAGTAATAGCAGTACTGTTCTCAATCACATAATAGCTGTGCTTCACAACCTGCAGCAACCAATAGATGGCAAAAGGATGCATACACAAGATATTATGCATTCTGCCAATAACAACACTGCCTTCAAGTAGAATACCTGACCTTTTATTGCCTACAGTTAACTTAGGGTGACATTTTATGCATATACACATAATACCATAATGTGTAGAACATCGAACCTATAACAAACGTAACAGGATATAATGTAGGGGGGGTGTAGGACCAGGAAAGTGTGATCATCTGGGGGGTACAGAAATGGCAAGTGTAACCAATATGCAACCTGCCCTATTGGCCACTAAAAGGCACACAGGCAGAACAATCTACTATGCAACAGAATCAGCCAATAGGCGGCAACAGTGAGTGCACAGAGCATAATGTAAGCTACCAATTTGTGACAGCAGTTCTCAGTCACATAATACCTGTGCTTCACAACCAATCCTCAACCAATAGATAGCAACAGTGAGTACACAGGATAGAGCCCATACTGTATGCTACTAACAACTGATGGCACTTCTTAGCCATATAATACCTCTGCTTCACACTCACATTAAACAATAGCTGATACCAACAAGTACACTGATCAATAGATGCACGCACGCACGCACGCACGCACGCACGCACGCACGCACGCACGCACGCACGCACGCACGCACGCACGCACGCACGCACGCACGCACGCACAAAAAAAAAAAAAAAAAAGAGTAGGTTATAACATGTGCTAAATCCCACTAGGCACATTGACATAAGTGCCTATGCCTGGGATACCCTTATACTTAGGGATACATAAAAAAGTTACATTTTTCATTCTCACATGCTATTACAGAGCAATAATTTCCATATCCATATCACACTGGCCCTGTCCACAGACAATCAAGCTCCAAAATGTCAGCAAACCCCTCCCAACAAAAGAGACAACAAAACCACAGATGCTTTAGCCTATGTGGGTCCCACAAAGGTACTACAAGTCACATTTATCACTCCCCTATAATATCACAAAGAAAAAACTTTCAATAGCCATAAAATATTGACCCAACCCCCCCAAAAGCCAAGTTTTAAAACATCAGACTAAACCTCTCCACATGAAAGGCACAGCAAAGCTATAAAAGTGCATTACAGCCTACATAGGCCTCATCATTTTTTTTTTATTTTTTTTTTGAAAAAATAATCTTTATTTTGACATGGAAAATACAATACAACATTTCTTTGTCCAGTAATGCTTTCCAATACAGAGTGCATTCATACATTTAAAACAATAACATTCTTAATACCTGCAACGCAGTGTACTTTGGCAGCGCACAGGTACATCACTTTATTGAACTCAACACTTGTATTTATTTCACTGTATTAAAGTCTCTGTGGGCATTCGCCTGGGGGGGTGGGATATGGGGCATGGGTCAGGGTAGGTCAAGGGGCCAAGGGGAGGTGACAGTGATATTGAGCCATTGGAGGGGATGCTAGTCCTCCTCTTAAGGGCTGTCCAAGATGTTATAGTGTCTTAGCAGACTGTGGATCAGTCTGCGACAGTCCTGTGTTGTCACCTGTTCTCTCCTCAGCACCAGACGATTCCTTGCAAACCACAGAGCGTCTTTGACACAGCACATAATGCGCCAGGCTTCCTGCATAGCACCATACGAGTGTGTCCCTGGAAATAGTCCATACAGTACCGAGTGGTACGACAAGTGTCTCTTTGGAACAGAGTCTTTGAGTTCATTTTCCAGGTCATCCAGCAGAGCTTGGGCAAAGGGGCACTGCCAAAAAACATGCAGGGCAGTTTCTTCTGCCACGCATCCTCTAGGGCAATGTCTATACCTGCATAGGTTCCTTGCATGCATGAATGATCTGAGAGACAAACCCCCCTGAATGGCCATCCATGCAGTGTCCTTGTGTCTGTTAGTGAGTCTCCCTGATGACACGTTCTGCCATACCATCTTGGAAGTGGCAGCTGGGAGTCCTGAAATTGTCTCTATAATGTCTTTTGCTCTGATGAGCTTATATATGACCTTTGGGGTCCACAGTTCTGGTTTAACACCCTCCAGTTGGTTCTCCCTTACAAATCTACCAGCATCCTGGTAGAACCAGGGGGTAGTCCAGTTGTAAGGGATGGAGCTGTCCCACCTCTCCCAACCAAGTCCCCTCCAAAGAGGAAGCAGGAAGAAACGGGACATGGCATTACCGGCAGATCCCTGGTCGCTCTCTCGTAAGGTCCTCCGCACACAGTTGCACACAAAGAAGGCCGCAACATGGTGGGGATGTCTGGCACCCCCTTTCCTCCTTTGTGGGGCTCCTTGTACATAACTGCACGCTTCACTCTGTCCATTTTGGAGCCCCAGATGAAGTGAAAAACTGCCCTTGTGATGGCTCTGCAAATTGTTGCCAAGGGTGGCCAAGCTTGGGCCATATACTGCAGAACTGGAAGGATCTCATTCTGCAGTACCAGTATTTTTCCCTCTATGGTGAGGTCCCTGAGGCTCCATAATCCAAATTTCTGTCTCACTTTTGCTAGTCTTTCATCCCAACACTTCAGGGCCACACCTTTTCCACCGAACCAGACTCCCAGGATTTTGATGAGGCCTGTCCTGATGGGGAAAGGGAAGGGGTCAGAAGACAAGTGCCACTCCCCGAAGAGCATGGTCTCTGACTTCCCGCAGTTGACCTTTGCACCCGAAGCTTTTCCAAAGTCCTCACATGTCTGGACGAGCTCTTTCACTGATTGCTGGTCAGCGCAGAAGATGGTTACATCGTCCATGTACAGCGAGCACTTTGCCCCTCGTCTGCCATGTATTGGTGCAGTGATCCCCCTGATCTCTGGATTCCGTCTGATGCATTCAGCGAAGAGCTCTATACAACAGACAAAATGAAGAGGTGAGAGGGGGCAACCTTGTCTGACCCCAGAAAGCACTGGAAAGGGGTCAGTCTTCCAGCCGTTCACCAGCACCATACTGAAAATGTCAAGGTACATTAGGTTAACATATGAACAGAACATTTCTCCCAGCCCAAATCTGCACAGTGCCCTGCCCATAAATTCATGAGAGATATAGGCCTCATCATTGGGGTTGAAAACTACAAGCCGGTTATAAAGCCTGCTGAAGTCCGCCATGCGCATGGAAACAAGGGCCCATGCCTGGGATACCCTTATTCTTAGGGAGACATACAAATGTGATGAGCACCCACCAATCACAAACAAGATAAAGTGCCTTGATGGGAGCTCCTCATATTTGTATGTCTGTATAATGTGTGCAACCAATAGATGGCAGCACTGTTCTCAGATACACAATACCTGTGCTTCAAAACTAGGCCTCAAGCCAATAGATGACAACAGGGGTGCAACAATGTTCTCAAGTAAAAATACCTGTGCTTCTCAAACAATAGATGGAAACAGATGACTTTACCACTCCATGATTATTACAATTTCAGAAAAGGTTGAAACAGCTGCACGATGGATCCACTATTAGACCTTTCCATATATAGAGGGAATTATCTCTCTCTCGCTCTATATATATATATATATATATATATGGATACAGGAATTAAACACTTTAAATTCGTATGGCTTAAATGAACATAATGTATTTAGTTTCTTTCTTGTCAGATTGCTGATGATGCATATATCTGTAACAATTAATTGAGAGTTACATTGTTGCTTCATTGTATTCCTCTTTCTAACACAGGGAGGCACTGTTTAGTCTGATCTCCTTTGGGTGCTACGGCTCTTTGGTCGTAGCTATACTATCCGTTAATCTCTTTCTCTCCCTATTACACACGTCCTCACCATGGGTTATTTGGGATGCACGAGGTGAGTCTTCCTTTTGAGTATTTATATGTCTGTATGGTGTTGTTTAAATATGTTTGCTTGACAAAGGTCCCAAAGGAGGACCGATACATTGCATTATTTTCTATCAAATGCTGATATAATTGATTTGGAAATCTCTCTCTCTCTTTCTCTCTCTCTCTCTCTCTCTCTCTCTATATATATATATATACTGCTGATTCTCAACATTTGTCCTCAGTCCATTGTTTCAGGATATCCCAGGTTAATCTCGGGTAATAGTGGCGTGGCTAATTTAATTAAGTTATCTGTGCTTATTTATGAAAATTATGATGATAATGTGCTACAGGTCAAGTGTTTCAATCTATTGTGCCATGATAAAGAAAAAAAAACCCCTATTAAACTAGCCCTGCACACAGACAGTCTACCTCCCAAATGTCAAGAAACTCTTCCTCACACTAAACAGCCATCAAAACCAGCCTGCTTAACTCTCTTCAGTGTGGTACCACTACACCACATTATGTGCAAGGAAAAAAGGGCCAATGCGTAGAATACCCTTAAACTTAGGGAGATATAATGTGATGAGCACCTATCAAGCACATACAATATGTGTCTTGATGGGAGCTTGTCACATTTGTATGTCTCTATAATGTCTGCTACCAATAGATGAATGCACTGTTCTCAGTCAAATAATATCTGTGCTTCAGAATCAGGCCAAAACCAATAGATGGCAACAGGGGATAAACAGGCTATAATGTGTGCAGTCAATAGATGGCAGCACTTTTCTCAGTCACATAATACCTGTGCTTCAAAATCAGGCCTCAACCAATAGATGGTAACAGGGAGTACACAACACACAGGTCATAATTTGTCATACCAATTGGTAGCAACACAGTTTTCAATTAATAAAATACCTGTGCTTCTCAAACAACAGATGGAAACAGATGACTGTACCACTCAATGGTTATTACAATTTCAGTAAATGTTGTAACATCTGCAAGTTGGATCCACTATTAGGCTTTTCCATATATGGAGGAAATTCTCTCTCTCTCCTATATAATAATTCAGTAAATGTATGTTTGTCAGAAGCTGTCATGCGCAGTACAGTCGGCTGCGTGCGCTTCAGTCATGTGCAGTACAGACTGCCTGCATCTAATAACAGAGTGGGGCGCTCCAAATTCAAATCATAGTCCTCTCTGCGCACCTTTGATATGGTCTGAATTCAGTGCGCCCCGTTCCGTATCAGGCATGGACAGTCTGTACTGTGCATGACTGCACCGCAGCCGTTGCTGGGTGGCACACTTCAACTAGTATATATAAATTCTACTGATTCTCAGTATTTGTCTTCAGTCCATTCTTTCAGGATATCCCATTTTAATCACAGGTATTAGTGGCTCAGTCACTTTAAGTTACCTGTTCTGTTTTTTTGTTTTTTTTTTAACTTTCAAATGAGCTTTATTGAAAATCAGTAAGCACAGAAAGGAGTACATCCATAAATCAAGGAGAAATGTACTTAAACCACAGATACATCTGATGTAAGTCCTTATAAAATGAGACCAAATACAAAGAACGATAAATGATGCACATAGTTACAGTTGTCAGTATTGCATACAGAAATACGCAGTGTGATAAAAGAACAAAGCTTACAAGAGCAAGGACGTAACTCCTTGGTATAAGGAAGAAGAGGAAGAAGAAGAAGAGAAAGAGGAAAAAGTAAGTCAGAGAAAATAAAAAAAAGGTAAAATCTTATGGTTTTTGTGATTGTACTAAAATCAGACCTCGGAGGTGGGGGGGATCAGGACCCCTCCTGGTGAATACCTCCCAACATTTCAAATTGCCAAACAGGGACACTTGTGTTTTAGGGGGTGTTGCTGGGGGTGTGACTGGTGGGCAGGGCATTACCAAGAATTTTTAGGCTATTTCACGACCTATTGACACCTCTTTGTGTAACCTATTAAATGATTTATAACAAGACCAAAGTATTTTATTTACACAGACTAATTCATATACACATATACTGACATTTAAATAAACAATAATGTGAGTTTTATTGCTGTAGAGCAATGTGATACACTTATATACACACCACACAGTCTGATCTCCTGAAAAGAGGGACATCAGGGTGGGAAAGAGGGACAGAGGGATTTGAGTCTAAAAGATGGACACTTGAGAGGTATGTCCCTCTGGCACTGATCACCTATCCAGTAGGATAGGTGATCAATGCGGCTACCAGGAGGACCAAGAAGGCAATCAGCGCCTTCCAATTTTACCCCCTACACAATCACTTTGTTTTTTGTTAATGAGCTCTTGAGTAGGAGGATACAAACCCACATTGACAAAAGCTGCTTGAGAGGCTCATTTATTCAAGTGCAGAGACCCACTTTTATGAATGAGCTGTCTCGTGCGCTGATATATATATATGATCAGGGTTTTTTCTTCACTTCAAATGTGGTGTTTTCATGATTCAGGTATTTGGTTTAGATAGATATATTTTATGTTTTCAATATTATTTACTGGATATGTATTTATGCATTTTTTTTATAATTTATATATATAGAGGTTTTTTTTGATCAAAGATACAGGAATATACACACTTCAATAATTAGGCACTTTCTGGTTTTGGGCATTTGCGTGAATTGTTGGGAGGAACATTGTCATAATATTGGTTTATCTTTGTGTCGGGTGGTATGACTTTTCACCCTTGTCATGTGGGTATCCACCAATTTATATTTCAATTTACAGTAGGGGATGTTATTTTATATTTAAGGATTTAATTTACATACAATACACTAAATTTGATGGTTTCCTTTGTTGCACATATCTTTACATTTGGTCAAGATCTGTAAGGATTTGTGTGTCTGTTCGATCTGTGTTTGGAGATGCATGATTGCCTTCCTGGTCCTTCTGGTCGTAGCATTTATCACCTATCTTACTGGATAGGTAATCAATTCCAGGGGGACATCAGGAGGGGTCCTGACGCCCCCCATCAAGGTCTGACTTTAGTACAATCACAAAAACCATAAGATTTTACCTTTAACCCTATGAATATCAAAGGGTACACAACACAATGCAGCCTGACACACCCAGCCTTGTTCCCTTTCCCAGGTAGTACCCATGGGGATTTGAGGCTACCAGTATGAAAGTCTGGAGGGTTCAAGCATTGTACATGGGGTTCTATCAGTAGACAAGGGAACAAGGCTGGGAGGAAGGTGGTAGGCACAAATCTGCATGGATGCTGCCTGACCCATGCCTTGTTCCTTTGGGAGTGCACAACATGTAGGAAATAAATATAATACAGAGCTGAGGGGAATAATTGTGTAGTGCTTAACTTTTTTATAATGCTTTGAGTGCCACAGAGGTAAGCAATGCACATTACTTTGGCACTCATAGGGATAAGGGAGTGATGCTGTCCATGGTGCTGAAAGTCTCCTCTCCACTCCCCTACTGGCCAAGTGGGGAAGCAGAAAGAATGCTCTCTGATTTCAGGATTGTCGTAGTGTTGGTGATGTGTGAGAGAGAGTATCCTTCCCACATCTACACACTTCACCAATCCTGTATGCTAACAAGGACCTTCTCCATTCCTCCCCTTGCATGCGTACGTTTTAGTGAATATGTTGATGTGTGTACATCGAAATGTCAAAGTGTTTTAAAACACATCAACAAAATCATATCGACACAGCATCAAACTTTATTGAATCTAGGACACAGTATATATTGCATAAAAATATGTTTAATGTCCTTTTAATTATTCCCTCATAGCACTTACAGGCACAAGAACTGCAACTGAAACAACATTTTGTTTCAGTCCTGGGCTAAAAATTCCCTAGCCTAAACAGAATATTTTCCTCATGTTTTGATCCCAATCTTTTCCAGACAACTCTGGTTCACAAGACCACACATTTTCACATCAACAGAAGTTAGTTGATTTAAATTGTAGTGAATTAAGAGTGTACTGTGAAATTTCCCCTTGATATGTCAATCTTCCTGAATTTTGGCTTGCTGAAAATTGCTACCTCCTTGCAAAGAGCCTTACTCACATAATAGAACTGTAGAATATGAAATAGTCGACAGACAGCAGAAGGTCAGATGCTAATGACTAGTTACCATATGTTTTGGGCATCTGGAATAATTATAAACCATAATAAAACGAAAATCTGTGATCAATATTTTTTTCCACAGTACTTGGAACGACATTAGAAAAGATTGCATGTACTCCTGTATATTCTTTGTTGTCCTTATTTTACCTTTTTCTCTGGCATGGACATTTATTTAGGAACCTATAAGCCCTCAGTGAGGCTGGTGTACAAAGAAATGCTGCATCTGACGTATGTAAAATTGCAGTTGGGATGGAGCACAGTGTGGAATGTTAGGATCTGACAAGCAGGAAGATGTAACTGGGATGGGAAGCAGTGTGGAATGTTGGTATCTAACAGGCATGGAGTGGCCGTTGGCGATGTAGAGCAGTGTGGAATGTTAGCATCTATCAGACAGGAAGTGGTAGGTGGGATAGGGAGTAGTGTGGAATGCTAGTGTATGCCAGACTGGAATGGGGAGTATTCTAGAATGCTAGTATCTGCCAGGCAGAAAGTGGTAATTGGGAGAGGGAGCAGTGTGGAATGTCAGTATCTGGTGGGCAAAACTGCCAGATTTGCACTAAGTGGCAAATAAATAAATAAAGCTAAATATATCATAAAAGAGTGTTTAAAAAATGACCAACATAAATACAGAGGCTTTAAAAGCTCATTCAAACTCACCTGTTTGTTACACTTCTACTTTAGAATATCTAAATCAATGTGAATTATTATTAGTCCCCTATGTTGTAGTTGGTCTGCCCCATAATTGATTCAGATGATCCAGAGAACTCAAAGGGTCGTATGTTCAAAAAGAAAAGAGATGATATTCTGGGGTAAACCAACTGCACCATCAGGTGACAAATCGAAAACCTGATCGATTTAAATGGGCCGAAGCAATGCATCGGTGATCAAAGGATCAAAAGGTTAAAAGCCCCATTTCAATTAATTGGAATCTGAGGAATTTGTATTTGTCCCCTATGGTGTAATTGAGTTGCTCCAGTATGACTCCTCTTTCCTTTTGAACATTAGGATGTAAGGGATCTTGGGACTAATTCTATTGAGGAGATTTAAACAAGCAGGCAAAGGTGGCATCACAACACTGAATCTCTCTGATTATCTCTTGGTGGCTCAGTCTATTTCAACTGACCCAGTAAATTATAGAAGATTACAAGGTAATCCTGCTGTTTCTTTTCAAATAGAACCTAATAAGATTATTGGTGAAGCACACTCTATGGGGATAATTACAAAAAGGAGAACGATTTTATCACTCTGAAAAAGCCAAGTGTGACTACTATTACCATCTACAAAATAATATGTAAAGGGCCAGTGAACCCCCCTGACTGCCCAATACAGTCAGGAATTCATTGGTGCTTTTTTTCTCACAGTTTACAGATAACTACCTTCATAAGGATGTGGTTACACTCCCACCCTTTCCTGAAACATACAATATTATTTAACTGCAGTGTATTTTCCATCCTGTTATTTGTATTATTCTCTTTCATAATGTTTTAGACTGATTCTAAATTCTATTTACAGATTCTTCTTTGTGCTTTGGGTACCAAGATAAAAGTCCAAAAAGGTACTTTGGTTTTGTATCGCCTAGCTAGAATAGATATTAAAGGGACAGTAATGTCCCCCAAAAAATAAATCCAGTTTTGTACACTTAAAAAAAATAATATATATATATATGCTTCAAACCCTATCTCTCAAACCGCTATGGTTTGAGAGATATAGGGATTCAAAGTTCCCCTCTCCCTCCCCTTCTCCTGATGCCAGCTGTAAAGCTGACAGCAGGAGAATGGAGTTGTACGACTCGAGGAGGCTCTGCAACAGAGCCGAGATCTCATTATCTATAAAGAATTCATCCATTGGAAATATCTACAAAGTATGCCTGGTTTGCAAGCACACTTTGTAGACATTTTCAACAAATGAATTCTTTATAGATAACGCAATCTCGGCTCTGCTGCAGAGCCGCCTGCTGGTCCCCTGACTGGGATCTCCTGCTATCAGCTAGGAGAAAGGGTGAGAGGGGTGAACTTTGAATCCCTATATCTCTCAAACCATAGTGGTTTGAGAGATTGAGTTTGGAGCATATATTTTTTTTTTTTTTAAAGTCTACAAAACTGGATATATTTTTTTGGGACATTACTATCCCTTTAAATGTATGAGGTGTTGTTAGTGACACATTGGGTTTGTATGTAGTCTTTGTTAAACGGCATTAACACAAGGTGTAGGTGGAGTGGAGACGCTAATGTGGTGGGGTGGGAGATCATGAAGGAAGATCTAAACAAGTGGGCTAAAGCACCAGCCTGTGGTGTAGACCAGTGCAAGCTTCTATCTCCAAGAGGCTGTATATGTGCCACTGAAAAATGTGAGTAATTTCCCATATGAGAGCACTTGGGTAATGTTGAGAGTTGGAACATACAGTGGATTCTAAAAGAGTCCACTATAACTATGTTAACTAATATTAGGGGCATGGCCCATGCGGTTTAATCCTTTGGGTGCTAGAGGTATCCTTTTAAAAGATTGCATGCAAAAGAGCGCACAACCACATGACACATGAACCACTATGATAAAATGGCGACATATGAATCTCACACTGAATGACAGAGTGCGATTCTCATGTCGCATACTGAACGGTCGCATACCTTTAACCCTTTCATCCCCTCCAGAATAATTATAGAGCCGGGAGTGGATCTTCCATGATTCTCTTCACCTCCCAGCCACTCACCGGTGTTATGTTAATCCCACGTGCGCAAAGAAAGGCAACAAATATTTATAAATTGGCAGAAAATGATAACGCCAGTTCAGATTGGTGAATCTAAGGTACCAGTGGTGATCTGGCCAGATAAGGATTTGTAAGTTATTAGTAAGCAGTGATTTTGTTTTTATTTATTTATTTAATTATTTTAAACAATGATGGTCCCGGACAGCCTCTTCTTGCCATCCATTGAGTGGCTGGGAGGTGAAGAGAACAGAAGAAAGCAGCTCTGATTGCCATGGAAGAAACTCATGGCTCAGCAGCAACTTGACATGACTTTCTTGCTGCCTACAGAACAACTTGTCATGCAGCAGTGGAAGCCCCTCCAGCAAACCTAATGTTCGGCCTTCCCTTGCTCACCAGGCTTGACACTCTGTGCCAGATGTAACCCTAACTGCTCGCAAGCAAAGTGTGCATCCATAATTATAGATGCCCAAGACGCTGGGTTGTGGATGTTATTACAGAAGAACTAGGATCCAGATAGTACATGGTACAAACACATCAGGACTACACACCGGAAGAGCATCATGCCTAAAGGCGTGCTTCACTCTGCACATCCTTCACATTCTGCACATGGGGCTGATACCCTAGACAGCTCACCACCAGACTCGGCTCTCCCTGGCAGCAGGTCCAAACGAGACTGCTCTATAATTATTCTGGAGGGGATGAACGGTTAAAGGTATATGACCATTCAGTATGCGACCATTCAGTACACGACATGAGAATCTCATGTCACCATTTTTTATCATGGCGACATGGTTAATGTGTCATGTGGTTGCATGCTCTTTTGCGTGTGACCTTTTAAAAGTGAACCCTTGCCTTAGTTAGCATAATCTATACATTTAAATAACTTAACACTAGTGTTCTAAATAGAAAAATGGCTAACATGGTTTATAGGTGATTTTGAGAATATTCTTTATAAATCACCACTCTGTTTTTAGGTGATATAGTCCCTTTAAGGACCAGGAAGATGTGTGGTGTTTTGTGGAGTAATTCACGTTGGTCATCAAATATTTAGTATATTGGGATGTTCAGCTAGGAATGAACTTGCAGTACAAACTTGCAGGCTCTCTAGGAGTGGTGTACTACTCAGTGCAGTCTCTTTTAGCCCACTAGTGACTTTCATAAATAAGAAATATCCTAAAGCGTATCATACTGGTCCTGCCATAACAGCAGTCCAGCCACAAAGTGACAAGGAATTAATCACTGAACAAGAGATGGTATTGAAAAAGCTCGAGGTGTGTGCAGTCTTATACTGTGCATTCTGGTGCTTCTTCTGGATCCCATCGTGCTCATGACTTCTCATGAGTGCTCTGTTCAGTTCAAGGGCCAGGTCAGCATTCAGCCCCCTTTGCCAAAGCTTAGGGGGCCCTTTAGCTTCTCCTCCTTTCTCCAGAGAGGAGGGCACTCACCACAGAGCTTCAGTCTTCAGCTCCCTCCGGAGAGAATAGCCGCAGCAACTTTCAGGGGAGGTGGTGGCCAGAAGGAACATCAATACACCTCTCCCACCAAAGAAAGAGTCTTCCGACCTGGCCCCACTATGGCAATTTCCAGTGTACAAGTGCATAGTCCATGCAATAGAAACACTTACCATTAATCCTGATGTCCATAGGAGTCTTCAGCATCCTGGTCATCTACTGCCCTATCTTCTTTCTACTCTCTTCCATCCATGAGCGATAAATACATATTTCATGAACAGAACCCGCACATCTATGCATAGTTTAACCCCTTGAGTGCCAAAGGGGTATGTAACGCATTGCAGAGCAATCTGTTGCGTACCTCTCTGGGACTCAATGGGTTAAAGAATGCTTAGATGTTCGGGTTATTTAGTTCATAAAATGCCTCAAGTCCATATAAAAATTGTACCCATAAATTCCTATAGTGCCAAACATTTTGAATAAAAATGTTATATCCGTTTACCATTTCTTTGCTGGTGTGTGCAGCAGCAGTGGCGGCAGCAGAGAACGTGAGATGCAGCCCACAGCACTACTCTGTACCATACGGGCCAATTTGAACAGAGGGATTTGAACAGAGATTGCCTTTATATATGGGCAGACTCTGTTCCAGTTCCCTCACAGCCATTGGCTGGGATGTGTGTTAACGTACCTCCCAGCCAATCAACTTCAAGCGGAGGAAGGAAGTGTGTGAATGGGGAGTAGAGGGATTAAGGGTGTGAATGAAGGTGGTTGAAAGGGAGAAGGCGGCGGTCAATGAGGAGAAACATCGGAAGAAAGGGACATTGGACAGTGCATGCTATATGAAAGTAATTAGAGCATAAATTCAGGAGTATGCAAAAGGTATAAAGGGCAATCAGTGCCTCCAGCTATTCATGGAGAAGTGAAACTCTAGGCCCTACAACTCTTTGCATAAATTTTGACCGGAGTAGCCATTGGGGGGCATTCCTGTCTAAATCACACCCCCTGGCTTTCTTCTTACTAAAAAAGCAGTAAGGAGGAGATGACAATATTTGCTCCTTACTGCCGCCCCGGGGTGTGGCTGGCCCAGATAGAGAATTATCTGTCACGTGACAGCTTCTTCTTTTATTAATATAAATGTGTTTTGATTGACACAGGTCAAGATAAAGTCAATGAAAATAATATTCACAAGTCTTGTAGAAGGGATAACAAGTGAGGATACATTTTATCAAAGTTTTGGGTATAACAGTAAAAAATTAACAGTAAAGACTTGCCTTGGTACACACACACATATATACATATGTAAACATATGGAATGATTGATGGAGGAGTTGGTGGAAGCATAATCAGTGATATAGTAAGGCACTCAGGAAATCAGGATGTGCAGACCACCACACAGTCATCATAGTGTAGAATTTATCAGCTATTTTCTGTGCTATGATGATTGTTTCTCTATCCCCCTCTCTATCATTATAATATCATCTTCTCTCCTTGTCTGTTTCCTTCTGCCATCCATCCTTTTTTGTTCTCCTTTCATGTTTGTCCTCAACTACCACTTATTCCTCTCTCTGTCTGTTACCCTGTCATGTCTGTCTCTCTCTATTGCTTATCCACCTCCCCTCTCTTCTTGTCTGTTCCCTCTTCATGTATATTACCCCTCCCTTACATCCTTGACTGTCCTCCATTATATCCCCCTTCATGTTTGTCTCCCATTATATCTTATAAAAACCTCCTTTTCTTCTCTGCCTATTCTATCCCCTTCATGTTTATCCCCCACTATTTCTTACCCACCCTAAATCTCTATTTGTTTGTTCTCCATGCCTATCTACTACCCCACTATCAATACGCTTATTCCATTATCCTCCTTCCATACCATTTCTATTCTCCTCTCTCTTAATCCCATCCCCCAAAGCTATGAATTTTATTAGGCTGAATAAAATGAAAAGCCAAAGCCAGAGTGAGAGGTAGATAAGTGCAGTTAGGTGGGTGAGTATGGGTAGTAGAGATGGCAGATTTGTATTTGCAAGAAGAAGGTTACATTACAAAGCTGGAATATGACAATGGATGTATTAGAGCATTTATAATATCTTGATCCATAAAGGAGCATGTTCTGGAGATTACTGAAAGATGCCGGTTTCAGAAAAAATACTGTGAGAAACCTCTTGCGATGAATAAAGGAGATGGCCCCAAGTAACAGAAATATATTTGATGGTGTCTGTTTTGTTTTTGATGTATTTGAAAAGGTTTTTTTTTCATTTTTTTAATCTTTAAAGGCAGAGTCAGTAGCAGGTATAGATGGACAGAAAAGAAATTTAAAGATGGTTAAGAGGCCTTTTGGATCAAAAGAAAAAGGAAATTTAAGACTCAGAAATAGACTTAATTGGCAAGTGATTAATTTTTAATGAATAAAATCTGACTTGGTGTGGATCTTCCTCCACTGATCATCAAGGAGACAGCAGTTGTGAAAGTAGCATGTTAGTGCAGCGTAACATGGCTTTAACCTAAATAGCCAGGGGAAGGATATGGCGGATGATCCATTACGTTAAAACAGGGTGAGATACACTAAGGTGTGATAAAGAAGAGATAATGAATCCAGTGTGATAGACACTCTAGTTCCTATGCTATTCTATGGAACCTCTTTTTCAGGATTGAAAGATGTTATTGCATAGGCTCCATGTGGGCCAGAATCCATGTGGGTCAGTCTGACACAGGGCCCCACAAACACATTGCAGGGGCTAAAGGTACCTAAATACCTGAGGTGGGCCCCCTGCTTGGCCAGTTCCCATACATGGGTACTGCCTGTAACCACCTGATGGCAACACTGAATCAAAGTGACTGAGCCACTAATTACCCACCTGTGAACAAGCAGGGATGTACTGAAACTGTGACCTGTTGATGTGTCCCCAGAACTTGCATTGAGAACTACTGTACTAGAGTATTTGATAACTGTAGGGCATGCTGGCAGACAATCTTCATCAATGATAGGACTTTAAGCCTTTAAGGAGAAGAGGGGTGGGCAACACATTGCTTTTGCAATGCACTGCCCACCCCTCTGGTCCTTAAATGGTTAATGCCAGCAAATCCTGTACACAAGCCTGCTTACAAAACCTTGGGAATAGAATAAGTTTGAACCATTCACTCTGTGCCCCATTTAATATATAATAAATCCCAGGGTTTATCCTACTGAGTAAAATAAGGGTACTCCAACTGCTAAAAGGTGTTGTATTCAGAAATTATTGCAGCTGAAACGTACAGTTTTTGTAGGCAGTATTTGCATGACCTGAAATGTTATAGTGGTGCTGTTCTTACAGCATCCTATGGAGATTTATGGTCAACTGACCTGAGCTGTCCATAGACTGCTGTAGCAACAGCGCCACGATAACATTTCAGGTCATGGCGGTACTGCAATCAAAAGATAACAAGTTTGAGTTACTTTTGACATATCTTAGCAGAGGGGAAACCTTTGTTTTACTCAGTGGGATAAACACTGCTATTTATTATTATTTTTTTAATATTAAACATTAGTATCCCTTTAAGGGGAGATTTCCCAGCAAATGCCATTAGGCTGGGCGTAGGGCTACAAAATCAATCCTAGTGCTTGTTATTGCACAGAATCATATTTGTATATGCAGGGCCGGATTTCCCAGTAGGCAGATGAGGCAACTGCCTAGGATTCCAAATTTTGAGGGGCGCCTAAGCGTTTCTGGCCACATCCATGTTCTAAATTGTGGGATTGGCAGAGCAATCTCAATGTCCATGCTCCGGGTTTATATAGAAAGAGAAAAACAGAGGCGCTTCTTTGTGCAGTATCATCCAGATAGAGATTCTTCACCCCACCACCGTAAGCATGGTACTCAGAAGGTAGCTGGACATGCACTTATGTGTAGACCAGCAATGAATACTCAGGAATTATTAAGCTGTACCCAGTCAGCTTCTTTGATTCTTCAATAAGACGGCTGCTGACCTCAAACCTCCACTCATAAAGCCAATACATGGAATAGAACAAAACTAGAAAGGGCCGCCAATAGTGCATTATCACACAACATAAAAAGATAAATATTACAATGTATATCTATGCAGTCACATAATATTGTGGCTGTATATATACATATGCACATATACAGCAAACAGGCACGCAGAGAACTCACCAGCGTTAGTTGCTGCTTTATCAAGACATGTAGGTAAATATAAAAAAAAAACTCCAGTTTTATACCCCTTTACAAGTTATTATGTAACCTCTTGCTTTGAAATGTCTTGGAGATCTCTCTAGTAACCAAGAGATTAAAGCCTTTTTTTTTTTGGCTTTGCTTGTTATAAGTCAAGTGTATTTTCTGTGCCTGGAAATAGAGGCTGGATCTGTGGGTGGGGACATGTGAGGAATGTGGGTGTGGCCATGGGTGGAGATAAGGGAGCATATATTGTTTTGCCTAGGGGCGCCTGGGATGTAATTCCAGCTCTGTGTATATGCACCACATATTGTTTATGCACCATATAAATACCATACCATACCATACCATATAAACACACATACACACACACACACATATTTATATATATAGAGAGAGAGAGAGAGAAAGAGAGAGAAAATTATGAAGTACAGTTAATAAAACCTTTAATTTATTGATTCAAAGTATTAATGTAAACTGCAATGTCAAAGTGTTGATCAATTGTTAATACAATTTTCTAAATCACAAACAGCCTGAAACACAGGACGCCCAAATCCAATTTAACAGTCTGTCCAGAGTGGTGTGCTGGATTTCCATCAACCCTCCATAAAAAGCCATAAAACTTCATCATCTCCCTGGTGTGGTAACATAAGGTGGATGGCCATCGTTCAGAAAGTGCTAATTTAAAATCCTAATGGCCAGTTTCTGAGAGTATAGAAGTATGATTCCCAAAGCTCTGGCTTTCAACTCCTAATTGAGTTAAACAGCTTTCTATGGAATCTTGTATTCAAAGTCTGTTCTCTGAAGCCCATCTGTGATATTAGAAAAATGAATTATGTCCATGACTCCATTTAAATCTGCAGATGTAGCAAGACTGAGTCTGATGGACCAAGAAGAACTGGATCAAACCAACTGTATCGTAGGGTCCAACTATAAATTCTCCAAAAATGAAATTCATTTAAAAGGGGTTTTTAACCTTTTTCTTTGCAATGTATTGGAGACCTCTCTAGCATTCAAAGGTTAAAAGCCCAGTTAAATTAATCAGTATTTTGGGGATTTTATCCCCATTTCATGATTCAGTTCATATGTTGCTCACCTTTTTGCTTTTCGCATAGGAACTATTTTAAATGAATGGAAATTTTACGAATGCTAATTTGTTCCCTATGGTGCAGACAGATTGCTCCACAATACAGCCAGTTCTACTTGCCGCATTGGTCTCCCTGCAGGTAGACATCTTTGTTAAAGGAACAGTTAACCATACATGTTATAGACATTTTTCTGCCGACTAAAACAAGAGTACTCCCACTGCTGTGAGATGTTCTAATCACAAGATATTGCAGTTAAAACTTTTTTTTTATAAACAACTGTAGTTATCTATTGTGGTCACCAAGTGGTGCTATTCCTATGACTTAGTCTATAAATCAGGCTCTCTCATGAAGTGCTGTCATAATGTTTAAATGATCAATCTTCCAGCACCGGAAGCACAACTAAATATGTACTTCCTAAAAAGTTCACTTTTCCTCTAATATGAAGAAAGGGAGCAACCCAACTGTACCCAAATGGGCAAATGAGAATTGCCTTTGATTTAAAAGGAGCATTTTTATATTATGACAATTTATTGACTTACTAGTTGAACAGCCCGTTACACGGGCCACAGTGCCTCTGGCAGCCGATCGCGGGACACTCACGCGCAGCAGAGACTGCCCGCGCCACTGCTGATACAGAGCTGGACGCTCCTTCGGAGCACCCAGCTCTGTATCAGCCGCGGCGCGGGCAGTCCGTACTGCCATGACTGCTGCACGCGCAGCAGTGTGTACTGCGCATGTCCGGCGTTACACACAACTTAGCGAATTATTATATAGGAGATCACTGAGACGTACAGAGGCGCAGAAATCAATAATAGAAAGATGTAACAAGACGTAATAGACCAGTAAACAAACATGAGTTATTGTAAATTACAAAGAAGAATCGCTTACTGCAGAATGCAAAAGGCAACCTGGCTGGTGGAAGGGGTAGGTGTAGGATAAGCGAGGAAGTCTGCCTTTTTGGCCAGACCACAGAAAATAGGGGAAGTAGGAAGATGGAAGCTATCCTTGATGGTAGGACTAGTAAAAGGGGGAATGTGCCTTGTAAATGGAGATTTTAATGTCCTGAATGTTAGCTAGGTCTCTTTGCAAAACAATTTGTTGGACACCTGTCTAGTGAAGTGGTTAAATGAGGCTTAACATCTTCTAACAAAATCTTCCCACTTATCTTACGATTTCCAGAAAATTCTAATGCCCCTAATGAATTTTGCCCTTGTACCTTTGCTCCTGAGCAAACATGGATGTCGTGTACATGGAGGCGGACATGACAGCTGCTGAGGGTTCTTCCAAACTGAAGCAGGAGGCGACATGCATGAGCCTACTTAATGCTTTACGGATCAAAGGGGTGTGCGACAAACCCTTAAAGTGTTAAAATTATCACAAATGGTGAGCTGAATTTGATCATGAATAAGTACCAGTTGGTACAAAATGCGTGGATCGGGAGGTTTATAGATCCGCTGGTTCCCAGTTCCAGTCATGGATGCTCTTGTTTTGCTATAGCCGCTGAATCTGAAGAATACATGTGTGGTCATTTGTTTAATTGGAGCCGCTATTTGAGTTATTTGTGGAGCTGAATTTGAGGTCATGTGGTCCTCCTTACTACAATCATGTCCGCCTCCATGGACATAACATACATTATCGCTTGAACAAAGTCACAAGGGCCAAATTCATAGGGACCATTAGGATTTTTCTGGCAAAGCAAAGTAAGTAGGGTTTATTATTAAGAGGTGTTTATTATTGAAAAGCCCCATTTAAATTGATGGGGATTTTGATTTGTCCCCTGTGATGCATTTGGGTTGAGCAATATTTTCTCCAGCTATTTCTATTAACTCTTTGGGGGAGACTTACTAAGCTGTGACAAAGAGGTGATAAAGCAGAGATGGCTTCTCCAGTGATATCACTTCTCCAGTTCCTGTGTTATTCTATAGAGCCAATGCACTAAGATCTCCAAAGCTGAAGAAATGTTAGTGCATAGGCTCCATAGAATAACATAGGAATTGGAGAAGTGATAAACTGGATAATTCATCTCCACTTTATCACCGCATTATCACAACTTAGTGAATTTCCCCCTTTGATTGCCAGAGGGGTACACAACGCATTGCTCTGCAATGCTTTGCACACCCCTCTGTCACTCAAAGAGTCAAATCAAGCTCTATGGGTGATGTGTTTCTCGATCATTTTTCCATTTCTTGGGATTGTTTTCTAGTAAATTCAAATGTAGAAATTCATAAATCTCCTTGAACCGCACACTCTAACAAAACGGAAAAACAGCAGACTTTTCTTTCATCAAAAATGCGCACTTCAAAACCTAAACAATATATTATATAAAACCCGACATTTATTTCTTAATATGATTTGCTACCTAAGGCTATTGTAATTTCAAAGCTGTCCAATTTTAACAGTGGGAATTTCAGGATCTGGCCAAAAGATAGTCATTTTCATAGAAGAGTACAGAACAGCAATAACTCATTTAAGTCAATGTGTAAAATGAGCATTTTACATTTGCAGCCTAATTTGTCGGTATTAATTGATTTAGTTATATAAGTTAATGCGCCGATTTAATGAAACAAAATGTATTTGTTTTAGTTTCAACTGTGGATAATTTAAAAATTATGAAATTCGCTCCATAATATTTGGAATTTTCTCAGTTCCCTCCCATTGGTACAAATCAAATGGTAATTATCCATGTAGCAAGCAATAAACTGCTATTTATTTGTTTAAACAGATAGAAATGCTTTAATATTGTAAAACTATATTGCAGGGTTTATCTGTTGAGTAAAACAATTATGAGAGATATTTTACTGAAAATGTATTGTAGCTGAGACTTGCATTTTTGTGGGTGCAGTACGCTAATTTACAGCGGCTTTATTGCTACAGTGTTCTATAGGTGGCTCTAGTTAGTCAACATTAATCCACCATAGGATGCTGTAGCAACAACACCACTCAAAAAGATCAGGTCATGGAGATATTGCATCCAGAAAAAAAAACAAGTTGGACTTGAAATAACTTTTAAATAAAGCATCTCTCTCAGCACTTTTGAATAAAACACCATTCGGCACTGGGAGTACCCTTGTTTTATACAGCAGGATAAACTCTGCAATATATTTATTTCTATATTAAGCTATATTTTTAACAGAAGGACTTATGTCCTTATTCAGGCAGCTAAAGCACAGAAATTCTGGGGTAAACCAACTCCACTATTAGGGGAAAAATGAAAATTCACATTGATGACTTCAGTGCAGATAGGTTGTTGATCCAGGGAACTATCTGACTGCCATTTGCAGTCAGGAAGGACATTTTTACCCACTTGGGGATAAATTGAAAATGGCTTTTTTTTGCCGTCCTCTGGATCAACAGAGGTGTTTTTGGCATGGGCTGAATTTGATGGATGGATGTCTTTTTTCAGCCTTGTTGACTATGTTACTATGGAATTAAATGAGAATGCATCCCAATGACACCCCCTTACCTTCCTATGGCCAGAAAATCCTAATGAATTTTGTCCTTGTGCATTTAATATTTTCCAGTTAGGTTTGGATGTCAGGTCCCTGGAGGTAGATATAACAATTGCTGGTGGGGGCAGAACCACAAGACGCAAACTCACTACACATAGTAATCTTAAAGGGATAGTAATGTGTCAAAATTAATGCAGCTCAGATTATTCTTTATGGTTTTTGGGCCATGTAGAGGGGTATCGTCATTCTCTATGTTGTATAGTACCAGAGTAATTGATTCATAAAGTGTCCCCTTCCCGCCCCTTTTACCTACGTAAAGCTGCAGAGCAAGATCATCCAGATGGATCGCAGCAAGAGACAATCTTTTGTTAGTATAAAGAAAATCCTGTCCTCCATCTTCAAGGGGGGCAGGGATTTCCCTATGGTCACAGCCAGAAAACTGTCCCTCGCTCGCTGTCCGGTCAAGTGACCACATTCCATATCTCAGGTGAGGTGGCTTACAATAGGTAAAAGGGCGGGAGGGGGACACTCTATGATTAATCTGGAACTACACATCATAGAGAATGATAATATTGCTCTACAAGGTATAAAAACTATAAAGAATAATTGGAGCTGCATTTATTTTGAGCATTTCACCCTGCTGCTCCATAAATGGTTAAGTAGTCTCATGTCTGCTTCATTCTGAAGAAAGTGCCAGCAAATCTCATGTCTGCCTCCGAGGACATGACAACCAGGACTGATTAGAGATCTTATCTCTTGAATGGAGGCACAAGGGCAAAATTCATAGAGGCCTTTATGATTTTGTGGCCATAGTAAGGTAAGAGGAGTTTACTATTGGGGTCTAGTTCTTCTTTAAAGCGTAACTATCACCTAAAACCAAAGTTTTACCATGCCGACATTAGTGTTGTGTGTGTGTTCTTCCAGTCACCTGGTAGTGGAAATATTTGCCCTGCAAAATCTGGCACTTCCGCATTCTACGGTACCCTGTACCGTCTCAGGACTTCCCAGCTGCCCCAAGAAGCGCGTTTACGCTGCCCTTCGAAGCTGGATTTCTGTGATGTAGAGTTACAGCAAACTCCGTTTACAATGCTACTGAGGTTACAACCTCAGTGTGGGGAAGATGCAGGACAGTTCCAAGTCACACAGGACACTGCTGCCCTCAAAGTTACTGCATGTCACTGCTGGGTGTAGACTGATGGCGCAGAACATGCTGCAGGCAAGAGAGTCAGTGGCTGCACAGTTACACTGCCCACACAGGCTTCTTCATCCCCTGATGCCGGGGACTGCAGCCTACAACTTGCGAAAGGCCACAGGGCTTGGGCTGAGGCACTTGAGGGAGGGACGTCTGATGGGACGGCCTGTTTCTAACAGGCATGAGAACAGTTTCATTCACCTGCTCTAGCCATGAGATGTTCAAGGGTGCTGCTCCTAAAACAGCCACACAAATACTCCCTCATCAGACAGCAAGCACTGTCTAAGTAAAGCCGCCCAAGCCTTAACTCTTAATCTCGACATGTTGCTCACACTCTCTTCTGATTGTATATGCCATAAAAAATACATAGACATATACATGCACAGTATATACAGAGAATATAGCTCCCTGAGTTCCAGAGGCATACAAAACACATTGATTTGCAATGTATCCCTCTGGTACTCAAATGGTTAATCATGTCTCAACCCCCGGCTCACAATAACACACAGTGGCCCAAGGTGCACACTCAAGACTTGCATTTTCAGGTCTCATAGCACATAAACGTTTTCTAACTTTCGATTGATTTAAATGGGTCTTTTTAACCTACTCAGTGGCGTAACTACCGTGGTCGCAGGGGTCGCCACTGTGACCAGGCCCATCATTCCAGGGGGCCCGGCCGCCTGGTCAACCCTTGCTGTCACCACGGCAGCTCGGCAGGAATCCTTTTACACTCTTCTTCTGCCTTGCCCTCTATGCCCACGCATGCGCAGCCAGGGAACTCAATGCAGAAAGTTAGTTGACTGCGCATTCGCAGACCATAGGCAACAGAAGATGAGCACACAAGTACTTCAGCGCCATTCTGTCTGTTCAGTGGGTGGCCGCTGCTGAAGAAAGCAGTGGAGGGGGACTATGTGGAAGTGGAAATGTGCAATGTGGAAATGGACAGTGGGAACAATGTGGAAGTGGACAGTTGAGGCAATGTGGCCAGTGGGGTCAATGTGGAAAACGGACACTGGGGAAAATGTGGAAGTGGAGTGGACAGTGGGGGCAATATGGAAGTGGACAATGGGGCAATGTGGAAATGGACAGTGGGTGCAATGTGGAAATGGACAGTGGGGGCAATGTGGACAGTGGGGGGCCTGGGGGCAATGTAGAAATGGACAGAGGTGCAATGTGTAAGTGGACAGTGGGGGGCCTGGGTGCAATGTAGAAATGGACAGTGGGGCAATGTGGAAGTGGACAGTGGGGGCATTGTGGAAGTAGACAATGAGGACATTGTGGAAGTAGACAATGGGGCAATGTGGAAATGGACAGTGGGTGCAATGTGGAAATGGACAGTGGGGACAATGTGGACAGTGGGGGGCCTGGGGGCAATGTAGAAATGGACAGAGGTGCAATGTGTAAGTGGACAGTGGGGGGCCTGGGTGCAATGTAGAAATGGACAGTGGGGCAATGTGGAAGTGGACAGTGGGGACAATGTGGACAGTGGGGGGCCTGGGGGCAATGTAGAAATGGACAGAGGTGCAATGTGTAAGTGGACAGTGGGGGGCCTGGGTGCAATGTGGAAATGGACAGTGGGGACAATGTGGACAGTGGGGGGCCTGGGGGCAATGTAGAAATGGACAGAGGTGCAATGTGTAAGTGGACAGTGGGGGGCCTGGGTGCAATGTAGAAATGGACAGTGGGGGCATTGTGGAAGTAGACAATGAGGACATTGTGGAAGTGGACAATGGGGCAATGTGGAAGTGGACAGTGGGGGGCCTGGGTGCAATGTGGAAGTGGACAGTGGGGGCATTGTGGAAGTAGACAATGAGGACATTGTGGAAGTGGACAATGGGGCAATGTGGAAGTGGACAGTGGGGGCATTGTGGAAGTAGACAATGAGGACATTGTGGAAGTGGACAATGGGGTGTACAATGTGGAGATGGACAATGGGGTTGTACAATGTGGAGGTGGACAATGGAGGCATTGTGTAGGCAGACAATAGATAAGTGGCATTTCTGGGGTGGATTTGCATGGTGAGGTCGGGGTGCCCCATGACAGTTTTCGCACCAGGGCCTGGTGGTTTCTAGTCACGCCTCTGTCAGTACTACAGAGGATTCCAACGCATTGCAAACAATTCACAATTTAGAGACACATCTACAGTGGCATAATTAGTTATTGGAGGGGCCATGTTGCAAACATTTAACCCAAAAGTATGTTCACAGATGCATAGCTAGAAACTAATGGACTTTGGGGCAGGTGGGTCTCTTGGAAGCTGGTCATGTCTGCAACTGCACCATCTGTGCCCCCTGTAGTCACTACTCTGCATCTGTAGCATCCAAGGGTTTTCCTGTATATTACACATGCTTTAACCCTTGGTGCTAGAGAAGAGGCATTGGCTATGCCTCTAATACATTGGTGGGCAAAATGAAGCCCTATAGCTGCTGCCAGACTACAACTCCCATTATTTCTCAAAAGCTATCTTGCAACATTTGGGTCTACAGCTATTGGAAACTACAAATACCATTATCTCCAGTCTTCCAACAGCTGGAGAGACAAAGATTACCTTTTTCTGATCCATGCAGTTACATTTGTGATATTTCATTCTCCTTTAGTTTAGTAGCTATTTAATCTTAAACTGAGAATCAGTGTCTACTATACTTTACAACATACTGTACTATAGCACCACCTTGTGTACACATTTGTGTATTACATGATTGCTAGCATAGCCACACAAAAACCTTATAAAAAATGTATGTCAGATTACAGTAAATCAATTGTTGGACCTCCAGCAGTTAGGAACTAAAAGTCTCGGCATCCCCAACCAGCCAATGAGAACTGTGGTGCCTAATATCTGTAGCTCCAACAATTGACTATCCTGGGCTAACACAACCTAGCAATGAATGCAACTTTGGCATATGTAAATCTACCAAATGTCCTCTTTATGAGGGGCAGTCCCTCTTTGAGATCTAACTTCCTATGTCCCTCTTTCCCACCCTGGTATTCCTCCTTTTAGAAGATTATATGGTGCGGTGGGAATATAGGTGTATCCCAGTGCTTATCATCAATAAAACATTAATGTATAAACTTCAGTATATGTGTTTATAAATTAGCCTGCATAAATAAACTATTTTGTTCTTTCGCTAAATCATTTATTCAGTTACAGAAAGAGGTGTCAATAGGTCATAAAATAACCTAAAAATTCTCAGTAATGCCCCACCCACCAGCCATGTTCCCAGCAACACCACTTAAAACACAAGTGTCATTCTTGGGCCGTTTGAAATGTTGGGAGGTATACATATGCATTGTTTATAAGATTTCTGTATTGAGAGGGGCTATGACCTTACTGTAGCATTAGATGAGGGAAAAGTCTGCAAATCACTGAGTTTAATGTGCTAAATAGATATGGGGTAATTCTGGAGCAAACTAGCTGCACCACAAATCACAAATAAACATTCCCAAAAAACCCAATGTTTTAAATGGGGCTTTTAACCAATTGAATGCTAGAGTTGTTTTTAATATATTGCTCAACAAACCCTCTCTAGCATACACTGTGTTGAAAAACCTACAAGGCCATAAGTAGGCAAGGCATTCCAGGTGGCCTTAGCTCCGCCTATAGTCACACCCCTACCTCCCACATGACCCTGCCCCCAGTCCTGTGCACTATTTCCTGACCCAGAAAATACCTTTGGTTTATAACAAGCAAGGACAAAACAAAAGTTTAGCCCCTTGGTTGCCAGAGAGATCTCCAACGCATTGCGATACAATTCATTGTAGCTCTTGCTAGCACTCAAGGTTAAATAATAGCTTGTAAAGGGGTATACAACTGATGAAAGGACAGTGATATTGCTTTGGCCACACCCACAATTCAGAATGTGGGTGTAGTCTGCACAGCTGAGGCACTGCACCTCAAGTTTGGAGTTCTAGGCAATTGCTTACTCTGTCTAATAGGAAGACCGGACCTGTTTATTTAAATCAATAAAATGTTTCATTTGTCTGCTTATGTGGTGCAGTTGGGTTGTAACAGAATTGTTCAGGGTCTTCTAAGTACGTCAGCCTCTTTCTGGAACACATATGATTAGCACAAGGCAATGCAATAAAGCTAGCCTGCATTAATTTCTCTTGTGTCTTCTTTATAAAGAACACTAAACTTAAACTTGTTTGGGGTATTTCCTACTGAGTAAAACAAGAGTACTTCCACTGCTGGGAGTTTTTTCTCATTTCAAATGATTACAACTAAATTTTTTAAGACAATTAAGCTGCAATTATTTATTATGGTCACCAGGTGGAGCTGTTCTTACAGCATGGTAGTTAGTGACCCAATCTCTCCCACAGAGCACATTGTATAAAAATTTGATTTTTTTTGGCCAACAGTTGGTGCTGTTTCTAACAGCCTGACATAAATACATAAATATTGAGATGTTCTAATTTTTCAGAGGAGATTACCTCAGTAGTGGGTGTACCCTTGTAAAAAAACAAAGTCCTGTAACACTTGTTATAATACAAAAACATTTATTTCTCCTTTACAGTGGAGGTATACATGCTGTCATATATGACTGCATCACTTACATCACTTACTAAAAACAGATGTGGTGCATGGTCAGTTCATCAAATACCATCACAGTTACATAGTTACATCAAATTCAACTTTTTCACAGTATGATACACAAAATGAGAAATACATAATCTTTCCTGACTCTAAAATTGGTGTGGGAACGCTGTTCCCTTCTGCTAGAAATGTATCTAATCTTCTCTTCAATATATCCATTGTACCTACCATCACCACAACCCTGGGCAAAGAATTCCAGAATTTAACAGACCTTATGATAAAGAACCCTTTCCTCTGCTGAAATTGAAACCTTTTTTCTAATCTTAAGGGTGGCCCCTAGTAGTTTCATCAGGCCTTCCCATGAAAACCTCATTACAGAGATCCTTGTATTGACTTCACATACACTGTATTTATACAATGCACTGAAATAAATCTCTAGAGGACTAGAGGGGTGTGCAATGCATTGCAAAAGCATTAAGGGCTGGAATTTGCACCTTAGAATCCTGGCTAAATCATTAAAGTAATGGAATAGAGACCAAAGACCATAAAAATAACAAATACAAACTTAAGATCTGCATTTAGAACAGCAAGGAAGCATCTGCTACGATATAGCAAGAAAAAGACAGACACAAGCATAGGACTAATAGAAAGAAGAAATGTGAAAAATAATTAAATCTATAACCCATAATGGCCGCAGATACTACTAAAAGCAATTATACCCAAGCCTATTATCACTGAATTCTGACAACCAAAAGAGCTCAGAAAGAAAGTAATAAGCAGGAAACTCACTCATGACACAGATCACGCAAACAATGGGACACTCCAATAAACTGATGACGCACAAATTAACCCCTTAACAGCTGTCCCGACATTAAGGACTGATGACGGTCCTGGCACGTCATGAAATTTCACAATCACAGCACTTGCACGGAGAACTGTGATCACTGGGCATGTACTCAAAACAAAAATTGCCTTGGTCCTCCAGCGCAACCCACTACTGGTCCACCCAGCTGGGTTAAACAATGCTCAGAGATACAGTTTGGAACCCTATGGTTTTCCCTGAAGGTCTGTGGAAAGTACTTCAGTCTGATCATTGTGTGAAGCCAAAAGACAAAACTCAGCACTGGCATTCAAAGTGTTAAAAAACTAATGTTATTTTTAAGACTGTTAGTCCTAGGGGGGGTGGAGGGGCATCTAACGCATTGCTCCTCAATGCGTTGCTCACCCCTCTGTCACTCAAACAGTTAAAAGTGTGACTAACAGTATAATGTCCCTGACTTTCAATCTTCTTTCTGACAAATATTACGATGCATGGCAACGATAGTTATGCATTTACAGCTGTGTTGGCACCTGGTATGTGGGCTCACAGGCTGAATGCCAAGCCACTGATTTTATGACACTAATGTAGTTTAATGGGAAGAGACCATTTAACAGTTATTTTATATGGAGCTAATACCTACATTTTTATTCTGTTTATCTGTAATTAAAATAAAAACACACAAATAAACGGCACTGGGTAATAACCCTCTGTTTCAGAATTGTGCTGCAGGCTAATGGATCTGGAATACAAACACTGTTACCTCTTTGTAACAGCCTGGAATTAATACTTCTACATTACACCTCCTGAGAATGTATTACACGCCATCTCACTGCATTGTATTTGTCAATTACATTGGAGCTTTTGTATTTATTTTCTGTTGTGCATAAGTAGCACCTGATATTACTTCATTGAATTATTGGTTCTACGAAGGAGAGAAACCTTAAACGTAACACTGTTAATACTAGACTTTGGTCCTAGGATGCATACACATTTAAACATGTTACTGCCATTAGTACTTTCTGGTCCTATGAAGGACTGACTAGAACATTACTGGCACTGGTATACTTTGGCCCTAGGAAGGACATACCCAGAAATATGCCACTGCCACTAGTTCACTTTGGTATTAGTTTAAACTGACCCATAAAATGTACTACCATTAGTAAACTTTGGAAGTAGGAATGACTGACCAATAACAAGTGCATGGTATGGTAACAAAAACCTGCCCACTAAGAACAATCTTACCTGCCAGTTGCAATGGGCAGGAAGATCTGATTTTTGTAAACAGTTGATTGTTACTATTCCGTTTGCCTTTCTGATTCCTTGGCTGCACTCCTCCATTTGTGTGCATGCTTTGCGTTAACTGAGCTGAGGTCCTGATTGTCTTTGGGAGTTGAAGTTGCAGGGCCCTATCATTTTTGGGATGCACTAATATCCCTCACATGCTTTATTTACTACCCTAAGATCATGGTGTATGACTGTAATGGAAGCTAAAGATGCCAGGTTGTCCTTAGCCATCGTCCCCGGTTTCCCTCTCCTTAAAGAAGCTACAGTGGAGTAGCCCTGCCAGTCCTGCAGAGTAGAGTTCCTAATTGGAAGTGACCAGGGTTTATATAGCCACACTGTCAGGGTAGGGGTAGGTGACATGCAATCAGATTAATACAATTAACAAACAGCATAATGAAAGCAGGTTTTACAGACAGCCATGGCACCAGACTAATCTCATCACACAGAAGTCAATGGTGAATACACAACAGTGGTGACGGGAATAGGGAAGAAACATCTAATCAAACCTGGACCAGAAAGTGGGACATACACAATGGAAGACTATAACATGACAACACATAAAAATACAACAACTTAACCCCTGCAGTCCCATGCAAGTTTGTAGGCCAAAAAAATTCTTAAAACGGTTCCAGCATCTGTTACATGTATCACAGATGCACTTACAATCCTCAACTCTGGACTGTGGTAACGGCCGCAGGTCCGTTACATTACCCCCCCTTCCAAGTCCCAAGCCAGCGGAAAGTTCTGGAAAGTGGCTTGGAGAAGGGGTGCACATGTCCCCAGCACTCACTGAAATGAGGGTCCCCATCCCCGGGGCAAGTGAAATACAGGCTCCTACCAAATCCAAAGCCAAAGGCTCAGTGTCCAGTGGTAGTCAGTCATTTGTGTAAAAGTGAGGACCCAGGGGTATTTTGTTAACTTTTCCTCCCTCCCAAATATGACTAATCCAGAGCACTGCATTTGGGTCAAGTTCTTTTGTACAACAAGATAGTCCTGGTCCTTCCACCTGTCGGCTGTTGCTAGCGGTGAGATAGCACCCGCTGGCTGCCTGCCTTGACTTCAGCTGAGGATGGGTCTCTTCTTCCCTGCATCCCTGTCCTGTTAACTGCTTCCGGGGATGAGATTCTGGCTTTCACTGGCCTGCATCTCCCTCTGCTGTTGAGGATGGATCTCCAAAATCCCACAGGGTGGCATCTCTGTCTGTAACTTGGGCCAAAATTCTGGCTTCTCAAATCCCGGCATCTCTGGCTCCCGCCATCCTGGCATCTCTAGCTGCCACTGGGGATGAGGCTCTTTCGCCACACATCCCTGTATCTCTATCTGCCACTGGGGATGCAATTCTGGCAACCAGCAGGATGGCATCTCCATCTGTAGCTTGGGACAAACTTCTGGCTCCTCGCATCCCGGGATCTCGGACTGCCGATGGGGATGTGATTCTGGCAACCAGCAGGACGGCATCTCCGTCTGTAACTTGGGAAAAACTTCTGGTTCCCCACATCCCAGCATCTCGGACTGCCACTGGGGATGAGGCTCTTATGCCATGAATCCTTGTACCTCTACCTGCCACTCTAGATGCAATTCTGGCAACCTGCAGGCTGCCATCTTAGACTGCCTCTGGGAATGTGGCTCTTCTGCCACGCATCCCTGTACCTCTAACTGCGACTAGGGATGCAATTCTGGCAACTCACAGGCAGGCATCTCTGACTGCTGCTGGAGATGAGGTTCTTCCACCCCGCATCCCTGTACCTCTATCTGCTGTGGGACATAAGGCTCCGGCTCTTCTTGTAGTTGAATGGGTGAGTTGATTGTTCAGGATTTCTCCTCAAAGTGGTGTTTCTTAATCCTTCGTAGCAGATTCTTGTACATCCACTTAACAATCCACTACTGGGTAGCAAGCTGATGTAGCTCCAGCCACTGGTCTGGGCTTTCGCAGAGACCAAGTACTGCTTCTCTCCGGTCTCTGATTTCTCAGAAGTGGCTGTAATTCTGGCAGCCAAAGTTATAACAAAGAGCAGACCAACATGGGTGGTGGGGAATTCTGAATGCCCGGCAGCATTTGGATACTGTGGCCGGGCCTTCCACATACAGGGATGGCCAGTTCCATTGGTCCTTGACTTTGGGCTGTAGTAATGGCCAGAGGTCTGTTACAATGACCATTATAGCATTGCGTATCGAACACTGTTTAACGCCTTCATGCCGAGTGACCCCTTCATGCCAAGTGAAGTGCCTGGACAGTCACACATTTATGGCCTTTAAGGATGGGTGTGGATCCTGGTCCGTCAAAGACTTCATGATCGCAGCGTTCCTCAGGGCATGCTATGATCATGCAGGGGAGGCTGTAAATGGCTGCTCCAGGACTGAAGCAGTCAGTTTCAGCCTTTTGCAGTTGAGCCGGTACACGTGATCGCTGCTACAGCGATCAAATTTGCTGGTTGAGCCAATGACAAAGGCAATGTATTTTATAGGGAATTATCTGACTGCCATTTGGAATCAGGAAGGAATTTTTTTACCCACTTGCGGCTAAACTGAAAATGGCTGCAGTGGGTTTTTTTGCCTTCCACTGGATCAACAGGGGTGTTTTGGCATGGGCTGGACTTGATGAGCACATGTCTTTTTTGCAGCCTCATCAACTATGTTATTATTTTACTATGTTACCAGGGAAGGAATGAGGGACATAGGGATGTTAGCCTCAGAGGGACAGTACCCCCCATAAAAAGGGACATTTGGGAGGTAGGAATGACTATTCAATCCTTTCATCCAGTCCCTATAAAAAATGAACCAAATGAGCACAAATTATGACAGGAAAACCTATAAAAAGTTGTGTGTTTTTTATTTTTGTTCTCTTTTTATATTACTACCAAAATAAATTGTGGGTTATACATATATTTGTGGTAAAAAAAGAAAACCCTACTTATGCTTAACAAATTGGTATATCATTTGTGTGGGTGTACTAAATGAATTAGGGGAAAATTAGGTTTGAACAAAGGCATACAAGCAAGGACAAAATTGTCTTCAAGTGTCAAAAATGCCTCTTCACCAAAGGGTTAATCTGTTTGCTTGTAGTGTATGAATGAAGTTACATTATTGTGGCACCCCTTTCTTTTTTTTGTTTGTGTGTGTAACCCATAGACGTCACTTTCATTAGTACACTTTGGCCTTTGAGCAATCCTGGAGCAAACCAACTACTCTGTAGGTGGAAAATAAAATTCCCCATTGAGTTAAAACATGTCTTTTAATCCCCTGAGTGCCAGAGAGTTATCCGCAATGCGGTGGATACCTCTTTGGCACTCAGAGGGTTAAGTCACTTACTGAGATGTCTCCAATACATTGCTTCACTATGATGCAGTTGTTTTGCTCCTAAATTGCTCCAGTTTGCCTTGATGCATAAGACCCTTTCTTCCAAGAAACAACTGACCCATAGACCTGTTGCTGCCATCGATACAAGCTGGTCCTAGGAAGGACTGACCAATAAACACGTCACTACTGTTAGTACACTGTGGTCCTAGGAAGAACTGACATTGTCATTAGCAAACTCTGGTCCTAAGAAGGACTGACCTGTAAATGTTACTGCCATTAGTACACTTATTACCAGGATGGACGGATCATAAACATGTCAATGTTATTAGCATACTCTGGAGTGAACCTAGGACAGACTGACCCATTAAAGGGATAGTAATGCTTAAATTTAACTAATTTTAATATTGTAGAGATTAAAAATATGAATAGAATGAGGTATGTCCTATCTCTCAAACTTGTATAGTTTGAGAGATTGAAGCATATAATGTTCCCGTTTGATAAGAAGTCTGCCATCTAGCTGAGAGAAGCAGATTCTGGTCCCAGGACCATCCTGCAGCTCTTCAGCAGAGCAAAAATAGTGCAATATAAAAGTAAATTCTTCATTGGAATGGTCTATAAAGTGTGCCTGGTTTGCAAGAAAACTTTGTAGACTGTTCCAATGAAGTATTTATTTCTATATTGTACTATTTCGGCTCTGCTAAAGAGGCGCAGGACGGTCCCAGGACCAGAATCTGCTTTACTCAGCTAGATGGCAGACTTCTTGTAAAAACGGGAACTTTAGATGCTGCAATCTCTCAAACTATACAGGTTTGAGAGATGGGGCATACCTCATTCTATTAATATTTGTAATCTCTACAATATTGAAATTAGAAAAATTTAAGCATTACTATCCCTTTAACAAGTCACTGCCATCGGTATTCTTTCACTTCTTTTACTCTTTTCTAAGAGAATTGTCAATCTCTGTTTTTCTGTGTCTGTAATGTTCTCTCCTGTCTTTTTTTATATATGATAATCAACACCAGAGGCTCTATTTTATATAATGCTCACTTTCCTTTTCCTCTTTTTGGCACCTGTAAAAATCTCCTTCTCTTTTTACTGATCATAAATATGGATTAAGTCAAAAAAAGGTTCTCTAAATAAAAATTAGATAATTTATAACTGTCAGTTGTATTTTATTTAGTCACTGCCTACCTTTAGTTTAGCAGACAAGCAGCGGGCTAAGTGAGATGGCCTAACTTGCATATAACATCCCTCAATTTCCCATGGAAGGTTTTGAAATAATTCAGTGAGGAAGTTAAAATAATGTTGCTGTTACAATACGTTCTTGTCTGAAATCCTTCACAGTTAACAGCAGGAGAGACTAAAAATATATCTGCTTTTTTTTTTTTTTTAATCTGATGCTTTAATGAGAATTTGTTCTGAGTATGCAAACAGATGCTTAATTAGAATTATCCTGGTTGTAAAAGAGGGCAAGTAAGGGTACAACCCAGGAAGAGATAGGGACAGGTAAATGGGCTAAATTTCTGCGGCATACTTGCGTCAGGATCCAATCCACCGTTTCATGCTGTTGTTCTTGATGTCAACAAAATATATCAAAATAAAGGTTTTTTTTTGCTATAGGCTTCCACCTATTTATCTCTTTATCAATAAAACAAAGTTGGAGCAATTTTGGAGTAAACCAATTGCAGCACAGAGGAGGAATAAAACTTCCCATTCCATTACAAGGGGCTTTTAACTCCTTCAGCTATGGAGAGGTATTCACCATGGGTTGAAGACCTCTTTAGTGTTCAAGTGTTTAAAAGCCCCATTTAGAGCAAAAGGAGGAGGAGAGCTCTCTAATGTTCAAGGGGTTAAACATTACATGTTACTCAATGGGAAACTGTATGTCTCCCATGATGCAGCTGATTTGCCAGAGGAAGTGGATGTCAGAGGAATCAGTGTAAGTACCCGAAGACTGTTGCGTTCCACTATTTCTAATTACAACAGTAAGAAAAAACAAAAAAGGTTAATGTTAACCCTTTCATGAGCAGAGGGATGTACTTAACCCTTTAAGTGCTAGATGTTGTGCACCCCTCTGTCTCTCAAAGGGATAAAGTTTTAAAGCAAAATGCACTGAATTCTCAAGATGAATTTTCCCAGTATCTCTACTGGCATCACAGATCTTTTATATAGACAGCGCTTAATTTTATCATAGTTTTGTTGTCTGACAGTAAATGTACTTTGCCTTCTTAATAGATAACTGTGCAAACCCAACAGCAGCACAGAATTTCTTCAACTTAAGATAAATTTAGTTCTGTTCAAGTCCAAACTTACATAGAAACATAGGACTGGATGGCAGATAAAAACCATTCGGCCCAACTAGACTACTGTACCTCAAACCTTATTTGGTTCTTGGTCTTGTCTTATGTCACTGTACTGTTAGTGTGTGTGGGCTCTGCCTAGATTCATTCATGGCACAGCATGTATTAAGAACAAGCTGATTGAGTTTGGGCACATTATAGGCTCCTCAGTTCACTTGTTCTATGCACCATGTGTGGTGTGGGCCTACGTTACAAAGGTTCCCTTGGAGCCTGAGTACGTAGGTGTATTTCCCGCTTAAAGCTGGCTGTGCCTCCTCAAAGAAAGGTGCAAACAAAGCAGGTGAAACATGTGCCCACCCCCTTGTCCCTGGATCAGGCAGCTGTAACTGGGAGGCAAGAGCCATTCTTGGCCCGCTTCTAACCCTACATTGACCTCCTTTCCTAACACCCACCCCACACAGTGCAGCATCATCTGTTAACCCCTCCTTTGCAGAAGCTGGTCGGAATGCATTGAACAGCAATAAGTTCCACCTGGACCAGTGTCTTGAAATTTAACACATTGAAAAATAATGGGTTAAGTAAAAATAAAAACACTAACACCCCCAACACAACAAACACACACATCCACAACCCCCTTCCCATCCTAACTTGTCCATAGAGTAACTCATCCATCGCTTGCTTGTATTATTTGAAGTGCCAATGAAAGGGTTAAAGGCTATAAAGAAAGTGAAACCTTTAACTTTATTTAGTGTCCAAATGGTCTTACATATAATGTGGGGGTTTAATATTATACTTTGAGTAACCCAACCTTTCAACAAATATTAGCAATGGAAAATATTTAGTCAAGGACCGTTTCTCTAAAAGTGACTTTCATGATCTTAACTAGTATAAAAAGTCACTTTATCTCTTAAAAATGGCATTAAAATATTTTGGCTTGGATAGCAACACTTTAAAGGAATAGTGACACTTAATATTAACAAACAATATATTTCAAGCATGGGCGTCCGGAGGGGGGGGGCAAGGGGGGCACTTGCCCCCCCCCTACAATTACCCTCCTCCATATAAATAAAGGGGCTAGATGGGCTGGCCTGGGGGTCATATTATGGCTTTGCCCCCCCCTGGAAAAATGTCTACGGACACCACTGATTTCAAGGTTTTTATTTTAAAGTTATTGCAGTTCAAACGTGCATTTTTTAGATGCAGTACTTCCTTGGCCTGAAATCTTACAGTGGAGCTGTTAGAGCTGTTGCTACAGCATCCAAATGGAGGTTTATGGTCAACTGACCAGAGCTGTAGATAGACTGCTGTAGGAACAGCACCACCATAACATTTCAGGCTATTGCACCCAAAAAATGAAAGTCTGAGCGCCAATAACTTTTACATTAAACATTTCTCAGCAGTGTGAGAATCCTTGTTTTACTCAGCAGGATAAACCCTGCTATAAATATCATCTTCTTGTTCTTCAGCCCTTGTCAATCCACTGCAGAATGAAGGACTCCTCAACAAACCTCTAACAACTTCCTTCCTGTGCTTTTTTGTTGCCACTGTGTAACAACAAATTTGGAAATTTCTTCAACGTATCTTGTCTTTGGTCTTCTTCTATTATTGTGTGGAATCATTCCAAAATTAGTTTTGTCAGTCTTCCTTCAGGTCTTTGTGCTATTTGGTCTTCTCATTTCATTTTTGGTGTTTTACTCTTTCAGCGATGTCATAGACCTTTGTTTGCTGATGAATCCATGCACACTTTTTTCATTCTCTTTATGTTATGTTCAGAAAGCAACACTCCATACTTCTTTGCATAGCCTTCAGTTTTTGTATGTCTTTGACATTCAGTGTCTATGTTTCACAGCCATATATAAGGATTGGGAGGACACATTGGTCAAAAACCTCTTGCTTGAGGCAGTAGTAAATTTATCTTAAAGATTGTACTGCTAAGTTTTCCAAATGCTTGCCATCCCAGTTTGTCGCTCAGTATCCATCATGGCATTTCCATCTGTTGACATTTCTTGTCTATGGTAAACAAACTTGTCCGCTTCTTCTAGTTCTTGTTTATCTACCGTGATTTTACTTGGTATGGCAAATTTGTTAAACATGACTTCCATTTTGTTGATATTCATCTTCAGACCAAAATTGTTGCTTTCCTGTTGTCGCTTTTCAATGCATTCTTGCTTTTCTTCAGGACTACTGGCAAAAGGTATGATATTGTCTGCAAAACATTTGTGATGTAAGTAGTCTCCATTGATAGTAAGTCCTTTTTTGTCCCAATTTAGTTTATGAAACATTTCTTCTAAACAAACAGAAATATTTTTGTCGAGATTGTGTCTCCTTGTCGGACGCCTTTTTCTAGTTCTATCTATTTCTTGGTTGATCAAGGCTTTGATTATTGTTTGCTTTTCTACTGAGGCAACGGCCTTTTCGTAGGCAATGAAGGCAATGCATAACTACAGGTTATATTCTTTATTCCACTCTATAACATGTTGCACTGTCTGGATATGGTTCGTTGCACTAAAACCTCCCCTAATGCCTGCTTGTTCTTTAGGTTGTGTCGCATTAAGTATTTCGTCCATTCTTCTAGATAGTACCACTGTGAAAATCTTGCAGATGACTGGCAATAGGCTTATTGGCCAGTAGTTTTTAGATCCGCCTTATCACATTTTCTTGTGCAATAGGATTACTTCTGCATTTTAAATGTTTTGGGCACTTTGCCCAGTAGTAGGTATTTTGAAAATAGTTTAGCTAGGGCTTTGAATAAGGGTTGACCTATGGATTTCAACATTTCAATGGTGACTTTATAAGGTCCAGCTGCTTTGACATTTTTCATCGATTTTATTGCAGCTTCTACTTCTTCTACCAAAACGTCTGTCACTGCATTCAGTTGTTGTTCTTCATCCTTATTAAGATTTGAATAAAATCATTCCTGTCATTTTAGTATCAGTTGTTGAGTTTTTGCTGTTGTACCATCTTCAAGCTTTAATGCAAACTTTTGGCTCCTGTCACCCGTTTCTTCCTACCGTCTTTCTGTGCGGTCTTTTTGTGTCGCCGCAGCCCCTGTTATGCCTGCGCTCTGCCCGGTCCGTTCTCCTTCCTCTCTCGCGTCCGCTCTTTCCTGTCACTTCAGCGCTTCCGGGTTTTGCGTCTCACCTCCGATGTCGTCAGCTCTAGCGCCTATATTAGGCAGCACCTCCTCTCCCTCGGTGCACTTTCACTAGTGTTCCCAGGGAGTGTGTACCTGGTCCCTGGCTCCTGTATACCTCTAGCCTATACCTCTCTGTGCTGTCAGTTGTTCAGTACTCCTGCCCAAGTCTGGTTCCTAGCTTACTCCTGTGTTCTTTTCACCCTCTAGACTACCTGTGCATGACCCCTGGCTCCGGATACTACAATTGCCTCTGACTCCTGATTCAGCTTGACTACTTGTGTATGACCCCTGGCTCCACATACGACTACTGCCCTAGCCTGCCGATTCTACTCTGCTCTAGATCGTCTGTGTATGACCCTTGGCTTTGGTTCTGATTATCCCACTGTCCCTCAGTATCGTGGTACTTCTGGGCTTAGCACCAGTCACTGGTTTCACTGTATCCTTATCTTCTGGAGAGTATACGCCTGGATTGGCCAACGTACTCTAGCAGCGCTCACTACTCTACGCACCCCAGCCTTCACTCTCCCCTGCAGGGGAGCTTGTGCTGCCAGTAGGAGGACAGACCAGAATCTTCCTCACCGCTCCTGCCTACTGGCAGTCAACGGTTCACAAGCACCGTACCCCAGCACCGCACCCCAGCACTCCCTTCCCTGCAGGCTACGGCCTGCTCTTGACAGCTCCTATGTGTGGCCATCTTTCATTTTGCTTTCTTTAGCCCTTGATTTTCTTTCAGTGTCCTTTTGATGAGCTCAGCATTGAACTTGTGCCTGTGAGTGTGTGTACCCTTGTTTTACTTAGCTGTATAATCCCTGCAATAAATATCCTATAATGTAATAGGCCAGATGTATCTCTGTCCGGTGCAGTCATGTGCAGTAGAGACTGCCCAAAAGCAGGACAATGCAGTCCTGCACAGGAGACACTGCCCGAACACACAGAATGCCGGAAGGTGTACTTCTCCAGTAGCACACCGGCCTGTGTACACAGGCTTTTACACTTATATGTGTATATATATATATATTGTAATATTAAGCATTACTTTCCTTTTATGGCGCTTCTTCTTTTGAACATAGGGCCCTTTGAGGTTGATTAATAGGAAGAACTGAAGTAATTCTGAAGAAAACAATTTCATTAAATGGGACAAATAAAAATGATCATTGGTTTAAGAGGGGGCTTAATACCTTCCATGTTAGAAAAAGAGTCTAACACAATATGAAGTAATGTGTTAGAGACCTATCTAATATTCAAGGGGTTAAAAGCCCTTTTAAATCAATGGGAATTTTGGGGGAATTGTTAATTGTCCCCTATGGTACAGCTGGTTTGCTGCAGTTACTCATATGAAGGTAATGGCTCCTATGTGTCCTTGTGGCTTTGTTCAAGAGATAACATGATCAGTTCTGGATATCTTTTTGTCTATGGGGGTGGACATGACAGTTGCTAGAATGACCACTGGGTACATAAACCTCCCACTTCACATGATAATCCTAACCTTTTAAGAACCAGAGGGGGTATTCAACACATTGCTTGCCAATGAGTTGTGTACTCCTCTAGTCCTTAAAGGAAATTTTTTTAAAAAAAAGCAGGCAGTGTATGAGCCTGTTAAACGTTTTTAGGACCACAGGGCAATGCAATGGTTTACACAAGATTAAACATGCAGTGTGTAGAGTCTTACATAAGATGATAAAATGCAGTGTGTAGAGTCTGAAACTCTGTGGTCCTGCTAACAGCTGGCATGTCAGCCTAAATGGACATGTCATCCAGGACTGACTGAAGAGGTTAACTTCTAAGGGCAAAATTCATAGGGGTTATTACGATTTTTTGGCTATAGTAAGTTAAGTGGGTAAGTGGGAGTTGTTATTAGTAGGTGTTGCTTCTCCTTTAAACAAGCCTCTTAGTCTAGTTCACCTCTTCTCATGTAAGGATAGAAATAAAACCTGCCCTGTTACAGTAACTTAAAGGAATAGTAACCCTTTATTTAGACTTTACATATTCTGTAATTACATGCCCCTCAAGTGTCCCTCTTTAGGGGGGACAGTCCCTCTTTTGGACCCAAATCCCTCTGTCCCTCTATTCCACCCTGGTGTCCCTGTGTTTAGGAGATCAGACTGTGTGGTGTGTATATAAGTGTATCACAGTGCTCCACTGCAATGAAACTCACATTAATGTGTATAAACTTCAGTATATGTGTTTATAAACTAGTCTTTGTAAATAAAATACTTTGGTCTTGATCTAAATAATTTATTCAGTTATACAAAGAGGTTTCAATACATCATGAAATAACCTAAAAATGATCACTAATGCCCAGCCCATCAGCCACGTTCCCAGTAACACCCCCTAAAACAAAAGTGTCCCTCTTTGGCCATTTGAAATGTTGGGAGGTATACATCATATGTGTAACATCTATTTAAATTATTTTTTATTTTCGTGTTCTATGATATATTTATACATTTATGTCTTTGACCATGAGCTACCTGGCTCTGTTTGCAGACAGCTTTCTGTCAGGGAACATGAAAGCATGTTTAATGATATGTAAAGATACAGTGTAAATAAAATTCCACACAGAGCATTCAGTGCTGCAGAGAGACTGTAAAATTGTATTACTATCCTGCTTACATAGTCAACTGACCAACTGATCTCTGGAAACAGAGATCCAGGTAGCTTACTGTCAAACGTAAGAAAATAGGTGAAGATGATATCTATATACATAAAGCTCTAGCCTGTGAAGCTCCCTGTGTGCGTAACCGCACATGAGCAGTAGAGACTGCTGGAATGATGCAGTCATGCGCAGTAGAGACTGGCTGAGCGAGCTGATCCGGAGTGGGGAGCTCCAGAAGGCTCACCACCTGTCTGTGCTCCAGGCTCGGGGGGAGCAGCAGAGGCCGCTGAGTGGCACTTTAGCCCTTATATATAAGGGCTTTCATACTAGTATGAATAATAAAACATACAGGCAAATTAACAGTACATATTATTCACTTGCAGAAGTTGTAAATTAAAAATAGAGGGTTACTATTCCTTTAAGGACTGGATTTGAGAAATTTTGAATTAGAACACGATAATTAGGCCATACAAATATGCTACAATGAAACAGAAGGTGTCTTCTTAATCAGTCAGAAGACAGCCACCTGCCAAGACAAAAAGATCCTAAAATAGCAAATAAAATCAGAGTTTTTAGAAATCATGACAGTGGAGAATTAGAACCTAGATAGAGGGATTATTAATTAGTTAACGTGATTGGAATATATATGTATATAAAGGATAGGGCTGTATTTCCCATTAGGCAGTGTATGCAGGTGACTAATTGTGAGTGGAGCCTCTGCTGTGCTGGCCACACCCACCATCCTGAGGTGTGGCCAACACAATCCAAACTCCATGTGTATCATACATAGTGTTAAACAAAGTGAAGAAGAAAGGAACTCCGCAAAACACCCACTGACTGCCGCACTCTCCTCTGCTTCATGCAAGCAGCATTAGGGGGAGTTATTCTGGTCTACGTACGTAGTAAACTGATATTAGGCACATGTAGGGTCATTAGATCAGTAGTGTGATTCAAGGACATGTCCAGAGCTTCACTGAACTTTCAGAGGGCATCTTAAACAAACCTTTACAGCTTCATCGGAAGTCAGAACTACATCAACTATTCATTAGGGCATAAGCAGGGCATTTCTAGGGCATCCTCAAGGCATTAGCAGAGCACTATTAAGGATCAATAAGGTATCAGAGATTTATAATAGCATCAGAACAACATTAGTGATGCTTCTTCTAAGTATAATCAAAAAAACAATAATGGTTCTGGTTATCCACTAAATTGCACTGAATCAATCTCAGTTACATATTCTATACATTCTATATATACATCAGTGATTCTTAGAACCAGTCCTTAGCATACCAATAGGTCAGCCACTGACTACTCACCTGTGATTAAGCAAGGAAGTCTTGAAAAGCTGATCTGTTGATGTGCATTGAGGACTAATATTGAGAAACACTGATATTTAGATATGTATATCATATATAGATATGTATATCATATTGGGTCAAGGTGACAATATCAGACCTATCATTCCTAAAAGGTCCAGAGGTTACAATTGTACTTGAAGAATTGTCATCTTGATAGTTGTGAAAAAAACCGATGTCCAAATAAGAACAGGAGAAAACTAATTGCACCATAGGGTTACAACAATTACAGTTAATCTGTCCATAAATTAGTATAGCAGCAGTGCCACCACTACATTTTAGGCCATTTAGGTACTACACCCAAAAAACTGCAAGCTTCTGAATAAAAATATAAGGAGCTAATTAACCCTCAGGAGCTAATTATAACAAAATGGATTTAGTAACTGTATTTTGCTGTTTGTTTGCAGATATAATTAGAAGATTCTCTGTGTAGTCAAAAAAATCACTATGTCCTTAAATCTTTTTCCTAAACATGACAAAGAGAGCAGAAGAGAGATTTTAAAGGGGAGTAATGCTTAGCTTAATGTGGATATCTATCTATCTATCTATCTATCTATCTATCTATCTATCTATCTATCTATCTATCTATTTATCTATCTATCTATCTATCTATCTATCTATCTATCTATCTATCTATCTTACTGTGAAAAAGTCTTAGACAGGTGTGAAAAAATGCTGTAAAAGTAAGAATGATTTCAAAAACAGACATGTTAATAGTTTAATTTTATCAATTAACAAAATGCATAGTGAGTGAACAGAAGAAAAATATAAATCAATATTTGGTGTGACCGGCCTTTGCCTTCAAAACATCATCAATTCTTCTATGTACACTTGCACGCAGTTTGTTAAGGAACTCAGCCTGTAGATTGTTTTGTTCCAAATATCTTGGAGAACTAACCACAGTTCATATGTGGATTTAGGCAGCCTCAGTTGCTTCTGTCTCTTCATTTAATCCCAGACAGACTCAATGATGTTGAGATCAGGGCTCTGTGGAGGCCATAACATCACTTCCAGGAACCTTGTTCTTCTTTACGCTGAATATAGTTCTTAATGGCTGTATGTTTGGGGTCATTGTCATGCTGCAGAATAAATCTGGGGACAATCAGATGCCTCCCTGATTGAACTGCATGATGGATACTGTACTTCTTAGCACTGAGTAGACCATTAATTCTGACCAAATCCCCAACTCCATTTGCTGAAATGCAGCCCCAAACTTGCAAGGAACCTTCACCATGCTTCACTGTTGCCTGCAGACACACATTCTTGTACCACTCTCCAGCCCATTAGTGAATAAACTGCCTTCTGCTACAGACAAATATTTCAACTTTTGACTCATCAGTCCAGAACACCTGCTTCCATTTTTCTGCACCCCAGTTCCTGTGTTTTCATGCATAGTTGAGTCACTTGATCTTGTTTCCATGTCAGAGGTATGGCTTTTTGGCCACAAGTCTTCCATGAAGACCACTTCTGACCAGATTTCTTCTGGGCAGTAGATGGGAGTACCAGGATCCCACTGTTTTCTGCCAATTTTGTACTGATGGCACTGATGGACATCTTCCAGTTGTGAAGCGAAGTAAGCATGATGTGTCTTTCATCTACTGCACTAAGTCTCATTAGCCCACCACTGTGTCTAAGGGCTCGATTTAAAGGCAGCCGTTAGCAAAAAAAATCACTAACGGGTGCGTTAAGTGTCATGTTGCAATTCAAAGATCCGTCTAAACAACAGCTAACGGCAGTTGCACAATCCAAACGGCCGATACACCTACGTGCATTCAGACGCGTGGAACAATATACCCCAGAGCTATTCAAAGGCTTGCAGTACTGCTAACGGCTGAAAAAAAGACACACCTAACGGCTAAAAGTTAAGACCCACTTTTCTCACACGTTAGACACTTAACGGCCAAAACAAAACACCCGTTACAGAGGAAAACACACCAAATGCTTACCGCACAACCATGTAAATGGGAAAATTAACCCGTGCAATGCCAAAACAACACAAAAACATGCACACACAACACAAATCACTACACAAACAACAACAACCAACACCACAGGGACAACGACACACAAAAAAACAACAACACAGCATGGCACGGAACAATGGGGGTTATCACACAAAGCGGACACCTGCAAATACAAGCTCACCTGGGCAACATCAACATGCGACCTGCACCCCACAACTGCACATCCGCAAATGGCACACACATAACAAGCACAACACACCACATCTTATAACACACACACACCTGCAAACACTTACCTGGACAAAAACAACTCACCATTGGTCAGCACTCACCTCATCAACACACCTACACAACGCCCTAGCAAGTACTTAAAGGGACAACTCAACACACTCACTTGTGGCTTGTTTTCCACTCAGGGAGGGAGAGAGAGAGATAGAGAGAGATAGAGATAGAGAGAGACAGATAGAGACAGACAGAGAGAGCAAACAGTATGTTGGGTTACATATTGTTGTGAAGGCTGCGGAGAAGGCGTGCAAGGGAGAGAGCTGGGGAACATCAGCAACCTCCAAGCACGCCTCATCAACAGCCTCCACCTGTTGCAAGTGAGGAGGCTCTGGCTCAGCAGCCACACAGGAGCCCATCCCCACCCGGAGGACACCTGCCTGCAGATGCACAGCTGCAGCAACAGGATGCTCCCCAGCTGCCACAGGGACCCCTGCAGCAGCCCTGGATGCATAGACGACCACCAAGGCCCAGGGTATACCGTCCAAGGGTCACTCTCTTTGGAATGACCGATGACGAGGTTATTGATCGCTACAGGTTGAGGCCACACAGCATCATAGCCCTGTATGAGGTCATCAAGGAGCAGGTGGATCCCATATGCACCCATAACCATGCTCTAACTGGCCTTCAAAAACTCCTGTGTGCCATACACTTCATGGCAAGTGGCGCCTTTCAGTCGACAGAGGGTTACGCATCTGGCATGTCCCAGGCCACATTCTCCAGGGTGCTGGCCCAGGTCTTGCCAGCCCTCAAAGCCAAGGCCAGTACCTACATACATTTCCCCATCACCGATATGGAGTGGACACATCTGAAGCAGGGCTTCTATGCAAGGGGAGGCATGCCCAGGGTCATGGGTGCAATAGATTGCACCCATGTCCGTATCAAAGCACCAGCACGTCAGGGACATATGTTCCTGAACCGCAAAAACTTCCACTCCATGAATGTGCAGATGGTGTGTGACAGCAACCTGGTCATAATGAATGTCTGTGCGAAATTTCCCGGGAGCCGTCACGATTCACATATACTCAGAAATTCATCTGTGCAGAGGGATTTCGAAAATGGGACCTATACAGGCGGATGGCTTCTGGGTGAGTTAACAGCACCAAATGACACCACATAGACATGTGCTAGTACGTTCACCACAGAAAACAACATTTACACAATATGTGCTCCTTGTCACACCATGTCACTCACTTTCCACAGGTGATGCTGGCTATGGATGCAAGCCATGGCTCCTCACCACGGTCGCCAATCCCCAAAACGATGCCCAGGAACGATATAACCAGGCTCATGCCAGAACACGGAATGCCATTGAGCGGACCTTCGGCCTCCTCAAGTCCCGATTCCGATGTCTGGACCACTCGGGGGGAGCATTGCAGTATGCACCAGGCAAGGTCTGCGACATCATCGTGGCATGTGCCATCCTACATAATATCGCGGTGGACACCAGACTCATCGACGATGTCCATCCCCCACCCAGACCTGAAGACCCTGTGGATATCGTTGAGTGTGAGGAAACCCCAACAGGGATGCAGACAAGGGACAGATTGATCAGGGATCACTTCTGCTGTGAGTATAATACATGTATGCACACAATCCATGCATACACACCCACCACAACACACATGTTCTGTTTCACCCCACAGGATCAGTGACACAGCCCTGACACTGGCTGCAGTATGGACCACCAGCATCAACTATTCCGTGGACCAGTCAGATTGGGCCTAGAGATTCCGAATACATCTGACAACCTGTCGTCCATGTTGATACTGCTACCTCAAGGATATCATGCATGCCCCCCCTGGAAACCAAGTTACAACACTTTAACCTTGTTCAGCATATCCCACAGCTCCCTAGGCACCAACTAAAGTGTTCTGCTAGGATCAGACCCATAGCAACCATGGTACCCCTGTAGCAAGGGAGTCTCATCCAAGCCAATGCATCGGATAGAACTCTGTCATATAAGGGGTTCAGGGGGCATTCGTGGGGACATGGGACCAGTAGCTTGCTACAGTTGAAGAAAGCAGCAGAGGGGTGGATCGACAGTAATAGTGTGTTACACAACATGGAGCTCATGAAATGTGGATCACATCTCCATGGACACCATGCTGCCCTGTGTGTGTGTGTGTGCAGTGATATGTGCCCCAGAAAGAAATACACACATTAACAAATATGTCCTACTAGCTCCATGAACCAAACATATTTGGCCTGTCTCTGACAGTGGCAGCCCAAATATATTGTTGTCAGGAAGCTATTAGGACATATTTGTTGATGTGTGTAACCATGTCAGGGGCAAATATCCCTAAGGATGGTTAACATCCCCTTAGTTCCCCCCATGATGGTTCATAGACCAGTACACAACACATTACAAAGCAGTGGTTTGTGTAGACTTATGTAACGGGAAAGATTAAGAGGATCATGATGTTGTAGCTGTTGCATGACGATCACTTCGAGGGTGATGTTCCAAATCCTGTCCTCTTGTCCCACAGGCATCCATAGCACGATCCATCCTTGAACAGAGGAGTTTCCATATGACTGGACTGAAGTCTGGACAACACTTCCATGAAGCTCACCCCTTGGCGTTCCAAGTGATTGTGTTGGTGATGCAATGTTTGACCTGATGTTCACAGCAACCTCTACTGGAACATTCACATATGGACACAAATTTATGTGTGTACTAACATCCAGGTATCAGACCTGTACAGTAAGACTGCTCATACACAGATGCCAAACGATGTAGACAACACATGAGCAGTTCACTAGCATTTCTAATGTATTCCTATTTAGTTCAGATGTACCTTTTTGTGCTCATACAAGTGTTTAATGCATATTGGCTAAATACACAAGAAACATCACTACTCAATCCGTGTCTGTATGAATGAATGTTGGATCAAACACCTGTCAATGTGGAACCATACCCAAGGCTAGAGTATCCCTCATACAAAGGAAGGCATGATTTACATCACAGGAGTCCACTAGTTGCCTGACCATGAGTGGACTTTGTGATGTATACATGCAATGACATGATGGCAGTGATACACTGATGTGTGTTGTGAGTGATTAGCTGGTGATACAGGGGACACACTTCCACTGTGATGTGATGTCCATGGTTTGTGTGTTGCTCAATATAATCAATGTCCTGAGATTGCTGTAGGTTGTCATATCTCAGTACATGGGCTACATCAACAAAAACAATCATGTGGACAAGTGTTATCACTGGTGAAGTGTGTTATAACCTTAATTAAACAACAACACAACTTAAAGGGATAGTAAACCCTGAAAATAAGTTTATTTCACATTGTAGCCCTTTAAAAACATGAAAAATGATATCAGTCTTATCTACCAAACATATATGATTTGGGAGATAAGACTTATATCATTTTACATGTTTTTTTAAGGGCTACAATATAGAATGAACATATTTTCAAGGTTTACTATCCCTTTAATACATAAGCCAATGCTCAGCCTAAGGTTCCAATGTGCGTGCTACACAATGAAATCTCAGGAAGATCATTGGGTTATGCAGTAAGTTAGGCTGTGATTCAAACTCCTGTTGTGCAACTGACTTGCTGGAGAACACAATGCTCACCCTAGGATCACAATGTGTAACACACACATTGAGATCCTAGGGTGTACATTGTGTTCCCCAGTATGTCAGCTGCACAATAGAATTTTGATTTAAAGACCATATTGATGCATGTTCAATCTGTCCTGCTTGTTATTTCCCTGCTAAGTCGCATAGCTGTTAGTTTGGTTTTCCCCTCAAACACAACAATTGATGCAGACGAATGTTCAGTGTTGCACCAGTTGTTGTGCTAAGGGGTATGTTCTGATCAAATCTGACACACATCATGGCCATGTAACACTGTTGTGTTATATGGCTACAGGGATGGGTTGCCAGGTGAATTTGGACAACGGTGTGGGTGTGTGTGAACCCATGTTGTAACATCACACAAACATTTCCCCCAGGCAGGAGTTGAGTTCACTGCATTGTTTGGCAATGCATTGGAGACAACCCTGCCACCCAATCTATAAGTGAATACACAGCAGATCAGACAGGATTCAAAAGCACAATTTTCATTTATTGAGGGGGCAGATGACAGGTTGGGCCTTTCATTTCTTTTTTTTTGGGGGGGGGCCTTAGACTTGGTGCCAGAGGTGGATGCCCTGGCTGATTGCCTTGTCACCCTCTGTCCCCTAGGTGTGGCTTCTGGGGTAACACTGGAAGGGGTGGTGGGTGCAGTGGACCCCTCTGTGGAACGCAGGTTCTCCCTCTCCATCCTCAGGTTCTCCCTGCGGTTAATCTCTCGCAACTCCACGAGCACCTGTGCAAACATGTCCATCATCCCCGTATGGATCTGGTGGAGTTGTGTGTTCCCCCTGGCAACCTCTGACTCCAGAGCTTGGATTCTGGTCTCCAACCTGTTTGTGTTCCTCCGGGATTCCCTCCGGTTCCTCGTGAGGTTGTCGTTGGTGGAGTGGGTTGCCCGGAGCTGTCCTCTTTGAAGGGCCATGCACTCAGCCTCCAGATCTGGGGTGCGTTGACTGCTGGAGATGGGAGTGGCCGGTGACACATGTGCTGTTTCCCCAGCTTCAGCTGTCTCCTCAGCCTCTGTTTCCTCAGCTTCAGCTGTCTCCTCAGCCTCTGTTTCCCCAGCTTCAGCTGTCTCCTCAGCCTCTGTTTCCCCAGCTTCAGCTGTCTCCTCAGCCTCTGCTTCCACAGGTTCAGCTGTCTCCTCAGCCTCTATCTCCCCAGCCTCTGCTGTCTCCTCTGCTGGTACTGGGTGTGCTGTGGCTGCTACTGCTGTTTATGTTGGTGGAGTGGCTTGCACAGACGGTGTGTGGGTGCCCACCACATCAAGGGACCCACTGCTGCCCACTGATGTCTGTGCTGGTTGAGGTGGTGGGGTGAACAAGTCCCTTGGCTGAGGGCGCTGGGGCTCCCCAATCAGGCCCAGGTGTTGGTAGTCAAGTGGCCAAGGGTCATACCTTGGCCAGTGGTAGGTGCTTGGCCCCCACCTGGGATCATACCTGGGGCCATGCTGGGGAGCCATCCAGGAGGGTAGATCCATCTCGGTGGAATATGGCCCATATTGGCTGGTGGCCACATTCCCGGGCAGCCATTGCCTCCCTGGTGGTGGTGCTGCTGCTGCTGGAGGGTAATAGCTCCCGGTGCTAGTGGGATGCATCCATCTCTCCCCCTGAATCCAGCCGCTGTACATTTGTCGAGCATCCTGTGGTGGGGCAGGCAGTTGAGAGGCAGGCAGTTGAGAAGCAGGCAGTTGAGAAGCAGCCAGTTGAGAGGCAGGCAGCTGAGAGGCAGCCAGTTGAGAGGCAGGCAGTTGAGAGGCAGCCAGTTGAGAGGCAGGCAGTTGAGAGGCAGGCAGTTGAGAGGCAGCCAGTTGAGAGGCAGGCAGTTGAGAGGCAGGCAGTGGTGATGCAGCCAGTTGGGGAGGAGGTGTGGTGGTTGTAGACGCTTCCCAGTGGCTAGTCCCCTCCTCTGTATCCTCCTCACTGGGTGGTGTGGTCGGCTCCTCCACGGGCTCCTGCTGCGATGCAGGCCCATAAGCTGTGTGGAGAATTGAGATTGTGTGATTAGTAAACTTAGCCATGATGGGATTAATGGGATACTAATAAATGAAATGCAGAAAGGGAAATATATGTTTTGTGGTTTATCGCCCTGAGTGAAACAAGGGTACTCCCACTGCTGGAGGAGGTTTTTGTTCAAAAAGTCTCCCAGCTCAGAATAGAATTGCTTTGGTGCTATATCCCAGTGGCCTGAAGTTGTACATTGGCACTGTTGCTACATTATCCTATGAGAATTTATTGCATCTGGACGTAAGCTGTCCATAGGATGGTCTAGCAACATCGCCATTTTAGAGTTCCAGGCCACTGTGATATTGCCGCTGGAGTAGTCAACTATGAGCTGTGCTACATTTTGAATGAAACACCTTTCAGCAGTGGGAATACCCTTGTTTTGCTCGGGGGATGAACCCTGCAATATATTTTTCTTTTCACATGTTAGGTATTACTATCCCTTTAACGGAATAGCAATGGTTAATTTCACCATGATGTAATATTGTAGGCATTGTAAGAGATAGATGTGGATCGATGTTAGTCCTATCCCTCCAACCCACATGGTTAGACAGATATTGCTCTATTTGACAGTCATTTTGACATGTTTGACAGTCATTTCACCACACGGAGGCTCTTCAGCAGAGCCTAAATTGCCCCATTCAGAGATGTAAACTTCATTGGAATGGTGAACAGAGTGTGCTTGCAAACCTGGCACACTTTGTTGACCATCTCAAAGATGTCTCCATCTCTGAATGGGGCAATTTAGGCTCTGCTGAAGAGCCTCCGTGTGTTCTAATGACTGAAATCTCCAGCTGTCAAATAGAGCGATATCTGTCTAACCATGAGGGTTGGCGGGATACGACTAACATGGATCCACATGTTGGTGAAATTAACAATTGCTATGCCATTACAGTTACATACAAGGAGAAATGGTCATATATGCATGTGGATGTGTACCTTTCATATGGATATGAATATATCCTTTCCAGATATGAAGCCAGAGATCATTTCAGTAGGTGTGATTGCCTTACTGGCTATATATGTGCACCCATCAAAATATACATTGGATTGATATGATGGATATGAACATACCTCGTATATCCCATCTACGTAGAGTGGGATATACTAGGTATGTGTATTTGGATGGTATCAATGTAAGTTAGTTTCTGATGGATGCACATATCTGGCCAGTAGGGCAATCACAGGCAGTGAGATGATCTCTGGGTTCACATCGTGTTGGGACATATTTTGAGCCATTTGAAAGGTACATATCTGACCATTTTCCTTTGTGTGCATATCTTTGTTTGAACAGATGTGCAGTGGGAATCAAGTGTTATTCAACCCTATCTTCTTAGCTGATCCCGTCCAATTCACAATTTTTCATTACTTGACAGGTGACTCTCTGGTTGTCAGGATCATATCCTATGCATTGCATTGTAGGGCATGGGATACCACCCTGGCAATCAGAGATTGATGAACTGGACAGGATCCTGTCCATGTCGTGTGTTCCAGTTGAATCCTGAAGGGCAACAATCACGCCAGTAGTGAGGGATATCTCTGATTGAGGCCTGTTTTTCTTTGAGTATGAGCCCATCCATCCTTCTGAGTGAGGCAACCGTACTCAATCCGAGATATCTATCATTCATGGCCTGTTGGTGACCAAGGTACAATGGGTGATATTTGGTTCCCATGTGTATCCTGCAAACAGTGTCTGGTGTACCATCCATCCATGGCATCAGCACCCCTGAGGATCCATGTGGGAATCAGATGTGAGATATGTCATTTGAAGTTAGAGTAAATGATTGCAGACACAACACCAAGGCCTACTTTTTCCCCCTTTAATTCTGGGGTATTGTTTGAGGCCTGTGTGTTGCACATACAAGCAGTTATTCTCAGTGCCACTGTGATGTGTGACCTGCTCCATCCTTTTTGTGATTCAGTAAGCGGTGTTGTTGACATGATGGAGTGTACATGATGCTGACTTCTCCAGTGATCTCATTTCCCCATTTCCAGTGTTTTCTATGGAGTGTGGGACCTTAGCAACTTGATTCATGTTATTGCATATTCTCCATAGGCTAACACTGGTATTGGTGAAATGAGGATGTGTAAGGGTGAATTTCTCTCCACCATGTGTTTGTCACCGCTTAGTGAATGTCCCCTGTGTAGCATGTGATCGTTGGCCTATTGACTTGATTGTTGTCTGGTTAACCCTTTGAGTCCCAGAGGGGTTGCCAAAGCATTGTTGATCGATGCATTGATGATCCCTCTAGCACTCGAGGGGTTAAGTGCTGACATCCCAGTGGGGACATGGGTGACATTGTGTGTGAACAGTGATGACAGTCGACATTTTGAACTGCATGGTTTGTGTATTGTGTGTGATGAGCACAGCGACAGGAGGGTTGAAGTAGGACTTGGACAGGTTTGTTCCAAGTTGGACCTTGATATTTGTCCTTGTGTTGTGTCCTGTTTTTAACCCTCAGGGTGCTGTGTTGGTGCAGTTGTGTGCATGAATGATGGGCATGTGTTGAGGTGTGACTGTGTGTGCAGCTGGTGTTGGTTGCTGTAGTGTGTTGTTCTGTAGTGTTGCACTTACCAGTAGTGTGGAGGCTCCTCTCATCCCCAGTGTCAGCTCCTCCAACAACCCCCTCGATCAGGGTTTGGGACATATTCTGGCGCACCATCTCCTCCCAGCCGCAGAAGGTGATAGGGACAGGTGGGCCACCTCCAGTGCCTCGGGCGTGCTTGGCGAGTTCGGAGAGCTTGTTCTTGACCACCCTCCGGAAGTCGCCCCATCGCTTTTTGATGGACTCAACGTCCCGTCTGCATGGAGCCACCGCGTTGACCCGGCTGCAGATCTGGTTCCAGGCTGCCTTCCTCCTCGCTGACAGGCCAGGGACCTTCGCTGTCGGGTGGAGAACACTTTGCCTCTCCAGGACAGCTTCCACAAGAGCCGTGTTCTCCTCCTCTGTATACTTTGGGTCTCTGATCCTGGCCTCGTCAGCTCCGGCATGGGATGACTCAGAGCCGGAGTGCCCTGCCTGGTCTGACCCTGACTGTGTGGGGTGCTCCCCAGCAACTACCCCTCGTCCCACTGCAGGTTCTGTCCCTGTCCTGCGTGTTCCTGCTCTTGTGGGCCGGGTCCCCCTCCGCCCTGCGGATCTCCCTCTCCCACCCCTGCTCTGCTGAGGGATCCCCTCCTGAGCTTCCTCCTCCTCCACTACTCTCCCCATCCCTCTCTCCTGTCCTCCTCTCCTCGCCATCATTCACCCAGTCACACCCAGGCACTCCCACAGGCCCTCACAGACACACTCGATCCACTCACTCTCTGTCACACACTTTCACTCCCAGATTCACGCTGTCAAAAATAAAAGTAAAATGTGTGAGGTGTTATAAAATAAAAGGACTATGTGTATGTATGTGTATGTGTTTGTATGTGTGTATGTAATATGTGCAAAGGTGTGCTATGTGTCGTATTCTGTGCAATGCTCTCCTCTCTCCAAACTCCAAAACTCCTCTACCTCCAATGAACGCTCCTGTCTCCCTCTCTCTGATCACTATCCTCCGCTCCTGGGTCCTGATATCTGGCTCTGAAGAAACTCGATAACAGACAGTGTGTGACGGTTATTTTTGGGTATATATAGGTGTATTTGAAGTTATTTGATACATTGGGGCTTTGTGATTGGCTGTGTGTTTGAATTTGTTTTGGCATCAATCATGGTTGCTTGACAACGGCAGCCGTTATGTTAGATGTTGTTTTGAGCTCAGTTATCGTGTGATTTGGCCGCCCGTTGTGCATTAACATGAGCGACAACGGCTTTTGTGTTACGTGTTTTTTGTGTGCCTACGCTCGATAGCTATTCTTGTAGAGTAGCTATTGAATCTGCCGTAACTCCTGTATTATTTGCGACCGATGTGCCTTTTTCACTTAGCGGCTGGTTTAACGGTTGCCTTTAAATCTAGCCCTAAGTTACTCAGTGTTGCCTGTTTCTCTGTGCTACTTCAAAAGAGCTTGGACAGCGCATCTAGAAACCCCTGTCTGCCTTGATATTTCTGCCAGCGAGAGACCTTGTTGATGCAGTATAACTACCTTGTGTCTTGTTGCTGTCTTCAGTCTTGCCTTGGTGTATGACTTTTGACATTAAACTGTCTTCAGCAACCTCACCTTGATATTTGAGTTTGGCTGTTCCTTACCAAGTTTTATTCCTCCTACACAGCTGTTTCTGTTAATGATTGTGTTTCAACCCACTTATTAAATTGATGATCATTAGCACCTGTTTGGTATAATTGTTTAATCATATACCTGAATATATGCCTACAAAATCCCTGATTTTGTGCAAGTATACCTAGAAGAACTGATGTTGTTTTGAAGGCAAACGGTGGTCACACCAAATTTTGATTTGATTTAGATTGTTCACTCACTTTGCATTTTGTTGATTGATAAAAATAAACTATTAACATGCCTATTTATGAAAGCATTCTTACTTTACAGCATTTCTCACACATGCCTAAGACTTTTAAACAGCACTGTGTATTTATATATATATATATATATATATATATATATATATATATATATATATATTTCCACATTAAGCTAAGCATTACTGTCCTTTTAAAATATATCTTATGTTCTCTTTGTCCTATTTAAAAAAAAGAGATTTAAGGACATACTGAATTTTTTTTTTACTACAAAAAAATATTTATCTGCAAATGGACAGCAAAATACAGTTTCTAAATCCAGTTTGTTATAATTAGCTCCTGAGGCTTAATCCCATCTACCCTGTTTGAAAGCAGTTCATATCTTATTCCTCCGTAGGGGTAAAATGGCAGCTTAACACCTCGGGCCTTGTTAGGCTTGAAGCCTGAGCTTGCCTAATGACTCTAGAGATTGTGGGAGCATCAATGACTTTAATTAAAGCAGAGAAAAACCCATGGAACAAGGGGGAGGTGGATAGGAAAAAGAAAAAAAAGACAAAGTTGTCATCACAGATACTGTAATTATAAAGTACTAATAAGTAGGTTTACTCTCCACAGAGAGAGAGGATGCACAGAAGACCTGTCATAGAATTTTATCCTGTGATCTTGTTCTAAATTCTCTTTCAGCCTCTGGGGTGACTAGACTAGCAGAAACTAATTGCAGGGAGTCATGTACACACATTGTAATACACATGCATGCACTCACCTAAATACACATATTTATTCTAACATTAACCTCTTGGATTCTAGAGACGTCTCCAAGGCATTGAGACATCTATTGAATCCAAGTGGTTAACGGTCAATTCTGTAACGGCCCACCTTCACCATAGAGGATGAATAAAAGTTCCCAAATTTCCCATTGATATAAACGGGGAATTTAACTCTGAATACTAGAAAGATCTGCAACACTTGCTAAAAATTGCCTATGTTTGATTTACAGTGACATGTTCAATAGGTATGAAAGTTAAAGGGATAGTAATGGCAGAATAAAAATGCAGCTGTAATTGATACCCATATAAAGAGGATCATGTAGTGTTTTATTTCAATAGTTTGTTTTGTAGTTCAAGAGTAAATCAGTTTTAAAGGATCCCCTCCCGCCACTTTTACCTACCCTTAGCCGCCTCCCCTCAGATGTGGAATACAGTAGTGGGTCCGGACGGTGCTCAGAGAGGGACAATCTTCATCCACCGAATATAAGGAAAACCCTTCCCCCCTTGACAGAAGTGGGCAGGATTTTCCTTATGCTCAATGAAGATTGTCCCTCACTGCACTCTATCCATTCGACTTAGAGAGGCAACATGAAATGGGAGGGAGGGAGATCCTTTAGTTGACTTACTCTTGAACTACAAAACATAAACTATTGCAATATAGTGCTTTATATTCACCGTTATATGAGGATCAATCGGAGATGCATTTTTATTTTGCCTTTACTATCCCTTTAAACCCAAACTATGAAAATCATTGGTCATATTCTCACTGCCAACCTGTGTAGCTTATGGGTCACATTGAAAGACTGTTCCATAATTCAGCTGCATTTCAAGGTGACAAACAGAAATACCCCCTCAGAATCTGGGACAACCATTGTTATAAAGGTAGTTGAGTGTCTGCTCACGTCTTGTCCTGAGGTCACCTTGAATATACATCTCTCCACACTACCATATCCTGGTTACTGGAGGTCAATGATAATGATAAAGTTGGATGATAATTGAAATATAGCTTGCTTCAATGACTCCCATGAATTGAATTTGGAAGAGCCGCATGAGAAAATGTTTAAGTGCGTCTAAGAACAAAGTGTAACCCTCTCATCCCTGATTAAACAAAAGTTATTACCAGTAAGGAAAACGTTTAAAGTGATAGTAACACTTTTTTTTACACATTATTTACATTTGTTCTTCTTAAATAAATAAATAAAATGGTCGAAGGCTTTTTTGCTGTACGTTGTATACTTTTTGAGTAATATGCAGGTTAAGTCCCCCCCCTACCCTTTTATTCACGTCAGCGCACTAGCTGAGAAGCTTGTATTCTGGTCCTCAGACCGGATGGCTCTTCAGCAGAGCCGAAATAACATTGCAGAGAAAGAGAATAATCATGAGAATGATCTACAACGTGTGCCTGCCTCAAAAATTATACAAAGTACAGAAAAAAGACTAGGATCGTTTTATTTATTTATTTAAGAAGAACAAATTTAAATAATATGTAAAAAAAGTATTACTACCTCTTTAAGGACTACACAGATACTTAATTAGGTTGAAAAAAGACATAAGTCCATCAAGTTCAAACTTTGCCACAGTATAGACCAGAAAATGAGAACAGCCTAATCCTTTCCAACTCCAAGATGGGTGTTAGTTTATTTACCAGAACTTCAGGAGACTGGTAGAGTAAAGGTGATACCTTTATTGGATGAGTGGCTTTAGAATGCAGACTTTCAAGACAATATAAGTCTCTTCATCAGGCATGTTTAGAAAGCTTGCATTCTACAGCTACTCCAACAGTCTTCTGCTTTTTCTATGGCTAACACCTTTTACCTATCAGAACTTCCAATTGCTATAACCCTGTATGTCCCCTTTATCTAGAAATGTATCTACTCTGCTCTAATCTGCCCAGCTGTTCTTCCTCTCCTTCTCTGACCATGGATGCCCTCCTGACCTTCCTCCTCTCCTTCTTCTCTCCCCATGCCTCTCTCCTCCTCTCCCCTCCCTGACATCTCACACCGACTCACACACAGGCACTCACACAGGCCCTCACAGACACACTGGATAAGACTCACTCTCTGTCACTCTCTTGCACTCACTGATTCACACTGTCAAAATAAAAGCTTAAGTTGTGTTATGTGCTGTAAACAAAAACGATATGTGTGTGTGTGTCTGTGTTTACATGAGTGTATGGCAAATGTGCAAAGGTGTATTATGTGTCGCTATAGGTGTACCAACTTGCTCCAATGTCCGCTCTCTCATGCTCTATCACTATCCTCTGCTCCTGGGTCCTGTGCTCTAGCTTGCCAAAACTCAAAACACAGACAAGGTATGTCAGTTATTTTGAAGTGTGTGTATTTGAATGTATATGATTCTTTGGTGTGTTTTGATTGGCTGTGAATTTGAGCTCGTGTTGACAAAATTCAGCATCATTAGATAACATTATATTTTTCCTTGACATTACACATATCGTAACTTATCGACTGATTGTGATGCACAGTGAGGTGAAAAAAGGTGTGACTGGTTTTTGAGCTCCATGGATTTGTTGGGCCTATGCTCGTTAGCCATTGTTGTAGACTACTTATTGAATTTGACGTAATTCAAAACTGGTCATTGGGCTTTTTTTTGCCTTAAAGCGCAACTGTCACTCACATAAAAGTGCCCCCAATAAATTTTTACTGTAGCGTTAACCCCTAGAGTGCCAGCTACTTACGCCGTACGAGTGGACACAGCTGTACCTGCTGTGCCACGCTCGTACGGCGTAAGAGTGAAATGCGGTCACTGCATGAGCCGGTATAACCGGCATGCAGTGGCCGCATTAAAAAAAAAAAAAAACCCTGGCACTCATGGGGAGGCATGAGGATCACTCCTCATGCCTCCCCAGTTATTGATCTCCCAGCCGATCGGGCTGGGAGATCAATAAACACAAAGGAGAAACATAGTTTCTCCTTCCCCCTCTCTCCTACCCGACCTTCTGGGTAGGAGTGGGCGGGACCGGGGGAATCCTCCAAACGTCATCGGTGACATGGTCACCGATGACGTTAGGGAAGTTTCCCCGGTCCTGTTCACTCCTACCGGTGGTAGGAGAGAAAGGCAGGAGAGCTCTTGCTGTCCTGCGGTCGCATCATTGATCTCCCAGCCTATCGGCTGGGAGATCAATGACTGGGGGGACACCAGGAGGGGTCCTGATGTCCCCCACGAGGTCTGAAAAGTATTAAAAAAGAAATAAAAAAAAATAAAATAAAATTAAAGTAACCCTGTGAGTGCCACAGGGTCCCAGCACATTGCTTTGCAATGTGCTGGAGACCCCTGTTGCACTCACAGGGTCAATTCTTTGGGGGGGATTTTTTTTTTTAAAGACCTCATTGGGGGGATCAGGGGGGATCCTGATGCCCCTCAATGAGGTCTATAATTGGAAAAAAAAAAAAAAAAAAAAAATTTAACCCTGTGTGTGCCACAGGTGGGGGTCCAATGCACCCCCCCCTCCTGTGGCACACACAGGGCTTTTATCATTATTTTGTTACCAGAGATTGTTGGGGGGCCATCAGGATTGCTCCTGATGGCCCCCCAACAAGCTCTGATTACAAAAAAAAAAATTAACCCTCTGAGTGCCACAAGGGTCCAATGCATTGCTTTGCAATGCGCTGGAGACCCCGGTGGCACTCACAGGGACACTTTTTTTGATAACTTTTTTTTTTTTTTTTGGTAAGACCTCATTGGGGGGATCAGGGGGGTTTGTATACCCCTCAATGAGGTCTATAATAAAAAAAAGTAAATAAAAAAAAAATTAACCCTGTGTGTGCCACGGGGGGGGGGGGCAATGCAGCCCCCCTTCTGCGGCACACACAGGGCTTTCATCATTACTTTGTTATCAGAGATTGTTGGGGGGGTCATCAGGATTGGTCCTGATGGCCCCCCAACAAGCTCTGATTACCAAGTAATGATAGAAAAAAAATTAACCCTCTGAGTGCCACAAGGATCCAATGCATTGCTTTGCAATGCGCTGGAGACCCTTGTGGCACTCACAGGGTCACTCCGTTTGTGGACATATATATTTTTTTTTACTAAGACCTCATTGGGGAGGGATCAGGGGGTCCTGATACCCCTCAATGAGGTATATAATAAAAAAAAATAAATTAAAAAAAATATAACCCTGTGTGTGCCACTGGGATAGGGGTTCAATGCAGACCCCCTTCCTGTGGCACACACACAGGACTTTTTATCATTACTTTGTGATCAGAGCTTGTTTGGTGGCCATCTGAATACAAAGTAACGATAAAAAAATTAACCCTTTGTGTGCTACAGGGGCCCAATGCATTGCTTTGCAATCCACTGGACACCCCTGTGGCACCCAAAGGATTATTTTTTTTCCCCTTTTATTTTTTATTTAGACCTCATTGTATGGGTTCTGATGCCCCCAACGAGGTCTACACAAAAATATTGGGGGAAAAGCCCCCAAATGCACGTGCCACGGGGGGGTCCAACGCAGTGCTTTGTAATACGTTGGACCCCCTGTAACACATACACACACTTTTTTTTTTTTATTATTCTGTTTTTAGACCTGGATGGGGGACACCAGGAATGTTCCTGACATCGCCTCCCCAACGAGGTATGAATACAAAATAATAATTAAAAAAAAAAAACTCTTTGTGTGCAACAGAGGGTCCAACGCATTGCTTTGCAGTGCATTGGGCACCCTTGTGGCATGCACAAAAAATGCCTCCGATTCCCCCCCACACACACACACACACGTACCGTATTCCCCTGCCTGGTTCCACAGCCAACTGGCAGTCCCATTCCCCAGCCTGACCCCCAGCCTGTTTCCACTGCCTATTGGTAGACTCAAAGTACCAGTATGCACTAGATTCAGGCTGGGAATCAAACTTTGTATGAGGGGGACATACAGTGCACACTGGTAGTCACAGATCTCCCATACACACTCTCAGACACTGCCCCACCATCTCCACCATCCTTGCTCCTCTGCTCATACCCACACACACTGCCTAATCCCTCACCCTCCCACACTGTTACACTGGTAGTCACAGGTCCGCGCGTACACTGGCTGACGCCCTAGCTTCTTTCATCTGTTAGCCATAAAATCACACATACACTGTTTGCTTTCCCATTCCTATTTCACTGGTAGCTACGCTCCTGTCACTCAAATTGGTATGTCAACCCACAGCAGTTGAGTACCATTTTTCTTAGGCTGGCAAGAAGTCCTCCTAGGAAATCCCACGCCATTGAACCATTTTAGTATCTTTGAAGTGACTGAAGTGTAAAATAAATGTTTGTTTGTTTTCCTGTAGCACCACATTCTGGAAATAGTTGTGCCAACTAACTTAGGGGTAAAAAGGCAAGTGACCCCTCATTAGATGCGGCATGTTGTCTTCTTTCCAAAATGGTATAGTTTAGCTACCTTTTCTTCACTTCTGAAGGTGTTATAGCCATTTTCATAGAGGCAAGTCAGGTTTGAGAAAATGTTAGAAACATCAGTTTGTAGTAGGTGTAGTTTTCTACTTCTAGCACTCCCTAAGGTAGTTCAGCTCATACCAATGGGGTGTCGTTTGACTACTAAGAGCTTTAGCTAATGAATGCAGTTGAAAATTCCATGGTTTTCACAGAGCTCCATACATTTGAAGGTAAGAAAATGCCTTTTTTTTCATTAGCGCCACCTCCTGGAAGCATTTGTGCATGCCAGCCTTTGGGTATGAAGGCAAGTGACCCCTCATTAGATGCGTCAGGTTGTTTTCTTTCCAAAATGGCATTGTTTTCTACCTTTCCTGCATATCTATTATGGTTATAACCATTTTAGTGCAAGCAGATAATTTAAGAAACAAAAGTGTCAGGTTTACGTACGTGTTCCTAGCACCCACATATTGTATGTTAAGCCACACAAATGGGCTACCATTTTTCTCATGTTAGTAGCAGGTACTGAATACAGCAGGAAATGTTATGGTTTTCAAAGATTTTAGTATCTTTGAAGTGGTGGAAATGTAAAAAAAACATGTATTTATTCCCATAGCGCCACCTTTTGGAAATATTTGTGCAGTAGAAAGGCAAGTGACCTCATTTGATGCGGGAGAATGTCTACTTTCCAAAATGGTATACCTTTTATACTTTTCCCTCATGTCTCTAACAGTTATGAACATTTTAGTACAAGCAGCCATTTTCGAAGAAGCAAACAGGTAGGTGTAGTTATGCTTTTCTGGCACCCCTAAGGTATGTCGATTCATTCCAATGGGGTGTCATTTTTCTCCTAAGAGCACTAGCTAATGAATACAGTTGGAAATTCCATGGTTTTCACAGATTTCCATACAGATGAAGGGGCAGAAATGTAAGAAAATGCCATTTTTTTCCTATAGTGCCACCTTCTGGAAGCATTTGGGCACAACAGGCTTGGGGTAAGAAGGCAATTCACCCCTCATTAGATGCGGCAGGTTGTCTTCTTTCAAAAATGGTATGGTTTGTGTAGCCTTTCTTCACTTCTCTAGTTGTTATAACCATTTTTGTACAGACAAGTAATGTTTGAGAAAATGTTAGAAAAATTAGTGGTTGCAATAGGTGTAGTTTGGTACTTGTAACGCCCACTAAGGTAGGGGAACTCATACCAATGAGGTGTCATTTTTCTCCTAAGAGCACTAGCTAATGAATACAGTTGGACATTCCATGGTTTTCACAGATTTCCATACAGATGAAGGGGCAGAAATGTAAGAAAATGCCATTTTTTTCCTATAGTGCCACATTCTGGAAGCATTTGGGCACAACAGGCTTGGGGTAAGAAGGCAATTCACCCCTCATTAGATGCGGCAGGTTGTCTTCTTTCAAAAATGGTATGGTTTGTGTAGCCTTTCTTCACTTCTCTAGTTGTTATAACCATTTTTGTACAGACAAGTAATGTTTGAGAAAATGTTAGAAAAATTAGTGGTTGCAATAGGTGTAGTTTGGTACTTGTAGTGCCCACTAAGGTAGGGGAACTCATACCAATGAGGTGTCATTTTTCTCCTAAGAGCACTAGCTAATGAATACAGTTGGAAATTCCATGGTTTTCACAGATTTCCATACAGATGAAGGGGCAGAAATGTAAGAAAATGCCATTTTTTTCCTATAGTGCCACCTTCTGGAAGCATTTGGGCACAACAGGCTTGGGGTAAGAAGGCAATTCACCCCTCATTAGATGCGGCAGGTTGTCTTCTTTCAAAAATGGTATGGTTTGTGTAGCCTTTCTTCACTTCTCTAGTTGTTATAACCATTTTTGTACAGACAAGTAATGTTTGAGAAAATGTTAGAAAAATTAGTGGTTGCAATAGGTGTAGTTTGGTACTTGTAACGCCCACTAAGGTAGGGGAACTCATACCAATGAGGTGTCATTTTTCTCCTAAGAGCACTAGCTAATGAATACAGTTGGAAATTCCATGGTTTTCACAGATTTCCATACAGATGAAGGGGCAGAAATGTAAGAAAATGCCATTTTTTTCCTATAATGACACATTCTGGAAGCATTTGGGCACAACAGGCTTGGGGTAAGAAGGCAATTCACCCCTCATTAGATGAGGCAGGTTGTCTTCTTTCAAAAATGGTATGGTTTGTGTAGCCTTTCTTCACTTCTCTAGTTGTTATAACCATTTTTGTACAGACAAGTAATGTTTGAGAAAATGTTAGAAAAATTAGTGGTTGCAATAGGTGTAGTTTGGTACTTGTGGCGCCCACTAAGGTAGGGGAACTCATACCAATGAGTGTCCGAAAAACTAGGATTTCTAAATAATGCCAGACTTAATAAGGATTATCAATGGATTTATATGCTTAACACTATAGTAAAAATTAATTGGGAGTGTTGGAGTGTTGTGCAATAAATTACTCCACAAAACACCACACATCTCCACGGTCTTTAAAGGGACCAAAAACAGTGTGGTGATTTAGAAAGAATATTCTCAAAATCACCTACAAACTGTATTATCCATTTTCTATTTAGAACACTAGTGTTTATGTCATTTAGATATATAGGTTATGCTAATTAAGGCAAGTAATGCAGACATTTCCTGTCTTAGCTCTACAATACCTCCCCACTCATCGAGAAAACAAATCAAAGCATTTCCCACCTTCCCTACCACTGAAATAGTTAAGTGTCAGTAAGTGGGGAGGTCATGTAGGGATAAGACAGGAAGTGCTTAATTAGTATAATATCTAAATCTAAATAACTAAAAAACTATCATTCTAACTAAAAAAAAATAACTAATAGTATACTCTCACAATTACCAAACTTATTTTTAAAAGGACAGTAATATCCCATAAAAAATTATTCTTCTTTTGTAGATGTTTAAAAAATAAATTATTTGGCACCAATCCTATCTCTCAAACCGCTATGGTTTGAGAGATATTAGCCGCTAAAGTTCCCTCTCTCCTGCTATCAGCTGTAAAGCTGACAGCAGGAGATTTGAGTCGCACTTTCAGCAGAGCCAAAATCAGGTTATTTAAAAAGAACTACTTCATGGGAACGGTCTACAAAGTGTGCTTGCAAACCAGCAAACCAGACACACTTTGTAGACCATTCCAATGAATTACTTCTTTTTAAATAATGCAATTTCAGCTCTGCTGCAGAGCTGTCCACCGGTCCCCGGACTGGGATCTCCTGCTATCAGTTAGACGCTGACATCAGGAGAAGGGGAGGAAGGGGGGAACTTTAGAAGTGAATAACTCTCAAACCATATCGGTTTGAGAGATATGATTGGTGCCAAATAATGTATTTTTTAAACGTCTACAAAACAAGCATTTTTTTATGGGACATTAGTGTCCCTTTAAAGAGTTAAACACTGTGTAATAAAATTCCAGACTGGTTCTATCCACTGTACTGTACAAGTTAAATGAATAATGTAGATTTACTAATTAAGATGTTTTTGCTACAGGAAACCTGCAAAAACCTTATTACTTTTCCAAGGGCATGATGCAAATATATGTGTATACCAATAATGTTGAAATAATGTTACATATTAAAAATTTAAAGGGGAAGTTTACATTTGGAATAAGTGTCTCTTAATTTGTTTACTAGGAGGACTTACCTGGGCATTTACTGTGTTTTCCTCTTGAAATCTGCTGTGGTTTACTACTATTTTTATAAACTTTATTTTTATAAGAATATTTTAGTCTTACCTGTTAAATCCTTTTCTCTTAGTCTGTATAACATACAGGTACCATGGGGAAGAGACAACTCCTCTCAGTAGGCTGGAACATTTCTAGAAAAAAGTTGTGGGTGGAGCTTCCCCTCCTCCTTATCAGGCTATCCCCTTAGCCCTGCCTCCAGTTAGACTTGAGACAAGCCTGCTAAATAGGACAGTGAGAAAGAAGAAAGGAAAACTCCTGTGAGCAACACACCAAATAGGACTCCCATGTTCAGCTAACTGAGACCAAGCGAGGTCCACACTTTTCTCAGTCATCCAATATGACATACACGTACCATGGGGATATACCAACATTAAGCTCCCAGGCCGGGAGGAAAAATGAAAGGACCAAGCTCCATTCCCCTGGATGTCTGAGTTCCCACGAACTATCGAGGATGAGGAACAGCCCAAACATAACTTAGTGTCAACGGACACTGAATAACAATAACACAGCACACAAGAACAAGAGCCAACCGGACTCAAACAGTTAAAGAACGGTAAGGCACAGGAAAGAATAGGCCCTAAACAGGAAGAACTGCCTGCAGGACATTCCTGCCAAAGCTGGCTTCAGCTGATGCCAGAACATCAACACGATAATGCTTGGTGATGGTGTGCACGGAGGACCAAGTCGTTGCCTTGCACAGCTGTTCAGCAGAGGCCTGATTTTTGTAGGCCCAGGAGGCCCCAACAGACCTGGTAGAGTATGCTGTAATGCAGAAAGGTGGTTTCTTTCTGAGTTCATAAGCCTTGCAACTGGTAGACTTAATCCAAGACACAATAGTGACCTTGGAAGTGGCCCTACCTGCCCTAGGACCCTCAGGGATGACGAACAAAGCATCAGTCTTACGTAAAGACTCAGTACAGTGCACATAGAACTAGAGGCAGCGCACCACATCCAACAAGTGGAGATCCCTCTCCTTGTCAAATTTCACTCAGTAAAATGCAAATCAATGTATAACTGTTTTGAAATGCGTTTTTCTGGATTTTTTTTTGTTATTCTGTCTCTCACTGTTCAAATAAACCTACCATTAAAATTATAGACTGATCATTTCTTTGTCAGTGGGCAAACGTACAAAATCAGCAGGGGATCAAAAAAATTTTTCCCTCACTGTAGCTGCAATGATAAGACTTGAACCGTGCAGTCTCCACAAAAGTCCTTGAGGTCCAAGATAGGAGGACTGCCGCCTTCCTTCTTGGCCTCCATGAACAGGTTTGAATAGAAGCCTGATCCTCTCTCTTTAGGAGGAACTGGAATCAGGACTCCCTTGTCCAAGAGAGCCTGAACTGCCTCGTTGAAAAGACACAACTTTTCTTGGCCCATAGGAGTCCTGGACTGGAAGAATCTGTAGGGAGGAAGGGATTTGAAGGCAATCCTGTACCCTTTCGAAACCACCTACAGAAACCACTGGTCCACTACTGAAGCTGTCCAGGCATTTGAAAAATGGTGCAGGCGCCCACCCACAGGCAGCTGTGGACCAGAATTCTGCAATTCATGCAGAGGCAGATTTGCCAGACTTGGGCTTGGCGGAGGTGTGCTTTAAGTGCCACTGCTGTCTGGGCTTGGTGGTTGGGTGCGGGTGCCAATTTGAGACATGCTCGGATTCTGCATTTAGGGGGGATGAAAAAGACGCCGTTTCTTCACCATGTTAGAGTGTTTGGAGACCTGAGGCAAAAGAGTGCTTTTGCCTCCAGTGGCCTCACTGATAATCTGCTTCAGTTTAGGCCCAAAGAGAGATTTCCCATGAAAAGGGAGAGAAATCAATGACTTCTTAGACAAAACAAAAGCAAAAACAAAAAAAAGCTCACAGTGCTAGCTCACTATAATACATACCGTAAAATCTCATGTATAATACGCACCTTTGTTTTCCTCTCTTACGAAAAAAAAAATTATGCCTGCCAGAACCCTTCCCTCCCTCCCTCCCCTGGTGCTATCCAAGGATAAAATAACACTTACTATCTTCAAAAGTCAAGTCCCCGTATTTTCAAGATGATCAAGCAACATATAAGGTGAAGTGGGGTAAAATTGTGTGTATTATACCCGAGATTTTACTGTACATGTAGTGAATTAAATAAGAAAAGTAATAAATAACTTGCATCTAGATAGCAGCAATGAACGAGAGGGTTCTCCAGTACCCCCAAAAATATTGGGCCGGAAGTGCACATACAAAACAAAGAACAAACCTGCGCTCCTACATACCAATGTGCAAACATGTATGGCATATTTAATAACTGTTGAGAATTATGAGGATCTAGTCTATATTTTGGCCAAAGAATGTTAAGCTTGCCAACACCATCAATGTACCTCAAGATCTGGCAAGTACCTACTCTAATGCACCTTTAAATCCCTATCTAAATTAAAAATATAAGGCTTGATAAGATGTTATAAGGAAACGCGTAGTTAAGTTGTTGATGACGTGAATGGACAATACTTAAATGACAGTGTGTGCAATAAAAAACAAGAGGAAAAAACTATTTTGAAAGGTGTAAAAAAGAGGACTTGCCTGATATGAAACATCTTAGGCCTGCAGGAAGTGGATACTGGCAAAAGAGGATTGTGGTTCTTAGATGAATGGTCAGCAGACAGAATCTTGAGCCAGAATGTGCATCGCAGTGACATAGAAGGCAGAAGCCTTAGCTGAAAGCTCGACAGCATCAAATAGAGCATCAGTGACATTTGTCTGAATCTCAGGCATGTTGGCCAAGAGGGCTAAAAGGTCCTCCTTAGAGGCGCCATTTCTGACTGCCTCAGTAAGTTGTTAGCCCCAGATGGCAATAGCTCTAATGACCCAAGCAGAAACCAAAGTAGGCCACAGGGCAGCCCCAATGGCAGCAAAGTTAGACTAGAGGATAGCCTCCAACTTCCTATCAGTCATATCTTTGAGCGCCTTAGCTTCAACCAGGGGCAGTAGACTTAGAAAGTCTGGAAATAGGGGGATCAGCTGTGGGATGTGAAACCCACTGAGCCAAAGCTACCTCAGAAAAGGGGTACAGCTTGGATAATCTCTTGTAAAGAGAAAGCCGCCTGTCCGGCATCTTCCACTCATCGAGCATTAACTGGTCCAGAGTGGCGTTGGCTGGTAACACAGTGTAGGACTTCTTGCGCCTTTGAAAGACATCAGAAGAAGACTGGCCCTCATCAGGGGTAGTTGTGACCTGCAGGGTTATCAGAACCACCTTAATGAGATTCTCAGCAGAGGGCATTGGGTCAGCCTCAAAGGGGTCGCCAAAAGCATATGTAGAGTCCCCTTCCTCACACTCCCCTTCCTTCGTATCACCCTCAAAAGAATCCTCCTCAGAGGTTCCAGTGAGGTTTCAGAGTGGCTCTTGTTCAAGGCTGGAGGGCCCAGGTGGAGTAGTAGGGGCCACAGCACATGAGGGGCATAAGTGTCCTGAGTACTCTCTAGAAAGCGCTATTTGGCATGAGGAACAGTAAGCAAAGGGGGGGGGGTCAAAGACACCCCTGAGTCCTTAGCCTTAGGCCTAGCCCCATGTCCCTTTGGATCTGACATCCTAACAGGAGTAGTGTCTAAACAGTATAGTAAACCTTAATACTGTGACCCAGATGAAATTATCACCTCAGAAAGCCCAAGAAAGTACTTATCTGGCAGGTGAAAGGTTAATCTGAGGAGAGCAAGGAGAGACAAGCCTCTGCGTAGGATATGCCTGCAAAGAGAGAAAATGGCATCTGTAAAACCATCAGCCAATCTGAAGAAAGCCCGAGAAATGGGCATTCTGGGAGTTGTAGTCTTTTCTCTTTGTTGTTACCTAGCAATGCCTAAACTTGCTCTCGCGGAGCCCCAGGGGATGCGAACTAGAGTGTAGGGCAAGAGGAGACAAGAAGAATGAGCCCTCTCTCAACTCTGTATGTCAAACGGTTGCAGAGACATGTCACAAAACACTTTGTCCCATGGAAGTCAATGGAGCAAGTGAAGCCACATGGTAAACACACCTTAAAGGTACGGAACACTAAAAATACACAATTTTTTTAAATTGCCTGAATTTACACAAATACCCAAAGGAACATGTTTGTATAAATAAAAAGGGGCAACCCTTAATGGGAAAGTCAAAATAAGCCCCCTGACCTAGTGAAACTAGCAGGGAAGGGGTTAATTACATAAATACAGCCATCCAAGCTCAAAAAAAAAACAAAACAGGGATCAAACAGAATAAGACACCCAACATGAGTGCAGGAGTTCTAGACTCCAATAATACCCCTGGGACAAGTGGAATATGACACTCAAGGGATTTCTCACCAAAATTGATCTTTTGTCTTCAGACTACCATTGTTAACTGTATAATCCTTCAGGAGAAAAAAAGAATGGTAATCCACCTAATGGGGAAATTGTGACACCCCATATAGAACATAGAAAACAATAAATAATTCTAAAAACTAAGAAGAAAAGTTCTCAGCCTTCACACAGGTTCTGGAACAAGTCTAACTGGAGGCAGGGCTAAGGGGATAGCCTGATAAGAAGGAGGGGAGACTTCACCCGCAACGTTTTTTCTAGAAATGTTCCAGCCTACTGGAAGGAGCTGTTGCCTCTCCATAGTACCTATATGTTATATTGGACGACAGAGAAAAAGTTTTTCACAAACATTCCAGTACAAGTAACTATCGAATAAAACTTTGCATGTCTGGCCTCTGAGTACATTCAGTCTCAAAGCTATACATACACACTTTCAGAAGGAGGAAAGGTTGTGGGTGGAATGGAGAGGGAACAAGTAGGGGGGACTAGGTAAGTTATCTGGGCAAGCATTAGTTAAAGATAAAGTGATGTTTCTGCCTAGTGGGCTATCAGCGGGGAAAATATTTATAGGCCTGAGACTACAATTGTGTCCCTATTTAGGGTCCACATATTCCAATCTTCTGAGTGCTTATGTAGGGTGCAGGGTAGCAGTTAGACTCTCCATGAGCTCAATGCGGGTGATCCTAGAGAGAATCTGACCAACTGAAGGAACTGTTTGTGTTTTACAAAGTTGGGCAATTAAACATCTTATTGCTGTGATGATGTGCCTGATAAGCTTATCTATAAATTTAAAGTGGAACTTTTTTTGGTGAGCTGAATTCCTTTGTGCCAAAAGGCACCGGAAGGGACTGACAGCAAAGTCGCAGAGAGCGCCTACAGCAAGATCCCAGCCGGTGCCTGCCTGCATAAAAGTTCTGTTTCTCACTAATGCAGCAATTATTCTTGAAAATACAAGTAAGTCTCTGCATATCGCTATTTTAATTATGATTTGGGACTCAATGTGATGAAAGTTCCACTTTAAAAGTTCCCTGAAAGGGCACTCCCACTACTAAGATGGCTAAGTCTAAGGAGAGTGTGACTGCAGTAATCTGCTTTATTAGTAATATTGCCTTTCCCAAGGAAGATTGTATGTATGGGCATGACCACCATTTGTGGTAGAGAGTTCTGGGTTGTCCACACCCCCTTCAACAGAGATCAGAAACTGAAGGGTTTTATGAATGTAGTCTGGAAGGGGGTGTGGTACCACAGAAGGAAAACTTTGTATATGTTTTCTGCATATTGCATATTGAAGTTTTAGCTGCTGCCTCCAGATAGCTGCCCAGACTTCCTCACCTAATTCCTGGCCCAGATCTTCCTCCAAGCTTTTCACATATGTGTGAACACAGGAGGCTGCTGGAGTGTTCAGTGTGGAGTATTATCTTGTTATTAGCCCTTGCTGTGCGGTAGAGCTGAGGCAGGTTCTCTCAAAGGGTGTGAGGGAAGGGAAAGACAGTATTGGGGAGATGGTCAGGAGGAAATGCCTAATCTGTAGATACTGAAAAAGAGCAAGCAATTGTGTAAGAGTTGTTATTCTTTAGGGTATTAAAATCCATTAGGGATCCTCTGTCTGTCAGATCTTTTATTGTAAGAATTTCTGATTTTTTCCAATTGAGAAATGCTTTATCATGAGTACCAGGAGAAAACTGTGGGTTACCGAAGATTGGAGTCAACAGAGATGGAGAGGCTAGTATTTCAAGGACTAGCCTCTGTGCTATGCCTAATACCTCTAATTGGAATTTGATTGTGGGTAGGGAGCCTGAGGTGATACATCTATATTTTTGAGAGAGCCATTGCAAACTTCATAGGGACTATGGGGATAGACAACAGTACTCAATATCTATCCAGGTTTTGCAGCCCACAGGGCAAATCAAAGCTTGCATTTGTTTTAAATGTGTGGCTATATTTTTAAATGTGTGGCTATATATAATCTATAGACATCTAGTTTTGGTAAGCCTATTCTAGATCTGGGGAGCATCAACACATTTCTAGTGATTCTGGGTTTCTTCCCATTCCATATAAATGATATAACAGAGCTAGCACAGTGACCCTCATTGGTAGTGTTTGGAAGTAGTACATCCGTCTTGGAAGGATATTCTTTAAAGGTGATGCACATGCAATGCGTCCCATCCCAAAGACATTAAATTCCTTACAGAGCTTAAGGTCCTGGCTAAGTGAGTCAAATAAAGCTGGACGATTTGCCTGATACAGGGTATTGTAGGTGGGTGTGATATTAACTCCCAAGTACTGAATATAAGATGTTCACCATCTTAAAGTTAGATTTGAGGAGTTGGAGGTCAGCATCACTCAGGCCAAGTGGGAGAGCTTTGGATTTGGTGGTGTTGATTTTGTATCCCAAAAACTCTCACAGAACTGTAAAGAGGTTAGGTATAGATATATGAGTTGATGTTAGTGTGAGAATGACATCATCCACAAATAGAGAGATTTTGTAGTATTGCTGGTGTTATCTAATGCCCGAAATGTCAGTATGTTCTCTAATTTTTAAAGCTAGAGGCTTGACTGCCAGAGTGAAGAGCAAAGGGGAGAGCGGGCATCCCTGTCTAGTCCCATTACAAATTTGAAAGGACATTTGTATGTTCGCTGGGAGCTTGAGCGTTGAAGAAGGGTATGTGTAAAAAGATTTTATAGTTGTAAGAAAGTAACCTCTGAAACCAAACTTCTTAAGAATATCCTCAAGGTACAACCAGTCCGCCCTATCAAAGGCCTTTTCTGCATCAAGACCAAGGATCACAGCCTTGGTGTGTGAGTTTGAGTTGTACATATTAGGTTTATAATTTCTCACGTGTTATCATCTGCATGTATTATGTGGGATAAAGCCTACTTGGACATTGTGTATCAGTTTTGAAAGTAACGATGATATTGTGTTTGCCAGGATCTTACTAAAGAATATCTGATTGCTGTTGAGTAGGGAAATAGTGGTGATGAGTAGGGAAATTGGTCAATAGGTCTTTACCTGGTTTGGGGATTAAAGCTATCTGGGCCCTTTACAAGTCTGCAGACATCTCATCTCTCCTCATCAGAGCATTAAAAACGTCCAACAAAGGAGTGACAAATTCTGTTTGGAATTTCTTGTAGAAGGCATTTGGGAAGCCATCTGGGCCTGACGCTGTCACATTCTTAGAGGTTTTTATCACCGGTAACAATTGTTTTGGAGTTATAGAGGAGGTCATCCTCTGTCGATCCAGTTCATCTAATGTAGGTATGGGGAGGTTTTGCAGAAAGTTTTCACTATTAATCTTGGTGGATTCAGGTGTGTTATGTGAATAACTAGAAGGTAATATTAGTGGGAGGGCAGAAGCGACTGGGAGGGAGAAAAAAAATAGGGGAGATAAATTAAGCAGGGAGGAAGGGGAGCGGGGAAAGGTAGAGCATGAAGGGAAAATGGTAAGTTTCCTCACTCCAGTTTGAAACGTTACAACAGTACCAATAATGAACTCTTGAAACCAGTTCACCTATCTACCCTTTATGGTGGTCGGCTTGGGATTTACAAATGGAACAAAAAACAACCAGGAACAATAGAGCTTGTATCATAGGGGCCCCATACAGGCCAGCCCCCACCAAAACCAGAAGAAAATAGGGTTTAGTGAGGGTTGTCCATGCCCCAAAGACCACCCCGGAGTACTTACTCTTTAATAAAATACAATAATATAGAATATGAAAGGTAAGTATATAGCAAGGTAACCCAAGTCACCCCTGTAAGAAGAGAATATATGTTCTAGGGATGGAAATAAAAAAAAAGGGAGAGGGGGTTGCCTAAGATCGGTGATGGTTATTACTATCATGCAAAATTTAATTGTTCACCATGAAAGCTCCCCCTCAGAGATCCAGAACACCAAAAATTTGAAGTCTATTACATTAAATGGGTAGATGTTTGTTCCAAAGAGTACTTTTTTAGCATGGCTCAAAAGCCTTCTAAGTATCAGATATCATCACCTCCAAATGGGCCTAGTTGCTGCCTTGGGGGAGGTAAGAAGTGTTTCTATATAGTCAAGGATGTTTCATTAGCTTGGTGTACGAAACCCGAAGAAGTGACCGTTTCCTGAGCCTCCATCATATGTTGGACATATAGGGTTAAAATTACTATAGGTAGGGCCTAGTACATCACAATTAAGAGAAAAGAAATTCCCCCAACTAGCGTTTATAAATCTTAGTACTTTTAGGTAACATTATGCACAGATACAGCAATGTAAAACATAGTTACTGCTTCTACTCATGAGAGTCCGAAGGTCATGGTCAACCCTCACGTCTCTAGGAGCCTACATTGGGAAGGTTCAATTTTGGCAAGTATAATTTAGATATATCTGGGGTAGTAGTCATGTGTAAGAGTGGCTGAAAATGAAACAACTCTGGAGATGAGGGAATATAATTGTCTTAGGTGAAAAGAGGAGATTCAACATATGCAGTGCAGACTGGGAGGGGATCAAGCCTCCAGAGTCTCATTATTAAACATCTAGAAAGGTAGTTGTTCCACCCATTGGGGAGGGCTCTTGAGTAAGTCATACTGATGTAGATTCACCCAACAAAGTCCGAATGAGGGAAGACCTTAATTCACTACTAGTCCACCAGTCCCCTTCTACTTGCCGGAGGATGCGGAGAATGCTTTGGGAGAGCTGGAGTAGATGTAGAATCATCAGTGTGGGGGGAAGGACCTGGGAGTAGCATCAGGGTGTGAGTTAACATCCAGAAGGTGTAGTAGAGAGAGTCCTTGTTCCAGATCTTGCACAGTATGCAGGGTTCCATTGAGAAGCAGGAGGAGAAATGCAAACCCCCAATGGTAATGAATATCAAGGGTTCTGAGGGTGTCAGTGATTGATGGAAGTGACGTTCATTTGTTGAGAGTAGCTGGTGATATATCAGAGGAAATCTGGGGGATACATCCATCGATGGTAGATTTGTTGTGTGGTTTATCTCCCATGGCTGATTTTGGGTGCAAAGCTCAATGGGCCCTGTCAAAGATGAACTCCTCTGGGTCTCTGTGAGTGAAGGGGGCTGTGAATAGTTTGGGTAAAAAGTCCTCAATTTGTATAAACTCTAGAAAACATCTCTGACAGTCAGGTTATTACATTGTGACCTGTTTTCAATGCATCTTGTAAGGAGGTAATTTGATTCCTGAGATCCCTGACTTCTCTTTCTAGTACTTGTATTGTTGTTGTAGACAAGTGTTTGGAATGCTCTACAGAGTCCAACCGTGCAACCACTCCTGCCAATTTGGATGTGAGTTTGTCAATCACGGTTTTAAGATCAGTCTGAAAATCTTCCTTAATGGCCAGTAGGAATTGCTTTAAGCAACAAGCATATCTTGTTTAGTTCAAGGTGTTTCCATGTTGTTTTGGGGTTCAGTCCACAAATTGGGGGCTGGTATACAAGAATCCGATGTGTTGATCGCATATTATGTAAAAGTGGTCAAAAAGTACTCTGACAGAGGTTTATTTGTTCGTCTTAGAGGTTTACTAGGCATGGTAAGTCAGGGGAAGATTAATAGAGGTAAGTACATCATTGCCCTATAGTTTCAGATCCGCTAGCATTGTGTATGTAGGGAAAGTAGGCAGGTGTATCATCCTCAGTTACACTAAGAGCATGATAGAATGGTGAAGCTGATGCAGCATGTTACGGATAGCTGAGGTGTTACAACCTGCTGTGCAGAATCAAGTGCTGTGCTATGCTTTGTATTTGGCTTCCGGTATGGCCTAACTTCCCTGTAGAGAAGAGGGGAAGCAGAAGTAGAAGGCTGAAAAGGGGGAGTATGGAGGTGAAAACTAGGTGTGATCATAAGTAACTCAAAGCCTCTGAAACCAGAGCTTCAAGACATCCAGTTCCCAGCATTGAAATCAATCAAATTTAATCTGTTAGATTGCACAGTAGGGCTGCCTGAACCAAGAGAGGCTATTGAAGTGTGCTTTGAGGGGGGCTAGAGCTGAGTGTGCACCAACAGTTAAATCTTTGGTTTGTTTACCCCACTAGCACTCAAGGGAGCATTAACATTTTAATAAGAAAAAAATACATATTTCAGGACTTACCTTGAAGTAAAACAAGGATACTTCCTCTACCAGCAAATACTTTTTTAACCTGTTGATTTGGTCTATAAATTAAACTCTTATTCGTAGTTCCATCTGTTAGCTGAACTGTAGTTTCCATATCTGTCTGTGAGAGAATGAGCATTATTATACATTTCTGTATAAATTATGATAAAAACAGCTTTACCTTGCAGTGAAATTACTAGCTATTATAACTTTTTAATAAAGCATCTCCCTGCATTGAGAGTACCCTCATTTAACTTAGCAGTAAAATATATAATATATATATGTGCATGTATAATATAAATATACACAGGGCCGGATTACACAATAGGAGAGTAGGCAACTGTCTAGAGTTCCAAATTTTGGGCTTGATTCAAAGAATCCTGCTAAAACATTTGGTATGGTTAAATTGGCTACCGGACGACCAAAAAAAATGTCTAAGTCAGTATTCAATTGCCCTACCAACTTAAACCACAACAGACATTGGACCAGAGAAACGGACTTGTGGCCAAACGTCCATTATGTGTATTAAGTTCCCAAAACATATGCTAAATAGTCTGAATCATGGGTACATCAAAGGAAAAGAGCTAACAATTGGTGCCTGACACACTGTCAAGCACCAACTGTTAGCTCAAACACACAGTCACCCTCCCAAACACTAACCCTACACTACCCCTAACAGTAAAGTACAACAATACTACCCCTAACATTAGCCTAACACCTACAGCTGTGTAACACTCACCTGTCATCCACTGTTCGTCTTCTTCTTCAATTTTCTCTCTTCTTTTTTCTGTAATCTTCCTTCTTCTTATCTACTTTTGTCTTCTTTCAAATCTGTCATTTAAAATAAAACAAAACTCCAAAGAAATACTTTTTTTTTGTTGTTTTTAATGCCCCCAAGATATGCCTGACTTAACCCTTTAGTGCTGGAGGGTAAGGGTTAAATGCAGTCTGGCAAATCTGTTAAAAATAATATGCTGCAATTCCTGGTAAAAAAAAGAGTAAGGCATTCCTTTTTTAATAAATAAAAGACATTCCAAGGGTTAAAAATGTCTCCGCTGACCCCGTCTCCTTTTGGCAGGAATGCATAGTGCAACAGACCCCCCCACCTTCTGTACCTTCCAGGCCGTTGCTTGAGTCCGAATGAGGAAATTTGGAACAGAGAGGCCAGTCACTGTTCAAAATGGATTCCAGAATGCAATTGGCTAGGATGTTTTTTTTGTTTTTTAATGCCCCCAAGATATGCCTGACTTAACCCTTTAGTGCTGGAGGGTAAGGGTTAAATGCAGTCTGGCAAATCTGTTAAAAATAATATGCTGCAATTCCTGGTAAAAAAAAGAGTAAGGCATTCCTTTTTTAATAAATAAAAGACATTCCAAGGGTTAAAAATGTCTCCGCTGACCCCGTCTCCTTTTGGCAGGAATGCATAGTGCAACAGACCCCCCCACCTTCTGTACCTTCCAGGCCGTTGCTTAAAAATAATATGCTGCAATTCCTGGTAAAAAAAAGAGTAAGACATTCCTTTTTTAATAAATAAAAGACATTCCAAGGGTTAAAAATGTCTCCGCTGACCCCGTCTCCTTTTGGCAGGAATGCATAGTGCAACAGACCCCCCCAACTTCTGTACCTTCCAGGCCGTTGCTTGAGTCCGAATGAGGAAATTTGGAACAGAGAGGCCAGTCACTGTTCAAAATGGATTCCAGAATGCAATTGGCTAGGATGTTTGCTTACGCACTTCCCAGTCAATCAGCTTCCAGCAGGTTTCATCATTCCCCGCCCCCCCACACCACACACACACACACACAGAAGCTGATTGGCTGGGAGATACATAAACACACATCCCAGCCAATTGTAGGCTGGAATCCATTTTGAACAGAGACTGGCAATATAAAAACTAAAAAAAATTCCTTCATTCGGACAGGGGCAACGGCCGGAAGGTATGGGGGTGGGGGGGTCTGTTGCACTATGCATTCCTGATGCCGTCAGTTGAGCTAGAAGAGGGGGCGGAAGCGGTGACATTTTTAACCCTTGGAAGGCCTTTTATTTATTAAACAAAGGAAATACATACTCTTTTTTTAACCGGAATGAGAGCATATTATTTTTAACAGATATGCTAGACTACATTTAACCCTTAGAGTGCCAGAGGGGTAACTCAAAGGGTTAAGTAAGGTTCTTGGGGGCATTTTTTAAAAAGGATCTTTCATTGGAGTTTTGTTTTATATGACAGATTTGAAAGCAGACATGGAAAATAACAAGAAGGAAGATTACAGAAGAAGAAAAGAGAAGATTGAAGAAGAAGATGGACAGTAGCTGACCAGGATGCTAAAGATTCTGCTGGACACCAGGATTACTGGTAAGTGTTTCTTTTCAGGGGCTGTTTTTTTAACTTAGTCGGATTAGCCCTGTGAGTGCAGTGGGATAAGCATACCGCACGTGCACTCATAGGGTTAAGAGCTTAGGCTTAGAGCCCCATATCAATACATCACTGATTACTCAGATTTTTTTATACTTTTTTTTTCAGGTTCAGTTCATGCGTCGGCACTTTTGAGATGCATTAAGGGACTCTGCACCCAAAAAAACTGGGTCCCTTAACGCATCTTAGTGCTAACGCATGGAATTGAATGGAATATTTCAGTGTTTTGTTGTGAGTCAATGGTCGCAAATGTGTGCTAAATTATCACCAGAGGTGGTGGTGGTGGTGGGGGTCCGGTATTTCATCATAGCACAGGTAATTGAATTGCTTACCATGCTTGAAGAAATGCCGTTGGCTGTTTTTTTAATCGAGCCATTTGAGTGGTGCCTAAGCTGTGCTAGCCACACGCAAACTCTGAATTGTAGTTGTAGTAGGAACAATGTCCTGAAGCACTTTATATAATCTTTACAGTCTATTACTTAATCCCTTGGATGATAGCGAGAGCTCCATTGCTTTGGAGATCTTTCTAGCAACCTAGGGGTAAAGCTTTTTGTCATTCTTGTTTGTTATAAGCAAAGGATGTCATGTGAGGATTGGGAGTGTGACCATGAGCAGAGTTAAGGGTGCTTTGATAAGGGAAGCCTGGTATGTAAAACTGACGATATATATAAAAATTTTACTGTTCTCGTTAAAAGAACACATCAAATTTTATAATGGCATTTGTTAATTGGAAATTTGCATTTGTGAAGTCCGGTAGCATGTCTTCAAGTTATAAATACAAAATTTGCACTGACTTTATTACATCCTAGACCTGTCTCTTGCAGTACTGGGTCCAGGGCAGATTGATATTCATTATAAAACACATCAGTGCTTTCTCTCACCTTGGCACACACCCACTTAACTTGCTCTGTCTGTTTTCCACTAGAGCGCTTCAGTAATACTGAAATATGAGGCTCTTTAGGACTTGAGTGATTTAAGCGCTCTGTAGATGTGACATTTCTGCATTAGGTGCGGTTGAACGCTCTGAACCCAGGGCACGAGAACATTTAATTTGTAATTTTCTCTCTTTTTCTTTTATCCCCTTGTTTTAATTGTCTGACCCTGGGGTGTTTGTCAAAAATCCCCCAATCTCATCTGTCGACACTCTTTATTTCCAAGGAGTTTAACCCAGTAAATGCTAGAGACATTTCCCAACACATTACGAAGCATTGCACTGGAGACTTCTCTAGCATTCAAGGAATTAAAGGGAAAGTATAATTCAATTTGTATATTCATTTACCTTTAAGTAATGTTGAATCATCATGTCTGTGTCAGATTGCAGCAGATTCCTGTTTTTAACTCTACATGCCACAGGGCTGTGAAACACACTTGTTAAAATACTATTTAACTGCCCTTCCTCAAGCACATACACACACACACTATCATACAGACACTAATATATGGGCATACAAGAAAAAAGTCACAAAGGGCCCAGGGGCGCACGCTGTAGTCACAACAGTAACAATCTGAGTCAAAGGATATATATATAGACACATTTACTTCTATCTCTATCATATGGAGCTATAGAGTTTGTACACACTTTGTTTATGTTTTTATGTGTGGTTTTGAGACTGACAGCGAATGTGTGGAAAAAGGCTGGGCTTGCAGATAGTGTATGTGAGGGCCTGACTAATAGTGGACAGTGGAGCAGGGTTAGCGTATCTGACAATACGTGTGGTTCTGTAGCTAACAGTAGCCAGCTGAACAATTCTGGGATGTCAGTAAGTGTTTGTGTGGCTCTGTGACTACTAGTGGAAAGTGGAACAAGGCTAATGCTGTGCAAAGTGTATGTGTGGTACTGTGACTATCAGTGGTACACTGGAACAAGTCTGAGTTGCTAGACAGTGTATGTGTGGTTTTCTGACTATCAGTGGGTCAGTGGAACTAGTCTGAGGTATCAGACAATTTGTGTGGTTCTATGACATCTAGAAATGGGACAGTTGAAAAAAGACTATGATGTTAGATAGATGGTGAATGTGTGTTTCGGTGACTTCTAGTGCTACAGTAGAACAAGCTTGAGATGCTGGATGTATCTAAAAAATATGCTTTCTTTGAGACAAAAATGTTTCTGTATTTGGGGTGCTTCTCTTACTATTGTTCCAGGGGCCCCAAAAAGTCTTAAAAAGCCCTGCTTCTGCCTCCCGTAGAAAGGCCCCATTCCATGACCTCTTCCAAGATGTAATCTGGTGTAATTGTGCATGCGTGCCAGTATGGGTGATGAAGCATGTGTGCTGTGATGTCCAGAACTTTAGAACTTGGGAGTTGGAAAGCCTCCCTGTTATGGAACATTCCAACTGCACCACAGTGGATAAATAAACATTCATCAAATTCCACCCATTTTAAAAGGAGCTTTTAACTGATAAAGTGCTAGGTATCCAATGCATGGCTTTACAATACGTGAAAACCTTGCTAGAATTCATGGATTAAAATACCCCCATGTAAATCATTGGAGATTTTTATTTTCCACCTATGGCGTAGTGGGATTGTTCCAGCATTGCTCCTGCTTAGCTTACTGCATATATGTGAAACGTCTGTAATAAAACATTCACTCAAACACTCATATAAACACAGTGGTACAATTAAAGAAGCATCACCTCCTAATAATAACCTCCCACGTATCTTATCATGGTGATAATATCCTAATGGCCCCTATGAATTTTGCCCTTGTGCAAGAGATAACATCTTCAGTCAGTCTAAGATGTCATATCCACGGAGAGAAGAAACAAAGAATGTGACGAATGCACACCATCACAGAACAAAAATAAATGTTTTTTTCAAGCCACGTTACTCACTTCCATGTGCCAGTGCAGACCGGTCCCACCGTCAGACAGTCCAGCTCCAAAATGTCAGGCAAATCCCCTCTGTACAAGAGAAACACAACCACATAAGATTCGGCATATATGGGTCCTGTTAGTGAAGTGCAGCTGATTCCCACTAGGTATATGGAGTGCAAGAGCCCACGCCAGGGATACCCTTCCAATTAGGAAGACTAAATAACAAAGAATGCGACAAGCGCACACCATGATAGGACAGAAATACATGTTTTGTTCAAAGCATGTTGCCTCCCAGAAACCACTGCAAAAAAAAAAAAAAAACCCCACTTCATTTCAAATTGCACAAAACCTCTCCATTATAACAGAGAAATTTCAGGCAAACTCTACACAAAACAAAAACCACATCCCCAAACATCACTTCCAACTTCATGAACAAAATCAGAAAAGTGCCATTTATTCCCTTCATGCACATGGAGAGATTGGGCCAATGCCTTTAGATACCCTTCCACTTAGGGAGACTAAAAAAAAACAACAATGTGAAGAACACACCAAGACAGAAAAAATAAATAAATAAATAAATAAATAAATAAAAAATAAATGTTTTGTTCAAGTTATGATAGCCTCTCATGTGCTGCTCAAGTCATATTTTTCACTCCCATGTGCCACTGCAGAGAGGAAGTTTCCACAGCACAACCCCAGTCTGATCTGAATAAGGAAATTTCCTCACTGAAATGGCACACGGTAGTGAAAAAAATGACTTGAGCAACAAATGATGTGCGTGCGTGCGTGCGTGCGTGCGTGCGTGCGTCTGGACTTTCGGAGGGTGGAACCAGTCTGATATGAGTATGGAAATTGTCTTTCTGCAGTGGCAAATGGGAGTGAAACAGTGACTAGAGCAGCACCTGAGAAGCTAACACGGCTTGAACAAAACACTTAATTTTGTGCTGTCTCTGTGTAAGCTTGTCACATTCTTTGTCTTTGTAGTTACCCTAAGTTGAAGGGTGTCCCAGGCATGAACCCTTGCTCTCCATATGTTTAGAGAAAGCTGACTGTACTTTACTGGTGAAACCCACATTGACAGAGATGTATGTCTGGAGTGTGCTAATTTTTTTTCCTCATATAGTCAGAATTTGCCAGGCATTTCAGAACTGGGCTGTCTGAGTGTAGAACCAGTATCAAATGAATATGTAAATGTTGTTATCTGTGTAAAGTAAAAAATGTGATTGAGTAGTATTTGAGAATTTTGTTCTGTCTTGGTTTGTGTTAGTTGCTTTGTTTTTGTAGTCTCTGTAAGTGGAAGAGTACCTAGATTTGGTCTCTTGCTTTCTGTGTTCCGAGAAAGAATTTGATGTATCTCACTGACGTGACCTACACAGGCTGGCTCATGTGTTTGGGGTTGTGCAATTTATCTTATCTAGAGAGGGGTTACTTGACATTTTGGAGCTGTACTGTCAGAGAACAGGGCCCGTCTGATACGAATCTAGAAATTTTCTCTCTACAATGGCACATAGGAGTGAAAACAATTACTTGAGAAACACGTTAGGCTACCATGCCTTGAACAAAACCCTTAATTTTGAGGTGTGTTGTTGTGCGTTTGTCACTCTTTTTTATTTTTTTGTAGACTTTCTGAGTGAAAGCATATCCCAGGCATGGGTCCTTGCTTCCCATGTGCCTAGAGAGAATCAGCACTACCTCACTTACAAGGCCCACATAGGCCACACATATGTCAGGGCATGTGCTGTTTCACTCATGCAGAGAGGATTCACATGAGATGTCAGAGCTGGATTGTCTGAGGGTGGGACCAGTCTGATATGAATATGGATATTTCCAATCTGCACATTGCACATGGGAGGCTACCAATCCTTGAATAAAACACAATGTTGTTCTTTCTCAGTGTATGTTCATCAGTCTTTGTTTTTGTAATCTCCCTAAGTAGAAGGGTATCCTGTATATGAGCACTTGCTCTCCATATGCCTTGAGAGAATCAGTTGCAGTTTAAATAAATAAATAAATAAATAATAATAATAATAATAATAATAATAATAATAATAATAATAATAATAATAATATAGAGCTACAGAGCCAGAGCAAGAGACATATGTCTGCTATTGTGCTGGTTTTCTTGTTAAGAGAAGATTTGCTTGTTGTTTTTGAGCTACAGTGTCTGATGGGGGAGCTGTCAGATATGAGTATGAAAAATCTTTTCTGGAATGGCACATGGGAGGCCACCATTTCTCTAGCAAAACACTTGCTTTTGATCTGTTTCCTTGTATGTTTGTCACACTCTTTATTTTTGTAATCACTCTATGTGAATGCGTATCCCAGGCATGGGCCATTGCTCTCCGTGTACTTAGAAAGCATCAACCGCACCACACTGATAAGTCCCACATAGGCTGAAATGTAAGTCTGGAGTTGTGCTTTTTCTCTCATATGGAGAGGATTTGCCTGACATTTCATCGCTGGACTTTCTGTGGGTGAGACCAGTCTGATATGATTATGGAAATTTTTTGTCTGCAATGGAACATGGGAGGCTACCATGCCTTGAACAAAGCACTTAATTTTGTTATGTCTCTGTGTGAGTTTGTCACACACTTTGTTTTTGTAGTCTAAGTGGAAGGGTATCCCAGGCATGAGCCCTTGAACTCCATGTACCCAGAGGGAATTAGCTACACATGAGTGACGAGTCCTATATAGGCTAAAACATATGTTTGGTGTTGTGCTGCTTCTGAGAAGATTTATCTGGCATTTTGGTGCTGAAGTATTTGAAGATGAGGCAAGTCTGATATGAATATAGAAATTTTCTCTATGCAGTGTCAGAAAAGAGAAAAAAAGTGTGACTTGGGCAGCACCTGAGAGACTTCCATGTCTTGGACAAAATATTTAATCTTGTTTTCTTTTGCTGTGGATTTATCTTTCTCACGCTCTCTCTCTCAGAATTTGAAAGGCTTTTCAGAACTGGATTGTCTGGGTGTGGAACCAGTCTGAAATGAATATGAAAATGTCTTATCTGTAATGGCGGATAGGAGTTAAAAATGTGATTGAGTAGCACTTGAGAATTTTGTTCTGTTTTGGTGTGTGTCACTTTGTTTTTGTGGTCTCTCTAAGTGGAAGGGCATCCCAGATAAGGGTCATTGTGCACAATGTGCATCAAGAGAATTAGCTGTACCCCACTGATGAGGTCCATATAGGCCAAAACAGCTTCTGCTGGTTTTCATCTACTAAGAGGATTTGTAAAACCATTGAGAAGCTACCATACCTAAGAACAAGATACTTTACCTTGTTCATGCTAGATGAATGCTCTGAACATTTGTATGTCTCCCAAAGTATAAGGGTATCCCAGGCATGGGCCCTTGTTTCCATGTGCCTAGAAGGATTCAGCTGCACTATACCTATGAGGCCCACATAGTCTGAAATGTACATCTGTTGTTTAGCTGTTTCTGTCATGTGGAGAGGATTTGCCTGACATGTCATAGCTGGACTTTCTGAGGGTGAGACCTGTTTGATATGAATATGGGAATTTCTTTTTTCACAATGTCACATGGGAGGCTACCATGCCCTGAAAAAACACTTCATTTTGTTCTGTCTATTTGTAAGATTGTCTCTCTTTGTTTTAGTAGTTTCCCTAAGTTGAAGGATATCCCAGGCATGCTCTATGTGCATATATAAGGGTCATTGTGCTCAATGTGCATCAAGAGAATCAGTTGTACCCCACTGATGAGGTCTATATAGGCCAAAATGTATGTCTGGGATTGTGCTTTTTCTCACATACTAAGAGGATCTGTCTGACATTTCATAGCTGGACTTTCTGAGGGTGAGGTCAGTCTGATATGAATATGGATGCAATGGCACATGTAAGGCTACCATGCCTTGAACAAAACACTTTTGTTATGTCTCTGTTTGAGTTTGTCACACTATGTTTTTTTGTCTCCCTAAGTGTAAAGGTATCTCAGGCATGAGTCCTTACTCTCCACATACCTAGAAGAAATTAGCTACACACCAGTGATGATGCCTATATAGAGTAAACATTTGTCTAGTGTTGTGTTGCTTCTTCTATTCAGAGAGAGGGTTTCTTTGATGTTTTGGAGCTGTACTGTCTGTGACCAATCTGATATGAATATATTACTTTTTTTTCTTTTGTTGTGGATGTGTCACTGTTTATTTTTGCAGTTTCTTTAATGGAAAGGTATACCAGACGCTTACTTTTGTTCTGTTTCATGGTGTGTTCCTTACACTCTTTTTTTTTTTTATAATCATTCAACTTGAAAAGGTATTTTAGACATGAGCCCTTGTGCTCTATATGCCTAGGGGGAATCAGCTGCACCCCACTGAGAAGGCACACATAGACCGAAACGTATGTCTGGGGTTGTGCTCCTTCTCACATGCAGGGAGGATTTGCTTGATACTTCATAGCTGGACTTTGCATTGGCCAATGGGAGTGAAGCAGTGACTTGAGCAGCACCTGGGAGGCTACAATGCCTTGAACAAAACACTCAATTTTGCTTGGTCTCTTTGTGAGTTTGTCACACTCTTTGTTTTTGTATTCTCCCTAAGTTGAAGGGTGTCCCAGGCATGAACACTTGCTCTACATGTGCCTAGAGGAAATCAGCTGCACTTTAGTAATGAACTCCTATGAGCTGAAACATATGTGTGGGGTGTGCTATATGAGGTGATGGTAGCAGAGGGTAAAATGCTTATGACGCAAAGGGAGTGGATGATCATGTATAAAAAGAAAGAGAGAGATGCAATTTAAAAAATTGGTGGCCTATCTCTCTCTTGATTGTGGATTACAAAACACTGGTGAACAGGCCAAAGAGGGTTACTGGTCAGATTGTTCACTCAGACCAGACCTGCGGCATTCCAGGTCACAGAATAGCAGATAGCCTTGCCGTCATCAGAGACCATCATGTAAAGGCAGCTCTGGTCAGCCTTGATCAGTAGAAGGCCTTTGACTGTGTCTCTCATGAATTCATGGGCAGTGCACTGTGCAGATTTGGCCTGGGAGACATTTTTTGTTAATATGTTAACCTAATGTACCATGACATTTTCTGTACAGTGCTGGTTCTTCAGTATATGGCCTAAGATTGGCCACCCTTGGCAACAATTTGCAGAGCCATCACAAGGGCAGTGTTTTACTTAATCTGGGGCTCCAAAATGCACAGAGTGAAGTGTGCAGTAATGTACAAGGAGCCACAAAAGGGAGGAAAGGGTGTATCAGATATCCCCACCATGCTGCGGGCCTTCTTTGTGTACAACTGTGTGCGAAAGGCTTTAAGGGACAATGTCCAGGGCTTTGCTGGTAATGCCATGTCTCGCTCTCTTCTGCTACCTCTTTGGAGGGGACACAGTTGGGACAAGTGGACAGCTCCATCCCTTACAACTGGACTACCCCCTGGTTCTACTAGGATGTTAGTAGATTTGTGAGGGAGAACCAACTAGAGAGCGTTAAACCAGAACTGTGGACCCCAAAGGTCAGATATAAGCTCATCAGATCAAAAGACTATACAGACAATTTCAGGACTTCAGGCTGCCACTACAAAGATGGTATGGCAGAATGTGTCATCAGGGAGACTCACCAACAGACATAAAGACACTACATGGATGGCCATTCAGGGGGGACTGCCTCTCAGGTCATTTATGCATGCAATGGGCCTATACAGGTACAGATACTGCCCTAGAGGATGCAGAGCAGAGGAAACTGCCCTGCATACTTTTTGGCAGTGCCCTTTCGCCCATGCTCTGTTGGATGACCTGGAACATGAACTCAAAGACACTTGTCGTACAACTCTGTACTCTATGGATTATTTCCAGGGACATACTCATACGGTGCTATCCAGGAAGCTTGGTACATCATGTGTTGTGTCAAAGATGCTTTGTGGTTTGCATGGAATTGTCTGGTGCTGAGGAGGGAACAGGTGACAACACAGGACTGTCGCAGACTGATCCACAGCATGCTAGGAAACTAAAGAGGAGGAGGACTAACATCCCCTCCTGCCCACCCCCAATGGCCACAACACCACTGCCATCTCCTCTCGGCCCACTCTCCTACCCTATCCCATGACCCACACCCCAGCCCCCAAATCCCCCAGGCGAATGCCCACAAAGATTCTAATACAGTGAAATAAAAATACAAGTGTTGAGTTCCATAAAGTGATATGCAACAATAAAGTTCAAATATGCCTGTGCATTGCCACACTGCGCTGAGTCACAGGTATGAAGAATGTTATTGTATTAAATGTATTAATGAACTGTGTATTGAAAAGAATTACTGCACAAAGAAAAGTTGTTTTGTATTTCTCTATGTCAATAAAGATTATTTTTTCAATCAAAAAAATATGTCTAGGTTGTGCTGTTTTTTCTTATACAGAGAAAATGTATTTAGAATTGGACTGTCTGAGTGTGGAACCAGTCTGAAATGAATATGTAAATTTCCTCTCTGCAATGGCAGATAGCAGTAAAAATATGTTATTGAGCAGCACTTGCGAATTTTGTTCTGTCTTCGTGTGTTTTAGTCACATTGTTTTTGTTGTGTCTCTAAGTGTAAGGGTATACCAGATATGGATCCTTGTGCTTAATGTGCCTTAAGAAAATCAGCTACACCACACCAATGAGGTTCACATAGGATAAAACATATGTCTATTTCTCACATACTAGCTGGGTTTGTCTGATGTTTCAGAGGGTTGGATCAGTTATATTAATATGGAAGTTTTTTTCTCTTCAATAGTGCATGGGAATGAAATACGTGACAGGAACATTGCATGAAAGACTATCATGCCTTTAACAAAACATTTCATTGCTGTGCATTCATCACACATGTTTTTGCAGTCCCAGATATGTGGTTGTGTTGTTTCTTGTGTACAGAGAAGATTTGCATGACATTTTGGAGCTGGACTGTCTGATGGTGGGTACCAGTCTGATTTGAATATGGTAATGTATTTTCTGCAATGGCAGATGGGAGTGGAAAAGTGACTTGAGCAGTGCCTGAGAGACTACCATACCTTGAACAAAACACTTATTTTTTTTGTACTTTCTCTCTGTTAGTTTGTCACATTCTTTGTTTTTTGTAGTCTCCCTAAGTGTAATGGTATCCCATGCATGAGCCCTTGCTCTCCATATGAGGAAAAAAAATAATAAAAAAAAAAAATAAAAAAATAATAAAATAAAATTAAACATTTTACTGTATTGCCACTAATGAAACCTTCATGTCCTTAACACCTTAAGGGCGACAATATTGCACAGCTGATTGTAAAGTGATGTTTTGCACTCTTCTCTCTTTGGTCCTTATAAGGTTAAAATTACCATTATAGTTGGTTGAGTTTGTGTCCTGTAGTCCACCTCTAAGGACATGGCATTCATGACAGATTGTAAATGTTATCTCCAGAAAAAAGGCACAGGGTGAAATTTATAGAGGACATTAGGATATTTTGCCCATAATCATTTTAGTGTTTTTTATTGTTATGTCTCACCATGATTTATGCAACTCTTTACATGGGTCATTAGGAAGATCTTTTGAAGTGGTCTAGTGATTCATGGAGGCAGAACCTGGTCTGCTTGGATAGGTATATTGCCAAATATATATTAACTAGTATTGAAGGCCCATGTACATGGGCCAAAGTGCCACACAGCGGCTTTGGCTGCTGCCCCTGGAGCCAGGAGAGAAGACAGGTGGTGGGCCATTTGGACAGCCCTGCTCCGGATCAGCCATGCCGCCACTCAGACTGGAGGCCGGCACGTTCAGTCAGTCTCTACTGCGCATGACTGCATCGTTCCAGTAGTCTCTACTGCGCATGTGCACGTTACGCACACAGGGAGCGACTCATCCTAGCAATTTATGTTATAGTAGATAGTGTTGAAGGGAGGCTGAATGGAAGTTGCACATATGATTAATACTCTTAATTATAATAAGTGAGGCTTGCACTTTACTTCCAACATTCAGGAAAGCTGTATTGAGTTCCTTGATTTAGAACCAACGTTTTTAGATTCTTGGCGAATTATGAGTTGCACCTTTCATAAATCACTATTCTGCAATCAGTATCTACCAGTAAAAAGTAGTCATCACATGATGTGACTTTGTAATACTCCATATGGTCAGTAAACGTCAAAGAAGTTGCAGGTGATTAAGTAGATTTCAAGATCAAGGCTAAGGAATTAAAACAATGTTTATTGGATAAAGGATATGAGGAGTTAGTGGTGGCTCAGGCTTTTAAGATGGTAAGTAGCCTAACCCCCTTAGTGACAAGGGCTTTTTAGTATGCCTTTGTTCAACCATATTTTTCCTCTAATTCATTTAGTCCACCCACAAAAATTGTGTACCATTGTTTTAAGAATAGCAGGGCTTTATTAAATTTATATGGATAAACCACCATTTCATTTCATAAAAATAAAACAAAATGAGAAAACATGAAAAAACACAACCTTTTATAGGTTTTCCTGTCATAATTTGTGTTCATTTGGTTCATTTTTAATAGGAACTGGAAAAAAGATATCAGTGGCCATTAATGCCTCCCAAATGTCCAGTTTCTGAGGAGAAACTTTCTATGTTTCTCTTTATCTCCTTGGTGTCCCTCTTTTATATGTGGTGTTTATATGTGTTTCACATTGCTCCACAGTAATAAAACTCACATTAATGTTTGTTTAGAATCACAGATGAGGCTTGCATTATGGATAATTTTATTCAGACTTTTAAAGGGCTCAGTCCAATATCCGAGGAATAAGGACTTTGCAAATCAACCTCAAACAATCCCTGGCACCATACCCCAGCACAACTGGGGTTAACACATACAACACAATATGTACACCTGGCATTCGCTAAGTAACCCAAAGCCTGCATGTGCAACATCAATGGAGAGCCAAGGTGCACTGACATCAGCAACCACATTGGACAACATCACACACGTACCTGCAGGTAAACAGCAATTACACCAAACACATTCAAACAACAAGAGCCACACTGGCATACATACTTACCTGGACAACACACATTTTCCCGTTCGCCCCTCCGTAACTGATGACCATGTCTGAACAACACCCCACCATTTTCTTAAAGGGACATCTCACTGTCCTCAGATGTGGCGTGCTTACAGTCAGATCACTCAGAGAGTGATTATGAGCATAATGTTTCCGTTGCAATACTTGCAAAGACATCAGAGAAGGGGGTATGCAAGGGCCATGGAGCCCCAGGAACCCCCAAGCACACCAGAACATCTTCCGCATGTAGCAAATGTGATTGCTCCATCGGGTGAGCCAGACAGAAGCCCATCCCCACCTGGAGGACCAGGCCAACCAGCAGAACCACAGCTGCAGCAACTGGATCTCCCACAGCTGCCACAGGGTCTTGTGGAGCAGCTCAGGGATGATAAACAGCCGCAAAGACCCAGGATATTCTGCACAAGGGTGACGCTTTCAGAATGATGTCACACAGCATCATTGACCTATATGAGGTGATCAAGATGATGTTGACCCCACATTCAGCACCAACCATGCCATGGACCAATTGTGGAATAGTTCCAATTGTAATGGCCTCAAGTGAAACTGAGCAAAGATAACTGCTTCAATTGTGACTACCATTTTTCCCACAATCTTTATGTAGTGCCTGTATGAAACTTCTGGTAGGGAGAGAAAAAACTGGACTCTGTCCTGAAGATCCTACATTTTCTCTTGAGGTAATACCACCTTCTGAATTTTGGTATCGAATAACAGTCCTAGGAATAGGATTTGCTGAGATGGCACCAGTTGAGACTTGTTTAGGTTGATGATCGAACTGTGATTCATTGTTAGCAGAGAAAGATGAAAATGATATTGAATTAGATCCTGGAACGGAGCCTTTAGTAACAGATCATCTAGATACTGAGTCAGTTCCACTCCAATGGATCTGAGGTGAGCCATAGGAGGAGCCATTACCTTGGTAAATACTCTCGGTGCTGTGGCTAGACCAGAAGGCAGTGCCACAAATTAAAGTGTTGGTTTTGGTACGCAAACCTAAGATATTTCCAGTGTTTGGGTCATATTGGAATGCGTAGGTATACGTCTTTGATGTCTAAAGATGTCAGAAATTCCTCTGTTTCCATGGCTACTATAATTGACTTGATAGATTCCATCTTGAACCTGAGAACTTTGAGAAACTGGCTCAATTTTTTCAGGTCCAGGATAAAACAGAATCTCCCACCTTTTTGGGTACCATAAAAAGATTGGAATAAAAGACTTTGAACTTTTGCTACTGGTATTATCACCCCATTGTCTAGGAACTGTTGAATCGTCTGATGAAAAACTTTCTTTCTTTTGGTACCCTGGACATGAAAAAACGAGGAGGTGATAGAGTTGTGAAAGACATTCTGTACCCTTCTTGAAGCAGTTGAAGTACCCACTAGTGGGAAACTGACATCCTCCATTGTTGAATGAAGTGTCAGTCTTCACCCCCCCCCAGTGGAGGACCTGTGGGTGACTCCATACCCCAAATTTTATGTTCTGGTGTGTTTGGATTCTGATGTCTTGGGTAAAATTTTCTTTTGTTCCCAGGTAGGTTTTGCTTTGGTGAAACGAAAGGAACCTCTAGATGAGTGAGGTTTGTGAAGAAGAACGTTTCCTTCTGTAAGTGAAGGAGTTTTTCTTGATAACAAATCTTTTAGTTTTATTCTGAGGTAAAAAAGGTACTTTTACTTTGAGTGGCATGACTGACAATTTTGTCCAACTCTGCACCAAATAGAAGAGCTCCTTTAAATGATAAAGATATTAAAGCTTTTTTGGAAACAGAATCTGCATTTCAAACCTTCAACCACAAGGCACATTGTGCAGTAACAGTAGTAGCTGAACAATTCATTGTTATTTTTCTACCTCCAAGACAGCCTCTCCAATATAGGAAGTGGTCTCCTGGAGGTAGCCCATGAGAGGGGCAATTGTCCTGCATGGCTTGAATTATTTGTGTTTGCCAAGCCTCAGCAGCATTTCCATGCTAAAGCAAATGAAGCTCAAATGATAGCTCCCAGTCCTGAAAACATTAGTCTGTTTCATGTAACAACCTTTTTGACAGCAGGATCTTTGAGAGTTTCTGTAGTCTAACTAAGTAGAATTTCTCAGGAGAAATATAGCCCTGGACCTCCTTGAAGGACACTCTAAAAAAAAAAAAACTGAAGGCAGTCAGGCAGAGGGAAGGGTTAGCAGCTAGGAAGAGGGAGGAGTTTTTGTTTAGCGAACCCTGCCTCCTATAGGCACGCTGCTTAACCCCCCCATGGTGCCTACATCCCTCAATGACACTAGAGAAAAGGGTGATAAGGGGATATATGAGCAAATAAATACTACTGTGTATTAAAGAGCTTGGCTGACATTAGTCATACTCTTTAATACTTCAGAATGAACATAATGCAAAAAAGTGCATTTATTACTATCTAGTTTATGAAGAGTACAGTTTCAAATACTTTTTCTAAAAAAGTATAGATGTGCTACTCTGTTTTGTTTTTTTTTGATGTTCCAGTTTTATATAATATATTTCACTAGGAAACAAAATTGTATCCAGATTGAAAGAGTTCTTCATTTTTTATTCTTGAAGGACCTCCTGTGACCTGTTGGATAAATACATCTCTGATTATCTTCATTCTTTGGATAAGATAAACATTAATTATTTTCTTTTGTACATATCTTTGTTGCAAAGGTACTTTGAATGCAATTGGCACTGTTATATTAGTTATTATAGATTTATAGACATGTAAATAATGCACTTGTGATTATGCCATTATGCTAATTGAATCTGGCATATTCTTGTGTTTAAAACTGTTATCTTAACTACTATTGTTGCACCAGAAGAAGGGGGAGTACTCGCTGAAGTATCACGTGTGCTCTGCAGTGGATGGCTCTAGAGTCTAGGATGTATAGTAATTACAAATGCGGACACAATGTCTGTATAACTTGCCACTACATCTGCAACAAGGCTAAGAACTATGCTACCAGAAGGCAGGAGAAATGTATTGTTTCAACAACTATTAAAAATTTTCATTAGAATTGTTATGCATCTATTGGGATGACAAGCAGCGACTAGTACATGGGTTGTACTTCAAAACTTTTTAAAGAATGCCTAGAACATAATAAGAGGTCACACAAAACACAGCATCTCAAAACATTTTGCAGATGAACACAAAAAGAACACAAAACACTTAAAGTAATTGATTATTGACCAGGTCATACCTAAGCCTAGACGAGGTGACAGACACAAATGTTTATGACAGAAAGTTACTGGATTTTTAAATTTCTGACAATGGCACCCTGAGGACTGAACAGATATACTAATCTATGGAGTTTTTTTTTTATTATAATACTGTGTACTAGTTATAAGAGGAAATGCAATCAATCAACAATCAACCAACAATCAATCAACAATCAACCAATGCAGAGCCCCATTCACTGACCTGTTTATTGGTAGACTTCTAGACTAGTTGATGAGTCTGAAACAAAGACTTGCTTCCATCAAGCTCAGTAGTTGCTGTAGAACCCGTGCTGATTCAGAGAAAAGGGAAAAAACACATATTGAAGCTATTTATAGTTAAACCCCAAATGGGTAAAAAAAAGTTCTTCCTGACTCCAAAAGGCAGTGAAACTATCATAATTCTCAATATTGGTCTGAGCTTGAAAGGTATTCAATACTTTTTTTTTTTTTTTTTTTTTTTTTTAAAGCAACTGCTGTTTATGGAGCATTTCAGTTCTCCTCTGTTATTGAAAAATCTACACAATCCTCATCCCAGTGCATCAGACTTTAAATAAAGAAAATAGTATCATGCATTTGTATTTGTCTGGTAAAGCATTTTTTTTCTCTCTTCTATCATGTTGGATCTTCGTCCGGACCAGAAGAAAGACAAGTGGGGGAATGTGGGTAAGGGTTCTTAATATGATTTAATTTTCATACGGATATTAGCAAGAAAGACGTCAGTCTGTTGCTGCATAAAAAAAGAAACTGCGACTGTTTCCATATCATAACCCTAAGCTCTGATGCATTTTGGGGGCTCATCCAAATTACCTACCAACAGAGTCAGATACTGATCACCTTCTGACAAAGACAGACTGCCCAACTCTGTCCAATGGCTACAATGGGTCCTATGGAGCCCTGCAGTTTTTACCTTTCAGAAGTGGTCCCTATTATAGTGATGTAAAGGTAAGTCTCAGATCATATGATAAGCTTAACTTCATATATCACTTGTGAATTTACTTATGTAGACTGTTTTACAAACAAACCAAAATTAAGTTCACACAAGTGGATCTGCGCCATACATTTATATTTTATTTTTACAGGGAATTACATTTCACAACTATGTTGTACTAGACATCTGTTTGTAATATAAATTGTCTTTGAGAAAAATAAAGTTTATTTTTTGGTGACATGGTTTGGAAATGTATGCTAATTTATTTCTGTGCTAGGACAATATCCACCACACTATGCTATGAATGAATCTAGGAATAGTCCACACGTTTGGGGGGAGCGTCTACAGAACAGCGAATGGTATATTTAACCTTCTGCAGAACTAATTAGAATACTGTTCAGGAGATTGGCATATAGTGCCACACTGTGCCACTAAAATATAAAGGTTGTATTTTCAATAACTTATACAGCATATAGGCAGATTTCTATTTCCTGTAAGACAAACTCAACTTAGGGTGACAGGTCCACTTTAAATAGGATACGTCAGCCTGAATATGACATACAAGACTTGGAGACATTAATGGATACTACTACAATAAGAGAAGTTAATATAAAATATTACTATTCCTGGACATTTTATGGGACATTTTAATGCCTGCTTTTAAAATATAGCATAAGCAAGGCAGAAAGTTTCATTAGGCAATGTAGGTAACTGCCCAGATCACCAGCTTTTGAGTGGGAAGGGCCTCAGTTGTCCTAGCCATACCCACATGCTGATTTGTGCTTTATCCAGAGCGTTTTCTTGTGTACCTGTACCAGTATGGTAGGTGGTTTGTTTACATTCCCCTTAGCTGGGAATAATTTAACCCCTTGAATGCTAGACATGACTCTAGCACATTGCTTCAAAATGTATTAGGGACCTCTTTAGCAGCCAATTCGTTAAGAGCCCTTTTGGTTGTTTTTTTGCAGGCTAATTAGGGCTGAATGTTCAAAAGAAAAGTGGAGGAGTTCTGGCACAAACCATTTGCACAACAGAGGAGAACGAAAACAAATTGGAAATTCCCATTGATTTAAATGGGGATTTTAACCCCCATGTTATCTGTTTAACAAAGGCACAAGGGCAAAATTCATAGGTTCCATCAGGATTCTCAGGCCATAGTAACATAAGTGTAGGGTCATTATTAGGAGATGTTACTCCTTAAAGGAGCAGTGAGCTTTTGTTATGAAAAATATATATTGTATTGATTTTCCTGTTGATCAAAAGAAGAGTACTCTCACTGTTCAGAGATGCATATTTTGCATATATTGTTTTTTTTTATATTAACAGTGCCCTCTAGTGGTTAGATTTCAATTAGTTATTCTGTTGCATTCTCCAGGAGAGGTGAGTCACTGGCAAACAGTTTTCCATAGAATGTGATAGAAACTACTGAGCCATGCTATCAGTGGACTGTCAACAGCCATAGTGTAAATTAACTTCCTAACAATTCAAACTGTTATAACTTTTGAATAAAACAACATATAGCAGTGGGAGTGTCCTTGGTTTATTCAGCAGGAAAAGCTCTATAATGTATACATTTTCATAAAAAAGTTTTCTGCTCCTTTAACCCCTTAAGGACCCATGACAGTCCTGGACCGTCATGGGTTGTTACACCCTTAAGGATCCACACCGTTCGGGGAGTCTGGAATTGGATTCGGGATAAAAAAAAATGGTCCCTGGTCTTTAAGTGACGGCCGCATGCGTGCGTGGCCGGTCCTTAAGGGATTAAAGCCTATTCCTGTCTCATGCTATCACTACATGTAGAACCACAACCCTCTAAAACTGTTGTTTACACTAATCTAGATGTGGGAGGAGCTGACCAGTTTGAGAGTGACATAGCATATTTCCATCAGAAGGATCCCACTGATAACTTAGTGACAGCAGCAGAGTTTGTAATTAAAGGAGAAGTAAACTATTTTTATGAAAAAATATATATTGTAAGGATTTCCATATTGAGTAAGATAAGGGTACTCCCACTGCTGAGAGATGTATATTTCCAGAGTTATTACAGTTTAAACCCATGTTTTTTTACATTAACAGTGCCCTCTAGTGGTCAAATTCTAATTAGATTTCTTGTTAGATTCTAATGGAGAGGAAAGTCAGAAAAGTCAGAGACATACAGTTCTCCATACAATGTGATAGAAACTGCCTGCCACTTCCTGTCAGTTAGAACTACCAGGAAGTAAACACAGTAAATTCACTTCCTGGTTATCTGAACTGTTATAATTTTTGAATAAAACATCTGACAGTGATGGGAGTGACCTTGTTTTGTTCAGCAGGAAAAGCTCTATAACATATGTGTTTTCATTAAAAAAAAGTTTACTGCTCCTTTAAGCCTCCTATTAGTCGCGTTATGAGAGAGAAAAAAAACTCTAGTGGGGAGATGTATTGAAGAAAGCATATAAAAACTCAAATTTTCAAAAGCAATCCCTTTCCTTCTCATTCTTTTGATCAGAGAATTGCATCAGATTGTAACTCACAGATGTCTGTCACTCATGAATGCTGATAATGGACTCATGTTCTCATGCAGAAAAATCACATCTGATTGTGATTAGTATTCTACCAATAAGAGCTGAGCTGAGTTTTTGTAATTAGTATTCTACCAATAAGAGCTGAGCTGAGTTACTTAACTGAATACAGACTAACCAACGCCTAGTTCAAGTTGTGCAACATCTGGAGTGCTCATAAAACAGGTCTGTTTTTTGAATCATAGTTGCAGAAACGTACATTTTTTTCTTATATTTCTATTTACCAATGCTTTGTTGCTTCCTTAAAACTTTGGGGATGTTTGTCTTGTTCTGTTTCACTTGTAACAACTTCATAAGTAGCCAACTATAAGCAGTAGATAACTTGTATACAAGAAAAATGGTGTGATTCTAGGGAGAAAACCAACTTAACATTAGGAGGGACTTGGTAAAATTCTCCAAATTTACATTCATTAAATTGGAACTGTTTAATCCCTTGAATGCTACAGAGGTCTCCAGTGCATTGCTTTGCAACATGTTGATGGCCTCTCTAGCATTCAAGCAGTTAAATGCTCTAATTTTAAACCAATGCCCCCCATTGTGAAGTTTGCCCAGAATCGGATCAATTATTTTTACACATATAGTCCTGTGCTGTGCTAGTACAATATGATGCAGTATGTGTACATGTGTAGTAGAATTTTTATTGGTATAAATCTTGCATAGCCTATGTGTGTGCTATAATTCCATCTGTGTGTACATACAGTATAGAGCATTTGTGTTTGTGGTATAATTATGTCTATATGTACATACAATATAGCACATTTGTGACTGGTATAATTATGTCTATGTAGACATACAGTATTTGTATTTGTGTGTGGTATAATTATGTATGTGTATGTCTGTGTATATCATATATATGTGGTATAATTATGTCTGTGTGCACACAGTATCGCATATGTGTGTGTGGTATAATTATGTCTGTGTGTAAATGGCAGTGAGGAATGCTATTTAGCTGGTGGGGATCTCCACAGTTTATTCTCTGTCAGATGTGTAAAGAGTGGCACATAGATAATGTAACTGAGCTATTTAGAAGGATACTAACACTTTATATGCAAAAAATATATATTGTTGGTTTTATCTTCCTGAGTAAAACAAGGTTACGTCCATTGCTGAGAGGTGTTCTAGTCAAAAGTTATTGCAGCTGAAATTTGAATGTTTTAGGTGAAGTATCTCAATGGCCTGAAATTTTACAGTGCCTCTGGTCAATTGACCACAAACTTCCATAGGATAATGTAGCAAAGTGCCACTATAACATTTCAGGACACTGAGATACTGCACCTATATAATTTGAGCAGCAATAACTTTTGACTAAAACACCTCTCAGCAGTGGGAGTACCCTTGTTTATACACCGTACAAAATAAAATTTACTATATATTAACCCCTTAACGACGGTGGCATACGCACACGCCCATCACTTATCGCCCGCGGAACATTTTTTTTTTGGTCATTTGATTCAGGACTCCCTGAACGGGGTGCAGCCGTGCAGGGACCCGGAATTCCACGATGTACATGTACTTTCTTTGTCCTTTAGGGACATCTACTTATGACGTACGTGTACGTCATGGTTTGTTAAGGGGTTAAACATTACTATCTCTTTAAGAAAACAAATAAAATAGTACTAGAAGAAAAACTTTACAATATTCCAGCGCTGCCACCAGTGCACAGCTTCTATGTAGCCGCAAGGTAAACCAAGTTTGCTGTACTGAGTTCCTCTGCTCCCTAGCAATACAAAGCCTGTACTTGGGAACAGAGGAACAATGCCCCCTAAAATGCCCATGCAATCCCACACTGCCAATCCCTTGGAAAATGTAGCACAAATTGGCCATTTTGTTGTACATGAAACTTTATTTACACATTTTCACACATAATTCTCTACGCAAAATATCCCAGCCCACACACACACACACACACACATGTATTCTCAAAATTATTGCCCCAGGGATGTTAACCCTTTGAGTGCCAGAGGGGTGTGCATTCCCCTCTGGCACTCAAAGGGTTAAATATGAATCTATAGAAGAAATGGGAAAAGTTTATAGGTATATTCTCACACACACAATGCAAATATACAGAGTTAACTGTATATTTACATTGTGTGTCAGAATATACCTACAAAGCAGATTGACAGTATGTGCAAATCTGCATAACGTTTCTGTTTTGGTCAGTAATGCCCACTATTAGCAAATGCAGAAACGCTTACACTAGACTGAGTAGCCCTCCCCTTTAAGAAGGAAATATGCATATTCCAGGGCTGCACTGAAGTCAAAGCAGCCCTGCAGGTTAGGTCTGGTCATCCTGTTAGTCGTACTTCTCACTCACCTGACATGCTGGGTCTTCTTGCTTTCACTTCGTCCAGCACAAGCCAAGGAACAGGAGATAGGGGAGGGGCAAGTCACTTCCAGTACTCCTGTCAGGGAGAGAGCAACATGTAGCTTCCCAGCTGGTGTTGCACTACAAATGCCATCATCCTTTGAAAGGAAATGGCTGGCTGAGGATAATAGATAAGGCTGCAACCTCATCCATTTAAAATTAAACAAATATGAAGAAGCACATTCTGCAGGGCAGCAATTATTACTGCAGGCTTTCAGAATGCATTCTTCATATGAGTTTGGTTTTAAAGGGGTGAGATGTCAACCTTAATTATCAGTGTTGTAATCTAACATTAGCTGGTGAGTCACATGTTGCTTACCAGGTTATTCCACTAAAATAATTACACAGGGAGATCGGAAGCAGAGCACTGTCCTCCATACAGCAGGGCAGGTATTCTGTGCAGCTTCTGACAGACTTTCTGACTGGAATCCTCTCAGCTGCATCCCCAGCTAACACACCCTTGTCCTTGGGTGTATGAGAGCAGGGGAAGATGGGGTGCTGGAAGCCCACTCACTCTAAAAGCAGCATTTTATAGATATGCTGTTGCCCTGCTTTCTGCTGAAATAATTTGGGAAGGTGAAGCAGCATGTGGTACAGGAATGTTTTCCCTCCAAAACTCATAATAGCTGTTTGACCCTGCTTCTAGTCACTAGTGGGTGTGTCTTATCTCCTGAACTGATAAAGGTGCAGCCAATGAATAACTGACATTCAGTTCACTTAAACTTTTTTTTTCCTTTGCATATATGAGGTAGCCAATCAGAGCACAGCTCACTACATAAGCAGACATGCTCAGTAGTTTGATCCCTATTTTCCCTCAGTCCATGGCAGGGACTAAGGGAATACTGAGGTCTGTCTGGGGAGGGACAGTGAATAATATTACCACTGAGGGCTACTGAGCATGTCTGTTTATGTAATGTGCTGTGCCCTGACTGGCTACTTCATATGTGCAAAGAAACCAAAATACAGTTCAGTTCAGTTGAGGTGAGTTAGACCTGTTTTCTCTGTACATTATCCTCCAGAGGGGAAGGGGTGTGTTTTATTTTTAAACAGGGGAGGATAAGAAGATGGAAAGGGATAGAGAATAGGATGGACCCACTGCCCCCTGTTGTAGTGCCATCTCTGGTACATACTATATAGGGCATTTGTGTGGTATTATTATGACTCTGTGTATATATGGTATAGCGCATGTTTGTGGTATATTTATGTGTGTGTACATATGGAATAGCCCATGTGCCTAGTAAAATTACCTGTGTGTGTACATATATTTTAGTGCATGTGTGTGATATTATTATTATGTGTGTGTGTACATATGGTATAGTGCATGTATGTGATAATTTTATGTTTGTGTGTGTAAATATGGTATTGCATGTGTTTGGTATAATTGTGTGTGTGTGTGTGTGTACATATGGTACATATATATATCGCATATGTCTAGCATAATTATGTCTGTGTGTACATACAGTATAGTAGAATTATTATATATGTGTATACATATGGTATAGCACTTGTGTGGTATAACAGTGTGTGTGTACATACAGTGTAGTGCATGTGTGTGAAATTATTATATATATGTGTGTACATGTGGTATAGCGCATGTGTGGTATAACAGTGTGTGTGCATACAGTATAGCACATGTGTGTGGTATTATTATGTGTGTGTGCATACATTATAGAATATGTGTGTGGCATAATAAGGGTGCTCTGTGTGCACACGTGTGTGGTATAATTATATCTTTGTATAAATACGGTATAGTGCATATGTGTGATGTAATTTTGCCTCTGTATACATACGATGTAGCGCATGTGTGTGGTATAATTATGTGTGTGTGCATATGGTATAGGCTTATGTGTGGTATTATTATGTGTATGTATGTGTGTGTATATACGGTATAGTGCATATGTGTGGTATTATGTGTGTACATATGGTATATTGTGCATGTGTGGTATAATTATGTCTGTGTGTACATATGGTATAGCTCATGTGTGTGGAATTATTATGCGTGTGCGCATACAGTATAAAATATGTGTTTGTGTACATATAGTATAATGTATGTCTGTGTAGTATAATTATATCTTTTTATATATATATATATATATATATATATATATATATATATATATATATTTATATACATATATATATATATATATATATATATATATATATATATGGTGGTAGATACAATGTTAAACAAAAATTTGACAGTCAAGCCATAAGACTTGCTTTTCCCACACAAATCTCACATTTGCAGTGTTGTTACTACTGCAAGGGATTCTGGGTAGACATATGCAATATATATATATATATATATATATATATATATATATATATATATATATATACATACATATATATCCTATATAATAAAAGGCCAGAAAGTTTGTCACGATGCAGTCATGCGCAGTAGAGACTGCCCACGTTCGGCCAGTCTCAACTGCGCATGATTGCACTGCGCGAGTGAAGTGGCGCAATCGCGTGGAGCAGTGAGGTAAGAGCAGTACGCAGAGCAGGTCCGGGTAATGTTAACCCTTTGAGTGCCAGAGGGGTATGCAACACATTGTTTTGCGTACCCCTCTGGCACTCAAAGGGTTAAGAGGCCGGTCCTGCTCTGTGTACTGCCGTTACCTCACTGCTCCACGGCCCATGCACACGGGCTTTTACACTAGTGTATATATATATATATAGTGCATATGTGTGGTATAATTATGTCTGTGTATGCATACAATGTAGCACATGAATGTGGTATTATTCATTGTGTTGTGTGTGTGTGTATACATACGGTATAGAACATGTTCATGGTAATATGTGTGTGTACATATGGTACAGCATATATTTGTGGTATTATTATGAGTGTGTGTGTGTACATACAATACAGAGTGAATGTGTATGGTGTGATTATGTCTGTGTGTACATACTGTGTAGAGTGTATTTGCGTGGTATGATTATGTCTGCGTGTATAAATGTCATAGCTTGTGTGTGTGTACATATGGTATAGAGCATGGATATGTGTGATATAGTGACTTCAGCTACATTGGTGTTACTATATACTCAATGATTTTATTGATATTTATGATACGGACATTTTGTTATAGGGTTTATTTTAAAGACAGTGTTACTTGGCGAGTCTGTGTATATATATATATATGTGTGTGTGGGTATAATTGGCTGATATCTGTATGGTGCCTGTACTGTATGTACTTATGTCTGTGTATGTACGTACATTATACTGCAAGTGTTTGATATAGTGTTGTCTGTGTGTATATGGTATGGTAGAACTGTTGGATGAAGTTGTATTTATGTATGTGTATAGTGGATGTGTGGGAGATATAGTATATATGTACAGTATGGTGCATATGTATGGTATAATTATTCCTGATGTTTTTGGATAAGTAGAGTACGGTGCATATTTTTGGTGCAATGATGTTTGTGTGTACGTACAAAGTGGTACAAGTGTTTGGTGCGGTGATGCTGTGTATGGGTACAGTTAGTGTTGAGCGAGCATGCTCGGCCGATGCTCGGATCGGCTCGAGCATCGCTCTGCTCGGCACATGGCGGTACTCGTACGAGTACCGCATGTGCTCGCCCGCCATGTTCGGGTCTCCTCCCCGCACGTTTTGCGGCTGCTGCGCAGCCAATAAACGTGCAGGGAGGCTCTGACATCGGTGTAATGCCAGCAGCCATGTTGGCTGCTGGCATTACACTGATTGGCTGGCCAGAACCCGTGGTCGGGTGCTGTATAGCACCTGACCATCGAGTTCGGCTCAGTCTGAGCCAGGGAGAGCTGAGGATAGGAAGGGAAAGGCAGTGTAGGGAGGAAAAAAACAAAAATTGTGAAAAAAAAGAACCAAAAGTCCTTTTTAGGACTACTGTGTGTGGGGGCAGCAGGTTATTTTGTGTGGGGGGAAAAAAAAAAAAAAAAAAAAAAATATTCTGTTTAGTGTGAAAAGTTGCAGATTAGAGCACATTCTGTTTAGTGTGCACAGTTGCAGATTAGAGCACATTCTGTTTAGTGTGCAAAGTTGCAGATTAGAGCACATTCTGTTTAGTGTGCAAAGTTGCAGATTAGAGCACATTCTGTTTAGTGTGCAAAGTTGCAGATTAGAGCACATTCTGTTAAGTCTTCAAACTAAAATATCAAAGTCACATATTCCATTCAGTGTGCGTCGCCGCAGTTTAGCAGCACATTCTGTGTACTGTGCAGAGTTGCAGAATAGGAAGAAATACTGTTAAGTCTTCAAACTAAAATATCAAAGTCACATATTCCATTCAGTGTGCTTCGCCGCAGTTTAGCAGCACATTCTGTGTACTGTGCAGAGTTGCAGAATAGGAAGAAATACTGTTAAGTCTTCAAACTAAAATATCAAAGTCACATATTCCATTCAGTGTGCTTCGCCGCAGTTTAGCAGCACATTCTGTGTACTGTGCAGAGTTGCAGAATAGGAAGAAATACTGTTAAGTCTTCAAACTAAAATATCAAAGTCACATATTCCATTCAGTGTGCTTCGCCGCAGTTTAGCAGCACATTCTGTGTAGTGTGCAGAGTTGCAGAATAGTAAGAAATACTGTTAAGTTTTCAAACTCAAATATTAAAGTCACATATTCCATTCAGTGTGTGTCACCGCCGTTTAGCAGCCTATTCTGTGTACTCTGCACAGTTGCAGAATAGTAAGAAATACTGTTAAGTTTTCAAACTCAAATATTAAAGTCACATATTCCATTCAGTGTGTGTCACCGCCGTTTAGCAGCCTATTCTGTGTACTCTGCACAGTTGCAGAATAGTAAGAAATACTGTTAAGTTTTCAAACTCAAATATTAAAGTCACATATTCCATTCAGTGTGTGTCACCGCCGTTTAGCAGCCTATTCTGTGTACTCTGCACAGTTGCAGAATAGTAAGAAATACTGTTAAGTTTTCAAACTCAAATATTAAAGTCACATATTCTATTCAGTGTGTGTCACCGCCGTTTAGCAGCCTATTCTGTGTACTCTGCACAGTTGCAGAATAGTAAGAAATACTGTTAAGTTTTCAAACTCAAATATTAAAGTCACATATTCCATTCAGTGTGTGTCACCGCCGTTTAGCAGCCTATTCTGTGTACTCTGCACAGTTGCAGAATAGTAAGAAATACTGTTAAGTTTTCAAACTCAAATATTAAAGTCACATATTCCATTCAGTGTGTGTCACCGCCGTTTAGCAGCCTATTCTGTGTACTCTGCAGAGTTGCAGAATAGTAAGAAATACTGTTAAGTTTTCAAACTCAAATATTAAAGTCACATATTCCATTCAGTGTGTGTCACCGCCGTTTAGCAGCCTATTCTGTGTACTCTGCACAGTTGCAGAATAGTAAGAAATACTGTTAAGTTTTCAAACTCAAATATTAAAGTCACATATTCCATTCAGTGTGTGTCACCGCCGTTTAGCAGCCTATTCTGTGTACTCTGCACAGTTGCAGAATAGTAAGAAATACTGTTAAGTTTTCAAACTCAAATATTAAACTCACATATTCCATTCAGTGTGTGTCACCGCAGTTTAGCAGCCTATTCTGTGTACTCTGCACAGTTGCAGAATAGGAAGAAATACTGTTAAGTTTTCAAACTCAAATATTAAAGTCACATATTCCGTGTAAGATGAAGAAGGCGGGTAAAAAGGGACGGGGAAGTGGACGTGATCCTGATAGTTCAGGGCGCGGGTCAGGACGCGGAGAAACTGTGCCTGGTGCCAGAGCACAAGAAAGAAAGACATCCACCATACCTAGCTTCATGTCTAATTTTACAGGGCGTCGCAGGACATCACTCTCGAGGTCCGACCACTGCGAACAGGTGGTCGGTTGGATGACAGCTGATACTGCTTCCAGTCGGTTAAGCACCACCCTGTCTTCCACCAAGTCCACTCTCAGTAGCCAAGAGTCTGGTCAACATAATCCTCACTCTGATCATCCTTCCTCCCACCATACACGGTCTGGTCAAAGAAGTGATCCCACACTGGGATATAGTGAGGAGCTCGTCTCATCACCAATCCTTCATTTGACCCTCTCTCCAAGCACGCTTGCAGAGGAACATGACATCTTGTGCCCTGATTCACAACCTCTAGAGGCTACCCAATCACAAGAAGATGACAGATGTGAACGGCATTTAAGGTCAAAGGAAGTAGTGGATGATGATGATGATGATGAGACACAGTTGCCATTAAATCAACCACTATTTCCGTCTCAAGACCTTGTTGAGGAGAATGTTATACAGTTGTCAATGACTGAGTATGTGGTGGGATCAAGACTTGAGCAGGATGATCAGAGTGAGGAAGTGGAGGAGGACTTGGTGGACGATGAGGTGACTGACCCCACCTGGGAAGGTGTAGAGCCGAGCGATGACAGCAGTCCTGAGGGTGAGCCATCTGCAGCACCGTAACAGGCTGGAAGAGGCAGTGGTGTGGCTACAGAAAGAAGGCGGACCGCACCAAACCGGCCCGCAAATGTTCCACGGAGCACCCCCTTGCGTAAATCTACCTTGCCAAAGGGTAGGTGTTCCGCGGTATGGCGTTTTTTTAAGGAAAGTGCGGACAACAAAAGAATTGTAGTTTGCAACCTGTGCCACACCAGAATGAGCCGAGGCATGAACACTAGAAACCTCACCACCACCAGCATGATCCGACACATGGCATCCAAGCACCGTAGTAAGTGGGAGGAACGCCTGGATCGCCCATCTGTGTCTGCAGGCCACACCACTGCCTCCTCTTCCCCTGTTTTCGGTGCCGGCCAATCGCCTGTCGAAGGCGCAGGCCCGCATACCTCCCGCCCTGCACCTGTACCATCTGAAGCACCATCAGCGACCACATCCACTTCCCTGTCCCAGCACAGCGTCCAAATGTCGTTACCCCAGGCATTTGAGCGCAAGAGAAAGTACCCAGCCACCCACCCACAGGCCATAGCACTAACCTCACACCTTTCAAAATTACTGGCCATCGAAATGCTGCCATTTAGGCTTGTGGACACTGAGTCCTTCCGCAGCCTGATGGCAGCAGCTGTCCCTCGGTACGCGGTCCCCAGCCGCCACTACTTTTCCCGGTGTGCCATCCCCGCATTACACCACCATGTGACCCGTAACATCACCCGTGCCCTGACCAACGCAGTTACTGGGAAGGTCCACTTAACGACTGACACATGGACAAGTGCTTGTGGCCAGGGACGCTACATTTCCCTGACGGCACACTGGGTGAATGTCGTGGAGGCTGGGAGCGACTCGGACCCTGGGATGGCACGGGTGCTACCCACGCCGAGGATTGCGGGCCCTACCTCCATCAGGGTTTCCGCCAGCACCTACTTTATTGGCTCCTCCTCCTCCGTTTCCACCTCCGAATTCTCTACACGCAGCGCCACTCCCCCATCAGCCAGTAGCTGGAAGCAGTGTAGCACTGCAGTGGGGAAGCGTCAACAGGCCGTGCTGAAGCTGATCTGCCTTGGGGACAAACAGCACACGGCCTCAGAGCTGTTGCAGGGGATTAGTCACCAGACCGAGCAGTGGCTCTCGCCACTCAACCTGCAACCAGGCATGGTTGTGTGTGATAATGGGCGTAACTTGGTGGCGGCTTTGGAGCTCGGCAAGCTCACACACGTACCATGCCTAGCGCATGTATTTAATTTAGTGGTGCAGCGATTTCTAAAAACCTACCCCAATGTGCATGATCTCTTGACCAAGGTGCGCCGCGTGTGTGCACATTTCCGTAAGTCATCTACAGCTTCGGCCGGCCTGTTGAAGCTGCAGCAGCGCTTACAATTGCCAGCTCACCGGCTGCTGTGTGACGTGAGCACGCGCTGGAACTCCACCTTCCACATGTTGGCCCGGCTTTGTGAGCAGCAGAGGGCAGTAGTGGAGTACCAGCTGTTACACGGTCGTCGCCTCTCCGTTCAACTTCCTGTAATCAGAAGTGAGGAGTGGGAATGGATGTCAGACCTCTGCGAGGTTTTACGCAATTTTGAGGAATCGACACAGATGGTGAGCGGCGATAACGCTATTATCAGTGTAACCATCCCACTTCTGTGTCTACTGAAACGCTCGCTGCTCACAATTAAAACCGACGTTTTGCATGTGGAAGAGGTGGAAATGGGGGAGGAAGAGCTTACACAAGGTGATAGCCAGAGCACCCTCACTTCGTCTTCTCAGCGACAATTGGAGGAGGCGGAGGAGGAGGAGGAAGACACGGTTGCCTCCGCTACAGAGGGTAGCCATGGAACTTTAGTTCCATCTCTTCAGCGTGGGTGGGCAGAAGAGGAGGAAGAGGATGAGGAGATTGAGAGTCATCCTCCTGGTGAGGACAGCGAAATCTTGACTGTTGGTACTCTGGCACACATGGCTGACTTTATGTTAGGCTGCCTTTCCCGTGACCCACGCGTTATACGCATTTTAAACAACACGGATTACTGGGTGTTCACCCTTCTGGACCCCCGCTACAAAGAGAATTTCTCATCTCTCATTCCTCCGGTGGAGAGGACAAGCAAAATGGTGCAATACCAGAAGGTTCTTGTTGAAAAATTGCTCCAAAATTTTCCATCTGACAACGCTGGCGGCAGAGTACGTGCTACCTTGGCCAACCGAGAAGGGGAGAAAAGGGGAGCACACAGCAGTTCCGAGAAAGGCAGGGCAACACTCTCCAAGGCGTGGGACACCTTCATGACACCCCGCCAGCACCCTCACCCTGATGCGCAGCCTAGTGTCACAAGGAGGGAAAAGTTTTGGAAGATGGTGAAGGAGTACGTAGCAGACCGTGTCAGCGTCCTCAATGATCCCTCTGTGCCTTACAACTACTGGGTGTCCAAGCTGGACACGTGGTATGAACTGGCACTCTACGCCTTGGAGGTGCTGGCCTGCCCTGCCGCCAGCGTTCTGTCTGAGCGGGTATTTAGTGCTGCTGGTGGCATCATAACAGATAAGCGTATCCGCCTTTCCACCGACAATGCTGATAGGTTGACACTTATAAAAATGAACAAGGCCTGGATTTCCCCTGACTTCTCCACTCCACTGGAGGAAAGCCCCGGGGGAACATAAACTCACTTTATATATGTTATTTACAATGATGGGAATACTCTGTATTCCCATTCACCCCTTCCACCCAAAAAACGGGTATATGGTTGACTCTTAATCTTCTCATCCTCCTCCTCCTCTTCCATATGCCCTGGGATATAATTTTTATATAGGGCCAGCTCACCAGCGGGCCCTGTGCTATAATTTTTATATAGGGCCAGCTCACCAGCGGGCCCTGTGATATAATTTTTATATAGGGCCAGCTCACCAGCGGGCCCTGTTTGACAATTTTTATATAGGTCAGCTCACCAGCGGGCCTTCTCATATAATGTTTTATTGGGTCAGCTCTCTAGCGGGCCCTCTCATATAATGTTTTATAGCGTCAGCTCACTAGCGGGCCTTCGCATATAATGTTTAGGATGGTCAGCTCTGCAGCAGACCCTTACCCATAATGTTTTAGATGGTCAGCTCAGCGCACGTTTCCCTCTTAATCATGGCCTCAGTTCAATAAAATCAAGGAAATTTTTGGGAGAATTTGCCTCTGCGCACGTTTCCCTCTTAATCATGGCCTCAGTTCTGAAAATCAAGGAAATTTTTGGGAGAATTTGCCTCTGCGCACGTTTCCCTCTTAATCATGGCCTCAGTTCTGAAAATCAAGGAAATTTTTGGGAGAATTTGCCTCTGCGCACGTTTCCCTCTTAATCATGGCCTCAGTTCTGAAAATCAAGGAAATTTTTGGGAGAATTTGCAGATGATATACAAGTAAATATACAGCAAATACTGTTTGGTAACAATTTTTCGCCTAAAGTCATTTTTATTTTCCTTTTTGTGTGTTTTACGGTCAGTCTGTAAAAATGGCGTACTACGGGCGAAAGATCGTTCCCAGCAGCGATGTTGGAGTCCAAGATGCATCCAGACATCCTCCCTATGCTGTCCCTGAACCATTTCTGTGGTGTTTCCATCCTTTTCTGCCCTTTTCCTATGGACCAGGCACCCTCCCCTCATCAGAGCAGGGGGTGCCTGGTGTAATGCTCGAGTCCTCCCATTGACTTCAATGGGGCTCGGGTGCTCGGCCGAGCACTCGAGCCTCAGGGGGTGCTCGGTCAGAGCACCCGAACACCCGAGCATTGGGGTGCTCGCTCATCACTAGGTACAGTATGTTTAGAATTCTCAGTGGCATGATATGTGAGTGTGTACAGCCTAGTGCAAGTTCTTGGTGGCTTGATATGCTAGTATGTGTGCAGCATAGTGCGAGTTCTTGGTGCAATGCTGCGTGAGCGTGTGTGTGTGTGTGTGGGCACAAATTCTTTGGTACAAGTCATTGGTGCAAAGATGTGTATATGTGTGTGCATACATTATGGTGCAAATATTTGGTGCCGTGATGACTGTGTGTACATACCATATGGTGCAAGTGCTTTGTGCTATGATATCTATGTGTGTATAGTGTATGGAAAATGCTTACCGCAATGTCTTTGTGCATATCTGGGAACTTTGATGCAATATAGCCAAAATCGATAAATACGAGTGTTGTAGGTGTGCATACTCAACACGCACCAGGGGGAATATAGACCAATATCTAAAATGTGATTATAGACAATAAATATAAATATTAAACAATCAAACCCGTCAAAAGTAATGCAATAATAAGCTAAGTTAAGTTAAAACAAGTCTTCCAACCATAATCTTCATTATATTGTTCTTTGTGCACCTTTGACCCTCTATTGCCATACAGTCAGTATATTCACATGGAGATGAGATGATGAAGTAATGAAAGATTCAAATGGATTTATGAAGATGGGATGATAATAGTCAACTGTAATAATATCAACACTCTGTCCTCTGCCTGCAGCTGTCTCACAATAGTAGCCTTGTCCCACCATCAATTCGACATCTGAGAGAAGTAGGAAGTGCAAAAATCAAAAAGACAGAAGGAGAACTACTAAGTGTAGTAATTTAATAAAATGCACACAATAAAAAACACACAAATATGCACTCATCTGGCTCTCCACTTGGGCAAATTGCATCTCAAAGTCCCAACTTATGAAGCCATGATTAGGGATGGGCAAAAATGTTTGCCTCAAACCAAAATTGGTGAAAAAAGCATTTCCCTCTTGGCAAATAATTTCCAGTGAAAAGTGCAGCTTTCCAGCTCTTTTTGATTAGCTCATTGCATTGAAATCAATAGGAAGGCTGAATTTTTCCCTACCACATGGCAGTTTTCTCTTCTTTTCCTGCAGGCATATAAAAGGGTGTAAGGCTCTCACAACATGCCATTCTGTGTTTGTGCAAGGAGAAAGCAGCAAGTTTATGAGCTAGAGAAGAGAGGCAAAAAAGGGGAATTGAGGCTTAGTTTAATGAGTCTTTTAGTTAGGACATTTGTTTTCTATATTAGGGGAGTCTGGGGCACTCTGGGGGAGAAGAAGATAGGAAGGAGGTTGTGTAAGCGCCGCTTACCTTTCGGCGCTCGTGCAGCCTGCCGGGGTGTGCAGCTCACGGGGAGAGAGGACGGTGCGCTCTGGGTCCATCCAGACGACTGTCCTCCACCTTGCGCCCTCTGGCGGCTCCTGCACATCGGAACCAGGAACACGTCTCAAGGAATCCCTGATAACGTCGCGACCTGGTTCTTAAAGGGACAGCTCACATCATGCTCCACCTCTAGGGGTGGAGCAATATGTTTAAAAACTGCCTGGACACCACTTCAGTTGCCCATTCATGGTGTTCCAGTGCAGCTGCCTCTTGGGCCCTGTGTGTTGGTTTGGCTGACTATCCGATCTGGTGTTGACCTGTGGCTCTGCCCAACTCCCCGCTCTGTGTATGACCCCTTGGCCTGTCTGACATCCAATCTGGTGCAAACCTGCGGCTCTGGTTGGTGAACCCTACTGTGTATGACCCCTGGCTTGGCTGACTATCCATTCTGGTGTTGACTGGTGGCTCTGTCCGACTGCCCGCTCTGTGTATGACCCCTTGGCCTGTCTGATGTCCAATCTGGTGCGAACCTGTGGCTCTAGTTGACCAAGCCTTCCGTATTGCTCCTTGTGTCTGACCACCTGGACATAGCCTGGGATTGTCAGCTGTGCAACCAGCATACAAACGCTCCAGGGGACAACCTAGGATTGTCTTTGGTGGCTTGACAGTCTTCCCCTTGCCGTTGTACCTCTGCGGCCTCCAGGTGCAGACCTGTGGCGCAGCTGGTCTTTCCGGTACATGGTCTGTCCAGGTGCGAACCTGCTTATCCTCCGTTGCAATGGATCGCTGATCTGTTGTCTGTACAGGTACGTACCTGTAGTGAGGCCTCAGGTGCGGACCTGAGTCGCCCTTCCTCTGGTGCTATTTCCATCTGTACCATAGTACCTGTTGATCCATCCTGTAGTCCTCTCTTGACCTGTATGTTGTGCTGAATTCCTTGTCCTGTCTTATTGCTAATAAAGATTGTGTTACCTAAGTACTGGTCCATTCTCATTATTGAATCCGTGACAGTACGAACGGGCCATGTCTACGGACAGTACTGGTAACCCTTCTGTTCAGCACCTACTAAACAGGGTGGAGGCTCAGGAACAGCGTATGGATCAGATCACGATGGCTTTGCAAACACTGTTGAACCGCACGGCTCATCTTGACCGTCCTGTTGGACAACCGGTGGCCTCCCCTGCTAGTATGGCACCGGCAGTGCATGCTTCCTCTGATGCAGGCGGGATCAGGGGCTTTTCCTGTCGAGCACCGCTTCCGGAGCGGTATGGAGGAGACCCAGCGCTGTGTCGCGGGTTCCTAAATCAGTTAGGCATCTATATGGAGATGGTACCGCAAGCGTTCCCTAATGAGCGCAGTAAAGTCGGATTATTGGTCTCACTGTTGTCGGGCAAGGCTTTGGCATGGGCTAATCCTCTGTGGGAGAACGATAATCCCATTATTATTTACTGAGTTTGTGTCGGCATTCAAAGGAGTGTTTGATGTACCTGCCCGCTCTGCCTCTGCGGCTAAAAATCTCATGACTATCCACCAGGGCAGTCGTACGGTGGCTGAATATGCGATCGAGTTTCGCACATTGGCAGCAGAGGTAGGGTGGAACAATGAGGCACTGGTAGCCTCCTTCTCGCAGGGCTTGAGCGATATCATCAAGGATGAGATTGCGGCCAGAGAATTACCCTCGGATCTAGATCAATTGATCTCTTTTACCATACTAATTGACACCCGTATCAGGGAGAGACCCTTCTTTAAGGAACGTACACGGAGGTCTCTGGCACGTTTGGCTCCGAATTTCAGTTGCCCACCCATTCCTCCCTCTCCTCCCATGCCTCCTGGGTCAGATCAAGGAGGGGGGGACCCATGCAGTTGGGGTTTACCCGGCTGTCCGCTCAAGAAAGAGCATATCGTAGAAGGGAGGGACTTTTCCTTTATTGCGGCAAAGCTGGACATTTGTTGCGTACTTGTCCCACACGTCCGGGAAACGGGCGCACCTAGAGTCACGTAGGGGACAGACTCTGGGTGGAGTTTCGCAGTCCCCAGGAGATTTCCGGGAGAAGCCTACTCTGGAAGTTATCCTTTACTGGGCTGATCAGTCTGTCTCTACCCCAGCCCTAATAGATACTGGAGCTGCGGGCCATTTCATTGATGCCGGTTTTACGGAAAAACATGCTATTCCTTTAGTACCTCGGGCTTCCCCATTGTCCATTGAGGCTATTGAAGGGCATCCTCTACAACCGCCTCAGGTGACTCATGAGACTGTTCCGATAAACCTGATGGTTGGAGCCCTTCATCATGAGGTACTTCAATTCCAGGTCATAAGCTCTCCTCATTTTGCAGTCATCCTGGGTTTCCCGTGGCTTCAAAAACATAATCCCAGTATGGACTGGCACAGTTGCGACATTTTGTCCTGGTCTCCGTATTGTATGGAGTCTTGCTTGACTCATCCTATTAAAGTTTTGGGCATGACCTCCTCCTCCTCCTCCTCTCCTCCCTCCACCTTACCCGAGGAGTACCATGTATTCCGTGACGTATTCAACAAGTCTCAGGGTACCACCTTGCCCCCTCATAGGCCGTACAATTGCTCATTCGATCTGGTGCCAGGGGCTGTTCCCCCTAAGGGTCATGTATACCCCCTCTCCATGGCAGAGAACCAGGCTATGGAGGAGTATGTGTCTGACGCTCTCTCCAGAGGGATTATTCGGAGATCTTCATCCCCTGCGGGTGCAAGATTCTTCTTTGTGAAAAAGAAGGATGGCGAATTGAGGCCATATATTGATTTTCGAGGTCTTAACAAGCTCATGGTCAAGAACGCGTACCCAATACCTTTGATCACGGAGCTGTTTGACCGATTAAGAGGATCTACGGTCTTTACTAAGCTAGACCTGCGGGCAGCCTATAACTTGGTGCGTATCCGTGAGGGCGATGAGTGGAAGATGGCATTCAACACCAGAAGTGGCCATTATGAATACTTGGTAATGCCCTTTGGTCTATGCAATGCTCCTGCTGTCTTCCAGGAGTTCATTAATGATGTTCTGAGGGACTTATTGTTGACTTGTGTGGTCGTATACTTGGATGATATCCTCATCCACTCCGCTACTTTGGAACAACACTGTCTGGATGTTGCGAAGGTGTTGTCTCTCTTGAGGACCAATAATCTTTTCTGTAAATTAGAAAAGTGCCAATTTCACCAGTCACAAGTAACGTTTCTAGGTTATGTGATCTCCTCGTCTGGGTTGGCCATGGATCCCGAAAAAGTTTCGGCTGCACTACAATGGCCCCTTCCTTCTGGACTTAAGGCTATCCAGCGTTTCCTGGGGTTTGCCAATTACTACAGGAAATTTATAAGTCAGTTCTCCACGATTGTCAAACCTCTTACTGACATGACGCACAAGGGCGCTAATGTTTCCGTATGGTCCCCAAAGGCGTTACAAGCTTTTGAACGCATTAAGGCTGCTTTTGCCGCTGCACCTGTGCTGCAGCATCCGAATCCGAAATTGCCATTTACTTTGGAGGTTGATATGTCTGAGTTGGGAGTAGGTGCCCTCCTGTCTCAGCGGTCTTCCCCAGGAGCTCCACTTATGCTTTGTGGCTTCTTTTCCCGCAAACTATCTAAGGCTGAGATTCTGTACGACATTGGGGATCGAGAGCTACTAGCCATTATCTTGGCCCTGCGTGAATGGCGGCATCTACTCGAGGGTACTTCGGTACCTATTCTTATTCTTACCGACCACAAGAACTTGAAGTACCTTTCCGAGGCTAAACGCCTGTCTCCGAGACAGGCTAGGTGGGCTTTGTTTTTATCCGGCTTTAATTTCATAGTTTCGTATTTGCCTGGTACTAAGAATGTGAGGGCCGATGCTTTGTCCCGTCAATTTGGGGCCTTATCGAAAGAGGATTGCACTCCTACACCTGTGATTCCTCCGGACCGCATCCTTGCTACGATTCGTACCAGCATTACATCCCCGTTGGGGACGGAAATATTGGCTGCTCAAGGAACTTCCCCAGTCGGGAAACCACAGGGGAAATGTTTTGTGCCTGAGGGCTTAAGGGCAAAATTACTAGAGACCTATCACTCCTCAAAGGCTGCTGGACACATTGGTAGAGATCAGTTGCTCTGGTCAGTATCCAGAATATTTTGGTGGCCTAGTATCCGTACTGATGTCTCGGCTTTTGTAGCAGCGTGTCAGACTTGTGCTACTACCAAGACTCCTAGGCACCTTCCTGTGGGCCTCCTTCTTCCTGTACCTAATGGGGAACGTCCATGGTCACACATTTCCATCGATTTTATGGTGGAATTACCTGTGTCCGAGGGCTGTACGGTTATTCTGATGATTGTAGACCGGTTTTCGAAATTAGCCCACTGTGTATCCCTCAAAGAATTGCCTACCGCTCAGCAAATGGCTAAGATATTCGCCAAGGAGGTATTTCGGCTCCATGGGGTGCCTAAAGTTATTGTGTCGGATAGAGGTAGCCAGTTTGTGTCTCGATTTTGGAAAGCATTTTGTGCGCAATTGGGTATCCAGCTCTCCTTCTCCTCCGCTTATCACCCCCAGTCTAATGGTGCTGCCGAGAGAGCCAACCAGGCCTTGGAACAGTTTTTGCGTTGCTATATTTCGGACCATCACTAGGACTGGGCGAGCTTGTTACCCTGGGCAGAGTTTGCCCGAAATTGTGCCATGAATTTCTCTACGCAAACATCTCTGTTCATGATTAACTATGGCTTCCAGCCTTCTATGCTTCCCGAGTCATTTGTGGCACAGAACATTCCAGCTCTAGAGGAGCATTTAAGGGAACTCCGTTCCACTTGGGTACAAGTTCAGAGAACCCTGCAATGGTCCGCTCAGCAGCAAAAAAGGCAGGCTGATCATAGACGACTTCCAGCACCAGTGTTTCAGGTGGGGGAGAGAGTCTGGTTATCCACACGAAACCTGAATCTACAAGTACCATGTAGAAAATTGGCTCCTCGATTTGTGGGCCCCTTCCATGTCTTACGACGGATTAATCCTGTCGCTTATGCCCTGGAACTACCGGCCAATATGAGAATTCATAATGTATTTCACATCTCCCTATTGAAACCCTTGGTGTGCAACAGGTATACCTCTGTCCGGGCACGCCCGGTCGCCGTAAGAGTTGCGGATCACAAGGAATATGAAGTACAAAGCATTCTCGACTCTCGTTGGAGACGGGGTCGATTACAATATCTTGTACACTGGAAAGAGTATGGACCCGAAGAACGTTCGTGGGTCTCATCCACCGATATGCATGCTCCTGTTCTCATACGGAGACTTCACTCTCGTTTTCCTTCTAAACCTCGACCACTCCCGCAGGGGAGGAGGCATTGACGGGGAGGTACTGTAAGCGCCGCTTACCTTCCGGCGCTCGTGCAGCCTGCCGGGGTGTGCGGCTCATGGGGAGAGAGGACGGTGCGCTATGGCGTCCATCCAGATGACCGTCCTCCACCTTGCGCCCTCTGGCGGCTCCTGCACATCGGAACCAGGCTCGCGTCTCAGGGAATCCTTGATGACGTTGCGACCTGGTTCTAAAAGGGACAGCTCACATCATGCTCCACCTCTAGGGGTGGAGCAATATGTTTAAAAACTGCCTGGACACCACTTCAGTTGCCCGTTCGTGGTGTTCCAGTGCAGTTGCTTCTTGGGCCCTGTGTGTTGGTTTGGCTGACTGTCTGATCTGGTGTTGACCTGTGGCTCTGTCCGACTACCCGCTCTGTGTATGACCCCTTGGCCTGTCTGACATCCAATCTGGTGCAAACCTGCGGTTCTAGTTGGTGAACCCTACTGTGTATGACCCCTGGCTTGGCTGACTATCCGTTCTGGTGTTGACTGGTGGCTCTGTCCGACTGCCCGCTCTGTGTATGACCCCTTGGCCTGTCTGACGTCCAATCTGGTGCGAACCTGTGGCTCTAGTTGACCAAGCCTTCTGTATTGCTCCTTGTGTCTGACCACCTGGACATAGCCTGGGATTGTCAACTGCGCAACCAGCATACAAATGCTCCAGAGGACAACCTAGGATTGTCTTTGGTGGCTTGACGGTCTTCCCCTTGCTGTTGTACCTCTGCGGCCTCCAGGTGCAGACCTGTGGCGCAGCTGGTCTTTCCGGTACATGGTCTGTCCAGGTGCGAACCTGCTTATCCTCCATTGCATTGGATCGCTGATCTGTTGTCTGTACAGGTGCGTACCTGTAGTGAGGCCTCAGGTGCGGACCTGACTCGCCCTTCCTCTGGTGCTATTTCCATCTGTACCATAGTACCTGTTGATCCATCCTGTAGTCCTCTCTTGACCTGTATGTTGTGCTGAATTCCTTGTCCTGTCTTATTGCTAATAAAGATTGTGTTACCTAAGTACTGGTCCATTCTCATTATTGAATCCGTGACAGGTTGATCCCAAATGCCCCAAAATGTGGTGTGACTGACTGGCAAGACACAGACAGCTGGGGTCCAATTTGTTGTCTCTGTGCTGGGTAAGTCTGGGGAAAGAAGTTGTTGATTTTGATTTTTAGTTATAATTTTTTAGGACAGACTGTGATAATATAGATGGACAACTTAAAGGGTTAGTAATGTCCTAGATGGCGAAAAAGTAACATTGTAGATAAAATTAAAAATAAATTGATTGGTGCAAGTCCTTTATGGTTTGAGAATTAGAACATTTTAAGGTTCCCCTGTCCTTGCTCCCGGATTGGTTGAGCTGTGTTGGCCCGCCCCTGGTTATCCGTTATAATCCGGTCACTGGCACCTGTCAGGTGCCCTTTCGTGGTGTTTCCTGCCAGCGTTGCTGTATTCTGTATCCTGATCCACCGTGTACCGACTAGGCTTGCCCGACGATGTTCCTGTGTTCCTGTTCCGTGATTGACCCGGCCTGGCTGACTTCCTGCTTGTTCCTGATCCGGCTTGTCTGCGAAACTCCATTTATTTTATCTACCACTGTCTGAGTGTCTGAAAACCGTAACAGTACGAAAGGGCCATGACCTCAGACAGCAAGGGAGATACTGGTACTCAGAATATCCATTGGAGAATGGATGTTCACGAGCAGCGCCTCGACCAGTTGGCACTGGCCATGCAGACATTACTTGAGAGAACGGTACACCTAGACAAACCTAATCAGAATCCGGTGGTCACCCCAGTCTCGACACCGGAAAATCTGTCGGTTACCCCAACCACTCAGTCCAGAGGGTTCACGGCGGCGGCGCCGTTACCGTTAAGATATGATGGCAACCTAACCAATGCAGAGGCTTTATTAACCAATTGGAGATGTTCCTTGAGCTCACGCCTCAAGCATTCCCTAATGATCGAAGCAAGGTTGGGTTTATGATTTCCCTATTAACTGGCAAGGCGTTATCCTGGGCAAATCCTCTGTGGGAGAATGCCAAACCTTGCACCCTGAATTTTAGGGAGTTTGTAAGACAATTCCGCAGAGTATTTGAGGTACCTGGTAGAGCCGCCTCTGCTTCCAAGAGGTTATTGGAGGTACAACAGGGAGATCGCACTTTGGGCGACTCTGCTATAGAATTTCGAACCTTGGCAGCGGAGGTGGGCTGGAATAACGAGGCATTAGTCGCGTGCCTACTGATCTTGATGAATACATTGATTACGTTATGCTTATTGACTCCCGTATTCGAGAAAGGCGATTGGCTAAGAGGGCAAGACCCAGGAATATTGGGCACAGCAGTCTCGTGAACCCACCCTCACCACCCGTTCCTCCTGAACGTACCATGGAGGGAGGGGAGCCTATGCAGCTCGGGTTCACCAGACTTACGAAGGTGGAGAGGGCGCACCGTAAAAGAATGGGTTTATGCCTATACTGTGGTAAAGCTGTGCACCAGTTACGCTCCTGTCCGGTTTGGCCGGGAAACGAACGCACCTAGGGTACCTTGGGGGACAGGCCCTAGGTGGTGTACAACAGTCCCTAGACACTAGTACACAGAGACCCACCATCCAGGTGGCATTTATGTGGTCGGAGTCCTCTGTGTCAGTTTTAGCCCTGGTAGACTCCGGTGCTGCCGGCTATTTCATGGATCGCTCCTTCGCTGAGTTGCATAAGATTCCGGTGGTCAAAAGGGAGTCCCCTCTGGCTATTGAAGCCATCGATGGCAGGCCTTTAGAACTCGCACTTATCACTTTGGAGACTACCCCTATTACAATGGCTACTGGGGCTCTTCACAAGGAGGAAGTGCAATTTCAATTAATTAATTTGCCTCATCACGCAGTCATTTTGGGATTCCCATGGTTATCGTTACACAACCCCCAATTTGACTGGAAAAGATGTGAAATATTGTCTTGGTCGGAATATTGTGCGGATAACTGTCTCTCACACCCTGTCAGGTTACTGTGTACCTCTCCCTCTGTGCCAGCTGAATACCAGGAATTCAGTGACGTATCCAGTAAGGGAGAGGCTGGCGCCCTGCCTCAACATAGACCTTATGATTTTTCCATTGATCTGGCCCGGGCACGTTGCCTCCCAGGGGCCGCACTTATCCATTGTCAGTAGAGGAGAATAGGGCTATGGAGGAATATATTGTGGGCCTTAAGAGAGGGATTATCCGTAAATCTACCTCACCAGCGGGTGCCGGGTTTTTTTTGTAAAAAAGAAAAATGGCGAGCTCAGGCCTTGTATTGACTACAGGGGCCTAAATAAACTGATGTCCAGAAGTGCCTACCCCATTCCACTCATTACCAAGTTATTCAACAGTTTAAAGGGCTCTTCCATCTTTACTAAACTCGATCTCCGGGCTGCTTACAACCTGATTAGAATCAGGGCTGGTGATGAGTGGAAGACAGCATTTAATACCAGATCTGGGCAATACGAATATCTGGTAATGCCATTCGGCCTATGTAATGCTCCTGCGGTATTTCAGGAGCTTATTAATGACATCCTTAGGGACATGCTTCAGTCCTGTGTTGTGGTATATCTTGATGACATATTGATTCACTCTAAACACCTTACCCAACACATCAAGGATGTTTCTGAGGTTTTGACTCGACTACGCAAAAATAAATTGTTTTGTAAGCTTGAGAAGTGCGAATTTCACAGATCCCAGGTGCCCTTCCTGGGGTTCGTAATCTCTAAGGATGGCATTGCCATGGACCAAGAGAAGTTGGCAGCTGTCCTACAATGGCCTCATCCTAAAGTGTTAAAGGCTATTCAGCGTTTTCTGGGCTTTGCCAACTATTATAGGAAATTTATTCAAAACTTTTCCACGATTGTGAAACCCTTGTCTGATTTAACTCATAAGGGAGCTACTCCTTCTCAATGGTCTGAGGCAGCTGAGAACGCTTTTGAGACACTGAAATCTGCCTTTGCTGCTGCCCCAGTGCTGTCCCACCCTAACCCAGCCCTGCTGTTTACTCTTGAAGTTGATGCCTCTGAGGTTGGGGTCAGGGCAGTACTCTCCCAACCCCCGGTGGGAGGTGGTACATTAAGACCTTGTGGGTTCTTTTCGAAAAAACTGTCCAGCGCTTAGAGCCATTATGAGATTGGTGACAGGGAACTCTTGGCTATCATTCTGCCACTCAAGGAGTGGCGTCACCTATTGGAAGGTACTAAGACACCAGTACTAATTCTGACGGACCACAAGAATCTAACATATCTCTCGGAGGCTAAGAGACTCTCCTCACGTCAGGCCAGATGGGCGCTCTTCTTGTCCCGGTTCAACTTCGTGGTCTCTTACCTGCCGGGGTCCAAGAATGTCAGGGCAGATGCCTTGTCCAGACAGTTTGTCTCAGACATTGAGAGGGAGTAGGAACCAGTACCCATTATTCAGCCAGATCGTATTCTGGCCACTAGTCGCACGAGTATCACTTCGCCACTGGGGGAAGAAATTTTGGCCTCGCAGACTAGGGCTCCTCCAGAAACTCCAGTTGGCAAGTGCTTTGTCGATGAGCCATTACGTACCCGTCTATTGGAAACCTACCACTCATCGAAGGCGGCTGGGCACATTGGAAGGGATCAGCTTTGTTGGTCGCTTTCCCAGTTGTTTTGGTGGCCTTCCCTTAGGGCTGATTGCTCCGCTTTTACCGCAGCCTGTGCCAACTGTGCCCATGCCAAGACACCCAGGCATCTTCCAGTAGGTCTGCTTCAACCAGTACCTAATGGCGACCGCCCATGGTCCCATATTTCCATTGACTTTCTGGGAGAATTGCCAGCATCCAGAGGGTACACATTTATCCTTATGGTGGTTGATAGGTTCTCAAAAATGGCTCATTTTGTGCCCCTTCCTGGGCTTCCATCGGCTCAGGAGTTGGCGGTGGTATTTGCTAAGGAAGTGTTTCGCTTGCACGGGGTGCCTAGAGTGGTAGTATCTGACCGTGGTAGCCAGTTTGTGTCCAGATTTTGGAGGGCATTCTGTGGGCACATGGGCATCCAGTTGTCGTTTTCTTCCGCATATCACCCCCAGACTAATGGAGCCGCTGAACGGGCCAATCAAGGTCTGGAACAGTTCTTGCGCTGTTTTGTAACCGATCATCATGACAGTTGGGCCGACCTGTTGCCTTGGGCGGAGTTTGCCAGGAATTGTGCAGTTAATTAATCGTCAGGGAGTTACCCTTTTCTCAATAACTATGGGTTCCAGCCCTGTCTACTCCCGGACTCATTCCAGGCACAACAAATGCCAGCTCTGGATGAGCATATTGAGCAGCTCCGTTCCACTTGGGCACAGGTGCAGAGGACCCTCAGCCAGTCATTTCAGCCTGGCTGACTTCCTGCTTGTTCCTGATCCGGCTTGTTTGCGAAACTCCATTTTTTTATCTACCACTGTCTGAGTGTCTGAAAACCGTAACACCGAGATACCGAAATCGAAAAATAAATACTTCATTGGAACTGTCTGCAAAGTGTAATAACAAAAAACAGCGCTCTATTTGCTAACCATTCCAAAAGATACCAAAAGAAAAAAGTAAATAAATAAAAAATGAGAGCTCCTTATCACAAAATCGTCTCTTCCTCCCAGAAAGCCACAGCAGTTCTCAAAGGGACATCACCGTATCGGAATCCTGATCACAGTATTCTGTATAGATAGAAAAAACAGAGCCAGCACAGACTCTCTAAGCATAGTAGTAGGTATGTATGCAATGGCCTCTCTTACACTCTCCCTTCGGGCATGCACTCACTTGTATTTGAGGTTATAACTGCCTCTCAGTATAAATCACCTTCACCTGTTTGGAGTTCACGCCGGGTCAGTTCTTACCCCAAGGCTTCTGACAGATCACCTTCTCTCTTTCCACTTCTTCAAAAAAATTGTTGTTCCTCTTAAATATCACCACTTACATACATCAAATGCAAGCTGTGAAGTCAACCACTATATAGTGATCACAAGGAACTTTGCTTGTAATGAAGCCTGAAAGCCACCAGAGCTAAGTGACTTTCAAATTACTGCAGAGGCAGATAAAAAACTGGAGGGGTATATCGTATATAAAATACTCTATTTATTAAGTTCAGAGTAAAGTAAAAAGTAGGCACATTGCTCTTAGAGCAACATCAAAGATACTATATATAGCACCATACACCAAATCAATATAAAATATAAACTATAAAAATCAAACTTGTGCAAAATATGCTCATCAAAACAATTCGCTCCACCAAAAGTGTTTCTTTTTAATTTATCTACAATATTACTTTTTAGCCATCTAGGGCATTACTATCTATTAGGTGACAGACACCTGGAGCAGCTTACTGGGAGCCTGATGTGAGTTGTGTGACTAAGGCAGATTTGATAGACGGCAGATGACACTGAGAATTTTGTTGAGGGCTAAGGCACGACATCACACTCCATCAGTTGTGTTGCGTACTGTAGAGTAAAAACACACACACAGTTGTAGAGTGATGTCCAGCAAAAGCACAAGGGGCAGGGGGAGCTGGAAAGGTGGAGCAGTGCAGGGACATAGGAGTAAAGTGGCAGTTCAAAAACTAACTACAGCCATGGTTGCTGTAGTGTGTGCAATAAATTTGTTGATATTGGCAAAAAGGAGAAAACATTTGAGGAAAAAAAGAAAAAAGTCATCTGTTTTTCACAAAAAGCCATGAGGGAAATTTTTCTCACTTTTCGTCCACCCAAAGCCACTATATTGAGCCTCTCTGATCGTGCTATCTTCGGCATTGTCCTCTTCCAGATGATTCCCTTCTCAGCCACATCCAGGTGATAAAATCCTCTATTCACACCAAACCTGGTTCTCAGTCTTGTAATACCCGCAGGTCATATAACAGGATGTGAAAGCACAGTAGCCGTCAATAGGTTCTCACAGGGCAAAGGTAATGGATCAGCACTGACAGTGCTAATCTTCCCTACGTGTATCGTGGGTCACTACCCACCTCCTCAAGGGAAGGTCGATCTTATCCCTTGATCTTAGCCCCTGAGGAAATGGGTAGTGACCCACAATACGTGTAGAGAAGGACTAGCACTCAGTTAGTGCCAGTCCATTAGCTTTGGCCCCTGTGAGAACCTCTTGATGGCTACTGTGGCTTTACAGCACATTATATTACTTGAGGATATTACAAGACTGCGCACCAGGTTTGCTGTGAACAGAGGAGTTTATCAACTGGATGGGGCTGAGAAGGGAATCATCTGGAGGTGGACATTGTAGAAGATAGGGAGATCAGAGAGGCACAGTATTGTGGCATCACAAGCTGGGATTTTGAGGTGCAATGATGTGTGTTTGTATGTACAGCATAGTGCAAGTGCTTGGTGCAATAATGTATGTGTGTGTGTGAACAGTATAGTGCAAGTGCCTGAGGAAATTATGGCTTTTCTATTGGACAGATGGCTTTAAGTCCTTACTAGGCAATCAGTGTGAATGACATTTGCTGATACAGTAAGATTTGTATATGGAAAGGACATTACTTAGAATATAATATTTAGGGACATGAATGCGAGAATGGCTGTTCTAAAGTCTACTCTATTTTATCTAGTATGATGGATGCTCACTTCCTGTGGTTTGTGTTTTTCGCTGGATCATTTGCCAGTCAAGGTAAGAAAAGATTTAATAAACACAGACACTCTAATGGCCATATGAAGAAATCAAAAGATCAGCAGTTCTGTACCATACAGGGGGGATAAGAATTCCAAAATCTCTACTGATTTAGTTATTAAATTATGACATTAATTTGAAAACCTCTCTGTTATTCAAGGAAGAACTCAAACACATCCTTAATAAACTGAAAGAACATGCATAACCAGTCCCTGATGGGTCTACATATAGTGTTTACAAAATAATTTATTCAAATCTCCTGCACTATGTATTAGAATCTGTTAATAGTGCATTTTAATACTTTGAGTGCCAGAGGGGTATGCAACGCATTACACACCCCTTTGACACTCTAAGAATTACGGGAATCCCTTTAACTCTGATATGCTAAAAGTGAATAAAGGGTTATGGGAATCCCTTTAAATCTGTTTTGCTAGAAGTGGATATCACTGATAATCTAAATCTCACACTCCTCCAGAATTTTAGGCCTGTATCTTTACTAGTCTCTTACATTAATATATTTGCCAAAATGTCTGCAAAGAGTTTGAACCCTGGCTCCCATACATTATCAATTCTGATCAAGTCAGCTTTGCCCCAGCAAGACAAGCACTACTATATATTACACGTAGATGCTTAGACTTACAATGGTGAGTTTATAATTCTAAAATCTCTTCCTGCTTTATAAAACTCTTGATGTTGAAAAATTCTTTGACAATCTGCTTTGACCCTTTTTCTTTTACCACATTAGAAGACATTGGAGTAAACCTACATATTTTAAATCATAAGGAATTCTTAATCTTGCTACCTAACCGTTCTCCTTCTTTCCATATTAGTATTGGTATTCGCAAGGATGCCCTTTATCCCCTATTCTTTATGCTTTAAAATTAAAACTTTTTTCCCTCAGGTCTCCTTGATAGCACAGCAAAAGAGAACCCCACCTGCCAATCAGGACAGGCACACACACTAAAAGAAAAACTATAAATACCTCCCCTGCCTCTCATCAAACCTCCAGTTGTTTACCTGTCCTCCCATCACTCTGGTACATATTCTTCTCTTTTTATTTTTTGTGAGGGTCCAGCTGACCCTTATGGCCCTTGCCTTGAGCCATCGGGGCCAGTCCAAGGGTAGGGAGTCCTCTCCCTTCTGGCTACACCCCCTCACCTTTCTTTCCCTGAGGCCCCCACTGGGGTTTTCTGTTGCTATCTGGCAGCCGCTAATGAGCATTGAGCTCCTGGTCCTTCTTGCAGATGTGTTCCATCTTTGGCCATTTTGCTTCTGATCTGTGCTTCCACAGACCAGAAGTCGTCCGTTCCAGTGTCAGGAGAGGTCCGTTCCAGGCTAGGTCTTCGGCTAGGTCTTCGGCGCTAGTTACTGCAGGCAGAGCCTTATGGCTTAGTCGGTGTGCTGTGGATAGCTCCTCCCAATTCATGGTTACTCAAGTTCCATCTTTCGCCCCCCAAAAAAAGACATTTCCATCCACTCCATTTATCATCTGGTTTCAGAAGGAGTATTAAAGATAGCCCCACCAGAATTTCTTAGAAAGGGCACTAACTCCACCTTATTTCTAGTCCCCAAAGCATCTGAGGGTTTCCGTCTAGTCACCAATTTGATTTTTGTGAATGAATTTATTCTTCAGGAAAAATTCAAGAAGGAGGGATGGAAATCAGCAGTCAACATCCTGTGTAAAGGCGCTTGGATGAAGATGCTCATTTTCAGGTCCCTATTCATTCAGCCAGCCAGAAGTATTTGAGAATAACAATCAAGCAAGAAACGCCTCTCAAGCACTTCCAGTTTGTGGCTCTCCCTTTCAGTCATTCATTGGCCTGCAGGGTTTTTATGAAGTTCCTGGTGGTTGTAGATGCTTTCCTGAGAGATAAACGTACCCCACTTATCCCATATCTCGATGACTTTCTCATCAAAGCAGATTCACCATTGCAGCTTCATCAACACTCAGACTTTGTGGTGGCAACCCTTCAAAGTCTGGAGTGGCAGATAGATTGGGAAAAATCTGATCTGAATCCATATCAGAGGAAGACATTCCTGGGCATGATCCTGGATTCCATAGTGACAAAGATGTTTCTCCTGGAAGAAGAAGTAAAATTTCTACTGCAGCAATTGACCACCATAATGTCCTCATCCTCAGACCATCTATCAATCAGGTTTCTAATGTCAGTTCTGGGACTTATGATGGCAGCGATAGATGCAGTTCATTGGGAAAGATACCATATGTGAACCTTGCAACAACTCATCCTAATGAACTGGGAGAAGAACTTAAAGAACCTGCACCATCAGATCTCTGTTCCCTTGCTAGTCAAGTTGTCTTTAACATGGTGGAATAAGAAGTGTCTGTCAGCAGGTCTCTTGTGGTTGCCAGCAAGCTGAGTTGGGGAGGGGTAATTCAGTATAGATCCTTCCAAGGGGAGTGGTCCCCCACAGAAGCCAGGTTGCATTCCAAGCACCTGGAGTTCTGGAAGTTTGGGGGGGCTCTCAGGGCACCATCCTCCCTGATAAAAGCCAAAGCAGCAAATTTTAGGTCAAGCAACTCTACCACTGTGACATACCTGGTCCATCAGTGGTGGTAAGAGAGTCCAACATTCCCTCACCTATCCAGTATTATTCTTCAGTGGGTGGAGTTCAATCTAGCAGCTCTTTCAGAAGTCCACATTCCAGGATGAACATGTGGGAAGACTTTCTGAACCGCAGGTCACATCAGCAAGAGGAATGGTCACTTCATCTGGAGCTGGTCCTGGAGAAATTGTGAAGGCCATGCATATATTTTATAGCCACAAGATAAAATACCAAGGTTCCCCAGTTTTTCTTGCAATTTCCCCAGTATCATCCTCTGAAGTGGATGCTTTGATGCAGGCATGGGATTATCTTTTAGCTTAGCTATTTCCTCCTCTGAGACTGGTCTTGATATCCTTGAAGAAGATGTTGCAGGACATGGCTGTGATTCACCTCCCCCCCGGCATTGTCCCTCTGGGACATGATACTGAGGAAGGCAGAACTGGTGGCTAGCAGCAGTAATACCACCATGAGCACCAATCAGCTGTCTGTGCCGCTGCTCCAACTGGTGAGACTCTAATAGAGCAGCAGCCACAGCAAGGAGGGACTGTTGGTGGTAATGATGATGAGGGTGATGGTGGAGCAGCTGGGGTGGAAGAGACATTAATGGCCTTTTAACCCAAACTGAGAAGGAATGGGAGACTGAGATATAAATGGGGATGGGCATCACCACCACCAGCAATGAGATTGCAGAATTTGTGGAGTTTGCTGCTGCTGTAATTCTAGCTCCAAGAGCAGTAGGATGATGAGGAGCAGGCTAGTGTGCCACAGACCACCGTGGCCACAGTGGGAATGGGGTCCAGCAGTAGTGATGTGGGACTTGCCAACAGCAATACTCCTGGTCCTAGTTGTAGTGCTGATTCTGAGGCAGCAGCAGCAAAAGCAGTAACATCATCATCTGCTCCAGCCAGTGAAGGAGAATGTGGAGGAGAAGAAAGATGCCATTGTTCTCCACATTTCCCTTCCCCCTGAGGTCCTGGGTGTGGGGCTATTTTTCTCCTGGGACAAGCACAGTGCTGTCATCAGCAATGGCACTGCTCAATTTGTGAAAAGTCAGTGAAAAGGCGAAAGGAGGGAAGGCGCCTTGGCACAACCGCCCTCATCACGCATATGAAACTGACACCATGACATTTATGTGAAGCATGTTAAAGCCAAACCCCCACCAATGAAATTGGGCACTGCTGTACCGCCTCTGTGTTTCCCCAAAGGCAACAAGAGGCATATATCAAAGTGGTGGAAGAATAGAGAAACCTAACAAGGGCCTGAGAGTTCGATGGTGAGCGAAACACCTGGCTTGCCATCACATTCTTGCTCTAGTGCCCGGCAGTGGCAAGATGTAGCAATCCACCTTGTTCATTGTTACCTCCTCCACCAGCTGATAGCCATTGTGTAGATGTCAGGATGTGGCAGTTTGTATCCACTCATTGCATACTGTGTGGTGCGCTGACCACACATGAGAATGTGGTGGAGGATAATTGTAACCAGGGCATCGAGTGGCATCTGTGGAAATTCCATCCCACAGAATATACTAAGCTGGTGGCAGGGATGGTTCATAATGATTATTAAAATTACAAGTGGTCATGTGTCCTTAATGGGGAGCGGACAAGGGGCATAGTGACAGCAGTAGTACTTGGTTTCTGGTGGGATGATTTCACACTGGGGACCCTAAGCATCATGGTGTTTGGTTAGAGTTGTGCAAAGTGTTTGATATGAGCTCAGATGTGCCCATTGTTCCCAGTCCTTCCCTTATTTACCACACACACTGTGTACTTTGAAGATGAGAGGCACATTTCCTGCTCTCATGGGAAAATGTTCTATTCTAACTCAACACCCATGATTTTGGAGGAGGGGCAGGGGGAGAAGCATTAATAGCCAACTTCTTCTTTTCTCCACATATACCTGAAGTGGTGGGGGCTAGATATGATGCTGCTACTGCCTCAGGTGCATGACTGGAGCTAGTAATGGCCACTCAAACCATGATCATCATCCATATCACTGCTGTTGTTGATCCCATTCCCTTGGGGTACCCTAATCATCCTGCAGCAGCAGCAAGAACAGCAGTCACAAATGCAGCAATGACAATGGGGCATTTGCCAATGGCCAGTGGCTACTGGCCACAAAAACAGCAGGGCTTGTTCTTTGAACCCAAACCAGAGGCCTACAAAAAAAATTCTAAGATCTGCAAATCACTGATTCCTCAGGGCTTGTGATGCTAACAAGCCTGAGTGATAAAATTATCTCTGAAATGATTCCTCAGGGCTTTTGACACTAACAAGCCTGAGTGATAGCAATTATTTCTGATATGATTCCTCAGGCTTGTGATGCTAAAAAGCTTGAGTGACAAAAATTTTCTCTGATGTGATTCCTCAGGACTTGTGATGCTAACGAGCTTGAGTGATAAAAATGATCTCTGATGTGATTCCTCATGGCTTTTGATTGTCACTCCATTTGCCTACTTCCCTTCCCCCTCACTCCTGATTGGGTGTTAGCCCTTTAAATTCCCATGATTTCTGGTTTAGCGTGCCCAATCTTCGAGCTTCATACTGTACAAGGTGAAACTCTGTCCATTTGTTCCATCATTGACCTCAACCTGATCCTGCCCTTCTCTCTTGTCTGATCCCCTAGAGTTTGATCACCCTTTAAGACTCAGCTTTAGTTACCGACTGCTATCCTCCTGTTGTGTTCCCGTCTCGACCCTGGTCTCGTCTACCACTATCCAGCTGTTCTTCCATCTAGAGCTTGCTACTGTTTCTGTTTGATCCCCGACTCCCTCATCTTCCACCTTACCGTGAGTCGGGTCAATCCTGGTTGCTGCATTAGGTAGACAGATCTCCCACAAGGCCTGTGGGATTGATCACCCCCTTCCCTGACAGGTTTATTGCCATCTGGGTTTATCATTCTCCACGGCCGGTTGGATTGATCCCAGTTGGTGCCACTAGCTGTTGGCTTGGCCATCCAGGTCCTCATCAGCATCACCGGTTTTCTATCTGCTGTCGACAAAAGAGTATGTTAACTTGTTGACTGCTGCTTGACTTCTAGTCGCACACCTCCTGGAGTCTTAGAGTGTCAACTATTTAGACACCCGGCAGCACCACTCCAGGGGTTGTAGCATTCGGACTACTATTGTATGACTCCCTGTCGGACCTTCTGCTATGTTCTGATTAAGTATGACTCAACATTAGTACCTGGAAACTCGTAGCTACAACTGATTCTACGGCTATAGCTACCTTTATATTGATTATTGCTGGAAGTGATATTTCATATCATTCACTCCGGTCCTGTACGACTGGAGGAGTCTTCCCTCACCTTCAGTTACTTAGACTGTGAACTCCTATCATTTTTCCAGTGTTGTATTCTCCTTGGTCCTGCAATGGTCTTCTATCCTCTTCCTAGACCTGGTTACAGTGATGCTAAGAAGCCTGACTGATAAAAATCTTCTCTGATGTGATTCCTCAGGACTTGTGATGCTAACAAGCCAAAGTCCTATAAATAAATTTTTCCTCTGGGCTTGTGCCAAGCAACTGTAAATCCTTCAAATCAATGTGTCCTCAGGGCCTGTGCCTAACACAAGTCTAAGTTCTACAAATCAATGTTTCCTCGGGGCTTGGGCCTCTAACAACAAGTCTAAGCCCTAAAAACCATTCTCTACAAAATACTGTAGCCCATCAAATATCAGTCTTCCCCAGTGACAACTTACATCAGGGGGTCCCTGTCTCTGTGACGTTACTTACCAATTTTTTTATTTTTATTTATTTATTTATATTATTAACTGTGCCCTCCATCACAGTCAACAACACCCCCCAAAAAAATTCCCTGTTCAACTGATTCTTTCCCCAAGCTCTACCAAAACAGGCATCCTCAGGCCCCTTTTATATTATGCTTGTGGGAAATAAAATAACATTTGCTATGTGTTTTGTGTTAATTTAATGTTCCCATTGATTTCAATGCAATGAGCTAGGCGAAAAAAAGCTGAAAAACTGCATTTTTCACAGGAAATTATTATCAAGTTGGAATTGCCATTATTTGCCGATTTTTGGCTTGAGGCAAAAATTTTCACCCATCCCTTTTCATAGCCTCATACTGGGCAAGGAGGGCATGGTTTGTTCTACTGAAGGAACTGTACATAGAGGATTACATGAAGCTTCCAGACTGAGAAGATCTGATTGACCAAGCCCAATTCTCCACCATCACCCATGCAATCTGAAACATACTGCTTGGTTTCTGAAGCCTACCTCTTAAGCTCTCAGAGACTTTCAACAAATTGTCACGGGGTGACAGTGTTGTTAACACTGACAAGTACAGATACAGTAAAAATGAATATCTTTATTGTGTAATAGAACAGCATGATATAGATAGTACTTTCCCAACCCTCACTGGACCAGATGTAGGGACAGTGTCTGGGCACTTCCCCAAACCTTTCTAGGCAGGTAAGGATAAAGCACAGGATCACCTGAAAGAATGGAGGCAAATACCACTCTGACGGAATGCATATACTAGTAGCAGAGAAGGTAGTAGCTACTAGTACAGGAGCAGCTATAAAGCCCCTGGGAACATAGGGACATTCCCCAAATACGTTAGGGTGGTTGAGCTCAGAGACAGAACTCCCTAGAATGCTAGGGTAAACCAGCAGGCAGCAGTGAATAGGAATCCCTAGAATGCTAGGGTAACCAAATAGGCAGTGGTGACTGAGACTCCCTAGAATGCTAGGGTAACCGAATAGGCAGGGGTGACTGAGACTCCCTAGAATGCTAGGGTTACCGAACAGGCAGTGGTGACTGAGACTCCCTAGAACGCTAGGGTAACCGAATAGGCAGTGCTGACTGAGAAGCCCTAGCAAGCTAGGGTTCCCAATGGCACAGAACGGATATAGCGAGAATGCCAGTGGCACTGACTGACACAGACCAAGCACCGCTCGAATGAAGGAGCGCAAGCAGAGACAGTAGGCCACGGCTATAGAGGATTGAGGTCAGCAGGAGCCGGGTCAGTACGGAGCGGGTAGTCGGCCAAAGCCAGGAGTCAAACCGCAGTGAGTAGTCAGCCAGAGCCAGGAGTCAAACCGAGAGAGGGTAGTCAGCCAGAGCCAGGAGTCAAACCGAGAGCGGGTAGTCAGCCACAGCCAGAAGTCAAACCGAGTAGGTAAACAGTCAGGGATCAAATGGAGTCGAAGTCAAAACGTAGCCTGGAGTCATACACAGGAATCGAGCATCGGAATCACAAGAGCTATAGCGCACAAGCACACCATGAAAGGGCAAAGGAGTAAAGGCAGACTGAGGCCTTTAAGGTGGAAACTCACGCTGGCAATTAACAGCGGCCTATAAGAATAGTGACTGTGCTTCAGCACGGCAACCAGGAAGTAATGCAATGTCGCCTGTATGCACAGTCGCTGGAGGCAATCATGGGAACCGTTATACAAATGGAGTCATGGCCCTCTGAAGCCATCTGTTTCTAGACTTCCTTATGGAAGGATTTCAAAAGGGTCTTAGTCCTCGCAATCTAAATGTTCAACTTGCTGTATTTGAAAGCTTTTCTGGGACATTTCTTTGTGGACAGTGTGGAAGTCAAGAGGTTTCTAAGGTCAACACTGATTTTAAGACCAAGGAAGATGCCTCACTTTCCCCCCTTGTGACCTCAATCTATTATTGAAGTCACTACTTCAGGATCTTTTGAACCTCCAGGATTCATATCCTTGAAGATGATGTCATTCAAGACAGTTCTGCTGATTGCCGCTACACCAGTTAGCAGAGTTGGAGAACTGTAGGCACTCTCCAGCAAGGAAACTTTCTTACTATTTATACCTGAAGCAGTAGTTCTTAGAAATCCTTTGGAGTTTGTTCCTAAGGTTCCTTCTTTCCATAGGAATCAAGAGATTTGCCTGCCCACTTTCTTTTCAAATCCAACATCAGATGAGGAGATGCTTCTCCACAGCCTAGATATTATGATATGTCTCCAAATTTACCAGGACAGAATGAAGCAATTCAGATCTTCCAATTCCTTGACTGTCAACTTTTTTTGGCATTCATACATTGAAGAAAGTTTCTAAAGGTACTATTGTGAGTTGGATCAGGTCAGTGATTGAAGAAGCATGTAAAGCTCAAGGTCTTGAACCTCCATCAGTCATCAAGGCTCATTCCATCAGAGCTATTTCAGCATCCTGGCCTGAGAAGGCATAAGCATCAGTAGAACAGCTCTGTAGATCTGCTACCTGCTATCCTCACACATTTTTTAAACACTATCGGCTGGATTTACAATCAGCAAAGAAGGCTGGATTTGGATATAAAGTCCTGGAGGCAGTTGGAACCCCTCCCTAAGTTTAGTTTTTTTTGTCTTGCTCTTGGTGTGCTATCAAGAAGACCTGAGGGAAAAAAAAGAATTTTTCTTATCTGTCCATTCATTTTCCTTCATGTCTCCTTAGCTAGCACACATACACCCTCCCTATTTGGTTTATACAATAAAGAATTTTCTGAATCTATTTCTTGGTCTAACTGACATTTTTCAACAACTGAAGGGTTGACGGGACGAGGTATTTATAGTTTTTCATTTAGTGTGTGTACCTACCCTGATTGGGAGGCGGGGCTTTCTCTTGGTGTGCTACTTACAGTGACCAGAAGGTAAAGTAACTGACAGGTAAGAAAAATTATCTTTCTTTTCACCATTACAGATAACCCAATGCTAAGGGCATCAGTTTAGGGAAAAGTGAATATCTCTTTGAGACTTATATGTATGAGTTGCTTTTACTGTCATACACCCACTCTCATCTTTCCCACACAAACTTCAAAAACTTTCTGATTTCTAATTAAACATAGACAAATGTTGTTTAAATATACTTTTCTCAATTATAAACTGTCTTCAAATTAACTTTAACCCCCAGATCTTCCATTTACATTTTATGTGTCTTGGGGTTAACATTCCCTGCAATTTACATCAAATAGACAATTAATCTATTCCCCTCTCATAAAGACTCTTAAGCATGACCTTCAGACAAAATAAAAATTACATTTTTTGTACTGGTCATATTAACAGTATCAAAATTAACATTTTCCCCATAAGGTATGGTAAATGGACCTGGATTCCATTGCATTTGATATAATTTAGGCCATAGATGATATTTGGAAAGCCACCTCTAAGCTGTTTTGGTTGGTATTTCACCACGTCTACGTGATATACTGTAATATTTGCAAATTGTCTAATAACGTTTGCTGGTGGGGTTGCTGCCAAGTTTGAACAATAATGCATTGTTGGTGATTATACCCTAAAAGTACACCACTATGGGACTTAGAAAGAGAATTCATTTTTGACTGTCTTTGTCATATGAACATCTTGATACAATTTTGGAACAAGCCAACTGCAACACATGGGCACAAATTCAGAGAGAAGTAATACCGCCTAATAAGAACCCTCCACATTTCACTTTTTATGGCCAGAAAATCCTAATGGCCACTCTGAATTTTCACAATTGTTCAAGAAATGACATCTTCATTCGGTCCTGGATGTCATGGAGGCACGTATGACCAGAATTCGCTCTAAGGTGAGCAGAGGTGAGGTAACCAAGTTCTAAAAGAGTTAAAGAGGACTGCATTAGAATAACAGATTCAGCATTCAGCTCTGTCCAATGTTAATGATATTTTTAGCTTTTAGAGTGCTGGATTGTTCACCTTAGAGGGAAAAATAGACATGACAGATGCTGCTAGTAGCAGGCAGAATGAAGGAACCAACTTAAACTTTTAAGGACAAGATAGATGTGCCACAGATTGCAAAGTAATGACTGCAGCACACCTTTCTGGTCCTCAACCCTTTAAGTGCCAAAGGGGTGCACAATGCATTGCAAAGCAATTCACTGTGTACCCCTCTGGCATTCAAAGGGTTAAGGAGCTAAGCTTACCATATACAGTGAGTGGGTTTTGTGTCTTGCTAGCAACTGTCATGTCTGCCTCTATGGACTTGACATCCAGGACTAACTGAAGACTTTATTCTTAGGGATCATTAGGATTTTTTGGCTATAGTAAGGCAAGTGGGAAGTTATTAAAAGGAGGTGTTACTTCTCCTTTAACATGATCATTGATTTAAATGGGGCTTTTACCCACTGAATAACCAGGAGATGTCCAGTGCATTATGAAGAAATTTGTTGGCGAACTCTTGAGCACTGAAAGAGTTAAAAGCCCCTTTTAAATTTATGATAATTTCGGTACTTTTTTATTTTTTTGCTCTGTGATGGTTTGCTCCTGTCATGGAAGGTTAAATACTTACCAAGTAGGCAGCAGTTTACCTCCAGGTTGGTGGAAATGCTATTAAGAAGCTGGGCTGTATATCTATAGTGAAAAGCTGGCGTGCAGTGTCAGCTGCATTTACTTCCTTGCTGTGGCTACTGCCATGAGTTTGGGACCAGATTGAAATAGAGTGACTGAGTGGTAGCTGTAGAGGAGACAAAGGAAGAAGAAGCTGGAAACAAAATAGGTGTAAATCTAAAACAAGACACAAGGTGGCATTCCAGGATAAGCAATATTGAAGTTAAAATAAGCAAAGAAAATAGGTACAGTAACTAGAGAAGCAACTGGAAGGTGTGAACTGCAAAGAGCAGTACAGAGGCTAGGCATCAGAAACAGATCCAAATTCAAAGATGCTTGCATGCAGCTGTACCAGCTCCAAAAAGAGACTGCTGTACAGGAGGAAGTGCTTTGGTCCGGGAGACTGCAGAAGGAAAAAGCACTTCAGATAGATCTGGATACACTGGTATCAAGGTACAAAATCAGCAGTCTAGAGTACAGTCAGTCAGGTGGAGAGATTGGGCTGGCAGAATTCAACAGGTAGTCAGGAATAAGCCAAAGTCAGTACCGAATAGTATTGGAACAAGCATGGCCGATAAATCAAGCCAGAGTCACCTATGAACCCACACAGGCGTGCAGAAGTCTGTCCTAAATAGGCAGAAGGAAACAGGCAAGGTCAGGACTGGAAAGAGGAGAGGGAGCCAGAAAAAGCAGGGTCAGAGAAAAGAACAAGTCCGAGTCTACTGGTGTACCACGTTTTCTTAGAGTGTAAGTTAACTGATGATCCCCTTGCATCCCGGAAAGTTAAAGGGCTTGGTTTCTAGGGTTCCACAGAGATTTTGTAGGAAACCAAAGGATTCTACTACCACAAAATGTCTGAGAACCAACTTCTGCAGAATACGTTTTTTTATTTAATTCTTTCCTTTTAGACATATTATATTTTGATTCTGTCTTACTTTGTTTTGCTTGTTACCAGCCACGAACAATCAATTCCAAAAAAAAAAATTATATCTCTTCTTTCTCTCTTCCTAAATCCCAACCTTCCCATTTCTCCTAGATATGGACAGAAGTGTCTTTCTTTTTCCCAAAGAGACATCCACGGATTATGTGATTCTGAAGCCACTGGTAACAAAACCACTGGACAAGCTCACCATCTGCTTGAGAACCTACACTGATCTCTCCAGACTACAAGCCCTTTTCACCTTGGATACTCATAATTCAAGTAATCTCAATATGTTTACCATCTTCCAAATTCCTCCACAATACTCCTCTGTTATTGTAGACAATGAGTTGGTATATTTCAAGACAGATACAGATGTTCTTGACTGGAAGCACACCTGTGTGGGCTGGGACTCTGGCACAGGAGTGGTCCATCTTTGGATTGACGGAAAACTCTACCCTAGGAAGTTAGTAAAGAAAGGATTTTCTGTTGATCTCCAGGCAAGTATTGTCCTGGGGCAGAAGAGAAATATCAATCCTCAGTACGATCCTTCGCAATCTTATGTGGGTGAAATAACTGATGTCCACATGTGGGATTATGTTTTGACTCCTCAAGCTATAAAATTGGCTAAGTTTAATAATAAATACTTTAATGGGAATGTCATAAACTGGAGGTCCTTGGATTATGACATAAAAGGGGATGTCCTTGTACAGCCCAAGCTTCATTGCAAGAAATTTGATGCTGCTTACAACTATATGCTCAGGTGCTATGTAGACTAACCACTTTGACTCAGGTTGTGAGGCAGTCTGCATGTTGCCTCAAAACTCATAGAAGAAAACCTTGTCTCTTGTATTAGTCTTTCTTTTATAAACTCATCTTTTCGCACTCTAAAGTCTGACCTACTCTATTCATTGTACACAATCAGCCCTAATAGAATTAACCATTGACCAGACTTGAAGTATACTGAGTTGTATAGGAAAAGGCATTAGCATCAGGAAGAAAGAGGCACTACTGTCATTGTATAGATCACTGGTAAGACCTCACCTGGAATACTGTGTACAGCTCTGGAGACCACATCTCCAGCAGGATATTAATACATTAGTGAGGGTTCAAAGAACACTCACTAAAACTGTATAGGCTGTTCATGACAAATGGTAACAGGACTTACTCAACTTAATATGAATACTTTGGGAGTGAGGAGGGAGTGGGGTGATGTGACAGAAAACATTAAATGTATTAAGGGATTTAAAATAATTCAGGCGTGAAGCACTTTTCAGAAAAAGAGTAATACTAGAACAGAAGTCCATGATCTAAAGTTAGACAGTGGAAGAGTCACAGGTAATACCCTTAAAGGGATAGTAATGTTTCATTATAAAAGCAGCTCTAATTAATCATCATAGTATTTGGGCCTTGGAGAGTGTTGTTTCAATTCTGTCAGAGTTGTAGTTCAAGAGTAATTGAATGATAAAGTATCCCCCTCCCGCCCCTTTTAATGATGTAACACTGCTCAGCTCAGAGCAGCAGAGAGGTGCCCAGGTAGATTGCAGAGATGGACAATCTTCAATTAAGATAAGGGAAAAAGCTGAAATACCTGTCAAGGGGGCAGGATTTTCATTGTTCTCACAGTAAGAAGATTGTCCCTTGCTGTTATCTGTCTGGTCAAGCAACCAGATTCCACATCTGAGGTGAGCAGTGTTACACTAGGTAAAAGGGGGCGGGAGGGGGATACTTTATCATTCAATTACTCTTGAACTACAACTCTGACAGTATTGAAATTACACACTCTATGGCTCAAATATTATGAAAATTAATTGGAGCTGCTGTTTTTGTGAAACATTACTATCCCTTTAAGTACTACTTTACAGGAATGTGATAGACTCGTGCAACTGCCAGCAGTGGTAGTAGGGGCTAACACTATGAGGTAATTCAACAAATATCTGGGATAGACATAAGACTGTTCTGAGGTATGAAGACTGTTTTAATAGGAAAATGGGCAGACAGGATGAGCCATCTGGTTCTTATCAGCTCTTAAAATCCTGCTGAAGACCAGAGGTCATAATCTGGAAGCTAAAGAGGAACAATTGTGGTGCAAAACAACACCACCTTGTTGATTCTTGTTGATTTATATGGTGTTTTAACACATTGAATGCTAGAAAGGTCTCAAACACATTGCATTACAATCTGTTGGAGACTTCTGTAGCATTCAAGGGGTTAAAAGCCCATTTAAATCAGTAGAAATTGCAGGAAATTGCATTAGTTGCCCAAATGCAGAAATGGGTTGCTCTGGAAATGCTCATCTTTATCTTCCTGAATACTGAATGTTTGTTTACAACATTAATAATTAACTGTGCCTCCAGTGTATTTTCCGTTATGGTGTTTACCATATGAATATGTGTAATGTGACCAGACTTTCCCGTTAATGCAGGTTACTTACCTGTGCAGTCCTGCAGGATGAAAGTTTCATAAGAGACCTGTGTGAAAGGGATAGTATTACTTCAAAATTACTATCCCTCATATTGTAGCCCTTAATAAACTGAGTTAAATGACACCAGCTGCATCTCTCAAACCTTTATGGTTTAAGAGATAGCTGCTTTCAAAGTTTCCTCTCCCCTGCTGTCAGCGTTCTGCTGCCAGCAGGGGAATCCGGTCCTGGGACAGACGGAGGCTCTTAAACAGAGCTGATATCTCGTTATGGAAGGAAAAATGATTAATTGAAACAGTCTTCTATGTGTGCTTGGTTACCAAGCACACGTAGAAGACTGTTTCAATTAATCATTTTTCCTTCCATAATGAGATATCGGCTCTGCTGAAGAGCCTCTGCTTGATTCAGAGACCGGATTCCCCTGCTGGCAGCAGAATGCTGACAGCAGGGGAGAGGAAACTTTGAAAGCGGCTATCTCTTAAACCATAAAGGTTTGAGAGATGCAGCTGGTGTCATTTAACTCAGTTTATTAAGGGCTACAATATGAGGGATAGTAATTTTGAAGTAATACTATCCCTTTAAAATAATCTCCTGACCTTAAATGAGCAGTAGACATTATATTTTAATGAATCCTATATTTGATAGGACATTTTCTACTAAGTAAAACAAAGGAAATTTTTATTAAAAAATTAGAACCAATCAAACTGTCACAAAGAGATTGTGTTGTTACTATCACATTCTATAGAGAACTGTAGCCAGAAACTGTGGAGGACAGTTGTCAGTGCTCACCTCTCTGTCCGATAAGTTCCCAAAACTCACACGTGAATAATGGGAACATCAAAGGAAAAAAGCAAACAATCGGTGCCTGAGATACTTTCAAGCACTGATTGTTAGCTCATCTGTGCTACACTTACCTGTCATCCTCTGTCCGTCTTCTTCTATATTCCTTCTTCTTATTTCCAGTCTTCGTTTTCTTTCTTCTCTCTCCTTTGTCTCCTTTGATTCATTCCTTAAAAAAAAAAAAGCAATACATATTACATAATGTGGCACAAACATAACCCTGTCATCTGTGCATAGTTTACTACTAGCACTCCCGTATAATACACCACTGATTGTGAATATCATGTCCAAGGAGGCAGATGTGATTATTTTTGCAGGAAGCATTAAGTGGTAGGAGTCTGTGTTCCTTGAATCTTGCAAAAAGTATCAGGTCTGCCTCCATGGACATGATTCCCAGCACTAATTGGGGGTTAATTTTAGTGAACCAGTCGACAAAGAACTGATTCATAATGGCCATTAGGATGCAACAAGCATTTGGCCACAATGTGGACTTTGGCCAACCACACTTGTTGGTCCATGTTCCGGTCCAGCTTTAGAATAGCGGTGGTACACAAGTGGGTTACTCACTCTGTGCTTTTTTCCCTTACCGGCTGTTATACCGGAGGGAATAGAATCGTGTCCCTAGTTGTCTTGAAAGTTTGCATCAAAAGCCAATCAGTTAGCCAATAAAGGTATTGTTTTCACTCTACTAGTCTCTTTCTTTAATACAGTTGACTGGATCAAAATATCAGAGCCCCTGATTCATTTACCTGATCTCAGACTGGAAAATCCTTAATTCCTGGCCTGTTAGTGGTACATAAAGGAGAAGTACATTTTTTTAATAAAAACCTATACGTTATAGGGCTTTTCCAGCTGAGTAAAAACAAAGGCACTCCCACTATTGCAAGCTGTTTTATTCAGAATTTATAACAGTACAAATAACCAGGAAGTGAATTACAGCACTGTTACTTCCTGAAAGTACTGTCAGCATGACTCAGGAGTTTCTTTCACATTCTGTGGAGAAAGTTTGTCTGTGATTCTCCTCTGAAATAGAATGCGACAGAATAACTAACTGGAATCTGTCCACTAGAGAGCACTGATAATTAAAAAAAACAACTTGCATTTATACTGTAGTAACTCTGGAAATATGCATCTCTCAGCAGGAGAGCAGAGAGTACCCTTATTTTACTCAGCAGGACAAGCCCTACTACAGTATAACAGATTAGTGCTCATTTAAAGTGAACCTGCTACCTTAAGTTATGTTTATTTAATTTGAAAGAGGATTAGAAACTACCTTTAAGTTGTGCTAGTCATATATTTGTAATATATATAGTATTTGAGAAATTAACTTTTATCTGTTAGTTGCACAGTTTGGCACTTTATGCTAATTAGTTTATGAGCAGGATCAATACTACCACACACTGTGCTATGTAGAGTCTGTACACTAGGGTGTGTCTAATAACACAAGAGCTGTCAGTTTGGTCTAGAACATAACTAAGCCGCTCACTGTACAGGAAATTAGCATCAAGTGCCACACTGTGCCACCACACAATAAATTTTACTTTCTCAAAAAACAATTATTATAGAGAAAAAATTGCAAATACAACATATAGGCAGATTTTTGTTCTTTTTTAAATGAACTAACCTTGTTGACAGACCCACTTTAACTACATGAATGCTACAGATACCTCCAGAACATTGCTCTGCAAAACGCTGGAGACATCTCTTTCAAGGGGTTAAATAGGAATTATGATTTTTTAAATTATAATCCACTTGTTTTTTTTTATAGTTGCTTAGATTTAGCCCTTATATACATGCAATATCTTCCTTTTCATGTATTTGGGCTCCTCTCTTTCATGATTATGCTCAATATGATGCTGGTCTTCCATTTACCCTAAGTGGTGCTCATGTTTTGGCCTTTTCCTGTAAAGCCAGAGGTGATTTCCATCCAGGTCATGCCAAGTTGATTACTTGGTATCTTTTTTGTCTCCTATAACATGCCTCCAGCAGAGAAATACACCATTGAATGCCACTAGCAGGGTACTACACAATTACATTCCACCAGCAGAACAATACACCATTGCATGCTACCAGCAGGACGATACACCGGTACATGCAACTAGCAGAGCACTGCACCATTACATTCAACCAGCATAGCAATACACCGCTGCATACCACTAACAGAACAGTACAGCATTACATTCCACCAGCAGAGCAATACACCATTGCATGCTACCAGCAGGACGATACACCGTACATGCCACTAGTGAGTCACTACATCACTGCATATCACCAGCAAAACAATACACCATTATATAAAACCATCAGGGTAATTAAACATTCCTTGCCACCAGCAGAACAATATACTACTGCATGTCACCAGCTGAGCAGTACAACATCACACTATGAAGTGACCACGTACCTTTAATTTTAGAAAAGCAGCCCTGTATAAAGCGTAGTCCTATGTGTTAGTTCTGGGGGATCTAAGGCTTAAGTAATGGGAAGCTTTCACCAATATATACACTACTTTTATATCATGTAATCTGGAGACACTTAGGAAACAGCGCACATAACAAGAGAAAAGGAAAACAAGAGCAGTAATCTAAGTGTAGTATTTTAATAACAATAAAAACAAGATAAAATAATAAGTTACACTCACAAAAGCCCTTCTTGGGCTGTATGCTCCTCAAACGGGTCTCACTCCCGTTTTCATCAGCTGGGTCCTTCAACTGTCCTGTGTTGCGATCTTCTCGTCACTTGGCAATCGACTCACTGTTCTGCAACAGTATCATCCGTTGCTACAATATAAGTTAGTTCTGCAATCACTTGTTATTATGAGTGAAATGGAAAAGTAACAATGTGCCAATATCAGTACCACCGTTCGTAAGTTACCCTCGTGGTACGCTACGTTCCTGGACGCCAGGCGGGCCGATGTACGGGCCTATTGGAGGCGGAGAAAGCTGACAAGATACGTGGGGGAGACCCGATAGTGAAAAAAACAGTGTGTCTAAACGTTTTCGCAGACTCAGTCTACTTCCAGTAGTGTTCTCCGAAGAAGCAGACTGAGTCTGCGAAAACGTTTAGACACACTGTTTTTTTCACTATCGGGTCTCCCCCACGTATCTTGTCAGCTTTCTCCGCCTCCAATAGGCCCGTACATCGGCCCGCCTGGCGTCCAGGAACGTAGCGTACCACGAGGGTAACTTACGAACGGTGGTACTGATATTGGCACATTGTTACTTTTCCATTTCACTCATAATAACAAGTGATTGCAGAACTAACTTATATTGTAGCAACGGATGATACTGTTGCAGAACAGTGAGTCGATTGCCAAGTGACGAGAAGATCGCAACACAGGACAGTTGAAGGACCCAGCTGATGAAAACGGGAGTGAGACCCGTTTGAGGAGCATACAGCCCAAGAAAGGCTTTTGTGAGTGTAACTTATTATTTTATCTTGTTTTTATTGTTATTAAAATACTACACTTAGATTACTGCTCTTTTTTTCCTTTTCTCTTGTTATGTGCGCTGTTTCCTAAGTGTTTCCAGATTACAAGAATTTCCATTAGTGGACAAGGCCACTATCCACTTAATCTCTGCAGCACTAACTTGGGAATTGGGATCATTTTATCTTTTTCATCACCATTTCATTCATCTCAAGCATCCATCTATTGACTGATCATTCCATCCTCATCCATCAATATCATTCCATTTATATAAACTGTGGGTACTTATTTCTTATTTTGTTTTCTTTTTTTTTTTTCCTTTCTTTTTTTTTTAATATTTAAATATTTTCTATGTTGGAATAATTGTAATCTTTATAGTTTATTATTTGATTATTATTACCAGTGGAGCGCTCAATCTTTGGGATATATATTTTTTTGATTTATTGTACTACTTTTATATCAATAAACATTTATAAGCAATTATTTCAGTGTCACTTTTATTTCTATGAATAGTTGTTTTTTTGGTTTTTTTTTGTACTATACATTGAAAACCCATCTAGCCTCCATGGGGTTAACATTTGAGCGCCAGAGGGGTTTCCACCGCATTGTGAAGTATTGTGTGTATTGGACATCCCACTGGCACACAAAGGGTTAAAAACCTCAATTTAACCCTTTCATTGCCAGAGTCGGGTTAAATCATTGGGAACTGTGGGAATTTTTATTCATCCCCTGTAGTGCAGTTGGATTGCCTCAGATCTTCACCTCTTTGGGTTTCTGCATATGGTCCTTTTGTTTGTTTAGCTAAAGGCATTGATAAGTGGTTCCTATGGAGAAAATAAACATCCAGTTTATTTAAATGGGTCTTTTAGAATATCACTGTAATAACCATATAACATTTAATAGCACTTATTTAAAGACACAGTTCATTTATTTAAAGAAGCAGTACTGGATACTTTTCTGGCTCAGAACAATACTGTGTACATGGGCCAACATTGGTGGCGCTGCAGTCATGTGCAGTACTGACCACCCGCGCCCCAGCTGATACAGAGCGGGACACTCCGAATTCAGACCATAGTCCTCTCTGCACACCTTCGCGCATGACGGCTTCTGACAAACATCCTTAGCGAATTATAATATAGGATGGGTACAATGTAGATAGTATGTTCATCCAGGGAAATACCTGACTGCCATTTGGAGTCAGGAAGGATTTTTTTTTACCCACTTGGGACTTAATTGGAAATGGCTTCAGTCTGTTATTTGTTTGTTTTTTCACCTTCTTCTGAATTAACAGGAGTGAGATGGCATGAGCCGAATTTGAATACATTTCTGTTTTCAACCTCATCAACTATGTTACTATGTTGCTTATTTTTTCAAACACATATTTTGCAGAGTGTTTTCTGCTGAGTAAAGGAAAGTTACATTCTGATTTTATAACCCCTAAACAGGACTAGAGGGATGTGCAATACGGAACACCCCTATCCTTAAGGAGTTAAATACAGTCGTGCGAAAAAGAAAGTACACCCTCTTTGAACTCTATGGTTTTACATATCAGGACATAATAACAATCTTCTGTTCCTTAGCAGGTCTAGAAATTAGGTAAATACAACCTCAGATGAACAACAACACCTGACATTTTACACTGTGTCATGATTTATTTAATAAAAATAAAGCCAAAATGGAGAAGCTATGTATAAAACACTAAGTGCACCTTATGATTCAATAGCTTGTAGAACCACCTTTAGCAGCAGTAATCATTTTCTGTATGACTTTATCAGTCTTTCATATCATTGTGGAGGAATTTTGTCCCACTCTTCTTTACAAGGTTGCTTCAGTTCATTGAGGTTTGTGGGCAATTGTTCATGCACAGCTTTCTTAAGGTCCCCCCACATCATTTCAGTCTGTTTGACGTCTGGACTTTGACTGGGCCATTGCATCACCTTGATTCTTTTCTTTTTCTGCGATTCTGTTGTAAATTTGCTGGTGTGCTTGGGATCATTGTCCTGTTGTATGACCCAATAGCGTCCAAGCTTTAGCTGTCTGACAGATTGGCCTCACATTTGACTGTAGAATACTTTGGTATACAGAGGAGTTCATGGTCAACTCAGTGACTGCAAGGTTCCCAGGTCCTGTGGCTGCAAAATAAGCCCAAATCATCACCCCTCCACCATCGTGCTTGACAGTTGGTATGAGGTGTGTGTGCTGATATGCTGTGTTTGGTTTTCTCCTAACGTAGCGCTGTGCATTATGGCCAAACATCTCCACTTTGGTCTCGTCTGTCCAAAGGACATTGTTCCAGAATTCTTGTGGTTTGTTCAGATGCAACTTTGCAAACCTAAGCCATGTTCTTTACAGAGAGAAGAGGCTTTCTCCTGGCAACCCTTCCAAACAAACCAAACTTGTTCAGTCTTTTTTCTAATTGTACTGTCATGAACTTTAATATTTAACATGCTAACTGAGGTCTGTAGAGTCTGAAATGTAACTCTTGGGTTTTTTGCAATTACTCTGAGCACTGCATGTTCTGACCTCGCTGGGTTTTGCCGCGTTCTGTCTGGCTTAGGAACCAGTGTGCCCTGGTGTTCCTCTGGGCGACCGGCTCCCTCGCAGCTGCCCCTTGTGGCTCCTGACACATCTGTAGAGGTCCCTTGCACTCAGAGAGTCGGGCGCGAGTCACTGGGAAATCCTTCAGTGATGTCACTTCCTGACTCTTAAAGGGACAGATCCATTTAGCAGGGCTTATAATTTTAAGTCCTTTGCTACTAGCCAGACCTGAAAAGTTACTTGCCACTGCAAGCCAAAACATACCCAGCAGGGCTGAATTTCTACTCACCAGGGCTAAATTTTCACTCGCCATTTGCTAGTGGAGAGTGGAAATTTTGAGCCCTGCATTTAGTGTTCCTCCTCCTGGGGGTGGGGGAATCCGTTTATAAACTGCCTGGTCACCACATCAGTAGCCCTTTCGTGGTGTTCCAGTGCAGCTGCAGTTTGTTTGAGCTCCGTGTATGATCCTTGGCATTGTCTTCCTAGTTTTCCCGGCGTCCAGTGTTGTGGCTTGTCTGACTACCCGCTTGGTTTTGACCATCGGCTGTGGATGACTACCCGCTCTGTTATTGACCTCTGGCTTTTCTGACTTCCCGCTTGGTTTTGACCATTGGCTCTGGCTGACTTCCTCTGGTTCTCCACCTTGGTTGCATAGACCTTCTGATACTGAGTGTAGGCCTAGTCAGTCCGTTTACTCATTGGTTGCCTTTTTCGCTTCACTCCTCTTCAGTATACTATCTATTTCTGGGTCTTAGCCCCAGCACTTCAATATCAGTATACTATCTAATTCTGGGTCCTAGCCCCAGCATTTTGATATCACATACTATCTATTCTGGGTCCTAGCCCCAGCAGTACTGTATCAGTACACTATCTATTTCTGGGTCCTAGCCCCAGCCTTACTATGTTTGTATACTTTCTATCTCTGGGTCCTAGCCCCAGCATCTGTGCTATTGCAAGTATCCTAGCCTTAGACTTGTAGGTGCAGTCTACTATTCCTGGTAGTAGCTATTGTTTCCTGCTTAGCTCTATCTGTGCCGGAGTGTATATTTATTTGTTATACTTTATTATTGTACAATAAAGGTGTTGTTTCTAACTACTGTACCGTCTCCTGACTCCTCCTTGGGTTCCGTGACACTGGGACATTCACTCCTGTCTTGATGTTTTCCACTTTTGAATAATCTTTCTCACTGTAGGATGATGGACTTTAAATTGTTTGAAAATGGCTTTATAACCCTTCCAAGATTGATGGGCACCAACAATTGCTTCTCTAAGATCATTGCTGATGTTTTTCCTCCTTGACATTGTGTTAACACACACCTGAATTCTCCAGACCAGCAAACTGCAAAAACTTTGGCTTTTATAGAGGTGGTCACACTTCCTGATGATCAGTTAATCAAGGACATTTGATTAGCAGCACCTGTCTGCTACTTAGTCTCTTAATCCTATGGAAGCAGTAAGGGTGTACTTAGCTTTTCACACATGGCTTCTCCCTTTTGGCTTTATTTTTATTAAATAAATCATGACACGGTGTAATATGTCATGTGTTGTTGTTCATCTGAGATTGTATTTAACTTTAATTTTTAGACCTGCTAAGAAACAGATGATTGTTATTATGTCCTCATATGTAAAACCATAGAATTCAAAGAGGGTGTACTTTCTTATTTACACAACTGTATGTATAGCCTAACACTTTTGAAAGAAGGTTTATCCCTTTTGATTTAAAAAGTGTGCCCTATCTGGTAGTTTAGGGCCTAGTGTCTAATACATCAGATTGACAAGAACTAAACTACAATGGTACTGTGCTTCAAGCACCACTGGAACTAATACATAATTTGAATCCTGGAACTTCATCATATCATATCATACTATAGACAGATATATTGATATATTTCATAATTAACTGTACTGTCAGTATGGTGTGAAGCTAAACAAATCATCTCCACTACATTCAAGTAGAGGAGGACAACCCATGGCTCTCCAGTTAAAGTTGGACAGTAACTCTCATTAAAATCAGTCGGTTTCACTTGCTGGGAGCTGTAATCCAATGACATGTAGAACTTCTGATCTCTACATTAAAATCACTATATCGTATAGAAACGTAAACATGTTTTATAACATATGCCCACTTACCACTAACACCTTTCTGCCATGCAGAGTACCCAGTCCCCTCCCAGACACACAGAGGCAGTCACATTCTCAATACACACCATCTCATTGGCCTAGTGGTAGGTGTTCTTTGGAATTTCTGTCAGAACATTTTGTTTCCAAGACTTTGAATTGTATGTGGGGCACTTGTGGTGTCACATGGGGACTTGCTGTGGGGAAGGTAAGGAAATCAGTTTGAGAGGAGAGAGGGACAGGGGCATAATTCAGTTACCCTGCATGAGAAATGGCAGCTCAGCAAGGCAGTGGGGCAGAGAACCCAGTCACCGGGGCACAACACCCGCCAGATCGCCATTATGACACACAATGGCGATGTTCACCATTCTAACAAAAATGTCGAACATCGCCATTGTGTGTCAGAATGTCGATAATCACCATTGTGTGTCAGAATGTTGAAGATCGCCATCATGTGTCAGAATGTCAAACATCCCTATTGTGTGACAGACTGACGAACATCTTCATTGTGTGTCAAAATGTCGAACATCACAGTTGTGGGTTAGAATGCTGAAGATCACCATTGTGAGTCAGAATGTCAAACATCTCCATTGTGTGTCAGAATGGTGAGCCGGTGGAGGAGAGGTGAGAATAGAACTAAAATGAGAATGACATGAGCGTGGGTCCATTTCCAGGGAAAGCCAATAGCTTCTCGTCTTGTGAGCCATAAATATGGTAAGGCTCCGACATCCTATAGTGTTTCCTTCATTTGAATAAAATGGTTTCCTTGTGACTTTAGCCCAATCTTTATTGCCAACTTATGCAAGAAACCGCAGAGTTACTCTGCTGACCATTCAATCTACTCCACAGTAACTAGGAGGAATGTATTCATAAATGGATTTTCAAATTTTTGAATTAGTGAACTATTGACACATATATCCCATTGTTTCCTAAATGTTGGACATTTGCTCTGGTAAGTAGCAGTAGCACCAGTCAATCCGGGTACTGATTTGGTTCTGATAATTGTTCAGACATACCAGCCTTGTTTCATTCAAGTGACATGATGTGGCAAATACACATTTGTGCATTAATGATGCCAGTTTCACATAAAATGAGTCTTTGACAGAGTGAGGGTAATTGTCTATAAATTCTTGCAAAACACTTATACACCTGAGGTAAGGTGGAGTTAGCTCAAAATGTGCCTAAAATCTGATTAAAGTTACCCAAAAACCACTTGATACATTCTCCTATAACAGAACTGATAATTCAGTTGTAGCTATGACATCTCTACCAGCCAAGGGGTCAAATTCCATTTTTTTTAAATAATGGGAATACACTACAGATATGACTATAAAAAAATTACACAGAGCTGAGGGGATGACTGTGCCCTGGTTGGTGTACTTTTCTAACTGAGTGCAACAGGGGTGTGCAGTGCACATCCCTGTGGCACTCAAAGGATTAAGGGAGTGATGCTGTTCGTGGTGCTGAAAAGATCCTCTCCACTCCCCCACTGACCAAGTGGGGAAGCAAAGAGAATGCTCTCAGACTTCGGGGTTGTCTACTGCTGGTTATGTGTAAGTAAGGGTATCCCTCACACAACACCAGCAGTATGACAGTTGACAAACCTACGTGCTTATGAATGTTTGAGGGCTGTTACTGCATAGAAAATTACAGGGACATTCCAGCATTGCCAATCTCAAGTCGGAGATGTTGGGACTGTGAACTCCGACAGCAAATTAATCTATTGGAGCTTAGCACATGTGGCGAACAGCCACATTAACATATAAACACACCCCAATGAATACAACAATGGCTCATTATCCTGCATTTTAATATGGACACTGCCAATTATGACAGATTTCCATATGAAAATAAGGCATTGTCGATGTGTTAAGTAAAAATACGCAAACCTGTAGAAAGTATGACAGATGGATGTCGATGTGGGCAGAGTATTGTCGGATTGGCATACGGGCCTTCAACACAGATCCTATACAACATCGCCATCCTGAGCCCTCATCAACCTTTAGCTGTTCCTATTTATCACCATGGCTACCCATTAGACAGAGTGCATTATAAAAACATATTTGCCTTGGACACAAGATGACACTTGCTAACAGTTTGATTAAAAAAAAAAAAGGTGAGTTTTTTAGTGAAAAATCTCTCAGCAGTGGCAGTACCTTATAACTCAAATGTGCATTTTTTTTTTTAAATTTAAACTACTGGTTACGGTGCCAGCTAATGTCCAAAAGACAAATATTTTCTTTCAATGTACTCTGTGAAAGAGCTTGAGTCACTGACTATTGTTTTTCTATATATATTCAGTACTGACTATAACTGTCCATAGTAAGTGATAGGGACATCTCCACCTGCTGACTGCAGTTGAAAATGTGCTTATATAACCCTTACAAGACCAGAGGGGACAGCAGTTGTTGTGCTCCAGTCTATTTTAGTAAATCATACTCACAGAGTTGTAAGAATGTAAGAATCTTTTTGCAAATGTAATTATTTTCTCCCTGGTAGGGGGTGGGGGTACAAAATGTTCTTGCACCTGGGCTGGACCTCTCTAAAATCCAAGGGGTTAACAATAGCCAGTAAAATGTTACAAAATCTGGTAAATAAACCAGGAGCTGTTGTCTACTGCAATGTCACTGAGACTGTTCTGGCCATACCTACAACTCAGAATGTGTGTGTGGTAATTCATAAGGGCCATTAGGACTGTTTGTATATATGTTAAGTGTGGGGGGTTATTATTGGGATATGTTAGATATCCTATAATAATAATAATGTTTATATTGTTACTGGAACTAGCACAATAACACTGCTAATCTGTTTCAATCGGCCCTAAAGTAAACAAATAAAGTTTAATAACAGAATACTGTTGTATCACTTAGTTGGAGTTGACTCATCATAACAGAGACCATATGCACCATGCTCCCATGTCTTACACTGAAGCTTTGGCTGGACAAGCACATCTCCTTTCAATTCGAACTGCAGTGACCGCCAGCTAATGATATTCCCATTGAGATTCCTATTATTAAACAGAGCCTTATGTATATCATCTGGCGTCAAGACAAAATCCCACATATGGATATCAGTTATTTCCCCCTTAAAGCATTCATTGGCATCAAACCCACCCCCAAATGAGTCCTGCTCCTGTCCCAAAATAATACTGGTCTTCTCATTGATAACGTATCCTTTTCTTGCCACTCTTCTAGGGTAGAGTTTGCCATTGACCCAAAGCTGCACTATTCCTGTGGTTGAGTCCCAGCTCACACAGGTGTGCTTCCAGTCAAGTCCACTGGCATCTGTCTTAATATAGTTTCCTTCCTGACCTATATAAATATTGTAGACATTTGATGGCGTTGTAACAATCAGGAAGGTGTTGTCTGCTCCTGTACCAGGGGTGGCCAAGGAAAGGAGAGGATAGTTGCGGGAAAGTTCAGTGAACGATCGCAGACACACAGTGAGTTTCTCTAGTGGCTTTGTCACCAATGGCTTCAGAATCACATATGAGGTGGAAGTATCTTTGGGAAAGAGAAGGACTTTGCTGTCCAAATCTATGAAAGACAGGTTGGCAGAGACAACACGTTATATATATAATAATAAATCTTGATTGGTCTAAGTTTGCAGTTATAACATATGTACATTATTTACTAATAATATAAGACATTATTAATGCAAAAACATACTTTAATAACTTGCTTAGCAGTTTAATAATCCCAATGAAGCAAGAGGTATTGGATAAGAAATTTGAAAGATTGTTAACAAAAACATTTTCATAAACTCTTATTGTTCTTTAAAACATTCATAATATGTTGCAGAGGTTAACTAAACAGGATAATATGGAGGTAGCTTTTGAGGTCACAATACAGTGCACAAAACCATGAGCCCTTTAAGTAAAAAAAAATAAGCTATTTATTTTACAGACCTCTTTTTGTGTGTGTGTTTGTCGGTGGAAATTTCATTTCTCCCCCGTGGTGACGCTGGTTCTGTCCAGAATTGCTCTGTTATCTTTTTGCTTTATGATTTCCTAGTAATTTGAGTTTATATTGATGTGTGTTTTCCGGACCGTGTTTACACCACAGGTGCTCCTAGGCTCTCTAGGGGGTTATTCACTAAGGTGTGATGAAGAGGTGATAAAGTGAAGATGACTTCTCCAGTGATATCACTTCTCCAATTCCTATCTTATTCTATAGAGCCAATGCACTAAGATCTCCAAAACTTCAGAAATGTTAGTGAATTGGCTCCATACAATAACACAGGAACTGGAGAAGTGATATAGCTGCAGAAATTATCTCCACTGTATCACCTCTTTATCACACCTTAGTGAATAACCCCCACACATGGCCACGCCCCCAGTCCTCATATGACCCCACCTCCATTCCCAATCATCGTTTCCTGGCACGGAAAATACCCTTGGCCTATAACAAGAAAGGTTAAAGAAAAAGAGTTAACCCCTTGGTTGCTACAGAGATCTCCAACACATTGCTCCACAATGCAGTGGAGATCTTTCTAGCATCCATTGGGTTAAATAATAGCCTGTAATGGGGTATAAAACTGGTGCAGGGACACTGAAATTGCTATGGCCTCACCCATAACAGAGAATGTGGATGTGGCGAACACAGCTGTGACACTCCATAAAATATGGAGCTGTAGGCAGTTGCTTAATCTGCCTATTGGATGTCTGTTAGAAAAATGTATGGATGGCCCTTTAAGCTTATTTTGGTCAATGCAAAAATTAGCAATTTTACAAATTACAATACAAAGGTCATAGACGAGGCCCCAACTTACCTAACTACAGCCAGAGAATCCAAATGGCTCCTATTAATTTTGCTCTTGTGCCTTTGCTCAAGAGAGAATGTCTTCAGACAGTTCTTTGTGTCATGTCCATGGAAGCGGACATGACAGCTGCTGGTGGTTTTTCCAAAAGGATGCAGAGAGTGAGCATGAGCCTACTTAAGTGCACCTTAATTCACCTTGGTTCAAGTTTGCATATTTGGAAACTTCATTCAAGGTAGGGTTGCCACCTTTTCTTCAAAAAAATACCAGCCATGGCATTCCCTCCATAGACATTGGACAGAAGCCAATTTTTTTACCGGCCGGCTGGTAAAATACCGGCTGGGTGGCAACCCTAATTCAAGGGACAGTAACACTTAATATGTAGAAAAATATGTATCATAGGGTTTATCCTCCTGGGTCAAACAAAGGGTGCTCCCACTGCTGAGAGGTGTTTTTTCTTGAAAAGTTATTGCAGCTGAAACATTAACTTTTTATGTGCAGTATCTCAATGTCTTGAAATTTCCTTGTGGCACTGTTGTTTATGGTCCACTGACCAGAGCTTTCCATAGAATGATGTAGCAACAGCGCCACTATACAATTTCAGGCCACTGAGATAGTGCACATAAAAATGTCAAGTTTGAACCTCTCTCAACAGTGGTAATACCATTTTTGTACTCCGGAGGATAATTACAGTAAATATTTCTCTACGTATTAAGCATTTCTATTCCTTCAAAATTTCATCTGTCGTGCTAAAGTGGATGTGTCACATATGTATTACATAGCATCGGTATTTAATTTCCACTCGCCTCCTCGCATTTTGCAAGGAGAAATTGGGTGAAGGAGAGTGGGAAACTCAGTTAGTTAGACAGCTCTGTGCATTCCCTATCCTTACCACTAGATGTCAGTGCTCCCTGCTAGGAACCTTCCACACAGTGCTATTGTTTGCATAAGAATGTTATTTCAGGTGATGCTGGCTTCCTGGTGTTAGGCTGTTTAATGGTTAGTGGTCATGTGTGTGGGAGTTCCCCGTGAAAGTTAACCATTTGAGTGGCAGAAGGGTTTGGAATGCGTTTATTTCCAATGAATTGGGTAGTACTCTGGCGCTTGAAGGTTTAATTGTCCTGGCCAGCCTGGTTGCAGAGTGCTATTCATTTAGTCTCTTCCACCCCTTATCATACAATGGTAAAATGTTGGCCTGTATTAAGCCCCCCCCCCCCATATATTTATGTGGGCAATCTGTCTCACAGTTGTGGTGACTGCATGAGTGGACGTTGTGAGGAAGTTTAAAGGGGCATAATGTATAAAAGCAAACATGGAGCAAATCAGCTGCAGCATAGGGGATTAAAATAAAGTTGGTGATAATGAAAATTGTGGTTTTAAGGTCCTGAATGCTAGAGGTGTCCAACACATTGGAAAGCTATGTATCCACCACTCATCCAACTTTAACAGCGCTTGCTGCCTACAAGCTAGTGGAATATCATTAAAACTAAGTTATCTATTCATTCCCTAACCTAATGTCCATCATCTGAGTCACAGTGATGGAAGTGCTGCAGCGAGTCGCTCTCACATTGCACAGCACCCCTGAAAAAGCAAAACAATTTGCTCACCGGCAGAGCGCAGTTCCAGTGGCACACCCACAGCTGCTATACACCAGATCCCCTAACAATGGTCCCTGCATTGGACTTGAGAGCAGTGGTAGCATATCACCCCAGTGGGTGACCTTAATGCAGGGCATTAGGCACTTACAATACAAATACACATATAATAAAGTATAAACAAACCCAGGGCAGCCAAAGATAAAGGAAAATGCAATCAAGTCCTGCACATCATTGACTCTGGCACACTGCAAAGCACACAGCCAAAATCACACACAATTCAGAGTGTACAAAATAAACTTCATGAAACTATCACTACTCACACGTTTCTCCCAAACGGGTTGGTGACTAGGCGCCCCTATGCCATATGCTTAATAAAACTTGAGATGGGTGGGATTAAAGGCGGAGATATGGGTGTGGTTAAAGGTAGGGATATGGGTGGGGCTAAGCATGGAAACCGGTAACTTTTCAGGCCTGGCTAGTAGCTCAGGACTTGAAATTTTGAGCCCTGACTTTATACATTTTTTTTTAACTTTTATTTTGTGTAAATTTAACGTAGAAAGTCTGGGCTGCAGCTACTTCTGCATAGACTTCAGTTACCTGCTCTGTAACTATAGTCCATCGCTCTGCCTCTGCTCTCCTCCCTCCTCTGATGACGGAGGCTTCTGTCTGTAAGCTGGAGCGGTCTCATTGGCAAAGATCGATATGGACCGCTGGCCCTTAAAAAGTAATGCTTTTCAGTGGTGTCTCATATTCTCTTCTGCACAGGTAGATTTTTTTAACCTTTAAGAACCAGAGGAGCAATACATTGCACTCCCATCTGATTTTTAAAGGGGCAACATCATCATGTGCAGTGAGCAGGGTTTGTGATCCTGTTTGTAATTGTCGTGTCCACCTCAATGACATTCAGGACGAACTGAAGAAACAAAGGCCTAAGGGATAAATTCATGGGGTCCATCAGAATTATCTGGCTGTAGTGATATAACTTGGGCTTATTATTAGGTGTTCATTCTCCTTTAATAATTCACTTTTCATTTACATTCATCTTAACTAATTTCCCATTCATGCCCCTTAACTCACTTCCCATTCATACCTTGCTGTGCAAGAGATCCAGTGAAGAACAAAATCCAGATAAATTTCTCCATTTTCCTAAATAAAGAACAGAGCATTAAAGTATAAACATTTTGATCGGAATCTGCCTAAACTACACATCTGATCCCACAGTGTAAACATCACACACTAGTACACACTAATGCTGATCTGCTTAGAACTGGAGCAAACTCACTGTATCATAGGAGACACTTTTACAGAATTTGCATTGATTTAAATGGATCTGTGCACTCCTTGAATGCTAGACAGGTCTCCAACATTCAAGAGGCAAAAAGCCCAATTTAAATCAATAATGCTATTAGTTTGCTCCTGAATAACTTCAGTCCTTCTTCAGTCCTTAGTATATCAACCTCACTGAGGGATATGTGTTAAAGAAACATTAAAGGGATAGTATTACTTCAAAATTACTATCCCTCATATTGTAGCCCTTAATAAACTGAGTTAAATGACACCAGCGGCATCTCTCAAACCTTTATGGTTTAAGAGATAGCCACTTTCAAAGTTTCCTCTCCCCTGCTGTCAGCGTTCTGCTGCCAGCAGGAGAATCCGGTCTCTGAATCAAGAGGAGGCTCTTCAGCAGAGCCGATATCTTGTTATGGAAGGAAAAATGATTCATTGAAACAGTCTTCTACGTGTGCTTGGTAACCAAGCACGCGTAGAAGACTGTTTCAATGAATCATTTTTCCTTCCATAACGAGATATCGGCTCTGTTTAAGAGCCTCCGCCTGTCCCGGGACCGGATTCCCCTGCTGGCAGCAGAACGCTGACAGCAGGGGAGAGGAAACTTTGAAAGCGGCTATCTCTTAAACCATAAAGGTTTGAGAGATGCCGCTGGTGTCATTTGACTCAGTTTATTAAGGGCTACAATATGAGGGATAGTAATTTTGAAGTAATACTATCCCTTTAACCTCTTAATAATAACAGCATCTTACCTTACTATGGACAGAAAATCCTAATGGTTCCTATGAATTTTGCCCTTGCACTTTGTTTAAGAGATAATGGGGGTTATGCACATCAGCGTCATAAAGTAGAGATGAATTCTCCTGTGATATCACTTCTCCAGTTCCTATGTTATTCTATGGAGCCTATGCACTCCGATTTCTCCAGCATAGCGCATAAGTGCTATAGAATAACATAGGAATTGGAGATGTGATATTAATGGAGAAGTTATCTCTACTTTATCACCTCTTTATCACACCTTAGTGCATAACCCCCAACATCTTCGGTCAGTCCTTCATGTCATTTCCATGGAGGAGGACACAACAGTGGTTAGCAAGACCACTTTTCCCACTGCAATTCATAGTGTTAAACCTTTAAAAACCAGCAGGGTGTGCAACACAACACCCCTCTGACTCTTAAAGGGTTAAATAGGCTCATGCCTTCTACCAGCTTCAGTTTGAAAAACCGAAAACATACTCTGTGTTGCAGTGGTTGAAATTTGAGGTTCAGGGTCCTGCTAGCCATTGTCATGTCTACCTCTGTGGACAAGACATTGAGGACATATTGATGCTGATACCTTTAGTACAAATGAGCAAGAAAAAATGCTTAGGGGCAATTAGTATTAGCTGAATAGGCAACGGAGAGTTTAATGGTACCCTCTCCAAAAATTTTATTTTCTTTATGGCCAAATTGGTCTTGAATAAAATGTGGGTGGATAACATTATCCCCGCAACTCTTATCATGATCTGATTAGGATGGACAGCGTGTTCAAAATAATATGGGGATTTGGGACCCCTTATCACTTTTTTTAGATAAAGGTACTGCACTTTTTTTGTCCTCCCTTAATAAATCAAATGAAAAAAGGGATACATTAATAACATTTTTTAAGCACATATAAACAAAAGTAATCAATATAGAGTCAATACACACCATAGTCCTAATTTATTTGCAGAACATACAAAACAAAATAAATGAATATGGGGCCAAAGCCCCCAAATCAAATTTACCAAACACCAAGGAAGAAGTCCGGGACCCCCTCCTCTACCCACATACAGTCTAACTCCCTCCCCCCACCCTTGTCCTACTGTCCCACCAGTAGCCACAAACTCATATTCATGGTTTCACATGAACACCCCAATCTTGTCCAGCTGTCTAAATAGAATCACATATTCACTGACAGCCCAGTCTTGTTCCACTCACCCACTGATAGCCATTTAACCCCACACACATTATATCCCAGCCTTGATCCACTGTCTCATTGGTAACCATACAACCCCACATATTTTGAACCCTTCAGCCATGCCCTAGTAAGTTAAAATAGATGTATTTATGGGTATCATAGCCCTCATATTATTTTTAAAAAATCCAAGGAAGGGTTCCCTGGGGCCCCTTCCACACCATATTAGTGTGTTTCATGTTAAGCACATACCTGGATGATGTAGGCACACAAAGCCCTGGCCCTTCACAACAGTCACCTACCAAAATGTAAAAAACAAATTAAATAAATACCATAAAAAACAGCTGCTGCTATCATAACGGCTGGCTGGGGATGATGGGTATTGCAGTCCTTAAAAGCTGGAGAGCCTCAGGGTGCCCAGCCATGTTTTAGAGAAACAAAAGGTCAGGAGGAAAAGGAGAATTCAGGACTTCTCCAGGTCCATCAAATTCTGCTGAAAGTTGAAAACACAAGAAACTAACTGCATAATGAAAAAGTTTTAGGTCATCTTAATAATGTAAACCTCTCCCCCAATGCCATATTTATTAAGAAAAGTATTTTCTGTCTTATAAAATTCAGTGCCCCTACCAGACTTATGGTAGATAATCCTCTTTAGGAAATGTTAACTCATTTTCTTTTATACAGTAAGGATTAAGCTGCACTCACCTTTCCTAGCTTCTCCTCTCCTCGTCTCTCACACATGTGATTTATTTATATACAGGCTGTGACAAGCTCCAGGACAATAAATCATACAATAGAATCCTAGCAGCTGGTGTGCAAAGAAGGAAAAATCTCCAGTTCCTCCAGGAAAGAGGGTAAAATAAACATTTGAAATGTACATAATGTAGATTATATTGCATTCTCCTGGTTACAACATATGAAATAGCAAATGCATTCTTGATACAGGTTGCTCACATTAATCATGTTTTATAGAGTTATCAGTTAGGGTAGAGGTGCCCAAGTTTGGTCCTCAGTGAGTACCAACAGGATTTCCCTGTTTGAGCAGAGGCGTGTCAGTGAAAATGAATCGTTATTATTCAGGTATTTTCTTAAATCCTAACCTGTTGCTAGCTCGTGAGGATATTTGCTGTGAAAACACAGAATCACTGATCTACCCTAGATCTTCTGTATCATGCTTGGGGTGGGGGGGACTAAGGCGAGCTAAACTCTTTGATTCAGACAATAAACGGATCCTCATCAACAATGAGTTACTGGTTTTGAATAATCCCTCTCCAGAACGGAAGACTTTATACATCCATCCAGAAGCCCCATTATATCGGCACTAGACAGTTTAACCTTTTGAGTTCCAGGTCATTGGACAGAAATGTGGCACTCGAAGAGTTCACATACAGTCTTTCAGCCAGTGTTGATTTCTTTTCTGATCCCTGAGTTGGCTCTCTAGCTGATCAGATGGTGCTCATAATTCAGCTGTAGCTAGCTTGACAGCCCTACCCTCATATGAGCAGAAGTTCAGAGGGAAATATTGGAGTGACAGCTGTTCTTTAATAATGTTATCTGTTTTTTTTCTTTTGCGTTATGTGGAAACACTGAGTCAGCTCTAGAATACATCAACTGTACCACAGGGGACTAAAAACATTCTCATTGATTGAAATGGGGATTTTAACCCCTTGCAGGCTTCACAATGCGTTGGAGACTTCTCCAGTATTCAAGGGGTTAAAAGCCCCATTTAAAGTGGAAAACTGGTGAAAATGTTTTTTTTTTTGTCCCCTACATCATAGTTGGCTTGCTCCAGTTCTTCTTAGTACATCAGCCTCAGTGTTTGGAATCGTAACTGAAGAAAGAACATTTAACACTTCAAAGAGACTTTTTGTATTACATAGCCACATTTCACACTTTCACTGTAATTGTATAGGTCATTTACTATATTTCCTTGCGGATTATTTGACAGTAAACAACTATCCTGCTCAAGCACTGTACAGTAGTATAAATCTTTCTCTAGTATAAGACACTCACTAGTATAAGACCATCAATTGTATGACTCACCCTAGTATAAGACCCTCACTGGTATAAAACTCTCTCTTCTATAATATAATAATAATAATATTACCCTCATTAATATATGATTTTCTTTAGTATAAGTCTCTTACTAGTATAAGACTCTAGTGCAAGACCCACAGTAGTATAAAAGTATTTAGTATAAGACTCTCACTAGCATAAGACTCTCTAGTATAAGACCCTCACTAGCAACTGTCAGAATTCTCAGTATTGTTCTGTGCTAGATAGGTATCCATTACTTTTTCAAAAGCAGCTGCAATCACAGCACCCCGAGGCAAAGAATTCCATAACTTTACTGCCCTTACTGTAAAAAATCCATGCCTTTGTTTTTGTCAAAAGTGCCTTTTCTCTAGTCTTAATGGATAACCTCTTGTTCTTAGCTCAGCTCTTTGAGTAAATAGGTCATTGGAGAGTTCTTTGTACTGACCTTGAATATATTTGTAAATGGTAATTATATCACCTCTTCTTTAATTTAAACAAACCCAGTCTAGCTAGTAGGGGTGGGCAAAAGGTCCCGTCGTGTCCCTTCAAAATTATTTGTGAAAACCACCTTCTCTAAATAAAGCAATTAAAATATTTGCAGATTTCACCCATTGGTTTTTCACAATTTTGTCTAGAAAGTTTTCGCCCCTTTAATCATGTGTTTTTTGCTTTTTCTCTATAAAATGTGCTGTTTTCCAGGAAGTGGAACACAATACAAGCAGATACAGAGATAAATATTGGTGTTAGGCTGTTGTGCTGTGAATTAATAGCAAAATTGAGGCAGGAGAGGCTCATAGTGACTGCTATCATTATAAGCAAGTATATTAACAACAATAGAAGGAGCTGGCAGGACTGTTATGCATCCAGTGAGTCTGAGGAGGAGGAAGTGACCACTACCACCAACATGAAAGGGTCTGGCTTCCCTGGTTTCGGAGACCCAATCCTGGCCAATCCCCCTATATCACTCTAGGGATCTGGGGGACACTTTTGTCAAGGGCAGAGGAAGAAGAGGATAGTAAATTGAGCAGGACAGGTCAGCTACTTGTGCCTGCTGCCAGTTCTGCCCTGCTGCCAGTGCTGCACCTGCTGCCAGTGCTGCCCTGCTGCCAGTGATGCACCTGCTGCTAGTGATGCTGCTTCTCCTGCTGTCAGTGCTGCCTCTGCTGCCAATGCTGAGCCTGCTACCAGTGCTGAAACTGCTGCCAGTGTGTCTTGTACTCCTCAGGATGTGGGGGGGGGAGATGATGCCAAGTGTGACAGCAAAAGACCCTAAGTCACACTTTCCATCCCCAAGCAGTCCCGCCACTAGTACTACTACTACAATTAAGAAGGTCCGGCAGCTTGTACTGAGTATTAGGAGTGAAGGAGGTAGTGATCATATTACTACTGACAAGGATGGTAAAGCGGCTGGTGGGACTACTTTTAGGGGAGTGGTAGGGGAAGTAATGCAGAACATCCAGACTAACAGTCAAGGGAGACCACAACATTCCCCTGTTGCTGAAAGTCTCTTTTCCCCCAAGGCGTTGTCCAGGTGGAACATGATCCTAAGAAGGCAGGATTGTTGCCCAGCAGCAATAATAGCACCACCACCACCAGGAGCACAGATTAGCGGCCTGTGTCTGCTGCTAGTGCTGCCAGTCTGCCTTCTTCAGGTCACCAAGAAATGACAAGTGTAACATTAGGGGAAATTTCAAATTCAAATGTCAAATTTCTCATCACCCAATGTTTTCTGCCATTTCTGAGCTGATGGCACTGCTGGACGTCTTCCAAATGCAAAGGAAAGTAAGCACGATGTGTCTTTCATCTGCTGCACGAAGTTTCCTTGGCCGACCACTGTGTCTACTGTCCTTGGTGTTGCCTGATTCAAAAGAACTTGGACAGCACATCTGGAAACCCCTGTCTGCCTTGAAATTCCTGTCTGGGAGAGACCTTCCTGATGCAGTATAATTAACTTGTGCCTTGTTGCTGTGCTCAGTCTTGCCAAGGTGTGTGACTTTTGACATTAAACTGTCTTCTGCAACCTCACCTTGTTAGCTGCATTTGGCTGTTCCTCACCCAGTTTTATTCCTCCTACACAGCTGTTTCTGTTTCAGTTAATGATTGTGTTTCAACCTACATATTACATTGATGATCATTAGCACCTGTTTGGTATAATTGTTTAATCATACACCTGACTATATGCCTACAGACTCCCTGACTTTGTGCAAGTATACCTAGAAGAATTTATGCTGCTTTGAAGGCAAAGGGTGGTCACACCAAACATTGATTTTGTTTAGATTTTTCATCTGTTCACTCACTATTATTTTGTTCATTGATAAAAATCATATCAATTTTTGAAAGCATTCTTACCTTACAGCATTTTTTCACACCTGCCTAAGACTTTTGCACAGTACTGTATGTGTATATATATATATATATATATATATATATGTTAATTAGTTAGCAGCAGTGCAACCAGGTGCCCAGTTGCATTCTATAGGGGAAGTGAGTTGCTACAGTTCTCTATAGAATGTGAAGTTCCCATCTCCAGTGGTAGGTGCAATGAAGAGGGCAAAAATGACAAAGTATCAAAACCTGATAAAAATTATATTTATTAACAAAAAAAACTAAAGGCAATGTTCTTTTGGCTGATTGTGGATGCCAGGAGTTACATTCTTCAACAGCAGACTTCCATTGATTATATATGATGTTGCAGTACTTCATAGACACTTGCACATTAAGTGTTTTGGAAGTGTTTTTTTAAGATATATTCAATTATATTTGTTTGGGCAAAATGTGTATATCGCAAAGATCCTTGTACTACATTTCACTGTATTGATAAATGCTCTTTTAAAAAGAATATGTATATATATTTCGGAAATAGCACTAAACGGAGATCGCTACAATTCACCGTATAAACAATACAAATATTTATTTCAATAAAATGGCATAAAAAATAAATATGACTATATCATAATTCTAATTTATTATGGATACTAATTTATTATGTGTGTACTTATTATGTATTAAGACTTGTTACCTTGGGGGAGATGCACTAAAGGTCAAAGTGGGCTCATAATGTTGATGTCCTGTCGAAGCTGTCCCATGCAGTTACTATTTGATATGCTGTTCCTCGCACACAGTAATCTTCGACATGCTCAACCCCCCCCCCACATAGTTAACATTCGACATGCTGCCCCACACAGTAATCTTCAACATGCTGCCCACCTACATAGTTAACATTCGACATGCTGCCCCACGCAGTAATCTTCAACATGCTGCCCCCCCGCACACAGTAATCTTTTACATGCTGCCTCCCATATAATTAACATACGATATGCTGCCCCACACAGTAATCTTCCACATGCTCCCCCACCTTAATATGGGAAGGCTTCACACTGCATTCAGGTACATATCCTATATAATAATTTGCTAAATGTGTGTTTGTCAGAAGTCGTCATGCGCAGTAGAGATGGCTGCATGAGCTGCAGTCATGCTCACTACAGACTGCCTGCACAGCGGCTGATAACGAAGCAGGGCTTCGAATTCAAACCATAGTCCTCTCTGCGCATCTTACGGTCTGAATTCGGAGCACCCCGCTCCATTTCATCCGTGGAGTGGTCAGTCTCTGCTGTGCATGACTGCACCATGGCCGTTGCTGGGTGGCACTGTGGCCCGTGTACACGGGCTCTTCAACTAGTATTTATATATTTTTGTGAACTACATCTGAGGTTTTCTGTATAACAGTGACCTCTGTTGAAGTCTTCCTCTAGGTCACATCTCCTCACAACAGAGGGCTTCAATATATGTGAATGACTCATAAGGGTCACTAGTCTTTATCAGGTTGTAAATGGGAACAACTATAACTGGCCTGCAAGAGAGCTCAAATGCAAATAGTGTATACAGCTATAACTAACTGCTATTTGAAGGACACCTACCTAAGTAAGTAAATTTGTTAGACAAATTAAGTGCCGCTTTATTCCCGAGTTATAATTCCCCATCCTATATAATAATTTGCTAAGATCTTAGTCAGAAGCCGTCATGCTCAGTAGAGACTGCCCTAACACACAGAATGCTGGGAGTTCTGTGCTGGGAGCATTCTGTGCTTTCGGGCAGTCTCTACAGTGCATGACTGCGTTGGCAGCAGGACGCAGAGCAGGACCTGCCTCTTAACCCTTTGAGTGCCAGAGGGGTACGCAACGCCTTGCAAAGTAATGCGTTGCTTACCCCTCTGGCACGCAAAGGGTTAACATTACCCAGACCTAGGCCTGTGTACATGGGCTTTTACTCTAGTTATCAATAAATAAGGCAGTACATTTTGTGTGAGATTTCTTTTAAGCCTTACTTAAAGGAGCAGTAAACTTTATTTTATGAAAACCTACATGTTGTAGGGCTTTTCCTACTGTGTAAAACAAGGTCAGTCCCACCACTGTCAGTTGTTTTATTCAAACTTTATAATGGTTCAACTAACCAGAATTTACTGTGTTTACTTCCTGTTAGTTCTGACAGGAAGTGACAGGTAGTTTCTATCACATTCTATGGAGAACTGTAAGTCACTGACTTTCCTCTCCATTAGAATGTAACAGAATAACTAATTGGAATTTGACCACTAGAGCGCACTGCTATTGTAAGAAAAAACACAGGTTTAAACAGTAATAACTCAGGGAATATGCATCTCTCAGCAGTGGGAGAGTATGCTTATTTTACTCAATATGAAATGCCATACAATATATATTTTTTCATTAAAAAAATTACTGCTCGCTTAAGAGCATATATATATGAATACATGGCAGTAGTTATATACCAGGCGACCCTAGACAAGGCTTTTTAGGTGCCCTTACCTCCAAACATGACCCCCACCCCCAGTCCTATCCACTGCTTCCTGGTACAGAATATATCCTTGGCCTATAACAAGCAAGAAAGTAAAAACCTATAACCCCTTGGTTGCTAGAGAGATCTCCAATGCATCTCGGAGAAATGCTTTGGAGATCTGTCTAGCATCCTAGGGGCTAAATAATAGCTTATAAATGGGTATATCTCTGATGCAGGGACACTGAGTTTGTTCTGGCCACAGTAACAATTCAGAATGTGGGCGCATCCTGCACATCTGAGGAGCCCTTCAAAAATAGGCAGTTGCCTATTCTACCTATTGGGAAATCAGGCCCTGTATAAAGAAAATAAGCATTTCTAGAGTAAACCAATTGATCCATAGTCAGGGACCAAGAAAACAATCCCCAGATCACCCTTGATTTAAATGGGGTTGTTATTTCCTTCCAATGTGCTAGAAACCTCTCTAGTATTCAAGGGACTAAAATACTTGTTTAAATTAAAGGGAATTTTAAATGGTGCATTAGGTTTGTTCCAGAATTGATCTATTTTTTTCTTTACCCATATAGCCCTTAGTGTAAACGTGGGGTTTTCCAATCTTTTTTCCTCAGCAGCTACACAGTGAAAATGATACTGAACAAAGTACCTCATCCTGTTAAATAAAGTAATTGCAAAATGAAAGTGCATGCAGACTATTATATGTAATATACAGGTAAGCTAATATCCTACCTAAAATTTGGCTATATAATCATACATTCTAAGCATTAAATATCTGCCTGTATGTTAACCCTTTAAGGACAAGTAGGCAGGGGTGTCCTCAGAATTTTTTCCGGGAGGGAAAGCCATAATATGATCCCCAAACCAGCCTGCCCAGCCCCATGTTTATATGGAGGAGGTAAGTGTGTGTGGGGGTGCTCTCCCTTGCATCCCCCTTGCCCCCCCCCCCCGTATACCCATACAATGCACACCCTTGTGGTCTTCAAGGGGTAAAACAAAACAGGTAAGCATTTTTGTTCTACAACAGTTTCCATTTTTTATTATTTGATATAATTTTCATGATAGGCCAGATTGGCCATGCCTGAGGTCTGCAAATGGCCCCTAGACCTTAGTTTGGAAATTAGATTGCTGTATCAGTTGGATACTGACAGATCTTCATAGCACTGGGAATGCAAGTATTTGTTCTTCCATGATGTACAGTGGGACTTGGGCTGAATCAGGATCTCTCCTGCTAGCTCATATTGTAGAATCCTCCAGTTAATTACATTCCCACTGAAACCATCATCATTAAGAAGCACCTTTTGAATTTTATCAAAGGACAAAACATAATCCCACACATGGACATCACTTATTTCACCCACAAAAGACTGTTTTTCATCAAAGCCACCACCATATGAATCTTGCTCCTGCCCCAGAATAATACTGCTCTCAACACCTATAGAAAATCCTTTCTTTAAAACTTTTCGTGGGTAGGCTTTCCCATTGACCCAAAACTGTAAAACTCCGGTGTCAGAATCCCAACTCACACAGATGTGCTTCCAGTCAAGACCCTCAGAATCCGCCATCCCTAAAATTTCTAAGTTGCCTACACTAAAATAATAACTGTTTGGTGGTGATATGTAAATGAGGAAGGCATTATCCATTCCAGGGTTGGCCAAAGAAAAGAGAGAATAGCTTCGACTGAGGTCAGTGTAGAATCGCAGGCAAACGGTGATTTTTTCCAGTGGCTTCCTCACCAGTGGTGTCAGCTTTACATAGGAGGTAGAAGTCTCTTTTGGAAAGAGGAAGACCTTGTTGTGCAAAACTAGGAAAGACAGAAAAAAATTACCTAGATTTATCAAGAGGTGCAAAAACTGTGACACCATAAAAAATACCCAAACAATTTTTAATGCGGTTGAAACTATTCACGAGCTGCTCTGTTGGACAGGCGGCAAGACCAGTAATGATATAAATGGACACATAATTCAGGCACACTCAAATCCTTAATATTGCAATAATATTCTTAGTGTATGTGAAAAACAAGTACCAGCATTTTAGTCCTCTGCATTAAAAATTTAATTATGCTGATGAAGGTTCTAATTTAGGGAACCCAAATGCTGGTATTTGTTATTCATAGTTGTTAAGAATATAATTTAAATATTAAGTGTTTAATGGGTCTGCATTTTCTTTCCAGTCACAAAATTTCTCCAGTTCTAATATTATGTTAGAGAGAATTTGCCGTTATTACAGGTTATTTCTCTAGAATATTATTCATTTAAATGACTATGGGGGTTATGGCATGATAAAGAGGTGATAAAGCAGCAGAGATAGCTTCTCCATTGATATCACTTCTCCAAAGTCTTAGTGCATTGGCTCCATAGAATAGCATAGGAGTTGGAGAAGTGATGTCATTGGAGAAGTCATCTCCACTTTATGTGTCAGACAACTAGGTTGAGGTTTTCTGGAGCCCAGGTGGAGAGACGTGCACACTGAATAAGTGTGCTATTAACTGTGGAGACTGCATTAGAAAAGGACTCCCAGAAAGTAAGCTACAACGCAGGAGCTGATCTAGAGAGAGGTATCCAAGAATCCAGAGGTCAGAGTAGCCAAGGTATAAGCAGCTGTTAAGGAAGACAGAGATCAGTATGGTCAGGGTATATGCACTGTTCAAGGAAGCCAGGGATTAGCATGGTCAAGGTATATGCAGCAGTCAAAAAAGCTAGAGGTCACCATGGTCAAGGCAAATGCAGTGGTCAAGGAGTTTAGAGGTCAGTATGTGAAGATATAAGCAGAGGTTGGCAATGGATATTCACTCAAAAGAGAATGTTGCGTATGTTAAGGAATATGACCTGAGCTACTGAGCACCAAGATCAAGACATCTAGGGATTATATAAGGACAAGCTAGTTCATTTAAATCAATTGTGAGCACACCAACAAACCTGGCACCTCCTGTCTCTTGTCCAATGTGCGCCAGTAACACTATTGCCCCAGGGGTAAACTGAACATCACTGCACACCAATCAGTGATGTGAGCACAATAGATGCACACACTCCCTTGATGGGCAGGAAGTGGGGGCGTGCATCTACAGAGGAACATGGCACCAAACGGATGCAGCCAGGAGCCCATCAACAAGGAAACTGAGGCAGACTAGACAGGACCAGATATAAGGGGAAGCAGTTGATCATGGTTTTGACAGGTCCCCCTTAGAGCCTCTCACTCTTAAAAATGTGCTATTTTAAAAGTATACCCCATTAGGCAAGGAAACAAGGCTGGGGGGAGTCAGATAGTGTAAATGGGCATCTGTGCCTACCAGTGGGCAAAGGAACAAGTCTGGGGGCCAGGCAGTGTATACGAGGTTCTATGTTTACCAGTGGGCAAAGATACAAGTCTGGGGGCCAGGCAGTGTACATGGGGTTCTATGTTTACCAGCAGGCAAGAAAACAAGGCTGGGAGGCAGCTGGTAACCACAAATCCCCATGGACATTGCCTGACCCCCAGCCTTGTTCCGTTGGCAGTGTATATATATATAAAATATGATACAGAGCTGAGGGGATGATTTTGTAGTGCCTGGTGTACTTTTTTAACCATTTGTTTGTCACGGGGTGAGCAATGCACATCCCTATGGCACTCAAAGGAGTTTAGGGAGTGATGCTGTTCGCAGTGCTGAAAGAATCCTCTTCACTCCCATACGGAGCAAGTGGGGAAGCAGAGAGAATTCTCTCAGACTTTGGGATTGCCATACTGCTGGTGATGTGTAACGGAGAGCATCCCCTCCACATTGCCAGCAGTTTGACAACCCTTCATGCTTCGAATTGATTGGGGGCTATTACTGCATAGGAAACTACAGGGAGATCCCAACTTCGCCAGCCTCAGGTAGGTGAAGTTGAGACTGTGAACTCCAACAGCAGAATCTGCTATTGGAGTTTAGCACATGTAGATGAGTGCCACATTAACATATAAGCACACACCCATGAATACGATAATGGCTAATTATGCTGCATTTCCATATGGAAATAGGCTATTGTCAGTGTATTGATTGAAAATGTGTAAGCCTGTAGAAGGCATGTCAGATTGATGTTGATGTGGGCAGATTTTTGTCAAATTGATGGATACTGTAAATGTGCCTTTCATTTGTCTTGCAGATGGGTGTTATAGCATCTAAGATATTGTTCCAGGGCCTGATTAGTTTGCTCTGTTTGTCCATTGGTCCATGGATGGTACACAGTAGAGAGAGACCTCTGTATGTGAAGTCCATGTCAAAAGGAAGACCAGGAACGTGAGGTAACCTGTGAGACTCTGTCCGAGACAATGGTTTCAGGAAGGCCATGGAGATGAAAAATTTCCTCAATAAAGAGATGAGCAGTTTCAGAGGAATTAAGTAATCTTTTAGAGAGGATAAAATGTGCCATTTTAGAGAACCTGTCCACCACGATGATGCAGTTGTATCTCTGTACGGGAGGAAGATCCATCCATAGCAATGTCTGAATAGGGGAGAGAAGGACCAGTCACTGGTTGTAGCAACCTAAATCGTTTGGCATGGAGGCTTTTAGAGCGAGCATAGGTATGATAGGAAACAAGGTACCTCTCCACATCCCTATGTTCCTCAGGCCACCAGAAGGTACATAGAATCAAGTCCTCTGTCTTCTTTTGTCCACCATGACCAGCAAGAGGGGAATCATGGAAGAACTGAAGGACCTCGAGATGAACCAGAGGAGTTACAAAGACGCAGTTCTTGTGCATGAGCAATTCATTGTGTGGGATGAGGTAAAATGGAAAAGGAGACATGGAATAGTTAGTATGTACATAAATGTGTTCCCATAAGGCAGCGGATGTTTCCAAAAAGTGCCCTTGTTTCAGAATGGTCTCAGTTTGTTTAGGAGGTTCTAATTCTGGGCTATTGGTACAAGATAATACATCTGCCTTACCATTCCTAGATCCAGGCCTGTACTTGTGTAACCTGAAGCAACTAAAAAATAGTGCCCCATGAGCTTGTCGAGGTCAGAGTCTACGGGCAGAGTGGAGGAACTCCAAATTATGAAGAACGATGAAGACCGCAATGGGATGTATGGGCCCCCTTCATAAGGTGCCTCCACTTTTGTAAGGCTTGTTTAATAGCCAGGAGCTCTCTATCTCCCAAATCAAAATTAATTTCCAGGTTAGTGAGGCATCGGGAACAGAAGTCCACAGGATGGAGCTGTTCTCTTTCACCCAGCTTTTGTGAAAGTATTGCCCCTACTGCAGTCTGAGATGCATCAAACCTCCATGATGAAGGTCCTCTGTGGGTTTGTAAGGGCTAGTATAGGAGCAGAAGTAAACCGATTCTTAAAGGAGCAGTAAACTTTTTTTTATGAAAACACATATTTTACAGAGCATTTCCTGCTGAATAAAACAAGGTCACTCCCACCTCTGTCAGATGTTTTATTCAAAATTTATAGCAGTTCAAATAATCAGGAAGTGAATTTACTGTGTTTACTTCCTGATAGTTCTAACTGACAGGAAGTGACAGGCAGTTTCTGTCACATTCTATGGAGAATTGTATGTCTCTGACTTTTCTGACTTTCCTCTCCATTAGAATCTAACAGGAAATCTAATTAGAATTTGACCACTAGAGGGCACTGCTGATGTAAAAAAACATGGGTTTAAACTGTAATAACTCTGGAAATATAAATCTCTCAGCAGTGGGAGTACTCTTATTTTACTCAATAGGAAAATCCCTACAATATATATTTTTTCATAAAAAAAGTTTACTGCTCCTTTAAGTATAGTAAAAGCTGTCTTTGCTTGTTTGGTCCATCTAAATTGTTTGTGCTTTTGGGTTGTGAAATGTTGGATGATATGCGAGAAGTTGTGTATAAATGTCACGGTTTTTTAAGACACTCAGACCATTGGGTGAATAAGAACACAGTTTTATTAAAATAAGATAAGGCAATAACACGCCCTCTAGTGGTGGTAAATATACACAGTGGTAATATATAGATACAATGGTAAATGCACAAATGACTTATAAGTACAATTACACAGTAATAGAATAGCGTATACCCCTCAGGGGTTAAGTCCTCGATAACAGTCAGTCTCAGATGTGGATGTTTGGAACGCCCAGGGTGTTATAAGGCTGTGCTGGAGACCAAGACTATCACCGGCTGTATACTGGACTGCCTCGCCACGGTGTTCAGTAAGAAGCACAAGAGTCCACGTAGCCCCCTCGGGCGTACCTACTGGAACTGCTTCAACTAGTGCAAGTGCAAAAGGCCCCCACGGGCGTGATTGGAACCGGCCTTCAATGCGAGAACTGCCAAGCCTCCTCAGACTTAACCGGACAACGGGATAGCCCACGCTAGAGCCGACAGCCCCCACGGGCGTGATTACCGGAATACGAATGCTGATGCCTGTGCCTGCCACCACTCGGTAAAGCTGAATCGCTAAATGAACAAGAGGGAGAGTCTCAGGCGCCCAACCGGCCCAAACGGATGTAAACACTCTGCAAGGATGTGTGGAGCTGCCGACGAAGAGCGGCCAGCTCAGCAGTAGTATTCACCGAGAAAGAGACTCTTACAGGAGTAGCGATAGAGTGGAACCCAGCGGCACTGCTAGGGTTAATTAGCACATTTACTCGAGGCTTTTCAGCGGTATAGCAAGGCTCTGCAGTCTGAGGGAGGCGCGTATACGCACAACTCTGCAAAGGAAAATGCACTGCACTGATCGGAGTACACCAGGCAAGGCAGTCACACCAAAAGCTGGAACAGCAGATAGAAATGTTGCGGCGGCGACAACTGGAACACAGGTCACTGTAGAAAGCAGGAGTCGTTCTTCGTAGCGGGAAGTCAGCCAGGCCGGGTCGGAGCACGTAGAAGGCAGTCATACAAGCCGGGTCGTACACAAGCAGGAACGTCAGCCAAACCGGGTCAGGATCCAAAGGAGGTAGTCAGACGGGCCGGGTCATACACGAGCAGGAACACAGGAGAATAGTCAAGACAAGCCAAGTCGGTACACAGGAATCCGGAACAACAGCAACAGTAACTGGCACAGAAACACCACAAAAGGGCGCCTGACAGTTGTGCTAGCCAGGTATAAAAAGGTCACCAGGGGGCGGGCCAAACCAACACAGCAAATCAGTATCTGTCCTAGATGAGACTGACAGGAATCACAGGCACTGTGATAATAAACCTCCAATAGAAGTTGAAGATTATCCATCTGCATGTCGCAGGGGGGATAGTATTTACAGGAATTCTACTGCATCTGTGTTGAGCACACATTTCTCCAACTTTGCATATAGCTTGTGCTGCCGTAGGCATGTGATCAGTGTTCATCCAAATTGGCAGAGTAAACAAGAATGTAGGCAATGTAGATGACCAAGAAGATGTCAATTAGTCCCTGAACACTTCATTCAAGACATGCTGGAGCTTCGAGGAGGCATTGAAGAAGCCAAATGGCATAACACTGAATTCAGAGTGAACATATCTGGAGTGCCCTTCAAACCCTTACCAAATTGTATGCCGCGCTTAAGGGACACCTTTGAATAGATGTGTGTAGTATTGAGATGACCTAGGAGTTCATAAATCAGAGGAAGAGGGTATTGGTTAGTCACAGTAACATTATTGAGATTCCAGTAGTCAACACAAGCCCGTAACCCACCATCCTTCTGTCCACTAAGAAGATGCTAGCACCAGCAGGAGAAGTAGAGGGGTGAATTAACCCTTTCTTGAGGTTCTCTCCTATATACTCTTTGAGGACCCTCACCTTGGGTTCAAACAGAGGGTATAGGTGACCAAAAGGAATAGGATCCCCAGGAAGCACATCTATAGGACAATCATACACTTGATGCAGAGGCAACATGTCTGCCTTTTTCTTGTCAAAGACATCAGTGTATGAAGAGTAATCTGCATAGGTTCTTCAGCCTTGGTAGGAGAAGTAGAGAAAGGAACAGAGGTGGAAGGAGGATGTCGGTGTGGAGGGCTATAGGCAAGAGCTGTCTTTCGTCGCCTGTCTCTGAGGTGTCTGAAGTACCAGATGAATCAGAGCTTTGAGGAATGAAGGCATTCCTATTCAATCTAGTCCATCTTTAGTAAGTTCTGACTTCTGAGAAGCCTATCCGGTATTGGTCTATCAGTGCTGGTTCATTCCATGCTATTTCTAGAGCAAGCCTTCTGAAGTCAGTGACGTAATCTTCAGCTGGACGACACCCTTGTCTTAGAGCTCATAGAAAGGCCTGAACTGTGGTAGCTTTTATGCATCATGATAGAGAGGCTCAATGCTGTGATAGAAAGAGGACCACATCTCCAGTGAGGAGCTATTTGCCTGTAGTAGACGATGAGTCCAGACTTGGGGTTCCCCTGACAGAAGTGGGATTACCGTGCGGATCTTCACAAACTCTGTAGAGCAGGTACAAGGTTTAAGGGAGAAGAAAACCTGGCAAGAGGTCATGAAAGAACGGAATTGGACTCTGTCACCAGTAAATTAATCAGGTGACACAACCTGAGGTTCAGAGATGCCATGGCTCCAGGTGGTGGATTAGATGATGTGGGTGGAATAGGCCCTTTGGATGGTACTGGAAGAGTAGCACAAATTCCCTGGAGTTGGTGCTGCATATTAGCTTGCCCAGCTTGTAGATCTTTGACTTTTTGCGTCAGTAAATACTGCAGTACTGAGTCCCACTTCCTGGCAGCAAAACATGAGCTGTTAGCTATTTTCTAGTAGTGTACAGCTGCTGCTCCCTCTTTAACTGTCTTTTTAATAAAGTCACTGTATTGTGGATTTTAAATATATTTATAGATAGCTTATATGTCTCTCTGTACATATAAATAGCATTATTTTTATTGGGGTTTGGCAGCCATATCCTTGTAGTCAATCACTGGTGTAAATTTTTGTCACAACTGTCAATGTGTAGTTTTCCCTCAAGTACATAGAACCCCGCTATGTAAAAGTCTGATATAATAGATATGAACATGTGACTTATCCCTCCTCTTACCTGGTCCTGCGAGAGTGCCACTGAAGAATAGAAACCACAAGACAAACTTTCCCATTCTGAGTCCTAGAAAAAAACAACAAATTTCTATAAATACAACCAATCTGCGCATCAGCGAGATATATAACTAATATTTTTCCAGTCACAAAAGAGTATATAATGGACCTTACAAGCTAAAGTTTGGGGGACAAACCCATTTCATCAGAGATGACTTCAGTGTATAGCCACACTTAGGAATCTTCTCTTCCAAAGCTTTGCAAAGTCCACTAAGGTCCTGGGGGTGGAAGTGTCCAAATGATACAGCTGGTGTCATAAATAAGATGGGGTTTGATTGGGGTAGGTGGGATTGGGAAGTGGTGCTTGCACTTAAAGGGATAGTAATGTTTCACAAAACAGCAGATCCAATTAATCTTCATAGTATTTGGACCATGGAGAGTGTTATTTCAGTACTGTCAGAGTTGTAGTTCAAGAGTAACTGAATGATAAAGTATCCCCCTCCCGCCCCTTTTACCTAGTGTAAACCACCTCCCCTCAGATGTGGAATCTGGTTTCTTGACTGGACAGCTCGCAGTAAGAGACAATCTTCTTACAGTGAGCATAAGGAAAACCCTGCCCCCCTTGGCAGGTTTTTCCTTATGTTCACTGAAGATTATCCCTCTCTGTGATCCATCCGGACAGTCTTGCTGCACTGAGGTGAGCAGTGTTACATCAGTAAAAGGGAAGGGAGGAGGATACTTTATCATTCAATTACTCTTGAACTACAACTCTGACAGCATTGAAATATCACTCTGCATGGCCCAAATATTATGAAGATTAATTGGAGCTGCTTTTATTGTGAAACATTGCTATCCCTTTAAAATGGGCAGAGAGTGGGAAAAACAGGGAGGAGAATGACTGGAAATAGCAGTGAAGTGGGAGGAGTTCCAAGGGAACTTCACTGATTTCTCCCCAGGTCAGAGTTTGCAGGTATGTGCATTGCTTTGCACAGTAGAAAACTTCAGTATAATAATAAAAAAAAGCATGTATGTAATAACTTTTGAATGAAAAGGTTTGATTCAGCTGGCAAATCCTTATAACTTTTTTTTTTTTTTACATAAAATAGTATCTGTGTATACAAAAGTGGAGCAATTCTGGGACATACCAACTATCCCATAAGGGAAAATAAAGAGATTTCCAAATTTTCATTGATTTAAGTGGACTTAAAATCCCTTGAATGCTAGGGGTGTCTCCAGTGCATTGCTTTAACATTCTAGGCTTCAAAGCCGTAATTAAAAAAGAGATAGTAATAGTTAAAATTAAAAAAAAAAGGATTTTGTAGGGTTTATCCCCCTGAGTAAAACAATAGTATTCCCACTGCTGAAAGTTGTTTTTGTTCCAAAGTTATTTCAGATCAAACTTGAATTTTTAAGGTACAGAATCATAGTGGCCTGAAATTGTACAGTGGCGCTGTTGCTACACCATCCTATGGACTGCTCTGGTCAGTTAACCATAAATCTCCATAGGATGGTGTAGCAACTGCACCACTGTACAATTTCAGAAACCAAAGGTCAAATAAGTACACTCCAAAGATACGAGCGTCCAATAGACCAAAAAGAACCCTTTATGGAGGCATTCATAGAAAATGTCATTATAAACAATCACTTCATACAATTAAAAACACTAAAAACATCACCACACAGGGCAAAAAGAGAGACAGCATAAATCCCCATATAATTACCCTTTCCAGTCTAAATATTACACCTCAAAAAGTCAGAGTAAGACTGGGAAGGACTAAATCAATTATAATTCTCCTGACAAAGGCTAATAAATGACCCAATCAAATGGCACGGAAAAACAAAAAAGAAAAATGATAAATAGAAAGTGCCATACAGAAAAAATAATCTAACATACATATAGCTATAAAGTACTATATACATGGGATAAATTCTCACAGGAGTCTGCAGAAATATAGGTCAGGAGACGATACACATTGGGTGTTGGCTGAGAGATGACCTCCCTTCTTCTCCTGACCTAACCTATTTATATCACTTTATATTACTTGGATGATTTGAATACTGTTCCTAACAATGTATTGCTGCATTTTCTTATCATACGGTTTGTTTTCAGACTTCTATAAGTGTTTCCCTGAATATTAGTATTTTATACCTCTATATGTTAGATTATTATCTCTGCACTGGCACTTTATATTTAGAATTGTTCTTTATTGCTTTTCCCTGCCTTTTGATTAAAGGGATAGTAATACTTAAAATGTAAAAAAATATGTTGTAGGGTTTATCCCCCTGAGTAAAACAAGAGTACTCCCACTGCTGAAAGGTGTTTCATTCAAAAGTTATTAATTTTCAAAGTTAAATTTTTTAGGTGCAATATCACAGTGGCCTGAAATTGTACAGTGGCGCTGTTGCTACACGATCCTATGGACAGCTCTGGTCCTGGGACCATAAATCTCCATAGGATGGTGTAGCAAAAGCACCACTGTACAATTTCAGGCCACTGTGATATTGCACCTAAAAAATCAACTTTGAAAATTAATAACTTTTGAATGAAACACCTTTCAGCAGTGGGAGTACTCTTGTTTTACTCAAAGGGATAAACCCTACAACATATTTCTTTTTACATTTTAAGTATTACTATCCCTTTAAGTCATTTATTAGTCTCTGTAAAGAGAATTGTTCTTGATTTTATCCTTCCCAGTCTTACTCTGACATTTTGGGGAGTAATATTTAGTCTGGAAAGGATCAGTTATGTTGTTTCTCTTCTTGCCCTGTGTGGTAATGTTTTTAGCTTTTTTAATTGTATGATGTAATTGTTAATTGATTATACTTGACCATTAATAAAATATTTCTATTAATTATGATATTTTCTTTGGGTGCCTCCATAAAGGGTTACTTTTGTTCTACTAAACTGTTGTATCACTTGAGTGTCCTTATATGACCTAGGGTTTCTGTATTGTCTTGCACCATACTGTTCGAGTGACTAGATATATCTTACTATCCATTATATAATGGTGCAAGCAATTTTTGTTTGTTTAGAACTGAACAATTTCCAGCCACTGTGATACTGCATTTATACTGCACAGTATAATGCTTATCGGAGCAGACATTCACGGCACACCGAAGGGAAACATGAAAGTGCTTCCTGGGGCAGCTGGGAGGGAGGTGGGAGGAGAATTAGGCAGTCAGATAGAGCTCTATCTGACTTAAAAATTAAATATCTGCAAAAGGGTTTACATAAAAAAAATAAAAAAAAAACGGCTTCCCTAATAATACTTTACTAACAAAACCTATGGACAGAAAATGTTTTTAGGTGATACATCCCCTTTAACAAACACACACTCACACACACACAAGCACACACTGGATGGAATGTACAAATACATCTGTGCAGCCACATTGGGATTAGTGTTTAACTTCAGTGGTTGTATGTCAGGGTACGCGCTAGAGCCTATGACCTCTGTAGTACATACCGTAGGACACACTGGGGTCAATACTGTTAGCCCCGCTTAAAAAAAACAAAAAAAAACAACAACAAAAAAACAACAGACGTGTTTTATTAAGTCAGGTTTTGTTTTCCTATTAACTAAGTTATGAAAACAAAACCAATGGTAATTATACGTACCGCCAGTCCAACAAAAGACCATAAGAAATAACTAAAAATAACCCGCAAGTAGCATACATTTAAGTACGGTCAGTATTACCATGTGTTTTGTGGTTACATTTTCTGCCGGGAATCCTGCGTGTCAGAGTTCAGGCATAGAACCCACAACAATGGTTTTAAACCATCTTTGTTTCATCGAAAGCAGCACAGAATACATTCACACATGCTCTCTAAGGACAAAACAAATGGAGAAGTGTCAAGCTAACCCCTAAAAATACCCAGACCAATTGAGAAGTGTCAAATTAAGCATTAGATGGCCTAGATTCACTAAAGGTCGATGCTGTGGCAATATGATTTTGTTGATGTATTGGAAACACTTTCGACATTTCATATACAAGGAGGGCAGTGTATGGAGAAAGAGGAATGTTGAATGAGAGCAATATATGTCGAAATACAAATGGAGAAAGTTAATATGTTGAATGGGAGCAATATATGTTGAATTACTAAGGGAGGTTAATATGTCGAAGGGGGGCACTGTATGTCAGATTTCTAACATGTTGTGCAGCATTGGGAACATTGTGTGTTTGCCCCATATACACTGCCTGACACCCCCAGCCTTCTTCGCTTGCACACTGGTAACCACAGATCCCCATGTACACTATCTGACCCTCTCCAGCCTTTTCCACTTGCCCACTGCTAGCCACAAATCCCCATGACCGCTGCCTGGGCAAGGGAAGAAGGCTGGGGGTGTCAGACAGTGTATATGGGGGTAACACACAATTATATTGTTCCCAATGCTGTACGATATGTTAGAAATCCAACATGTCGTCCCGCCTTAGAAATATTAACCCCCACTTAGTAATCTGACATATATTGCTCCCATTCAACATCCTAATATTCTCCATTTGTATTGTGACATATAGTGCTCCCATTCGACATTCTTCTTTCTCCAATTTTATTCAACATACACTGACTTGTATATGAAATGTCCAAGTGTTTCAAATACATCGACAAAATCATATTGCCACAGCATCGACCTTCTGTGAATCTGGGCCATCTAACTTGACCTTTCTGTTATCAAACATTTCCTTGGACTTTGACATTTAGAGAGTTTTTTTAGGTGATAGTTTAAGGCTTAGTTGAATAAAAGCAGACTGTGCCATTTTTGTTAGTATGGCGACATGTGCAGCCTATGCTGGTTTTGTTTTACTGTGGTTCTACAATAGAAAACCGGTAAAACACATTTGCAAAATACATGTTGCTTGTTTTTACTGTAACGCTGGTTTTGGCATGACTAACAGTATCGAGCCCACTATGTCATCATTGGACTTTAATGTTGGCAAGCACCTCACTGCCAGCACCATAACATGCGGGGAAATGACTGACACTAATGTCATTTTCTGTAATCCTTGCTTAGTCCAGTCACTGAAGCAAGGTGTAGAGAAAATGACTGCCCCTAAATGTCCACATACCTGCATCTTGTTCTCACCAGTGGCATAACTACAGGGGTCGCACCTGCGACCGGGCCCATCACTCCAGGGGCCCGGCCACCCCCTGCAATCCCCTCGCCTGACGCCCTCAATTAAGTAATGCAGAGTGTTGGGGCTCTGCATTACTAGAGTGCCGGTCTGGCGGAGGGAGATCAGTATTCCCTCCTGCGGACCGTCACTCTCATAATCCAGAGCACTGGGAGATGACATCATCTCTCAGCACTCTGCATTACTGAAGAGGACTGCGCGGGAGAAGAGGACTGTGCAGAAGGAGGCAAAGACTTGTCCTCTGCCACTGGACCACCAAGGAGGTAGGAGATTTAGGGTCATTATGGCGATTGGGGTGGGCAATGTGGAGATTGAGGGGCATTGTGGAGATTGAGGGGCATTCTGGAAGGGGCAATGTGGAGATTGGGGGGCAATGTGGAGATGGGGGCATTGTGGAAGGGGCAATGTGGAGATTGAGGGGCATTGTGGAAGGGTCAGTATGGAGATTGACGGGCAATGTGGAGATGGGGAGCAATGTGGAGGTGGCCAATGTGGTCGGGGGGCCCATGGCAATTCTTGCACCAGGGCCCAGTGGCTTCTAGTTACTCCTCCGGTTCTCACCTTTTACAAGCGGCGATGAGGGGATGATTTTGTGTGTCTGGAACTTTCTCATATGGCATAGGAATTGAACGCTGATTCCATAGCTTGTTATTGTATGGGATCAGTGATACATTTTACCCACTGTGTTATGACTGAACTTAGGCACAGTAAAAATAGTTGGGTACACTGTTTTAAAAAATAAAACATAACTTTTATTCAAAGTATACATGATCTATATGTCCAATGTTTCAGTCAACCATACTGACTTTCATCAGGGAAGTCCCTGATGAAAGTCAGTATGGCTGACCGTAAATAGCAATTCAAATGTCTGCATTAGCCAAGAACAGGCGATAAGGGACTCAAGTTATTGCAGGAAAGTTAAGACCTACTTTTTTTTTTAACTTGAGTCCCTTATCGCCTGTTTAAACAGCCGAAGATCAATATCAATACATCCAAAGGATGAAAAATATTTCAAAAGTTAGTAGAATTAACCCTATGAGTACCAGTGGGGTATAATTACCCAGTTGGCATCCATAGGGTTAACCCGACTAAGTAAAAAAACATCACATTACAAGTAACACTTACCATTAATCCTGATGTCCAGTGGAGTCCTCAGCTTCCTGGTCATCTTCTGTCTTCTTTCTTCTCTTCTATCTTCCCTTCTGTCTTCTTTCTTCTCTTGTATCTTCTATCTTCTTGCTGTAAAAACACAAAAAAAAGTATAAGTTAAAAGTATACATATGCGGCATACTAATGCATTGCGTACCTCTCTGGGACTCAAAGGGTTAAATTATGCAGTAGTGTGCCGCTTGGTAAAATATAAATGCCTGCATGCATATTAAATGTTTCTTAGTTATACCAAGACAATCGTAGTCCCATAAGTAAAATTGCCAAAATTATACTTGGCATTCATAGATGTTGTCACTGTCTCTGCTGCTGTGTGAGGCCACTGAGGTGGCAGCGGAGACAGAATAATGCTCCACCCCCCCTTCATGTCCACGGGCCGATGCCTGCTCCAGTCTGAGGGAATTAGAATTGGAACTGCCCTTATATATGGGCAGTCTTACTTCTAATTCTCTCACAGCCATTGGCTGGGATATGCTAAGGCACCTCCCAGCCAATCAGTTTAAAGCACAGCTGCTCAAAGATGATTGGCTGGGAGGTGTGTAAGCATATCCCAGCCAATGGCTGTGAGAGAATTAGAAGTAAGACTGCCCGTATATAAGGGCAGTCTCAATTCGAATTCCCTCGGATTGGAGCGGGCATCGGCCAGTGGACATGAAGGGGGAGGTGGGGCATTATTCTGTCTCCACCGCCGCCTCAGCGGCCTCACACAGCAGCGGAGACAGTGACAACATCTATGAATGATAAGAATCATTTTGACAATTTTACTTATGGGACTACAATTGTCTTGGCATATCTAAGAAACATTTAATATGCATGGGGGCATTTATATTTTAACAAGCAGCACACATAATTTGCATAATTTAACCCTTTGAGCCCCAGAGATGCCTGCACAAGGAATGCATTGCGTACCCCTCTGGCACTCAAGGGGTTAAACTATGTATTAATGTGATGCATATGTATGCTTTTAACTTGTACGTTTTTGTGTTTTTACAGCAAGAAGACAAGATACAAGAGAAGAAAGAAGACAGAAGATACAAGGGAAGAAAGAAGATAGACGAAAGATTGGCGACAGAAGGAGACAGACAGTGGATGACAGGTAAGTGTAACAAAGATTATTTAAGGATCGGTGATTGACAGTATGTCAGGCACCGATCATTATTTTTTTTTCCTTTGAAGTTCCCAAAACTGCTGTTATTTAGCGGCGTTTTGGGAACTTAACGCACAAAACGGACGTTTGGACACGGCGCCAGTTTTGTGGCCTAACGTCCTTTGTGCTTAATGCCGGTAGGACATTTGAATATCAACCAAGACATTTTATTTTGTCGGTCGGTATCCATTTTGCCCTACCGGCATTTTTTTACTCCAACATTAGGATAGAGCCCTAAGTAACATATAGGCCTTTATTTCTCTAGTACAAATTTATATGTATTATATATGTGTTTCTAATGTGAGCCTTCATTTGTTTATCATTTGTGGCTAATATATATGTGAATTTTAAAGTTCTTTCAAAATCACCAGGGTTGTTTTTATAGGGTTCCTTTAAGAATTTATCATTCTTTTTAACCAATGGAGTGCCTGAGGGGTATGCAATGCATTGTGTACCCCTCTGGCACTCAAAGGGCTAAACTTCTGTATTGCTGATGGGATTATCTTGAGAAGAGGATCTCTGTTCTTTTGTTATTCATATGGTTCTTAAGCACAGGAAAAGGAAACTTACTGCTGATGTTCATTGAATTGACTAGCATAGGGACTATCCAGTGCTTAGCTAGAGGCTGGATTGTGTCAATATCAGACTGCTGTTAAATTTTCTATCTTATAAACTGTCAGATATACTACTACCCTGAGACTGAAATTCATCTGACTGTGGGAAAAAGAATGTATCATTGATCTGTTCTTTCTGGCATCCATCAGATATCGATCAAATTTCCCTGTCTTGCATATGAGAGGCAGGGAAATATGATAAAATGGTATACATGCCACCATTCTGGCATACCACACACAGAGTATGTGTATGCCTGTTTTCATCTCATTAATTACAGTAAGGTCCAGCAGACTGAAGGCAGAAAATGGAATTTGTGTATCTATCTGGCCATCATTCATTGAAGAGCAAGAGACAGCCAGATACAAACCAGCTATTGCTGAATAGGCTTATTAAAATACTTATTTCCTTGAGCACTGAGGTGTTCATAGCTTGATGAATTTCAACCTAAGTTGGAACCTGCTCCTTCTTTTTGTGTTTTCGGTTTTATATATTGTGCTATGAATGAATTTCGGCAGAGTCCACATTGAGGGTAATGCCTAATGTAACGAGATCCTAAGTCCGCGGATGGACGTAGCTCGTTCTGCCGGGTCTGTCAGGCTGATTGCCGGTTACAATTTAGCAGCTGGCTCCCTCTCACACACTCCAGGAATCCCTCAGAAAGGGGGTCAAGACAAGACCCTTGATACCTTCCCCAAAGCAACGTACAGGACACGGTTGAAGTGCAAACTGGAACTGTTTATTTCTGACTGAACTCAGCTCTTTTATGCAGGGTTAACAGTATTATTGTAACTTCATCAAAATAAACATACAAAGTACTGAACATGAATACAATGGGAAACCCTGATGAGGTTAAGGGAACATAAAAGGGAACAAAGGGCTGACATTCACATACAATGGGTTCAGGGAGTCCCAGGAACAATAGAGCCCAGACTTAGAGGCACCTTCGAATTGGCCGCTTCATCTTTTCAGCCAATGGGCTGCCGAGCTACTGGCTTCAGGCAGCCAATCCCGTGGCCGCCTACATTTCCCCATGTTACACTAAGGGAGTCCCTTTAAATATGTCCTGGCGTCAGCAACCAATCAGGAGACGGCCGACATCCCCATTGTATTTCAATGGGACTTGCTCAGCCAATGGGAAGGGCGCCTACTTTCTGCCATGTTATCCCAATGGCAGCCCTTTAAACCACATGAGCCAATAGGAATCCGGCCGACAATGGAAGTCCAAAGGACACTGTTCCCTCCGTGTACTCCCCGTGAATATCAGTCCTTTTTAGGAGGATAGTATTGGCAAATGTTATAGTAACGGCCTGCGGTCCGTTACACCACCCCCCCTTCCGAGCGCCCAAGTCCGTTGGTGGTTTGCAACAAGAAGGGCTTGGGAAAACAACAGAAACAGAGGTCCGCAGGCTGAGGGAGGTTAGGCATCCTCCTGTCGGGACAACCCATCCGCGTTTTGGTTCTGTTTGCCCGACCGGTACTTGACTGAAAAAACGTAAGGTTGAAGAGCCAGGCTCCACCGTAGTAGCCGCCCATTATCCCCCGAGGTTTTATTGAGCCATACCAGGGGATTGTGGTCAGTTATCACAGTAAATTCTTTCCCATAGAGGTACGGTTGAAATCTCTTGATGGCCCACACTAAGGCCAGACATTCTTTCTCTATGGCCGCATAGTTCATCTCTCGGTCCAACAATTTGCGGCTCTGAAAGGCGATGGGGTGCTCCTCGCCAGCGTCATCCACTTGGCTCAGGACAGCTCCTAGGCCAACGTTGGAGGCATCTGTGTGGATCAAACACGGGAGGTTAAAGTTGGGAGCAGCCAGTACCGGTGCCTTTCCTAGTGCATCTTTCAGAGATTCAAAGGCCTGAGCACAGGCTGGGGTCCAAGTGACTCGTCGGGGTAGGGCCTTTTTAGTGAGGTCCGTTAGCGGCTTGGCTATGTCGCTGTAACGAGGAACAAACCTGCGGTAATAGCCGGCTGTCCCTAGGAAGGCCAGAACCTGCTTCTTGGTCTGAGGCTGGGGCCAGTTGACAATGGACTCTATTTTGTCCGGCTCGGGTCGCTGACACCCGCTACCCACCCGGTGGCCAAGGTACTGAACCTCCCCCATTGCCACCTGACACTTGTCGGGGCGTATTGTCAGTCCTGCCCCGTGAATTCTACCCAAGATAGCTTCTATATGTAGGAGATGATCCTCCCAGGACTCGCTGTAGATTGCAATATCGTCCAAGTAGGCACAGGCAAACTCCTGAGCCCCAGACAGCAGGCGGTCCACCAACCTCTGGAAGGTAGAGGGGGCATTCCTCATCCCGAACGGCATGACTGTAAACTGGTACAAGCCGAACGGGGTGATGAATGCCGATTTCGCCCTTGCCTCAGGGGCCAAGGGAATCTGCCAGTATCCTTTACTTAGATCCAGTGTAGTAACATAGCGAGCCCCAGCGAGTCGATCTAGAAGATTATCCACCCGGGGCATAGGGTAAGCATCCGTCACCGTCTTGTCATTAAGCCTCCGATAGTCAACGCAGAACCGGATGGTCCTGTCCTTCTTGGGGACTAGGACAACCGGGGAGGCCCAGGGGCTGTCCGACTCCTCAATTACCGCTAAGTCCCGCATGTCCTGGATCTCTTTCTGGATGTGAGATTTTACTGCCTCAGGCACTCGGTATGCGGGTTGTCTCAGGGGCATTTGAGCAAGGGTATCTACCTTGTGACTGGTCAGCAGGGTACGCCCCGGTCTATTTGAGAACAAGGTGGGCCAACGGGACAGAATACCCCGGACTTGGTCCTGTTGCTCAGGGGTAAGGTGGGACCCTAACGAGACTGGGCTATGGGAATCGCTAAGTTGGGTGTTAGCTAGGAGGTCAGGGAGCTCCTGGTCCTCTGTCTCCTGGCTGGCCTGGGTGCATATGGCCAGAATATCTTCCGGCCGCTCCTCATATTTTTTGAGGGCATTAATGTGGCAAATTCGCCTGTCTTTTAGTTGGGGTCCTCGGGCTATCAAGTAAGTAGTCTCTCCCTGGCGGTCTATGACCTGGTAGGGCCCTTCCCAAGCAGTTTGGAGCTTGTTCTGTTTCACCGGCCGGAGGGCAAGTACTTTTTGCCCCCCCAGGAATTCCCTGAATGTGGCCTGCCTATCATAATACCGTTTTTGTTTGGCTTGGGCGGCCTGGAGACTCTGCCGGGCCAGGCCCGTCAGAGTGTCCAGACGATCCCTCAGTTCTAGGACATAGGTGACAGCTGGGGTCTCTTCCGTGTCACACTTGCCTTCCCAATACTCGCGGAGGATGTTCAGGGGTCCCCGGACTCGTCTCCCAAAGAGTAATTCGAAGGGAGAGAAGCCCGTGGACTCCTGAGGGACCTCCCGGTATGCAAAGAGCAAGTGCGGCAGGTATTGTTCCCAATCCCTATGGGAGTCTGTAAAAGCCCGGAGCATTTGTTTTAAGGTCCCATTGAACCTTTCACAAAGCCCATTCGTCTGAGGGTGGTAAGCAGTGGTTTGAGTGGATTGGACCCTGCACAGTTTCCAGACCTGTTGCAGCAATTCGGAGGTGAATTGCGTGCCTCTGTCAGAGAGTATTTCTTGAGGGAACCCCACCCGGGTGAAAATGGTGATTAATGCAGTAGCTACGGATTCTGCAGTGATGTTGGCCAGAGGGACTGCCTCTGGATACCGGGTGGCAAAGTCCACCACAGTAAGGATAAACCTTTTGCCGGAGCGACTGCACCTGGCCAAGGGTCCTACAATATCTACAGCTACTCGTTGAAACGGGACTCCTATGATGGGAAGGGGCTGTAAAGGTGCATTAGATCGGTCGCCCCGCTTGCCGACCCTCTGACAGGTGTCACAGGTCCGGCAGAAGGTGCGAACGTGCTTGGAGATCTGGGGCCAGAAGAAGGCCCGAGTGAGCCGCTGTTCCGTGCGTCTGACTCCGAGGTGCCCAGCCAGTGGTACCTCATGAGCCAGGGCCAGCAAGGCAGCTCGATGTACCGTGGGGACCAGTAACTGAGTCTTGGCTATCTCTGTCTGTCCCTTTCCTACTGCCATAGTCTGCCTGTATAGTAACCCTTCCCTCCAAACTATGGTCTCCCCGTTGGGGCCCGGGGTCCCACTATCCGCCTGGCGTCTATACCCCGCTAAGGAGGGGTCAGTCTGTATGGCCGCTCTGAATTCTGTCGGGGGGGACCAGGTAACACTAGTGCCTGTGGGATGCGGGGATGGGTCAGCGTCCGGAGCACTTACCACTGGTTGTTGAGCTTGTGCACGGGTAATCGCCTGGCATTCCTCCCGGGTGGCTTGGGGCTCAAAATGGCTTTCCAGTCGTCCTAGGTCGTTGCCCAATAAAACATCAGTGGGCAGGCCTGGCATGACTCCCACTGTTTTATATCCATGTCCGGTGCCCCAATCCAGGTGGACCTGTGCCATGGGTAGCTGATAAATCTTGCCTCCGGCCACCCTGACTTCCACGGCCTGGTTGGTGCGATGATGGCGCCGGAGACAGTAAGGTTGGACCAGGGTTAACGTGGCCCCGGAATCCCGTAGCCCCTGGGCTGCGTGTCCATCCACTTGTACCGCCTGGATATGATGGTTTCTGTTATCCGAGGGGAATTCTTGAGCCAGGGATACCTCATGATAATAGCCCCAAGGTGACTCCTCTGTAGGCGGTCGCACGATTTCCCTAGGGGATGGCCAGTCATAGTCTTCTCTATCCGGAGTATCCACATAATACACAGTCTTATGTGCCCCCCGCCCCGGAGGGCCTGACGTATTCCAGCGAGCGGGGCCATTTTGTGGGTCAGGGGGTGGCCGATTTTGGGGGCAATTGGGCCGAGTGTGCCCCCGCTGGTGACACTGGTAGCATTCCGGGCCAGGGTTGGGGCGAGAGGGGCCTGCCGGAGTGTACCGCTGTGCAGTAGCAGGCGGGATCTGGGTATTCGGATTGGAGGAACTGGCCATCCTGCTCCCGCTAACCCCAGGGGGACCGTGGACAGTAGCTGACCGAGATCCCACTCTCCGGGATTCCTCAAATTTATCTGCTGCTTCAGTGACGGTGCGGGGCCCATGATCATGCACCCAATCTCGTACCTCCGATGTGACTTGGAAAAAGAATTGTTCCAGCAGCATTTGTTGGCAACAATCCTCCAGTGTGCGAGCCCCACATCCTGGTAACCAGTTGCGGCAGGCCCGCTCCATCTTATAGACCCATTCCATGTGGGTCTCTTTGGTCTGGCGACGTCCTTCCCTGAACTGCCGCCTGTAGGTATCCGGCGTGATGGCAAACCTCTGGAGCAGCCGCCGTTTCACCTCCGCATAATCTGTAATCCATGCATCGGGGATTGCCCGGTAGGCTTCCGCAGCCCTCCCCGTGAGCTTGCCTGCCAAGATAGTTACCCAGTCCTGTCGGTCTACCTGGACCACCTGGCATTGGCGCTCAAAGTCCTTCAAGAACCCATCAATGTCTCCTCCATTGTCATCAAATACCTTAAACAGCTGGTGTGGCAGCCGCCTATTATGTTCCATCATGTCCGACCGGGTCTCGCTGGGCTGCCTAGGAGAACTCTGTCGAGTCTGTGCCAACTCCTCTAAGTAGTCCTTTTCCACTGCCAGAATTGTCCTGATTCTGAATTCTGCAGGGGGGTCCGGTCCTGCTAATGCCAAACGTGCTGCCACCCTTTGGCTCACCACATCAGCTGAGGACGCAGCGGGCCCGGTGGTGATCCGGCTGGGTTGGAGTGAAGGCTGTATGTCTCCTCCGGTGGCAAATCAGTGTTCCGGGCCCGCTCCACCATCTCCTCATCCATGGTGACCAACTCTTGTTTCCTCAGCCCCCTAGCATCCCGACCTCTCTCCTCGACCATCTGTTGGAGTTCTGTAAGTGAGCGGTGTCTGTATACATCAGCCATGATGACCCAGTTGTTGCTAAGACCGGGGTCAAGCCAGCGGCTGTTTTTCCCCCTGCTGGGCTGGTCTTAGTGTAACTGAAACCGGGGTCAAGCCAGCGGCTATATCTCCCCCTGCTGGGCTGGTTTCAGTCCGATCCACCGCTTGCCACCAGTGTAACGAGATCCTAAGTCCGCGGATGGACGTAGCTCGTTCTGCCGGGTCTGTCAGGCTGATTGCCGGTTACAATTTAGCAGCTGGCTCCCTCTCACACACTCCAGGAATCCCTCAGAAAGGGGGTCAAGACAAGACCCTTGATACCTTCCCCAAAGCAACGTACAGGACACGGTTGAAGTGCAAACTGGAACTGTTTATTTCTGACTGAACTCAGCTCTTTTATGCAGGGTTAACAGTATTATTGTAACTTCATCAAAATAAACATACAAAGTACTGAACATGAATACAATGGGAAACCCTGATGAGGTTAAGGGAACATAAAAGGGAACAAAGGGCTGACATTCACATACAATGGGTTCAGGGAGTCCCAGGAACAATAGAGCCCAGACTTAGAGGCACTTTCGAATTGGCCGCTTCATCTTTTCAGCCAATGGGCTGCCGAGCTACTGGCTTCAGGCAGCCAATCCCGTGGCCGCCTACATTTCCCCATGTTACACTAAGGGAGTCCCTTTAAATATGTCCTGGCGTCAGCAACCAATCAGGAGACGGCCGACATCCCCATTGTATTTCAATGGGACTTGCTCAGCCAATGGGAAGGGCGCCTACTTTCTGCCATGTTATCCCAATGGCAGCCCTTTAAACCACATGAGCCAATAGGAATCCGGCCGACAATGGAAGTCCAAAGGACACTGTTCCTTCCGTGTACTCCCCGTGAATATCAGTCCTTTTTAGGAGGATAGTATTGGCAAATGTTATAGTAACGGCCTGCGGTCCGTTACACCTAATAACACGGCAAGCTATAGGTTTGGCCTCATATGCAGCTAATTAGCATACTGTGCAGGAAATTAGCATAAAGTGCCACACGCTGCCAACAAATCATAAAGGTTTATGTCTCAATAAATTATGTATTTTATAGAAAAAAAATGCTAGTAAAACATAGGACAATTTAATTCCCTATAATATGAACTAAAATTGTCTTAAGGTGACACATCCACTTTATGCTTTGGATACTACAGATACCTCCAACAGATTGCAAGCCAACGCATCAGGGATCTCTTTAAGGGGTTAAAGTAATCATGTAATGGACAGTTGATTGAAACATTATTAAAATATAAACAAATAGTTAATATATATTTTATACTGCTCAGTGATTTGTTCCTAGAATCACATTCACCCTCAGGTTCCATTAATGTATACAGGGAAATTACAGAGCTGCCTTGCCGTGAATCCAGGAAATCTGTTATTTACAGCACCAAAGTAAGTTAACCCTGTAGAACAAGAGGGGTGTGCAACACATTGCTTTGCAATGCGTTGGCACACCTCTCTGGTCCTCAAGGGGTTAAAACTTTGAGATTAGGCTAGTTAACAAAGTCAAATCAAGTAGGAGTACAACAAACACATAACTTTTTTGATTTTACCCATAATAAATAATATCTCACAATGTTTCACCCGCCTAGGTAGGTCTTTCTTGTAGAGACCTGCTTTTTCTTAGAAAACTTTTCCCCTTTAACCTTTAAAGGACCAGAGGCATGTGTAACACATTACTTCATTGGCTGGTTGGGGATGATGGAAGTTATAGCCCACAACATCTGAAGAGCCAAATGTTGCCAAACCATGGTTTACAGTAAGTAGCCTTACCTCTGTTTTCTCCAGTTTGTGGTACTTATCAACTTCTTTTCACAAATCTCTGTGGAATGACTCTAATGTTTCTTTAGCACTGATTTATATATGCTCCTCTCCCACTTATCTGATTATATAATTTTTGTTAGACTTTCCCAGGCTATTAATAAGTATATCTTGTTGGGTAGAGGAAATGTATATCTTGCCAAAAGTAGGGAAAACAAAGGTTGTGCATCATTAGAGCTGAAAGTATTGTTCTATATCTTTGTTCGGAAATCTTTCACCTCAGGTCAATCCTGTATCTCAAAACAAGAGCCAAAGATTGTGACATTGTGGGTTATGTACTAGGGCGAACACATACACATACACGTAGAGACACATGCGCACACACACACACACACACGTACACACACACACACCTAGACACACAAACATCCCTACATACACATACAGACTCATACACATGCACACACATAATACATTCACATTCATGTATAGACAAGTACACACACATACAGACACCTACACATGTTCAGACATAGTCACATACACACATACAGACACATACACATATGCATACACACACACACACACATATACATAAAACACACACACACACATTTGGTTCATGAAAAATATGTTTATTGAGCTGTTATACCAAATCTGTGGTAATTATTAAGAACAAATTACTTTATCATGTAAATGCTCTTCATAGCACTTTGAATATGTGCTGTATGTGTACTCTGATATCTTACACTGGAGCTTGCGCTGGACAAGGGCCTCCCCATTAATCTCATACTGCAGAGACCTCCAGCTAATGACATTCCCATTAAGAGCCTTATTATTAAACACAACCTTCTGTATATCATCTGGTGTCAAACTATAATTCCACATATGGACATCACTTATTTCACCCATAAAGGACTGATTCACATCAAACCCCCCACCAAATGAATCCTGTTCCTGTCCCAGAACAATACTGGTCTGGGGAGCAATAGTAAATCCTTTTTTTGAAACCCTTCTGGGGTAGAGTTTCCCATTCACCCAAAGTTGGATCACTCCGGTGTACGAGTCCCAGCTCACACAGGTGTGCTTCCAGTCCAGAACCTCAGCATCAACCTTGATACGGGTTTCCTCCTGGCCTATATAAACTGAACAGAAGTTTGGTGGCCTTGGAAAGATGAGAAAAGTGTTGTCCTTTCCTGGACCAGGCATGGCCAAAGAAAAGAGAGAATGTTCTCGAGTGAGTTCAGTGTAGGATCGTAGGCAGACGGTCAGTTTATTTAATGGCTTTGACACCATTGGCTTTAATATCACATAGGCACTTGCAGTTGATTTGGGAAAAAGGAAGACTTTGCTTCCTAAGTCAAAGCAAGCTGGAGACAAGGAGAGAGGAATAATGGAATTGAGCAAGAAAAGATGATGGGGATAGCAAGGAGAGTTGAGAAGAGAAATAAAGAAAGGGATTACCATATTGTACAGATTTGTATTGCACTAGCATTCAAAGAAGAATTAAATGTTTTTTAATAAAAAAAAATACATTTAAATTATTTTCCTGTTGAGTAAAACAGTGACACTCCCACTCAAACAGAGGGGTGTGCCATGCATTGTGAAGGATTAAAGGTAGATAAACAGGTATTCTTTGGAAGAATTGCAATTTTCTATTGTTATCGCAAAACAGTGCCTTTCCTTTCACTTGCTATGGAGAGCCATAGTCTGTGACTCCAGCTCACATATATATATAGTATTATACAGGTTGTCTTTTGAACACTAGTTGGTGCTGTTGTTAAAAGTTGAATTAACAAAATGCGCTTGAGCTGTAATAACATTTGAACGCACAATCTTCCACTAGTTTGATGAGTATCCTTGTTTATATCAGCAAAAAAAATCCTCTAAAGCATGCATTTTTTCATAACTTTAACCCTTAGAGTACCAGAGGGGTACACAATGCATTCATACTGATAGCATGTCCATGGGGGTTGACATGATTATCTGTTAGAGACTGAATGACCCAAATTCCTCCCACTGAAGGCTTCATAAGAAGTGGCTGGTAGAAAGACTTTGGAATCAGGCAGCAAAGAGTCATATCTGTTCCCATGAACATGATATCGCATATTGAGTAATGATTCATTTTGGAGAAGCAATACACACAAAATTTCTTATAGTAGTCATTAGGATTTTCAGCCCAGATGAAGGTAAGTGCAGGCTTATAATTAGGGGATGTTACTGTTTCATCTACCGTATGTGTGTGTGTGTGTGCATGTGTGTGTTTTCAAATATTTAATTTTTTACCATTATTTTCAGATTTGTAAACATTTCGATGTTGTTCATGACAACATGGATTTATAAACGATGTCACAGATATATTTTTGTTAATTGATTTATTTGTGAAGGCTGATTACGTAGGTATTCAAAACAATATGAATACAGATAGATGATAATGAATGTTGGTAGAAAACAGCATCTAGATCAATGATGACAACCAGATTCCTTCCAAGGGAAGCATATGTGACCCTCAACTGGGATGGGCAAAAATGTATTTTACTTCTCACAGAAGGGAAGAAAATATTTTTTCCACTAGTTCCCATGGGATCAAAAAATGCTTACAAAAAATGTTAGTTTGTATGGGCAAAAGGCTAATCCCATTGATTTTCATGGGCTTAACCTTCTAGCATGTACTCTCACACCCATTTTTCATCAAGCAAGAGTGCTTACACAGATGTGCAGGCAAACATGCATGTGCGTACACTTTCCCTTACTTCAGTTCACTGTGGGAATGTAAGAGGCAAATATAGTCAGGCATGAGGAAGAGACCTGAGAGGTCTTGAAAGCTTGCATCCTAAATCTGCTTAGTTAGCCAATAACGGTATCAACTTGACTATATTTGCCTCCTGTATATATACAGCTAACACTGGACCAACTCTTATCTATTATCAACTGAGGGAATATGTCACAGACACAGCCTTCTTTGGAAATTCCATTGGGAGTGAAACAGACGGTTTTCCACCTAATCATTCCAGTGGCAGACATTTTTGCTTATCCCTGTTCCTCAAATGGGAACACACATTATATTTAATCTTTTGTTATACCCATGAAAGCATATTAACCTCTTGGGGACCAGAAGTGTGTGCAACACATTGCAAAGCACTGCATTGCATACCCCTCTGGTACATAAGTAGTTAATTTCATGGTTGTTAGAGGGTTCTCCAAGACATTGTAAAGCAGTGTGATATTTACCTGAGAGTAACATTAACAGTTTTAGAGTGAAGGCAAGTATGTGCTGAGGCAAGAAAGAGAGGATAAATATATACATGCAGTGTTAACTACTGGCTGAAGGGCTTAAAGCCCAGTTCTCATATGGATTTTGTTGCCAGCACGGGGCATTTCATAGTGTTAAAGGGATAGTAATACTTCGTTTTAACTTTATTTTATTTTGTAGGCATTAAAAAAACATGAAGAATGATATAAGTCTTATCTCTCAAACCTTTATTGTTTAAGAGATATTCATAAGCAAAGTCTCCCCTCCCGCCCCTTTTTCCTAGTGTAAGCCATCTCTTCTCAGATGTGAATCAGGTTGTAAGACCAGACAGATAACAGCAGGGGACACTCTTCTTTGCATGAAAACAATGAAAGCCCTTCCCCCCTTGACAAGTTTTTCAGCTTTTTCCCTTATCTTAATTGAAGATTGTCCCTCTCTGCAGTCTACCTGGGCACCTCCCTTCTGATCTGGCTGAACAGTGGGGGGGGGAATACTTTGCTTGTGAATATCTCTTAAACCATAAAGGTTTGAGAGATAAGACATATCGTTCTTCATGTTTTTTTAATGCCTACAAAATAAAATAAAGATAAAACGAAGTATTACTATCCCTTTAATCTACCTAGGACACTCCTTATAGGACATGTGTGATAATTATACTTGGGAACTCTCCCCAGAGACTCAGTTTATTAAGATGAATTGCCTGGTCTCTGGAGGCAGAGGCCGATTCTCCAGCTTTGTTGAGTTTCCAGAGTAACTCCTCCTACTTTTAATCCATTCTGCCTACTTCCCACCCTGTTCCACCCACATCTCACCTATTCAAGAGTCAAACCTTACCCTTTGTCCTCTCAATCCCACCTACTCAATTAAGCCACACCCACTTATAAACATAATTAACATCATTTAGACACTACGTTTCCCACCGAGCCCATGAACCCTCTTTGGGGGCTCTAAAGAAGATAGTACCCAGGTATGATGATGGGGGTGGTAAATATTCTTCTGTTCCCACTGTACTGTGAAAAGACTGGGGGGCCACAGAAGAATCCCTTGAAGGCTGTCTGTTTCCCACTACTGACCTAGATAGATAAACAGGTATTCTTTGGAAGAATAGGTAAATAGAGCCTTTCTAGTAAGCCTTCTCCATCATAAAATCTTTAAAGGTGAATTGTACCCTAGTTCGTTAATTTTGACAGAATGGTTTACCTAAGTAACTGTACCTTACACAGCAGTCAGGTACATCTATATAACTTCATTATGTGCATTTGATTTGTCCTGTAGTCCACTGATAGTTGTTTCTGTTACAATTCAATAAACACTGATAAAGACTTGTGTAACTATGAGCCATTCAGGGCTGTTTGCTGTGAGGAAGTGTAACATACAGACAGACTTCAACAGAGATCATTATATATAGGACACTGCAGATAACATGCAAAAAATAGATATTCCTGCCTGATAACTTACCTAGGTCAATTAACCTGTTAAACAAATATAGATAGAGCACTCTGTATTTTAAAGGGATAGTATTGTTTCACAATAAAAGCAGCTCCAATTAATCTTCATAATATTTGGGCCATGGAGAGTGTTATTTCAGTACTGTCAGAGTTGCAGTTCAAAATTAATTGAATGATAAAGTATCCCCCTCCCACCTCTTTTACCTAGTGTAACACTGCTCACCTCAGAGCAGCAAGACTGTGCGGATGGATTGCAGAGAGGCAAAATCTTCAGTGATCATAAAGGAAAAACCTGTCAAGGGGGGCAGGATTTTCCTTATGGTCACAGTAAGAAGTTTGTTCCTTGCTGTGAGCAGTCTGGTCACAGGACCAGTTTCCACATCTGAGGGGAGGCGGCTTAGTAGTATTGAAATAACACTCTCTGTGGCCCAAATACTATGAAGATTAATTGGAGCTGCTTTTATTGTGAAACATTACTATCCTTTTAACATATGGAATGCTATTTATCTTCATAACATAGTGAATATAAGCTGTGTGTGTGCCCCCAAGACTTACATTGGAGCTTGGGCTCAGCAGTGACATCCCCTTTAAGCTCATAATTCAGTGATGTCCAGCTAATGAGATTTCCATTTTTTTCATTAGACAGAACTCCCTTTATGTCTTCTGGATTCAGAACATAATCCCACACATGGACATCACTTATTTCACCCACAAAGGACTGATTCACATCAAACCCCCCACCAAATGAGTCCTGCTCCTGGCCCAGAACAATACTGGTCTCAGGGGGTATAATAAATCCTTTTCTTGAAACCCTTCTGGGGTAGAGTTTTCCATTGATCCAAAGTTGGATCACTCCACTTTGTGATTCCCAGCTCACACAGGTGTGCTTCCAGTCCAGAACCTCTGTATCAACCTTGATACGGATTTCCTCCTGGCCTATATAAACTGAACAGAAGTTTGGTGGCCTTGGAAAGATGAGAAAAGTGTTGTCCTTCCCTGAACCAGCAATGGCCAAAGAGAAGAGAGGATGTTCTCGGGTGAGTTCAGTGTAGGATCGCACGCAGACGGTGAGTTTATTTAATGGCTTTGTCACCACTGGCTTCAGAATCACATGTGCAGTGGCGGTTGGTTTTGCAAAAAGTAAGACTTTGCTGCCCAAATCTAAGCGACATGTGTGAGACACAAGAGAGAAAATAAAGGATGGTGTTATTACAATGGTCAATTTTGATTTGTACTATAACTTAAAGGAACAGTAATAGTTTTATGAGAAAAATGTTATATTGCTTTTCCTGCTGACTAAAACAATGGTACTCCCACTGCTCAGATATGTTTGAGTTAAAAAGATATTGCAGCTCAAACCACTTGCAGCAATGACAACTAGTAGGTTATGCACTAAGGAGTGATAAAGAAGTGATATAGCTGAGATGACTTCTCGAGTTATATATTTTCTCCAGTTCCTGTGTTAGTCTATGGTGCCTGTGCGCTTAGACCTCTAGAGTTGGAGACATCTTAGTTCATAGGCTCCAAAGAATAACATAGGAAATGGAGAAGTGATATCACTGGAGAAGTCATCTCCGCTTTATCACCTTTTGATCACTTCTTAGTGCATCTCCCTCCTAATGTCCAACATGCAATTTTGATTATTTTGAACTCTGACTACTGCTCTCAGTAGTACATAAAGGGAACGGCACCATCTGCTGGCCAGAGTAGAAGTTTGAGCTATATTCCTTTTTGTTTGCTGATGGGACCGATTAAGTAATGGACAACAGGCACACTTCAAAACATTTACTACAGATATAGTTGTCCCATAAACAACATATTGGTTACTTGTGAACCAATCATATTTCTAATGGTAATACATGTCTCTGCCAATCACATTTCATATGATAGTTCATCTCAACCAATCACATTTTAATGGTACTACATGGATCAACCAGTACATATGTAAATAACATAAGTTGAGCCATAAGCATCCAGAGGTTGTAGGACAAACTGCCACTGCCATGCACACAGGAAGCTGACCCATTACCTCCTTCTACCTATCTAAGAATAGTGTATAAATGTGTTGTGGACCCCCTACCACCACTACCTCCCTTGTTGTTGTTTTTTTTTTGTTTTGTTTGTTTTGGGGGGCATTTGCTTTCTTACAACACAAATAGTAGTTAAACTTAGTTATGAGTTCCTGTACAACTGGAAGATCAGAGCTTAGATAATGTGGAATTTTATTCAAAGTGTAACACTTCTTATTTTTAAAAAGTGTTTTTTCTTAGGTACAATAAAAAAGGTTAATCTTATACTTTAATAAGAATTAATTTGATTTTAATTATTTGTTGTCCCTTAAAGAAATGGCATTTATTTTTTTGTAAAATGCGTTCTAAAGTGTTAGAGTGACTGATGGCAGTTACACTTTATAATAATCTCAAGTTTAGATGATACTCAGTGTTTGATCTTCCTATCCATTAGCCTGATGTTAACTCCTTCTTTAGTGAATGGACTGACCCACTTGAGAACAGGGCCGGATTTACATCTCAGGAGCCTGTAGGCACAGAACTGTGAAGCGCCCCCCCCCCCCGATTTGCCAACTCCACTTGACACCTCCACAATACTCATCAGCTCCAACTTGCCCCCCACCATCTCCATATTGCCCCTCACTTTGCCCCCATCATCTCAAAATTGCCCCTCACATTGCCCCATCATCTCCATATCCCCTCACATTGCCCCCAACCACATCAGCTCCAACTTGCCCCCCATCAGCTCCACATTGCCCCCACCATCTCCATATTGACCTCCATAGGCTCCAACTTGCCCCCGTTAGCTCCACATTGCCCCCACCATCTCCATGTTGCCCTCACATTGCCCCCCATCGGCTCCAACTTGCCCCCACCATCTCCATGTTGCCCTGACATGGTCCGTTTCCTACCTCCCTGGTAAGAGATCTGTCATCTGTGCCTCCTTGGCACAGTCCTGTAGCTGATGGAGCTCCCTCGCGGTCTCCTATTCAGGAATGCAGAGCGCAGGTAGATGATGTCATCTCCCAGCGCTCTGCATTCCTAAAGATGAGACGAGGGAGCTCACCACCTACAGGACTGTGCCAAGGAGGCACAGACATGTCCTGCCGGGGAGGTAGGAAATAGGGAACGAAGGGGGGGGCAGCGCCAGCGAGGTGGCTATTTTTTTTTTTTTTTTTTTAATTAAAAAAAAAAAAGATTAAAAAAAATATAAAATCCCAATGGCAGGCGCCCCTCGGTGGCGTGCGCATGTAGGCAGGTGCCTACTTTGCCTAATGGCAAATCTGGCCGTGCTTGAGAAAGAAGTTGCCATGGCAACCAGAACCAATCCGATCATACACACATACCTTTGTCTCTGCGGGCATAATTTTAATGCTTCCTGAGCTCTTACTGTGTTGACGTCATTGCTCAGTGCTAGTGATGATCGAGCACCCCGATGCTCGGGTGTTCGGGTGCTCTGGCCGAGCGCCCCCGGAGGCTCGAGTGCTCGGCCGAGCACCTGAGCCCCATTGAAGTCAATGGGAGGACTCGAGCATTACACCAGGCACCCCCTGCTCTGATGAGGGGAGGGTGCCTGGTTCATAGGAAAAGGTCAGAAAATGATGGAAACACCACAGAAATGGTTCAGGGACAGCATAGGGAGGATGTCTGGATGCATCTTGGACTCCAACGTCGCTGCTGGGAACGATGTTTCGCCCGTAGTACGCCATTTTTACAGACTGACCGTAAAACACACAAAAAGGAAGATAAAAACGATTTTAGGCGAAAAATTGTTACCAAACAGTATTTGCTGTATATTTACTTGTATATCATCTGCAAATTCTGCAAAAAATTTCATCGATTTTTCGGAACTGGGGCCATGATTAAGAGGGAAACGTGCGCAGCGTAAAGCAGGTGTTCAACGTGGTTATGGCCCGGGTAAGGTACAGCATTCAGGAACGGAGGCCGCAGCTACCACAGGTTTTACAACATGTCCGTTTGCCCTTGTTAAGTCCAAAATTTATAGTCGGAACAGTGGGGTCTGATCCATTGAGTAAAAGTGACGAAGTGACTTAGTGGATGAAGCCAAGAACTACCTTCTGCTCTGTCGAACACCCCAGCCCTATTTAATTCAATGGGAGGACCTGAGGCACTCCGATACAACCTGTATATCACAAAATGGAGGGCCTCATTCACATTGTGGTACAATAGTTCAGGTAGTGGTCCAACACTCATAAAGCCTATGCACTAAGTGAAAGGGCTGCCAAAAATTAGACTGAAATGTCACTCCAATACACCCTTTATTACACATAAAGGAGGGCATCATACACACCCTTGAAAAATTAGGATTAATGGCCTGCTGGTGACCCTCTAAAACATTAGGGGCGAGGGCATGCCGCTAAGCTGACCATCTAAAACATTAGGAATGAGGGTCCTGCTGCTGAGCCGACCATCTAAAACATTATGGGTGAGGGTCTGCTGCGGAGCTGACCATCCTAAACATTATATGCGAAGGCCCGCTAGTGAGCTGACGCTATAAAACATTATATGAGAGGGCCCGCTAGAGAGCTGACCCAATAAAACATTATATGAGAAGGCCCGCTGGTGAGCTGGCCCTATATAAAAATTATATCACAGGGCCCGCTGGTGAGCTGGCCCTATATAAAAATTATATCACAGGGCATATGGAAGAGGAGGAGGAGGATGAGAAGATTAAGAGTCAACCATATACCCGTTTTTTGGGTGGCAGGGGTGAATGGGAATACAGAGTATTCCCATCATTGTAAATAACATATCTAAAGTGACTTTATGTTCACCCGGGGCTTTCCTCCAGTGGAGTGGAGAAGTCAGGGGAAATCCAGGCCTTGTTCATTTTTATAAGTGTCAACCTATCAGCATTTTCGGTGGAAAGGCGGATACGCTTATCTGTTATGATGCCACCAGCAGCACTAAATACCCGCTCAGACAGAACACTGGCGGCAGGGCAGGCCAGCACCTCCAAGGCGTAGAGTGCCAGTTCATACCACGTGTCCAGCTTGGACACCCAGTAGTTGTAAGGCACAGAGGGATCAGTGAGGACGCTGACACGGTCTGCTACTTACTCCTTCACCATCTTCCAAAACTTTTCCCTCCTTGTGACACTAGGCCGCGCATCAGGGTGAGGGTGCTGGCGGGTTGTCATGAAGGTGACCCACGCCTTGGAGAGTGTTGCCCTGCCTTTGTCGGAACTGCCGTGTGCTCCCCTTTTCTCCCCTTCTCGGTTGGCCAAGGTAGAACGTACTCTGCCGCCAGCGTTGTCAGATGGAAAATTTTGGAGCAATTTTTCGACAAGAACCTTCTGGTATTGCACCATTTTGCTTGTCCTCTCCACCGGAGGAATGAGAGATGAGAAATTCTCTTTGTAGCGGGGGTCCAGAAGGGTGAACACCCAGTAATCCGTGTTGTCTAAAATGCGTATAACGCATGGGTCACGGGAAAGGCAGCCTAACATAAAGTCAGCCATGTGTGCCAGAGTACCAACAGGCAAGATTTCGCTGTCCTCACCAGGAGGATGACTCTCAATCTCCTCATCCTCTTCCTCCTCTTCTGCCCACCCACGCTGAAGAGATGGAAATAAAGTTCCATGGCTACCCTCTGTAGCGGAGGCAACCGTGTCTTCCTCCTCCTCCTCCTCCTCCGCCTCCTCCAATTGTCGCTGAGAAGACGAAGTGAGGGTGCTCTGGCTATCACCTTGTGTAAGCTCTTCCTCCCCCATTTCCACCTCTTCCACATGCAAAGCGTCGGTTTTAATTGTGAGCAGCGAGCGTTTCAGTAGACACAGAAGTGGGATGGTTACACTGATAATAGCGTTATCGCCGCTCACCATCTGTGTCGATTCCTCAAAATTGCATAAAACCTCACAGAGGTCTGACATCCATTCCCACTCCTCACTTCTGATTAGAGGAAGTTGAATGGAGAGGCGACGACCGTGTAACAGCTGGTACTCCACTACTGCCCTCTGCTGCTCACAAAGCCGGGCCAACATGTGGAAGGTGGAGTTCCAGCGCGTGCTCACGTCACACAGCAGCCGGTGAGCTGGCAATTGTAAGCGCTGCTGCAGCGTCAACAGGCCGGCTGAAGCTGTAGATGACTTACGGAAATGTGCACACACGCGGCGCACCTTCGTCAAGAGATCATGCAAATTGGGGTAGGTTTTTAGAAATCGCTGAACCACTAAATTGAATACATGCGCTAGGCATGGTACGTGTGTGAGCTTGCCGAGCTGCAAAGCCGCCACCAAGTTACGCCCATTATCACACACAACCATGCCTTGATCCCACCACATCCTCAGTCATTGACAACTGTGTATCATCCTCCTCATCAAGGTCTTGAGACAGTAATTGTGGTTGATTTGATGGCAACTGTGTCTCATCATCATCATCCACTTCCTTTGACCTTAAATGCCGTTCCCCTCTGTCATCTTCTTGTGATTGGGTACCCTCTAGAGGTTGTGAATCAGGGCACAAGATCTCATGTTCCTCTGCAAGCGTGCTTGGAGAGAGGTTCAAATCAAGGATTGGTGATGAGACGAGCTCCTCACTATATCCCAGTGTGGGATCACTTCTTTGGCCAGACCCTCTATGGTGGGAGGAAGGATGATCAGGGTGAGGATTATGTTGACCAGACTCTTGGCTAGTGAGAGTGGACTTGGTGGAAGACAGGGTGGTGCTTAACCGACTGGAAGCAGTATCAGCTGAAATCCAACCGACCACCTGTTCGCAGTGGTCTGACCTCGAGAGTGATGTCCTGCGACGCCCTGTAAACTGAGACATGAAGCTAGGTATGGTGGATGTCTTTCTTTCTTGTGCTCTGGCACCAGGCACAGTTTCTACGCGTCCTGACCCGCGCCCTGAACTATCAGGATCACGTCCACTTCCCCGTCCCTTTTTACCCGCCTTCTTCATATTAAACGGAATATATGCCGGTAATCTGCGGCTAGGCACACGAAACAGAATGTGACGCTAATCTGCGGCTAGGCACACTAAACAATATGTGACGTTAATCTGCGGCTAGGCACACTAAACAATATGTGACGCTAATCTGCGGCTAGGCACACGAAACAGAATGTGACGCTAATCTGCGGCTAGGCACAGTGAACGGAATATGTGACGTTAATTTGTGAATTTGCACACTAAACAGAATGTGACAATAATCTATGGCTAGGCACACGTTTAAAATGGCCCTTTTTGTCGCTGCGTTGTAAAATCATTGGCCCTGTGCACCTAACAGAATATGTCAGCTTGTCACTGCACTGTGAAATATTTGTCCCTGTGCACCTAGTACAATGTCACCTTAGAACATGTCCCCCCCCACAAAAAAATGAAATTCTGCCACCCCCAAAAAAAATTAAATGCTGCCCCCACACACAACAGTCCTAAAAAGGACTTTTGGGTCTTGAAAGAGTTTCAACAATTTTATTCTCCCTACACTGACTTCCTGTGCATCTAGTATTATATGTCACCTTTCAAATATCCCCCCCACAAAAAAAAGGAAATTGTGCCCCCCCAAACAAAATATAAATGCTGCCCCCACACACAACAGTCCTAAAAAGGACTTTTGGGTCTTGAAAGAGTTTCAACAATTTTATTCTCCCTACACTGACTTCCTGTGCATCTAGTATTATATGTCACCTTTCAAATATCCCCCCCACAAAAAAAAGGAAATTGTGCCCCCCCAAACAAAATATAAATGCTGCCCCCACACACAACAGTCCTAAAAAGGACTTTTGGGTCTTGAAAGAGTTTCAACAATTTTATTCTCCCTACACTGACTTCCTGTGCATCTAGTATTATATGTCACCTTTCAAATATCCCCCCCACAAAAAAAAGGAAATTGTGCCCCCCCAAACAAAATATAAATGCTGCCCCCACACACAACAGTCCTAAAAAGGACTTTTGGGTCTTGAAAGAGTTTCAACAATTTTATTCTCCCTACACTGACTTCCTGTGCATCTAGTATTATATGTCACCTTTCAAATATCCCCCCCACAAAAAAAAGGAAATTGTGCCCCCCCAAACAAAATATAAATGCTGCCCCCACACACAACAGTCCTAAAAAGGACTTTTGGGTCTTGAAAGAGTTTCAACAATTTTATTCTCCCTACACTGACTTTCCCTGCCTAAGCGCATCTCTCCCTGGCTAAGAATGAGCCGAACTCGCGCGTCGGGTGCTATACAGCACCCGATCACGGGTTCTGGCCAGCCAATCAGTGTAATGCCAGCAGCCAACATGGCTGCTGGCATTACACTGATGTCAGAGCCTCCCCGCACGTTTATTGGCTGCGCAGCAGCTGCGAAACGTGCGGGGAGGAGACCCGAACATGGCGGGCGAGCACATGCGGTACTCGTACGAGTACCGCCATGTGCCGAGCAGAGCGATGCTCGAGCCGGACCGAGCTTCGGCCGAGCATGCTCGCTCATCACTACTCAGTGCTTTGAAACAGCTCACACAAAGACATATCTCCTTGAGAGTGAATGCGGGATTGGGTTTCTATAACAACCAAGCTCCTTTGGTTAACAAACCATGTCAGCCTCACTCCTTGACTTGCTACCTCATCCCTTTAAAATGGAACACTTTTGAAAAATGGAATGGGGCCCATTGCAGCCCTTTATTAACCTCTTAAAGACCAGGGGAGAGTGCAATGCATTGTGAGGCTATACATGCACACCCCACTGACCCTTAAGTAGCTAAACATTACAACCTTGAAACATAAATTTTCATAAGTACTTCAGGTCGTAAAGGGCTGAAGTAACAACTCCAGTGAAGTGGGGTGACTCAGTTAGTAGACCAGGAGAGCTGACCCACTCTTCCAGAGGCATTAGTGTTCATGTGAGCTGTGAAAATGAATTAAACCATTACTATCTTTCTAAAATATAATCTCTACTTAAAACTAGACAGCTGATTCAAGGACGAATCCAAACACAGCTCAGTTGTGATTCTCTAAACATGTAGATACCTGCATGTGGATTATAGATTCTCTGCTTACAGTCTTCATAATAATTAATGTTTTCTTGTTTACCTTGTTGTGCAAGCGATCCGGCAACAATCACAAACCACAGGATGAGTTTTTCCATCTTCCTGTATAAAACACAGTAGTATTTAGTACTAGCTTCGTGAGTTCCAGAAAGTGCAGGCCAAACAGCATTTTTTTACCATCCAAACACCACGCATTTGCAGTTTGTTGGAAACCCTTCTGGCTCTTAGACGTTTAAAGGGATAGTTATGTTTTCTCGTTTGAGTTCCAGACAAGAGTCAAACACATTGTATTACAATGCTTTGCATGTGGCTGATGTGCTAAGGGGGACTGGATCTTTTCTGGAGTCAACAAACTCTAACACGGGGGATAAAGGAACATTATCAAGTTACATTGAACTTTTATATAGTTAAAAAAAGTTTTTATGGCTGTTTACACACAGACATGCACACAGTTATTCATATACACCCCCTCACACACACACATATACACATACACCAAAATGTATGCACATACATACAATACTATATACACACATGGAGACTGATTCTCCAGTGGTAGGGAGTTTCCTGTGAAACTTTGCCCACTTCTGCTCCTTCTCAGCCTGTTCTTCCCACTCCCCTCCCACTTCTAATCCTTCCCCACCCTGTTCTGCCCATTTCCCACCCACTTACCAACCACTTTATTAGACGGCCAGATAAGCCCCGCCCTGCCCACAATTAAGCCCCATCCCTTTTTGATGTGAATCATGTCATTTATGTCCACCCACCGGCACCACATGGGTATCCTTTTAAAAGGTTGCACGCAAAAGAGTGTGCAACCAAATGATACTGTTACCATGACAGCGTGAGAGTCGCATGTCGCTTAGTGAAAGGTCGCATCCCATAACATCATGCTGCCCCGATTGAGCATTACAACCCCTTAAAGTGCCAAAGCATTTGAGAACCTCCCTGTAATTCACTGCAAAGTAATATGCTGGTGTTGTATGACTTGGTAACATCATGCTACCCCTCCGTCTGTAACTCCAAGATACAGACTAGCAAAGGGGAGATAGAGCCGGGGCAGCATGATGTTACCAAGTCACAAAACAGCAGCATATTACTTTGCAGTGAGTTAGAGGGATGTTCTCAAATGCTTTGGCACTTTAAGGGGTTGTAATGTGTATTTAGCTGTGAGTAATTGATAGTCATTACAGGTACATAAAAAGTTTATCCTCAGATTTAGAAAGAGTCATCAATGCATTGAGTGCTCATCCGGGGCAGCATGATGTTATGGGATGCGACCTTTCATTAAGCGATATGAGAATCTCGCCCTGTCATGCAGTGCGAGATTCTCATATCACCATTTTTATTATGGCGACATGGTAACTGTATCATTTGGTCGTGCGCTCTTTCGCTTGCGACCTTTTAAAAGTAACCCCCCCTCTTTCTAATGTTCTCTTTCACAGACTCTACCTCATGACTGATCTCTTTTCCACTACCTCTTGCTCCCTCTCTCTTGTGCTCTTTTATGCACTCTCCTGTATTCTCTGTTGTGCTCTTACTGACGCTCATATACTCTATCATGTCTCTTGTGCTGTGTCTTTCTCTCTCTGTCTGCTTCTCATACCTGTGAACTTTCAAAATGTGCTGACCCTGAGACTGTTGAAATTTTATCCCTTAAAGTTCCTGAGAACATAGATTTTAATCTAGTGGTTCTAAAGCTTTTTTGCTAAAGCACCCCTAACATGCAGTGTGAAATTTTCATGGCACCCCAGTCATTTAATGTAATTTGTTTAATGTGTAATGAAGGTTACAAATACATAAATATACAATTATTCTTAGATCTCTAAAATAAACATATTGTTCCACAAATATACAGTTGTAACTTTGTATTCACATTTTTGTCAAAACCTTATAAATAAGATGAGGCACCCTAAGTGGATGTCTGCGGCACACCAAAGTGTCACTGCACCCTGGATGAGAAACACTGGTGTAAGCGATATTAGACTGCTTGCTGTAACCTAGTGGTGTTCAGTCAGCCCACAAGCAAGCCTTAAAGGGATAGTAATACTTCGTTTTATCGTTATTTAATTTGTAGGCATTAAAAAACATGAAGAACGATGTAAGTCTTATCTCTCAAACCTTTATGGTTTGAGAGATATTCACAAGCAAAGTTTCCCCCTCCCGCCCCTTTTACTTAGTGTAAGCCATCTCTTCTTGGATGTGGAATGCAGTCCATAGACCAGACAGATAACAGCAAGGGACAATATTCTTTCTATCAGAACAATGAAAACCCTGCCCCCCTTGACAAGTTTTTCAGCTTTTTCCCTTATCTTAATTGAAGATTGTCCCTCCCTGCAATCTACCTGGGCACCTCCCTTCTGATCTGGCTGAACAGTGTTACATCAGTAAAAGGGGCGGGAGGGGGATAATTTGTCATTGAATTACTCTTGAACTATAACTCTGACAGAATTGAAATAATACTCTCCAAAGTCCAAATACTATGATGATTAATTAGAGCTGCTTTTATTATGAAACATTACTATTCATTTAACATAGTACAACATAGATATAGCACTGCCTGGGCTCATACATAAGACAAGCAGGACCTCTACCGTCCTGGTACAAATGGCACTAATTTATAAATTAAACAATCAGTTAATTGATGCAGATTGTATATTAGGAAACACCAAGATCTACCAACCTGAGAATTAAGAACTTCACCCTGAGACACAGAGATTTGGCTCAAAACCCTGAGTCTTGGGGTAAAATCCTGACAGTTCCCAGGCATTCTGTTTCTCTTTCATTCCAACTCTTTCCTAAAGTATCTCTCCTGTCTCTTTTTGTCTGTCTTTCTCTCACTGTCATTCTTTCACTCTTTTGTATTGCTCAGTCTCCTCTCTGTCTCTTTCTCAGTCTCTCCCTCTGTCTCTCTCTGTCTCTCTTACTGTCATACTCTTTCAGTCTCTTTTGTATTTCTCAGTCTCCTCTCTCTGTCTCTTTCTCAGTCTCTCCCTCTGTCTCTCTCTGTCTGTCTTTCTCTGTCATTCTTTGTCAGTTCCTTTTGTATTTCTCAGTCTCCTCTGTCTCTATCTTTCTCAGTCTCTCCCTCCGTCTCTGTCTGCCTTTCTTTTTCAGCATTTCTCTGTCTCTTTCTCTCTCTTCCGCAGTCTCCTAGTCATTCTCTCTCTCTATTTCAGTCTCTCTAACTTTCTCTTTCTTTCAGTATATTTTCTCTCTCTTTCAGTAAGTGTCTCTCTCTCATTCGGCTTGTTTTTCTTTCTCTCTCTCTTTTAGTCTGTCTCTCTCTCTGTCTTTCTCACTCTTTCAGTCTGTTTTTATCTTCCAGTCTTTCTCTCTATATATTTCTCTCTATTTCAGAATCCTCTTTCAGTAAGTGTCTCTCTCTCATTCGGCTTGTTTTTCTTTCTTTTTTTCAGTCTGTCTTTCTATCCCAGTCTTTCTCTCTCTCTCTTTCAGTCTGTTTTTATCTTCCAGTCTCTCTCTTTATTTTTCCTCTTTCCTTTCAGTTTGTCTTTCTCTTCTAGTCTTTCTCTGCCTGTTTCTCACTCTTTCAATTGTCTCCCTCCCTTTCTCGTTCAGTCTCTTTACTTGTTTTACCCTCGCTTTATTATCACTTACAATCTGTTTTTCTCTTTCACATTTTCTGTGTCTCACAGTCTTTCCTTCTGTTTCTCTTTTCTCTTCTAGGATGTCTCAGTCTGTCTCTCTTTCAGTCTCAGTTTCAATCACTTTCAGTCTGTCTCTTTTTCAGTTAGTCTCGTCCTCTCTGTGTAAGTCTCGCTCTTTTAGTTTTTCTCTCTCTTTCTCTTTCTGCAATGCATTGAGCACACCCCCGGCACTTACATGGTTAACATCAATATTTCCCCGCTCTGTGGGCTGCATTTTCAAGTAAAAAACGCAGTTCATTATAGTGAAAACCAAATGCATCATAATGATTACATAAATATTCCCAAAGCTGCCAAGATTTACATTGGACACTAAAGCCCATGAATGCTACAGGGCTCTCCAACACATCGCTTTGTAATGACTTAAAGACCTTTCTAGCATTAAAGGACGTTAGTGTCAAATTTAAACCAATGTCACCCTGGTATTCAGGGAATTAAAAGCCCCATTTAATCAGATACTAAAGGTTACATACAAGACTCTTTTAAATGCTTGCCTGTGCCACAAGAGCTTTGGGTGCTGACTCAGTTCCCACAGCTGAAATATCTTACGTTTCACTCTGTTTGCCCCTGCAAATCACGGTGATCTGCAAGTCTGGGTGATGTCAGCTTCTCGCCCATTGCTCACTGGAGATTGCCCTCCTCATTGTTGAAGCCTATAGAAGCCCCGTGTCAGTGAATATTCTGCCTGTGGGCTTCGCTACAGAGGAGAGCAATTTCCAGTGAGAAATGATCTGCAGGGCCAACCAGACCAACGGTAGGATGAGCTATAATTTTTTTTGTTCTCTCCTAAAGTGCAATTGATTTACCCTAAAATTACATCACTTTACTTTTGAAAATATGGCCCATAGGGCTACTTTTTGTACAGGAAAAATAATTATATTAATTTCTTGAGTTCCAGAGGAGGATCTAAAGCATTACTATATGGGGTGATTTAGATTTCATAGAAAATATTACCTGTGTTTCCTCTGATCACTATCGATCTCACTATGATTTTGTTCTTCAACCTTCTCTCTCTCTTTCTCCTCTCTTCTGTTTGTGTTCAAGAAGTCAGGTGTACGGACTTTTGTTTAAATACACCCCACACCAGCCCATCTGATAAGGAATATCTTTTGCTACAAATTTTCCCGGATTAGTACACACCAGCTTGTGTCGAAATAATTCCAGTAACTGCCAAAGAACAGATTTTAAAAGTATATGATATTCAGATAATGTGCCTGGAGAAACCTGTTTCTATCGAATAGCATAATCCACAGATTACAATAGAGTCATTACTTCCATTTACCTCTGTAGGTTTTTAATTTATTTTGTGTTTGCTTAGTTTACTCAGGGGATCTTATAGAGCTCTAATGACTGGATAAAATAATATATTTATTATATAAGCTTGGGTAAAGTGCCCAGATTTTATACCAGTTAATGCCAGACAGATATTTCCTTCATTGTGATTTGTAAGTGTATAATGCATCTCCACCCCCCACCCCCGGAGACTTACCAACTCTCTACAATAGGGTTGTCAATTTTGAGACCTCCAGGTGTTGGGAACTACAATTCCAATTATCACCTTAACGTAGGGTGACCAGACTACCTTTCTTCCATTAAGGGAAGTACTTTTCAAATAAGAACTCACCAGGGTAATTTAAAGGTGAGATCTTTTAATGGCTAACTGTGAGCATAAAAAAATCAAGCTTTCAGGAGGACACTAAAGTCCCTTTTTCAAGCATAGGTTAATGATGGGAGCCCAACAATTGATAACTCCTGGTTTACAGGGAGCACTCTCTTTACTGACAGAGCTGTCTGTGATTTTAATGGCTTGGACTATCTATCTATCTACACACATTTTATTTATTTTTTTTATAATGTGTCTTGTGTCATGTGTCTTAATGTATGTCTGTGTGAAGAAAAACACACCCGGGGTGGAAATAAGGAGGAGCTATGCAAACTCCTCTGAATTCCACACACACTATACATGTGATTCTCACAGGAATGGGCAGGGGGCGGAGCAGACTTCACTATCCATCACATTACACACCTTCTTCCTCTACACCTCCCTCCCAGTCGACATGTCCCTGTACAACCTTCCTCCGATTCACAGCATCCTACACCTCTCAACAACCTCCTTCCACTGCTCACATCAACCTTCTCATTCACTGCTCACATCAACCCTCCCATTCTCCATGTATCTTCCCCTGTTCTTTCCACTCTCCTTGCCAATCTATATCTTCTCCTGTTTCTCCCACCCTCCTTTTCGAAGTTCTGTATGTTCACCTGTTTCTACCACCTTCCGTTTTGCTACTGTGTGTACTGCTCCTCCCCCTTTTTGCAGCTCTGCATCTCCCCCTGGTGTTCCCAACCTCCCTTACACTGCTTTGCATGTTTGTCTGCTCCTCCCACCTTCCCTTTCACCACACTGCATCTTCCTCTGCCCCCCCCTTTCACAGAAGATACAGATAGACAAAAGGGAAGGTGGGAGGAGCAGGGAAAGTGGCAAAAAGGAGGGTGGGCAGAGCAAACTAACATGCAGAGCAGCAAAAGGGAAGCTGGGAACACCAGGGGAAGATGCACACCAGCAAAGTGATAGGGAAGGAGCAGAGGCAGATACAGAGTGGTGAAAGGGAGGCAATACTCCTCCCACCCTCCCTTTCGCTGCTCTGTATTTTCCCTGATTCTCCCATCCTCCCTTTCTACAAAGATACAGAAAGGCGAAAGGGAGTGTGGGAGTAGCACAGGAATCAGCAAAAGGGAGGGTGGGAGAATCAAAAGAACATGCAGAGCAGCAAAAGGGAGGCTGGAAAAATCAGGGGAAGATGCACAATGGCGAAAGGGAGGCTGGTAGGAGCTGGTGAAGATACAGACCATCACAACTATAAAAAGTTGCCTTGCTCCATACGTAATCACACACCACACAATACATTTTATTTGACATAAATAATTAACATTCTACATACACATGGCCAACACTATGCCAAATATGGTAGTATATAGTTAAAATGTAGGTTATTAAAAATAATAGCCAAAAGAAGAGCACTCAACAGGACTTGCAAGCTACAAAAAAAGAGGAAGGCCCGTTGGGGGCCGAAACGTCAACAAATAAACCCTTTTTTCTTTTTTGCAAGTCCTATTGAGTGCTCTTCTTTTGGCTATTAATTTTAATAACCTACATTTTGTATCATTATTTAAGAAACACCCAGGTATTTCTTTAATTGCATTATCATTTGAGGTGTGCCCTGCCCTGACTGCTCTATATCATATATATATATATATATATATATATATATATATATATATATATATATATATATATATATATATATATATATATATACACACACACACACACACACACTACTCAATATGAACAGCCATGCTCATGTATCATATGATCATATCACACCATAAAGTAAAAAAACTCTTTTTTGTGGGGTTACCAGGAAGCTTTGCAAGAGAGAGGACCCCTGTCTCTTGAGACCTGGTAATGAACACTGAGCAGAGCTGGCAGGTTCCCTGGCATGCTTAAAAGCATTTGCCAGCATGGGCCTTGCATCATTTTGTCTGCTCTGGCTTATTATCAGATACGTCTGAACTACATCAATTGTACTGAATTTCAAAACGGTTTTATAAATAAAGAATATTAGTTGTGAAATGTCTTGAGGCTCTCCAATACTAAGAAAACATGCAATCTTTGTTGTATTAGCAGTGATTTCACCTCTGTAAACAAGGATTCAACTCAAGTTTTGAGTCTGACTTGGAGGTAAAAGTGGTCCCCAGAGAACACACTTACATTATGATGAAAAATGTTAGGGTGGCAGATAGTGCATGTTGCCTAATAATTAGTCTTAAGTTACCAGTACCAGCTAGCATTCTCATGTTAAGTTACCCCTTGGATGCTATAGAGGTCTCCAATGCATTGCGGTGTATTGGAAAATGTAAACCTCTCTAGCTTCCAAGGAGATAAAGTGTTTGATTATGAGGATACTACACAAAAGGTAACCATAGTTACAAAACTAGTAGGACAGGAATAGGTATCTGACTACACAAGTTACTTATCTGGACTTGCCAAAGACAGTGGGTAGGAGATACAGGACCTGTGTCCAAGTGTTTAGACTCTTCACTCATCAGCAGATCCTTTTCCCAGACGTCATGTATCCAGGAGATGGATGAGGTGTAATATTTTGAGATATGTGCCCTTTTAAAGCTTTTATCTTGTACGTGTAGCACATACAGTGTGCAGTAAATCAGCAGTTTATACGAGAACTAACACGAATCCCTTCATTGGAATGGTCTAAAACGTGTGCCTAGTTTGCAAGCACAGGTTTTAGACCATTCCAATGAAGGGTTTCGTTGTCAATAACGCGATTGCGGCTCTGCTGCAGAGCCTCCATGACAGCTTTAGAGATGTCAGCAGGACACATCGAAATTGAAATGCCTGTATCTCTCAAACCATGGTGGTTTGAGATATATGGTTTTTTGCATTTAGCTCAACTTTAAGCTCTTCTAAATGCAAAAAACTGACAAATGTACCATTGTTGATCCATAGACCTGTTTCCCCTCCATGGTCAAACCTAGATGTATATCTCAGGCACCCTAGGCAAGGCACTCAAGGCTTCCTTAGACCTCCTCACATGATCCTACCCATAAACCCATCCAGTGTTGCCTGGCATAGGAAGTATATGTAGTCTATAGCAAACAACCCAAATAAGGCTCTTAAAGCATTTCTTTGCAAATAGTATTTTAATGTTAAAAAGCAGGTTTGAGCTGCAACAACTTTTGGATGAAATATGTCCCAGGAGTGGGACTACTCTTGTTTTAGTCAAACGGAAAAGCATTATAACATATCTTTCATTAAAATGTTTACTGCATCCTTAAGGCCGTATTCACTCAAGCAACTGTTATGTAGCCACTACGTGGCTGCGTAGAACCACAATTTTGTTGTATTTGCCTCTAAAGAAAAACATGTGAAAATGACAATTCATGTTTTTTTGCTGAAATTCCCACAAAAAAAATCCATTATTTCTGCGTTTTACAAATTTTTCATTGCATTTAATTTCAGTGATCTAATGTAATTCCTCTAATGTTAATGTGAGGCTAAGACAGGAAGTGCGTACATGCCTTAATTAGCATATTAACATTTTCTAAATACAAATAAGCAAGTGATTTCAAAAACTTTCAAAATCACAAAAGTTATTTTTAAATTATATGAACCATTTAACATCTTGAATGCTGGTGAGGTCTCCAAAGCATGGGGAAAACCTCTCTAGCATTCAAGGGATTTGTATCCCCATTTAAATCAGTGTAAATGTTTATTTGTCCCTCTTTGGTGCAGTTAGATTGCCCCAGAATTTCTCCTCTTTTACTTTGTTCTTTCAGGAATAGTATAGGGCACACACACAAGACCCTTTAAAATCACGGGCAATGTCCCAAGAGATATGGGAATGGAGTATCCATAGCTAAAACGTCTGCATTTACTTCTCGTTCGCCATACAGATCACGATGATTGTCAAGGCTGGGTGATGTCAGAGCCAAATGAGGAGCTCACTGGAGATTTCTTTCATCTGTATTAAAGTCTATAGGAGCACTGTGCCAGCAAATCCACCTTAAATGGACTTCTGTAGTGAGGAAAGGAGTCTACCATGGATCCTTCACTTGGCACTGATGTCACTCAGCCTTGTAGATCACAGGGATAAGCAAGGCAAACGGGGGTTCCCATAGCTTTTGGGGCATGCCTAACAATTTAAAAGGCTCTTGTATGGACCCTATACTGCCACTTTAAGGCCCTATAAGAGGCCCCTACACAGGATCTCTTATACAAGTAGGATTGAGATAGATTGTATTTATACATGGCAGCACCAAGGCTTCTCCTTTAACTTCATAGTTCAAGGACTTCCAGTTAATTACATTACCATTCATGTCATTGCTAGTGAAATAAACATACATTTCCTGATAGGTCAAGAATTCATCCCACACATGAACATCACTTATCTCTCCCACAAAGGACTGAGAAGCATCAAATTTGCCACCATAGGAATCCTGCTCTTGCCCTATTATAATAATAGGTCTCTCTTTGATTTGGTAGCCTTTCTGGAAGACTTTCCTGGGATATGGCTTCCCATTGATCCATAATACCAGTACTCCTGTGGATGAGTCCCAGCTCACACAGGTGCTTCTCCATTCTGTATCATTACTGTAGGGCACATTGAAATAAAAGTCTTGGCCTCCCACAGAAACTGATAACTTATTGGAGGGGGAGGGATAGGGAAAGAGGAGAAAGTCGTTGTCTTGTGAAGGGGTATTCAAAGAGAACAAGGAATAAGACCGATTCAGATCAGGGTAGGATCTCATGCAGACAGTGAGAGCATCAAATGGGCCTTCCTTTTCTGGCAGCAACTTTACATAGGAATTGTCTGATTCTTTATGGAAGAGGAACACATTACCATTCATATCTGCAGAAAAAGAAAAAGAATGAATGAAGAAAATCCCAAATAAAATTATTATTGAGCTATGAATTTAGTTCCATGGCATAGCCCTCTTTTAAAGACATTGTAATGTATTGTACACACATTAGTTAATTTTCTAGCTAGTATTTTCAGAGTGTGGATAGTTGTGCATTGTACACATTTCAGTTAAATTAATGGTTATCAAGTTAATAGTGTGACTTATATCAGTCACACTCTTAATGAGGAAGTACCTATACTCTAAGGATAAATATTTAGTAATTTGTTTATAAGAAGGAATTACTTAGGTAGGTATCCTTCATACAGCAGTCACTTATTTCTACTGTTTCTTTACTGTTTTCATTTGCATCTGATCTCTGTTTTGTTCTACTCCTAGTTGTATCAGTTTCTATCTTTTTCAGTCTATTAACTGTGAAAATCTGAGGTGGATTGCACTTAAGGACCGGAGTGATTATAACCTTTTTGACTATGTCTGTTCAACAGTGTTTTCCCTCTAAGTCTTTTATTCCATCCACAAATTATATACCTTTTTATGCACAATTAGGGCTTTTTGATACTACACTTATATGAACAACCCACTATTTATTTTATCAAAATGAAAGAAAACTATTAACAATGTTGTGATCAAGAGAAAATGTGTATGGAGACTGCATGAAAGGTATGAATGATCATTCATACCTACAAAACGGGCAGTTTTAAGTGGACACTGTCCCTCTGGGGTGAAAATTCCCATGTCCCTCTTTCCCTCCCTATTTTTCCACTTTTTGTTTGATCAGACTTTCTGGTATGTATAAGTTTTATTGTTGTGGAAGCAATTCAATAAAGTGGCATTAACTTTTATTTGAACTCCAGCATAATTGTTTATAATTTAAATGGTGTAAATAAAATAGATTGTAAATGTTATAAATACATTTGAGCAAGATCAGACTGCTGTCAGCAGGTCACTAAATGATCTACATTTATCCAAGCCCTAGCTCCAGCGTTGAAGGGGTTAATATCCCCAACATTGGCCTCTATTTCTTCTTTAGTGTGTCTGCTCTCTGCTTCTCTCTTCCTTACTTTCATAGTAAGGAAGAGAGAGGCAGAGAGCAGTCACAAAGACAAGTTAATGAAAATGCCGGTACAAGTGATCGCTCCTGGAGGGGAGCAGAGTGCGCAGCTGCACTTGGACCGACTGTCCCAGGGGACACCCAGCCTCTGCACCTTCATGCAGGCTTGGTGCTGCTGTAATCACATCTACTGCCTGTGCAGGCCCTGGGGCCCAGATTAGACGGGAGGCCATGGGGGTTATGCATTAAGGTGTGATAAAGAGGTGATTAAGTGGAGATGACTTCTCCAGTAATATCACTTCTCCAGTTACTATATTATTCTGTACAGCCTATGCACTATGATCTCCAAAGTTGGAGAGCTCTCGGTGCATTGGCTGCATAGAATAACATAGGACTTAGAGAAGTGATATCACTGGAGACATAGGACTCGATCCATTTGATGGAGACAGCTGTTTTTTCTCCCGACTGCATTTTTTCAAGCACAGTAAGCTGTTCAAATGCCTCTGCTGTGAAAAAATACTGGCAAAAAAAAAAAAAAAGCCGTCGTGTGATAAAGTTGAGGTATTTTCATCCTTAGAAAATTATGAAAACGCCGTAAATATTCAAACAGCTGACACAGAAACCTGAATGAAAAAAAGTTAAATAAAACCTCAGTGGATTTATTGATGGAGCACTAAGCCCTATATCAATACATCCAAAGTATGAAAAATATGTCAAAAGTTAGTAGAATTAACCCTATGAGTGCCAGTGCGCTCACAGGGTTAAAGAATGTATTGAGTGCCCTAGAATAAATCAGGATGTCCCCATGGCACATGGTGCTGTCTCTGCTGCCACCACCTCTGCAGCCGCCCACAGCAGAGGAGACAGTTAAAAAGCTGTGTCTAATATTATAAATGTTTTTGAATTACATATCATTGACGCACGATTTTGCATTATGATAGCATATGTTCAGTCACTTCGTTGGGGCATATTGATTTATTCTTGGGCACTCAATACATTCTTTAACCCTGTAAGCCCAGAGATGTCCGCAACGCATTGCTTTGCAATGCATTGCATACCCCTCTGCAACTCAAGGATTTAAACAATGTATATTTTATTTCTATTAATAATACTTTTTTATTTTTACAGCAAAGAAGACTGAAGAGAAGGCAGAAGATAGAAGAAAAGACTTAAATGCAGACAGAAGGAGAAGGTCAGTGGATGACAGGTAAATTTGACAGATTAGTAAATGATCTGTGCTTGGCAGTATGTCAGGCACCGATCGTTAGTTAAAAAAAAACAAAAAAAAACAAAAAAAAAAAACTGTTACCAATACTGCCATTATTTATCAGCATTTTGGGAACTTAACGCACAAAATGGACGTTTGGACACAAGACCATTTTTGTGGCGTAACGTCTGTTGTGCTTTATGCCGGTAGGACATTTGGATACAGGCTAAAGCATTTTTCTTTTGTCGGTTGATATCCATTTTGCCCTACCGGCATTTTTATCTCCAACATTTGGATCAAGCCCATAATCTCCACTTTATCACCTCTTTATCACTTTGGTATATAACTGTCAAGGATCAGTATCCTGGGGTCCAAATGTCCGGACCCTGATGTAGCTGGAGAGCGGTGCTGGGGAGCATAGTTAGGGAACATTGATGGTGGCACTATCCCTTGCTGCGGCCAAAGCCGGATAAAGGTGCTGACCACAAAGGCAGATGTCTGATCCCAGTTAGCCGGGGCCCTGACCAGGATGGGATTAGATGCACACCGGTGTTGGTCTCGGACAAAGGGCACATTAAGGACCCCAGATGCAGAGCCTCTAATCTCACACTCAACCAAAAAGGATCTGCCCAAGATAGCAGGCTGAAACTGCTTAAGGTTCGCTAGTAGTGCAATAAGGCTGAGCCCTTAAAATGTAGCAAGCTGGGACTGCTTAAGGTTCGACAACAGGACAATAGAGACTAGCCCTTTAAACGTAGCAGGCTGGGACTGCTTAAAGTTTGACCCAAAACACGTAAAGAATATCTCTCACCATACAGTGGTGAAGGAGATGGAGTAGGATAGCAATGACAAGTGTGAAGGACTTCCAACTATGGTTTGAACCGACTACGACTAGGATCAACAAGACTAATAATCCTAGAGTAAAGAGGAGTACTACTGCCACCAAGTGATTGACTAATGGTAGTACAACTTCTACACCATAAGTACCCAAAGGAATATAGGACAAAAAAGTCAAGGTAACAGATCGACAAGGAGGATAAATATACTCACCCCTACTATCTCTGACCAGGGGCAGACTGATCATACGGGCATTCAGTCACGAACCAAGGGCCCGTGACCGAAGGGGGCCCGCCGCTGCTTCCAGCGCTGCTCAGCTGCTCTCAAACCACAGCCGCCGGCGCGCCGTTCTACTAATACAGAGCGCTGGGAGATGACATCATCTCCCAGCCTCTGCATTACTAGAGGTGTGTGGGACTTCGCCACGCCGCTAGACCACCAGGGACTGGAGGTAGCAGCAGTGTGGAGATGAGGGGGCATGGTGGTGGAAGGGGCGATGTGGAGATGGGGGCATTCTGCAAGGGGCATTGTGGAGATGAAGGGGGCATTGTGGAGATGAAGGGGACAATGAGGAGATAGGGGCATTGTGGAGATGAAGATGAAGTGGGCATTGTGGAGATGAAGATGAAGGGGGCATTGTGGAGATGAATTGGCAATGTGGAGATTTCTGCAGGGGGCCCAGACCTCTTTTTGGACCAGGGGCCCTGGGTCCTGTCAGTCCGCCCCTGCCTCTGACACTTAGGCCAGGACCACAGCTATTAGTCGGGCACCCCTGAACCCTAAGATGGGACAGCTGACAGATGTGGCACAACCGGCTTCAACTTGCCGTGCAGTAAAAAAACACTGTGGAGCAGAGTTGGACAGAGGCAGCTACGGCAGATGTGTAAGCTATGTCGACTATAGGGGTGTATGTAGGAGAATAATAGCGCCTGTCACCTGGGTGAGAGGAAAGATATATGGGTAATGTAGTGAGTACAATAAATTCCTCCTAAGCCCTGAGGACTAAGATACAAATGTACCAGATGGTGTGGATGGAATCAAGAAGAAGAAGAATAGTCAAAACAATCCGAGGTCACCGGGAGCACATGTGGTATAAGAGATAAGCAGAATCTGTAGTCAGCAAATGTAAGCCAGGAAGTAAACAACCGGAAGGACAAGTCAGGTCTATCTGCAAACAAGCTTGAATAATTGGGCCAAGAGGTTACAGAGGCTTAAGGCTATAAACCCTAGCTGACCAATAGGATCCTAGGAGGAGGAAGCGATGCAAAGGGATACAGACCAAAATAGGTACAAATGGAAAAACAGAGACAGGCCAGAAGGGTTAACAGGAGAATCCTGACAGACAGGCCAAAATAGGTGCAAAAAGAGAAACCAAACAGGCCAGAAGGGTGAGCAGGAGAATCCTGACAATAACTCCCATTAATCTGACATCTTTGCCTTCTACACTCTTCCCTCAGGAGCAGAGGGCCGACATGAGCCTCTCCAGTGATGAGCTCTGGAGTTTTTCCTTCAACTATCAGAGTGCCATTTGTAAACTGGCAGTAAGTCAGACTATGAACACATTTGAAACTGATGTCCCGATAGTTGAAGGAAAAATTCCAGTGCGCATTGCAGGTCATTGGGGCAGCACACACACCAATCCCCTATTCCTGCCACTGGCATAATGGAACAGGGGACAGAGACAAAATGTTGCATGCAGAAGATCTGACTGCAGCACTTCTGGACCATGAAAGTTCCCAGATACATAATCATATTTGTGTCTGTGTCTCTGTGTCTCTGTGTCTCTGTGTCTCTGTGTCTCTGTGTCTCTGTGTGTCTGTGTGTCTGTGTGTGTCTGTGTGTGTCTGTGTGTGTCTGTGTGTGTCTGTGTGTGTCTGTGTGTGTCTGTGTGTGTCTGTGTGTGTCTGTGTGTGTCTGTGTGTGTCTGTGTGTGTCTGTGTGTCTGTGTGTGTGTCTGTGTCTGCTCTCTGAATACACCAATGACTCTGTAAGTGCTTGAGATTATATTTATATTATATACAATAATCTGAGAGCGACACCCTCTATCCTATGATAATACTCAGATATTTTTATTCTTAGAAATAAACATAAATTATCCAATATATCAGCAATATCATATAAAATGAACTATAATATCACTAATAGCTCTGGAGCTAAAAATTATAAATAAAGTTTCCCAAAAATTGCTACGGTAGTGCTATGCTATCTTGCAAATATATGGGTAATTATAGATAAAAATGTATGAAACGTCTTCTGTCATAAACTGTCAACTTTGTATCAAGAGTATTTCAACAATGCAGTCCATCATTTGGTAACCGGCGTATCTTAAAGGCAATGAGTTAGATCACAGTTTTAACTCATGAAGTGCTGATGTTTAGCGGGCAGGTCTGTATGAAGATGTTTATCTGTAACAGTTCATCTTGTGACTACTGTGTAGGCTTAGAGCAGTTCTTAATACCATATATAAAGGTAACACTTTTACCTTGGGTCTCTTTGGTGTTGTTCCACTTGTTGTCCTTATTCTTAGCGGTATCTGTAGACAACCCCTATTATATCTATGCCTATTTATGCTTATTGAATCCATCCAGTGTTCCTTATACGCCCATAAGGTATCAGCCTCACCGTCACTGTTAGAGAACCTCCCATCCTTCTATATGGAGTTACCACCGAAAATGTCTTTGGCTTTCTCTGCCTTCACCGTATCTTTGTTACAGCATCATCTGCAGGCGTGAGGCTTCAAGCATGCAGCAGGCCTCTGTTTTATATTTGCTTCCTGTAGTCTTCTATCTACTTCCTCCCTCAGAGCTGCTCCTTCTACCTACTTCCTCCCTCTGAGCTGCTCCTCCTACCTACATCCTGTGGAGGGGTTTAAAGGGCAGACTGAGTCCTGACTCAGTTGCCCTTGTGTTGTTATACAATACAGTTCTGTTTCTCTTGGGCTCCGTGTATGACCTGGCTTTTCTGACCATCCATTCTGGTGCTGACCTGTGGCTCTGTCTGACCATTCTCCTTGTGTGTTCCAATCTGGCTTAGACATCCTTTCTGGTTCAAACCTGTGGCTCTGGCTGACTACCAGCTCCATGTATGACCTTACTTGTCTGAGTACCCACTCTGGTGTTTACTTTGGACTCTGTCCACTGCGCTTACAGCATACCAGCGCTTCAGTGGATATCCTATCTGGTGCAAGCCTGTGGCTCTGGCTGACTACCTGCTCAGTGTATGACCCGGCTTGTCTGACTATCCTTTCTGGTGCTAACTAGGGGGCTCTGTCTGTTTCCTCCATGTGTTGGTCCCCACTCCACAGACACCCATCCTAGAGCAGACCTGGGGCTCTCAGACTCCTAGACTGACTGCAGGCTCAGTCAATGCTAGTCCTTTGGGCGTTCCGAATTACCTCGAGGTAGGCTGAGGCCTAGTCTCGGACAGTGTGGTGGATCTCTTGGCGGACTGCTATTTCTGATATAGTGCTTGCCTCTTTGATCACCGTTTGTGTGTTATCTGTTAACGTGCATTACTGTTATTATACTAAATAAAGATTTGTTTTACTTTACTGTACTGACTTCTGGTTAATTCCTGGGAACCGTGACAGTACGCAAGGGCCATGGATAGGATGGAGACACAAGATCGACATATTGATCAGTTGTCTTTTGCCTTACAGACCTTGTTGCAGCGCACTGCTCATCTCAAATGACTAAACCCACAAACGGTGGCCTCCCCCCCCCCCTCCACCCTCGGCACCGGTGGTTCCTACCTCTCATGATGCAGGCACGATCAAGATGTTGTCTAGTTCTGCTCAATCCCCACAGCAGTATGGGGGAGGCCCAGAGTTGTGTCGTGGGTTCCTCAACCAAATTGGCATATATTTGGAGATGGTGCCACATGCCTTTCCTACTGAGCACAGTAAGGTTTGCTTCCTTATCTCTCTCCTCACAGGCAAGGCATTGGCCAATCCTTTATGGGAGACTGATAAACCAGTTGTGCATAATCCTAGAGTGGACCTGGGGCTCTATCAGACTCCTAGACTGACTGCAGGCTGACTCAGTGCTAGTCCTTTGGGCGTTCTGAATTACCTCGAGGCTCCAGTGGGCTGAGGCCTAGGCTCCGACAGTGTGGTGGATCTCTTGGTGGACTGCTATTTCTGATACAGTGCTTGCCTCTGATCACCCTCTGTGTGTTATCTGTTAACTTGCATTACTGTTATTCTAAATATTGTTTTACTTTACTGTACTGACTCCTGGTTTATTCCTGGTAACTGTGACAATCTTCAAAATGTTGTTGATTCAAAGTTTGTAATAAGAGTAAAATCAGAGCATATAGCCAATGCGTTTCGCACCAACTGGTGAATTCATCTCCCTGAAGAAGTACCACCAGTTGGTACAAAATGCACTGGATATACGCTCTGATTTTACTATATTATTACAAACTTTGAATCAACAACATTTGGAAGATACGTTGAGGGCGGAGAAAACGAAAGGCGTTTTCGGTGCTAACTCCATATAGAAGGACGGGAAGTTCTCTAACAGTGATGGTGAGGCGGTGGGACTGATATCTTATGGGCGTATAAGAACACTGGACGGATTCAATAGGCATAAATAACCACAGATATAATTGGGGTCATCTACAGATACTGCTAAGAATAAGGACAATAAGTGGAACAACACCAAAGAGACCCAAGGTAAAAGTGTTACCTTTATATACGATATTAAGAACTGCTTTAAGCCTACACAGTAGTTACAAGAAGAACTGTTACAGATAAACATCTTCATATAGACCTGCCCGCTAAATATCAGCACTTCATGAATTAAAACTGTGATCTAACTCATTGGCCTAGATGCACTAAAGGTCGAAGAAGGCTACGAATGTCGATGTTCTGTCTGAACAGTGTTGTAGGCACATCCTCAGTATTAACGTGTCTATGACATCACTTCACCAAAACTCCGACAAAAAAATACCCACATCAACATCGACCAGATATGCTTTCACCATGTCTACAAATTTGTATTCTTCGAATCAACAATTGCTTATTTTCAAATGGAAATTAAGCATAATGAGTTACATTCGTATGCAAGGGGTGTGTGTTGATATTATAATGTGACACTTCGACTCATTCAGTAAACTCCGATAGCAGCCTCTGCTGTCAGAGTTCAGTCTCCACTGCACCTAACTCAGGCTGTTGTAGCTGGGATCTCCCCTGTACTTTTCTATGGAGTGACAGCAGGGAGATCTACGACATTCTGAACAGCATTCTCTGTGCTTCCCTACCCATCCTGTAGGAGAACACAGAGATGGCTTTCAGCACCATGGACAGCACTGAATGCCATAGGGATGTGCATTGCTCACCTCTGTGGCATTCAAAGGGTTACAATAAACAAATAGTACACCAAGCACTACACAATGTCCCACCCTTCGACATCCCCCCCTTTAGTATGTTGACATATATTGCATATATTCAACATACTAATTCCATCCGACATTCACCTCAGGGACTGACATGTAACAATCTAATCTGTCTTTTATTTGACACTTAACCCTTTGAATGCCAGAGAGGTAGGAAAGCATTGCTTAGTATGTGTTTCCTACCTCTCTGGAAACCAGATGGTTAATAGGCAAGGTATGCACTGCATACCTTGCCTGTATGTGTGTGCGTGCGTGTGTTAAACATTTATTTTTCATAAAAATATTTGCTCATTATAAAATATGTTAAACTTTAATTATATGTACATTAGACCTCAAGGGTGGGTGTCATGACCCCTCATGACAGCCCCCCTAAAATGAGGCCGACAACTGCCCGTTAACAACATTAAGCTCATATAAGTATCACAGTGCCTGTGATTCCTGTCACTCTCAGTTGTGGCTGACACTGATTTGCTGAGTGGGTTTGACCCGCCTCCTGATGACCTTTTTATACCTGGCTATCACATCTGTCAGATGCCCTTTCGTGGCGTTCCTGAGCCAGTAGTGCTGTTGCTGTGTTCCTGTATTCTGAGTTCCTGTGTACCGATTCGGCTTGTCCTGACTATTCTCCAGTGTTCCTGCTTGTGTATGACCCGGCTCGTCTGCGTACCACCCTTGGATCCTGACCCGGCTAGGCTGACGTTCCTGCTTGTGTATGACCCGGCTTGTATGACTACCTCCTACATGCTCCGACTCGGCCCGGCTGACTTCCTGCTCCGAAGATCGACTTCCAGCTTGTTCCAGTGACCTGCGTTCCAGTTGTCGCCGCCGCGACATTATCAGTCTCTGTTGCCCACTTCAGTGAGACTACCTTGCCTGGTGTTACCCACGATTATTGCTGTGCCTCGCTACCCGTGCAGAGCTATGTTTGAATCTGTGTGCCTTCCTTTCATTGCAGAGCCCTCCAGTAGCACTGAAGCCTCGAATAAACGTGCTTTTTAACTCTTGCAGTGCTGCCTCGATTTCACTCTCTCTATCTCCAGTACGAGCCTCGATACCCGTGATACTGCTGCTGAGTTGGCCGCTCACCGTCGGCAACTCTAGTCCTCCATTGCAGAGTAGTCACATTGTTTGGGCCGTTTGGGCTCCTAAGGCTCTCCGGTGTCGATTACCGGCGATATCCGTAATACAGAGTGGTGGCAGTAAGGCTTCAGCGGTAGCTTATCCGGTACTACGCCCGAGGGGGCTAGTGGCTCTTGCATTCATATTCCAGCATTCAGCAAAGTCTGAGGAGGCTGTTAGCTCTTGCATTGCCGCCGGTTCCCGTTACGCCCGTGGGGGCTATTTGCACTTGCACAAACCAAAGCAGTTCCAGTAACTACGCCCGTGGGGGCTAAGTTGATTCCTATTCTGCTTAATATCCAAACACCTTGGCGAGGCAGTTCGGTCTTCAGTACTTGATGAACTTTGTCTATCCAGCACAGCCTTTTAACATCCAGGGCGTGTCAAACCTCCACATCTGAGACGGACTGTTATCTAGTCATTAACCCCTTGGGGGTTCATATCACCCTATTGCTTACTGTCTTGCATGTATATCTATTGTGCTATTACTACTGTAATATCTCAGTTTACCCGATCTGTGTATTACCTACCGCCACTAGCGGGCGAACCTGTGCATTATTTTACTTTAAAAATAAAGTTTTATTTTCACTTACTGGTCTGAGAGTCCTAAAAACCGTTACAATAAGCCAGCTTTACATCTGCCCGCAGCACCAAGATCTGAATGAATGAACCTGGTCAGTGGGTTCATGCAAGGTAAAGGGTGCGGTCCTATCATTAAATCACTCACCAGGGACAAATCAGGAAAATTTAATGATCAGATCGCAGAGGTGCTTTCTAACAATGAAGCTGGTGACAGGGTTCATTCAATGAATGGAGTGCTTAGAGTATAAGTGCATCGCAGTGCAGATGTCACATGCTGTCAGATCAATACACTGGACAGCCAAAATGGCATACAATAACTTAGTTATGTATATACAGATAGTGTAGATAGGGAGTGGTGGCAGCACCCACTCTCAGTCAACAATTGCCCAGATGCACATTCCCATAGTAAGATGGTACATGTTCCTAAAAGAGGAGCAGTACCTGTGGGACTTGTTTGAAAATATTTTTTCTCTTTTGCCCAATATGGAATACAGCTACCTTGGGAGGTGATCTTCCTTCCTTGGAAGGCAGAACATTTCAAAAAGACAAGGTTTTGAGGGTGGACCCCTCCCTCCCGTACTACAGGCTGGCCCCACCCTCACCATCCAGTTTTGATATGCTCCTGACTAGAATGAACAGGCTTAGAACATTGCTGCTTATTTTTTAGCTTATTTTGTATTTTCCACTTAGATATGGAGCTGTCACAATTCCCCCATTAGGTGGGTTACCATTACTGGCTTCCCACGGAGGACTGCCCAGTGTGCAGGTAATGTGTGGACCCTTGCAGACCTGTGGAGAGAATCTTGCAACCCAAGTTTTCTCTCCCAGCAGAGTCTTTCTGGGGCTCTGTTCTTCACAATGGTAACCTGAAGGCAGAAGACTGAATATTGGTGAGTAACCTCTTGAGTGCCATGGTCCACATGTCCCCACTTGTGCCTCTCCACACAGGGGTTGTATATGAGCCTTTGGGATATTGCACTTATGTCCTTAGTTATGGAGTATGGATGGCTACTTTAGTTCTGGTTAACCCCTTCCCTTCTGGTTTTCTCTGGGTTTGGGGCTTTTCCCTTCAAGGTAGTGTGTTTTATTACCTCCCTCATGTCCCCTTGGATCTTTTGGGTGTTTTGGATCATTTACATTTTCCATTTTTTGATACATGGTGCCTTTAAGATATGCCTCCCATGTCTCAGCCATCGTTGCTCCATTAACTTCAATGGGAGAACTTCTCTGGGACTTCTCTGCAACCATTTGACATATATTGTTCAGATTGGGCTCATTTGTCTTGTCTCCTCATGCCCTTTCATCCGGTTCATGCCCTGGGTGTCTTGGGGGCAGCTGGGGCCCACAATCTGAGTTGTAGGTATTGCTAGGCAACACCAACTAAGAAGACATTTCCCAGAATGTCTGTTTCTTGGGCTCTCTTCCAATGGGCTGCCTGGTTTGCAGTCATTTTACTTCTTGCTTGCTTATCCTACACAGAGGCTGCCACTCCTTGCTCTCCTTCTCCAGCCTTTGGCTGCCAGATAAGTACCTTTCTGGGCTTTTCTAGGGTGAATTGTTATTCTGGGGAATAGTTACTGGTGTTTTATACTGTTTAGACAGAACTCCTGTCAGGATGTTGAATCCAAAGGGACATGAGGCTAGACCTAAGGCTGAGGACTCAGGGGAGTCTCTGACCCCCTTTGCTTACTGTTCCTCATGCCAAGCGGGAATTCCTAGACAGTATTCTGGATCTCTCTGCCCCTCATGTGCTGTGGCCCCTATTACCCTACCGGGGGCCTTCCAGCACTGATCAAGAGCCAGTTTAGGTGTAAAACTTGGCACAGGTCCCTCTTGTTATACAAGGGATTTTTCAGTCTTTGAAGCTCACTACCACCGTCAGATTTGAGGTCCCTAAGACCCCAATTTTTCCTGCACTCATAGGCTCGTCCTCTGAGGACTCTTCTGAGGATGACAAAGAGTAAGGGGAATATGAAGATGTGGATTCTTCCTACTCTTATGAGAACCCTTATGAGGCTGACCCTACTCCCTCTACTGAGTGGCCCATCAGAGCTGTTCTACAGACCCTTCAGGTCCCTGACACTACTGATGAGGGTTATTCCTCTACTGATGTTTTTTGGAGACGTAGAAAATTATTTGCTGTCTTTCCCCCAATGCCTCTCTTGATCAGCTTCTTCTGGATGAGTGGAAGACCCCTGATTGGAGCTTAACTAAGCTGTACCCCTTTCCAGAGGCAGCTTTGGCACAGTGGACTTCTCCTCCCTCAGTGGATCCCCACATTTCCAGGCTCACCAAGTGCACTACCCTGCCATTGTCAGATGGTCTTAAGTATGTATCAGATGCGAAGCTTGACTCTATTGTCCGTCCAACTTTGCTGCCATTGGAGATGCATTGAGGCCTATCTTTGCCTCTGCCTGGGTTAAAAGAGTTATTGTAGTCTGGCTGCAGAAAAAAAAAGCATATCGGGCGCTAACGTTAGCGACCATTTGACCTCATAGAAATATACTCCAAACTGTGGAATTCGCAATTCAGTTGACTGCGATAGTGGTAGGACATGCTAAGGGACCCACTTTTTACATGAGGAAACTCTGCACCCAGTTTTTTTGGGAGCAGAGTCCCTTAACGCATCTTTAAACAGCCAACGTATCAATTGAGTATGCAAAAAAGTAAAAAAAACTTAAGTCACCAGGGGATGTATTGATATGGGGCCCCAAGCCCTATATCAATATATCCAAAGTGCACATAAAATTTGTCCAATGTTAGTATTAACCCTGTGAGTGCCAGTGGGGTATACTTACCCCACCGACACTCATAGGGTTAATCCGACTAAGTTACAAAGCAACAGCCCCTGAAAAGAAACACTTACCAGTAATCCTGATGTCCAGCGGGGTCTTCAACACCCAGGTCAGCTACTGTCCTTCTCTCTTCTTTCCCTCCGTCTTCTTTCTTCTTCTGTTCCATCTTCTTTCTTCAGTCTGTCATTCATAATCTTGAAAATAAAGAGAAATATTAATGTGCCACAAAAATAACTTACACATATGTGGATAGTTTAACCCCTTGAGTGCATTGCATACCTCTCTGCACTGAAAGGATTAAGCATGCACATATGTGTGAGTGAAAATAGTAGAAGATACCAAATGATCCAAAAATATTTCCCCATGTTTCTTCTTAGGATTAAGCTATTTTTTGAATCTGGAAAATAAAATTTATTGCGCAAACTGAATTTTTAAAATGCCCCCATTTTGTTCTCGGCCACTGTTGGCAGCAGCGGAAGGAATTGCAGACATATCCCCCTTCTTAGTACCTCACAGGCCGATGCCTGGGATGTGGGAATGTTGAACAGAGACAGCCTTTTTATATGGGCAGGCTCTGTTCAAAATAACTCTCAGCCATTGGCTGGGATGTGTGCTTATGCACCTCACATCCAATCAGCTTCAAGCGGAGGATTAAAGGAACCTGCTCAAAGCTGATTGGCTGGAAGGTGCATACGCACACATCCCAGCCAACGGCTGTGAGTGGGGGGCATTTTAATAATGATTCAGTTTTCTCAATAAATTTTATTGACAAATTTAAAACCTAGTTCAATCCTGAACAGAAACATTTGGAAATATTTTTGGTATCTTCTACAATTTTTACTTGCATATATGTGCAGTGCACCCTTTGAGTGCCAGAGAGGTATGCAACGCATTGCTCTGCTATGCATTGTGTACCTCTCTGGCACTCAAGGGGTTAAACTACGCACATATGTGCAAGTTCTTTTTGGGCACATAATTAATATTTCTCTATTTTACAGGCCTATGAATGTCAGATGGAAGAAAGAAGACAGAACAGAAGACGAAAGAAGTTGGAGAGAAAGAAGAGAGACGAAGAAGATTAGAGAAAAAAAAAAGAAGAAAGAGGAGAAGAAAAAGAAGACTGACAGTGGATGAAAGGTAAGTAACACAAATCTGGTTGCTAGGCTAGTGTTAGGGGTAGTATTGTGGCACTGTATTGTCAGGGGTAGTGCAGGGTTAGTGTTTAGGAGGGTAACTGTATCTGAGCAATCAGTCGCTGCTTGTTAGGCACCAATCGTTAGATTTTTTTTCCTTCGATGTTTCCATAATTGCTGCTATTTAGAGGCATTTTGGGAACTTAACACTAAAACAGATGTTTGGCCACAAGTCCCTTTCTGTGTCCTAATGGCCGTTGTGCTTTCAGCTGGTAGGGCAGTTGAATAGCTCCTCTAGCACTTTTTGCTAACGGGACTTTATCCAATTCTGCCCTACCGGCTGTTTTAGCAGGGTCATTTAAATCTAGGCCAAAGGGGCTTATTCAATAAGCTAAAGATAAGGGATGTGCAGAACTTTGCAGGAGCTAAATGCCTTCTTTATACAGATAATTCCCCAAGGAAGACATGCAGTGGAACCTACCTCTGGATGGCACAGAGTTCCATTGTTCCTGCTCAGTGTTTCCAATATTCCAGCTGAGGACATGCTATATTCATGCACATCATCACACATACATTGGGGGAGATGCACTAAAGTTCAATGAGTGATTAGAATGGCGAGGTTGTGTCAGATCTGTGTCGAAGGCGTATCTCTAATATGCATCAACATCATATCTCTAATTCTGACAATAATTTGCCCACATGTCCATCAATCCATCACGCCTTTGACAGGTTTACAAGTTTTTGTCTACACCCCGACAACTGCTTATTTCCATATGGAAATGCAGGTCAATGAGCCATTGTTGTATTCATGTGGGTGTGTTTATATGATAATGTGGCTGTTTGCCACATGCACTAAGCTCTGCTAGCTGCCTCTGTTCTGGGAGTTCACATTCCTAACATTGCCTACTTGAGTTTGGCGATGCTGGGATCTCACTGTTTCCTATGCAGTTTAACAGTCATACTGCTGGAGATGTGGGAGGGATGCTTTCAGCAGCAGCAGTTTGACATCCTTGTATGATAATGGGGGACTTCTCATCCCCTCCCCTCCCATTGCATCCCCAAATTTTAGTGCATATGGTGTTTTGTGTCTACATCGAAAAGGCCATGTGGTCCCCAAGATATCTCCAGACACACATTGCAACAGCAAGCTTTAGTGCATCTCCCCCATTCACTCTTTTCCACTATGCAGAAGAGGCTGGAGAACACGGGTATTGCCATGTGATTTCCCATGGGAGGAGGAAGTCCCGTTTTCCACCAATTTTTTCCTAAAGTGGAAAATTCCCCCTTCCCTACTAAAGAGGAGACAATTGAAAATCCCCAAAATTCGCATTTATTTTAAATTGGGCTTTTAACCTCATTAGCAAGGACTTCAGTGGATTGCAGAAAAAGGTGTTGGAGATTTCTATAAAGTGGTTAAAATCCCTATTTAAATAAATTGGAATGGAATATTAATTTATTCCATGTGGAGCAGTTGGTTTGCTCTACATTTGCACCTCTTTAACTTCCTGAATATTGTCCTAAATCCTATAATATAAAAGGCCAGATGTATGTTTGTCCAATGCAGTCATGGACAGTAGAGACTGCCCGAACGCAGGCAGTCATGCTCAGTAGACATTGCCTGAAAGCACAGAATGCTGGGAAGTGTAGTGCTGCTTTCAGGCAGTGTCTGCTGCTCTGGTCTTATGTATTATATGATTTGCCCATATACATGGGCTTTTACACTAGTATATTAATAAATCCTAACAGGCGATTAGTCTAGTCGGTTGAACTGTTAAGCCATTTAGCCACCTAGAGAAGTAGGTTTTATATATATTTGATTTCCTAGCAATAACTGCTATAATAAAAATGTAATGAAACATTAAAGCCAACAGGCTCAGAGAAACCAGACATGTACAAAACAGAATAGGTAAGGACAGGAGAAGTACAAAATAAGCTTCCTAAAGCAGGAGCACAAAATATATATATAAAAAAAATATATATATATATAGTATATGGGCACAAAATATATAAACCCTAGACATAAGCAGAACAATTCTGTGAAGTCATTTTTCATCCAAAGCAGCCGATTTCACAGGACCAGGAACGTGCATTTGGTTTGCCCACAGAATTACCCCATGTGGACCTTATACCCTATGGATTTGCTTTGTTGTTTTAAAGAAAAATTAAAACTGTTGAAATATTGCAACTTTATGCTAATTCGTTTATGTGTTGGCTCAGTAATACCACACACACACACACACACACACTGTATGAAAAATTAATCTGGACAGAGCCCACACACTGGGGGGCATCTTATAGCACAGCAAGAGGTATGTTTGGTCTTTAAAAGAACTAATGGGAATTAACATAAAGTGCCATCAAAACACTAAGGTTCTCACCTATCTCTGTGTATTGCATCTATTTTCTTTACTAAGTCAGGTTGTACAATAACTGGGAGTGATTATCTCACACTGTCTTTTCATATCTATCATATTTGTATGCAGATCTTGCCTGTTAATTTCTTTACATGTTTACAAAAATAAACAGTTATACAAAAAATACATAGGTTAATTTAATAAAAACAAGTTATTTTACAAAAATAGTTAGTATAACTTACATATAGGCAGATGGTAATGCTCTGTAAAATAAACTAAGCTGGTCTTAGGGTGACATTTTAACCTCTCAAGAGCCAGAGGGGAGTGCACACATTGTGAAACAATACACTGCACATTCCTCTGGTCCTCCAACAGTTAATAAGTCAAGAGTCCAATCAGAAGATTAGGTCTTTATCAGTATATGATATCAGTAGTATGATATTGATTGATCTATTGTATTCATTCTAACCTGGATAAATAGACTCCCACTTACCTTTCTGTGCTAGACATCCAAATATTCCTATATGGAGAACAAACAAGACCCAGATCATCTCCATCTCTCTGGAATATGATTGTCTGTTAAATAAATACAAATGGATATTAATGCATGACCGGAAGGTTACATGTAAGGACCTGTATAAAGTTCAATGTGGAACAATTCTGGGGCACACCAATTGCACTGAATAACATTCCCATTGATTGAAATACGACATTTAACTCATTTAATGCTCAAACGCATTCTCTACCATTCAAGGGTTTAAACGCACCATTTAAACTAATGGGAATTGTAGGAATTTTTATTCCACCTTGTTGTCATTGGTTTGATCTAGAATCAGTTCACTTTGCTTTTATACAAAAGCCCGATAAGACCAAATAGATATAAATATTTTAACCTTATATAGAAGTAATGTTTCCCCTACGTCCTGTGTGTTGAGCAGATTGTGATATGTGGAAGTCTAAAACCGATTTTATAGTCTTGTCTGTGATCTAACTTCATGTTTAGGGAACTGACAATGAAAATGTTGTGTGTCTGCACATTTAGATTTCGATTTCTCATCATTTATCTGTAATTTTGTCTAAGACTGGCGCCTGTTCTTGTTGTGCTTTATATCTCTATATGAACTGAAATTAGTAGGGACAGTGAAAGGGGAACACTACCCTAGGAATGTGTTTCTTAACTCCTTGATGTCCAAAGAGGTGTGCAATGCATTTCAAACCACTCTGATCCTCAAGGGGTTTGTTCATTCACGTAACAGGTTAATTTACCAAGGTGTTCTTCCCATAACAGTCTGGTATTATCATTTATTTATATAGCACCAACTTATTCAGCACCACTGTACAATAGTGAATATACACAGATATTAAACATTACAAATGGAACATAGAAAACAAAAGGATCAGAGGGCCCTGCTCATAATGAGAGCTTACAGTCTAGAGGAAGGTAGGTGGGACACAGAAGGAGTAAGTGTTATGGGGCGTATATTCCTCCTCTCCAGTTAATTGCCGGTCAGTAGTTGCTTTTGAGGTCATTGGTCCTGTTAAGTAGTGGGTTTGTTTGGGAGAACAAGCCTGTAACGTGACACCTTGTATCATAAGCTGGATACCTCCTTTATAGTTCCTCTCTCCCTCAGAATAACACTCCAATAGTAAACAAAACCTCCTGTTCCCAAACATCAGCCGAGACTTGATGAAGGGAAGAACTCTCTTTCATTGACTCAAACACACAGCTTATATACACTACAGAGACTCTTATCAAGATCAGCATGCAAACGAATACTTGGGACAGTGTTTCTATGCTTGACCAGTCACCAGCACCCTTATCAAGATAAGAATGCAGATTAAGACTTGAAATTATACATTTTTAACTGGCTCATCAATAACCTCCTCTAATCGGTCAAGGAAGCACAGCAGGAATCAATTAACATTCCTTAGCACAGACCTGTAGTATAGTGGAAGCAAAGCCCAACCCCAACTATCTCTGCACTCTAGCAATGTATTGGAAGCAACTATGGCTAAGCTCAGTCTATGGTTGTTAGTCTTTTGGGTAGAAATAGTCTGAAGACATGAGATCCCATATCTCTAAAACACCAATATCTCCCATAGTCGCCACAGTTCCATCACAAAGCCTCTGGGTGAAAAATGAGGTTGTGATGAGGTTGTAAGTGGGAGAGTTATTTTAGAAGAGAACAACCATTAGAGGTTGGACAGGCTGTTGATCTGGCCTTGCTCATAATAGTTATGAGGTAGTTGATAGACTTCCCTGAAGAGGTGAATTTTTAGGGAGCTTCTGAAGATCTGAAGACTGGGCAAGACTCTGATGGGACGGAAGGGGGGAGATTCTACAGATCAGGTGTAGCACGGGAGAAGTCCTGTATGCAGGAATGGAAGGATATAATAAGAGTTGGAGAGAAGAAGATCCTGTGCAGAGCAAAGATGGCAAGTGGGGTGTATTTGGAAACAAGAGATGAAATGTAGAGGGTGCAGTATTAGTTAGGGCTCTACAAGTTAGCTCCAGTACTTGGAATTTAATTCTAAGTGTGAGCATATAAAGAGACAAAACCTCATCCCTTTTCATGGGTGAAAAGGAGTTAAGTGTGTATGATGTAGGAGAGTGACAGGGCTAAGCTAGCTAGGTGGGTGTGGAAGTGATATTTCATGTGTGATAGAGTATCACGGTGCCCGTGATTGATGCATTTCCCTGTCTGTCACCAGTAGGGGGCTTCTATTGGCTGTCTGCATTTAGCCCGCCTCATATTGCCTATTTAAACCCTTTGAGTGCCCTTTCGTGTTGTTTCTGACCTCTTCGCTAACACTATGTCCAGTGATGGTTGGGCCTCTGTTCCTGTGTTCCTGAGTTCCTGATTACAACTGTTCCAGTGTCTCCTGCATGCTGAGTTGTTCCAGTCCTGGTTCCGGACTAGTACTCTGGGGTTGCAGTTCCTGCTGACCTTCTTCTCTGCTGTTTCCTGACCTGACTGATCGCGGCTGGTTCCTGTCATCTCCTCGCCTGCCTCCTGTGATCCTGGTGACCTTCTGCTTGGTCGCGTCGGCGACACTGCTTGTTAGTCCCAGCGTGCGGACGCTGGTTTTCTCCAAAGCCTTGCGGCTACACGATTCAATTGTTAGTCCAGTGTGCGGACACTGGTTTGCTCCTAAGCCTATCGGCTACACTATTCAGTGGTTGGTCCCAGCGTGCGGATGCTGGTTTGCTCCAAAGCCTTGCGGCTATACGATTCCCTGTTGGTCCAGTGTGCGGACACTGGTTTGCTCCAAAGCCCATCGGCTACACTACTCAGTGGTTGGTCCCAGCGTGCGGACACTGGTTTGCTCCAAAGCCTATCGGCTATACGATTCAGTAGCTGGTCCCAGCGTGCGGACGCTGGTTTGCTCCTAAGCCTTGCGGCTATACGATTCCTCTGTTGGTCTCAGTGTGCGGACACTGGGTTGCTTACGATCCTGTCACTCTGTCATTATCATCCGACAGCTATTGATACCTCTGGGCTGCCTTGCCCGGTATTGGTAAGGCCGGTAGAACCTTGCTTCGCGTTGCTCTTGAGGTTGCCTTACCCAGTATTGGCAAGGCCGGTAGAGCCTATCTCGAGGGTTGTTGGGCTGCCTTCCCCGGTATTGGTAAGGCCGGTAGAACCTCTTGCCACATTCCATCTGAGGTTGCCTTACCCGGTATTGGCAGGGCCGGTACAGCCTACACTGTGTACTTATTGGGGCTGCCTTGCCCGGTATTTAGGTAAGGCCGGTAGAACCTTGACGCTATTCCATCTTCAGGTTGCCTTACCCAGTATTGGCAAGGCCGGTAGAGCCTATTATTCCATTATATCAGACTGTCCTGTCCGGTATATTGACAGGACCGGTAGAGTCTGCATACTGTCTTTGCTATTTACTCATGATATATATATATATATATATATATATATATATATATATATATATATATATATGTGATTGCCATTCTAGTGATCATTTTTATTATTTCAATAAAATTGAGTTTTTACCTAAAACTTGTGTCTGAGAGTCATAACAAACCGTGACAGTACGAAAGGGCCATGACCTCAGACAGCAAATGTGAAGGTAACGCATAGAATATCCATTGGAGGATGGATATGCACGAGCAACGTTTGGATCAGTTGGCGGTTGCAATTCAAATGATCTTTGAACGCACGGTACTCGCTGACAAATCTGGCTCTAGCCTGGTGGTCTCGCCAAGTCAGACACCGGAAGGTGATACCAGGCCCCTAGGGGGTACTGTTAAAGGGTTAACGGCTTCTGCACCCTTGCCGCTAAGATATGATGGTGACCCTAGTCTCTGCAGAGGGTTCATCAACCAACTTGAAATATTTATGGAATTGACGGCACACGCATTCCCCAATGATCTAGTAAAGTGGGGTTCACGATATCGCTGCTCACTGGCAGAGCATTGGCTTGGGCTAACCCCTTGTGGGAGAATGCTAAACCTTGCACTAAGAACTTTAGAGAATTTGTGCAATCCTTTCGAAGAGTGTTTGAGCCTCCTGGTAGAACCACCTCTGCTGCCAAACGTCTTATGGCGATACAACAGGGCAGGCGTACAGTGGGCGACTATGCCATCGAATTCCGCACATTGGCAGCAGAGGTAGGTTGGAATAACAAGGCATTATTGGCAGCCTTTGCTCAAGGCCTGAATGACCACATTAAAGATGAAATCGCTGCAAAAGATCTACCTATTGACCTAGATGATTACATTGAGTATGTTATGCTAATTGACTCCAGAATACGTGAGATCAACTGCCAGAGATCGTAGGATACGGTCAAAAAATAATGAGCCTAGTAGCATGTTTTGCCCACCCATCCCTCCCCTGGTATTGAAGTCTAGTGAACCAGTACGGGAACCAAGTGAACCTATGCAAGTAGGTTTCACTAGACTAACCAAGGAAGAGAGACTATATCGCAAGAAACAAGGGTTGTGTTTATACTGCGGTAAAAACGGGCACTTGCTAAATTCCTGTCCGGTACGTCCGGGAAACGCACACACCTAGGGTACCTTGGGGGACAGGCCCTAGGTGGTGTACAATCGTCCCCAGTGTTGGGCATAATGAAACCCACCATACAGGTGGTATTATCCTGGGCACAATGCTCTGTGGAGGTTTTGGCCCTTGTTGACTCTGGTGCAGCAGGGTATTTTATGGATAATACCTTTGCTGAATTGCACGGAGTTCCACGCATTGAAAGAGAAAACCCCTTGGCTATTGAAGCAATTGATGGCAGACCCTTAGAACCGGCTCAGGTTACTTTTGAAACTATGCCACTGTCTACGACTATTGGGGCACTTCACAGAGAAGAGCAGCAGTTTCAACTGATTAATTCTCCGCACCATGCTGTAATATTGGGATTTCCTTGGTTACAGTTACATAACCCACAATTTGATTGGAAAGTGTGAAATCGCTGCTTGGTCCCAGTTTTGTATGGACAAGTGCGTCATCCAGCCTATTAAGGTCCTGTGCACCTCCTCTGCTATACCGGATGTTTACCAACAGTTTGGCGATGTTTTTAGCAAAGGAGAGGCTAGTATACTACCTTAGCACAGACCTTATGATTGTTGCATGGAGTGCCCAGGGTACTGGTGTCTGACAGGGGGAGCCAGTTTGTGTCTAGGTTTTGGAGGGCATTTTGCCAACAGATGGGCATACAGCTGTCCTTCTCCTCTGCCTACCATCCCCAGACCAATGGAGCCGCTGAACGAGCTAATCAGGGCTTGGAACAATTTCTCCGTTGTTTCGTTACTGACCATCATGATAATTGGTCCGACTTGTTGCCTTGGGCAGAGTTCGCCAGGAACTGTGCAGTCAATTCTTCATCTGGGAGCTCCCCGTTTCTGATTAATTACGGGTTTCAGCCCTGTTTGCTTCCAGATTCATTTCAGACGCAACAGATTCCAGCTCTGGATGAGCATATCGAGCAACTCCGTTCCACATGGGCACAAGTTCAGAGGGCACTGGGCCAGTCATTTCAGCTCCATCACTGCTATGCTAATCGCAGAAGGCTTCCAGCGGTTTCTTTTCAGGTTGGGGATAGAGTATGGCTTTCCTCCAGAAATCTCAAGCTGCAGGTTCCGTCTAATAAGTTGGCTCCCCGGTTCATTGGTCCATACAGAGTCATTCGCAAAATTAACCCTGTCTCCTACGCACTAGACATACCTGCATCCATGCGTATCCATAATGTGTTCCATGTGTCCCTTCTCAAGCCTCTGGTTTGCAATTGCTATACTACCACACCTGTGGTGCCAGGACCTGTTGAGGTCGAGGGTCAGGAGGAGTACGAGGTTCAGAGCATTATTGATTCCCGAAGGCTTAGAGGAAGGGTACAGTACCTGGTACATTGGAAAGGATATGGTCCTGAAGATCGATCATGGGTGGATAGTAAGGACCTTCATGCACCTAGGCTAGCTAGGGTCTTTCATGCCAAATACCCACAGAAACCTAGACCCTATTCTAGGATAGGGGGTCTTTGAAAGGGGGGTACTATCACGGTGCCCGTGATTGATGCATTTCCCTGTCTGTCACCAGTAGGGGGCTTCTATTGGCTGTCTGCATTTAGCCCGCCTCATATTGCCTATTTAGCCCGCCTCATATTGCCTATTTAAACCAGGATTGGGCACCCTTTGAGTGCCCTTTCGTGTTGTTTATGACCTGTTCGCTAACATTATGTCCAGTGATGGTTGGGCCTCTGTTCCTGTGTTCCTGAGTTCCTGATTACAACTATTCCAGTGTCTCCTGCATGCTGAGTTGTTCCAGTCCTGGTTCCGACCTAGTACTCTGGGGTTGCAGTTCCTGCTGACCTTCGCTGCTGTTTCCTGACCTGACTGATCGCGGCTGGTTCCTGTCATCTCCTCGCCTGCCTCCTGTGATCCTGGCGACCTTCTGCTTGGTCGCGTCGGCGACATTGCTTGTTAGTCCCAGCGTGCGGACGCTGGTTTGCTCCAAAGCCTTGCGGCTACACGATTCAATTGTTAGTCCAGCGCGCGGACACTGGTTTTCTCCTAAGCCTATCGGCTACACTATTCAGTGGTTGGTCCCAGCGTGCGGACGCTGGTTTGCTCCAAAGCCTTGCGGCTATAAGATTCCCTGTTGGTCCAGTGTGCAGACACTGGTTTGCTCCAAAGCCTATCGGCTACACTACTCAGTGGTTGGTCCCAGCGTGCGGACGCTGGTTTGCTCCAAAGCCTTGCGGCTATACGATTCACTTGTTACTCCAGTGTGCGGACACTGGTTTGCTCCAAAGCCTATCGGCTATACGATTCAGTAGCTGGTCCCAGCGTGCGGACGCTGGTTTGCTCCAAAGCCTTGCGGCTATCCGATTCAGTTGTTAGTCCAGTGTGAGGACACTGGTTTGCTCCTAAGCCTTGCGGCTATAAGATTCCTCTGTTGGTCTCAGTGTGCGGACACTGGGTTGCTTACGATCCTGTCACTCTGTCATTATCATCCTACAGCTATTGATACCTCTGGGCTGCCTTGCCCGGTATTGGTAAGGCCGGAAGAACCTTGCTTCGCGTTGCTCTTGAGGTTGCCTTACCCGGTATTGGCAAGGCCGGTAGAGCCTATTATTCCATTATATCAGACTGTCCTGTCCGGTATATTGACAGGACCGGTAGAGTCTGCATACTGTCTTTGCTATTTACTCATGATAGATATATGTATGTGATTGCCATTCTAGTGATCATTTTTATTATTTCAATAAAATTGAGTTTTTACCTAAAACTTGTGTCTGAGAGTCATAACAAACCGTGACATAGAGTTAATTGTGTCCTTTTAGTTTATGTCAAGATCTTAGGCAGATAAGTTTAGTGTAGGTGGTTTGTGTTGGAAAGATTAAAAATTAGGGATGAAAAATGTGACTGTTTGGCCAGGGAGGGGACAGAACTATAAGAACGAATAATGAATGTGTATTGTATAGTGTCAGCTGAGGAGTACGATTTCCCCTAGTGTCTTTACACAGTGTGTGAACACCTCTGGAGGTATCACATTTTTGTTGTGTGCCAAGGTTGTAATGGGGTTCTGTAGGGGTGGTGAAGAATTGCAGGTGCAGCACTGTTAAGGGCTGTTTTGTTATTGCATTGTATCTTCAGTTGGCTGTATAATAAATACAACTTCTGTTGAAGTCTACCTTTTGCTCACACCTTCTCAAATTAAGCATGTGCTTCAGTCAGGGGTAATTTTCTAAAAAGATAGGTACCAGGTCAATTCCAGTCCAGGTTTTGGTAAGCACACCCAAAGAAAAAAAACACATTTAAAATTGCTGAAGTGCAACCAGTTTTGACCAAAATAGCTAAAAGCAAATATACAATGTATTGGTGCACATCCAAATATTCATCACCATTAACCCTTTACTCCGACATTGTGCCTGCATATCACTACTATATTAAAGATAAGAATTTAGTTACATTATATGGCCATAGAATGCTAAGCTTGCCACCAACACCACGGTACCTCATTTTGGCAAGTACCTAACCTTAATATGCTTTGTCTTATGAGCTGAATCTCTCCTACTTTAGGCATTTACCAACCTTAATTTACTTTATCCTGAGAGCTGAGTCTTGGTCAGCTTTACTCATTAATGGATAGAGACTCTCTGACAGGCATTATATAGTGTCCTAGATACAATGAACATTGCACCTGGGGGTGGGAGGGATGCTTAAACCAACAGAAGCTGGTCAAAACTTCCAAAAGTACAATTCCAGTCCAGGTTTTGGTAAGCACACCCAAAGAAAAAAACACATTTAAAATTGCTGGAGTGCAACCAGTTTTGACCAAAATAACTAAAAGCAAATATACAAAGTATTGGTGCACATCCACATTTTCATCACCATTAACCCTTTACTCTGCGGCATTGTGCCTGCATATCACTACTATATTAAAGATGAGGATTTAGTTACATTATATGGCCATAGAACGCTAAGCTTGCCACCAAGACCAAGGCACCTCATTTTGGCAAGTACCTAACCTTAAAGGGATAGTAATACTTCAGTATTACAAATCCCTATATTAAAGCCCTTGTAAAAAGAAACATTTTGCCCCCAGTGTCATCTCTCAAACCTTTATGGTTTGAGAGATGAATGCTGCTAAAGTTGCCCTCTCCCTCCCCCGTAGTCAGCATTCTAGCTGACTGCAGGGAAGAGAGTCGTACGACTTTCAGGCGGCTCTCCAGCACAGCCTGATTGCGTTAACGAAAAGAAAGACTTTCACTGAAATGGTCTTCTACTTGTGCTTGGCTTGCAAGCACACGTAGAAGACTGTTTTAGTGAAAGTTTTTTTTTAGTTAACGAGATCGCAGCTCTGCTGCAGAGCCGCCTGATTATCTCTGACCGGATTTCCCTGAGTCAGCTAAAATGCTGACTACGGGGAAGGGGGAGGGCAACTTTAGAAACATTCATCTCTCAAACCATAAAGGTATGAGAGATGACACTGGGGGCAAAACGTTTCTTTTTACAAGGGCTTTAATATAGGGATTTGTAATACTTAAGTATTACTATCCCTTTAATATGCTTTGTCTTATGAGCTGAATCTCTCCTACTTTAGGCATTTACTAACCTTAATTTACTTTATCCTGAGAGCTGAGTCTTGGTCAGCTTTACTCATTAATGGAGAGAGACTCTCTGGCAGGCATTATATAGTATCCTAGAGACAATGAACATTGCACCTGGGGGTGGGAGGGATGCTTAAACCAACAGAAGCTGGTCAAAACTTCCAAAAGTACAATTCCAGGCCAGGTTTTGGTGAGCACACCCAAAGAAAAAAACACATTTAAAATTGCTGGAGTGCAGCCAATTTTGACCAAAATAGCTAAAAGCAAATATACAAAGTATTGGTGCACATCCAAATTTTCATCACCATTAACCCTTTACTCTGCAGCATTGTGCCTGCATATCACTACTATATTAAAGATGAGGACTAAACTATATATGGTAATTTTAATCTGTATAATGAACTCCTACCTAGGTAAGTGCTTCTGTTACACACAGTAATTCTATAGATATAGACTGCTGTATGATGGACTCTAAACTAGGTAAGTGCTTCTGTTACACATAGTAATTATATAGATATACCTGACTGCTGTATGATGGACTCCTACCTAGGTAAGTGATTCTGTTACACACAGTAATTACATAGATATACCTGACTGCTGTATGATGGATTACTACCCAGATAAGTACTTCTGTTACACAGTAATTATATAAATATATCTGACTGCTGTATGATGGACTCCTGCCTAGGTAAGTGATTCTGTCACATGCAATAATTATTAAGATATACCTAACTGTTGTATGATTGACTCCTACCTAATTTTATATAGATAGACCTGACTGCTGTATGATGGACTCCTACCTAGGTAAGTGTTTCTGCTACACACAGTAATTATATAGATATACCTGACTGCTGTATGATTGACTCCTACCTAGGTAAGTACTTCTGTTACACACAGTAATTGTATAGATATACATGACTGCTGTATGATGGACTCCTACCTAGGTAAGTACTTCTGTTACACACAGTAATTGTATAGATATACATGACTGCTGTATGATTGACTCCTACCTAGGTAAGTACTTCTGTTACACACAGTAATTGTATAGATATACATGACTGCTGTATGATGGACTCCTACCTACGCAAGTACTTCTGTTACAGTAATGTTATAGATAAACCTGACTGTTGTATGAAAGACTCTTACCTAGGTAAGTGCTTCTGTTTTACATACAGTAATTATATAGATATAGACTGTTGTATGATGGACTCCTACCTAGGTAAGTGCTTCTGTTATATTGGGAAACACCAAACTCTGCCAGCCTGAGAACTGATACCTTCACCCTGAGACAGAGATTTGGCTCAAAACTCTGAGTCTTTTGGTCAAACCCTAACAGTTCCCAGGTATGCTGTTTCTCTTTCATTCCATCTCTTTCCTAAAGTATCTCTCCTGTCTCTTTTTGTCTGACTTTCTCTCACTGTCATTCTCTTTCAGTCTCTTTTGTATTTCTCAGTCTCCTCTCTGTCTCTTTCTCAGTCTCTCCCTCTGTCACTTTCTGTCTGTCTTTCTATCACTGTCATTCTCCTTCAATCTCTGTATTTCTCAGTTTCCTCTCTCTCTCTCTCTCTCTCTCTCTCTCTCTCTGTCTCTCCCTCCATCTCGCTCTCTTTTTATCACTGTAATTCTCTTTCAGTCTCTTTTGTATTTCTCAGTCTCTTCTCTCTATCTCAGTCTCTCCCTCCATCTTTGTCTTTCTTTTTCAGCATTTCTGTCTTTCTCTCTCTTTATTTCAGTCTCTCTAACTTTCTCTTTCTTTCAGTATATTTTTCAATCTTTCACAATCTTCTTTCAGTAAGTGTCTCTCTCTCTCTCTCTCTCTTTCAGCTTGTTTTTCTTTCTCTCTCTCTTTTAGTCTGTGTCTCTCTCTCTGTATTTCTCACTCTTTCAGTCTTTTATCTTCCAGTCTTTCTCTCTATATATTTCTCTTTCTTTCAGTGTATCTTTCGCTTCACATCTTTCTCTGTCTGTTTGTCACTCTCTATCATTCTCTCTCACCCTCCTTCAGTCTCTTTACTTTTCTTACTTTCTATCACTTACACTCTGTTTTTCTCTCATTTTCAATCTCTTTCACATTTTCTGTGTCTCACAGTCTTTCCTTCTGTTTCGCTGTCTGTTACTCTCTCTCTTCCAGGCTGTCTCTCAGTCTGTTAATCTCTCTCTCTTTCAGTCTGTCTCTTTTTTCAGTTAGTCTTTCTCTTTGTCTCGCTCTTTAAGTTTTTCTCTCTCTCTCTCTTTCTGCAATGCATTGAGCACACCCCCGGCACTTACATGGTTAACATCAATATTTCCCCGCTCTGTGGGCTGCATTTTCGAGGAAAAAATGCAGTTAATTATAGTGAAAACCAAATGCATCATAATGATTACATAAATATTCCCAAAACTGCCACAGATTTACAATGGACACTAAAGCCCATGAATGCTACCGGGCTCTCCAACACATCGCTTTGTAATGAATTGGAGACCTTTTTAGCATTAAAGGAAGTTAGTGTCAAATTTAAGTCAATGTCATAGAGACCACCCTGGTATTCAGGGAATTAAAATCCCCATTTAATCAGATACTAAAGGATCCATATAAGATTATTTTAAATGCTGGACTGTTCCCTAAGAGCCATGGGGTTATGGTTATTGCTCACTGGAGATTGCCCTCCTCATTGCTGAAGCCTATAGAAGCCCTGTGTCAATGAATATTCTGCCTGTGGGCTTCTCTACAGAGGAGAGTAATTCCCAGCAAGATATGATCTGCAGGGCCAACCAGACCACAATGGTAGGATGAGCTATAATTTTATTGTTCTCTCCTATAGTGCAATTGATTTACCCCAAAAATACATATTTTACTTTTGAAAATATGGCTCATAGGGTCACTTTTTGTATTGGGGAAATAATGATATTAATTTATTGAGTTCCAGAGGAGGATCCAAAGCATTACTGTATGGGGTGATTTAGATTTCATAGAAAATATTACCTGTGTTTCCTCTGATCACTATCGATCACACTATGATTTTGTTCTTCAGCCTTCTCTCTCCTCACTTCTGTTTGTTTTCAGGTGTACAGACTTTTGTTTCAATACACCCCACACCAGCCCATCTGCTAAGGAACATAAGTTGCTAAAACATTTCCCGGATTAGTACACACCAGCTTGTGTCGAAATAATTACAGTAACTGCCATAGAACATATTTTAAAAGTATATGCTATTCAAATAACGTGCCTGGAGAAACCTGTTTCTATCGAATAGCATAATTCACAGATTACGATAGTCATTACTTCCATTTACCTCTGTAGGTTTTTAATTTATTTTGTGTTTGCTTAGTTTACTCAGGGGATCTTATAGAGCTCTGATGACTGGATAAAATAATATATTTATTGTAGAAGCTTGCGTAAAGTGCCCAGATTTTATACCAGTTAATGCCAGACAGATATTTCCTTCATTGTGATTTGTAAGTGTATAATGCATCTCCACCCCCCACCACCTGGAGACTAACCAACTCTCTACACTAGGGTTGTCAATTCTGAGACCTCCAGCTGTTAGGAACTACAACTCCAATTGTCACCTTGGCTTAGGGTGACCAGCCTACATTTCTGCCATTCAGGGAAGTACTTTTGCAATAAGAACTCAACAGGGTGATTGATGTAAAGGTGATATCTTTTAATGGCTAACTGCGAGCTTAACAAATTCAAGCTTTCAGGAGGACACTAAGGTCCCTTTTTCCAAGCATAGGTTAATGATGGGAGCCCAACAATTGATAACTCCTGGTTTACAGGGAGCACTCTCTTTATGGACAGAGCTGTCTGTGATTTTAAGGGCTTGGACTATCTGTCGATCTATCTCTGTCTGTCTGCACACACATACACCCACATTTTATTTATTTTTTTATCAATTTTTTATAATGTTTTATGAGGAAGCATCATGTGTATTAATTTATGTCTGTGTGAGGAAAAACACACCTAGGAGTGGCAATAAGGAGGAGCTATGCAAACTCCTCTGAATTCCACACACACTACACATGTGATTCTCACAGGAGTGGGCAGGGGGTGGAGCAGACTTCACTCTCCATCACATCACACACCTTCTCCTTCTACACCTCCCTCCAGTCGACCTGTCCCTGTACATTCTTCCTCCCATTCACACAGCATCCTACACCTTTCAACAACCTCCTTTCACTGCTCACATCAACCTTCTCATTCACTGCTCACATCAACCCTCCCATTCACCACAAACATCAACCCTCCTTTTCACTGCTCACATCAACCCTCCCATTCACCACACACATCAACCCTCTTATTCTCCATTCACATCAACTCTCTCTTTTGCTGCTCACATCAGCCCCCCCTTCTCCATGTATCTTCCACTGTTTCTCCCACCCTCCTTTTCGAAGTTCTGTATGTTCACCTGTTTCTACCACCTTCAGTTTTGCTACTGTGTATCTTGTCCTGCTTCTCCCCCTTTTCGCTGGTCTGCATCTTCTTCTGGTGTTCCCAGTCTCCCTTACACTGCTTTGCATGTTTGTCTGCTCCTCCCACCCTCACTTTCACCACACTGCATCTTCCACTGCCCCCCCTTGACAGAAGATACAAATAGACAAAAGGGAAGGTGGGAGGAGCAGGGTAAGTGGCAAAAGGGAGGGTGGGCAGAGCAAACGAACATGCAGAGTGGCAAAAGGGAGGCTAGGAACACCAGGGGAAGATGCACACCAGCAAAGTGATAGGGAACGAGCAGAGGCAGATACAGAGTGGTGAATGGGAGGCAATACTCCTCCCACCCTCCCTTTCGCTGCTCTGTATTTTCCCCTGCTTCTCCCACCCTCCCTTTCTACAAAGATACAGAAAGGCGAAAGGGAGTGTGGGAGTAGCACAGGAATCGGCAAAAGGGAGGGTGGGAGGATCAAAAGAACATGCAGAGCAGCAAAAGGGAGGCTGGAAACATCAGGGGAAGATGCACACGAGTAAAGTTGGGGGGGAGCAGGGGAAGATACACAATGGCGAAAGGGAGGCTGGTAGGAGCCGGTGAAAATACAGACCTTCACAACTATAAAAAGTTGCCTTGCTCCATATGTAATCACACACCACACAATACATTTTATTTGACATAATTAATTAACATTGTACATACACATGGCCAACACCATGCCAAATATGGTAGTGTGTGTGTGTGTGTGTGTGTATATATAAAATGTAGGTTATTAAAATTAATAGCCAAAAGAAGATTCTCAACAGGACTTGCAAGCTACAAAAAAAAAAAGGAAGGCCCGTTGGGGGGCAGAAACATCGACAAATAAACCCTTTTTTTCTATTTTGCAAGTCCTGTTGAGTGCTCTTCTTTTTAAGAATCTACATTTTTTATCATTATTTAAGAAGCACCCAGGTATTTCTTTGATTGCATTACCATTTGAGGTGTACCCTGCCCTGACTGTTGTTTGTGGGGTTACCAGGAAACTTCGCAAGAGTGAGAGAGGACCCCTGTCTCTTGAGACCTGGTAATGAACACTGAAACTTGAGTTTATAGAGCAGAGCTGGCAGGTTCCCTGGCATTTGCCAGCATGGGCCTTGCATCATTTTGCTGCTTTGGCTTATTATCAGATACGTCTGAACTACATCAATTGTACTGAATTTCAAAACTGTTTGTGTTTTATAAATAAAGAATATTACTTGTGAAATGTCTGGAGGCTCTCCAATACTAAGAAAACATGCAATCTTTGCTGTATTAGCAGTGATTTCACCTCTGTAAACAAGGATTCAACTCAAGTTTTGAGTTGAGTCAAGTTGTGGTCCTTGGGATACACTAACAGGCCAGGTATGTCTGACTAAATACAGATCGATCAATTACAATGATTGATCCTCTCATTACCCAACTGTGATAAGCAGAGATACCCATAATACCTGACCAGTTCCTGTGCTCTGAGGTAAAAATTTTGAGACACTGGTGTAGCCGCTCCACATCTCCATGGATCCAGTCAATTGTACCACTAAGGTTATGTTCACACTGAAAACTTAAGAGCACAGTTAACACTGTGCTAAACGAAATTTTGTGAAACCAATTACCCCAGGTGCGCCGTTCACACTGGCAATTGAATACACAAAGTTGCTACAAACTGTATACATTCTGCAATAGCGAGTTCCAGCTTGCATCATGTCTGATCTGCCAAGTGTCCCTATGGGTCATCATGAAGATAATTCACACTAACAATTCTTGGAGGGTATGATGCTCATTTCAAACCCCAATACCTAGTTGAACCTTGTGGGTGTCAGCCAATCAGATATGGCTGATGCCCATGTTGACCAGCCTTATGACACAACTTCCCATGTGTAAGTATCTCTGAGGACCACAGCCCAAGACTGTTTGGATCCTCATCCAAATGTCCTGATGTCACAGTGCTAATGGTGGAATCCAGAAGGTGTCCTGTGCATGGGCAGGGTAACTGCTCTCCAACAAAGGGTTGAGCCCCAGACCTTGTGCAGCTGCAGTACAGGTCCACTCGTAAAATTCCACACTGAGTATATGTCACGGTTTGTTAAGACTCTCAGACGTAAGGTTTAGGTAAAAACATAACTTTATTGAAAAGTTAAGGCAATCCCATAGGGTTTTCATACACATACAAACATCACATATATATAAGCAATTGACAATTGAGGTAGGTTCTACCGGCCTTGCAAATAATACCAGCAAGGCAACCCAAGCGATACTGAAGGAATAGAGAAGTAGGCTCTACCAGCCCTGCCAATACCGGGTAAGGCAGCCGTAAGATGGTAACGTACTGGTTCTACCGGCCTTACCAATACCGGGCAGGGCAGCCTGAGGAATACACAAGGAATAGGCTCTACCGGCCCTGCCAATACCGGGTAAGGCAACCGTGGAGTGGCAATGTAACAGGTTCTAGCGGTCTTGCCAATACCAGGCAGGGCAGCCCAAAATGGATACCCAAGGATAGGCTCTACCAACTCTGCCAATACCGGATAAGGCAACCTAAAGGTGGCAACGTGAAAGGTTCTACCGGCCTTACCAATACCGGGCAGGGCAGCCCAAGAAGGGAGACACCACTAAGACCAGTGACTGTCAGATGACAATGACAGTAGGATGGTAAATAGAGTATGCGGTCAAGCTGTCTCGCCCAAGGAGAGGCTAGTGTCGGTACACATCTGAAACAAGTGCTGCTAGGACTGGACAGCACCAAGACCCTGACTGCAAGTCAGGGAGGAAACCAGCGTCCGCACGCTGGGACCAACAACTGTACCTTGAGCCGCAAGGCAAATGGAGTAAACCAGCGTCCGCACGCTGGAACCAACAGGCAGTAGAATGAGCCACAAGGCCAATGGAGCAAACCAGCGTCCGCACGCTGGGACCAACTGACAGTATGTGAGCTGCAAGGCTAATTGAGTAAACCAGTGTCCGCACGCTGGGACCAACAGATAGTATTGTGAGCCGCAAGGCTAATGGAGTAAACCAGCGTCCGCACGCTGGGACCAACAGACAGTATTGTGAGCCGCAAGGCTAATGGAGTAAACCAGCGTCCGCACGCTGGGACCAACAACAGCATTGTGAGCTGCAAGGCTAATGGAGTAAACCAGCGTCCGCACGCTGGGACCAACAGACAGTATCGTGAGCCGCAAGGCTAATGGAGTAAACCAGCGTCCGCACGCTGGGACCAACAGACAGTATCGTGAGCCGCAAGGCTAATGGAGTAACCCAGCGTCCGCAATCTGGGACCAACAAACAGTATAGTGAGCCGCAAGGCTAATGGAGTAAACCAGCATCTGCACGCTGGAACCAACAGACAGAATGTCGCCGGAGCAACAGGAGAGAAATATCGCCACAGGAACTGAACACAGAAACAGCAGGAACAGGCCGAGGCTCAACCGGGACGAGCACCGCAAGTCGGCTGGCAACCGGAACGACAGCAACCGGAACCGGACTGGAACTGACAAGCAGGCAGGAACACAGGAACAGGTAAACTCAGGAACAGGCCCAATAGCTTCAGCAGACAGGCAAAGTGAATGCTGTCAGAGACACCACGAAAGGGCAACTAAAGGGTGCCCAGACTGAGTTTAAAAAGGCAACCAGAGGCGGGCTGACTGCAGACAGCCAATGGGAGCCCCCTGCAGGTGATGGACAGAGAACTGCAGCAATCATGGCACCGTGATAGTACTCCCCTTTCAAAGACCCCCTCTCCTAGAATAGGGTCTGGGTTTCTGAGGGTACTTTGCATGAAAAATCTGCAGTAGCCTGGGTGCATGAAGGTCCTTACTATCCACCCAGGATCGATCCTCAGGACCATAACCTTTCCAATGCACCAAGTACTGTACCTTTCCTCTAAGCCTACGGGAGTCAATGATACTCTGCACCTCCTACTCCTCCTGACCCTCGACCTCAACGGGCCCTGGCATCACGGGTGTAGTAGTGTAACGGTTGCATACAAGAGGCTTAAGGAGAGACACATGGAATACATTATGAATGCGCATGGATGCAGGTATGTCCAAGGCATAGGAAACAGGATTAATTTTGCGAATGATTCTGTAAGGACCAATAAATCGAGGTGCCAGCTTATTAGATGGGATTTGGAGCTTAAGATTCTTGGAAGAAAGCCATACTCTATCCCCAACTTGGAAGGAATCCGCTGGAAGCCTTCTGCGATTAGCATAGCAGTGATGGAGCTGAAATGACTGGCCCAGTGCCCTCTGAACTTGTGCCCATGTGGAACGGAGTTGCTCGATATGCTCATCCAGAGCTGGAATCTGTTGTGTCTGAAAGGAATCTGGGAGCAAACAGGGTTGGAAGCCATAATTGATTGGAAACAGAGAGCTCCCGGAAGAAGAATTGACAGCATAGTTCCTGGCGAGCTCCACCCAAGGCAACAAGTCGGCCCAATTGTCATGATGGTCAGTCACGAAACAGCGCAGAAACTGTTCCAAACCCTGATTAGAACGTTCAGCGGCCCCATTAGTCTGGGGATGATATGCAGAGGAGAAGGATAGCTGTATGCCCATCTGTTCGCAAAATGCCCTCCAGAACCTGGACACAAACTGCTTCCCCCTGTCGGACACCAGTACCCTGGGTACTCCTTGCAACCGAAACACCTCCTTAGCAAACACTATTGCCAATTCTTTAGCCGAGGGAAGGCCACGGAGAGGCACGAAGTGAGCCATTTTAGAAAACCTGTCTACCACCATCAATATGAAGGAATACCCTCTAGACCTGGGCAATTCTCCCATAAAATCGATGGAAACATGAGACCAGGGGCGTTCACCATTAGGCACCGGCTGAAACAAGCCCACTGGGAAATGTCTAGGGGTTTTAGCACGAGCACAGGTGGCACAGGCATTAGTAAACTCGGCACAATCTGATCTCCTAGAAGGCCACCAGAATAACTGGGAGAGGGACCATAACAATTGGTCTCTACCAATATGTCCCGCAGCCTTAGAGGAATGGTAGGTTTCAAGTAATCGAGTACGTAATGGTTCAGCAACAAAACACTTGCCCACCGGGGTTTCCTGGGGAGCGGAGGCCTGGGAGGCCAGAATTTCATCCCCTAGTGGTGAAGTGATACTAGTTCGTATGGTGGCCAATATTCGATCAGGTTGAATGATAGATGCTGGTGCCTCTTCTCTGTCAAGTTCTGCCTCAAATTGTCTTGACAGAGCATCAGCCCTAACATTCTTAGATCCCGGCAAATATGATACAATGAAATTGAATCGGGACAGGAATAATGCCCATCTGGCCTGGCGAGAGGACAATCTCTTGGCCTCAGAGAGATAAGTTAGATTTTTATGATCCGTCAGGATTAAAACGGGATTTTTTGTGCCTTCGAGCAAGTGGTGCCATTCCTTAAGAGCGAGGATAATGGCCAATAATTCTCTGTCACCAATCTCATAATGGCTTTGAGCTCCGGTGAGCTTTTTAGAAAAGAACCCACAGGGTCTGAGCGTTCCACCTTTGACCTGTCGTTGGGAAAGTACTGCCCCAACCCCAATATCTGAGGCGTCAACCTCCAAGGTGAACGGGAGTAATGGGTTGGGGTGGGATAACACAGGAGCATTAGCAAAAGCCACTTTCAGTTTTTCAAAGGCCTCCTCCGCGGCCGCTGGCCAGAGAGATGGATTAGCGCCCTTATGCGTGAGGTCCGACAGGGGTTTAACAATGGACGAGAAGTTCTTAATAAACTTCCTATAATAATTGGCAAAACCCAGAAATCGCTGGATAGCTTTCAGACTCTTAAGCCTAGGCCACTGCAAGACTGCTGTCAACTTCTCCTTGTCCATGGCAATGCCGTCTTTGCCAATAATAAACCCCAGGAACGGTACACTGGTTTTGTGGAACTCACATTTCTCCAATTTACAGAATAATTTATTTTTTTGTAAGCGCAACAATACTTCAGACACATCCTTGATGTGTTGTGACAAGTCTTTGGAGTGAATAAGTATATCGTCAAGGTAGACTACGACACATGACTGTAACATATCTCTAAGAACGTCATTGATCAGTTCTTGAAATACTGCGGGTGCATTGCAGAGACCAAATGGCATGACTAGATATTCATAATGCCCAGACCTCGTGTTTAAAGGCAGTTTTCCACTCATCACCGGCTCTGATACGTATCAAATTGTATGCTGCCCGTAGGTCCAATTTGGTGAAAATTGAGGAGCCCTTGAGTCTGTCAAAAAGCTCAGTGATGAGTGGTATCGGATAAGCATTCTTAGCCATCAGTTTATTTAACCCACGGTAGTCGATGCATGGCCTCAGTTCGCCATTTTTTTCTTAACGAAAAAGAACCCGGCTCCAGCCGGAGAGGTAGATTTCCTTATGATCCCTCTACTAAGGGCATCAAAAATGTATTCTTCCATAGCTTGGTTCTCCTCACAAGACAATGGGTACGTGCGTCCCCTGGGGGGCACCGCTCCAGGCATTAGGTCGATCCAATAATCATATGGTCTGTGCTGGGGTAAGGTGGCAGCCTCTCCCTTACTGAAAACATCGCTAAACTGCTGGTATACATCAGGTAGTGAAGGAGAGGTGCACAAGACTTTAACTGGATGGGTGACGCACTTATCCATACAGAACTGAGACCAAGCGGAGATCTCGCATTTCTGCCAAATTGTGGATTATGCAACAGTAACCAAGGAAAACCCAATATTACGGCATGGTGAGGAAAGTTAATTAGTTGGAACTGCTGCTCTTCTTTATGGAGAGCCCCAATAGTCATGGATAATGGCATGGTTTTAAATGTAACTTGAGTGGGTTCCAGGGGTTTACCACGAATTGCTTCAATAGCCAGTGGGGTTTCTCTTTCAATATGTGGTACCCCATGTAATTCAGCAAAGGTATTATCCATAAAATACCCAGCTGCACCAGAATCAACCAGGGCCAGAACCTCCACTGAACGTTGCGCCCAAGATAGTACCACCTGTATCGTGGGTTTAAGTGTGCCAATCACTGGGGACGATTGGACACCACCTAGGGCCTGTCCCCCAAGGTACCCTAGGTGTGTTCGTTTCCCAGACGTACCGGACAGGATCTTAGCAAATGCCCATTTTGTACCGCAGTACAAACACAGCCCTTGCTTCCTGCAATACAGTCTCTCCTCCTTGGATAGCCTAGTAAAACCTACTTGCATAGGTTCACCTGGTTCCCGTACTGGTTCACTAGGTTTAGATGCCAAGGGAGGGCTGGATGGGCAAAATATGCTACTAGACCCATTATTTTTTAACCGTACTTTACGATCTTTGGCGGTTAGTCTCTCACGTATTCTGGAGTCAATTAGAATGACATATTCAATGTAGTCATCTAGGTCAGTAGGCAAATCTTTTGCTGCAATTTCATCTTTAATTTGGTCACTCAGGCCTTGGGCAAAGGCTGCCAACAACGCCTCGTTATTCCACCCCACTTCTGCTGCCAAGGTGCGGAATTCAATGGCATAGTCGCCCACCGTGCGCCTGCCCTGTTGTATTTCCATAAGACATTTAGCGGCAGAGGTGGTTCTACCAGGAGGCTCAAACACTCTCCGAAAGGATTGCACAAATTCACTGAAATTCTTAGTACAAGGTTTAGCATTTTCCAACAATGGGTTAGCCCAAGCCAATGCTCTACCAGTCAGCAGGGATATCATGAACCCAACTTTACTACGGTCATTGGGAAACGCGTGTGCCGTCAATTCCATAAATATTTCGAGTTGGTTGATGAACCCTCTGCAGAGATGAGGGTCACCGTCATACCTTAGCGGCAAGGGTGCAGAAGCCGTTAACCCTTTGACTGTGGCCCCAGAGGGCCTAGTATCAATCTCCGGTGTCTGACTTGGCGAGACCACCGGGCTAGAACCAGACTTGTCAGCAAGTACAGTGCGTTCAAGGATAGTTTGGATTGCAACCGCCAATTGATCCAAATGTTGCTCATGCATATCCATCCTCCAATGGATATTCTGCATATTGCCGTCACTCTTATTGTCTGAGGTCATGGCCCTTTCATACTGTCACGGTTTGTTAAGACTCTCAGACGTAAGGTTTAGGTAAAAACATAACTTTATTGAAAAGTTAAGGCAATCCCATAGGGTTTTCATACACATACAAACATCACATATATATAAGCAATTGACAATTGAGATACGTTCTACCGGCCTTGCAAATAATACTGGCAAGGCAACCCAAGCGATACTGAAGGAATAGTGATAAGTAGGCTCTACTGGCCCTGCCAATACCGGGTAAGGCAACCGTAAGATGGTAACGTACTGGCTCTACCGGCCTTACCAATACAGGGCAGGGCAGCCTGAGGAATACACAAGGAATAGGCTCTACCGGCCCTGCCAATACCGGGTAAGGCAACCGTGGAGTGGCAACATACCAGGTTCTACCGGCCTTACCAATACCGGGCAGGGCAGCCCAGAATGGATACCCAAGGATAGGCTCTACTGACCCTGCCAATACCGGGTAAGGCAACCCAAAGTTGGCAACGTGAAAGGTTCTACCGGCCTTACCAATACCGAGCAGGGCAGCCCAAGAAGGGAGACACCACTAAGACCAGTGACTGTCAGATGACAATGACAAAAGGATGGTAAATAGAGTATACGGTCAAGCTGTCTCACCCAAGGAGAGGCTAGTGTCGGTACACATCTGAAACAAGTGCTGTTAGGACTGGACAGCACCAGAAGCCTGACTGCAAGTCTGGGAGTAAACCAGCATCCGCACGCTGGGACCAACAACTGTACCTTGAGCCTCAAGGCAAATGGAGTAAACCAGCGTCCGCACGCTGGAACCAACAGGCAGTAGAATGAGCCACAAGGCCAATGGAGCAAACCAGCGTCCGCACGCTGGGACCAAGAGACAGTATTGTGAGCCGCAAGGCTAATGGAGTAAACCAGCATCCACACGCTGGGACCAACAGACAATATTGTGAGCCGTGAGGCAAATGGAGTAAACCAGCGTCCGCACGCTGGGACCAACAGACAGTATTGTGAGCCATGAGGCTAATGGAGTAAACCAGCGTCCGCACGCTGGGACCAACAGACAGTATCGTGAGCCGTAAGGCTAATGGAGTAAACCAGCGTCCTCACGCTGGGACCAACAGACAGTATTGAGCCGCAAGGCCAATGGAGTAAACCAGCGTCCGCACGCTGGGACCAACAGACAGTATAGTGAGCCGCAAGGCTAATGGAGTAAACCAGCGTCCGCACGCTGGAACCAACAGACAGAATGTCGCCGGAGCAACAGGAGAGAAATATCGCCACAGGAACCGGAAACAGCAGGAGCAGGCCGAGGCTCAACCGGAACGAGCACTGCAAGTCGGCTGGCAACCGGAACGACGGCATCCGGAACCGGACTGGAACTGACAAGTAGGCAGGAACACAGGAACAGGTAAACTCAGGAACTCAGGAACAGGCCCAATAGCTCCAGCAGACAGGCAAAGTGAATGCTGTCAGAGACACCACGAAAGGGCAACTAAAGGGTGTCCAGACTGAGTTTAAAAAAAGGCAACCAGAGGCGGGCTGACTGCAGACAGCCAATGGGAGCCCCCTGCAGGTGATGGACAGAGAACTGCAGCAATCACGGGCACCGTGATACATATTGTGTGTGGGGATTCCAAAACCATCTTCCATTCCCCTCTGCACGTTGACATTCATACCTCAAGGATATTACACACATCCCCAGGAGAAACAACGTACAACATATAACCCATATTCATCACCTTACAGGGCTTGATTGACAGCAACTAACTTGATTTGCCATGATCATAGCCAGAGCAACCATGCTAGCCTTGTAGAGAGAGTGTTATCCAATGCTATGCATTGGATAACACTCTGTCACATCAGGGGTTAAAGGCCATTGGACGCAATACAGGACCTTTACTGTGCCACAGATGAGAAGAGCAGCAGAGGGGTGGATGTACAGTGGTATTGTTACACAACGTAAAGGTCATGAAACGTAGATCAGATCTCCAGGGACACCATGCTGACCTGTGAGTGTGCAGAGATATGTGCCCCTGACATGAATACACACATCAACATTACTTCCATGGAGCTCTAAGAACATACTTGTTGATGTGTGTATTCATGTCAGGGGCACATATCCATAGGGCTGGTGCACATTTCCTTACTTCTCCACATAATGGGTTACAGACGAGTACACAACGCATTACAAAGCAATGGTTTGTGTACTCACCTGAAACTAAAAAGAGTGAGGGGATTATAAAGTCGAAATTGCTGTTGCTTGATGATCAGTTTGAGTCTGCTGCTCCAAATCCTTGTCCTCTTGTCCCACAGGCATCCATTGCATGATCGATCCTTGAACTGAAGATCTTCCATGTGACTGGATTAATGTCTTGACAACACCTTTATGAAGCTCACCCCTTTCTGTTTCAACTGATTTTGTTGGTGATGCAATGTTTGAACTGAGGTTCACAGCCACCTCTACTGGAACATTCTCATATAGACACAGAAAACACAAATTCATGTGTGTACTAACCTGTACAGTTAGGATGCTCATCTACAGAGTTGTCAAACCTTGTGGACAACACATGAGCAGGACAGCAGTGTTACTAAAGTAGTACAATTTAGTTTCAAAGTACATTTAGTGTTCTCATATTAGTGTTTAATGCATATAGGCACACAGACACACAGAAAACACATGTACGTTCTAATGTACTTTGAGACACAATAAAGAAGAACCATCACTCTTCACTCTGTGTCTGTATGAAGAAATGTTGGATTACACATTTGTCAATGCATAAACACACTCATGTATCCCCCATACATGGGAAGGCATGACCCACATCACAGGAGTCCACTACTTGTTTGCCACTGAGTGGACTCTGTGATGTATTCATGCAAAGAGATGATGGCAGTGATACACTAATGTGTATAAAGAGGTGATACAGGGGACATACTTCCACAGTGATTTCATGTCCACAGCTTGTGTTGCTCAATATAATCAATGTTCTGAGATTGCTTCACTTTGACATATCTCAGTACATGGCCTACATCAACGAACAACCAGACTAAGTGGACAAGTGTTATCACTGGTGAAGTGTATGACAACCTTAGGAAAACAGCAACTCAACTTACTGGAGAACCCAATGCTCACCCCAGGATTTCAATGTGTGTGCTACACATTGAAATCCTAGGGTAAACATTGGGTTCCCCAGTAAGTTAGGCTGTGATTCACACTGTTATTGTGCAACTGACTTACTGGAGAACACAATGCTCACCCTAGGATCACAATGTGTAGCACACACCCATTGAGATCCTAGGGTGAACATCGGGTTCCCCAGTAAGTCAGTTACACAATAAGAATTTGAATCCAAGACTATATTGATTCATGTTCCTTCTATCCTACTTGTTATTTCACTGCTAAGTCACATAGCTGTTTGTTTTGTTATCCCCTTAAACACAACAATTGATGCAGATGAATGTTCAGTGTTGCACCACTTGTTGTGCTAAGGGATATGTTTTGTTGTTCAAATTCAACACACAACATCGCCATATAACACTGTTGTGTAATATGGCTCCAGGGATGTATTGCCAGTTGAATTTATACAACGGTGTGTGTGTGAACCCATGTTGTACCATCCCACAAACATTTTACCTAGGCAGAAGTTGTGTTCACTGCATTGTTTGGCAATGCATTGGAGACAACTCTGTCACCCAATCTACAACCAAATACAAAGCAGATCAGACAGGATTCAAAAGCACAATGTTCTTTTATTCAGGGGGAATGGAACATGTTGGGCATTTTATTTATTTTTTTTGGGGGGGGGGGGCTTAGACTGTGTGCCAGAAGTGGATGCCCTGGTATCACGGTTCCCGTGCTCCCCTTGCTACTTTCTGTCAGTCTACACGGTGCTTTGCTCCCATTGGCTAGTCTGTGTTTGACCCCCAGTATGGCCTTTATATACTGGGCTCTGGCACCCCTCCAGTGCCCTTTCGTGATGTTCCTGTACCAGTGCTTGTTTCTGCTCAGCGATTCCCAGTGTACCGACTTGGCCTGCCTGACTACTCTGCATCTCGTCTCCTGCCTGTGTACCGACCCGGATTGCCTGACCATTCTTCTGTGCCTGCTCCTGTGTACCGACCTGGTTTGGCTGATGTTCCCGCTCCGTGATTCGACCCGGCTTCGTTGACGTTCCTGCTCTGGCTGCCTCTGTGTCGCCTTGGCGACATTCCTATCCATCAGGCATCTGAGACGCTTCCGGTTGGTTACGACCTCTGGGCGAGTTGCTCGGTTGCCCAGTCAGTGCTGCTACGGCAGTGTGCCATTGGCCTTGTGTCTCTGTTACTGCTCCTGCAGTGTGCTATTGGCCTTGTCTCCGTTACCGCTCCTGCAGAGCGTAAGTGGCCTAGTCTCCGTTACTGCTACGGCAATGTGCCATTGGCATTGTCTCCGTTACTGCTCCTGCAGAACACAAGTGGCCTAGTCTCCGTTACTACTATGGCAGTGTGCTATTGGCCTTGTCTCCATTACCGCTCCTGCAGAGCGCAAGTGGCCTTGTCTCCATTACTGCTACGGCAGTGTCATATGTTGCTCAGTTCCTGATATTACTCTGGCAGTTCACGTTTGTTCTGATAACCTATTTCTGGCGTTACGTATCCTTAAGCTCTCTATGGAGTGAGCTCCATCTCAGACCTCTCTTCACATGGGACTGTTTACACTCATTGAAGACCATTAACCCATGCAGTACCTTTCTCCTGGGAATTCATCGTATTCTGCCTGACCTGTGTCAGTGTATGCTGTTATGGACTCTATGGTTATACTGGACCTGTGTAGGCACATGTATATGTAACCTGTCGTGTGTCTGTATTATTTCACTTAATACTACAGGACCTGTGAGGGTTATTATTATTACTGTGATTTCAATAAAACTGTGTTTTATCCTAAACCACTGTGTCTGTGTGTCAAACAAACCGTTACACCTGGATGATATCCTGGTCACCCTTTGCCCCCTAGGTGTGGCTTCAGGGGTCACATTGGAGGGGTGGTGGGTGCAGTGGACCCCTCTGTGGAATGTAGGTCCTCCCTCTCTAACTGTAAGTTCTCCCTGCGGTTCTGCCCTCTCACCTGTGCAAACATGTCCATCACCCCCGTGAGGAGCTGATGGTGTTGATTGTTGATCCTCGTGACCTCTGACTCCGGGGCATGGATCCTTGCCTCAATCCTGTTTGTGTTTTTCCGGGATTCCCTACGGCTCCTGGTGATGTTGTCATTGGTGCAGTGGCTTGACCGGAGTAGTCTTCTTTGCAGGGCCATACACTACGCTTCCATCCCTGTGGGGCGTTCACTGCTGGAGATGGTTGTGCCCTGGTGACTCAGCTGGTGCTGTGTCCTCCTCAGCTGGTGCTGTGTCCTCCTCAGCTGGTGCTGTGTGTGCTACAGATGGGTATATGCCCACCACATCAATGGACTCACTACCGCCCACTGATGTCTGTGCTGGTGGAGGTGGTGGAGTAAACAGGTCCCTTGCATAGGGTGCTGTAGCTCCCCAAGCAGGCCCAGGTGTTGGTAGTTGAGTTGGTATGTGCTTGGCCCCCACCTGGGATCATGCCTGGGGCCATGCTAGGGAGCCATCCAGGAGGGTAGGTCAATCTCTGACGAGTATGGCCCATATTGGGTGGTGGCCACATTCCCGGTCAGCCATTTCCTCCCTGGTGGTGGTGGTGGTGGTGCTGCTGCTGGAGGGTAATAGCTCCTGGAGGTGGTGGGATGCATCCACCTCTCCTCCTGTTGCATCCATTCACTGTAATACAGTGGGGCAGCCAGAGGTGGGGCAGTCAGAGGTGGTGTAGCCAGTTGGGAAGGAGGTGTAGATGTTGGGTACGGTGCCCACTGGCTGGTCCCCTCCTCCGTACACTCCTCACTGGGTGGTGAGGTGGCCTCCTCCACGGACTCCAGCACAGCAGGAGAATTGTGTGGAGAATTGAGATTGTGTGATCAGTAAATGTAGCCATGATGCTGTCAAAGTGATATTAATACTTGAAATGTGGAAAGGGAAATATATGTTGTAGGGTTTATCCCCCTGAGTGAAACAACGGTACTCCCACTGCTGAAGGGTGTTTTAATCGACATGTATCACAGCTCAGAGTTTAATTCCTTTGGTGCCACATCCCAGTGGCCTGAAATTGTACTTTGGCACTGTTGCTACATCATCCTATGTGGATTTATGGTCCCTGGACCAAAGCTGTCCAGAGGATGATCTAGCAACATTGGCATTGTAAAATTTCAGGCCACTGTGATATTGCCCCTGAAATATTCAACTTTGAGCTGTTCTACTTTTGGATTAAAACACCTTTCAGCAGTGGGAATACCCTTGCTTTCCTCGGAGGATAAATCCTATAACATATATTTTTCCTTTCACATTTTAGGTATTACTATCCCTATAACGGGATAGCAATGGTTATTGTAATCTTGATGTAACATTGTGGGAGATGGTTAGACAGATATTGCTGTATGTGACAGCTGGATATATCAGTCATTTGACCACACGGAGGCTCTTCAGCAGAGCCAGAGTTGACCCATTTTGAGATGGATACTTCATTGAAATGGTCCACAGAGAGTGCTTGCAAACCAGGCACACTTTGTAGACAATTCCAAAGATGTATTTATCTCCAAATGGTTCAATTTTGGCTCTGCTGAAGAGCCTCCGTGTGGTCAAATGACTGATATCTCCAGCTGTCACATACAGCAATATCTGTCTAATCATCTCTTAATAATGCATACAATGTTACATCAAGGTGAAATTAACCATTGCCATCCTGTGCAAGGTACACAGAGAGGAATATGGTTTGATATGTGTGTGTATATGTACCTTTCATATGGGTACAAACAAATCCTTGGTAGATATGAACCCAGAGATCCGTTCAGTACATGTGATTGTCTTACTGCCTATATATGTGCACCCATCACAAACTAATTTTCATTGATACCATGAAAGAAAACATACCTTGTATATCCCATCTATGTACGGTGTAATATACTAGGTATGTGTACTCTGATGATATCAATATGAGTTAGTTTGTGATGGGTGCACATATATGGGCAGTATGTCAATCACACGTACTGAACTGAACTCTGGGTTCACATCTTGTTGGGACATATTTGTACCCATTTGAAAGGGACATATCCACATACATATCTGACCGTTTTTCTTTCTGTACATATCGTTTTTTAATTGATCTGCAGTGTGATTCAAGTGGTATTCATCCCTATGTTTTTCTGATTTGACATGTCACTCTCTGGTTGTCATGATGGTATCCTATGCATTGCATTGTGATGCATGGGATACCACTGTGGCAATCAGGGATTGATGTACTTTACAGGATCCTGTCTATGAGGTCTGTTCAAGTTGAATCCTGAAGGGTAACAATCAAGCCAGTATTGAAGGATATCTTTGATTGAGAGCTGTTTTTTTTCCTGGATCAGCCCATCCATCCTTCTGTGTGAGGCAGCCACACCCAATCATAGATATCCATAATTCATGGCCTGTTATTGACCAAAATACAATGGTTCATATTTGTTTCCCATATGTATCCTGCAAATAGTGGTTGGTGTACCATGCATACATGGCATCAGCTCTCCTGAGGATCCATGTGTGAATCAAATGTGAGATATGTAAATTCAGGTTAGAGTAAATGATTGCATACACAACACCAAGGCCAACTTTTTCACCTTTAGTTATGTGTAATTGTTTTTGGCCTATGTGTTGCACATACAACCAGTTATTCTCAGTGGCACTGTGATTTGTGACCTTCTCCATCCTTTTTGTGATTCAGTAAGCGTTTAAGTAGACCTGATGAACTGAACATGATGCTGACTTCTCCAGTGATCTCATTACCCCATTTGCAATGTTTTCTATGGAGTCTATACAATGGGACCTTTGCAACTTGGTTCATGTTATTGAATATTCTCCATAGACTAACTTTGTAATTGGTAAAGTGAGGGTATGTAAGTGTAAAATTCTCTACATCAGCTCTTTTTCACCGCTTAGTGAATGTCCCCTGTGTGTCATGAAATCATTGGCCTATCGACTTGTGTTTGTTGTCTGGTTAACCCTTTGAGGACCAGAAGGGTTGCCAAAGCATTGTTGATCGATGCATTGATAATCCCTCTAGCACTCATGGGGTTATGTGCTGGATTCCCTGTGGGTACATGGGTGACATTGTGTTGGAGCAGTTCTGATGTTGAACATACCACACTTTTCTGAGCATGGTTTCTGTGCATCCGATGAAGGTGATGGGGACAGGTGGACCACCTCCAGTGCCTAAAGAGTGCAGGAAGGCATCCCACAACTTCTTCGTAACCTGCCTTTTGCATTCTCCCCATCTCTTTTTGATTGAGTCCACATCCTATCTGCAGGTGGCCACCGCATAACCCGGCTGCAGATTTGGTTCCGGGAAGCCTTTCTCCTCACAGCCAGTCCAGGGACCCTCTCCCTCGGAAAGAGGACACTCTCCCTCTCCAGCACAGCCTCCACAAGGGCCGTGTTCTCCTCCTCGGTATATCAGCTCCGGCATGCAAGGAGTCAGAACCAGAGTGTCCTGCTTGCTCTGCCCCTGCCTGTGTGTGGTGGTCCCCAGGAACTACCCCTCGTCCCACTGCAGGTTCTGTCCCTGTCCTCTGTGTGCCTGCTCTTCTGGGCCTGGTCCCCCTCCGCCCTGCGGATCTCCCTTTCCCACCCCTATTCTCAACAGGGATGTCCTGCTCTCCTTCCTCCTCCTCCACTACTCTCCCCATCCCTCTTTACTGTCCTTCTCTCCATCATTCACCCACTCACACCCAAGCACTCCCACAGGCCCTCACAGACACACTCGATCCCACTCACTCTCTGTCACACACTTTCACTCAGATTCACACTGTCAAACAAGTTTAAAAAATGTGTAAGGTGTTGTAAAAAAAAAGACTATGTGTATGTATGTGTTTGTAGGGGTGTATGTAATATGTGCAAAAGTGTGATATGTATATAATTAGTGCAATGCTCTTCTCTCTCCAAACTCCAAAAACTCCTTCTACCTCCAATGTAAGTTCCTCTCTCCCTCACTCTAAACGCTATCCTCCGCTCCTGGGTCCTTTGATCTAGCTCTCCAAAACTCGAAACACAGACAAGGTGTGACCATTATTTTGGGGTATTTGAACATTTCTGCTACTTTGGGGCCTTGAGATTGGCTGTAGGTTTGAATTTTGTTTGTGCATCTATTAGGGTTGCTGGCCAATGCCAGCCGTAATGTTACATTTTGACTTAAGTTGTGTTTTAACGGGTGTTTGGGACGCACGGTGATGCAAAATGAGGTGCAACGCTGGTTTTTGTTTTACGTGTTTTTGTTGTGCCTATGCTCGATAGCTATTCTTGTACTCTTACCTTTAAATCTGCTGTAAATCATGTGTTATTTGCGGCCGATGTGCCTTTTTTACTTAGCGGCTGGTTTAACGGCTGCCTTTAAATCGAGCCCTAAGACTCACCAGGACAATAAAGTAAGGGGCCAGCCATACACTGGATCGAAATCGAGGAACATAAGCTGAGCTCTGCACTTAGTTGCATCGCAACGGCCTTGTAAATGTGTATTCTCCAGTAAGGGGCCATTCACTATTTATATTTGGACAACTTAATCCATTCTACTACTCTCCATATTTTCCCAAATATTACTCCAATAGTACTTTCCCATTCACTGTGTGATCTATTTGTCTCGTCATACTGTACTGTATCAAATACAAGAACATATCGCTATCTTATTTAGAGAAGTAGTTTTCTTCTCAATATTTGTGTATATACAACTTTTAACAGCATATTGTAAGACTTATTTGATCCCGAGTCATTTTACATTGTGTTTTACTCAATTTTTATACTTATACTGTTCTTGTAATAAATATATCTTAACACTACACTTAGATCCTTTTTGCAATGTCTCTCCCTACCCCTACCGTTTACAAAAATAAACAGTTATACAAAAAAATGCAAAGGTTACTTTAATAAAAACAAGTTATTTTACAAAAATGGTTAGTATAACATACATATAGGCAGATGGTAATGCTCTGTAAAATACACTAAGTTTGTATTAGGGTGACATTTTAACCTCTCAAGAGCCAGAGGGGAGTGCACACATTGTGACACAATACACTGCAAACTCCTCTGGTCCTCAAACAGTTAATAAGTTAAGTGTCCAATCAGAAGATTAGGTCTTTATCAGTAGTATGATATTGATGGGTCCATTGTATTCATTCTAACCTGGATAAATAGACTCCCACTTACCTTTCTGTGCTAGACATCCAAATAGTCCTATGTGGAGAACAAACAAGACCCAGATCATCTCCAGCTCTCTGGAATATGATTGTCTGTTAAATAAATACAAATGGATATTAAAGGGATAGTAATACTTCGTTTTAACTTAATTTTATTTTGTAGGCATAAAAAAAACATGAAGAATGATATAAGTCTTATCTCTCAAACCTTTTTGGTTTATGAGATATTCACAAGCAAAGTTTCCCCCTCCCGCCCCTTTTACCTACTGTAAACAATCTCTTCTCAGATGTGGAATGCAGTCCATAGACTGGACAGATAACAGAAGGGGACACTCTTATTCCTATGAAAACAATGAAATCCCTGCTCCCCTTTACAAGCTTTTCAGGTTTTTCCCTTATCTTAATTGAAGATTGTCCCTCTCTGCAATCTACCTGGGCAGCTCCCTTCTGCCCTGGCTGAGAAGTGTTACATCAGTAAAAGGGGCGGGAGGGGGAAACTTTGCTTGTGAATATCTCTTAAACCATAAAGGTTTGAGAGATAAGACTTATATCATTCTTCATGTTTTTTTAATGCCTACAAAATAAAATAAAGTTAAAACGAAGTACTACTATCCCTTTAATGCATGACCGGAAGGTTACATGTAAGGACCTGTATAAAGTTCAGTGTAGAACAATTCTGGGGCACACCAATTGCACTGAATATAATTCCATTGATTGAAATAAGGCATTTAACCCATTTAATGCTCAAACACATTCTCTAGCATTCAAGGGTTTGAAAGCACCATTTAAACTAATGGGAATTGTGATATGTGGAAATCTAAAACCGATTTTATAGTCTTGTCTGTGATCTAACTTCATGTTTAGGGAACTGACAATGAAAAAGTTGTGTGTCTGCACATTTAGATTTCTATTTCTCCTCATTTATCTGTAATTTTGTCTAAGACTGGCGCCTATTCTTGTTGTGCTTTATATCTCTATATGAACTGAAATTAGTAGGGACAGTGAAAGGGGAACACTACCCTAGGAATGTGTTTCTTAACTCCTTGATGTCCAAAGAGGTGTGCAATGCATTGCAAACCATTCTGATCCTCAAGGGGTTTGTTCATTCATTTAACAGGTTAATTTACCAAGGTGTCCTTCCTATAACAGTCTGGTATTATTATCATTTATTTATATAGCACCAACTTATTCAGCACTACTGTACAATAGGAAATAGATAAACACAGATATTAAACATTACAAATGGAACATAGAAAACAAAAGGATCAGAGAGCCCTGCTCATAATGAGAGCTTACAGTCTAGAGGAAGGTAGGTGGGACACAGAAGGAGTAAGTGCTATGGGGTGTAAGTGCCTCCTGTTCCATTAAATGACATTAAGTGGTTGCTTTTGAGGTCAGTGGTCCAGTTAAGTAGTGGATTTGTTTGGGAGAACAAGCCTCTGGGTGAACAATGAGGTTGTGATGAGGTTGTAAGTGGGAGAGTTATTTTAGAAGAGAACAAGAGTGAGCAGAGGTTGTACAGGCTGTTGATCTGGCCTTCCTCATAATGTTATGGGGTAGTTGATAGACTTCCCTGAACAGGTGAGTTTTTAGGGGGCTTCTGAAGATCTGAAGACTAGGCAAGACTCTGATGGGATGGAAGGGCGGGGATTCTACAGATCAGGTGTAGCACGGGAGAAGTCCTGTATGCAGGAATGGAAGGATATAATAAGAGTTGCAGAGAGAAGATCCTGTGCAGAGCAAAGATGGCAAGTGGGGGTGTATTTGGAAACAAGAAATGAAATGTAGAGGAATGCAGTATTAGTTAGGGCTCTGCAAGCTAGCTCCAGTATTTGGAATTTAATTCTACATGTTAGCATGTAAAGAGACAAAATCTCATCCCCTTTCACGGGTGAAAAGGAGTTAAGTGTGAATGATGTAGGAGAGTGACAGGGCTAACCTAGCTAGGTGGGTGTGGAAGTGATATTTCATGTGTGATAGAGTTAATTGTGTCCTTGAAGTTTATGTCAAGATCTTAGGCAGATAAGTTAGTGTTGGTGGTTTGTGTTGGAAAGATTAAAAATTAGGGATGAAAAATGTGACTGTTTGGCCAGGGAGGGGACAGAACTATAAGAACGGATAATGAATGTGTATTGTAAAGTGTCAGCTGAGGAGTACGATTTCCCCTAGTGTCTTTCCACAGTGTGTGAACACCTCTGGCGGTATCACATTTTTGTTGTGTGCCAAGGTTGTAATGGGGTTCTGTAGGGGTGGTGAAGAATTGCAGGTGCAGCACTGTTAAGGGCTGTTTTATTATTGCATTGTATCTTGAGTTGACTGTATAATAAATACAACTTCTGTTGAAGTCTACTTTTTGCTCACACCTTAAATTAAACAGTGTGCTTCAGTCAGGGGTAATTTTGTAAAAAGATAGGTACTGGGTCAACTCATTCTTGGTGGACAAAATGGCACAAAAAATTAACATGACACCCTCCCTGCCCAGGAACAGATGCTAGAGAACAAAGTTGATAAGCGCAACTAGAGAGTGGAGTCAGACAACTGGATCTCCCTTGCAGCAGTCGAAGCTGTATTAAGGTTCTTGTTGCAAAATCAGATTGTTCCTCCCCAACTGAGCCTGGGATAAACCAGGATGGGAAATCCAGATGCTGATAGACACTGAGCAAGGAGGCTAGGGTCTGTTGGTGAGACTGCTCAAGAGTTGAACAGTTGGACCATAAAAGAATGAGAGGGAACCCAAGAAGTGATACCAATGAAAAGATGAGGTAGAACACCTCAGCTCACAGCTGGTGAGATAGCTCAGTGGTAAAGTCCCTGACTATGGAGCCTATTCCAACAGCAAGGTTGCAGGTTCGAATCCCAGCAGGGTCAACTCAACCTTTCATCCTTCCGAGGTCGATAAATGAGTACCATTAATTGGGTAATAATAACATCTATTATTTCAGCTGCCGATTTGGTTAATTCCGAGAGCGTGCGCTGAAAGCGCTTTGAGTCCCACTGGGAGAAAGGCGCTATATAAATACTAGTTATTATTATTATAACAATATAGGAGAAGGGAAGACAATAAGAAACAAGAGAGACTAGAAAGGTGAGAGTGAACCACAATAGGGAATACTAGAGAAGAGACTGAAACAGCAAGGAGAAATGGCAAAGAGAGAAGCCAGGGTGAGCCACTAAACAACAAACTTGAGAAGAGATGGAAATAGCAAGGAGAGAAATGCCAAGGCATACCACTAGGGAACAGACTGCAGGAGAGCCTGAAACAGCTAGAAGAGGTGGAGAAGAGCGATGCCAAGGCATACCACTACGGGGAAGACTGGAGGAGAGACTGAAACAGCTAGAAGAAAGACAAAGAGAGATGCCAATGCATACTACTAGGGGGAAAGACTGAAGAAAAGACTGAAACAGCTAGAAGAGGTAATGAAGAGAGAGAGAGAAAGGAGAAGATCTAAACAAGGCAGACCTGAGAGGAGACAAGATAGCAAGAGAGCGGAGGCAAAAGGAGAAGAGAAAGTAATCAGAGAAGGGCAAAAGGGGTTCTGATGTGTATGCTCAGGGACCTACTAATAACACAGACCAGACAGGGCAAAATACAAACACAGTACCAAGTTGGAATCTGGAATCATAGTCAGGAAAATGCTAGGGGGTCAAGCCAGGATATCTCGAAGTAAGGAACCAAGTGGAGAACCGGAAGGGTAGTCAAATATCAGGCAGTGGTCAAACCAGAAGATCTCTGAAGGAGTTAGCGAGTTATGAGTCTGTAATTAAATAGATATAACGGACTTCTGTTTGATGGACTCCTCCCTAGGTAAGTGCTTCTGTTACAGTAATTATATAGATGAACCTGACTGCTGCATGATGGACTCCTACCTAGTTAAGTCATTCTGTTACACACAGTAATTATATAGATACACCTGACTGCTGTATGATGGATTACTACCCAGGTAAGTACTTCTGTTACACTCAGTAATTATATAGATATACCTGACTGCTGTATGATGGACTCCTGCCTAGGTAAGTGATTCTGTTACACACAATAATTATAAAGATATACCTGACTGCTGTATGATGGACTCCTACCTAGGTAAATCCTTCTGTTACGCACAGTAATTATATAGATATACATGACTGCTTTATGATGGACTCCTACCTAGGTAAGTACTTCTGTTACAGTAATTATATAGATAAACCTGAATGTTTTATAATGGACTCTTCTCTTACCTAGGTAAGTGCTTCTGTTTTACACACAGTAATTATATAGATATAGACTGTTGTATGATGGACTCCTACCTAGGTAAGTGCTTCTGTTATATGAGGAAACACCAAACTCTGCCAACCTGAGAACTGATACCTTCACCCTGAGACAGAGATTTGGCTCAAAACCCTGAGTCTTGGGGTCAAATCCTGACAGTTCCCAGGTATGCTGTTTCTCTTTCATTCCAACTCTTTCCTAAAGTATCTCTCCTGTCTCTTTTTGTCTGTCTTTCTCTCACTGTCATTCTGTTTCAGTCTCTTTTGTATTTCTCTGTCTCCTCTGTCTCTTTCTCAGTCTCTCCCTCTGTCTCTCTCTGTCTGTCTTTCTCTCACTGGCCTTCTCTTTGAATCTCTTTTGTATTTCTCAGTCTCCTCTCTTTCTCTGTCTCTTTCTCAGTCTCTCTCTCCATATCTCTCTCTGTCTTTTTATCAAGGTAATTCTCTTTCAGTCTGTTTTGTATTTCTCAGTCTCTTCTCTCTATCTCAATCTCTCCCTCCATCTCTCTGTCTTTCTTTTTCAGCATTTCTCTGTCTCTTTCTTTCTCTCTCTTCCTCAGTCTCCTAGTCATTCTCTTTCTCTGCTCTGTCTCCAACATCTCTAATATCCCCTTTCCCCTCTCTGACTACCACCTCCTCACTGGTAGCCTCATCATACCACGCAAACACATGTCCCCCACCGCAATCAAGAGCATGCAGAGAAATCTGCATACTCTTGATCCACAACATTTTTTCACATCCCTGCAACCTCTTCTCAACCCCATACTCACTCTTACTTGCCCAGACAAAACTACTGCTCTCTACAACAGCACTCTCACAACAGTCCTTGACACAGCTGCACCTGCAACTCCACGCCACCCACGCACAACCCCAATACAAGCCTGGCACACAAGACAAACGCGATTCCTCCAAAGGTGCACACTCACTGCTGAAAGGCACTGGAGGAAATCGTGCTCCACAGCAGACTTTATACACTACAAATTCATTCTCTGTTCATATAGCTCTGCCCTCTCCCTGGCCAAACAGTCATACTTTTCCTCTCTAATTGCTAATCTTTCCTCTAACCTGAAATGCCTTTTTTCAACCGTCAAATCTCTTCTTCACCCACCAACACAAACACCTTCCACTAACTTCTCTGCCCAAGATCTTGCAACCCACTTCAAGGATAAGATCGAATCTATCAGATATGACATTTCATCACTCTCACCTCCACCCAGCCAGCCTAGCCCTGTCACCTCTCCCACATACACACTAAGCTCCTTCTTACCCGTCACTGAGAATGAAGTTTCCCTTCTCCTTACTCGCTTAAACCTAACCACATGCCATCTCGACCAAATCCCATCTCACCTCACTCAAGAATTTTCCCCTCTATTAACTCCAGTCCTTACTCACTTATTCAACCTCTCTCTGTCAACCGTCACCTTCCCATCCTCTTTCAAGCATGCACTAATCACGCCCATCCTAAAGAAACCCTCTCTGGACCTAAACTCACTGTCAAATTACCGGTCAATTTCTCTACTCCCATTCGCCTCCAAGCTCCTTGAGTGTCTCGCATACAACCGGCTCACTAAATTCCTCTGCTCCTATTCCCTGCTAGATCCCTTGCAATCTGGATTCCGCCCTCATCACTCCACTGAGACTGCCCTCACTAAAGTGGCCAATGACTTGCTCTCTGCCAAATCAAAAGGCCACTGCTCCATACTCATTCTCTTGGACCTGTCAGCCACCTTTGACACAGTAGATGACCCACTCCTCCTCCAAGCCCTCCACTCCCTAAGTCTCTGTGACACTGCACTCTCATGGTTTTCATCTTATCTCTGCAACCGCTCCTTCAGTGTTTCCTACTCTGGCTCCACTTCCCCACCCATCCCACTGTCTGTTGGAGTGCCTCAATGGTCAGTCCTGGAACCCTTGCTCTTCTCAATCTACACTGCGTCCCTTGGAAAACTAATACACTCCTTTGGGTTTCACCACCATCTCTATGCTGATGACACTCAAATATGTCTTTCCTCCCCTGACTTCTTCCCTTCCCTCCTGTCCCAAGTATCCAACTGTCTGCTGTGTCTTCCTGGATGTCCTCCCATCAACTCAAACTTAATCTCGGCAAAACTGAACTGATTATCTTCCCTCCCTCTACAACCAGCCTTACCCCAGAAATTACCCTCACCATTAACAACGCTACCATCACACCAACCCCTACAGCTCATTGCCTGTGGGTCACATTTGACTCTGCCCTATCCTTCATTCCTCACATCCAGTCAATCTCCAAATCACGCCACCTCCGCAACATCTCTAGAATCCGACCCTTTCTCACACAAGACACTACCAAAATTCTAATCCAGACACTCATCATGACCCGTCTTGACTACTGTAACTCATTACTAATTGGCCTTCCTCTGACCAGACTAACCCCACTACACTCCATAATGAACTCTGCTGCAAGACAAATCTACCTCACTCATCGCTTCTCTGACACCAAACCCCTCTGTCAGTCTCTACACTGGCTCCCATTAGCATACAGAATTAAATTCAAAATTCTGATTCTAACATATAGAGCCCTCATTAACAACGCACCCCCTTATATTTCCTCTCTCATTTCCAAATACACTCCCTCTCGCCATCTTCGCTCTGCCCATGACCTTCTGCTCTCCACAGCTGTTATCACATCCTCCCACTCCCGCCTACAGGACTTCTCCTGTGCTGCACCTTAACTCTGGAACTCCCTCCCCCGCACAATCAGACTCTCCCCCAGCCTTCAAATCTTCAGATGCTCCCTGAAAACTCACCTATTCAGGGAAGCCTATCAACTGCCTCCATAAACACTATCACCAAGAATCACCCTTTGCCTGGACCACTGCACTCAACAGCACTTCTCACTCCCAACCACTGACTGGCTGTTCATGTGGCAGGAGGCACTTACACCCAATAGCACTGACTCCCTCTGTGTCAAACCCACCTTCCTTAGACTATAAGCTCTCACAAGCAGGGCCTTCTGATCCTTCTGCTCTCCACATTTGATTGTACTATTTAATATCTCTGTATGTCTATTCCCAATTGTAAAGAGCTGTGAAATTAGTTTGCGCTATATAAATAAAGAATAATAATAATAAATAATAAATATTTCCCCGGTCTGTGGGCTGCATTTTCGAGTAAAAAATGAAGTTAATTATAGTGAAAAACAAATGCATCATAATGAATAAATAAATATTCCCAAAGCCGCCACATATTTAAATTGGACACTACAGGGCTCTCCAACATGTTGCTTTGTAATGACTTGGAGACCTTTCTAGCATTAAAGGGTTTTAGTGTCAGATTTAAATCAATGTCAAAGAGACCACTCTGGTATTCAGGGGATTAAAAGCCCCATTTAATCAGGTGCTAAAGGGTCCATACAAGAGTCTTTTGAATGCTGGACTGTTCCCTAAGAGCTATAGGGTTATGGTATTTGCTCACTGCAGATTGCCCTCCTCATTGTTGAAGCCTATAGAAGCCCTGTGTCAGTGAATATTCTGCCTGTGGGCTTCTCTACAGAGGAGAGTAATTTCCAGTGAGATATGATCTGCAGGGACAACCAGACCACAATGGGAGGATGAACTATAATTTAGATTTCATAGAAAATATTACCTGTGTTTCCTCTGATCACTATCGATCACACTATGATTTTGTTCTTCAACCTTCTCTCTTTTTCCTCTCTTCTGTTTGTGTTCTAGAAGTCAGTTGTACAGACATTTGTTTAAATACAACCCACACCAGCCCATCTTCTAAGGAACATCTGTTGCTAAAAATTTTCCCGGATTAGTACACACCAGATTCTGTGGAAATAATTCCAGTAACTTCCATAGAACAGATAAAAGTATAATGATATTCAAATAATGTGCCTGGAGAAATCTGTTTCTAGAAACCTGTTTCTATTGAATAGCATAATCCACAGATTACGATAGAGTCATTACTTCTATTTACCTCTGTAGGTTTTTAATTTATTTTGCTTTTGCTTAGTTTACTCAGGGGATCTTTTACAGCTCTAATGACTGGATAAAATAATATATTTATTGTAGAAGCTTGGACTGTCTGTCTGTCTATCTATCAATCTATCTCTCTCTCTCTCTATCTACACAAACATACACATTTTATTTATTTTTTTATCATTTTTTTTTATAATGTTTTTATGAGGACGCATCATGTGTCTTAATGTATGTCTGGAAAAACACACCCAGGGGTGGCAATAAGGAGGAGCTATGCAAACTCCTCTGAATTCCACACACACTACACATTTGATTTTCACAGGAGTGGGCAGGAGGCGGAGCAGACTTCACTCTCCATCACATTACACACCTTCTCCCTCTATACCTCCCTCCAGTTGACAAGTCCCTATACATCCTTCCTCCCATTCACAGCATCCTACACCTTCCAGCAACCTCCTTTCACTGCTCACATCAACCTTCTCATTCACTGCTCACATCAACAGTCCCTTTTGCTGCTAACATCAACCCTCTCATTTTCCACTCACATGATAAACCCTCCTTTTCACTGCTCACATCAAACCTCCTTTTCACTGCTCACATCAACCCTTCCATTCACCACACACATCAACCCTCCCATTCTCCATTCACATCAACCCTCCCTTTTGCCGCTCACATCAGCCCCCCCTTCTCTATGTATCTTCCCCTGTTCCTCCCACCCTCCTTTTTGCCAATCTGTATCTTCCACTGTTTCTCCCACCCTCCTTTTCGAAGTTCTGTATGTTCACCTGTTTCTACCACCTTCCATCTTGCTACTGTGTATCTTGTTCTGCTCCTCCCCCTTTTCGCCGCTCTGCATCTCCACCTGGTGTTCCCAACCTCCCTTACACTGCTTTGCATGTTTGTCTGCTCCTCCCATCCTCCCTTTCTCTACAGTGCATCTTCCTCTGCTCCCCCCTTCACAGAAGATACAGATAGGCAAAAGGGAAGGTGGGAGGAGCAGGGTAAGCAGCAAAAGGGAGGGTGGGCAGAGCAAACTAACATTCAGAGCAGCAAAAGGGAGGCTGGGAACACCAGGGGACAACGCACACCAGCAAAGTGATAGGGAAGGAGCAGAGGTAGATACACAGTGGTGAAAGGGAGGCAATACTCCTCCCACCCTCCCTTTCGCTGCTCTGTATTTTCCCCTGCTTCTCCCACCCTCCCTTTCTACAAAGCTACAGAGAGGCAAAATGGAGGGTGGGAGTAGCACAGGAATCTGCAAAAGGGAGGGTGGGAGGATCAAAATAACATGCAGAGCAGCAAAAGGGAGGCTGGAAACATCAGGGGAAGATGCACATGGGCAAAGTTGGGGAGGGAGCAGGGGAAGATACACAATGATAAAAGGGAGGCTGGTAGGAGCCAGTGAAGATACAGACCATCACAACTATAAAAAGTTGCCTTGCTCCATACGTATCACACACCACATTTTATATGACATAAATAATTAACCTTCTACATACACATGGCCAACACCATGCCAAACATATATATAATGTATGTTATTAAAATTAATAGCCAAAAGAAGAGCACTTAACAGGACTTGCTATCACGGTGCCCATGATTCTGCCTGAGCGACATTCCTACTTCCGGGTTTGCTTTGGCCGCTTCTTATTGGTTCTGGGTTGTTAGCCCCTCCTAGGGCTTGCCTTTATATATGCCCTCCTGTCACTATGCCGGTGCCCTTTCGTGGTGTTCCTGACCTGACGCTTGTTGCTGTGTTCCTGTTTCATGTATGATCCGGTTTCTTCTGACCTTGCTCCTGTCTCTGCTGCCCGTATTATTGGACCCGGCTTGCCTGACTACGACCCGTTACCGATTTGGCTGACTACCGCTCTCTGTGTACAGATCCAGGCTTTGGCTGACTACCACTCTCTGTGTACTGATCCAGGCTTTGGCTGACTACCACTCTCTGTGTACCGACGCAGGCTTTGGCTTCTAGCCTAGCGTCCACTTGTCGCTAGTGCTTCTGTTGTCCCTGTCTTGTGCTCTCTGCCTTTGCCTAAACGGTCGCTTGCCAGTCGGTGCTTATCTGTTGCCTCCAGTTGCGCTACCTGTCAGCCGTGTCTCATTGCAGCCTCCGTTACATGCTATACAGCCTGTGCCCTCCTGTCACTAGCGTTGCTACCACTTGTCAGTCTGCTGTTACCCGCTGCCTCCTGTTGCGCTACCTCTCAGCCTGTGCCTCCTTGCAGCTTCCATTTGCATATTAACAGCCTGTGCCCTCCGGTCACTAGCGGTGCTACCACTTGTCAGTCTGCTCTTACCCGCTGCCTCCGGTTGCGCTACCTTTCAGCCTGTGCCTCCTTGCTGCCTCAGTTGTATACTATACAGCCTGTGATATCCGGTCACTAGCGGTGCTACCACCTGTCAGTCTGCTCTTATCCGCTGCCTCCAGTTGCGCTGCCTCTCAGTCTGGGCCTCCTTGCAGTCTCCGTTTGCATACTATACAGCCTGTGCAATACGGTCACTAGCTGTTCTACCACCTGTCAGTCCTCACTTACCCGCTGCCTCTGGTTACGCTATTTAGTGCAGTCTGCCTATATCAAAACCTGTTGCGCCCCGTGCAGACGGTGCCCACTCTGCGTGCCTCCGAGCACTTCCTCAATATATTCGTTGGTGCTATTTCTTGGGCTGCCTTAACTGGTTATAGGTAAGGCCGGTAGAGCCTATTCACTTCCCTATATTGGGGTGTCTGCCCTGTAGTATAGTTCCCTCTTAGGGCCTCTCCGGACCTGTACTGCTGAGGTTTTGTTCCTGTCTCTGTTCCAGTCATTATTGCATATTTTGTTAATTGTTTGTGCCCTGACCTGTGTCAGATTCAATATTACTATCCACTGTTTGAAGTCTGGACCCGTGAAGGGCATCTCTGTTCTTTATTGAGCTTTTTAGTAAAGCTTCATCGTTTTATCTTACCAGGTTGTCTGAGTGTTCAATAAAACCGTGACACTTGCAAACTACAAAAAAAGAGGAAGGCCCATTGGGGGCCGAAACGTCGACAAATAAACCCTTTTTTTCTATTTTGCAAGTCCTGCTGAGTGCTCTTCTTTTGGCTGTTAATTTTAATAAACTGCATTTTCATTATTTAAGAAGCACCCAGGTATTTCTTTGATTGCATTATCATTTGGGGTGTGCCCTGCCTCTGAAATAATGAGGTTCCAGCAACATCATAAACACATGTATAAAAATAGTGCATTGCAAATCAACTTTGAAAAACTGGAAAAAGAAAGACAAAACACATAATAGACTGAAAGCAGGGCAATGTCGGCTGAAGGCATCGCTGTAAGGCTCAACTTAATATGTGGACTTAACGTTTATATAAGAGTGGAAGCAACAATGTGGCAATCAGTTACAATGACACAGTGAAAGAGCAGTAGTCAAATACATTGCACAACAGTTCTAGGAAGCGCAGCATATAGAATCAAAGTCGTAATTACTTCCAGCGTGTGCTCCGTAGTTTAATGATGGACACAGAAAGTACAATGAAAGTCGAAGAAGATGAACTCATATTTATACAGTGACTCCTCCTGAATATTATGAATATTGTAAGGACTCTTCAAAAGGTGTTACTCCATTTATCCTATATAATAATTCGCCAAGTTGTGTGTAACGCCCGACATGCGCAGTAGATACTGCTGCGCATGCGGCAGTCACACGCAGTGGAGACTGCTTGCGCCGCGGCTGATACAGAGCTGGGCGCTCCGAAGGAGCGTCCAGCTCTGTATCAGCCGAGGCGCGGGCAGTCTCCACCGCGTGTGACTGCCCAGCGACCGGCTGCCAGAGGCTCTGTATCAGCCGAGGCGCGGGCAGTCTCCACTGTGTGACTGCCCCGCGACCGGCTGCATTAGGCCTTGTTGCCCGTGTAACGGGCTGTTCAACTAGTATATACATAATGAACATAAATCACTGCTGTTAGCAGTTAAGCAGCCGCATAGGGCATGATTAATTAGTGTATTAATGGCAATTCAATAGTATCATAGAGTATAAATCCAAAAGAGTGTCAAAAGATCAAATAGTCTGCCAGCAATATATAATCCAGGTGATAGGTAAATCATGTAGATGAAATTGGTTACTGGTCTCCAAAATGTAGCTGAATAAATTAAATACCAGTCTCTGAGGCAGCTGTGTGTAGAGGCCCGTGGAAAAGCCACAGGGGAACCACTTTCCATAGATGCCATCTCACACATTGGAGTTTCAGATAGGGGCATGTAAATTCCACAGCCTTATGGAAACTAGTCCAATTGTAATTCATAATTAAGGCCCATCACTTTGAGTGTATTTAAATTGTAGATCACTCTGGTTCCCATTTGACTCAGAAATTGATTCCGTTTACCACCTCTCCTGAGTATGTGGATCTGGATAATAGGTATATATCTAAAGTCTTAAAGTTTATGTTGTAAGGCACCAAAGTGGGGGTCCACAGGCTGCCTGGCACTTTCCTTGGCATCCATAGTTCCTTCCAAGTCTATATGATTCATGGTTATTAATGCGTTACTTGATTATAGTAGTCGTCTTTCCCCCATAAAACAGTTTGCATGGGCAGATGATTATGCATACCACAAATTTGCTGTTACAGTCCAAATAATCCTTAATAGGGAACATTTTGCCATTATTTGAATGAGGATACGTTTTGTCAGTGATGATATTGCCACAGTTCGTACAGCTCCTACATTTGAAAAAGCCCATGGCACTTGATAAACAACCATTGCCTTCAATGTTTTTCCCCACAGGGTCAGCCTGAACAAGCATATCTCTAAGATTCCCACCTCTATTGTAACAGAACAAAAGGGGATTATGAAACTGTTGGCCCAATCTGGAGTCACCTGCCAGGATGGGCCGAAACTTAAAGGGATAGTAATACTTTGTTTTAACTTTATTTTATTTTGTAGGCATTAAAAAAACATGAAGAATGATATAAGTCTTATCTCTCAAACCTTTATGGTTTATGAGATATTCACAAGCAAAGTTCCCCTCCCCGCCCCTTTTACCTAGTGTAAGCCATCTCTTCTCAGATGTGAGTCTGGTTGTATGACCAGACAGATAACAGAAGGGGACAATTTTCTTTGTATGAAAACAATGAAAGCCCTTCCCCCCTTGACAAGTTTTTCAGCTTTTTCCATTATCTTAATTGAAGATTGTCCCTCTCTGCAGTCTACCTGGGCATCTCCCTTCTGATCTGGTTGAACAGGGAAGGGATACTTTGTTTGTGAATATCTCTTAAACCATAAAGGTTTCAGAGATAAGACTTATATCATTCTTCATGTTTTTTAATGCCTACAAAATAAAATAAAGTTAAAACGAAGTATTACTATCCCTTTAAGGACAGATTGCTTAATCTTGCATGAGGAGGTGGGGAAGGTGGTCTGAAGAAAAAACAATCAGAATTCTTGTCAGCAGGTTGAGAAGGAGACAGTAATGTTGATCTATCAAGAGCATGAGCTATAGAGATAGCTTCCTCAACAAAATGGGGCCCAAATGTCTACTTCTCAACCTGATAAATTACCATGGGATCATTCAGTGGGCCAGATGCCACTTGAGGCAAGCTTGGAGGCAGAATTAGTTTTAAACCTTTAAGAACAGGAAGAGTGTTCAATGATGTGCTTCACAATGCTTTGAGTGTCTCTTGTCCCTTAAGTATGTATTAAGTTTCCAGTAGGCCTGCCTCCCTATTGTTTTTAATACCTCAAAATCATTGACCACAGAAATATAAAAGGAACGACCCATCTCTCATGTTGGCACTCGCTTTCCCACTAGCCTGCTTGTATTGTGAGAACTACTGCAACTAAGAGCATGAGAGCCATGTAGGCCCATTGATATCCATGTACTCCATGAGTGTGATCCCCATTATTAGTATTGGTAGAGAAGAGGTGGGACATAGCAATCTGTGTAATTCCCCCACAGGATATGTCACTGTTTTTTTACATAAATAGAGAATAACCCATATTGCAGGGGTAGTTGGAGGATGAACAAGAGGTGGGGCCCCCTAAACACCAAACTCTATCGCAGGTGCACCCATATGCCCTCTGAAGTTAACCCTTTGAGTGCCAGCAGGTTATGCAGTGCATTGCTTTGCAATGTGTTGAGTACCTCTCTGGCACTTAAAGGGTTATACAACATTGAGCACGGCCTGAGATGTTTCTTGTAATTCATCATTCCACTGCTCCCTATCCTTTCTCTGTCTGCCTGCCATGCTAATAATGTAGATATAGGTGATATTAATGTTGATTGAGGCTGAGATAGGACAATTGGCAACATGTATAGATTTCACTTTGTGGCATCTATTTGGTGACATGCAATTCCCAAGACAGCAATAAAATCTGATTTCTGTAAATGAGAAACAGTATAAAAGCATGACTTCCCCAGCACATGCCAGATACACCCAGGCAATAAAATGGCACTGGAATGATGGACGTTGTTTAAAATACTTTTGGATGAATATAAACAGAAATATATACCATTGGGTAATATATTCAAAAGGAAAAAATCACAAACAAAGTGGCTTAACAAAGTTCACAATAGAATCTGCAAAGAAGTCTAAAACTGAAATTGAGAAAATAATTCCAAAAGTGCAAAAAAATGCCTAAATATGCATACAATGAGGATGTCAGTGGTTGATATCTTAAACATATCCTTTTATTCTTTATATAGGAAACAACAATTTCAGGTTTTGAGCAAACAGGGAGAATTAGAGCATTTCCGTCATCAAGGTTACGGTGAATAAAGCATTGTGACATGATGTCGTGCGACAAACGTAAGTAATGATCATCAGGCATAGTATTCTGTGACTGGAAGAAAGCAGATGTAATAGCATTATTAATAAAGTGGGTAATATCTAAACCTGTACATTATACAATTACAAGTGTGACTTCCATAGGGTAAATACTGAAATGATTATTAACCAATAGTGTTCAGAACTTGGAGACAACCAGTAACATTATTATTAGAAGTCAATATTGATTTATGAAGACTAGATCATGTCAAATACATGTATTCACATTCTTTGAAAGGGTATGTGGTAAATTGGACAAGAGCATTGCTGTTGATGTAGTATAACTTGATTTTGCAAAAGATTTGTCTATTGTGCCTCATCACAACAGGTTACTACATAAATTAAAAGGGTTTGGGAGGCATCTGTGCATGAATAGGAAACTGGATAGTAATTTGTTTGTTAATGATCTAGAAGGGATATTGAAAGTAGGGTCCCAATCTTTGCTGATGACACTAAACTGTATAAAAGGATTTTAGTGAACTTATCATTAATGTATTTTCTCTTAGCCCATATGGAACCATGGAGTTGAGCTTCCATTCTCTAGAGGGCAGGGAACCACAGAAATGACAGACTCTTTTATAGGAGCCTCCCTCCTCTTCCTCCAACTCAACCCCCCTTCCTCCCACCTGTGAAGATTCACATATATCAAAGTGGCACATACAAAGTACCCAAAACAGGAAGAAAACAAGTAACCCTCCCAAACAAAGACACAGGACTCCTCTGCCTTGGGAAGGAAAATTGTGTTTTTTTTCTCCAGATGGGATCCCTGTTTTCCATATGGACTAAGAGAAAAGGATTTAACGGCAAGTTCATTAAAATTCTATTTTCTCTTACATCCAGTATGGAACACAGGAGCCATGAGGATATACCATTAGATTCCTGGGAGGAAAAAGAGGAAAAAAACTCACCCCTTAGGATACCAGTATTCCACAGGACTAAATTGGTTTAATCTAATCTCAGGTGGCAACAGACACAGCACTGACTCAGCAAACAAGAGCCAAAAGGGTTCAAACTATGGAACAGTATGTAGTTAGAAGAAACGAGAGTCCTTAAACAAGCACAACCACCTGAAGGACTTTCCAGCCAAAGCTAACCTCAGCTGGTGAATGTGTGCAAGGAGGTTCATGTTGCCATCTTGCACAGCTGTTCAGCAGAGTCCTGATTCTTGTAGGCCCAGGAGGCACCCACAGACCTGGTGGAGCATGTCGTGACTCTGAAAGGAACAGGTTTCTTCCTGATTACATACTCTTTGCATATGGTAGTATAGATCCAACAAGCAATAGTGACTTTGGATGCACCCTGACCTGCTCTGGGAATATCAAAGAAGGATTCGGCCTTACAGAAAGGTTGCATATGATACACCTAATAATAATAATAATAATTATTTGGGCATTGAAATATATATAATGAAGTGGCACACAAAATGGAGACAAAATCACATCAAATATCAATACAGTTAGCAGCCTGGAAAAAAACACTGCTACTCTTATGGTGTATATATTAACAAAAGAATCCCTCATGCTTAAGAAATCAATACATCATACCCAACCATTATGTAAAACATGCAACATGCTCTTTAATTAGAATATGTAATTGTCACAACTTGTCCAACTCGTAGGCAGACCCAGCACTGATTGCTAAACACCCACACCTTGTTGCAGCCTACTTAAACCCTGTGCCTTCCTGCTAACCTTGCCCTTGAATGGTCATTACTCAGCATCTTGTACCTGTGATTCTGATTTTGTCTGGTTCCTCTTGTGACCCATCTGCTCATCGTTGTTCCTGTTATCTGGGTTCCTGACACCAGCTTTGTTATACGACTATCCGTTACTCTCCAGTTATCTGTCTTTCTGTGTACTGACTTCGGCTCTGCTCAAGGCCCTTCTGCTGCTCTCCTATGTACCGACTCCAGCACTGCTCACAGACTCTCCACTTCTCTTCAATCATCCGACCTTCTGTGTACTGACTACGGCTCTGGCCTATGACCTTCCGCTTGTCTCCCGCATCCAACCTTTTGTGCACTGACCTCCGGCTTGCCCTACGACTATCCACACCTCTCCTTCCCTTCGACTCCAAGGTATCGACTACTGTGTACCTCTGCCTTTTCGACTGTGTGCCAACTCCTGGCTTATCTTACGACTACTGCTTCTCTTGTGTACAACCAAACAGACTTTCGACCTTAGGCCTGTGGTTCGACTTCTGGACTCTGAATTAGGGTTCCAACCCCGTGTCGGTACTAGTCTGTCTCTGCCTTTCGACATTCCCTACACACTAGCTAACCCTGACCCAGGCTGAGAGAGACTGTGATAGTAATAAGAATTTTCAGATATCACGGTGCCCGTGATTGCCTCCAGTGGTTAGTTGCTGTAACAGCGACCTTGTTACTTCCTAGCTGTCGCTCTATGCAAGTCGCTGTTTTTATAGGTCACTGGTTTAGTGATGTCATCTCTCCGCCCACCTACTAGGCGTTAAAGGCCTCAGCATTTCCAGTTACCAGTGCCCTTTTGGGGTGTACCTGAGGCTAGTGCTGTGTTGGTCCATTTGCTAGCTCCTATTACTCCTGGCTTCGTTTGACTACCCGATTCGGCTCTGGCTCCTGGCATCATATGACTACCCGATCCGGCTATGACTCCTGGCTTTGTCTGACTACCCGATCCGGCTATGACTTCTGGCTTTGTCTGACTACTCTTCCTCTGTTGTGCTCCGGTTTGCTTACTACTAGCCTCGGCTACCCAGCCCCAGCTATTGATATCCTTGTTGCCTGGGCCTACCATATCACCACACTTGCTACTCCGTAGCAGTGCTTGTCGGTCAGTCCATGTCACTGACCTCCTGTGGTCTAAGTCCGGTTGGGTTGTTGCCTCACCTAGCATTCTAGGTACCATTTTACCTTGCCTTTGGTATACCCTAGCGGTAGGGTATCGTTGTGCTATTCTTAACCTGCCTGGTGAAAAATCCTATCTGGTCTTGTGATGGTTACTAAGGGCCTTCCGAATACAAGGTACACCTGCCTAGTGAAGGGTTGAGGAAGTGTCTTGCACTGTTCTCACACCTGGCCTTGAGAAGGTGGTGGAGTTTGAGTCTATACAGTGTTGCTTCAGTGTTATGGAGTTCCTCGCTCCTGTTGCCTGGGTTTACCCTAGAGTTAGGGTACAGACGTGGGTCATATCACACTTGCCTAGTGAAGGATGAAGCAAGCGTGTGCACTTTTCTTCCCTGGTCTTGTGAAAGTGTATTATCATTGCTGCTACTATTGTGTTTAAATAAATTTTATTTAATACTCGTCAAGTGTCTTTATTTATTTAGTCACTCCGTGACAACAGAGAAATGGCATTCAATTATATGCACTGTGGCCACAGTCTCAAACCACGATACTTATAAAATGTGAAGCACAAATTAAATCTCAAAGCAACAAATTCTATATACCAAATAATACTATATCAAATGTCATACTCTATATACCAAATTGTACTTGTATCTTGTGTCATCCAGTTACAAGTCTTGTGGTCATGGTCCCAAACCACAATACTTATAAAATATAAGACACAGACATAAATATATTAAAACAATGTACCATATGATATTCAAGAATACCTAGATAAACTGTTTCCTCCTGCCAACATGCAGGAAATTGCAGAAGCTAGAAATGCAGTCGGATGTTATGCTGACAATGAATCCAACTGGCAAAAAAATATCTGCAATAAATGACATCAGCACTCCTAACATAGTAGGTGCCGTGAAGAGGCCGGACATCCACCCATAGACATATCAAAGGTCTTCTAAAAACCAGTTATCACGATGCCCATGATCCTTTCGGCAGGGCGACAATGCTACTTTCGGGTTTCACCTTGCATGGTTCTTATTGGCCACTGGGTTCTGACTCCGCCCAGGGCTAGCCCTTTTATATCTGGTCCTGTCATATTTTCAGTGCCCTTTCGTGGTGTACCTGTACCTAGCGTTTGACCTGCTGCATGTTCCTGCTCCGTGTATGACCCAGCTCTCCTGACTACGCTTCTGTTGCTCCAGAGTTATCTTTTTCCGTTGCTGTCTAGGACTGGCTGACTACCTCCATGTGTACCGAACTGGCTTTGGCTGAGAACCTGCTACCGTTGCTGACTTGGACTGGCTGACTACCTCCATGTGTACCAAACTGGCTTGGCTAAGAACCTGTTTCCGTTACTGACTGGGCCTGGCTGACTACCTCCTTGTGTACCAATCTGGCATTTTGGCTTCTGACCCTTCTGTGTGCGTACCTTGAGCTCCGTTGCGCTCTCTCTCATTACTCAGCAACTTCCGCTACAGCACCTGCTTGGCCTGTTACTCCCTAGGATACCTGGGAGACTGAGTTGCGAGTAGCTACCGTTGTTGCTACTCCCTAGCGTGCTAGGTATCTGGTCACTTGCCAGTGTCCTATCTTTGAGTTGCCTACCATTATCCCTAGCATTCTAGGGATCCGATTACTTGCCAGTGTCCTATCTGTGGGTTTCCTCTCCTATCCCTAGTGTTCTAGGGATCCGGTCACTTGCCAGTGTCCTATCTGTGAGTTGCCTCTGCTCTCGCTAGCGTTCTATGATCCGGTCACTTGCCAGTGTCCTATCTGTGAGTTGCCTACCATTATCCCTAGCATTCTAGGGATCCGGTCACTTGCCAGTGTCCTATCTGTGAGTTGCCTCCGCTACTCCCTAGCGTTCTAGGGATCCGGTCACTTGCCAGTGTCCTTTCTGTGAGTTGCCTCCGCTACTCCCTAGCATTCTAGGGATCTGGACACTTGCCAGTATCCTATCTGTGTGTTGCCTACCATACTCCCTAGCGTTCTAGGGATCAGGTCACTTCCCAGTGTCCTGTCTGTGTTTTGCCTACCATACTCCCTAGCTTCCTAGGGATTTGCCCTGCAGTTACCTGCCGCAAGTCTTGGTGTGCCTCTCCACGGCTTTGGTACTGTTGTGGTTTACTCTGTTCCAGTATCCAGTCGACGGATCAAGACTACTTAGTTACTGTTGTATTGTCTTGCATTTGCATATTATTTCTGTTCATCCTGACCTGTGACAGATTTGGGAAGTACCCCGGTACTGTCCTTATCTGGGCCTGAGTAGGTTGATCTTTCCTTTCTGATCATTTGATTTTCAATAAAGCTGATCTTAACATTATCTAATTTGCCTGAGTGTTCTTACAAAACCGTGACACCAGTATCATAGTGTTAAAGTATAATGAAACTGGAATCCCAATGGATATGTGATCTCAGCCAGTACTATCCAACCTTATGGTCTCAATGCAGAATTGGAAATGTTTGGTTTCTTGGATCGATATATATATATATATATATATATATATATATATATATATCTCCTATATAATAATTCGCTAGGATGTTTGTCAGAAGCCATCATGCACAGTAGAGCCTGCGCGTGCTGAAGTCATGTGCAGTACAGACTGCCCAAACGCGCCGCGGCTGATACAGAGTGGGGAGCTCTGAATTCAGACAGGAGTCCTCTCTGCTCACCTTCCTGGGTCCGCTTGGTCCCAGGAAGGTGCGCAGAGAGGACTGCGGTCTGAAATTGCAGCTCCCCACTCCATATCAGCCACAGCGCATTTGGCAACTCTGTACTGCGCATAACTTCAGCGCGGACAGTGAGCAGAGAGACTCCGGGCACCAGCCGAGGCTGCTGGGTGTCACTGTGGCCCATGTACATGGGCTTTTAAACTAGTATCTATGAATATAGTCAAGAAATAGGGCAGCACCCGTGGGACTTATTAATTAACTTTTATTATCAATAAAGCAATAAACCAGATCAACTCAGAATACCTTGTGTATTTAAACTCACCTCTCCTCAGCGTCGCTCGTGACGCTGTTGACGTCATCACTGACCCGCATTTGATTGGGTTGCGGGGAGTGGACGTACCTCATTGGTCACAGTAACTAACCGAGTCTAGAGAGTGAATAAAGATAATTGAGTTCTCTGTAAAAACTAATATCAAATAATGCAGCACACTGAGCAAAACTGGGTAATACCCGGTAAGGGAACAGCACCATATGTGGGGACAACTGTCATACTGGGCATAGAGGTACTCTTCACTGTTGTTATGCGAGAGGCACATCTTCCCAGTCTGACATAAAGTGTCCAAGCAGGCTTAGTATATACATATACTTCCCTACCATATAGCGCTGTATGCGCGATGTCATGGAAACCAAAATGGTCAGCAAGCAGCTGACTGTGCGACGCACTGAACACCCATAGATTGTGATCTCAGGGGCATGATGCGTCCGATAGTCCATGAAAGTGCAACAAAAATATCTTGTAACTGAAATAGTCTACATTAGATATTTGAGACTACATAGGCTATCAGAATACGAAAATATGGTCATAAAATATCTAAGACTAAAATATCGGGCACAACTTCTAAGTCATATTACATCAAATGTAGTTAGAAAAAATGTGTCCAAGATCATGAGTGAAAACACATATCCTCTTGTACAGAAGATGTAAATAAAACCCATATGAGTTCAGTAACAAAAAAATTTTACCCATGCAGGTATAGATTCTTGTGCACATAATCAAAATGCTCATAGGGACCAATTTATGGGAGAATGACTAATAAGCTGTAGTGCTGCAGTTCAACTCTGACTGCCAACAAGTAGTCCTTCATCTGAACGTTTTTGTAGACAGACATCCAACACATATCCGAAGACTCTACATGGATATTGTGGTACAGAGTCTAATCCTATGGTGGAAGGATGTTATCAGCAACACCCTCATATGAGGGTTCTATACCCATCCCATCCTGGTGAGACTCAGTCCACTACCGATCCAACTTGGGTCTGCATGCTATGATGAACTGAAAAGTCTGAGGGTAAAGATGAAAGTGCATGGGAAATAAAGTTAAAAGCAAGCCAAGTACTATGACGGGTGGATGTTAATGGCAACGTCCTATAGAAAAGGGTTCTATGCCCATCCATTCCTGGAGATGCTCTGCTTAAATGGAACATGACAAAAGATTCAACACTTCGCCACATCAGCAAAGGTTTACTATCATGTTACAAGAAACATGTCCACTGTGCCTCTTCATTAAGATCTTTGGGGTGGATCGTGTAAAAAAAAAAAAAAAAAAAAAAAAAAAGGTCCATTTTTCCTCCTTTTGTAATAGTTTTTACTTTCTGTCACCTCCTCTGGGGAGTTCCAGCTGGAAATCAATAACTATATTGCGCAAATCCACCATAGTGTGCTTAAATTCTGAAAAATCTCTTGCTACAGGCTTGTCACTTTTCTTACCCTGTAGCGCCTCCCTAATGCTGGATGTATCATTTGCCATTCAGTCCCTGAAGCTGGTGATAGTTTTTCCCTACATAAATAAGCTGCATGGGCATATGATAATATATACAACATGGTTACTGGCACATGTAAGTCATGATCGGGCGTCTCGTATGTGGATGAGGAAAGCTGACGCCAGTCAGTAGTTATTTGCAAATGGTGCACCCTGTGCACTTGAAGCAACCTTTTTGATGAGGGTAACCAGGTGGTGTGTTGTTGTTGATAGCAATGGGTTGCGTCTGTCTGTAGAAGAATGTCCCTAAGGTTGTGTCCTCTTTTATAGCATAATCTAGGGTTTGATCTAAAGACTTTAGGTAGCAATTTATCAGTTGACATAATATCCCAATGTATTTTGATTGATAAACTGATATGTTTGCTAGAGGTAGTGTATGTAGCAGAACAGTGACCCAAAATAGCCCCCGCGGGCGTTCACAAAGAGACCACTGAGACTGCAAGTGCAAGAGTATGTAGCCCCCCACGGGCGTAATCGTATACTAGCCTGTGATGCAAAGCTGGCGTTTTAGCCCCCACGGGCGTATAACCGGAGACCAAAGTGAGCACAACACGAGCCAATAGCCCCCACGGGCGTGGACCTTCGGACCTGCAAGAGCTTGGAGCCTAACCTTGCTACCTCTCAGAACCAATAGCCGCAATGGATACATCCGGTAATAAACGTGATACCGAGAGCCTAAGGCGCCCAACCGGACCGACAGGGTTTGACTACTCTGCAGATGTAAATTGGAGTCGCCGTCCAAGTAGCGGCCAACTCAGCAGAAAGTAGACTACGAGGTAGAGGCTCGGTAAATAGCAAGGAGGTTCGGCAAGAGAGAAGCGGCATGGCAAGGGTTAAAAGGTACGTTTAAATCTCCCAGGCTCGGTATGGTAACTTAGCTCTGCAGCGTATGGAGGCTCAGTACAAGGAGCACAGCTTATGCAAGACAGCAAGGAACTCTGCACTAGGAGATGGGTTACACCGGAGTGTAATGGTCACACTGAGGCAGCACAGCAACGCAGGAGTCAGAATGTCACGGCGGCGACAACAGGCCAACGCAGGTCGCTGGTACAGGCCGTAGTCGATCACGAAGCAGGAAGTCAGCCAGCCGGGTCGTAGCACGTAGGAGTTTCTCAGACATGCCGGATCGTAGCACGTAGAAGGTTCTCAGACATGCCGGATCGTAGCACGTAGAAGGTTCTCAGACAAGCCGGGTCGTAGCACGTAGGAGATTCTCAGACAAGACGGGTCAAACACGATCAGGAACACTGGAGCGTATTCAGGACAGGCCAAAGTCGGTACACAGGAATCCGGATACAGGAACACAGCAACAGCAAGACTGGCTCAGAAACACCACAAAAGGGCATCTGACAGATGTGAGAGTCAGGTATAAAAAGGTCACCAGGGGGCGGGCCAAATCAACTGAACAAATCAAAGTATGCCACAGATGAGAGTGACAGGATAATCACAGGCACTGTGATAGTACCCCCCTCTCAAAGACCCCCTCTCCCTGCCGGAGGCTTAGTTTCTGAGGGTATTTAGAGTGGAAGTTGCGCACACGTCTGGGCGCATGGAGGTCCTTCTGGTCAACCCAAGAGCGCTCCTCCGGGCCATAACCCTTCCAGTGGACCAAGTATTGCAACTTCCCTCTGAGTCGCCTAGAATCAACAATGCTCTGAACCTCATATTCCTCTTGCCCCTGGACGTCCACCGGCCCAGGAATTACTGGAGTGGTAGTGTAACGATTGCAGACCAGGGGTTTTAACAGAGACACACGGAACACATTGTGAATATGCATAGACGGTGGAAGTTCCAATGCATAGGAGACAGGATTAAATTTGCGAATGATTTTAAAAGGACCAATAAACCGGGGAGCCAGCTTATTAGAGGGGACCTGCAGATTGAGGTTTCTGGAGGAGAGCCATACCCTGTCCCCAACCTGGAAAGAGACCGCTGGCAGCCGCCTACGATTGGCATATCGCTGATGCCGCTGGAAAGACTGACTGAGGGTCCTTTGCACCTGTGCCCAGGTGGAACGGAGCTGCTCCATATGCTCATCCAAAGCCGGAATCTGTTGTGACTGGAACGAGTCCGGGAGCAAACATGGCTGGAACCCAAATTGATTAAGAATGGGGAGCTCCCGGACGATGAGTTAACTGCACAATTCCTGGCAAACTCCGCCCATGGCAACAGGTCGGCCCAATTGTCATGATGATCAGTAATAAAACAGCGCAGGAACTGTTCCAGTCCCTGATTGGCACGCTCAGCGGCTCCGTTGGTCTGGGGATGGTAGGCGGAGGAGAAGGACAATTGAATGCCCATCATGCCACAGAATGCCCTCCAAAACCTGGACACAAATTGACTCCCACGGTCGGAGACCACAACTCTGGGTACCCAGTGCAAGCGAAACACTTCTCTAGCAAAGACCCTTGCCAATTCCTGAGCCGATGGAAGCCCCTTGAGCGGCACAAAATGAGCCATCTTGGAGAACCTATCAACCACCATAAGGATAAATGTATACCCCCTAGAGACTGGCAATTCTCCCAGAAAGTCGATAGATATATGAGACCAGGGCCGTTCTCCATTAGGCACAGGTTGAAGTAGGCCCACTGGGAGATGCCTGGGGGTCTTGGCACAGGTTGCACAAGCGGCAGTAAAAGCGGAGCAATCGGCTCTGAGCGTCGGCCACCAGAATAATTGCGAGACCATACCAGCTGATCCCTGCCGATGTGCCCAGCCGCCCTAGACGAGTGATAGGTCTCCAATAGACAGGTACGGAATGGCTCATCCACAAAGCATTTACCAACTGGAGTCTCAGGTGGAGCCCTAGACTGAGACCCCAAAATCTCCTCTCCCAGTGGCGAAGTTATACTAGTGCGAATAGTAGCCATAATACGGTCGGGCTGAATAATAGGTACTGGTGCTTCCTCCCTCTCAGTGTCCGACGCGAACTGTCGGGACAAGGCGTCTGCCCTCACGTTCTTAGAACCCGGGAGGTACGATACTATAAAGTTAAACCGGGACAAAAAGAGTGCCCATCTGGCCTGTCGAGAAGACAACCTCTTAGCCTCAGAGAGATATGTCAAATTCTTGTGATCGGTAAGGATCAATACTGGGTTCTTGGTACCTTCCAACAGGTGACGCCACTCCTTCAGTGCCAGAATAATAGCCAATAACTCCCTGTCGCCAATCTCATAGTGGCTCTGTGCGCTGGACAACTTCTTAGAAAAGAAACCACAAGGTTTCAAGGTACCACCTCCCACAGGACGCTGGGAGAGTACTGCCCCAACCCCAACCTCAGAGGCGTCAACTTCCAAGGTAAATGGCAGGGAGGGATTGGGATGGGACAGCACTGGGGCAGACGCAAAGGCAGATTTTAAGGTCTCAAACGCATTTTCAGCAGCCTCGGACCACTGAGAGGGAGTAGCGTCCTTATGTGTCAAATCAGACAAAGGTTTCACAATTGTGGAAAAGTTACGTATGAATTTCCTGTAATAGTTGGCAAACCCTAGAAAGCGCTGAATCGCTTTTAACCCTTTAGGGCGAGGCCATTGTAATACTGCTGCCAACTTATCCTGGTCCATAGCGATTCCATCTTTGGAGATTACGAACCCCAAAAATGGTACTTGAGACACATGGAATTCGCATTTTTCCAATTTACAAAACAGCTTATTCTCACGAAGTCGCAGCAAGACTTCCGTGACATCTTTAATATGTTGGGAGAGGGTGGCGGAATGAATCAATATATCGTCCAGATATACCACCACGCAGGACTGAAGCATGTCACACAAGATATCATTAATAAGCTCCTGGAATACCGCAGGTGCATTACATAAGCCAAAAGGCATTACCAGATATTCGTAGTGCCCAGTTCTGGTATTAAATGCCGTTTTCCACTCATCACCTTCTCTGATTCTAATTAGATTGTAGGCAGCCCGCAAATCAAGTTTAGTGAAGATAGAAGAGCCCGTCAATCTGTCAAATAACTAGGTGATGAGTGGAATAGGGTATGCGTTCTTGGGCATAAGCTTATTAAGCCCCCGGTAAGCAATACATGGCCTTAGTTTGCCACTTTTCTTTTTTACAAAGAAGAATCCGGCACCATCCGGGGAGGTAGATTTGCAAATAATTCCCCTCCTAAGAGCGTCCTCGATGTACTCCTCCATTGCCCTGTTCTCCTCGCATGACAGTGGGTAAGTACGTCCTCTCGGGGGAACCGCACCTGGAGGCAAATCAATAGCACAATCATAGGGTCTATGCTCGGGCAATGCGCTAGCCTCCCCCTTGCTGAATACGTCACTGAATTCCCCATATTCAACTGGCACAGCAGGAGAGGTACACATAATCTTGACAGGAAGAGATAGGCAGTTCTTTTTACAATATTCGGACCAGGAATTAACCTCACATTTTTGCCAATCAAATTGAGGATTGTGCAGAAGTAACCATGGAAACCCCAAAATGACTGCATGGTGGGGTGAACGAATAATTTGAAACCGTACCTCCTCCTTGTGGAGTGCCCCAACTGACATAGAAATAGGAATGGTTTCCATCGTAATAAAGGCGGGTTCCAATGGTCTGCCATCAATGGCCTCTACTGCCAACGGAGATTCCTTTTTGCATAGAGGAATATTCTGCAAAGCAGCAAAAGATTGGTCCATAAAGTACCCGGCTGCACCAGAGTCTACCAGCCCCAAGGTTTCTGCGCCCTTGTCAGCCCAAAAGAACGCCACCTGGATGGTGGGTTTAACAATATTTGAATCTAGGGACTGTTGTACACCACCTAGGGCCTGTCCCCCAAGGTACCCTAGGTTCGTGCGTTTCCCGGCCTCACCGGACAATTGCGCAAAAGGTGCCCCTGTTTGCCACAATATAAACATAGGCCTTGCCTTTTACGAAAAGACCTCTCTTCTTTGGAGAGTCTAGTGAAACCCAGCTGCATTGGCTCTGCTGCCTCTCCTGGACGCTCAGTAGGAAAGGGTGGAGAGGGTGGGTCAAAGGAATTGCCCTGCCCATGGTTTCTGGAAGTTGCCCTTCTTGCCAACCGTCTCTCCCGGATACGAGAGTCAATGAGCATTACATAATCAATGAATTCGTCCAGGTCACTAGGTACATCTCGAGCAGCTATTTCATCCTTAATTGGTTCAGACAGCCCCTTAGCAAATGCTGCCAATAACGCCTCATCATTCCAGCCCACCTCCGCTGCCAGGGTCCGGAATTCTATCGCATAGTCGCCCAGTGTATGTTCGCCCTGCTGTATCTCCATTAGCCTTTTAGCAGCGGAGGCAGCTCTGCCAGGAACCTCAAACACACGGCGGAACTTCTTTATGAACTCATTAAAGTTCAGCGTGCAAGGTTTGGCACTTTCCCACAATGGGTTCGCCCAAGCCAATGCTTTGCCTGTTAGTAGCGATATCATGAATCCGACCTTGCTTCGGTCGTTAGGAAATGCCTGGGGCGTTAATTCCAAATAGATCTCCAACTGATTGATAAAGCCCCTGCATAAGGAAGGCTCGCCATCATATCTCAATGGTAACGGCGCCGCTGCCGTTAAGCCTCTGGCACAAGGAGGAGGAGCTAGAGGCGGATTATCCGGTGTCAAGACTGGGGAGACCACCGGATTCGGACTAGGCTTGTCTAGGTGTACCGTACGCTCAAGTAGGGTCTGTAGAGCCAGTGCCAATTGATCTAAGCGCTGCTCATGGACATCCATTCTCCAGTGGATGTTTTGTGTGTTACTTTCACCCTTACTGTCTGAGGTCATGGCCCTTTCGTACTGTAACGGTTTGTTTTGACACTCAGACCAGTAGGTAAAATAAAACGACGTTTATTGAATGAAAATAAGTACAAATGATCGCCCTCTACAGTTGACAGCAGCAATTGCAAGTGAATACACAGTACACATAGATTCACTATAATGGATAGAAGGCACACACAAGTGGTACAGATAATAGGGAACTGGTCCCTAAAGGGTAAATGAGAACGATCTGTCCGTCTCAGCTGTGGGGTTTGGCACGCCCGAATGGTGTAGTGATAAACTGAGCAAATGTGCACAGCACAGAGTTCATGCAATGATGGATAGTAGATGTTCAGTGACCAGCATGAGCTTAGCAGAACAGTGACCCAAAATAGCCCCCGCGGGCGTTCCCAAAGAGACCACTGAGACTGCAAGTGCAAGAGTATGTAGCCCCCACGGGCGTAATCGTAGACTAGCCCGAGATGCAAAGCTGGTGTTTTAGCCCCCACGGGCGTATAACCGGAGACCAAAGTGAGCACAACACGAGCCAATAGCCCCCATGGGCGTGGACCTTCGGATCCTGCAAGAGCTTGGAGCCTAACCTTGCTACCTCTCAGAACCAATAGCCGCAATGGATACCTCCGGTAATAAACGTGATACCGAGAGCCTAAGGCGCCCAGCCGGACCGACAGGGTTTGACTACTCTGTAGATGTAAATTGGAGTCGCCGTCCAAGTAGCGGCCAACTCAGCAGAAGTAGACTACGAGGTAGAGGCTCTGTAAATAGAAAGGAGGTTCGGCAAGAGAGAAGCGGCACGGCAAGGGTTAAAAGGTACGTTTAAATCTCCCAGGCTCGGTATGGTAACTTAGCTCTGCAGCGTATGGAGGCTCGGTACAAGGAGCACAGCTTATGCAAGACAGCAAGGAACTCTGCACTAGGAGATGGGTTACAACGGAGTGTAATGGTCACACTGAGGCAGCACAGCAATGCAGGAGTCAGAATGTCGCAGTGGCGACAACAGGCCAACGCAGGTCGCTGGAACAGGCCGTGGTCGATCACGAAGCAGGAAGTCAGCCACCCGGGTCGTAGCACGTAGGAGTTTCTCAGACAAGCCGGATCGTAGCACATAGAAGGTTCTCAGACGAGCCGGGTCGTAGCACATAGGAGATTCTCAGACAAGCCAGGTCAAACACGATCAGGAACACTGGAGCGTAGTCAGGACAGGCCAAAGTCGGTACACAGGAATCCGGATACAGGAACACAGCAACAGCAAGACTGGCTCAGAAACACCACGAACGGGCATCTGACAGATGTGAGAGTCAGGTATAAAAAGGTCACCAGGGGGCGGGCCAAATCAACTGAACAAATCAAAGTATGCCACAGATGAGAGTGACAGGATAATCACAGGCACTGTGATATATGTAGAAGAAAATCTTGTGAGTGATTATTGGCTCTGATAATGGCAGTGTCCAGTATGCTCTTCTTATAACCCCTCTGTATGAACCTATTGTCACAGTTTGTAAGAACACTCAGACAAGTTTATTAAGGTAAAATCAGCTTTATTAAGAATAGTAAAGTGCATAAGGTCACCCTTCACAGGTCCAGATCCGGACAGTACCGTGGCACTTCCCAAATCTGACACAGGTCAGGGTGCAGGAGAATAGCAAAACAAAACAGTAATACAGCAGGCTGGATCAGATGACAGGAACCAGGAACAGAACCTCAGCAGTACCAAACCTAGGAAGCATATCCAACTAACGAGATGGTAGGTGACTGCAGGGCAGAATCCCTAGAAGGCTAGGGATAGAACAGCAGCAAGCCAGGACACTGGAGAGTGACCTGGCCTAGAAAACTAGGCACCACAAGTGCTCAAATCTCAGAGGACTGGATGGAAGGAGGCTACAATACTGGACTCAGAAAGTGACCAGATCCCTAGCAAGCTAGGGTAACCAGAGGCAACACTGACAGGCACTGGCAAGGCACTAGTCCTATGAGACTAGGGTAACCGGAGGAAACACTGACAGGCACTGGCAAGGCACCAGTCCCAGGAGACTAGGATAACCGGAGGCAACACTGATAGGCACTGACAAGACAATAGTCCCAGGAGACTAGAGTAACTGAAGGCAACACTGACAGGCACTGGAAAGGCAATACTCCCAAGAAACTAGGGTAACCGGAGGCAACACTGACAGGCACTGACAAGGCACTAGTCAGCACCCGATCGGGCAGTAGCCACAGCCAGGATCGGTACACAGAGTGGTAGTCAGCCAGTCCTAGTCAGCAACGAATCGGGTAGTCAGACACAGCCAGGATCAGTAAACACAGCTGTAGTCAGCCAGTCCTATTCAGCAACGGATCGGGTAGTCAGCCACAGCCAGGATCGGTACACAGAGCGATAGTCAGCCAGTCCTAGTCAGCAACGGATCGGGTAGTCAGTCACAGCCAGGATCGGTACACAGAGTGGTAGTCAGCCAGTCCTAGTCAGCAACGGAATCACCGAGCGGAAGAGACAAGAGCAAGGTCAGGTAAAACCAGGTCATACACAGAGCAGAAACCAACAGCAGTACAGACGCCAGCTACAGGAACACCACGAAAGGGCGCCAAAGTAATGACAGGACTGAGGTTAAAAAGGCTAATGCTGGGCGGGGCAGAACCCAGCGGCCAATAAGAGCCCAGCAGGAATAGAACAGGAAGTAGCAATGTCGCTGGCAAAGAAGATCACAGGCACCATGATACCTATCATACTGTTCTTGTAACTGCGTGTCTGCCAGAGATTGGTCACCTTCTCGAAATACCGTAAGGTCCAAGAAATTCATTTGAAATGGGTCAACAAAATGTAAGAACCTGATAGGAGATATTATGGTGTTGAGATGACTAACAAATTCAGTGAAGGATGCTTTGCTGCCATTCCATATCAAGAATAAATCATCTGTTTAGCGTCAGTAGAAAGTAATGTGGGATGACAACAACGGTGTGACATGGGTGTTTTCATATAGTGCCATGTACAGGTTGGAGAGGTCTGTGCCACAGTGGATCCCACTGATTTTGCAGAGATTTGTAGATACTAATTGCGCTCAAAGTGAAAATAATTAAATGTGAGGCAATACTCCAGAAGTTCCAATAGAAATCTAATCGGCGGATGTGTGGTTTGTTTAGGTGACTTCATCAGTACAGCAGCTACTGCCCTGATGCATTCCAATATAGGAATAACTATATACAATGATTTCATATCCATGGTGACAAGGAGAGCATCGCTTCTCAGAGGTCCTATGGCTGAGATGTTGTTAATGAAATCTCTATCCTTAATGTATGATGGTAACTGTTGCACCAGTGGTTGCAGCCAATAGTTAGATACTGAGCTATTGGTTGCAACAGTGAACCTCTAGCAGAAAAAATGGGGTGCCCAGGAGGTTTATTGCTAGCCTTATGAATTTTTGGAAGCGTGCAAAAGATGGGGCAACATGGGTGATCACATGCAGTTGCATTATTGACATTAAGGCCAGGGGTGTGAAATATAAGACCTGTGGACTGCATGTGGACCCCAACCTTTTTCCTCTGGCCCCTCAACACTGGTGCTGAAACATGGGAGAGACAAACTTAAAAGGTCTTTATCTAGAGCTGTTTGCGCTGCAGACGCCCTAGCGTACAATTAGATTAACAAGTGATCAGTGTAGTGATAGTTTGTGACAGGTAATTGTTTTGTGCCCAGGCATCCCCATAGCATCCCACTTCATAAGATGAACTGTGAAATGCAGTCACACAGCTGGGTGTGAGTTGCACTCGGATATCAGCTGAGGTTGCAGCACCGATGCAGCAATGCTTGGAGACAGGGAGGTATATGTCTTATACCTCCCTTCTCCCTTTCATCTAAGTCCTTGGATTTCACTCTCATTGCACATCATTGAACTAAATCGTTTTTATCCTCCCAAAAATGCAGAACTTTCGTTCTCTTGCATACCTCCCCTGAATAAAGATAAAGTGGTACATTTAACCCTTTGAGTGCCAGAGTACTCTGGCTCTCAAAGGGTTAAGAAAGAACAGCAGAAACTGAGAGGAACAGAAGAGCAATGTGGGTAGTGGAATTGTCACATGATCCTCAGCCTGCAGGATCAATTTTAAAAAGTTGCTAATAAAATATTTGCAACTAGCAGCCTCTTTAACCATGTCGCTGTGTTGAAAATGGCAACATGAGAATCTTGCCCTGCATAAAAGTGCGAAGATCTCATGTCGCCTCTGTAACGGATCCTACTCCATTACTGAAAACCTTATCTGGGCATACGACTTATCAGCCCATTATACAAGGAACTGTGGACATTTCTGTTGTGCCTGAAACACCTCTTCTCTAAGAGTACGGATTGCTAGCCCAGTGTCGCAGGCTATGGAGAACTTTGAGACGTTATACTGGCAGACAGCTGTGCCAAAAAGACTAAAAACCATAGCCTGCTGGCTTGCTTTCAAGGGACTTGGCAGCTAAGGGTTAATTATTTGAGTTTGGGCAAGGCTGCTTCAAATGTGTATTGCAGTCCCTCAAGCCCTTTTGCTTAATTGTTCACCCTAAACCAAGCTCTTTGTGTATTAATCCACTCACGTCTGCCAACATTGTGTAAACCTGAGCCTTCTGTTAGTCTTTTGTATTAGGTGTTGTGATTGAATATCTCCGTGAATGCTCCCATTGTGTGATGCCTGTTACCATTTGCTGTGACCTATTGTATACACTATGTCTGTATTATGCCTACTGTACTGTGATTGCATTATCCCTGTAAACTCACCATTGTGTCATGTCTGCTCCATGTACTGTACCCAAGTCAATGTAGTTTGAAATGTATAAATAAGCTGAGCAAGAGTACAGAATCTTCATTCCTGAATGGTTTAAAGAGTCCACTTTGACTCCCATTCAGGAGCCCTATGTTCTAGTGTTCCAGCCAGCCATCCTGTTTCACAGGACCAGCTACCCTTCTGTAGCCGCATCCAGGAGGGGGAGACCCAGAACGACGGTCTAAGTCAGCCCAAGGACTTAGGCTTCCTTTACAGTCGCTACCTTCATTCAATATGCCTTCAATCTTGCACAGCGCTGCACCACTCCACCTGTCATTGTGGGCCAGCTTTCTCTCCCCTTGCTCTCTCTCCCCTGCTACTGAGCTAACCATAGAGGTTTCGTAGCAGACAAACATTTATACAGGAGTTAACATGTAGTGAGCTTAACTCTTTAACTGCCAGAGACTGTAAATAAGTGCCTGATTATCCCTATATTATTTAGAAGAACTAGATTACAGTGTAAAATCACACTTTTACACAAAGGTGCTCATTCATTGTCAACCTAGCAGTTGTTGGACTACAACTCCCATCCTCTTCAGCTGGCTGGTGGGAGGCTGAAAAACAGGATGATGGGAGCTGTAGATCACAAAACAGCTGAGAAGCCACATTTGTGCCAGAGTGCAGCGGTCACAGAGGAGACGTCTCCCGTACAACAAGCACAAAATGCTGAGATGATTCGGATCCCTGGGTTCACTGAATAATACGTTCTATGTCGGACCCAGCCACTGCAGTACTTCTTACATAGGTGTGGAGATGTTTAGGACCAATATAAAATATTCTTATTTTCACATATCCCACGTGGCTCTTATTCTTCTGAATTTCACCTGTTTTCTTTTTGTTAACCCCTTGAGGACCAAAGGGGTGAGCACGCACATCTGATCCTCAAAGGGTGACATTTTAATGCAGGCACTTGGATGCTGCAAGTATAAGGACAATGGGAGTTGTATGTTAAAGGGTTTATGGTGGCATCCAAGTGCTCACATTAACCCTTTAACATACAACTCCCATCATATTTAACAAAAAATACTCCTGTATAGATGCTTCTCTGATACACAACCTCCATGGTTAGCTCAGAGATGGGGTGCTCCTTCCTGCATTGCTGGTGGGATTTCACTGTCAGTAAGTCATACTGGGATGACATCATTAGATATTCTAGACTTATTCCATATAAATATATGCTTCTAGGTCCAGAGTTCAGCACCACACCATTTCCCTACTCAGCAAATTCAAAAACATCACTGACCATCCATCTCCTCAATGCAACTAAAGCACTAGAGAGATCCCAACCCTGTTAGAAGGACCAAATCAATGAATAAATGATATCAGGAATACGGATTATCTTACTTTATCCTTCAAGTTCTAAACACATCACACAGGATGTCACCATTATTAACCATTGACCCTCGATCTCAGTAATAGCCAGTGAAATATCTAAGAGGATTAATTTCTGACTGATATTTTTAACCTAATAGCAAACTTTAACTACCGCTGCCATTCAATTCCACGTTCCTCCGGGAGCGGGGACACCAGCCCAGGCTTCTGTTGGGAGCAGGTGACAGTCGCATTGCAACTCTACTGAGACCAAGTGTCAGTGGCCAATGATGAAGTTGGCAAGACTCCAAAACATCTTGTAGCACAAAGGCATGGTAATGGATCCAGGGCGCTGTCAACAAAGTGGCTACCTCGCTACTTACAGCTCCCTGCTGTATTAACACGCTCATCTCCAGGTATGCGACAGTTCAGTAGGCAACATGAGAATCTTGCTCTGTCATGCAGTGTGAGATTCTAATGTCGTAATTTTTATCATGATCCTCAGCCTGCCCCGGTAGTATTGTGAGAAACCACGCACCTGCCGGTTTACAAGGCTTTCCGATCATAAAATGAGGAAGTGACTGTACACATTGGCTTAACCCTTTTCATTCCAAATGGACAAGCAACGCATAGAGTTGCTTGTCCCACTGTTAGTGAAAGGGCTAAATCCGATGCAGTACAGTATGATCGGAAAGCCTTGTAAACTGGCAGGTACGTGGTTTCTCATAATACTACCGGGGCAGGCTGAGGATGATGCGCTTGCAGGCAAAAGTTGACAGAACTGTTGGGTGTCCTGTGTGGTGCACGAGAAGGAAGGGGATGGTGCTGCCGAGCTGCAGGACTGTGGGGAGGCTGGCGGTGTAGATGCAGGACTTACAGTGTAACGTAGGATTTTTGCAGCAAGCGGTGATATCACAGCACCTACCCTAGGTCCAATGTCATCTGGCTGGATGTTTCTGGGGTACTAGTGGTGGGAGTGGCACTCTGGCATCACTACCTGCGTCTCTGTGTCTGTGGCCTGGCCGCGTCTTGTGTTTCCCGCGGTTGGCCATGTCCTTTTCCCAATAGATGTGGTAGTGCAGTATGTAGCTGGAGGCAACGCATCTCCTCAGTCAGCGGCATCACTTGCAGGCGCTTGTTTGTATGTAAGACACAAGTACCTGTAAGATCTTGGGTGACTTGAGACTCCTCCCTGCTACTTCCTGTAGAAGTTAAAAGGGTGATGGACTGTTAGTCCAGTCACCCTTACATTGGTATTTGTTGCATTTGTTTATTTTCTTTGTAGAGCTCCATGTATGACCTAGGCTTGTCTGACCACCCATTCTGGTGCTGACCTGTGGCTCTGTCTGACTACTCTTCCTGCGTTACCCTTTGGCTTAGCAGACACCCAATCTGGTGCAGAACTGTGGTTCTGGCTAACTACCCGCTCCATGTATGACCTAGGCTTGTTTGACCATCCATCCTGGTGCTGACCTGTGGCTCTGTCTAACTATTCTTCTAGCCTTACCCTTCTACATAGTAGACACCCAATCTGGTGTGGACCTGTGGCTCTGGCAGACCTTCCTCTCTGGTTTCCATGATTGCCATTCTGAGACTACCATTGGCGTCTTTCTAGTCTCTAGCAGAGAGGTTACTCTAGTGGCATCCTATTTCTGGTAGGAATTGCTAGCTTCCTCGGTACCCTCTGTGATTGCTACTATTTTACTATCTGCATTTATTACTCTTCAATAAAGGTGGCTTTGCAATTACAGTACTGACTCTTGGTGTATTCTTGATAACCGTGACAGGTGAGTAGTTTCTGTGGGACATGCAGCCATGATTTTTTGTATTGTAGCAGCAGATGATGGGAGCAGGTCAACACTGTGCAGAGGTTTTCACAGGAGTAGCAGGGGCCTTCAGCCCCTACCTACTCCTGTGAAAATCACACCCCTGTCCATGTCCAGGAATGGCAGTAGGAAGGAGTCATGAATATCTCCTCCTTACTGCCTCCCCTGGGTGTGTGTGGCTGGAGACGCATGTTTTCTCTTTTCTATATATAGATATATAAATTATTAAATATATATATATATAATCACGGTGCCCGTGATTCCTTGTTTTTATTTTTTCTGTCAGTTATTCAATGTGAGGTCCTCATTGGTTGCCCTGTGTTAAGCCCGCCCAGTATATTTGCCTCCGTGATAGTACCGGTACATTACCTTTGGTTACGCTCCACTCTGTCAAAACCGGTTGCAGTGTTGCCTCAGTGATTGCACATGTACATTGCCATTGGTTATGCTCTACTCTGTTCAAAACCGGTTGCAAGTGTTGCCTCCTTTTCAGCACCGGTAGCGCTCCTGTTTACTTCAGTAGACTGGTATTCTCTGTGCATTCAGTCTTTGACGTGTTTAAGAATCAGCTCAAGACCTCCACATATGGAACTTTTTACCTGTCTTGATGAACGTTAACTCCTGCATTGCTGTAACCTGGAAACCTTCTCATCTGCCTGACCCGTGTCAGCATAAACTGTTTGTCTCCTATAGTTGTGCTGGACCAGTGTGGGCCTAATTTACCTGTCGTGTGTCTGTACTATAAGTTGTATATTACAGGACCTATGAGGGTTCTTTGTGTATTATTGTATTTAATAAAACTGTGGTTTTTTTTATCCTAACTCTGTGTCTGTGAGTCAAACTAAACTGTTACATATATATATATATATATACACACACATAAAAACAAAATTTCCCCAGACATCCCCAGCATACAGACAATAAAAACAAAATCAGTAAGAAATTTGGAACCCAGCTGCCTGTGTCTTGCCAGTCATTCCTCTCTTCTTCTCCCACAGAGTGCCCCCAGTCTCCCTAAATACAGAGAACAAATGTCCTACCTAAAAAAAACTACCTAAACTAAGCTTCAATTCCCCTTTATTTTTATATCTTCTCTAGCTCAAAAACATGCTTCTTTATCCTCTCACAAACACAGAATGGCATGCTGTGAGAGCCTGACACCCTTGTATATGGCTTTGTATGATTTCAACGCAATGAGCGAGGTGAAAAAAGCGGGAAAATGTCATTTTTCACAGAAAATTTTTCTCCAAATGGAAAGTACCATTTTTTGCCAATTTTGGTTTGAGGTCAAAGTTTTCGCCCATCCCTATCTTTAACAAGTATAAGTCCTACAAAGTCCTATAAGTCCCCCTTCAACCCCCCTTACTCTTCCACCCCACTCACTTCCTCAGTTAGGTTCACTCTGTGATGAGACACTATGATGCCCGTTATGTTCCCTATATAATACTTTCCTTATGGACAGTGTTCCATAACTCTGCTATTGTGCTCATGGATTACAATAGCGAGAGCAAAGTGCCCTACAGTCTTATTTCTGCCAGCACTGCCCCAGTCATTGAGTTCTACATCCACCAGTCTGGGTTCATTGGCCTGGGGGATTACCACTGGATTTGAAGCTGCCTCAGCTCTCAGTATCTATGTACTATTGCCCTGGGGTACTGGTCACCCTGCACACAACCAGAGATAGTATTGTCTTTGAACACATGCCTGCATTTTGAGGACAATGATCATCCCATCAGGGGTTATCACACTTACAGGGTTTATCTGTAAGTTCCCAGATAGATAGATAGGGGAACCCAGAAGGCTCATTGTATTCATGAGATTGTTAGTGGTAATCTGACTAAGTCTTTTCATATCCACAGAGTCTCAGGCTGCAAGGGAACTTGGTCTGGTAGCCACCGAGGAGTTCTATGAACTGGGGTATAAAATATGGAAGGTTGAATCATAACTAGTGATATTTTGTACTTGGGTTCTATATCATCTCAGGGTGGTCATAGACTGTGGTAATGCCAGGCATCCCATGAAGCTGTTCCTGAAATGTTTTTTTTTATTTGTGATTTCAGCCCTTTAGCTTGATCTGCGTCCCTCGTCATCTGAACCTGTGCCAGAGTCTCTGTCTAGCATGAGGCTTCCAACACATACTCTCTCCCCCTTCCTATTTGCTCTCTCCCCCAACCGCTTTCAGACCACAATGCTGCCTCCTCTTCCCAGATCTCTCCTCCCCATCACTCTCATGCCTTCAAAGAACAACACAGGAAAATCCATATGTGTATGATAGTAAATATTTATTTAGTTGGTTTATTTTGTCTTTTTTTTATGTTTTAACACTAAACTATAGAGATAATTAATGCATGCACAGTACATATAATGTTGTGAAAATTGCAACAGGTGAAAAGCAACTGGACAAGCAAAATCAGGGATAGGCAACCTGTTGTTCTCCAGCTGTGAGAAATCATAAATTCTGGCATCCCCAAACAACAGAAATGATAACTTCCGTCATCCCCAACCAGGTAACAGCTGGTTGGAGATAATGGGTGTTGTAGTTCCCAACAAACTTTGAGTTCCACTGAGCTAGAGGAATCTTGTTGGTGTACAGTGGTTACTAAAGGAGGCCACTACACCAACAAATTATTACAGAACTAAGAGACATTGATTTTATATTGGCGTGGCAGCAACATGGCACCTCCGTGAACCTCATACTTCAAGGACCTCCAGTTAATCACGTTACCATTAATGCAGTTATTATGGAGAACTGCAAACATTTCCATATAGGTCAGCGCTTTATCCCACACGTGAACATCACTTATCTCTCCTACAAAGGACTGAGAAATGTCAAAGCCTCCACCATAGGAATCCTGTTCTTGCCCTATTACAATAAAAGGTTTTGCTTTGATTCGATATCCTTTCTGGAAGACTTTCCTGGGATATGGCTTCCCATTGATCCATAATACCAGTACTCCTGTGGAGGAGTCCCAGCTCACACAGGTGCTTATCCATTCTACATCTTTACTGTAGGGCACATTGAAATAAAAGTCTTTGCCTCCCACAGAAACTGATAACTTATTGGAGGGGGTGGGATAGGGAAAGACAAGAAAGTCATTGTCTTGTGAAGGAGTATTCAAAGAGAACAAGGAATAAGACCGAGTCAGATCTGGGTAGGATTTCATGCAGACAGTGAATGCATCAAACGGGCCTTCCTTTTCTGGCAGCAAACGTACATATGAATTGCTTGATTCTTTAGAGAAGAGGAATGCGTAACCATTCAAATCTGTAGAGAAAGAAAAAAAGATTATTGATAATGATGTCCCAAATAAATAAATAAATAAAAAGACATACATGGGTGGAGATGCTCTAAAGGGTGATAAAGTGGAGATGATTTCTCCAGTGTCATCACTTCTCCAAGTCCTGTATTACTGTATGGAGCCAATGCACTCCAACTTTGGAGATCTTAGTGCATAGCCTCTATAAAATAACATAGGAACTGGAGTCATCTCCACCGAATCATCTCTTTATCATACTTAAAGCATAACCCCCATTGTGTTCTAAGGCACCTATTATCAATGCCAGTACACTCAAAGCATTAACAGTTCATGTTTTCAGGAAATCTCTAATTAATCGCATGATGTTCAGTTGCAAGGACCAAAACTTATTACTCATCTATGAATAAGCAGGGGTACCCTGAAATGCTGACCTCTTTGTGTTCCCCAAGACTAATACTGTTCTAAGATCTATCCTTTACAATAGTAAGCAAGCAACATGGCTGTAACATAATTGATGAGGTGGGAGGAAGACATGTCTGTCAAGTTCAACCTTAATCCCTTAACGACCACCCAATCCAGCACATGGGCGGCAGTTAAGGACCACAGACCTTTTTTTTTTTCACATTGAATTTTGGGATGACACAGCAGCGTGCAGCCGCACTGCCATCCCATAATTCCATGATGTGCGAGGACTGTTATTGGCCCTTAAGTGCTGGGACCGGAGTGACAGACCTGGCACGTCATTGGTCCTTAAGGGGTTAAAATAAATCCTTTGTTTATACAGAGAAAGCCAGTTTCAGTTTTGCCTCAAATGGGTAAGAAAGAGTTTTGTCATGGCTCGAAAAGGCAGATGGATTTCTCCATGGATCAAAATCCTACCTGTTTTTAACCATCATCATTTTCTATAACGTTCTTGGCTTAAAAGGGTATTTTTTAAAAGAGTACTTATCACTTTGCAACAGCATAAGGGGTTTTGAAATAACTTTCAAACTTGATTATATGTTGCATTAGATATTTTTTTATTTTAAACAATAGTTTGAGATATTTAGGTACCTACTGACTAATTCAGCAAAAACTGTCTCCCTTTACCTCCCACTTCCCTCCCACAATGCTAAAGTATTGTCTGGAAAGGTGGGTCCCAAGAATGGTGTGTCCCTAGAGACCCATCTTTCTAGTGTATAGATTTTGTGTGTGTGTGTGTGTGTGTGTCCGTCTGGCATGTCTTTTTAGATAGGACATGTGACAGATGTGTGGAACAAGTGAATATATATGTACCAAATATAAGGTCCTCAAAACACATTTTCACCGAATCCGCAATATCAAGGGCAAATTCTTCTGTGGCTCATCTGATCAAATTTTCCTGTGGCTCATCTAATGTTGTTTACCTCTTCATGTGTGTAAAATGTCTCAAAACAGGACTATATGTAGGTGAGACAGGAAAACCCCCCAGAAAAAGCATGAATTATTATAGGTCCAGTGTGAACAACAAAAGAGGCACCCCAGCGGGTAAACATTTTTACAGAAATTATCACAGCATTAAAGATTTCAAAGTGACTGTAATGATGGGAAATTTTAGGACACATGGAGACAAAGGTCTGGGAGGATAAATTGATAACCAGGTTTAACACTCTGAACTGTGGCTTGAACTGTGACAAGGAATTTATGTCACATTATCACAATAAATATTTGGCCCCTTTGGGTGCCTGGGGGCTGCACAGCTCATTGCAAGAGATGGTAGTGCATTCCTCTGGTGCTTGGATGGTTAACCCATACATTATATAGGTTTTGCTATCTCTGGCTAAAGACTAAAATTCACAAAAAAGTAATAAATCTTGTTTGTATTTTCTAGTCCACTTCAAAGAGAGTATACTGGAGCCTAGGGAATGAATTATAGACCATACTGATAAGAACATTCACTGCCAGTAAAATCAAATATTAAAATAATTTTCATGAGTGTTTAACTGTCCTGTACTGTGTATTCAGCCTTCATTCTTATTATGCATTATACTCTGCTAGTCTCCTTCCAAATACTTGCCATCCCAATTTTGTTGATATATTTGCATCATGGTATTTACATCCGCTGCCATTTCCTGTCCAAGGTAAACATATTTCTTCTAGTTCTTGTCCATCTACCTTGGTTTTCCTTGGTATGATAAATCTGTCAACTCCTTAGTGATAAGGGCTTTTTTACACCAGAGGACAAGAGAAATGTTGACTTTCTTAGTATGCCTTTGCTCAACCATATTTCCATCTAATTCATTTAGTTCACCCCCACAAATGATATACCATTTTTAAGGACAGGCAGAGCTTTCTTTTGATGCCACATTTATGTGGATAACCCACCATTTAATCTGATAATCTAAAATAAACTTGGAAAAAAACACATTTGCATAGGTTTTAAAGGCTGAAACAGACTGCTCCGGTCCAGGAGTAGTCAGATGAAGCCTGCCTGACATGATCACAGCGCTTTGAGATAATTTTACCCATGACATGCCAGGACTGTTACTTTTCCTTAATGTATGGAATTGCATGACAGTCCTGGCATATTGCTCGTTGTTAAGGGGTTAAACATGACTAGGAGCTCGATCCACTAGACTTCATTAAAAAAATAAAAGTGCCGTCGGCAGTTTTAAGTCACAGTCAGGTATTACCTGTGCAGTAACAAACTACCAAATGGAAAACAAAAAAAGACAAGTTTGGTGCTAAATTTGCACCCATAGGAAACATTGAAAAAGAAGTTGAAAATTTGATTGAATTCCATGCCTTGGGCAGTTTCCACGCATTAAGAGACTCAATTTTATCGCCAAAAATATGCCCCTCAAAAAGTTGGCGCAGAGTCCCCTATGAATACATCCAATTATCTAAAAACATGAGTGAAAAGAAAATTTAAATTATGAGTGCCAGTGTGGTATGCAACGCATTGCAGACGTTGCATATTCCACTGGCACTCACAGGGTTAACCCCCCCTAAAGCTAATAACATCACATGTAAATAAATACTTAACTCTTGCAATGGCTGGGATGTGGGGTTACGCACATCCCAGCCAATCGCCTTCTAGCGTTATAGATGACAGAACCCGCTAGAAGCTGATTGACTGGGAGGTGCATAACCCCACATCCCAGCCAGTGGAAGCGTGGGAACCAGTTTGAACAATGAGTGGCCATATAAAGCTAGTCTCTGTTCAAATGTACCTCAGTATGGCTTGTGCAATGGCTTGAGAGGTATATAGGGGAGGGGATTTTTCATCTGCTTTTCTGCTACTGCCACCAGTGGCAGTAACATACATTTATTGCACTAATAACTTCTGGGGCATAATTTACACTTATTTTTATTTCTTTAGTGAGGCACAATATATTTAAAGAACAAGAAAGTAAGAGGAAAGATCACAGATGAAGAGGACAGAAGATAGAAGATTACAGAAGAAAACTTACAGTGGGTGATAGGAAAAAAATAGGCAAAATATTGTAGCAGGCAAAGCTTACATTTCTATAACCCGTCTTGTGTCCTGCTAACGTTCGCTGAAAATGCCAACGGCCAGTAGGATTTCACCAATTCACATCAATGGAATAGCTCATGCCATGTGCCATTCAATTGTGTGCGGTGAGTGCTAATGCACGGTAAGGAGATACATTTACTCACAGTAATTGTGCGGCGGCTACAATCCCAGGCGTAGACCATAGAATGAAGGTTAAAAACCCCAGTGGAGCAACAGAAAGCAGGGAACAAACAGCTCGCACAAAATGGTAAAACATATCTCAGTGAGAACAACTGCAAAAATAGCCCCTGAAGTGTCCCAAGGAAGTACCTTTCCAATGTACATGCCATCCACAACCAACATTATCCTATCAACGCCCTGATCAGGAATGAAAAAGCAAAGCAACGTCAACCAATTGCACTCTTCCCCAGCACATCAGGGATTAACACATACCAATATGTATGTCCAGACAAGATAAGATGCACACAGACATGACAGTGCCCCTCTACCAACAACTGGTCTCCGGTCTACCAGACCAAGACAGGAGAAAGGCTTGCATCAAGGCCAGACATGAACATCTGAAGCCGGGACCTACGATCTCTACTCCAGACAATATCCCTTCCAGTCTATTAAATACTGCATCCTCCCATGAACACATCAAAAGCCCAGGATCTTCTGCACCTCATATTCTTGGTGGTTCCCCGCCATATCAGGAGCCGGGTGCCGAACAGGAGAGTAAAACCAATTCTTTATCACAGGTTTTAGCAGAGACACATGAAACGTGTTGGCATTCTTCATAGTTGAAGGAAGATCTAAAGTATAGGTGATTGGAGTGACATCATTAATAATAAAGAAATCAAATTCTTAACAGTATCCTCCCCTAAAATAGCAGCTTTTTATATACTACCACAAAAGTACAAAAAAAAACCCAGGCTGTCCCATTGTCTATGGTATAGATAGTCTGTGCTATCAAGCGGCTCAATATATTGATTTTTGCTTAAGAGACATAGTTGAGACACTGCCTTCATATGTTAGAGATACTATGCAGGTACTCTCTAGGCTTGATTGAATCCAAATATCCAATCAAACATTATTGGCAACATGTGATATTGAAACAATGTACACCAGTATATGTCCTGTTCAAGGATGTCATGAAGTGAGATATTTTTTGGATATGAGGTTGGACATCTATAATGACTACAATGACTTAATCGTCAAGCTGTTACGTTTTGTGCTTACAAACAACTATTTTATCTTCAATAATAGCTTCTATCTACAGATCAGGAAATGGTGGTGGTCTGTACATCCACCTATGCTAACATCTATATTGGGTGGTGGGAAAGGAATTTGCGTTCAGTGATCATAGACAAAATATACAGAACATGTACAGATGTGGATACGCTACATTGATGACGTCTTCCTCTTTTGGGAATGGGATGAAGATCTTCTACTTGAGTTAATTTCTTGTTTGAACCAGAATGATCTTATCACGGTCCCCGTGATCCTTCATGTCGCTCTCAACTGTGCTGCTCCCTGATTGGTTGAGCTGTGTTGGCCCGCCCCTGCTTACCTGTTTTAATCTGGCCACTGGCACCTGTCAGGTGCCCTTTCGTGGTGTTTCCGAGCCAGCGTTGCAGTTGCAGTATTCTAGTATCCTGATCTACCGTGTACCAACTAGGCCTGTCCGACGACGTTCCTGTGTTCCTGTTCCGTGATTGACCCGGCCTGGCTGGCTTCCTGCGTGTTCCTGATCCGGCTTGTCTGCGAATCTCCTACGGCATCTGACCCGGCCTGGCTGACGATCCTTCTCCGTTACTGATCCGGCTTTGTCTGCGAATCACCTGCGTATTCTGACCCGGCCTGGCTGACTATTGACCACTCATTGCATTGTTCCTGCTATCCTGACGGACGATTCCCGTTGTCGCCTCGGCAACATTCTGATACTGCATAGTGTGACTGAACCTCCGCTTCTCCGTTGCTGAGCCGTTGCTGAGCCTTCCATTGTTTGTCTTTCGTGTGCTGAGTCCAGATCCTTACTGTGCTGTGTCGTTTTCTGTACATAGACGCTGGTGTTGTTCCATCCGATTACTGCTACTCTTCCACCTATTGCCTCAGCCTGTTTCGCTGTTTCTGTGAGCTGGCCGCTTGTGGGCCTCAGTAGTCGGCGGCTCTACCTTGACAGAGCAGCGGATCCGTTACGCCCGTTGGCGAGCAGTACCATGCCCAGTGGTCTCCGCTACGCCCATGGAGGGGCTATCGACACAAGCAATCACGATACTGGTGGTCTCCGGTTACACCCGTGGGGGCTATTGGCTCAAACAATCACGATACTGTAGTCTCCGGTTACACCCGTGGGGGCTATTGGCTCAAGCAATTACAATGCTAGTAGTCTCCGGTTACGCCCGTGGGGGCTATTGGCTCAAGCAATCACAATACTAGTAATCTCCGGTTACGTCCGTGGGGGCTATTGGCTCAAGCAATCACAATACTAGTAGTCTCCGGTTACGCCCGTGGGGGCTATCTCCTTATCACTTGCAGTTCCCGTTCAGTCAGAGCTTTATGCTACAGCTTCACACAGTGAATGGATTTGGGGGCTATCTTCCAGCACATATCGCTATAAGCAGCACCAAGGGCTTGCCTAACACCACATTTGAGACTGATAACCAGTACTATTAACCTCTTGTTTCCTGTGTTGTGCTTCCATACTTAGTGAAGTATTACCTGTTGCACCAGGTATCTTTGCCTTTATTCTGCTTATGCCAGTACCGCCCCAGTGGCGACCTTGTCATTCATTTTGCTTTAATAAAACTCTATTTGTTTTATCTACCACTGTCTGAGTGTCTGAAAACCGTAACAGATCTGAACCTTAGACTTACTCATGAAATTGAAAAATCTGAAATTCCATTTTTAGATCTATAGATTATGAGGGGGGAGTGAATGGAATAATTCAAATGTATCTGTTCCATAAACCACCCTCAGTTAAAAGCCTCCTACATAATATTTCCTTGCATCCTAAATCTACTATTCCAAAATGGTCATAACCATAAGGTAGACAAACCATGCCATTTTGGAAAGAAGATACCCTGCCGCATCTAATGAGGAGTCACTTGTCTTCTTATCCTAAGCCTGGTGTGCACAAATGTTTCCAGAAGCTGGCGCTAAAAGAACAAAATTGGCATTTTTTTACATTTCTGCCTCTTGAAATGTACTGAAATCTGTTAACACCCATGGAATTTCCAACTGTATAAAATTAGGTAGTGCTGTTAGGAGAAAAATGGCACCTCACTGGTATGAGCTGACCTACCTCAAGGGATGCTAGAAGTACAAAACTGCACCCACTACTACCTCTGATTTTTCTAACATTTTCTCAAACATTGCTAGCCTGTACAAAATGGTTATAACAGTTACAGAAGTGAAGAAAGAATAGACATCCCATACCATTTTGAAAAAAACACAACTTGTCGCATCTAATGAGGGGTCACCTGCCTTCTTACCCTAAGCCTGATGTGCAAAATGTTTCCAGCAGGTGGTGCTGAAGTAAAAAATAGCATATTTTTTTATATTTCTGCCCCTTTAAATGTACTGAAATCTGTGAAAACCATGGAATTTCCAACTGTATTCATTAGCTAGTGCAAAACTACACATACTACAAAAACACCTACTACAACAACATTTTCTCAAACATTACTTGTCTGTACAAAAATGGTTATAACCTCTAAGAAGTGAAGAAAGGGTAGACAATACCAATTTGGAAAGAAGACAACCTGACACATTATATTATATATTGTATTTGTTAGCTAATGCTCTTAGGAGAAAAATGGCACCCCATTGGTATGAGTTGACATAGGGGGTGCCAGAAGCACATAACTACACCTACCTGTTTTATTCTTTGAAAATGGCTGCTTGTACTAAAATGTTCATAACTATTAGGGACATGAAGGAAAGGTATAAAAGGTATACCATTTTGGAAAGTAAACATTCACCTACATCAAATGAGGGGTCACTTGCCTTTCTACCCCTGGGTTGGTGTGCACAAATATTTCCAAAATGTTGCACTTTTGGAATAATTACTTGTTTTTGTACATTTCCACAACTTCAAAGATACTAAAATCTTTGAAAACCATAATATTTCCTACTGTATTCAGTACCTGCTACCAACATGAGAAAAATGTTACCTAATTTGTATCAGTTAACATACAATATGGGGGTGCTTGGAACACTTACCTAAACCTGACAATTTTGTTTTTGAAATGTTCTGCTTGCACTAAAATATAACCAGAATAGATGTGCAGGAAAGGTTGACAAACCATGCCATTTTGGAAAGAAGATAACCTGTCGCATATAATGAAGGGTGACTTGCCTCCTTACCCCAAGCCTGGTGTGCACAAATGTGTCCAGATGTAGAGTTAAAGGAAAACATTGGCATTTTTTACATTTCTGCCCCAATGGAATTTCCAACTGTATTCATTAGCTAGTGCTCTTAGGAGAAAAATAGCGCCCCGTTGGTATGAGCTGACCTACCTCAGGGGGTGCTAGACGTACAAAATTGCACCCACACTTATATCTAATTTTTCTAACATTTTCCCATACATTACTATCCTGTACGAAAATCATTATAAAAGCTACAGAAGTGAAGAAAGGATAGATAAACCATGCCCTTTGGAAAGAAGACAACCTGTCGCATCCAATGAGGGGGTCACTTGCCTTCTTGCCCCAAGCCTGATGTGCACAAATGTTTCCAGAAGGTGGAACTAAAGTAAAAAGAAATGCATTTTTTTACATTTTTGCCCCTTCAAATGTATTGAAATCTGTGAAAACCATGGAATTCCCAAATGTTTTCATTAGCTAGTGCTTTTAGGAGCTACAGAAGTAAAGAAAGGATAGAAAAATCATACTATTTTAGAAATGGAGACAACCATCCACATGGAATGAGGGGTTAATTGCCTTCTTACCCCAAGCCTGATGTGCATGAATGTTTCCAGAAGATGGTACTAAAATAAACAATTGGCATTTTTTTACATTCCTGCCTTTTCAAATGTACTGAAATCTATGAAAACCATGGAATTTCCAACTGTATTTATTAGCTATTGCTCTTAGGAGAAAAAGTCACCCCATTTGTATGAGCTGAACTACGTCACGGGGTGCTAGAAGTACAGAACTACACCTACTACAACCTCTGATTTTCCTAACATTTTCTCAAACATTACTAGCCTGCACAAAAATGGTTATAACAACTAGAGAAGTAAAGAAACAAAAGACATACCATACTGAAAAAGAAGACAATCTGCAGCATTATATTTTATATTGTATTCGTTAGCTAGTGCTCTTAGTAGAAAAATGGCACCCTATTGGTATGAGTTCACATACTGTAGGGGGTGCCAGACAGAAACGTAACACAAAATGCAGGGGCCCCCCTGCAAACTTTAATAAGGGGCCCCCGTGACCCATCCCAATTATACCCCACCCACATTTATGCCCCACCTCAAAATTCCCTACCCATAACTATAAATAACAATTCAAAAAAGTAAGAATAATCCAGATTGAGCTGAGTTTCCCGAAGATGAGCTTTATTAGGTAATCCAGGCACCCCATAGCATAAAATAAAAGGAATGGGGCATCAGCACATGGCCTAAACCTGTGTCCACCCGTCACAGCCCAGGTAGAACAGCTGTATTCCCACACAGCCAAAGTCCACAGTATTTGCCCCCCACACACACACACAACTGAGAGCAATCTTAACTGGAAGATCCAAACTGGTCTCTAAGAAGACTTCTAATAAACTCCAAGACTGAATTAATTAAAATGAAACTCTGCTGACAATCGCCAGAACAAGCAATGAGTTGACTTAATCTCCAAAGGTTATCCCATCAGGCCTGAGGACTCCCTGTGATCTGTACCACTGTTCTCTAAACCAAGGAGAAAAGCTTGTGACTTACTGTTTCAGTCATGGTGATGAATCAATGGAATCACTTGCATTAAATAAACTCGATTCAGCACAATACACACATACCACCTCACAATATTTCATTAGGTATAATTTTACACCTAACAAAATTCCCCAAACATTACACAAAACTTCAAATCAATTTTAAATTACAAAACAAAATATGTCTGCTGGGATATGGGAGGAAAGCTGGAAAGCCAACTCCTGCAAGGGCCTATAGCAGAGTGTCGGGCTTAACCTCTACTTAGACTGACACTTTGGCTCCTTACCACCACACATATATACATATATTTTAAATAATGTCATTTTTAAGCGTGTCATACTCTGAAGCACTATTACATTTGCTAATGTGCCTCCCTTCCAGAAGTCCATTTTTCTAAAAGCTAAAGCTTTAAGGCAATGGTAGCTCAGAGTTTTAAACATTACAAAATACAAACTGTCTAAAGGGCATATCCAACATTACTTCTAAACTGGGGTCTCTTAACATTTTGAGACATATATGGCATTCTTACATCAGTAGTGGGAAAATTAATGGAGACTATGTTAAAGGAAAGAATTGCTGAATATCTGAATATGAATAGCTTGCAAGATACCAAACAGCATGTGTTTACAGCAGGGAGATCTTGTCAAACTAACCTCATAGATTTTTTTGACTGGGTAACTAAAATAATAGATCAAGGGGGAGCAGTAGATATAGCTTATCTAGATTTCAGTAAAGCATTTGACACTGTCCCTCACAGAAGACTCATAAATAAATTGCAGTGTTTGGGTCTAGATGTAAAAATAGTGAAATGGATAAGGCAATGGCTGAGTGACAGGAGACAGAAGGTGGTAGTCAATGAAGAATATTCAGACGAAAAGAGTGTTACTAGTGGAGTACCTCAGGGATCTGTACTGGGGCCCATTCTTTTTAATATTTTTATTAGTGATATTGCAAAAGGTCTTTAAGGAAAGGTATGCCTTTTTGCAGATGATACAAAGATCTGCAATAGGGTAGACATTCCAGGGGGAATAAGCCAAATGGCGAATGATTTAGGTAAATTAGAAGAATGGTCAAGAGTGTGGCAGATGCACTTTAACGTTGATAAATGTAAAATAATGCACTTGAGACATAAAAATCCAAAGGAAAAATATACCATTAAGGGTACTGTGCTGTCAGAGACAACAGAGGAAAGGGATTTGGGAGTAATTATTTCTAATGACTTAAAGGTAAGCAGGCAGTGTAATAAAGCGGTGGGGAATGCAAGCAGGGCACTGGGTTGTATAGCTAGGGGCATTAGTAGCAGAAAAAGGGAAGTAGTCATGCCACTCTACATATCTCTAGTTAGACCTCACCTAGAGTATTGTGTACAGTACTGGAGACCCCATAGGGTGACCACGTGTCCCTGATTACCCGGGACAGTCCCTTATTTTACACATTTGTCCCTGGTCCCGGGCAAAGCCCTTCCGGGACAGTCAATATCCCGGAAAATCATCTGTGCAGGGTAGGCCACATTGGGTAGTTCAACAGCCACTACTTTGAGGTAGACTGAGGTGGAGGCAGGGGGGCAAGCCTTCCACCGCTTGTCAAATGCCTCTCTCACCCCATCTCTTTACTGGCTACCTGTTCCAGAGTGCCAGGAACAGCCAGCCTATCAGAAAAGAGTAGTGTCATATCCTACTCCTCTCATAGGCTGGCACTGCTGTGTACACAGAATCCACATGAAAAGAGGAGTTAGTGAGACTTCAGCCTGTAGGGGGAGCCTGGGCAGCAAGACGCATCAGGAGGTAAGAGACGGAGCAAGAGGGGGGAATGTATGAAGCAGCCGATTCAGAAGCACTTATTAACAACAAGGAGAAAGTTAAACTTGTGTCTGTCCTGCTGAGAAAAGGAGCATTGCAGGTAGGGGACATATACACTCTTTATATGCTTTGCTTGCAGTGTATTGGAGGCCACTTCAGTATTCAAGTGTTTAAACACTATTCTAATCAGTGGGAATTTGTATATGTTCCTTGGAGCAGTTGGTTTGCACCAGAGAACAAGTATCAATTCCCATATATATGGTGCTTTAAACCCATTTACTACTGGAGAGGTCTGCAGTGCACTGCTGGCACTACAGGGATTCCCAGGAAATGGGCTGTAATGTGTTTTCATACTACATGTGTAGCTTTAATACAGTTCCTCGGTATGTCTTAACCTGTCTCTCCCACACCACACTGAAGAGTAAATCTTAGATTACAGAGAACTGTAGAGGATAAGGTGTTTACAGCACTGATCAGAGCAGTGATTCATGGGTAGAAATGTTACAGGCCTCTGCAGAGCTTTCCCTGCACACATAGTAGGGGCCAGGGTTGGACAATTAAACATCTTACACAGTACAGGAGAGAAGTGCTCTAAGACATCAACTTCTTACAGCAGCCCAATAACAATGTGCATGTCCCTTCTACCCTGTGTCCATTTCTTCCATCTCTCCCCCTTCATTCCTGTGTCTGTTTGCTCTTATACCCCCCTATGCCCCTTTCTTTCTCTTTTCTTTCTTCTTCCTAAAGATAATCTGTTTTTGGGATGTAGAAGGGGCCCCATATTGGAAGAGGAAATCACCACAAAATGCCTTGAGCCAGCCCTGCTCCAGTGCAAAGCAAGGCATTTAAGGGGTTAACCATTTGATTGTCAGTGGGCAATCAAAAGGTATAAAGTCCCAATTAACCCATTGAATACTAGAGATGTCTCAACATATTGCTTTGCAATGATTCTGATACATCTGTAGTATTCAAGGGGTTAAGTCCGTGGGATTGCAGGGGATTTTTTCCACTTCGTCTTTATGCTTATTAGACACATTTCTATCTAAGAATACAGCTATATTCATATAATCACAGAGACACAAGTGGAACCGTTCTGGGGAAACCAATTGCTCTACAGCAAACAAGTAAAATTTACACTGATTTAAACTGGGCTTTTAACCCTTTAAGTGCCAGAGGGGTACGCAACACATTGCTTTGCATAACCCTCTGGCACTCAAAGGGTTAAACCTTCGAGTTCTATAGAAATCAAGGCAGTAAAAGCCCAGTTTTGTGTACTTGTTTCCTATGGTGCTGGTGGTTTGCACCAGAATTGTTCCAATTTGGCTTTTATACATATGGCCCTCTGTGTAGTATGCAGCCTATAACAAGGTGTGTATACTGTCTGATACTGTGTACAGTCTATCACAGTGTAGGGGATTATGGGAGTTGTAGTCTGGCAGCAGCTGGAAGACCTCATATTGCCCCCCCCCCCCACACTGCTGTAGGCTACAGAACTCTGTGGCACTCCTCATTACAAAAAGTTTGAACATGGACTGCCAGTTACATCAGAGCATGGGTCACATGCCACGCAACCGAGGAAGAGCCGAGAGAAAGTACTCCGTGTCGCTCATCTCAACAGTGTCCCTGAATAGCAGAAAAAAAATGTGGTCACCCTAAGACCCCATCTCCAGAAGGATATTGATACTCTAGAGAAAATTCAAAGAAGGGCTACTAAAATGGTGACTGGTTTACATGAAAAGAAATATCAGGATGGACTAAAGGATCTGAATATGTATAGCTTGGAGGAGAGAAGAGAGAGAGGGGATATGATAGAAACATTCAAATACATGAAGGGATTCAACAAAGTGCAGGATGGAAGTATATTTCAAAAGAGTAAAAACGTTAGGACAAGAGGCCATAGTCTAAAACTAGAGGGACACAGGTTTAGATGTAATGTAAGAAAGTTTTACTTCACTGAGAGGGTAGTAGACAAGTGGAATAGCCTACCAGCAGAAGTGGTAGATGTCAATACAGTGACAGAATTTAAGCATGCATGGGATAGGCATAAGGCGGTCCTTAACATAAGAAAAGACCAAGTACCAAAAAAGGTTTGAGGTTGTGTGTTTTTTTTTTTTGTTTTTTACAGTAGGAAATTGGGCAGACTAGATGCCGTCAAATTCTATGTTTCAAATTTAAGGGACAACAACATCTAAAAATGAACATTCCTGAGTTCATATACAATTAAATATCACTGACGACATGCTAGATTCTTTTGTTCTCTGTTGCCTAGAATCCAGTCTTACATATGCTCTGAGGGTGCAGCCATTACCACCCTTTCCATTGCTCCAAATGATTGTCAGTTAGTCCTCAAAAGGTATGCCAAACTTCTATTGATTAACCACTTGGAATCTAGTGCTGCCTACAGGAGACATCTCTAACACCCAAATAGGTAATACAGAAAAGTGCAACTTCCTGTAGGCCAGTATATCAAACAAGTTGAAGGCATCTGCATCGCTCAAGGAGATAAAAGAACAACTGCCTCAGAACATGAACATGGATTAATATACCCTTAGTCCCTTGAGTGACAGAGGGGCAAGCAATGCACTGGACACAAGTGGGTTGCACAGCCCTCTGCTAAAATGTGTGTGCTTAAAGGGATAGTAATACTTCATTATTACTATCCTCCATGTTGTAGCCCTTAAAATTCTGAATTCAACAATACCAGCGGCATCTCTCAAACCTTTATGGTTTGAGAGATATCCACTTTCAAAGTTCCCCTCCCCTGACGTCAGCATTCTATCTGAAAGCAGGGGAATCCGGTCCCAGGACCGGCAGCGGCTCTGCAGGAGTCCTGAGATTGCATTATAGAAACAGAAATCCTTCACTAAAATGGTCTTCTACATGTGCTTGGTTTGCAAGCACACGTAGAAGACCATTTTAGTGAAGGATTTCTGTTTCTATAACTCCATCTCAGCACTGCTGCAGAGCCACCACTTGCTCACGGACCAGATTCCACTGCTTTCAGGTAGAATGCTGACATCAGGGGAGAGAGAAGGAGAGGGAACTTTGAAAGCAGATATCTCTCAAACCTTTATGCCGCTGGTATCATTGAATTCAGAATTTTAAGGGCTACAACATGAATGATGTCCCCCAGTTGTTGATCTCCCAGCTTGATTGCACTGGGAGATCAATATGGCAACGCAAGAGAGCAATAAGCTCTCCTGCCTTCTATCCTACCCCTGGTAGGAGTGAGAGGGATCAAGGAAAGTTACCTAACATCACCAGTGACCATGCCACTGACCATGCCAATACATGTGATCGCTCAAATGTGCTGGTTCAGCCAATGAAATCACAAAAGAAAAAAACTGCTGCTTCAATCCATTACAGATGCAAGTATACAACAGAAGGTAGTCCCATAGATGTGTGTGGAAATCACCTTTAAATTCCCTTTAAGCAATCACATAGCTGACTTTTCTTGGAGGGTGTGCTACTTCAAAGGGGCCTTCTTCCACCCTTCACTTAAATAGATACAATGATAAAGAAGTGCACTACACTTATTGAAGTAATCCAAAACGCAGCTTGGTTGCAATATAAAAACATCAATACTTTATTAGATGTTTACTATAAACACATACAAAAATACCTTCAAATTCATCCGAGTATTGTGGAAGTATAGGCGAGCACCATATTGTAGACATCTCTCATAAACCTTTATGAGAGATATCTACAATATGGTGCTCGCCTATACTTCCAGAATACTCAGATGAATTTGAAGGTATTTTTGTATGTGTTTATAGTAAACATCTAATAAAGTATTGATGTTTTTATATTGCAACCAAGCTGCGTTTTGGATTACTTCAATAAGTGTAGTGCACTTCTTTAACATTGTATCAGCCAATGAAATAGCTATGGTTCTTTCGTGTAAAAATACCCTGGACCTTAAGGGGTTAAATGCATGAGAAATAACTGTAAACGGCTTCTATGTTAATTTTTTTTTTTGCCTTGCTCTGGATCAACAATGGTGATATGGCATCAACAGAATTTGATAGACTTGTCTTTTTTCCCAACTGAAATAAACAGAAGCGCAAGAGGATCTGAGAGAAACATCTGTATTTCACCAAAGTAAAAAAGAGAATTATTCTACTCACAGAACACTAGAGAAGAAAATAGCTCATAGACTCTTGGGTAGATGTAAACCTTCAGTTTCCCAGGTCTCTTCTTCAAATGGATAGGTATATCCCCAAGTTTTTCAAATATGTAGGCACCTCAGTGCATGTGTAAAATACATATACCAGAGACTCCAATAGGACTCAACCATAAAAGTAAAATTTATTGAATGATAATATCCGACATGTTTCGTGAGCTATCTGCTCACTTCATCAGGAATAAAAAAGATATACATAACCAGATATGAATATATATAGAGACATAAAACATACCGTTCCAATCACCGCTCCGAGTATTCCCGCTTTGCAGCAATCCATTCAAACCTCTCTTCCGTTAGTCCACTTCCCCCTTCACTACCCTGCGCTTCAAGCCTCGTTCCCAGAGTCGCTAAGCAACTCGATGAAGCTCAAACATGCGGCGGGTGTTATGAGGCTACCTTGAGGCATTGATGGAAACTTCCGCCCGGGTATCTCGGAGCTAGGAAAGGAAGGATGCGATATGGCAATCTAAAATGGTCAGAAAAAATGTAACGCTGCACCTAAGACTAAAAGATACACAGGAACACAGAAAAATGTATAAAAAATGCATAGAAATATATGTAAAAAGTGTATGTATAAAAAATATACAATAAAATACATATATAAGTATAGAGATACACAAATACAAGCTACACATAGCTTACTCTACAGCAATCCCTAAGGAATTCAGAATATGTATATCAAATATACAGACCCAAACCCAAATCCAACTTCATATAAACAACCATTATAAATAAAATCAGAGGGCAAAAAAGTTCCAACTTATTATAGGAAGTTACTGACTTCTAATTCTTCATTGATACCATTGGGTGACAGTGTTTGTAATGTATAAATCCAAAATGCCTCTCTCCTACATAGTTTTTTATATCTATTGGTACTGGAAGAAGTGATATGTTCAATACCACATATTCTGAAGTTAGTAAGTCCTCCTCGTGTACAGGCATTAAAATGACGCGGTACTGCATGATTTTCTGATTTTTTAGAGATCAGCCGTCGATGTTCACCCGCCCGATCTCTCAGGCTTCTCGTCGTACGTCCCACATACTGTACACCACAGCCACATTGTATAACATATATGACAAATGTAGTTTCACAAGTAATTAGTTGTTTAATGGGGAATTCTTTCCCATTGACATAACTACAAATCTGTTTGTTCCTATTGGCAATATAGCTGCAATTCATGCATCTGGCATGTAAACATCTATAGTTGCCCGTAGGCAAGGCTGTGTCAAAAATACCTTTATTTATTTTGGTATTAAGTTTTTTAGGACGATTTGGGGCCACATATCCTCGTATCGTTTTTGCTTTCCGATAGATAATTTTGCTTGATGAACTAATTTGACCAGCTAATAAAGGGTCTTGCAATAAGATATTCCAATGCTTTGATACAATATTCTGAATGATATTAGCAGCAGAATTGTATTGAGTGATAATGGCCGGTTGTCGTTTTTTGTGGGGATTCCGATGTGATTTCTTATTTTTAACTTTAGGTGCCATAAGACTATTCCTGTCTAAAATGCTGGCTCTATTTTTAGCTGTCTGAATAGTGGTCAGAGAATATCCCCTCTCCAGGAACTGTGCTCCCAAGGTCTCCCCCTTCATTTGGAAGTCCTCAAAAGAGCTACAGTTCCTACGTAGGCGATGAAACTGGCCATATGGAATGTTGGAAATCCATTTTGGATGGTGACAGCTGTCAGCTCTCAGATATTGATTTCTACTGACTTCTTTTTGATAAATAGAGCTACCAACAGACTCGCCTGATTTGCCATATAAATATAGATCTAAAAATTCTTTTAGTCTTAGGTGCAGCGTTACATTTTTTCTGACCATTTTAGATTGCCATATCGCATCCTTCCTTTCCTAGCTCCGAGATACCCGGGCGGAAGTTTCCATCAATGCCTCAAGGTAGCCTCATAACACCCGCCGCATGTTTGAGCTTCATCGAGTTGCTTAGCGACTCTGGGAACGAGGCTTGAAGCGCAGGGTAGTGAAGGGGGAAGTGGACTAACGGAAGAGAGGTTTGAATGGATTGCCGCAAAGCGGGAATACTCGGAGCGGTGATTGGAACGGTATGTTTTATGTCTCTATATATATTCATATCTGGTTATGTATATCTTTTTTATTCCTGATGAAGTGAGCAGATAGCTCACGAAACATGTCGGATATTATCATTCAATAAATTTTACTTTTATGGCGGTTGAGTCCTATTGGAGTCTCTGGTATATGTATTTTACACATGCACTGAGGTGCCTACATATTTGAAAAACTTGGGGATATACCTATCCATTTGAAGAAGAGACCTGGGAAACTGAAGGTTTACATCTACCCAAGAGTCTATGAGCTATTTTCTTCTCTAGTGTTCTGTGAGTAGAATAATTCTCTTTTTTACTTTGGTGAAATACAGATGCTTCTCTCAGATCCTCTTGCGCTTCTGTTTATTTCAGTTGTGAATCTACGTGGGACCTTGTCCTAAAAAGGTGTTTGCTGGACACCATTCAGAAAGCTGCAGAGGAGTTATCTGGTAGAACTTTATTACTGTGAAACCCTATAGTTGCCTTATATAAGATTATTGCGCACTGTTTTTTGTATATTGTCTTTTTTCCCAACCTCAACAATTATATTATTTCACTTATGTTCTCTGTGAGATGTTCATAAACTGTATCTTGACATGCTTATCTTTCTTATATACATGATCAGCTCTTAGTTAATATTTACAATTCGATTCCACTGGGTAGATGCACTAATGTGAGAGAAGTCATTCCATTGTAAGAAATATACCCAGTTCTTATGGTATTCTATAGAACTGATGTACCAACAGCTCTCCAGTGTGAAAGAGCCTCCATAAAATAACATGGGACTTGGAGAGTTTCTCACTGGACTGATTTATCTCACCTTGTTCTGTTGTGTAACCCTTTCTTTTCAAATTAAACCTGTTGGCTCATAGAATAAAACAGGAATTTGAGAGGTTTCTCCAACTGAAGAGTTTATCACATTTCTCTCATCTTGGTTAATAACCAGCACACGAATACTGTATCTATAGGATTACTGTATTATTCATGGATGAATATATGTTCACACTTACCATGATTTGCTAGACATCCATATATTCCTATGTGGACAGCAAATAAAACCAAGATCTTCTTCATGTCTCCGAATATTTTCGTCTGTTAAAAGAACACAAATTGATATAAGTAATGTATGATTTGGAAAACGATGACTCTTAAGACTAAACAGCATAACAGTAATAACCTGTGTTATTGTTCACTCTTTATCCTCTGCCTCTTGTTCCTTTGAACAGATTTTTTATATCTAGATATATACAAATAGAAAGTCACAGGAAGGTTTTGGGACATTTCTCCACCCATTGCCATAGTATCTTTCTCTCTCACACACACACACATGTTGGTGGAAGTACTTGTGGTGCTGTTGTCCTTTTTGGCTGTGATCCATTGTCCCCATACTATCATCCACACATGACTTTCACTCCAGAAATTTCTCTGGTCTTAATCTATAGACATAGAAGGTAAACATTTCTGGTCTTTACAGACACAGAAGTAAAGATCCCAGTCTTGATACAGGTTTAAATATGGAAACATGAAGAATAAGGCAACTGTTCCTGGTCTAGATGGCTCATACACATGGTTTATAGCGTAGGAGGTATGTATACAGCATCCACACTATTCTAAAATACAGGAATGACTGTTTAGGATGTCTGATCTATAGAAAGGCATGGCTCATGAACAGGGATAATGAAAGGTTACTATATTTCCCAGTGTCCTGATCTTTCCCTCTTCCACCCTGCACTTTTGCTTTCAAAATACTGTGATCGTGGTCCAGTGCGAATCACAAAGCAACTGGAGCAGCTGTACAGGGATTCAGAGATTTGAACTGGGATTACAGTAGCAGATAGACAACTATATTTGTTTTATTTATTTTTTTTATTTCTTTTATTTTCTCTATAAATAAAATAAACACCATACAAACACATGGAAATAAAAAAAAGGACCACAATGATAGCGGAGAAATTGTAACTGTACAATCCGAATCTATCGTGCGTAACAAAAATTCTTCCAATTTAATTCCCCCTAACAACCCTTTCAACAAACACATATAATAAAACAAATAACGATTGCACCCGAGTCCAGTTGATACCCCATTCTCTCATTTCTATTATATCACCATTCCCTCAATAACAATTTTTTACATGGCAGAAATTTCAAATGGTCTCTTACCTCTTTGGTGTCACCGGGATATATTGTAGGACAGTCTGCTTCCCAAATCTCCAATCCCAAATTGTGGAAGACAACAGGACTTTTCTCCCACTTGTGTCTGTACTACTGCAGATAGCTGGCAGTCACAGGTTTCCTGCCTTTGATTTAGACCTAGAAGTATATATACAGAATTTAATCCCCTCAAGCCCACCTTTAAGTATTTCAAAACACAGTTATCAAGATATAATTGGTTAGGGCAAAGCAAACAGGTCACATTGCAATTGGTTAAAACAAAGAAAAAGTATGCAAGATAAAACAGATAGTTACAAAGGAGTTTTACTTATCAATCACCTCTTATGTCAGATTTCCTGTAAATAGTATATGTGTGTCTTGCTACCACCTTCTAAAATGAACGCAATATGTTGTGTTCATTTTAGTGTATGTTTCCCTTGCTTCACTTTCCCCCCAAAATAATGCAATGATCGCACTTTAGCTTAATGCTGTTAACCCTGTTCTGTATTTTTGTATTGTATTATTTCAAATTCTGTTAAGCACTGTGTAAATGTATGGCTCTATATAAATAAAGATACATACATACATACATTCCCGTCTGTATATATGTCTTTGTTTCAAAATCTATCACCTCAGGTCAATCCCATACTTCAAATGACAAGATCCAGGGTTTTTGACATTGGGAGTGATGTATTATTCCTTTGAGTGCCAGAGAGGTAAGAAACGCATTGCTTTTCAATGAGTTGCATACCCCTCTGGCACTCAAAGGGTTAAGGAGAACTGGAGAGAGATGCATTAAGATGTGATGAAGTGGTGATAAAGTGGCAATAACTTCTTCAGTAGTATAATTTCTTCAGTTCCTATGTTATTCTATGTAGCCTGTGCACTAAGATATCTCAGACTGTAGGGATCTTAATGCATATGCATTAAGTTATCTCCACTTTATCACAACTTAGTCCTGTATTCATCAAGGGGCGATTGGATTAATATGCAGGAAAATCAGAGGATTTCTCTGAGTATTAACCATTCGCCCATTCAGCAACTTTCGGATTGTATCTGGCCATCGCTTATTCTTCAGTAAGCTATGGCCAGATAATTCAGCAAATGTGATCCGCTAGCATCAAGCTAGCGTATCCCATTTGAATGCATGGAGCGAACACATGCATACACATTTTTGCTTATGCGTATACGGGTGTTTTCACCATTACTGACCAATTTATGCAAGTTTCCCTGCTTCGCTTACAAAAAGCAGGGGAACACGCAAAATCAGTGATGAATACCCAAAGGTATCCATCAATGATCGCAGTAAAGATCGTCCCCTCTCTCTCCTCTTCTGCCTGCTCTTCTTTCTCTGTATTTCTCACTGTGCTTTTTTTTAAAAAAAAAAGTACTAACGGGTGCATTAAGTTTCATGTAGCAATTTAAAGATCTGTCTAAAGAACAGCTAACAGCAGTTAATATTTACGGCCGATACACTTATGTGGATTGAGACGCATGGAACAAGATTCCCCAGAGCCATTCAAAGGCTTGCGGTACTGTTAAGTGTATCATTTTTTCAGCCATTAACGGACAAAACTTAAGACCCAGTTCCCTTAGCTGTTAGACACTTAATAGGCAAAAAAAAACAACAACCGTTACATAGCAAAACACACAAAATGCTTACACATGCATGTAAATGGGAAAATTAACCCATGCAGTGCCAAAATAACACAAAAACATGGACAGACAACACAAATCAATGACACATACAACAGCAAGCAACACCACAGGGACAAGGACCTACAAGACAACACCAACATAACATGGCACGGAACAATGGGGGTTATCACACGACACGGACACCTGCAAATAAAAAACAAGCTCACCTGTGTAATATCACATAACAAGCACAACACACCACATCGTATAACACACACACACCTGCAAATGCTTACCTGGACAATAAACAACTTCCCGCTGGTCAGCACTCACCTCATCACCACACCTACACAATTCCCTATCAAGTACTTAAAGGGACAACTTACCACTCTGACTTGTGGCTTGTTTTCCACTCAAGGACGGAGAGAGAGAGAGAGAGAGAGAGATAGAGAGCGCAATCAGTATGTTGGGTTACATATTATTGTGAAGACTGCGGAGAGGGCATGCAAGGGAGAGAGCTAGGGAACACCAGCAACCCCCAGGCACACCTAATCAGCAGCCTTCACATGTTGCAAGTGAGGAGGCTTGCTCAGCAGCCACACAGGAGCCCATCCCCACCTGGAGGACAGCACCTGCCTGCAGATGCACAGCTGCAACGACAGGATGCTCCACAGCAACAGGATGCTCCACAGCAGCAGAGGATGTATAGACGACCACCAAGGCCCAGGGTATACCGGCCAAGGGTCACTATCTTTGGAATGACCGATGACGAGGTGATTGATCGCTACAGGTTGAGGCCTGACAGCATCATTGCCTTGTATGAGGTCATCAAGGATCAGGTGGATCTCATCTACATCCACAACTATGCCCTATCTGGCCTGCATAAACTGCTGTGTGCCATACACTTCATGGCAAGTGGGGCCTTCCAGTCCACTGAGGGTTACGCATCTGGCATGTCACAGGCCACATTCTCCAGAGTGCTGGCCCAGGTCTTGCCGGCCCTCAAAAGCACGACTTGTATTTATATACATTTCCCCACCACCGACATGGACTGGATATACCTCAAGCAGGCCTTTTACGCAAGGAGAGGCATGCCCAGGGTCATGGGTGCTATAGACTGCACCCATGTCCGTATTAAAGCCCCAGCACGTGACACACAGCTATTCATCAACAGGAAGAACTTCCACTCCATGAACATGCAGATGGTGTGTGAAAGCAACATGAGGATTATGAATGTCTGTGCAAAGTATCCTGGCAGCTCACATGATTCCTACATTCTCCAAAACTCCTCAGTCCACAGAGGTTTCGAGAATCCTAGGGTGAACATTGGGTTCCCCAGTAAGTCAGTTGCACAATAAAGTTTGAATCCAAGACTATATTGATGCATGTTCCATCTGTCCTGCTTGTTATTTCACTGCTAAGTCACATACCTGTTTGTTTGGTTATCCCCTTAAACACAACAATTGATGCAGACGAATGTTCAGTGATGCACCATTTGTTGTGCTAAGGGGTATGTTTTGTTGTTCAAATTCAACACACAACATCTCCATATAACACTGTTGTGTAATATGGCTCCAGGGATGTATTGCCAGTTGAATTTGTACAACGATGTGTGTGTGTGAACCCATGTTGTAACATCCCACAAACATTTTACCTAGGCAGAAGTTGTGTTCACTGCATTGTTTGGCAATGCACTGGAGACAACTCTGCCACCCAATCTATAACCAAATACAAAGCAAATCAGACAGGATTCAAAAGCACAATGTTCATTTATTCAGAGGGATATGGAACATGTTGGGCATTTTATTTATTTTTTTTGGGGGGGGGACTTAGACTGTGTGCCTGAAGTGGATTCCCTGGTTGATCTCCTGGTCACCCTTTGCCCCCTAGGTTTGGCTTCAGGGGTCACATTGGAGGGGGTGGTGGGTGCAGTGGACCCCTCTGTGGAACGCAGGTTCTCCCTCTCTAACCGTAAGTTCTCCCTGCGGTTCTGCTTTCTCAACTCCACCATCACCTGTGCAAACATGTCCATCACCCCCATATGGAGCCGATGGAGTTGAGTGTTGATCCTCGTGACCTCCGACTCCAGGGCATGGATCCTTGCCTCAATCCTGTTTGTGTTTCTCTGGGATTCCCTACGGCACCTGGTGATGTTGTCATTGGTGCAGTGGCTTGACCGGAGTAGTCTCCTTTGCAGGGCCATACACTCTGCCTCCATCCCCATGGGGCGTTCACTGCTGGAGATGGTTGTGCCCTTTGACTCTGCTGCTGCTGTGTCTCTCTCTGCTGCTGCTGTGTCCTCCACAGCTAGTGTTGTGTCCTCCTCAGCTGCTGCTTTGGCCTTCTCAGCTGGTGCTGTGTGTGCTGCAAATGGGTATATGCCCACCGCATCAATGGACTCACTGCTGCCCACTGATGTCTGTGCTGGTGGAGGTGGTGGAGTAAACAGGTCCGGCGGCATAGGATGCTGTGACTCCCCAGGCAGGCCCAGGTGTTGGTAGTCGAGTGGCCAAGGGTCATACCTTGGCCACTGGTATGTGCTTGGCCCCCACCTGAGATCATACCTGGGGCCATGCTGAGTAGCCAACCAGGAGGGTAGGTCAATCTCTGATGAGTATGGCCCATATTGGGTGGTGGCCACATTCCCGGGCAGCCATTGCCTCCATGGTGGTGGTGGTGGTGCTGCTGCTGGAAGGTAATAGATCCTGGAGGTGGTGGGATGCATCCACCTCCCCTCCTGTTGCATCCAGTCACTGTAATATGGTGGAGCAGCCAGAGTTGGTGTAACCAGATGTGGGGCAGCCAGAGGTGGGGCAGCCAGTTGGGGAGGAGGTGTGGATGTTGGGTAAGGTGCCCACTGGCTGGTCCCTTCCCCCATATACTCCTCACTGGGTGGTGAGGTGGCCTCCTCCAAGGGCTCCTGCTGTGCTGGAGGCACATAAGCTGTGTGGAGAATTGAGATTGTGTGATCAGTAAACTTAGCCATGATGTGAAATGTGGAAAGGGAAATATATGTTGTAGGGTTTATCCCCCTGAGTGAAACAACGGTACTCCCACTGCTGAAGGGTGTTTTATTCGACATGTATCACAGCTCAGAGTTAATTGCTTTGGTGCCACATCCCAGTGGCCTGAAACTGTACATTGGTGCTGTTGTTACATCATCCTATGTGGATTTATGGTCCCTGGACCAAAGCTGTCCAGAGGATGGTCTAGCAACATCGGCATTTTACAATTTCAGGCCACTGCGATATTGACCCTGAAATATTAAACTTTGAGCTGTTATACTTTTGGAATAAAACACCTTTCAGCAGTGGGAATACCCTTGTATCACAGTGCCTGTGATTATTCTGTCACTCTCATCTGTGGCAGACTGTGATTTGCTCACTTGGTTTGGCCCGCCCCTTGGTGACCTTTTTTTACCTGACTCTTACATCTGTCAGATGCCCTTTCGTGGTGTTTCTGAGCCAGACTTGCTGTTGCTGTGTTCCAGTATCCGATTCCTGTGTACCGACTTTGGCCTGTCCTGACTACTCTCCAGTGTTCCTGATTGTGTATGACCCGGCTTGTCTGAGAATCTTCTACGTGCTACGACCCGGCCTGTCTGAGAATCTTCTACGTGCTACGACCCGGCTTGTCTGAGAATCCTCTACGTGCTACGACCTGGCTTGTCTGAGAATCCTCTACGTGCTACGACCCGGCTGGCCGACTTCCTGCTTCAAGATCATCGCGGCCTGCTTGGTTGTTGTCGCCGCCGCGACATTCTGAATCCTGCATCGCTGTGCCGATCGAGTGTGACCATTACCCTCCTGGTTAACCCATCCATCAGTGCAGAGTCCCTTGCTGACTTGCGTAAGCTGTGCCTCTTGTACCGAGCCTATATACGCTGCAGAGCTAAGCTACCATACCGAGCCTGGGAGATTCAAACGTACCTTTTAACCCTTGCACTGCCGCTGCTCTCTGACCGGACCTCCTTTCTAAATACAGAACCGTTACCTTGTAAGTCTACTGCTGCTGAGTTGGCCGCTACTTGGACGGCGACTCCCGATTACGCTTGCAGAGTAGTCTATCCTGTTAGGCCGGTTGGGCATCTTTGGCTCTTGGTCTCACGGTTATCAACGGAGGTGTCCGGTGCGGCTATTGGTGGCAAGGTTAGGCTCCAAGCTCTTGCTAGATCCGTAGGTAAACGCCCGTGGGGGCTATTGGCTCGTGTTGTGCTCACATTGGTCTCCGGTTATACGCCCGTGGGGGCTAAAACGCCAGCTTCGCATCTCAGGCTAGTCTCGATCACGCCCATGGGGGCTACATACTCTCGCACTTGCAGGCTCAGTGGTCTATTGACGAACGCCCGTGGGGGCTATTTTGGGTTACTGTGCTGCTATCACTCACATTGGTCACTGAACATCTACGACCCATCTTTATATGAACTCTGTGCTGTGCACATTTGCTCACTTGATCAATACACCACACGGGCGTGCCAAACCCCACAGCTGAGACGGACAATTTACTCTCATTCACCCTTTAGGGGCCAGTTCCCTATTCGCTGTTCCTATGTTGGGTGCCTTCTATCCATATTATTAAAGCTATGTGTACTGTGTTATAGCTTGCAATTGTTGCTGTCAACTGTAGAGGGCGATCATTTGTATTTATTTTCTTTCAATAAAAGATTGTTTTATTTTACCTACTGGTCTGAGTGTCAAAACAAACCGTTACACCTTTCTTTACTCGGGGGATAAATCCTATAACATATTTTTCCTTTCACATTTTAGGTATTACTATTCCTTTAACGGGATAGCAACAGTTAATTTCACCTTGATGTAACATTGTGGGCATTATAAGGAGATAGTTAGACAGATATTGCTGTATGTGACAGCTGGAGATATCAGTCATTTCACCACATGGAGGCTCTTCAGCAGAGCCAAAATTGACCCATTTGGAGATGGATACTTCATTGGAATGGTCCACAGAGTGTGCTTGCAAACCAGGCACACTTTGTAGACAATTCCAAAGATGTATTTTGCCATCCCGTGCAAGGTACACAGAGAGGAATATGGTTTGATATGTGTGTGTATATGTACCTTTCATATGGGTACAAACAAACCCTTGATAGATATGAACCCAGAGATCTGTTCAGTACATGTGATTGTCTTACTGCCTATATATGTGCACCCATCACAAACTAACTTTCATTGATACCTAGGTATGTGTACTCTGATGATGATGATATCAATATGAGTTAGTTTGTGATTGGTGCACATACATGGGCAGTACAGCAATCACACCTACTGAACTGAACTCTGGATTCATATCTTGTTGGGACATATTTGTACCCATTTGAAAGGGACATATCCACAAACATATCTGACCGTTTTTCTTTCTGTACATATCTTTTTTTTTTAACTGATCTGTAGTGTGATTCAAGTGGTATTCATCCCTATGTTATCAGTTTATCCCGCACAGTGCAAGATTTTGTCTGATTTGACATGTCACTCTCTGGTTGTCATGATGGTATCCTAATGCATTGCATTGTGATGCATGGGATACCACCATGACAATCAGGGATTGATGTACTTTACAGGATCCTGTCCATGAGGTCTGTTCAAGTTGAATCCTGAAAGGTAACAATCAAGCCAGTATTGAAGGATATCTTTGATTGAGGGCTGTTTTTTTTCCTGGATCAGCCCATCCATCCTTCTGTGTGAGGCAGCCATACCCAATCATAGATATCCATAATTCATAACCTGTTATTGACCAAACTACAATGGTTCATATTTGTTTCCCATATGTATCATGCAAATAGTGGCTGGTGTACCATCCATCCATGGCATCAGCACTCCTGAGGATCCATATGTGAATCAAATGTGAGATATGTAAATTCATGTTAGAGTAAATGATTGCATATACAACACCAAGGCCAACTTTTCCACCTTTAGTTATGTGTAATTGTTTTTGGCTAGTTATTCTCAGTGGCACTGTGATTTGTGACCTGCTCCATTCTTTTTGTGATTCAGTAAGCGGTTAAGTAGACCTGATGAACTGAACATGATGCTGACTTCTCCATTGATCTCATGTTCCCATTTGCAATGTTTTCTATGGAGTCTATACAATGGGACCTTTGCAGCTTGATTCATGTTATTGAATATTCTCCATAGACTAACATTGTGATTGGTAAAGTGAGGATATGTAATTGCAAAATTCTCTACATCATCTCTTTTTCACCGCTTAGTGAATGTCCCCTGTGTGTCATGTAATCGTTAGCCTATCAACTTGTGTTTGTTGTCTGGTTAACCCTTTGAGGACCAGAAGGGTTGCCAAAGCATTGTTGATCGATGCATTGATAATCCCTCTAGCACTCATGGGGTTGTGTGCTGGATTCCCTGTGGGTACATAGGTGACATTGTGTTGGAGCATTTCTGATGTTTAACATAACACACTTTTCTGAGCATGGTTTGTGTGTATTGTGTGTGATCAGCACAGCAACATGAGGGTTAACCAGGGAGTTGGATAGGTTTGGGCCTTGCTGAACCTTGACATTTGTCCTTGTCTCGCGTCCTGTTTGAACCCTCAAGGTGCTGTGTTGATGCAGTTGTGTGGATGAATGATGGGCAAATGTTGGGATGTGACTGTGTTTGTTTGTGATGGGTGTGTAGTTTGAGGTGGTGTGTGGTTATGAGATGATGCACTTACCGGTAAGGAGGCTGCTCTCATCCCCAGTGTCTGATCCTCCAGGGACCCCCTCAATAAGTGTAGACGACAGGGTCTGCTGCAGCCTCTCCTTCCATCCGATGAAGGTGATGGGGACAGGTGGACCACCTCCGGTGCCTCGGGCGTGCAGGGCGACATCCCCCATCTTCTTCTTACCTGCCTTTTGCAGTCGACCCATCTCTTTTTGATTGAGTCCAGATCCCATCTGCACGTGGCCACCGCATTAACCCGGCTGCAGATTTGGTTCCAGGCAGCCTTCCTCCTCCCTCTCCAGCACAGCCTCCATGAGGGCCGTGTTCTACTCCTCGGTATATCGGGGATCCCTGATCCTGTCCCCCTCAGGTCCAACATGCGAGGAGTCAGAATGTCCTGCCTGCTCTGCCCCTGCCTGTGTGTGGTGGTCCCCAGGAACTACCCCTCATCCCACTGCAGGTTCTGTCCTTGTCCTCCGTGTGCCTGCTCTTCTGGGCCTGGTCCCCCTCCGCCCTTCGGATCTCCCTCTCCCACCCCTATTCTCAACAGGGATGTCCTGCTCTCCTTCCTCCTCCACTACTCTCCCAATCCCTCTCCCCTGTCCTCCTCTCCTCGCCATCATTCACCCACTCACACCCAAGCACTCCCACAGGCCATCACAGACACACTCGATCCCACTCACTCTCTGTCACACACTTTCACTCACAGATTCACACTGTCAAACAAAAGTTTAAAAAATGTGTAAGTTGTTGTAAAAAAAAAAAAAGACTATGTGTATGTATATATGTTTGTGTTTGTATGGGTGTATGTTATATGTGCAAAAGTGTGATATGTGTTTATTTAAATGTAAATCTCTCCTCTCCAAAACCCTTCTACCTTACTCCTCTGTATGTTTCTCTCTTTTTCTCCTTCTCTCTAAACGCTATCCTCCGCTCCTGGGTCCTGTGATCTAGCTCGCTAAAACTCGAAACACAGACAAGGGGTGACCATTATTTTTGGGTATATATAGGTGTATTTGAACATTTTTGCTACTTTGGGGCCTTGGGATTGGCTGTAGGTTTGAATTTTGTTTGTGCATCTATGAGGGTTGCTAGCCAACACCAGCCATAATGTTACATTTTGACTTAAGCTGTGTTTTAACGGGTGTTTGGGACACACAGTGATGCGAAAACAGGTGCGACGCAGGTTTTTGTGTTACGTGTTTTTGTTGTGCCTATGCTCGTTAGTTATTCTCGTACCCTTACTTTTAAATCCGCCGTAAATCATGTGTTATTTGCGGCCGATGTGCCTTTTTCACTTAGCGTCTGGTTTAACGTGAACCTTTAAATCTAGCCCGTTATAGCCAAAAATCAATACAGTAGGTTCTGAGACCTAACGCGTGTTAAAAACCACCGACATGGAAATGTCATCCCCCCACAAGGAGCTGACTGGCTGGGAGGTGCGTAAGCACACATCCCAGCCAATGGAAGTCTGGGAGACATTTTGAACAGAGACTGGTCATATAATAGCCAGTTTCTGTTCAGATTTTCCACACACTGGCTCAGGAATCGTACCGAAAGGTATCAAGGGGGGGGTTGTCTGCCTCACTTCCTGCAGCCACTGCTGGAGATAGCAGCAGAGCCCAGAACATTTTATATATTCTTATGCACCTTATACACCATATGCAATATTTTTCACATAAGCCTTGTTTTTCTATTTTGGCCAAAAAATGTATTTTGAAGGAAATGGATTGGGACACTTATTTGTCAATATAGGGGTATATTCTTGTGTTGTGACTCGGAATGCATACGTTACTCTGACCCTTTGAGTGCCAGAGAGGTATTCTCTGCAATGAGTTGTGTTCCCCTCTGGCGGTCAAAGGGTTAAACAATGCATATATTTCCAAGTTATGTTTTTTGACCTTATTAATGTATATTGTTTTTTCTTTTCAGGTAACCATGTGATACAAGGAAGAAGATGAGAAAACAGAAGAGAAGAAAACAGAACATGGAGAGATTGAAGAAGAAGGAAGATAGAAGATGGACAGCAGCTGACCAGGGTGCTGAAGACCCTGCTGGACATCAGGTTTCTATGTAAGTGTTTCTTTTCATGTGATGTTTTTTAACTTAGTCGGATTATCCATGTGAGTGCCAGTGAGGTATGCATACCCCACTGGCAGAATTAGGTTTAATTCTACTAAAATTTTTGTGTACTTTGGATGCATTGATATGGAGCTTTGGGCCATATGTACTATGGTTGACAGGTTTTTTGGGGGGGCTTTTTCCCCCTTTCAGTTCCTGCATCGTCACACAGGACTAAACATGCGTTAAGGGACTCTGCGCCCATATAAACTAGTTGCAGATTTTCACCCGTTACAGTGAGTCCCTTAACAAATGATGGAACTGAATAGGGAAATGGACATTATTTTAATACATTTCAAAGGGTTCCAACAGGCACTACCTTTAGCGCCTGATGAGTGTATTTTTTCAAAGCGCAGGTAACTGAATTAACTGAACTGATAAACAGTATACAAGTAAGGGAATATTTGGGTAGCAGTCACCACAATATGGCATCCTTTGAAATTAGTTAAGAGAAACCCAATAACAAAACATTCAGTTTTAAAAAGGCTAATTTTACAAGACTAAGAACAGTACTAAAGGATATTCAGCGGGATGTAATTTTCAAAGATAAAAATGCACAAGAATCATGCAATTTGTTTAACCCTTTAAGTGCCAGAGGGGTAGACAACGCATTGCAGAGCAATGTGCTGTGTGCCCCTCTGGCACTCAAAGGGTTAAAATGCCCTTAGACAAATATAGGTGTCAATATATACCATTGGGGAATAAGCACAAGAGAAGTATAACAAATATAGTTTAATAATGAGGTTTTCAGGGAAATGAGAAATAAAAAACAGTGTTTAAGTCAAATGGGTCAGATGCATCATTTAAAAAAATATATATAAATAATGTAATAAAATCAGCAAACAAGCAATTAAGCTGCCTAAAATTGAAAATGATAGAAATATTGCAAATGAGAGCAAGAAACATCCTAAACAATTCTACAAGTATACTGATAACACAAATATTAAGGCTGATATTGGTCCTCTTAAGGCTAAGACAGCTGAATTGATTAGAAAGGATAAGGCTTTGGCTGACAACTTAAACACATTATTTTCTTCTGTATATTCAAAGGAAGCAACAATGACAGGCTATGGGCAAATAGACAAAACCAAAGAATTTCTTCCATCATGTACATGTCTTACTGAGGACAAGGTCCAAAAGACTGTAAAAGGTTATGGTGAATAAAGCACCTGGACCCGAAGGTATATACCCAAGGGTACTTAAGGAACTTAGTTCAGTAAAAGCAAGACCATTATACTTAATATTTATCGATTCACTTTCATCAGGCATTGTGCCCTGTGTTTGGAGGAAAGCTGATGTTGTTCCATTGTTCAAAAAGGGGGCAAGGTCCAAACCAGGAAATTATAGACCAGTGTGCTTGACTTCCATAGTGGGTAAGATACTAGAAGGGTTACTGACAGTATTCAGTTGCAACCTCAGTATAATGCTAACTGGAGCTTGATTTAAAGATAGAAGCCATTCACACCACACCAAAGGGCAACGTGAACGCGCTCCCTGGGGCAGCTGGGAGGGAGGTGGGAGGAGAATTAGAAAGTCAAGAAGAGCTGTGCCAGAGATTCAGCGTGCTGCATTATGCTGACCGGCGCAGCTTGGAAATTAAATATCTTTAAAAGTACATAAGTGAAAAAAAACACAGATAACATTATATATTAATATATATATATATATATATATATATATATATATATATATATATATATATATATATATGTATACACACACAAAATAAACAAAATATATATTATAAAAATATTTTAAATAATTGTAATCAAGAAGATATCCAGGCCCTTCTCTATAACTGTATGTTTATGTAACTATTTGCTTGTAGACTGAAAGATTTATTTCTGCTTTTTACAATACACTGACCTTTGTGAACTACTGATAAAACATTTTAAGTAACAAAATATCTTCCATGGACTGTTTTGCATGATAACATGAAAATGAGGAAAGGAGGGGTGATTATTCTGCAAACTACAATTTTACATGAAACTCAACTGAACACGTGTGCTGTATGTGAAAGGAAAAAAATCAATTGAATCTAACAGGACTTTTCTTTGCTATTTGAAATGGTAATGCATTAGTTTATTTGAAACGTTATGAAAAGACGAAAGAAAAACAGAGAAAAAACTTTGAATCCAATTCCAACTATGCCCCAAAGAGGTAAAAAATATGCTTCCTGACTCCAAAAAGTTATCTCCCTGAATTAACATCCAACCTACATTGTAACCAACTATCACAATTTTCTATATTGTTCTGAGGCACAAAGGGATCCTATATTTTTGGAAAGATAAACAGCAGGGCTCAAAATTTCCACTCACCACTACCCAATGGCGAGTGAAAATTTAGCCCTGGTGAGTAGAAATTCAGCCCTGGTGGGTATGTTTTGACTTGCAGTGGCAAGTAACTTTTCAGGTCTGGCTAGTAGCAAAGGACTTAAAATGATAAGCTCTGTAAACAGTATCAGAAAACAAAGCCTCTTAAGGAAAAGAATTCCATATCTTTACTGCCCTTGTTGTAATATAGCCCGGACAGTGATTTAAGCAAAAGTTCCTTTTTGCTACTTTTAAAAAGATGTCCACTTGTTTATTTGCTCAACATTTCGAGTAAAGTGTTCCCCAGAGAGGTATTTCTAGTTGTAAAAACTTATAATGTCCTGCCTTATATATCTCTTCTCTAATGTAAAAAATCCCAGTGTATCTAGTCTGTCTTTATAACTAAAATCTTCTAATCCCTAATCAGCTTTGTTGCACATTTCTTAATTATTCCATTTAAATAATGCTTTGTTAATAACTGGTGCCCAAAACTATATTCATTATTCTAGATGTGTTCTGTGAACCTTTATATATATATTATAGTACCCTAGTGGCTCTTGCAGCACCAGAGAGATATTTCACACTTGATCTGTTTGTTGTCCACTAGTACTCCCAAATCATCTTGTATGTGTTTCCTTATACAGAGTCATCAGAAACTAATAAAAAGGATGAGACATTACTTTCAATACCTATTTAAAAGAAAATAAATACACAAATTAAAAAACCTTGATGTACTTGATGTACTCTTACAACTTTAGACCAACAATGATTTCTGCTTCTAACTTTCTAGTTATATATGGAAAACTATGTATCAGTTTTTCAGAATGAAATCAGCTTTTTCATGGCACCTTACAAAAGCTATATTTTGCATCGTGTGACAAGCTATGTCACATATACAAAAAATCTACAAAATTACGTATTTTGTTACTATTTATGCTAATAGTGAATATTTCTATTTTTTTAAATACCCTGAACCTCCTAAGTACAAAAATACCAAATATGTTTAATTTTACCTACATGCATTGCCTGCACAGACCCATAATTATCAAGAGCACAAAATGGTAGTTTCACCTTTAAGAAATAAAATGCACATTCGATTGGTTATGTAGTAGTAAAACTACCATAAAACAGCTCAATAATTGTATAGACTGTAAACTCTCACAAGCAGGGTCCTCTGATCCATTTATTTTCTACGTTTCATTGTACTGTTTTACGTCTCAGTATGTCTATTCCATATTTTACAGCTCTGAGGATTTGTCACAATCAAACTTCAGGAATAGGTCTTGATGCCAGTTGCTAGAGAGTGGCAATGCCAAGTTTAGTTTGGAAGCAGTGCCAGCTCTAGTTTTTCCTTGCTGCTGCCATAACCGGGTAAAGTTGCTGGCCAAAAAAGCCAGATATCCGTCCCAGTTGAGCCAGAGCGCAGACCAGGATGGGAAATGGAGTAAATGGAGGAGAATCCAGAACCTAGACGGAACCCCAATTTGCGAAAAGAAGACAGACAAGAAGGTATCAGGTGAAAACACTTCTGGACTGTGAATGGATGCAGGCAGATAGCAACAAGGAGGCACCAGGTAATGGCAGACAGGACTGGAACCAAATAGGAGGATAAAATGGTGGGCTAGCACCACCTATGGCAAGCTAAATAGAAATGGCAGGTTAAGACTGTCAAAAAGCAGAGTCCAAGGAACTACTTAGTGCAGCAGAACTGAGGAGACTGTAGGGGGTAGACGGGGTACCCCACAATATCAGACTATGACTGCCACTAGTTATAGTACAAAAAGTAGAGTAAGTCGGATTAGGACTGACACACAAACAAAGAATAATCACTTTCTTCCCTGTTTTCTGTTTTTTTTTCTATAATTTCTTGCCTGGTATTTTGTTTTGCTCTTAGTTCATTCTCTGAGCCCTGTTTATGACCCTCTGGCTGAGTCCTTATCTACCCGCAGTGCCCTGCTTCCTTTCCCTGTCTCCGCATTCTTGCCATGACCTGAGTCTTGTTTAGTTCCTGTGTGTTCCAGCGTTATCGACCCAGCATTTCCTGACCACCCTTGTGTTTACAGCTTTGGCTCTGCATTGTCTATTCTGGTATTGACCATGGCTCAGTTTTCTCGACTCGTCTTCTTCCTTCTCCTAGTTTGCTGCATTCCCCAAATGGTTTCCTGCTGTATCTCATTTGACTTCTCCTTATCCCCGGAATCGTCTATTCCCGCTAGTTGCTCAGCTGGCTTGTCGATCATTCTCCTCTGCCTCCAGGGACTTCTCCTGCTCCCTATTGTTTTCCTCGACTTGCTGACCACCGATCGAGTTCGACATCAGTGACTCTTGGTCAAGTTCGATCCCTCTGCCTCTTATTCGGTCTTAGTTCCCTTCAACTGTCATCAACACTTTGTTGAATCCGACTCTCTGTTTTCTGGTTCCAGTTCCTTTAATTTTGTTAAAACAGAGACAACTATACTGCAGATAGGTTTAATCTCCCTGTTTCCTGTCTCATTGAGTAAGTGCTGTGTCAAGGGTTGTCATCCTGCTATCTGGCTTCACGACCCGCACCTCTTACCCAACCTAGAACACAGCAAGGCATCCCTAGAAAAGCCACCACCAGCCATCTCTGCTCTCCATCCAGCACACCCCAGCAAACTAGCTCACTGAGTCCTACCTAGCATTATAACCTGTATAGTTTTCCTGTTGTCCTGTTCATTTATATTAAGAGCTGTCTGTTCTCTCTTTGTGGAGTCTCTCTTCTGCTAAGTATATAGAGGAAGCTTACTTTAGGCACTTCCTGGTCTGAACATCACAATGACCAACACAAGCGACCGCACAAGTGGTGAGTAAATCGGGTTAAGATTGACACACAAGCAAAGAGTAGTCAGAATATGACCAACACAAACAGCCGCACAAGCTGGGAGTATCAAGAATGTGATCGACAAATGAGAGAAGGGTAGTCAGAATATGGACAACACAAGCAACAGCAAAAGTGGTGATATATCTGAGTAAGACTGACACCAGTAACCATGCTAGAGAGAAAATAAGGAGGACCAAGATCGTCACGAATGGAACAAGGGCGGACAGGTCAGCAAAGCTCAAACAGGCCCAATGGGAAGTGGCTAGGACACACACTCTCACAAGTGGTGAAAACAGGAAATCCAATGACAAGACAGAGTCATACACGAAGAATAAGTCACAAGCACAGTACCAGAATAATCAAACTAGTAACAAATACCAAACACAGCACAAGAAAATAAAAGGGGGAGTACTAGAGAAACTCCAGGTCATATAAATGAGCAGAGCCCAATAGGAGACAGGGGGACGGTCAAAGGGAAGATGGACAAGAGAAGTAACAGGATTAAGTTGGTTCTAAGAAATCGGGAGTCTGCGCTAACTCAGAGATCACTCAGGAAGCCCCATGATTCAATGAGACAAATGTAGCAAATAGGAGAATGGGATAGAAAGAATTCAAATAGGTAAAGCTATTGCTGTTAGCTAGCTGCTATGAATGACTGCCTCCACTTAGAATATGAGTCTCCCTTCTTCATCTGTCACTTGACTATATGGTGTATGGGTTAAGAGGGCTCCAAGCCACGCAGGTTCCATGAAGCTGGCTGGCTAAGTGTTTCTTTGTGTTGTTATGGATGTATAAACTATTCATATTACACACTGTTCTCAATTCCAGCTCACCTATATGTTACAAAGTGACATTATAAAAAAATAAATAAATAAATGAATATATATATATATATATATATATATATATATATATATATATATATACACACACACATAAAATAAACAAAATATGTATTATAAAAGTAGTTACATAATTGTAATCAAGCAGACATCCAGGCCCTTCTCTGTTACTGTATGTTGATGTAACTCTTTTCTTGTAGACTGAAAGATTTACTTCTGCTTTTCGCAATAAACTGACCTTTGTGAACTACTGATAAAAGATTTTAAGTAAACAAAATATCTTCCGTTGAAGACGATGTTGAAATAATAGACTCTTTTGCAAGATAACATGAAATGAGCGAGGGAGGAGGTGATTAATTGTGCAAACTGCAATTTTACATGAGTCAACTGAATTCTCAAAATATAATATATGTGCTGTATGTGAAGGAAAAACAAATCAATTGAATCTAATGTGTATTTTCTTTGCTATTTGAAATGGTAACGTATTGGCTTATTTGATAAGGTTGTGAAAAGAGGAAAGCAAAAGAACAGAAAACCATTGAAGTCAATTCCAACTATGCCCCAAGGGGGTGAAAAAATATCCTTCCTGACTCAAAAACATTATCTCCCTGGATTAACATCCAACCTACATTGTAACCAACTATCACAATTTGTTATATTGTTCTGAGGTAGAAAGGGATCCTATATTTTTGTAAAGATAAACAGTATCGGAAAACACAGCCCCTCAAGGCAAAGAATTCCACATCTTTATTTATTTATTTATTCATTTAGAAAATGTTTTACCAGGAAGAATACATTGAGATTTCTCTCGTTTTCAAGTATGTCCCTTACAAGGGCATCTTTACTGCCCTTGTTGTAATATAGCCCAGCCTGTGATTTAAATTCCTTTCTGCTACTTATAAAAACATGTCCACTTGTTTGTTTGCTCAACATATTGAGTAAAGTGTTCCCCAGAGAGGTATTTGTATTTGTAATAACATATTGTGTCCTGCCTTATATATCTCTTCTCTAATGTAAAAAATCCCAGTTTATTTAGTCTATCTTTATAACTAAATCACCTAATCCCTTTATCAGTTTTGTTGCACGCGTCTTTACTTTTTCCACTTAAAGGAATAGTAATACTTCGTTTTAACTTTATTTTATTTTGTAGGCATTAAAAAAACATGAAGAATGATATAAGTCTTATCTCTCAAACCTTTATGGTTTATGAGATATTCACAAGCAAAGTTCCCCTCCCTGCCCCTTTTACCTAGTGTAAGCCATCTCTTCTCAGATGTGAGTCTGGTTGTATGACCAGACAGATAACAGAAGGGGACAATTTTCTTTGTATGAAAACAATGAAAGCCCTTCCCCCCTTGACAAGTTTTTCAGCTTTTTCCCTTATCTTAATTGAAGATTGTCCCTCTCTGCAGTCTACCTGGGCACCTCCCTTCTGATCTGGTTGAACGGGGGGGGGGGATACTTTGTTTGTGAATATCTCTTAAACCATAAAGGTTTCAGAGATAAGACTTATATCATTCTTCATGTTTTTTTTAATGCCTACAAAATAAAATAAAGTTAAAATGAAGTATTACTATCCCTTTAAATAATGCATTTTTAAGATCTGGTGCCAAAAACTATATTCATTATTTTATTCTAAATGTGGTCTGTGAACCTTTATATATATTATAGTACCCTAATGGCTCTTGGAGCACCAGAGAGACAGTACAATGGAACATAGAAAATAAAAAGATCAGAGGGCCCTGCTTGTGAGAACATGTAGTCTATCTTAGTGAGCTGTTTTAGGGTAGTTTTACTATTATGTAATCAATAAAAAAATAGCATTTTAATTCTTAAAATTGAAAATACCATTTTGTTCTCTTTATAATTATGTGTCTCTGCAGGCCATGCATGTAGGTAAAATTATACATATTTGGTATTTTTGCACTTAGGAGGCTCAGGGCTTTTTAAACAATTTTGAAAATGTCACTATCAGCATAAATGTTTTTGAAATATAATTTATGATAGTAGCAAAATATGTAATTTTGTAAATTGTTTGTGTTTCCATATATAAGTAGAAAGTTACAAGCAGAAATCATGGTTGGTCTAAAGTTGTTAGAGGCGTATATCAAGGTTTCATCTTGGGAGATATTTACTAAGTGGTGATAAAGTGATGATAAAGTGGAGATGACTTCATCAGTTTCTCACTTCTCTAATTTCAGTGTTATTCTATGGAGCCTATGCACTAAGATTTCTTCAACTTTGTAGCTATTAGTGAATAGGCTCCATAGAATAATATAGGAACTGGAAAAGTGATAAACTGGAGAAGTCATCTCCATTTTATCACCTCTTTATCACCGCCTTGTGTATCTCCCCCCCGGGCTCAATGTTTTCTTAATTTTAATTTATTTTCTTTTACATTTTATTTAAAGTAATGTCTCATTCTTTCTTGATGACACTGTGTAAGGAAACACATACAGGAGGATTTGGCAGTACTAGTGGACAATAGACAGATCAAAAGTGTGAAAATGTTTTATGTTTCTGTATGTCTATTCCCTATTTTACAGCACTGAGGATTTGTTTGGCCTTACAAACTTTACTTGAGCGTACGGTACACCTAGACAAACCTAACCAGAATCCGGTGGTCAACCCAGTATCGACACCGGACAATCAGTCTGTAGTCCCTACTACACATACCAGAGGCCTAACGGCGGCGGCGCCGTTACCATTAAGATATGATGGCAAACGTACTCAATGCAGAGGCTTTATCAACCAATTGGAGATATTCCTGGAACTCACGCCTCAGGCATTTCCTAGCAACCGAAGTAAGGTCGGATTTATGATCTCCCTATTAACGGGCAAGGCACTGTCTTGGGCTAATCCTCTGTGAGAGAATGCCAAACACTGCACTCTGAACTTTAATGAGTTCGTAAGAAAGTTCCGCAGAGTGTTTGAGGTACCTGGTAGAGCCGCCTCTGCTGCCAAAAGGCTAATGGAAATACAACAGGGCGATCACCTTGGGCGTGCCTAACACCACATTGTGAGACTGATAATTTTTTGTACTTAACTATTCATTGCCAGTCGCTGTTTTATGCCTGTCCTGTGACAGTATATGTATAATCCCTGTTTCTGTATCCTGGTCCTGAGAAGGCATATGTAGCCAATATTCTGCTATTCACTGTACTGCCTGTAGAGGGCGATCTTGTTCTTATTTTTTTTTTCTAATAAAACTGAGTTTTATTCTAATCCTCTGTCTGTCTGAAAAACGGTTACAATCATCCACACAACATGTGGTCCCTGTCTTACCATGTCACTCACTTTCCACAGGTGATTCTGGCTATGGCTGCAAATTCTGGCTCCTCACCCCGGTCACAAATCCCCAAACCGATGTCCAGGAGTGATACAATCAGGCTTATGGCAGAACGAGGAATGCCATTGAGCGGACTTTCGGGCTCCTAAAATCCAGATTCAGGTGTCTGGATCACTCAGGGGGAGCACTACAGTATGCACCGGCAAAGTTTGCAATATAATATTGGCACGTGCAATACTACACAACATCACGGTGGACACCAGACTTGTGGACGATATCCAGCCCCCACCCATGCGTGATGACCCTGTGGACATTGTGGAGGGTGAAGAGACCCTAAGAAGGGTGCAGATAAGAGACAGACTGATCAGGGAACACTTCAGCTGTGAGTATAATGCAGGTATCAGCACAATCCATGCATGTCCATGATCAGTCCTGTGAATTGGTACAAAAACATTCACCACAACACACATAGTTCTGTTTTATGCCACAGGATCAATGACACAGCCCTGACACTGGCTGCAGTATGGACCCCAAACATCAACCATTCCATGGACATGTCATATTGTGGCTGGGAACTCCAATACCATCTACCATTCTGTTGTCCATGTTTACATTGCTACCTCAAGGATATCATGCATGTGAACCAAGGTACAACACATTACCCATGTTCAGCATATTCCAAGGCTCGATAGACAGCAACTAAATTGATTTGCCCTGATCATAGCCATAGCAACCATGGTACCCTTGTAGCGAAATAGCTTTATACAGTGCAATGCATCAGATAACACACTGTCACATCAGGGGTTAAAGGGCCATTGGAGTGAACATGGGACCTGTAGTTTGCTATAGGTGAAATGAGCAGCAGAGAGATAGATCTACAGTGGTAGTGTGTTACACAACATAGAGGTCATGATATGTGGATCAGATCTCAAAGGACACCATGTTGACCTGTGTGGTGTGTGCAGCACTTTGACATTGGCAGGCCAAATATCTTTGTTTCATGGAGTACATATCCATAGGGCTGGCTGACATCCCCTTAGCTTTTCCCATAATGGCCTACAGACAAGCAGACAACACATTACAAAGCAATGGTTTGTGTAATCCCCTGTAATGGCAAAGATTAATGGGATAATGATGTTGTAGCTGTTGCATGACAATCAGTTCGAAGGTGCTGTTCCAAATAGGGGTGCACCGAAATTTTGGTGGCCGAAATGTTTCGGCCGAAAATGTCCTTTTCGGCAAAAAGCCGAAATAAAAAAAATGGCCGAAAATCCTTGGCACTGGATTAGATGTTGTCAGCCCGCATCATCACGCGCCCCTGCGGGGCGTGATGACATACAGACAGAGAAGAGGGCAGAGGCACCGGAAGAGAAGTGCTTGCTGCCAGCAGACTGATCGTTACTGTCTGGCAGCAAGCGCTTCTCTTCCGGTGCCTCTGCCCTCTTATCTGTATGTATGTCATCACGGCCCGCAGGGGCGAGTGATGATGCGGGCGGGCAGGAGGGAACTCAGAGCCAGCCAGCCGCAGGGGACCGGGAGAAAGAGAGGTACAAAGGGGAGAAAGAGAGGTACAAAGGGGGAGAAAGTACATAGGGGAGAAAGTGATGCACAAGTGGGAGAAAGAAGTACATGGGGGAGAAAGAAGTACATGGGGGAGAAAGTGAGGCACAAGGGGGAGAAAGAAGTACATGGGGGAGAAAGAGAGGCACAAGGGGGAGAAAGAAGTACATGGGGGAGAAAGAGGCACATGGGGGAGAAAGAAGTACATGGGGGAGAAAGAGAGGCACAAGGGGGAGAAAGAAGTACATGGGGGAGAAAGAGAGGCACAAGGGGGAGAAAGAAGTACATGGGGGAGAAAGAGAGGCACAAGGGGGAGAAAGAAGTACATGGGGGAGAAAGAGAGGCACAAGGGGGAGAAAGAAGTACAAGGGGGAGAAAGAGAGGCACAAGGGGGAGAAAGAAGTACATGGGGGAGAAAGAGAGGCACAAGGGGGAGAAAGAAGTACATGGGGGAGAAAGAGAGGCACAAGGGGGAGAAAGAAGTACAAGGGGGAGAAAGAGAGGCACAAGGGGGAGAAAGAAGTACATGGGGGAGAAAGAGAGGCACAAGGGGGAGAAAGAAGTACATGGGGGAGAAAGAGAGGCACAAGGGGGAGAAAGAAGTACAAGGGGGAGAAAGAGAGGCACAAGGGGTAGAAAGAAGTACAAGGTGGGAGAAAGAGAGGCACAAGGGAGGAGAAAGAAGTACAAGGGGGGAGAAAGAGAGGCACAAGGGAGGAGAAAGAAGTGCATGGGGGGGAAAGAGAGGTGCATAGACCCCATAGTAAAATAACAACAATGATGCATGTTAACTGTGTAAAGTTTTTTATTCTACTGTTTGTTTTTAACACTCAGTTTGTTCATTAAATAATGAAAAATTAGCATATTTTTTTTTTATCCGATTAATCGAAAAAATAATCGGCCAACTAATCGATTATCAAAATAATCGTTAGTTGCAGCCCTAGTAATCCTAGTACTGAGCAGCCGCGCTACGTCACAACGTAGCTAGCGCGGGCTGCTTAAAATCAACAGACACAAAAAAAACAGCTAGGTGGTAAGCTGTTACCACAGTGCTCCCCTGCTGCTGCTTTTGGACATTTTCCGTGCCGAGAGTGACAGGAGACCCTGAGTGGCTGCTGTTGAAGCCCAGCCTGCATTCCTCTGCTGGACCATAGAAGAGGTATTGGTAATACACATCCAAAATACCAAAAATGTTTAGAAGAACTAAAAGCTATAGAAAAAATAAATAATAATAATAATAAAAAGCCACACTAGATGTAAAAGGATAATTTTATAAAACCCTTTTTCAAAGTCAAGGTTTAAATACATTCATAATGCATATTTTAAAACCCTATCTCTGACTTTGAACCAGTTTTGACAAAATTATCTTTTAAAACTTGTTTTTGTTTGTAAAATAGAAACATCTTGGCCATTGCTGGGCAGTCATAAGAATCTCATTTCTCCACTACCAGAAATGAGATTCTTATGTTTGCCCAACCCTGGCCAAAATATTTTTTTTCCTTTTTACAAACAAAAACATAATATAACAGGCTAAGTTTATGAAAACTTTTTAAAAGTCAGGGTTACGGTTTTAAAATATGCATTAAAGTCATTTTCGGTTTCAGTTTCGGTTTTCGGCCAAGTGCATCCTGACGTTTCGGTTTCGGTTCAAAATTTTCATTTCGGTGCACCCCTAGTTCCAAATCCTGTTGTCTTGTCCCACAGGCATCCATAGCATGATCCATCCTGGAACAGAGGAGTTTCCATGTGACTGTACTGAAGCCTTAACAACACTTCCATGAAGATCACCCCTTGATGTTTTCAAGTGCTTGTGTTGATGATGCAATGTTTAACCTGATATTCACACCAACCTCTACTGGAACATTCACATATCCACAGAAGACGCAAATGTATGTGTTTCCTAACATCCAGGTATCAAACCTGAACAGTAACAATGCTCATCTTCAGAGTTAAAATACTTTGTGGACGACACATGAGCAGTTCAGTTGTGTTTCTACAGCATCCTTTTTTAATTTTATATGTACCTTTTGGGTGCTTGTACAAGTGTTCAATGCATATAAGCAATATACCCAAAAACACATATATGTTTTAATGTAGTTTGAGACACATTAAAGGAGAACCATCACTACTCAATATGTGTCTGTTAAATTATATGTTGGATTAGACATCTCTCAATGTGTACCCATACTCATGAATGAATATGTTTATTTATGTAGTGCCACAAGTGTACGCAGCTCTTTACAGTTTAAGGGTTTAAACAATACAGGATTACAGGTGCTTTGTAGAGTGAAACATTGGGTGCGAGGTCCCTGCCCGAAAGCTTACAATCGCATGGCTATAGTATCCCTCATACATAGGAAGGCATGACCTACATCACAGGAGTCCACTAGTTGGTTGACCATGAGTAGTGGACCTTGTGATGTACTGATGCAAGGAGATGATGGCAGCCATACACTAATGTGTGTTGTGAGTGATAAAGAGGCGATACAGGGGACATTCCCCAGTGACCACATGTCCACAGTTCCCATGTTGTTCAATGTAACCAATGTTCTGGGATTGCTTTTGGATTGACATATCTCAGTACATAGGCTACATTAACAACTGACTAACTGGAGAAGTGATATCACTGGAGAAGTCTGTTTCAACCTTAGTTAAACATTAACACAACTTACTGGATAACCCAATAATCACCCTAAGGTTTCAATGTGTAGCACACACATTGCAATCTTAGGGTGACCATTGGGTTCTCCAGTAAGTTAGTTGCACAATCAGAGTGTGAATCACAGCCTATTTGGCTGCATGTTTTATCTATCCTGCCTGTTACTTAGCTAAGTCAAATAGCTGTTTGGATAACCCCTATAAACCACAACAATGGATGTAATTGAATGTTCACAGTGTTGCATCTGTTGTTATGCTAAGGGGTAGGTGTCTGTTGTTCAAATTCAACCCACATCATGGCCATACAACACCGTCATGTTGTTTGGCTCCAGTGGTGGTTTAAAAGTTGGATTTGGACAATGTTGTGTGTGGTGTGTGTGCTAACCCATGTTCAAACATTCTACAACCATTTAACCTGGGCAGAAGTTTTGTTCACCGCATTGCTCTGCAATGTATTGGAGACATCCTTGCCACTTAATCTATCATCAGTAAACAAAAACCTTTTCAGAAAGGATTGAAAAGCATATTTTTTTATTTGGGGGTAAATTCACAATTTGGGCTCTTTATTTTTTTTTTTGGGGGGGGGGCTTTGGATTTGCTTCCAGAAGTGGATGTCCTGGTTGACTGCCTGGTGACCTTCGAGTTGGTGCAGGGGTCAGACTGGAGGCACATGTGGGTGCAGTGGACCCCTCCGTTGACTACTGCTCCCTCTCCATATGCTGGTTCTCCATGCAGTTGTGGCCTCTGATTTCAACCAACAGCTGCCCCATCATGTCCATCAGCTCGCTGGTCAGGACCGTGTGCTGGACTTCAAGGGCATGGAGGGTGGCTGCGTTCCTCAGGGAATCCCTTTGGAGCTTTCTAAGGTACCTGCTGGTCCTCTGGGATTCCCTGAGCTGGCTCCTCTGTAGCACCAGGCACTCTGCCTCCACCCCCCTGCTGTGTGCACTGCTGGAGGAGGATGTGCCTAGTGATCCTGCCTCATCTACATCCTCCTGTTCTGGTGGAGAGGCTAGTGCAGGCGGTGATGCTGTTGTTGGTGCTGGTGAGGTGGCTGCTGCTGGTGCTGTGGTGAGGCTGGTGCTGGTGAGGTGACTTCTGCTGGTGCCCACTGCATTCAGGGACACTGGGCTGCCCATTGATCTCACTGGTGGTGGTGGGGTGAAGTTGTCCCTTTGTTGAGGGTGCTAGGGCTCCCCAATCTGGCCCAGATGTTCGTATTCCAGTGGCCAGGGGTCATACCTTGGCCACTGGTAGCTGCTTGGCCACCAACTAGGATCATACCTGGGCCCATGCCGGGAAGCCATCCAGGAGGGTAGATCCATCTGCTGAGTCGGACCATATGCCCCATATTGATGGGTGGGCACTGTCCGGGTAACCATTGCCTTCCTGGTGGCGGTGGTGGTTGTGCCGAGTAGTACTGTCCCGAGGTGGACGGTTGCATCCTCCTCTCCTATTGCATCCAGTCGCTGTAGAGGGGTGCAGCAGGTGGTGCAGCAGGTGATGCAGCAGGTTGTGCAGCAGGTAGTGCAGCAGGTGGTGCGGAATAGTAACATAGTAACATAGTAAATTAGGTTGAAAAAAGACACAAGTCCATCAAGTTCAACCTTCGCCTCATACCTCAGTAACTGAGAATTTTATAGCTTTCCTGCTACCAATTAAATTAGTCTTTATCAGACCTTCCTGATCAGCCTACTGATAAACAGTATAACTCTGTATGTTCCCTTTTGAAAGAAATGTATCTAATCTTCTCTTAAATGTATCCATTGTATCTGCCATAACTACCTCCCTGGGCAATGAATTCCACAATTTGACAGACCTTACCGTAAAAAAAACCCTTCCTCTGCTGAAGTTTAAACCTCCTTTCCTCTAATCTCAAGGGGTGTCCCCTGGTCACCTGATCAGGCCTTGGAATAAATAGCTCACCGCAGAGATCCTTGTATTGACCTCTCATATACTTGTACAATGTGATAAGGTCTCCTCTTAGTAGTCTTTTCTCTAGAGTAAATAAACAAAGTTTGTTTAGTCGTTCCTCATATGTCAAGTCCTCCATTCCCTTAATTAATTTTGTTGCTCTCCGCTGTACCCTCTCTAGTTCTAGTATATCCTTTTTCAGAACCGGTGCCCAAAATTGCACTGCATACTCAAGGTGAGGTCTTACCAATGATTTGTATAATGGCAAAATAATGTTATCCACTCTTGCTTCAATACCTCTTTTTATGCAAGACAGGACTTTGTTTGCCTTTGCTACTGCTGTATGACACTGGTCACTGTTTCCAAGTTTGTAGTTGACAAGGATACCCAGGTCTTTTTCTAGCAACGAGTCACCTAAAATTATTCCATTAAGTTTATAAGTAGCCTTGGGATTGTTTCCTCCCAAATGCATGACTTTACACTTCCCCACATTAAACTTCATATTCCACATGTTTGCCCAATCTGACATTGTATGTAAGTCCCTCTGTAGAGAGAAAATATCCTGTTCTGAATTAATGACTTTGCATAATTTACTATCATCTGCAAATATTGATATTTTGCTTTCTATATCTATTTCCAGGTCATTTATAAACATGTTAAAAAGCAGCGGACCCAATACTGAACCCTGAGGTACTCCACTCTCCACTTTAACTGTACTGGAGAATTTTCCATTTACAACCACACACTGTTCCCTATCCTTCAGCCAGTTTTGTATCCAATTACAAAGGTTATCTCCTAGCCCCAATTTCCTTATTTTATACACTAGCCTTCTGTGTAGTACTGTATCAAATGCCTTTGCAAAATCTAGATATACTACATCTACTGCCTTGCCATTGTCAAGGTTGCTGCTTACCTCCTCATAGAAGCTGAAAAGATTAGTTTGGCATGATCTATTCTTCATAAAACCATGTTGATTCGTGCTAATGATATTTTTTGTGTTGTAATCCTGAATATAGTCCCTTATTATGCCTTCTAATAGTTTTCCCACTACAGAGGTTAAACTCACTGGTCTATAATTCCCAGGTTCTGTTTTAGTTCCCTTCTTAAATAGAGGCACTATGTTAGCTCTTCGCCAATCCTGTGGCACTGAGCCTGTGGTAATAGAATGTGGTGATGGTGGCTATGGTGATCACCTGCTGATCCCCTCCTTCGGATACTCCTCACTGGGGGATGACTCTGCCTCCTCCTCCATGGGCTTCTGCTGTCCTGGATGACTGTATGCTGTAAGGGTAAATGAGATGGTGTGATTAGTAAAGTAAGCAATGACAGAATGAATGCAAGTGTCATGATGGTATCCTATGCATTGCGTTGCGATGCATGGGATACCACCCTGGCAATCAGGGATCCTGTCCATGAGGTCTGTCCAAGTTCAGTCCTCAAGGCCACCAATCAGGTCAGTAATGAATGATTTCTCTGATTAAGGCCTGTTGTTGTTTGGATAAGTCGCTCAATCTTTCTGAGTGACCCAGCCGTGCTTAATCAAAGTTAGCCATCATTCTTGGTCTGTTGGTGAGCAAACTACAGTGGTTTATATTTGGTTTTATGTGTGTCCTGCAAATAGTGGATGGTCGAGTATCCATCCATGGCATCGCCACTCCTGAGGATCCATCTGAGAACCAAATGTGAGATATGACAGTACAAGTGAGAGCAAATGATTGCATACACAACACAAAGGCCTACTTTGTTTGCCTTTAGTTCAACAGTGTTGGTTATTTTAAGGCCTGTGTGTTGCACATACACCCAGTTAGTCTCAGTGGCTCTGTGATGTGTGACCTGATCCATCTTGATTGAAATTCAGTGAGCGGTGATGAAGACCTGATGAAGTGAAGGTGAAGTGGAAATGATGACTTCTCCAGTGATATATTTTCTCCATTTACAATGTTTTCCTAAGGAGTCTATATATTGGGATGTTAAAAACTTGAAACTTGTTTTTGAATTTTCTCTATAGACTAACATGGGAATTGGTGAAGTGATGGTATGTAAGGGTTAACTTCACTCCTTCATCTCTTTTTCACTGCTTAATGAATGTCCCCTGTGTGGAATTTAATCGAAACCCTGTCAACTTGTCTTTGTTGTCGGTTAACCCTTTGAGTACCAGAGGGGTTGCCAAAGCATTGTTGAGCGATGCTTTGATGATCCCTTTAGCACTCCTGGGGTTATGTGCTGACTTTCCTTTGGGTACATGGGTCACACTTTGCTGGAACAGTGAAGATCTTTAACAGACAACATTTTGTGAAGCATGGTTTGTGTGAATTGTGTGATCAGCACAGCAACAAGAGGGTTGTACTGGGATTTGGACAGTTTTGGGCTTGGTCGAACCTTTCCATTTGTGCTTGTATTGTGTCCTGTTTTTAACCCTCAGGTTGCTGTGTTGGTGCAGTTGTGTGGATGAATGATGGGCATGTGTTGATGTGTAACTGTGTTTGTGTGTGATGGTTGTGTCGGCTGATATGGTGTGTGGTTATGTGATGATGCACTTATCCGTAGTGTGGAGGCTCCTCTCATTCCCAGTGTCTGATCCTCCAGGGACCCCATCAACAGCTGTGGCCGACATGTTTTTTTCGCAGCATCTCCTCCCAGCTGCAGAAGGTGATGTGGGCAGGGGGACGACCTCCAGTGCCTCGGGTGTACAGGTGTGACGGTTACAAGCAAAACAGGAGTCAGACGGTATAGTAATAACCTTTGTTAAAAGTATAATAGCAACAAATATCAAAGCATGAGAGAGAGGAAGGAGTAGAGAGAAATCAAAAAAGCGTAGCCTCTATCAGAAATAGGAGGTCGCGCCTAGGTTCCCAAACTGCGGAGACTAGGCCAAAGCCAATGGTAGTCTCAAATGCAAGATATGCCACAACATTGCCCAAAGGATCTCCCCAAGGATGGAGGCGAGGATGAAACTGACTTACACCTGCAATCAGTACTAGCAAGGCCGTCTGTTGCAACTGAAGGCAACAGGGAAGACTACTGACTCACGCCTGCAGTCAGAGATGGAAGGACAGTCTCCCGCAAAGGAAGGCAACAGGGAGGCTACTGACTCATGCCTGCAGTCAGTTATGCTAGGGTCTACAGGAGCCCCAGGTCCGCACCAGATTAGGTATCTGACTCCATGAAAGGCCACACGGAGGGGTAGTCAAACAGGGCCCCAAGTCAGCACCAGAAAGGATGGTTAGACAAGCCAAGGGTCAAAGTACACAACGGGTAATCAGCCAGAGCCACAAGCCTGCACCAGAATGGTTATCGGACTAAGCCAGGGTCATACACCGAACAGATAGACAGAGCCACAGGTCAGCACCAGAACAGGTAGTCAGACAAGCCAGAGGTCATACATGGAAAAGGTAGTCAGCCAGAGCCGCAGGTTTGCACCAGATTGGTTATCGGACAAGCCAGGGTCATACACGGAATGGGTAGTCAGACAGAGCCACAGGTCAGCACCAGAATGGGTAGTCAGACAAACCAGGTTATATACTGAGTACACAACTGAAACTAAAGAACTGCACTGCACACTAACTAAAGAGTGAATGAGTCCAGTGTTCAGACAGTTTAAAAAGCCCTGCCCCACAGGAAGGAGGCGCACCAAATTGATGGATCTCCTTTAAATGGTGTGCACCATAGGGGCATGCACATCTTTAGAGGAAATCCATGAACGTTCCTCCAGGCCATAACCCCAACAGTGCACCAGGTACTGCAGTTGCCCCCTCACTCTCCCTGAATCCAAAATGAATTGTACTTCATATTCGTCATGGTCACCCACCCGAATAGGGGCTGGGCGTACAGCACTGGAAGTATATCGGTTACAAATTAGAGGTTTGAGCAACGATACGTGGAAGACATCATGAATTTGCATCATGGCTGGAAGTTCAGGAGCGTACGCTACAGGGTTGATTCTCCGAATGATACGAAAGGGGCCGACAAAACGGGGGGCCAGTTTCCTACATGGCACCTGGTAATTAGGTACCGGTAATCGCTTACGGTCAGCCTGCTGTTTTTGCTGTTGCATCAACCCACGTAGGGTATTCTGTACTCGTACTCAAGAGGAAAGGAGCACCCGTAAATGCTCATCCAGAGCCGGAATCGCTTGTGCTTCAAAGGTCTCAGGAAGTGCGGAAGGGTTGAAACCCATAGTTTAACAAGAATGGAGAGCTCTGTGACAAAGAGTTAATAGCACAATTTCTGGCAAGTTTTTAATACATTTTCTTTAATAATTTGTGAATCCCAAGAATCTTTGGAGTGATTTCAGTCCTACTGGATGGGGCCACTGTAGTATTGCAGATAATTTCTGTGGGTCCATGTTAAAGCCAGATGCGGATATAACATACCCCAGAAAGGTTACATGGGTTTTGTGGAATTTACACTTATTAAGCATACAATACAGGCCATTTTCTATCAACAACCGTAATACCCTAGACACATCTGCGCAATGAGTTTCCAACGTGGGTGAGTGGATGAGTGTGTCGTCTAAATATACAACTACCGAGCTTTGCAACAAATCTCTTAGGATGTCATTAATAAATTTTTGGAAGACAGCAGGAGCATTACACAGGCCAAAGGGCATAACTAGATATTCATAGTGCCCACTCCTGGTGTTAAAAGCTGTATTCCATTCATGTCCTTCGCAAATTCTCACAAGATTATATGCTGCCCTCAAATCCAGCTTCGTGAACACCTTAAAACCCTTTAATCGGTCAAATAACTCTGTAATTAAAGGTATGGTGTAGGCGTTCTTAATCATTAACTTGTTCAGTCCACGGAAGTCAATGCATGTGCGCAGCTCCCCATCATTTTCTTGACAAAAAAGAACCATGCACCAGTCGGTGAGGTGGATTTGCGTATAATGCCCATGGAAAGGGCATCGGACACATAGTCATCCATGGCTTTCATCTCCTCCACCGATAGAGGATATATGTGACCCTTAAGAGGAGTCACTCCTGGCATCAAATCAATCCGACAATTGTAAGGCCTGTGTGGAGGCAATGCACCAGCCTGTGTTTTGTTAAATATGTCACTAAAGGCCATATATTCCTCTGGCAGGAGGGAGGTAGACATACACAATAGTCTTGTAGGACATGCGAGACAAGCTTTGGAGCAATGAGGCGCCCAAGACATAATGTCACAGTTGTGCCAATTGATCCTGGGGTTGTGTGTCTGTATCCATGTGAACCCCAGGATAATGGCATAGTGGGAGGAATTCACCACCTGGAACTGCAGGGTCTCCTTGTGAAGGGCCCCTACTCTCAGGGTTATAGGAAGCATCTCCTGAATGATATGAGATGGCTGAAGGGGCATTTCATCTATGGCTTCAATGGCTAAGGGAAAGGTGCGAGACTGCAAAGGGATTGCATGTCTATTAGCAAATTCTAGATCTACAAAGTATCCTGCCGCTCCAGAATCCAGTAACGAAGACGCAGTTACTGACGACTTGGCCCGAGATAGAATAATCTCTAGGACTGGTTTACCCTTTACCATCTCCATGGACTGAGAAATCCCACCTAGGATCTGTCCCTGACAGGAACCTAGGTGCGGGCGTTTCCCTGAGGTCCGGGAATGACCTCAAGAGATGTCCCCGTCTCCCACAATATAAACAGAGGCCCTCCCTCCGCCGGAAGGCCCTCTCCTCCACCGACAGTTGAGTGACCCCCAGCTGCATGGGTTCACTCCCAGTAGAGTCCGCCCTAGGAGGCATGGGAGGTGATGGAGGACTGGGTGGGTATGTAAAATTGGGTGCCAGTCGAGACGGAAGCCTACGCAGGCGTTCCCTGAATGAAAGTCTCTCTCTAATCCTCATGTCAATCAGGGTGGTGAACGAGATAAGTTCATCTAGATCTTTAGGTAGGTCGCAGGCCGCAATCTCATCCTTTATGATATCGCACAAGCCTTGGAAGAAGGCTGCCACCAAGGCCTCATTATTCCAACCCACCTCCGCCGCCAAAATACGAAATTCGATTGTGTACTCGCCCACAGTTTGAGCGCCCCGGCGGATGGTGAAAAGGTGTTTGGAGGCAGAGACCTGTTGACCCGGCATATCGAATACTCTACAGAATGTGGCCACAAATTCCGTAAAGTTATAAATAATTGGTTTGTCCATCTCCCACAATGGATTGACCCACGCCAATGCCTTACTGGACAGGAGCGAAACCAAGAATCCTATTTTACTGCGCTCAGTAAGGAAAAGTTTCGGTACCCTTTCCATGTGTATGCCCACTTGGTTTAAGAACCCACGATAGAGTGCTGGGTCCCCCTCATATCGCTGCTGAAGCGGAGCGTGACTGGAAAAACTCCTGATCATGCCTGCCTCAGGGGCTGTGGGAGCAACCGGTGCCGAGGTTGCAGACCAGGGCGGTCAAGGTGTGCAGTTCGGTTCAACAGAGTCTGCAAGCCCAATGAAATATGATCAATACGTTTATCCTGAGCATCCACCCTGTCTAGGATACTCCGCAAGGAAGGGTTATCAGTACCATCTGTAGACATGACTCTTTCGTACTGTCACGGTTACATGCAAAACACGAGTCAGATGGTATAGTAATAACCTTTATTAAAAGTATAATAGCAACAAATATCACAGCAAGATAGAGGAAGGAGCAGAGGGAAATCAAAGTTGCGTAGTCTCTATCAGAAATAGAAGGTCTCACCTAGGTTCCCAAACTGCGGAGACTAGGCCGAAGCCAATGGTAGTCTCAAATGCAAGATATGCCACAACGTTGCCCAAAGGATCTCCCCAAGGAGGGAGGTGAGGATGAAACTGACTCATGCCTGCAATCAGTACTAGCAAGGCTGTCTCCCACAACTAAAGGCAACAGGGAAGACTACTGACTCATGCCTGCAGTCAGAGATGGATAGGTCGTCTCCCGCAAAGGAAGGCAACAGGGAGGCTACTGACTCACACCTGCAGTCAGTTATGCTAGGGTCTACCAGAGCCCCAGGTCCGCACCAGATTGAGTATCTGACTCCATGAAAGTCCACACGGAGGGGTAGTCAGACAGGACCACAAGTCAGTACCAGATAGGATGGTTAGACAATCCAAGGGTCAAAGTATGCAACGGGTAATCAGCCAGAGCCGTAGGTCTGCACTAGAATGGTTATCAGACTAAGCCAGAGTCATACATGGAACGGATAGTCAGACAGAGCCACAGGTCAGCACCAGAAGGGGTAGTCAGACAAGCCAGAGGTCATACATGGAACAGGTAGTCAGCCAGAGCTGCAGGTCTGTACCAGATTGGTTATTGAACAAGTCAGGGTCATACACGGAACAGGTAGTCAGACAGAGCCACAGGTCAGCACCAGAACGGGTAGTCAGACAAACTAGGTCATACACTGAGCACACAACTGAAACTAAAGAACTGAACTGGACACTAACGAAAGAGTGAATGAGTCCAGTGTCCAGGCAGTTTAAAAAGCCCTGCCCCACAGGAAGGAGGATCACCAAATTGATGGGTCTCCTTTAAATGGTGCTCACATCCATGCTCTTGGACGTGCGCCCATAATGACGTCACCTGCTGCTGCCGGATGGCCCCTGATGCGGCTGGATCCACGAGGAGGATAGAACACGGCTAGCTGCAAGGGGGAGAGGCTGCGGCTGAGCCGCCATAGCAGAACGCTGCCTATAGAGGTAAGGATGCGTCCAGCTAGAGCAGCCGCCGCATGGACACTCTGACAACAGGGCAATCTTCCCCATATTCGTCTTCACCACCCTTTTGCAATCACCACATCTCTTCTTGATGGACTCCAAGGTCCATCTGCAGGTGTCCACCGTATTCACCCTTCTGTGCACTTAGTTCCAGGCAGCCTTCCTCCTCACAGCCAGGCCAGGGACATTCTCCCTAGGACAGAGGACGTTCTGCCTGTCACGGTTTATTATGACTCTCAGACACAAGTTTTAGGTAAAAAAAAAATCAATTTTATTGAAATAATAAATTGATAACTTAGGATGGCAATAACATACATATATATATATATACAGAATATAGCACAGACAGAAGGCAGACTCTACCGGTCCTGTCAATATACCGGACAGGACAGTCTTTAGGCTCTACCGGCCTTGCCAATACCGGGTAAGGCAACCTGCAGATGGAATAGCATAACGGTTCTACCGGCCTTACCAAATTACCGGGCAAGGCAGCCTCAATAGATACACAATGTAGGCTCTACCGGCCCTGCCAATACCGGGTAAGGCAACCTCAGATGGAATGTGGCAAAAGGTTCTACCGGCCTTACCAATACCGGGCAGGGCAGCCCAGAGATAGTAGCAGCAGTCAGATGAAACTGGCAAATTAGCAGAATCGTTAAGCAGCAAGGCTTTGGAGCAAACCAGCGTCCGCACGCTGGGAACAACACTGAATAGTATAGCCGTTAGGCTTTGCGAGCAAACCAGTGACCGCACACTGGAGTAACAAGTGAGTAGTATAGCCGCAAGGCTTAGGAGCAAACCAGCGTCCGCACGCTGGGACCAACACAGAATTGTATAGCCGATAGGCTTTGGAGCAAACCAGTGACCGCACACTGGTGTAACAAGCGAGCTTGTATAGCCGCAAGGCTTAGGAGCAAACCAGCGTCCGCACGCTGGGACAAACACAGATTTGTATAGATGATAGGCTTTGGAGCAAACCAGTGACCGCACACTGGTGTAACAAGCGAGCTTGTAAAGCCGCAAGGCTTAGGAGCAAACCAGCGTCCGCACGCTGGGACCAACACAGATTTGTATAGCTGATAGGCTTTGGAGCAAACCAGTGACCGCACACTGGTGTAGCAAGCGAGTTTGTATAGCCGCAAGGCTTAGGAGCAAACCAGCGTCCGCACGCTGGGACCAACACAGATTTGTAGAGCTGATAGGCTTTGGAGCAAACCAGTGACCGCACACAGGTGAAACAAGTGAGTTTGTATAGCCGCAAGGCTTAGGAGCAAACCAGCGTCCGCTCGCTGGGACCAACACAGATTTGTATAGCTGATAGGCTTTGGAGCAAACCAGTGACCGCACACTGGTGTAACAAGCGAGTTGGTATAGCTGCAAGGCTTAGGAGCAAACCAGCGTCCGCACGCTGGGACCAACACGGAATTGTAGCAATGTCACCAACGCGACCAGGCAGAAGGTCGCCAGGATACTGAAGACAGGTGATGAGATGACAGGAACCAGCCACCATCAGACAGGTCAGGAAACAGCAGAGAAGTTCAGCAGTAACTGCAACACCAGAGACTAGGCCGGAACCAGGACTGGAGTAACTCAGCATCCAGGAAACACTGGAACAGTAGAGATCAGGAACTCAGGAACACAGGAGATCAGGAACTCAGGAACACTGGAACAGAGGCCAAGCTATCACTAGCATAGTGATAGCAAGAAGGTCAGAAACAACACGAAAGGGCACTCAAAGGGTGCCCAATCCAGGTTTAAATAGGCAATAAGAGGCGGGCTATCTGCAGACAGCCAATAGCAGCCCCCTAGTGGTGACAGACAAGGAACTGCAGCAAATCACGGGCACCGTGATAGTACCCCCCTTTCAAAGACCCCCTCTCCTAGAATAGGGTTTAGGTTTCTGTGGGTAATTGGCATGAAAGACCCTAGTTAGCCTAGGTGCATGAAGGTCCACACTATCCACCCATGATCGATCCTCAGGACCGTACCCTTTCCAATGTACCAGGTACTGTACCTTTCCTCTAAGCCTACGGGAATCAATAATGCTCTGAACCTCGTACTCCTCCTGGCCCTCGACCTCAACAGGTCCTGGCACCACAGGTGTGGTAGTATAGCGATTGCAAACCAGAGGCTTAAGAAGGGACACATGGAACACATTATGGATACGCATGGATGCAGGTAGGTCTAGTGCATAGGAGACAGGGTTAATTTTACGAATAACTCTGTACGGACCAATAAACCGGGGAGCCAACTTATTAGACGGAACCTGCAGCTTGAGATTTCTGGAGGAAAGCCATACTCTATCCCCAACCTGAAAGGAAACCGCTGGAAGCCTTCTGCGATTAGCATGGCGCTGATGACGCTGAAATGACTGACCAAGTGCCCTCTGAACTTGTGCCCATGTGGAACGGAGTTGCTCGATATGCTCATCCAGAGCTGGAATCTGTTGCGTCTGAAATGAATCTGGAAGCAAACAGGGCTGAAACCCATAATTAATCAGAAACGGAGAGCTCCCAGATGAAGAATTGACTGCACAGTTCCTGGCGAACTCTGCCCAAGGCAACAAGTCGGACCAATTATCATGATGGTCAGTAACGAAACAACGGAGAAATTGTTCCAAGCCCTGATTAGCTCGTTCAGCGGCTCCATTGGTCTGGGGATGGTAGGCAGAGGAGAAGGACAGCTGTATGCCCATCTGTTGGCAAAATGCCCTCCAAAATCTCGACACAAACTGGCTCCCCCTGTCAGACACCAGTACCCTAGGCACTCCATGCAACCGGAATACTTCTCTGGCGAACACCATTGCCAATTCCTTAGCCGAAGGAAGGCCACGGAGGGGCACGAAATGAGCCATTTTAGAAAACCTGTCCACCACCATGAATATAAAGGAATACCCTTTAGACATAGGCAATTCTCCCATAAAATCAATGGAAACATGAGACCAGGGGCGTTCGCCATTAGGCACCGGCTGAAGCAAGCCCACTGGGAGATGTCTCGGGGTCTTAGCGCGGGCGCAGGTGGCACAGGCATTCGTAAATTCAGCACAATCGTTTCTCATGGAAGGCCACCAAAATAACTGAGAAAGGGACCATAACAATTGGTCTCTACCAATATGTCCCGCAGCCTTAGAGGAATGGTAGGTTTCGAGCAGCCTAGTACGAAATGATTCAGCGACAAAACATTTGCCCACTGGGGTTTCCCGGGGAGCGGACCCCTGAGAGGCCAGGATCTCCTCCCCTAGAGGAGAAGTGATACTCGTGCGTATAGTAGCCAGTATTCTATCAGGTTGGATGATAGGTGCTGGTGCTTCCACTCTGTCACTGTCGGCCTCAAATTGTCTTGACAGTGCATCAGCCCTGATATTTTTTGACCCTGGTAAATATGATACAATGAAATTAAATCGAGACAGGAACAGTGCCCACCTGGCCTGACGAGAGGACAATCTCTTGGCCTCCGAGAGATAGGTCAGATTCTTATGATCTGTTAGGATTAAGACAGGATTCTTAGTACCTTCAAGCAAATGACGCCATTCCTTAAGAGCGAGGATAATGGCCAATAATTCTCTGTCACCTATCTCATAGTGGCTTTGAGTGACAGTCAACTTTTTAGAGAAAAACCCACAAGGTCTGAGAGTTCCACCTTTCTCGTGTCGCTGCGAAAGTACTGCCCCGACCCCAATATCTGAGGCATCAACCTCTAACGTAAATGGAAGTAAAGGATTGGGGTGGGATAACACAGGAGCCGCAGCAAATGCCAGCTTCAAATTCTCAAAGGCTTTCTCAGCAGATACCGGCCAACAAGAAGGATTAGCACCCTTGTGCGTAAGATCGGACAGAGGTTTGACAATGGAAGAAAAGTTCTTAATAAACCTCCTATAATAATTAGCGAAACCCAGGAAACGCTGTATGGCTTTAAGACCCTTGGGTTTTGGCCATTGTAGAACAGCTGACAACTTTTCTTTGTCCATGGCAATGCCATCATTGCCAATTATGAACCCCAAGAATGGCACACTGGTTCTATGAAACTCACATTTTTCCATTTTACAAAATAATTTGTTCTCACGGAGTCGTAGCAATACTGCGGATACATCTTTGATGTGCTGTGCCATGTTTTGGGAGTAAATCAGTATATCGTCGAGGTACACCACAACACATGTCTGTAACATATCTCTCAGAACATCGTTTATCAGTTCCTGGAAAACTGCGGGTGCATTACACAGCCCAAAAGGCATTACTAGATACTCGTAGTGCCCAGCTCGAGTATTAAAGGCAGTTTTCCACTCATCACCTGCTCGAATGCGAACCAGATTGTAAGCGGCCCGTAGGTCCAATTTGGTAAATATCGAAGCGCCCTTAAGCCTGTCAAAAAGCTCGGTGATGAGTGGTATTGGGTATGCGTTTTTTGCCATTAGTTTATTCAAGCCCCGGTAGTCAATGCATGGTCTTAATTCGCCATTTTTCTTTTTTACGAAAAAGAACCCAGCCCCAGCTGGAGAGGTAGATTTTCGTATGATCCCTCTAGCAAGGGCATCAGAAATGTAATCCTCCATAGCCTTATTTTCATCACAAGATAATGGATAAGTGCGTCCTTTTGGAGGTACTGCACCAGGCTGCAATTCAATGCAACAATCATAAGGTCTATGCTGGGGTAGCATACTAGCCTCTCCTTTGCTAAAAACATCGCCAAACTGTTGGTACACATCCGGTATAGCAGAGGAGGTGCACATGACCTTAATAGGCTGGATGACGCACTTGTCCATACAAAACTGGGACCAAGCAGCAATTTCACACTTTTTCCAATCGAATTGTGGGTTATGTAACTGTAACCACGGAAATCCCAATATTACCGCATGGTGCGGAGAATTAATCAGTTGAAACTGCTGCTCTTCTCTGTGAAGTGCCCCAATAGTCATAGACAATGGCATAGTTTCAAATATAACCTGAGGCGGTTCTAAGGGTCTACCATCAATCGCTTCAATAGTCAAGGGGTTTTCTCTTTCAATGCGTGGAACTCCGTGCAATTCAGCAAAGGTATTATCCATAAAATACCCTGCTGCACCAGAGTCAACCAAGGCCAAAACCTCCACAGAGCGTTGTGCCCAAGACAATACCACCTGTATGGTGGGTTTCATTATGCCCGACACTGGGGACGATTGTACACCACCTAGGGCCTGTCCCCCAAGGTACCCTAGGTGTGTGTGTTTCCCGGACGTACCGGACAGGAATTTAGCAAGTGCCCTTTTTTACCGCAGTATAAACATAACCCTTGTTTTTTGCGATATAGTCTCTCTGCCTTGGTTAGTCTAGTGAAGCCTATTTGCATAGGTTCACTTGTTTCCCGTACTGGTTCACTAGACTTCAATGCCAAGGGAGGGATGGGTGGGCAAAACATGCTACTAGGCTCATTATTTTTTGACCGTAACTTACGATCTCTGGCAATTGATCTCTCACGTATTCTGGAGTCAATTATCATAACATACTCAATGTAATCATCTAGATCAATAGGTAGATCTTTAGCAGCGATTTCGTCTTTAATGTGGTCATTCAGGCCTTGAGAAAAGGCTGCCAATAATGCCTCATTATTCCAACCTACCTCTGCTGCCAATGTGCGGAATTCGATGGCATAGTCGCCCACTGTACGCCTGCCCTGTTGTATCTCCATAAGGCGTTTGGCAGCAGAGGTGGTTCTACCAGGAGGCTCAAACACTCTTCGAAAGGAACGCACAAATTCACTAAAGTTCTTAGTACAAGGTTTAGCATTCTCCCACAAGGGGTTAGCCCAAGCCAATGCTCTGCCAGTGAGCAGTGATATCGTGAACCCCACTTTACTACGATCATTGGGAAATGCGTGTGCCGTCAATTCCATAAAGATTTCGAGTTGGTTGATGAACCCTCTGCAGAGACTAGGGTCACCATCATATCTTAGCGGCAAGGGTGCAGAAGCCGTTAACCCTTTAACAGTACCCTCTAGGGGCCTGGTATCACTTTCCGGTGTCTGACTTGGCGAGACCACCGGACTAGAGCTCGATTTGTCAGCGGGTACCGTGCGTTCAAGGATCGTTTGAATTGCAACTGCCAACTGATCCAAACGTTGCTCGAGCACATCCATCCTCCAATGGATATTCTGTGCGTTACCTTCACCCTTGCTGTCTGAGGTCATGGCCCTTTCGTACTGTCACGGTTTATTATGACTCTCAGACACAAGTTTTAGGTAAAAAAAAAATCAATTTTATTGAAATAATAAATTGATAACTTAGGATGGCAATAACATACATATATATATATATACAGAATATAGCACAGACAGAAGGCAGACTCTACCGGTCCTGTCAATATACCGGACAGGACAGTCTTTAGGCTCTACCGGCCTTGCCAATACCGGGTAAGGCAACCTGCAGATGGAATAGCATAACGGTTCTACCGGCCTTACCAAATTACCGGGCAAGGCAGCCTCAATAGATACACAATGTAGGCTCTACCGGCCCTGCCAATACCGGGTAAGGCAACCTCAGATGGAATGTGGCAAAAGGTTCTACCGGCCTTACCAATACCGGGCAGGGCAGCCCAGAGATAGTAGCAGCAGTCAGATGAAACTGGCAAATTAGCAGAATCGTTAAGCAGCAAGGCTTTGGAGCAAACCAGCGTCCGCACGCTGGGAACAACACTGAATAGTATAGCCGTTAGGCTTTGCGAGCAAACCAGTGACCGCACACTGGAGTAACAAGTGAGTAGTATAGCCGCAAGGCTTAGGAGCAAACCAGCGTCCGCACGCTGGGACCAACACAGAATTGTATAGCCGATAGGCTTTGGAGCAAACCAGTGACCGCACACTGGTGTAACAAGCGAGCTTGTATAGCCGCAAGGCTTAGGAGCAAACCAGCGTCCGCACGCTGGGACAAACACAGATTTGTATAGATGATAGGCTTTGGAGCAAACCAGTGACCGCACACTGGTGTAACAAGCGAGCTTGTAAAGCCGCAAGGCTTAGGAGCAAACCAGCGTCCGCACGCTGGGACCAACACAGATTTGTATAGCTGATAGGCTTTGGAGCAAACCAGTGACCGCACACTGGTGTAGCAAGCGAGTTTGTATAGCCGCAAGGCTTAGGAGCAAACCAGCGTCCGCACGCTGGGACCAACACAGATTTGTAGAGCTGATAGGCTTTGGAGCAAACCAGTGACCGCACACAGGTGAAACAAGTGAGTTTGTATAGCCGCAAGGCTTAGGAGCAAACCAGCGTCCGCTCGCTGGGACCAACACAGATTTGTATAGCTGATAGGCTTTGGAGCAAACCAGTGACCGCACACTGGTGTAACAAGCGAGTTGGTATAGCTGCAAGGCTTAGGAGCAAACCAGCGTCCGCACGCTGGGACCAACACGGAATTGTAGCAATGTCACCAACGCGACCAGGCAGAAGGTCGCCAGGATACTGAAGACAGGTGATGAGATGACAGGAACCAGCCACCATCAGACAGGTCAGGAAACAGCAGAGAAGTTCAGCAGTAACTGCAACACCAGAGACTAGGCCGGAACCAGGACTGGAGTAACTCAGCATCCAGGAAACACTGGAACAGTAGAGATCAGGAACTCAGGAACACAGGAGATCAGGAACTCAGGAACACTGGAACAGAGGCCAAGCTATCACTAGCATAGTGATAGCAAGAAGGTCAGAAACAACACGAAAGGGCACTCAAAGGGTGCCCAATCCAGGTTTAAATAGGCAATAAGAGGCGGGCTATCTGCAGACAGCCAATAGCAGCCCCCTAGTGGTGACAGACAAGGAACTGCAGCAAATCACGGGCACCGTGATACTGCCTCTCCAATATAGCCTCCACAAGGGCCCTGTTCTCCTCGTTTTTACAATTCATTAACTTTAAACATACAAAAATAGTTCAACACCATATAACTTCCTACTCTATTCAGTTCCTGATCCCAGCCCTATTAAAATGGTACCTCATTGTTATAGGTTGACATACCATATGAGGTGCCTGAAACATGGGTACTAATGGAATAATGCTGGGGAAGCAGGTGGTGTATGTGTGGCTCTGTAGCTACCAGTGGAACAAGGCTGAGAAAGAATATAGCGTGTATAGTGCGTGTGTGCTTCTGTGTGGCACTGTAGTTACTAGTTGGACAAGGTTAAGGAAACAGACAGTGTAAGTGTTATTCTATAGACAACAACCAAGGAGAAATGCGCAATCATACTCAAAAATTGTTGTGTATAAATATAAAAATACTTCCTTTCTATGGCATCCAACCCTAGAGAATGTTCCTCTGATTTCTCCAGAACAATTTTGCGTAAGGGAGCAAACAAAAGGAAAAAATCAAGTAATGTAATATTTTTTGAATGTACTCATTCAAGTAAATATTGTACTCACAAACAATCCTATATAATAATTTGCTAAGATGTTTGTCAGAAGCAGTCATGCGCAGTAGAGACTGCCTGAACGCACAGAATGGAATTTAAGCATGCATGGAATAGGCATAAGGCTGTCCTGAACATAAGACAACACCAAGGACCAAATAAGGTTTAAGGTTTTTACAGTAGGAAAAATGGGCAGACTAGATGGGCCAAATGTCAAATTCTATGTTTCTATTAACTTTTGAAATAAAACATTTATCATCAGCGGGAGTACCCTTGTTTACTCAACAGGACAAACCCTGCACTAAACATATTGTCAATATGAAATTTTGCAGTCCTTTGAACTGACCCTTAGCCTTGTCTCACTGCACTTTTAGCCATAGAACCACATATACTGACCCTCAGCCTAGTCCCACAGTAACCATATAACCACATACACTGACCCTCAGCCTAGTCCCACAGAACCACACATATTGACACCCCCCTATCCTTGCTTCACTGAATTGGTAGCCATAGAACCACATTGTCCTGCTCCCTTACCTGTGTTCTCATTGGCTGCCACTGCCTTTTTCTACCTGCTTGAAGCTCAGGTGGATGCTCAATCTTCTTGCACAATTCCAGAGTGTTCCTGTTGATCCAGTGTCTGCATTTCCTTTTCCTGACTTCTGTCTCCTGGGTTGGCATGTTCCAGACCTTTTTCTCTGTATGCTGATATTGACCTATCTGATCTCTAGTTTTGACCCGGCTTACCTACCGACTAAGATTCAGCATACCAACTTCATCTGGCTTCTGACCCAGGCTTGTCTTCCGACATGATTATGCTGTATCTCCTAAATCCTCCACTGCCCGACTTCAACCGACCATGGCATGCTTTGACCTTCCGCCTTTCTTAGCTCCAGTACTGAGAAGCTTTACATCATGGGGTTCCTGATGGCTAGTCATTAGTCCTTCAACTATCCATCTACAACCAAACCAGCTTGTCAGCAACTTCTGATTCAATAGCATCCAACTATCCATCTACAACTAAACTGGCTTGTTGGTAACATCCAGAGTCGACAGTATCCGACTATTCATCTATTACCAAACAGGCTTGTCTGTAACTTCCGGAGTCAATAGCATCCGACTACCTGCCTACGACCAAACCAGCTTGATGCTGACACATTTAGTTGGAAGCATCTGATCCTATGCTGGGTTGACCCAACTAGTTGTCATCTTCACTGATTCAATACCCTCATGTTGTCAGACTTCAAAGTTTCCTCTTGGTCTTCCTATAGTCAACCAGTACTCAACAGCAGAGCTCTCTTCACAGACCAAGCCAGCTCCTTTATTCCTGCCTGTGGACTTTATTTGCTGTTCACCCCTTCGTGGTACATTAACTTTTGGACTATTATATTGCCCCAGATCCAAGCCATTAACTTTAGAACTTCTGCATACTAGGATCCTCTCCTTCTAGTAGACATCTTGCCATAGTGACGTCTGCACGCCTGTGCTGTCAGTCCCTTCAAGACCGGAACGGCTCTTAGCAACGCCTCCTAGAGCTCTCTGGGCTTGACAGCACAGGCGCTCAGAAGTCACTATGGCAAGATGTCTGCGCTCCGTCCTGCTGTCAGCCCAGGAAGAAAGGGTAAATCTATTTAACAATGTAATAATTCTGGCGACTAGCGCTACTAAGCAGCTAGTCGCCAGATGGGGAGTTATTTAAGCTAAAGTGTATTTCAGGTGGTAGTTCCGCTTTAATATGTTCATTTTGTTATGCATGTTACAAGGATTGGAAGGGGATGAAACAGGTACTCAGAAACAGGTAAAATGTCACACCCTATTGAGATTGTTTTGAAAGACAAATGCATCTATTTTTTATGCTTCTTTTATCTCTTCCCTACCATTTTCTCTTTTAATATCCATACTCACAATGTGAACTGCTCTGGATAAGAAAAAAAATGCTGTTAGCTAGTTTGGGACTTAGGCAGGAAATTAAAAAGGTGCAAACTAACTGCACCATAGAGGACAAATAAAAATTGCCATTGATAGAAACAATCCGCAAGGACCTTGTAGGCTGTAATACTAGCAATTGCCACAAGATGTCACCCAATGACAACAGTTGAAAAAAGAAAGCGAGCTTTATTAGCAGTGCTTTCACCGTGGGAAAAAAACATAATAAAGGGTCATTAGAGGCCCATAGCACCTTTTAGCTGCTTGTAAGTATGCAGTTAGGGCAAGAATAGCCAACCATTGGTTCTCCAGCTGTGGAAGACAACACTTCCTGTAATCCCCAACCAGGAAATAGCTAGCTGGGGATGATCTGAGTTGTAGTCCCAACAGCTAGAAAGCCAAAGCTGGGGTTATCATACAAACCTTTTTTCCACATAGGTCTAATTTGTAAGAGCTTAACCCTTTTGGTACCAGAGGGTTGTGTGATGGATTAGGCATTTCTCTGATCCTTTAACCTTTGAGTAGCAAAAGGGCATCCGATGCACCAATGTGTAATGCATTGGCTACCCCTCTGTCAATCAGAAGGTTAAATGGTTAAAAGTCTGTCTGGACAGATTTTTACAATACAATGTAATTGTAGAGGCTTTCTACAAAAGAGAGAGCAGATGAGCTGTATCTGAGCTTTGTCTTCTTCACTTGCTCTGCGTTCACAAATGGAGTCTTCCCAGGACTCATTTCAGAATTTGCATCCTCAGGCTTTACACATAAAAGCGGTGCAATTCTGGAGCAAACCAACTGCACCAGTTGTGCATTCTGAGTCCATTCTCATCATACACTGTAATTTAAATTCATTTACAGGACAGAAAAATATCATGCAATGCAAAGGAAATTTTATTTCTCTTTGAGATTCATCAGGACAGTCTTGCTGCTCTGAGCTGAGCAGTGTTACATGAGTAAAAGGAGCGGGAGGGGAATACTTTATCATTCAGTTACTCTTTAAGTACAAATCTGACAGTACTGAAATAACACCCTCCACAGCCCAAATACTATGAAGTTTAACCCCTTAAGGACCGGGAAAATCTGAGTTAGATTTGACTTAAGGACCGGAGCAATTTTGAGTTTTTTTACTATGTCTTTGTTCAACCATATTTTCTCTTTAATTCCTTTTGTGCACCCACATAAATTATATACTGTTTTTTTAAGCACAAGTAGGGCTTTCTTTTGATACCACAATTATATGAATACCTCATTGTTTAATTTGATTAAAATAGAAAAAAAGAGGAAAAAAATTGAAAAAAAACATTTTGCTTACATTTTTCTGTCAGGATTTGCATACTATTAGTTAATGAAAAAAAAATACCCCTAAATATATTCATTTGCTTCTCCTGAATATAAGAATACCCCATATGCCTAGTATTTTAGTCCTTTCCTCACATTTACAAGGTAAATATTACAAGATGGCTGCCGTTATTTCCAACTTGTGATTTTTCAACAATTGGCATGTGAGCATCATAGCTTAGCTGACGGTGCCAGAACCAAAAATGTCCCACAAAGGTATATGTTTCTGAAAATTACACAACATAAGGTAAATAATCAGGAGAATTTTGGAGTTTTTCATGCAGCTATTTTTCCAGAAAAAAATTTCAAAATTGTGGTAATATTTTGTTTTTTTGCAGTTTTCACACTTACATTTCAATACTACTGTTGATATCAAGCACATGATAGGTGAAGATTTTTAAAAATGCATTGTTTAGTGTTCAGCTCCTTCTTCTGAGTACGGCAATACCCCATATGCATAGGTTTCTCAAGGTTTGGGAGAGCTACGGGGCCCAAATTGGAACATGCTCCTTTCCAGTTTCACACTTTGAATTTTCACAGCTTGCATCACTGGTGCCATATCTCATTTGGGGCTGTGTAACAGTGCTCCACTCTAAGATGTCCCCCCAAAAGTATATATTTTTGGAAAGTAGACACCCCAGGCTTTCATTTTATGTATGTTTTCAATTTTTTTACGAAGCCATTTTACCACCAATCGATCGTAAATCTTGACGTAAGTTAAAAAAACAGCGTTTTTCACACTTGCACTTCAATGTTGATGTGAATTTCAAGCACATGATAGGTGAAGATTTTTAAAAATGCATTGTTTAGTGTTAAGCTCCTTCTTCTGAGTATGGCAATACCCCATATGCATAGGTTTCTCAAGGTTTGGGGGAGCTACGGGGCCCAATATTGAACAAAAATTGAATTTTCACATCTTGGTTAATTGGTGCCATTACTCGTTTTGGGCTACGTTCCAGTGCTCCACTTTAGGATTTCCCCCCAAAAGTGTATATTTTTGGAAAGTAGACACGCCAAGCGTTCATTTTATGTATGTTTTCAATTTTTTTATGCAGCCGTTTTACCACCAATCGCTCGTAAATCTTGACGCAAGTTAAAAAAAACAGCGTTTTTCACACTTGCACTTCAATGTTGATGTGAATTTCAAGCACATGATAGGTGAAGATTTTTAAAAATACATTGTTTAGTGTTCAGCTCCTTCTTCTGAGTACGGCAATACCCCATATGCATACGTTTCTCAATGTTTGGGGGAGCTACGGGGCCCAAATTGGAACATGTGTGTTTCCAGTTTCACACTTTGAATTTTCACATCTTGCGTCACTTGTGCCATGTCTCATTTGGGGCTTTGTATCAGCGTTCCAACTTAAAATTTCCCCCCAAAAGTGTATATTTTTGGAAAGCAGACACCCCAGGCTTTCAGTTTAGATGTGTTTTCAAATTTTTTTACGCAGCCATTTTACCACCACTTTCTCGTAAACTTGACGTAAGTAAAAAAAACAGCGTTTTTCACACTTCGCCTTCAATGTTGATGTGAATTTCAAGCACAGAATAGGTGAAGATTTTATAAACTGAATTGATTAGTGTTCAGCTCCTTCTTCTGAGTACGGCAATACCCCATATGCATAGCTTTCTCATGGTTTGGGGGAGCTACGGGGGCCAAATTGGAACATGCGCGTTTCCAGGTTCACACTTTGAATCTTCACAGCTTGCGTTACTGGTGCCATGTCTCATTTGGGGCTGTGTAACAGTGCTCCACTCTAAGAGTTCCCCCCAAAAGTATATATTTTTGGAAAGTAGACACCCCAGGCTTTCATTTTAGGTGTGTTTTCCAATTTTGTACACAGCCATTTTACCACCAATCCCTCGTAAACCTTGACGTAAGTAAAAAAAAAAAAACAGCGTTTTTCACACTTAGGGTTGGCGGCAGTATACTGGGCAGCATACAAATTGGTTTGGGACACAATTTCACCTAAAATGTCTTCCCCCAAAAACAAATCCAAAAAATTATCATGGGTAAATCCTTTGGGCAGATCTTTTGGCAGGTGCTGGGGCAGTTGCCAGGGCAGCTCTTGGGGCAGTACATCTTTTCTTTACAGAAGGCCCAGCGTCGTCACTAGAGCTGCTCTCACTCTCTGAAAACTGCATTACGTCAGTCTGACGCAGTGTCTGTTGCCTCTGAGTCAGACGCCAAAAATGCATATACCTCTTCAACACTGTACCTGCGCTGCATTTTGTCCACTTAATCTAAAAAACTTTTTTTTTCTTTTTTTTCTTACGCTATCCCTAAACCTAAATCTAACCCTAAAACTTACCCTAACCTATGTATATCCTGAACCTACCTAACCCAAGTGAACTACCTATCTAAACTGCACTTATTATATATATATTTTTTTTTTTGGGGGGGGGGGGTTCTTACGCTATCCCTAAACCTAAATCTAACCCTAAAACTTACCCTAACCTACATATATCCTGAACCTACCTAACCCAAGTGAACTACCTATCTAAACTGCACTTATTATATATATTTTTGTTGGGGGGTTGGGGTTTTTTTTTTTGTTTTTTTTCTTACGCTATCCCTAAACCTAAATCTAATCCTAAAACTTACCCTAACGTACGTATATCCTGAACCTACCTAACCCAATTGAACTACCTATCTAAACTGCGCTTATTATATATATATTTTTTTTTTTGGGGGGGGGAGTTTGGTTTTTCTTTTTCCTTAAACCTAAATCTATCCTTAAAACTTTCCCTAACACACTTCTACACTAAACCTACCCAACTACCTACCAAAATACCTAAACTATATTTACTATTCAAATAAAAAAAAATTTTTTTTTAAATTTAAAATTTTTTTTAAAAAATCTAAAAAAATTCAAGGGGGATGGGGGGTGTCCCACAGATCAGAAAACACTGATCTGCAGCAAATTGATCACTCCAAGAGTGATCAGATGGGGGGAACTTATTGATCACTGCAGAACAGTGATCAAAGGGTTAATTTTCTTTATTTAAACTTTTTTTTACTTTTTTTTTACAGGAACACTGTAACACTATGTCTCTCTGTCTCTCTCCACCTCAGCAGTATGCAAGGTGGAGCGAGGCAGAGAGATCTGACAGGGACAGTATTTACAAATACTGTCCCTGTCATTCAGGTTTTGCAACGTGTGATTCACTTTTGAAGTGAATCGCATGTTGCAACAATGTATCTACTGCTCGTTACTAAGTGTCCCGATACCGGGACACTTAGTAAGAAGCAGCCTGCGCTCTTCCATCGCTCCGTGCGCCGCGATGGAAGAGTTTAACCCTTGACGTACCGGGACCGTCAAGGGTCGTTGGAGCACATTTACCCTTGACGGTCCTGGTACGTCAAGGGTCCTTAAGGGGTTAATCAGAGCTGCTTTTAAACCAGGCTGTGTAAAACCTGTCCCAGACAGCACTCAACAGCTTCCAGGCAGGTAATACCTTCCAAGGTACAGGGTAACGAACAAGGCCTCTTCTTTACCTTGGAGAACAGGGAATCTTCCCTTTCCCTTCAGCAGTCTCTCTGTGACTCAGCTACTGCAGATTGTTAAATCAGTGCATCCCATGCAACTGTTGGCTGAATCCAGTTTCTGGACTGCATTCTGAAAACACAACCTGGATTATCAGGCACTTCCCCACATTGATGTGGAATGTAGTATTTGCTCAGAACTCATGATAAAGTTCTTATGACCAAAACGTCAACCGTGTTTTCTTGGCCCTCCATCTTACGCCGTGTTTCATCCTGATCTGGGATTGTGCACCTGGGCAAGAACTTTTTGAGAGTGAGTGCTACCACCTCCCCCTCCTTTGACTATATATACACTTTTTTTTCTGTGTGTGTTTGTGTGTGTCCTGCATACCACCCATAATTTCAAATGACCAAAGAGGGACACCTTTGTTTTAGGCAATGTTTCTTGGGGTGTGGCTGGTGGACAGGGCATTACTGAGAATTTGTAGATTATTTCGTGACCTACGGATGGTGTGTAACTGAATAAATGATTTAGAGCAACACAAAAGTATTTCATTTATGCAGACTAGTTTATAAACAAATATAATGACATTTAACTCCTTAAGGACCAGCTTCGTGTGCGCACAACACTTAAGAATCATAGAGTTTTTGATTTGTTTTTTGCGTGATCCGAATTGGGGCTCCCCAAATGGCATGCAGACATGTATACTTGTTTTCCCGTGTACACTGGACAACACTGGCAGTGCTGAGGTCATGAGCAGTACTGACTGGTAAAACGTGCCATGGCTGATATGGAGCTGGAGGCTCTGAATTCAGACAATAGTCCTCTCTGCGCACCTTCCTGGGACCAAGCCATCCCTGGAAGGTGCGCAGAGAGGACTCTGGTCTGAATTTGGAGTGCCTCGCTCAGTATTAGCCACGGCGCGGGCAGTCTGTACTGTGCATGACTGCAGGGCGCGCACCCGTCTGTACTGCCGTGATGGCTTATGAAAAACATATTTCGCGAATTATAATATATATATATATATATATATATATATATATATATATATATATATACACACAGTCTGTACAAAGTATGTTCTAGCCTGACAATGGTCAAGCAGTTGTTTTTTTAGACGGCTGTTTTTGGATAACTGGAACTGTAGTTCAAAAGCATCTGAAGAGTTACTGCTTGCCCACCAATGAGCTGGATTCCATTAGCAGGTGTAGTACAAGTAGTCATTTTTTTTTTTTTTTTTTTTTTTGCTTTGCATGGTAACTGCTCAGTGTTTTTTCACTATTCTACTGCTGGCTATGTAAAATGATCTCATGGTTCCATGAGCTTGGTTTAGAGGTTAGATGACAGAAAGCTTTTTCCTCTAAAAAGCAACTAGAAACACTGTCTCATTGAGATTTATTTTTTAGTGTAATTATGGCAATGCTGTTATATCCCAACATAACTAAACACCATACCTGAGAAATCTCAGGGTTTGATGCTGAGACTCAGGGTTTTGACCCAGGGGGAAGGGCAAAATTCTAGAGTAAAAGAGCCCATTGTTCCCTACTCTTTAATTTACACCAAATAACGTATTCCTAAATTTCTAAGTTGGTTCCATTTGTACCAGAAAAGCAAAGGGAGATGTCTTATGTGGGTTAACATTAATTTGTAGCCTGTAAATTGTTCCTTGAGGACTGATAGGAGAACATCTTGTTTATACCAAAGACAGACATATTGCCTAGAATCTATGTTATGGGAAATGTTAAGGATTAGTATTTCAAAGATTTCAGGGTCAGCTCATTTTGAAAGTTCCCAGGTTTGCTAAAAACACACACACACATATATACCTTCCAAGTATACCTCTGTATGATAGCCAATCTCTCCTTAAGACCCAAATCCCCCTGTCCCTCTTTCCCATCTTGTTGTCCCTCTTTTTAGGAGATCAGACTGTGCGGTGTGTACAGTATATAAGTGTATCACATTGCTCCACAGCAATAAAACTCACATTAATGCTTGTGTGAACTTCAGTATATGTGTTTATACATTAGTATGTGTAAATAAAATACTTTGGTTTTGTTCTAAATTATTTATACAGTTACACAAAGAGTTGTCAATAGGTCATAAAGTAGCCTACAAATTCTCAGTAATGCCCTGCCCACTGGCCACGTCCACAGCAACACTACCTAAAACACAAATGTACCTCTTTGATCAACTAGAATGTTGGGAGGTATGGTGCATTTGTGTGACACACACACACACACACACAAACAAACACACATACACACACACATAGACACACATAACCCATACACGTGCATACACAAACATAGTCACGAAAAACACACATAAACATAAAAAAGACATACACACTCACATGCCTCCACCAATAAACAGAATGTGGTTCCCCTGTAAGAACCTAATAAATCCTTTAGATGGCAGAGATCCCATTCAGGGAAATAACCCTGTCTGGCAGTTGCCTATCCTGGAAGCAAGCATGTCTTTTTTTTTTTTTCATTCAAAATTTTTATTAACACATTTCAAATAATTCTTGATGCAAGTGTGTTAATATCTCCACATACCTACGTTTATTGCAGTGCTGGAGAGTCGTAGGGGGTATGGGGGAAGGTTATAGGACTTTGTTCCTGCAGGGGAGGGAGGACTGCTGGGTGCATGTTATTTGAAACAGTCTGTTTTGATAGGTATGCGCATGTGTGTGTGTTGGGGGAAGGGTTAATAGAATCACGTCTGACTTTAGAGGAGAAAAGTCCTTCCCAGCAATCTCTGCAGCCTGAGCTGCTGACGTTAGAAGCAATGATTTTTTTCCCTGAACATAGCACATCCAAAGGGAACTTGCCAGCAACAGAATAGCAAACACTAGAAAAGCAAACAAGAAGCAGCCTTTTCTATGCCAGGATTTCTAGCAAAACATTCTGATTTTTTAGATGTGCTAAGTGTTCATCTTGCCTGCCCTGTAGTGGAAAAGCCTGCTGAGCCAGAAGGCCTCTGCTCGCCTGATTTAGCATGTCTAATCATCTCTCTATTTTTAGCAAATGTAATTGAATCCAGCCCACAGACTGCTGAAACCTAAGAGAAAAACACACACGCTAACACAGGAGCTGTGAGACTAGAGAATAGGTTAGAGGGGAACAAAGAAATACATTTTACACGCTTTAAAAAAGAAATTGCATGAACCCACTCAGCACTTTTAATTCCTATAATATTACACCCAACTCACACATTCCATACACACATTTTATTTTCATATTCACTTTATTTTCATACACTTAGAAAGTGACTGCAAGTGAGAAAGTGTGAGAAAGAGGTGTGAGTGAGAAAGGATGTCTCAAGAGCAATGGCCAAAGGAAGAGGTGGAGGAGAGTAGATTCCAAGGACAAGAGCAGCCAATAGGAGAACAGATGATCCATGGGGTACCTGAGACTGGAAGATGGGGGGAAAGAAATAGAGAGAGGACAGGCTTTGTACCCCAAAATGGTGGCATGCATGTGCCAGGTCAAGAGAAGTCAGCACCTCGGGGTATCAAAAGGAAAAAGAAGGGCATCCTAAAAAGAAAGAGTCAACATCTGTTGACCAACCGTACAAGGAATTACGAGAGTACCTCTACTGGTCCTGATGAGGATGAAGAAAGGCTGAGAGGACACCGGTTCACCCACAAGGAGAATGAGGTGCTAGTCCAGGCAGTTATTCAAAGGTCAGAGGATCTATTTGGCACTGACAAGTTTAAAGGCTCAGCAGCCAGAAAAAGGCATTTCTGGGAAGAGGTGGTGGACACTGTGAGCGGCCTTGGCAAATGCAGACGGTCAGTGGAGGTGTGTAAGAAGAGATTCCAGGATTGTAGGCGGCAGGTCAAACAGAAGATGCTTGAGGAGGAGAATCAGATAACTGCAGGCGGTCCACGTGTTCTCATCTACTACAACTCCTGGGAAGAGATGCTTCGCCAGTACTTGTCACTAACGGCTCTGTCAGGAATTGTGGATACCGGAGATACAGCCACCCTGCAGCCTAAAGGTAAGGCAATAAGGAAGACATATTCAGAAAATCGTGGTGCAATTTTGTGATTTAAATGAAGTGTTTTAACCACTTGAATGATAGAGTGAGTGTAAATCACGGGGAATTTTTCTTTTTCCGCTATGATGCTGATGGTGTAGTCTATGGAATGCTATTGTTAGTGCCAAATTTCTCCATAGAGTTCAGTAGCAATAGCTCTACCCTAATATAGCACACCATGGAGGCACTGAGGCCAAAATTGCAAATTTAATCTGTAATAACTTCTTATATAATAGCCTCTAGCTATTGTTGGAGTGTAACTCCCTTCATTCCCAACTGACTCTTGTGCCCAAGAGTTGTAGTCCATCAGCTGGGGAGCCAACTATTGCGCAATCCTACACTAGGGCTGCAATGAATCCTGATTTATAAGAAGTCACTATAACTAAGAGGTGATTCAAGTGAACTTTTTTTATAAATCAGTATAGAGGAATTTTGGTTTTGAACTAAGAAAAGGATAGTTTCACTGCTGGGAGATTTCCCATTTGAAAGTTATTACAGTCCATACATATATAAATATATATATATATTTTATTAACCAAACTGTTAGAAACTACTCGAGCTGGTGTCTACAGGGCAATCTTATTTTTATAGTGTACTTTGTGGGAAATTTTGAGTCACTAGATACAGCTTTTCATTGTAAGACATATAAACAGCACCCACCAGGGCTTTTCCTGCTGAGTAAATTAAGGATACTCCCACTGAAGGAGATACTTTGATCCAAAAATAATTACAGCTCAATTTTTTTTTTTAAGATTACAATCAGTAACCAGACAGTTCACTTCGTGTTGCGAGAGCTCTCCTATTGCATTATATGGTAGAGGTCAGTCACTGGCTATGTGACAGTTAAAGCGTCATCATTTTGTGGCAGACTGAGCTGTAATAACTTTTGAATTAAAGGGATAGTATTACTTCAAAATTACTATCCCTCATATTGTAGCCCTTAATAAACTGAGTTAAATGACACCAGCGGCATCTCTCAAACCTTTATGGTTTAAGAGATAGCCGCTTTCAAAGTTTCCTCTCCCCTGTTGTCAGCGTTCTGCTGCCAGCAGGGGAATCCGGTCCCGGGACAGGCGGAGGATCTTAAACAGAGCCGATATCTCGTTATGGAAGGAAAAATGATTAATTGAAACAGTCTTCTACATGTGCTTGGTTACCAAGCACACGTAGAAGACTGTTTCAATGAATCATTTTTCCTTCCATAACGAGATATCGGCTCTGCTGAAGAGCCTCCTCTTGATTCAGAGACCGGATTCTCCTGCTGGCAGCAGAACGCTGACAGCAGGGGAGAGGAAACTTTGAAAGCGGCTATCTCTTACACCATAAAGGTCTGAGAGATGCCGCTGGTGTCATTTAACTCAGTTTATTAAGGGCTACAATATGAGGGATAGTAATTTTGAAGTAATACTATCCCTTTAAATATCTCCCAGTAGGGGCACTACCCTTGCTTTACTAAGCAGGAAAAGCAATGCAATATTATCATATAAAGTTTACTGCTTCTTTAACCCCTTAAAGGGATAGTAATGTTTCAAAATAAAAGCAGCTCCAATTAATCTTCATAGCATTTGGGCCATGGAGAGTCTTATTTCAATACTGTCAGAGTTGTAGTTCAAGAGTAATTGAATGATAAAGTATCCCCCTCCCGCCCCTTTTACTGATGTAACACTGCTCACCTCATAACAGAGGGGTGTTGTCCAGATGGCTTACAGAGAAAGACAATCTTAAATTAGTAAATGGGAAAAACCTGAAAAACCTGTCAATGGGGGACAGGGTTTTCATTGTTCTCACAGTAAGAAGTATTGAAATAACACTCTCCATGGCCCAAATAATATGAAGCTTAATTGGAGCTGCTTTTATTTTGAAACATTACTGCCCCTTTAAGGACGGCCGATCGCGCATGCAGACATCACTTAACCCCTTAAGGACCTACCAGGCATGCACTCGGCGGTCATTTAAAGACCACAGAGCATTTTTTTTTTATTTTTTTTTTTAATTGAATCTGATTCCGGACTCCCCGAACAGCGTGCAGCCGTGCGGGAAGCCCGGAATTCCATGACGGTCCTGGTACGTCATCGGTCCTTAAAGCAAATCCAGCCATGACTTATCAGGACCGTCAAGGATCCTTAAGGGGTTAAGGACCACGGACCTTTTTTTTTTTTTTTTTTTGCCGCATCTGCTTCCGGGCTTCCCAAACGGTGTGCAGCCATACGGGGAGCTCGGAATTCCATGACGGTTCAGGACCGTCACAGGTCCTTAATGTGATTCTACCCATGACGGTCCTGGACCGTCATGGGTTTTTAAGGGGTTAAACACTTAAGCACTCTTTGTTTATAGACATCCAGCTTTAGTTGACTTTTTATGCCTTCTGAATGTCTATAAATGTCCAAATCCAGAGGGAGCACTGTCAGCAGTGAAAACTCACCAGCTGCAGCCACTGAAGACTGAATCAGGAGGTCTCTAGACAGCTCATGTGTCCTGTCATTGTGGAAGTGAGACAATCATCTCCTTGAACCTTTATTTAACTATTACACTGCAATGCACTGGATACCTCTCTGACACTCAAACTCTTAAACATAAACTCACTAAAATCCAGCAGTCTGCAAGTTAGTGCATGGACCATGCTATTATCAGTGGCAGAGTACTCATGTGTGTTCCCACTGGAAGGGAACAAGGCTACATACCTCCCAAGTGTCCCTCTTTAGGAGGGAGAGTCCCTCTTTTAGACCCAAATCCCCTTGTCCCTCTTTCCCACCCTGATATCCCTCTTTTTAGAAGATCAGACTTTCTGGTGTGTATATAAGTGTATAATGTTGTTCTACAGTAATAAAACTCACATTTAATGTCTGTTTAAACATCAGCATATGTGTTGAAAAATTAGTCTGTGTAAATAAAATAATTTGGACTTGTTATTAGGCTACACAAAAAGGTGTCAATAGGTCAATAGCCTAAAATTCTCAGTGATACCCTACTCACCAGCCACACCCCTACACATACCACCTAAAACAAAATGTCCCTCTTTAGCCATTTGAAATGTTGGGAGGTATGAGGCTATGAAACACAGATTGGCTCCCTTCTTACTTACCAAGAACTCATTGATTAATTTCTCAATATTCAATTCTCATTGAATGACCTGAATGCCAACTATGTGACCTGGAAGGTGTGATAAAGAGGTCATTAAAGGGATAGTAATGTTTCATAATAAAAGCAGCTCCAATTAATTGTAATAGTGTTTGGGCCATGTATATGTTAAATCTGTTTTTTTTTTGTTTTGTTTTATTTTTGTTTGTTTTTAAATGCTGTTTTCATGAAGAAATAAGCTTTAAAATGTAACCGCGTGGCATCACTTCAGGATAGGCTACGGTACAGCTCTGTACCACAGCCTGTCAATCTTCTCCTCTTCCCCTCCCCAGTTGTTCCCGTTACCACCTCCTCCTCTGATGGAGGAATCCAGAATGTCAGCTGAAGCACTATCATTGGCAAGGGAGGTAGGGTAAGAGGCAAAGATTGACAAGCTGCAGTACAGAGCTGTACCACAGCCTGTCCTGAAGGGACATCACAAGGTTACTTTTAAAGGGAAAATATTCCAACATTAAACCTTTGAGTGCCAGAGGGGTATGGAAATGTGTTCCATACCCCTCTGGTACTCAAAGGTTTAACGGGATAGTAATGTTTCATAATAAAAGCAGCTCTAATTAATCATCATAGTATTTGGGCCATGTAGAGTGTTATTTCAGTTCTGTCAGAGTTGTAGTTCAAGAGTAATTGAATGATAAAGTATCCCCCTCCCGCCCCTTCTACTAATGTAACACTGCTCAGCTTAGAGCAGCAGGGAGTGTCCAGGTACATTGCACAGAGGGACAATCTTCAGTTAAGACAAGGGAAAAAGCTGAAAAACCTGTCAAGGGGGGCAGGGTTTTCATTGTTCTCACAGTAAGAATATTGACCCTTGATGTGAGCTGTCTGGTCTATGGACTGGATTCCACATTTGAGGAGTGGGGGCTTACACTAGGTAAAATGAGCGGGAGAGGGAAACTTTATCTTGAAATACAATGCTCACAGTAATGAAATAACACTCTCTATGTCTCAAATACTAGGAAGATTAATCGGAGCTGCTGTTTTTGTGAAACATTACTATCACTTTAAAGCCTATTTCTCAGTGAAAACAGATTTAAAAAAAAAAAAAAAACAACAACACAGATTTAACATTTATGGAGAAGCAAGATTCAGATAAGAAGCACTTTAAAGGAGGTGAATCTTCCGCTTAAAATCCATAAAATTGAATCCTAAACTTGCATTTTAATGAGGATCATTATTCAGAGGTTTTAGTTCTCCTCCAACAATTTATTTTAATCCTTTGGATTCTAGAGACATCTTCAACACCGTGGGGGTTATGCACTAAGATGTGATAAAGAGATGATAAAGAGGAGATGACTTCTACAGTGATAATACTTTTCCAGTTCTTATGTTATTCTAAGAAGCCAAAGCATTATGATCTCCAAAGTAGGAGAAACTTTAGTGCATTGGGTCCATAAAATAATATGGGAACTGTACAAGTGACATCACTGGTGAAGTCATCTCCACTTTATCACCTTAGTCCAACTCACCCTTTGCTTTGCAAGGCATTGGAGACATCTCTAAAATCCAAAGGGTTTATGAAAAAAAACAGATTTTGTAGGAAAAAATAAAGGATACTAAAGTTCAAAACATATTTGATTTACCTTTTCTTTATCACTTCAGCTCCATCTGTTGAACAAACAAGTAAAGATGATGAAGAAATAGTAATGAAACAGGAAATACCTGAAAGGCAAATCAGAGTGCAAAATGACACAAAAGCAGGACCTTCTCAACCAGTAGACCTACCTCCTAAAACGCCAAGAATGCCTAGCACAGATACCTACTACATACAGAGGCGAAAACGAATTACACCACCTCATGGGTATGATCCATACTACTACACCACACAACAATTGAGACAAATTTCACAATCTCGAAAGCCATTCCAATCAGTTACCCCAATGTGGAAACCCAAGAAAACACACTCTTCTTATAGTTCTTCAGGGTTTTATAGAGCCTACAGAACAAAGGTGGCACAACACCGGCCTCTTTCTTTTCATAGAATGAGACACACAAGCAGCACCATTCCAACCACAGGATCATCAGCAGGAATTGAAGACCAAGATGACCTTGCCATGCCCACTAGTCCACCCAGGACACCATCACCACAAATTCCTGAAGAAGATCTTCTGGATGGGGAGGATTCAGAACAGGAGATGCCTTTGTTTCCTGAGCAGCAGAAAGAAGGGAATGATGATTATGAAGCAGAAGAAAGTCCTCCAGACCACTATTATACAACAGACAATATGTTTGAAGCCAACCAACAAAGCTATCAACAGAACATGAGACGCGTGAGCAGAACCAGAAATACAGAAATGTACAGAATGAGAGAAAGGATAACAGCAATGGAACACCTGTTAAGATCAGAACTACATCACATCAGCAGTGGTATAAATCTTTGCCACATGGGGATTTTGGACCTTGCCAGTAGCAGCAGAATCACAAATACTGTACTATCTGAAATCTCCATGGAACTCAGGACACTTAACCATACTCTATCTCGTGCTGTAGACCTAATGACTTCACCTACTTCTCTGTCTGTTCCTCCAGTATCGATATTGTCTCCAATGCCATCCTGCACAGCAGGAAGTTCACTTGACTCACCTCTTCCTCCTTCTGAGGACAATCTTGCAGGATCTACTAACAGATTAACAAGACCTGCATCTTTCTCCACTTCCACCTCTCCTTCTAGAAAAGCCAAGAGAGGAAAAAACATATAAACACAAGGCAAAAACAATACATTTTGTCTTTCTGTTTTTGCAGAATAAAAGTTATTTTTCTAAGCACATCCTATGACTTCAAGGAGAGGAAGCTCTAGTGTTGTTTATATCTGTCTTCATTTAATGAACATTTTTTGGCCACTTAGACCAGGGGTGCCAAGGGGTCTTTAAGAGCTAACAAGAGGCTAGGATTTAAGGAATTCCCTGCTTGAGCACAGGTGGGGCAATCAAAATACATGAGCAACTGATTTGTTAGAGCGGAACTTTCAGATATTACCAAGTCGCCATGCATTCATTAAGCGCATGGCGACTAGCATGGAAATCCACTTCTTACCTTTAAAAAATAGCAGATTCTTCATCTTGTCTGCTCGCCTGTGCTGTCAATCCCGGTCTCCTTTGAGTAGCACTGCAGTGACCACAAGGTAACCGGAAGGGACTGATGGCGCACAGACAGCACTAACCTACCCATCAGTCTCCAAACAGCAAGGATTTCTTTAGAATCTGCTATTTTTTAAAGGTAATATGTGGATTTCCAAGCTAGTCGTCATGCGCTTAATGAATGAATGGCGACTTAGTAATATATGCAAGTTTCACTTTAATCTTTACTTAATCAGTGATATCCTTATATCCTGATCTGTTGGTAGCCCTTAAGCATGCCTGGGAACTTGCTTATCTTGAGCCCCCGGAGAGGGCTCATGTGCTACCGACAAGATTATGTCAATTACATGATCTGCTTCATAAAATGGGCGTTACTTGATTAGGTGGATGGGGCTCTGGCATAATTGTGTTATGAAGTGGGCAGGAATGAGGAGGAACAAGGTGGGAAGGAGAAGAAACTCACTCCTGCTGGAGAATCAGCCATATCTCCTAAGTGTCCCACTTTAGGAGGGACAGTCCCTCTTTGAGAACCAAATCCCTCTGTCCCTCTTTCCCACCTTGATGTCCCTCTTTTTAGGGGATCAGATTGTATGGTGTGTACATAAGTGTATCACATTGCTCCACTACAATAAAACTCACATCAATGTTTGTGTAAACTTCACTATATGTGTTTATGAATTAGTCTGTGTAAATAAAACAAGTTGGTCGTGCTCCAAATCATTTATTCATTTACAAAAAGAGGTGTCCATAGGTCATGAAATAACTTAGATATTCTCAGTAATGCCCTGCCAATCAGCCAAGCCCCCAGCAGCACCACCTAAAACAAGTGTCCCTCTTTGGCCATTTGAAATGCTGGGAGGTATGGAATCAGCCTCTGTCCCCACAAAGCCAGTAATTCAGTCTGGATCAACATTCTATCTGATTTGAGACCAACTGTCATAATTATCAATATTGTTCTGAGCTAGAAAAAGCGTCCAATACTTTTGAAAGTAACTACAATATCTGCAAAACATCATCCTGAGACAAAGAATTCCATAAGTAGACTTCCCTTACTGTAAAGAATCCCTGTCTTTGTCTACATTTGCCTTGCAGGGTGTAACAGAGTCTTCTATTTACATGAATCAGCTGATTAATGGATAGTCAGTTGTCAGCATCAAACAGCTCATCAGATGGTTCATGTACAGAGAGAACCAGCAGAGAAGCTATTACATGTAACAGCTGCTTTTCTGAGTCTCTGGGTCTGTGAATGATATGTGAAGCAGGGCAGGGAATACTTTATGTTAGAAAGGGAGTGCTGGAGATGTCTTTGGTTCTGAAATGTGAGTGCATCCTCTCCACTCCCCCTTAACCCCCCCTAATGCGCCACCGGCACTATGCCAGTTCAACCTGCTAATGATCATTCTAGATCATTCTTAGTGTTTACTGTGAATTGTGTTGTATTCCTCATGGAGAAGTGATCGTAGGGTGACCACATTTCCCTTCTGCCATTCCGGGACGTGGTCACCCTAGTTGCCCCGTCATACCTTAAGTCCCTGGTGGTCTAGCGGCGTGGAAAGTGCTCTGTGCCTCCTCCGGCACAGAGCTGAAGCTCCCGCGCGCTGTGCTCAGTAATGCAGAGCGCTGGGAGATGATGTCATCTCCCAGCGCTCTGTATTACTAGAGCGCTTGCCTCCAGGTAAGCTGCATTGCCGCCCTGGATGTCAGCCTGCAAGCGGTGTGTCATATCATGGACGCCGCGAGCGGCGTCCATGATGTGACACACCACTTGCAGGCTGACATCCAGGGCGGCTTGGCTTCATTCCGGGACACTTCATTGTCCCGGTTGAAGGGGACCCGGGACGCGGGACATAGCCCTGAAATAAGGGACAGTCCCGGACGTTCCGGGACCCGTGGTCACCCTAAGTGATCGCCACATGTGAACAGACACACTTGCAATTGCATTGACCCTTAGTTCATCTCCTCCCCCTGTAGTAACTCTGGAGGAAACCAACTGCAACATAGGGCACAAACAAAAATTCTAGTTATGTGCATTATCATCTTTGGGTATAATTTAAGTTTGCATTATTCTCAGATTATTGTCAAATATTACTCAGTGGTCCCAATGGTGGTAGATGGTAGCAACCCTTCAAATCCCTCCTCCTCATTCTCAGTGCTGCTGGTAATAGTAGATGTGCAATAGGTTTCCCTGTTCATGTGTTATTTATATATATAAGGACTTGATGGGATATTAATTTCTTGAGGAGAGAGGGGTAAGCAGTGTGGTATGATCAATGAATACACTGCTGAATATGATGAATATCGCTGAAAACTGGAACAATGCTGAATTTTTCTTTCTTAATACTGTTTATGATAAAGTGTCATTTTTTTCAGCATTTTGTTGTTAGTTATTTAGTGTGGTCTGCCCCGACCCTATTGAGACAAGCCCGCCAGGGAGGAGACATTCTGGGGAGGTACAAATTTGTCCGTTCAGCTTTATTGGCATTACTCTCTAATACAGGGATTTGCAACTTGAGACCCTCAGTCTGCTGCCAGACTGCAGCTCACATTGTTCCCCATTCAGCTGGCAGGGGATGGTGGGAGTTGTTCTCCGGTAACAGTGGAAGGGCTTCCCATCTCCCACCCCTGGTTTGTATCCAGGGGTTTCACATCGAGGCATGTACTACTGCTAATAATCAGACACCACTGCTAGGACCAGGGGCGGATTGTAGGGGAATACCAGCCCGGGCATTGCCCCTATTGATGCCCCCTTGTGGTCCCTGTGCGGCATGGGAGAGCAGGCGCCAGGATATTATGTCATATCCTGGCGCTCTGCATTAACAAGGAACGAAAAGGCTGTCACAGAGAGTGCCTGTGGCAACACAGACCTCTCCTTCAAAATATCGTGGGATGGTGAGGTGAGATCCTCCGATCTCCCCCACTGGCCCATGATCTAGCGGCCCACCGGGGGATGCCCAATCCCCCGATAGAACAATCCGCCCATGGCTAGGACTTTAATCACCAAGTCCCATATGCCTGCCGAATAGCTTGATCAGGAAAAAAGTGGATAATCACACCTTTATGTCTTGTTTAGTGCATAGTATTGAATAAGACGCATTGAAAAGGAACACCAAAAACATCTCAGTTTTCTTTTCCTTGGCTAAGGGGTGTGTGTGTATGTGAAGAATATTTTGTGCACAGATGTTTTCAGAAAGTGACATTGGGTAGACATAACTTAGGGGGTCCCAAAAGCATCAAACTGTAACTACCACAGCCTTTTAGTTTTATGTTTTTTAAATGATCTGCCTGAACTAACTATTCAGAATAATGAGTTATAAAGAAAATGGAAATAATTCCATACACAATCGGCTTCTTCAAATAAGTTGTTAAGTGCATATTTAGTCATAGACTAGTTTGCACAAACGTTTCCAGAATTTACATAGAAACATAGAATTTGATGGCAGAGAAGAACCATTCGGCCCATCTAGTCTGCCCATTTTCCTCATACATGTTTAAATTCCATCACTGTATTAACTTCCACCACTTCTGCTGGTAGGCTATTCCACTAATCTGCCACCATCTCAGTGAAATAAAACTTTCTTACATTACATCTAAACCTGTGTCCCTCTAGTTTTAAACTAATGCCTCTTGTCCTAACACTTTTACTCCTTTGACATATACTTCCTTCCTACACTTTGTTGAATCCATTCATGTGTTTGTATGTGTTGCTATATATATGCCATTTTTCTATTTTAACCATTAAAAAGACATTAAAATCTTTGAAAATCATTGTATACAGAAGCTACTGCCCTCCTGTGAAGAAAGTACCACATTGATATTGACTCCCACACACTGTATGGGATGTCAGGATCATAAAACTATATGACTTATATAGTGCTCGGAGAAAAATTCTTATTGTTTTTTTGTCACTCCAGAACACAAATGGCTTGAACACAGGAGGTAAGCATGTGTACCACTTAGATTGTAAGCTCTATGGGGCAGGGACCTCTTATCCTAATGTATACTCACCTGCTGTTCCCCTTATGACTGCCTATATAAGCACTTAATCACCGCACTTATTGTACCCCTGCTATATTAAATGTAATCTGTAAAGTGCCAAGTACACCGGTTGGCGCTATATAAATAAAAATCCTATATAATAATTCGCTAAGTTGTGTGTAACGCCCGACATGCGCAGTAGAGACTGCCCGTGCCACGGCTGATACAGAGCTGGGCGCTCCGAAGGAGTGTCCAGCTCTGTATCAGCCTGGCGCGGGCAGTCTCCACTGCGCGTGATTGCCCCGCGACTGGCTGCCAGAGGCACTGTGGCCCGTGTAACGGGCTGTTCAACTAGTATACAATACAATACAATACAATACCCTAGTTTGGAAGAGGGACAACTAAAGTAGGTGGGGAAATTACCCTAACATCCTGACCTTTCTGATGCCTGTGATTGTTTCTACTGTCTCCATTGTACCAAAAATGCAGAGTAACTTTTGAACAACTTCCTTTGTTGACTTCTCATTCTTTTCTATATGTGCTTTGTATATTCGTTAAAAACAATTAACTAAAACCTCTTTCCTACATCACATTTTCACACCTGCAAGTGTTATTCATCCGTACTTATATAATTGCAACATGCACCAGAGATTTCCTGAGATGCTTTGCACTGTAGTCACCGAATGTGTCGCTGTCACAGTCCTTCCTCGTGTATCTCAGTGTAGTGGAGAGCCCATAAGCCCAGGACAGGATTTTGCATTAGCACCAATTTGTGAGGGGCAACATGGGAAAACCAAGACGGGGTCTCCAGTTGGCCGGAAACCCCTATGTATTATTTTGCCCCTATCAGATCCAAGAGATAACAAACTTTAGTAGTTCCAATAATTAAAACTGCTTGCAAATGTTGTTTCAACCTACTAGCCTCTTGTTATTCTCTGCCAGACAGTATCCAGATGAGGATGATGTCAATTACAATCCAGCTGGAAGGATGCAGGTTGCTCACTTTAAGACCATGCAAAGGCCACTGCAAAGGGTTCTGGGTTTGTAATTGCACAAAACCAATTGTAGGTATCTTTTGTCCATATTTTTTTAATCTATTTTAGAAAACCCTCTCTGTAAATCCTGTGCTCTCCCCTGGGCTCCTGAGATGTGGTGACTACTCTCTGTACGGAGTTGGGGGAATGGCACAATCCTAACATTAGACATCCTATCCTGATTTATTGTGCCTGATTTATTTACCAGTATGTATATTGCTATAATGTCCAGATTATATAGTACTTTGGCCAGTTTAAAGGGACAGTAATGTCCCATAAAAAATATTTAGATTTAGGTAGATACTGAAAAAATAAACTATTTGCCACAAACCCTATCTCTCAAACCGCTATGGTTTGAGATATATAGGGATTCAAAGAGCCCCCTCCCTCCCCTTCACCTGATATCAGCTGTAAAGCTGGCAGCGGGAGAATCGAGTTATATGACTGGAGGAGGCTCTGCAGCAGAGCCAAAATCGCAGCACTTAAAAAGAATTAATTCATTGGAACTGTCTACAAAGTGTGCCTGGTTTGAAATTATACTTTGTAGACCTTTCCAATTAATTAATTATTTTTAAGTACCACAATTTCTGCTCTGCTGCAGAGCCTCCTGCTGGTCCCCAGACCAGGATCTCCTGTTGTCAGCTAGAGGGTGACATCAGGAGAAGAGGAGGGGGGAACTTTGAATCCCTATATCTCTCAAACCGTAGCGGTTTGAGAGACAGAGTTTGTTGCAAATAGTTTATTTTTTTCTGTATCCACCTAAATCTAAATATTTCTTTGGGGGGGCATTACTGACCCTTTAATTACCAGAACTGGAAAAGAAGAATTGTGGGACGTACACAGACAGCATTCAAGACTCCATTGTGGAGTCCCTTGTGAGACCTATGTTTACCCAAATCCTACCCAATATCCCACTGAACAGCTAATTAGATTGGCATAGAACCAGCAAAGAACTTGTTATAAGTTACTGCCATTTTAATTTGATGTCAGTGGGAAAGGGGGTACTTCAAAAGCTTTGGAGCTAGCTCTCTGGCAGCAAGCAGGGGAATGAACAAAAATTACATAAAATACATAGTGCAAGTGCTTTTAAAGGGACAGTAATGTCCCATAAAAAATGTTTAGAGTTTTGTAGAGATTAAAAAAAATAAAATAAATGCCACAAATCCTATCTCTCACACCGCTATGGTTTGAGAGATATCCTCTGTTAAAGTTCCCCTCTCCCTCCTCTTCTCCTGACATCAGCTGTAAGCTGACAGCAAGTGTTCCTGGTCCAGGAACCAACAAACGTCTCTTCAGCAGAGCCGCAATAGCGCAATTTATAAAGAAATACTTCTTTGGAACAGTCTATAAAGTGTGCCTGGTTTGAAAGCACACTTTTTAGACCGTTGCAAAGAAGTAATTCTTTTTAAATCGCGCTTTTCTGCTGAAGAGCCTCCTTGTGTCGGCCGACACAGATCTCCTTCTGTCAGCTTTACAACTGACATCAGTAGAAGAGGAACTTTAGTGGAGGATATCTCACAAATCATAGCGGTTTGAGAGATAGGATTTGTGGCATTTAGCTTATTTTTTTTTAATCTCTACAAAACTCTAAACATTTTTTATGGGACATTACTGTCCCTTTAACCCCTTAAGGACCGACGCGCGCACAAGCGGCCGGCACTTGCGGACCATGGGGCATTTTTTTTATTATTGGCGCTTCCGGTTCAGGACTTCCGGAGCGGCATGCAGCCGCGATGGGAGCCCTGAACGCCATGCTGTGCCAGGACCGTCATTGATCCTTAAGTGCCGGACCGCCGTGAAGGTCCTTAAGGGGTTAAACCTTTGAGTACCAGAGGGTATGGAATGCATTTCCATACCCCTCTGACACTCAAAAGTTTAATGTTGGAATCTTTTCAGTAGCCCTATGGCATTCGAAAGGTTAATGGTGGGCAGCTGCTGTTTCTGCTCTCTGGTAAAGAGAGCAAACTGATCTCTGTCTCCATAGAGAGCTATAGGAAGATCCCAGCTTCGCCAACCTCAGGATGGCAAAATTGAGACTGTGAACTCAGCAAAGGCATCTATCAGAGCTTAGTGCCATATTGACATATAATCACACCCGCAGGAACATGACAATGGCTTCTGAAGCTACATTTCAATATGCAAATGAGTCATTGTTGAAGCAATCACTGCAAAACTGTAACCTAGTCTAAGATATGGCAGCTTCATGGTGTTGATTATTTGTGGTGGATTCACAGGAATGTGATGCAGAAGACATCTTAGTGCATACGTAATCAAACACCTTATTTCCATCCTGGCCCTTTATCTAACTTTCATGCATCTTCACCCCCTCCCCCCTAGTTCTTTCAATAGCCAAGTGCTGCCTGGGGATAACTTGAGGGGCTAGCTTTGAGGCCCCCTCCCTCCTACAGTGTAATTTGTGGCTGCCAACTGAGAAGAGATCATGGAAAGAAGAAGGTCTAGCAACCATCTGCTTTTCATTTTGTACAGGATTACAATGAAGTTTTTAGCAGTTCGCTTTATCCTACAGATTACCATTGCTGTCTATGGAGAAATTAGTAGATACAACCTTTGATAAAGTTTATTAGGTGCAACTGAATCAGGGCCTTAGTAAGTAGTCTGAACTGTAACAGGGGGAATGGCACAGATTGCGGGCCTTTTCCCTCATAATTCTTATACTTGGATTGCCCCCCCCCCACACACACACACGTTTATTAGGGGCACAAACATGCCCACTGAATCTCATGTGACACTGCGCACTCAGAGACCCTCTCACTGCACTCATACCAATAACCTCCTCCGTTGCCAGGTGACTTTGCAATGCATTGCTCTCCCCTCTGACACGTAAAGGGTGCACAATACAGTGCAAAAGGTTAAATCACGTTATTTATAACACCCCACCACCGCCTCCGATTGCACGTTCTCAAGAACAGTTCCCTTTCTTACATTTGTATTAGTTTTACATTAATTAGCATATCAGATTTAGGAGTGATCAAGTTATATTCAACCTTTGAGTGTCAGAAGGGTTTGCAAAGCATTGCACGCCATTGTAGCACTTGAAGGGGTAACGTGTATATTTTGCACCACTATAATGGGTAATGTTTCGGCTGTAATGCATTCGCTACCTTTCTGGAATTCAAAGGGCTATAAAACATATAAAGATACATCCCACACATTACTTTCTCCCCCTGTATCCTATGTTTATTGAACTGTAGTTCAACAACCGATGTAACGACGACTGTTGCACGCTACAGCTACACCTTCAAAACGATCGATATAGACTGCCCCTACCACTTTAACATTCCCAGAATTCATTGCGGAATATTTACACGTCATAGCGACGAAAACGTCGCGTACAATAGCTTTGGGAACAGTACAACTCCCAGCAAGTCTTGCGTCAGGAATAGGCCGATAGATTGGGCCAAAACACTAAAACACTACAACTCCCGAGATGCCCCTCGGCTGATCCCGGAAGTTGTGGTGTTGTTGGCACTGTACAGCTGATAGGAAAAGGGATCCATAAGGTATCCCAGTAAGTAGGCACAATGAACGTGGTACTGGCTGTCAAGCAATATGTGTCCAAGATGATAGAGGACAGCGGACCTGGGATGAAGGTCCTGCTGATGGATAAGGAGACGGTAAGGTGCTTTTGATGGGTAATTCTTAATATATGTGCTGGGCCTTATTTGCAGTAGGACAAAATGGGCAGCTGCCCTCATTCAAAAATCTCTAAATCTCATGCATGAGAGTTAGTTATGTATATCCCTCACACACAGTACTGTGTGTCATTGTATGATGTCTGTTGTGAAAAGTCATTGTTGTGTGCAAATAGTGTAACATTAATTATTTTCTGAAACTGTGTGTGTGTAAACGCTTAGTATTTTATGAGCCTAGGTATCATCAGCAGTCTTGGAAACCGATTTAATACAGCTTGGTAACTGTGTTATTATGCTTGAGTGCTCACTTTTAGCAGAAGCGGGGTGTATGTATTACTTAACCTCTTCAATTGTGGAAATGTCTCCAGTGATGGAGACTTCCTTAGCTTTCAAGGGGATAAAGTGGCCTGCTACTTTATACTTTAACTAGGGGTGACAAGCGATTTTAATCTACCTTGTCTGTGTAGTACATGTACCCGCTGACACCTCACCAGAAGCCTGATACAGAGGATACTAATGTGTGATTATTAAGATGTCAACAGATGTTACAGAAAGGGGCAGGATAATCCTTTACATTTTACGGTAGCGGAAGAAGTGCAAAGTATTTTGGGAACCACTTGTCTAAAGAATAATCCAGAAGTGGAGTAATTCTGTGACAGACTGATGTAAATAGATATTTTTAACTCATTGAATGTTAATTATACACTGGAGACCTTTAGTATTCAAGGAGTTAATAGCCCCAATTAAATAATTTTAAAACTTTGTTTTCTGTGATCCACAACTGAGGTACATCTGGACAGTGACAGGCCACCAGATAAAACTTAAAGGAGCAGTGAACTTTTGTTATGGAAAAAATATATCGTAGGGATTCTCTGTGGGAGTACTAAGCAGGAAGAGCTCCATAAAATATGTTTTCATAAAAAAAAGTTTTTAATGTTTCTTTTTGAGCTATATAATTTATTTTGGGGATCTTCTAAGTCTATAGAGAGAGACCGCCCCCCTGAGCCCATAAACCTTTTTGTTATATCTGCGATCTTCAAAGGGTTAACATCCTACTTGCCTAAAATTGGGGTTACTTTGGCGTAGCAGGCAAGATTTTGTAGTGTTACCAGGTCACATTAGTACTCATTTATAATCCAATATTTTGTTCCTCTCTACCCTCCAGACTAGTGTGGTCAGCATGGTCTATACACAGTCTGAGATCCTACAGAAGGAGGTCTATCTCTTCGAACGTATCGATTCAGCCAACCGAGAGAACATGAAGCACCTTAAAGCCATCTGTTTCCTGCGTCCCACTAAGGTAACTGAAAAATAAACTTTGGACCATATACACATAGTAAAAATGGAACAATAGCTATACAGGGCAACTGCGGGATATGGTTCAAATAACAATCAGCGCTGATTTATATGACACTGCAGAGGGGGTAATAGGCCTAGCATTGACAAGAGATGAAAACTGTCTCAAATGCCTCGGTTTTACTATTCAGCTGGGCTTGCAAGCAGGGATTGTTTTAGATGGCTTCATATTTGGATTTAAAGAACAATAACAGCTTCTAATAATGAAGCTCAGATTACCTTAACCTGGGAAGAAAATCCTTATGGCCACTTTTAATAATTTTTATGTGGATTAGTTTCCTGCTGTTAAGCTGAGAAGACAGAGTGGAGGAGATGAATGAGAATTCTCTTGCACGTTCTTGTTCTTTGTTTTAGGTCATATCTGTTGTGAGCAGATTGAGATTTAAAGGTTCAGTAATGTTCCCAAAAAAAATACTTAGAGTTTTGTAGAGCTTTAAAAAATAAACTCCATGCCACAAATACTATCTCTCAAGCCACTATGGTTTGAGAGATATTCACATTCAAAGTTCGCCCTCCCTCCCCTTCTCCTGATGTCAACTGTAAAGCTGACAGCAGGAGATTCAAGTCATGCGAATCAAGGAGGCTCTTCAGCAGAGCCGAAATCGCGTTATTTAAAAATAATTACTTCATTGGAACAGTCTACAAATTGTGCTTGCAAACCAGGCACAGTTTGTAGACCTTTCCATTGAAGTCATTATTTTCCAATAACGCTATTTCGTCTCTGCTGCAGAGCTGCTGGCTGGTCCTCGGACCGGGATCTCCTGCTGTCAGCACAGCGCTGACGTCAGGAGAAGGGGAGGGAGGTGTGGGCTTTCAATGCCTATATCTCTCAAACCATAGCGGTTTGAGAGGAAGGATTTTTGCCATAGAGTTTATTTTTTTAAGCTCTTCAAAACTCTAAGATTTTTTTTTTTAGGACATTACTGACCCTTTAATGCGCAATGCTAAAAAAAAAAAAAATATCACACGCTGCAGGATTGCACTTGTTCATGTGCAGCTCAGCAGAATGAACATTTTACTAACTTTCCATATTAAAATGGCACTGGTCACCTTAGTCGTACCAAAGCCAGCCACCAAGTGCCCATAAACATATACACACACACACACACACACTTTTACGTACATGATTGGCATAATTGAATTCTTTAACTGGTGGATGCTATTTTTGGGTTTGCCAAGGTTACCAATCAGTTATAGACAATTTTTGGTTATCCGGCAGTTGGGGACTACTACTCGCATCATGCCCAACCTGCCACTGGCTGGTTGGGCATGAAGGAAGTTGTAGTCACCAACTACCATTGATCTGCATACACCTGAAAACATCATGCAATGAAAAAAAACTATGTGTTCACTCTTTAACTCTTTGTGTTAATCAGTTAAAGCAGTGATTCTCAACCAGGGTGCCGTGGCACTTTGGTGTACCATGGACATCATCTTAGGGTGCCCCACATTTTCTATGAAGTCTAACAAAAATGGACTTTTAAATAAAGATTGTTATTATGATTGTAAGACCTAATAATAACTGTATATTTATGTATTGTCCCATTCTTATGCCCTTGATAAAGTACAATAAATATGTTAGGTGTGCCCCGAATGTTCTAGATTATGTGTTAGGGGTGCCCTGAACAAAAAATGATTGAGAACCACTGAGTTAAAGGCATACTGAAACATGATAAAAATAAACCCCCTTTTACCCTTAACTTTTTGAAAGCCTGGGAGGGGATATGCAATGCACTATGTCCGCCTCTGGCACTTGAAGGGTTAATTGAACAGTACACCCTAAATTTAAGTTTGCATAATGGAATAGCCCTTTGTCCCTGGCTACCACTATGTTATTCTGGTAGCACAGGGGTTAATATTTGCAGAGTTGCTCACCCGGTTCAGAGAAGATCACTTCAGGGTCAGGTGAAGGCTCCCTCCTTTTCCAGCTTGAGCTGCAACTGGTAAAACGGAGTCTGAGCAGGGACAAACTTTGTCACTCCTCAAACCTAATGTTACTGTTGCCATTGTGCAAAACTGCCTTGGACATATTACTAATCCTGCTCCCATAGGAGTAGACATGGCAGTATGGGGATTGTTGCCCTTTAAAGGAGCAGTCATCTTTTTCAATGAAATTATAAATGTTACAGGTCTTTTCCTGCTAAATAAAATTAGGGTACTACGTGATTTTTAACCAAGAAGGTTTTTGCAATGCTTTGGAGACATCTCTAGCATTCACGGGGATCAAATTTCCATTTAAATAATTTTTGGGGACATTTTCATTGTTCCTGAGGTGCCGATGGTTTGCTCCAGGATTGGATAATTTTTCTCAGTACATTAGCCTTGGTTATTCATTCTCTCCTGTACAGTGTGTTGTACAAAGAAAAAGTTAATTTTACAACACTGGTTGGTGCTGTTGATTTTAAAAAAGTTGGAAATGTAATACTGTTTGATGAAATACTCACCAGCAGTGTTTTACTTAGCAAAAAGCCATAAACAATATTTTTTTATAATACACATTTTCTATTGTTTAATCTGTATATGATTTTCTTTACATTAAAACAGAATATAGATCACTGGCAAGTAATATGTACATTTTGCTTCCCCCCTCCCCCAAGGAAAATGTGGAATACTTGATCAAGGAGCTGCGTCGACCCAAATACAGTGTTTATTTCCTCTGTAAGTATGCGTCATAGTAGGGAGTAAAAAAATATTAGATTTTCAGTGTCTCATGGTATTGTGTTCTCAGTGGTGCTTATGTACTGTCCTGTATTATGCAGGACATTGCTAAAGACCATAATTAGACTTATAAACGCAATGGAGCAATTCTCAGGCCGACTGCACCACAGGGGATACAAAAAAAAAATAGGTTGATATCAATGTGTTGCGTATCCCTCTCTGGTCTTTAAGGTGTTTAAATATCACTTAATTACAGCTAGCTTATTTAAAAAAGTAATTATGTATATGTTACATCCATCAAATATTATCCTAAGTTTACTTTTTAATGAATGTGTAAATTACCTTGTTCAGGGAGCATTTTAGTGTTATTTGTGCTGTTTATGTTGAGAGACAAGTTAAAGTGATGGTAATGTTTCATAATAAAAGCAGCTGTAATTAATTATCATAGTATTTGGACTTTGGAGAGCGTTAGTTCAATTCTGGCAGAGTTGTAGTTCGAGTAATTCAATGACAAAGTATCCCCTCTCGCCCCTTTTACTGATGTAAGACTGCTCAGCCAGATCAGAAGGAAGGTGCACATGTAGACTGCAGAGAGGGACAATCTTCAATTAAGATAAGGGAAAAACCTGAAAAACTTGTCAAGGGGGGCAGGGCTTTCATTGTTCTCATAGGAAGAAGCTTGTTCCCTTTTGCTATCTGTCTGGTCTATGGATTGGATTCCACATCTGAGGAGAACAGTGTTACACTAGGTAAAAGGGGCGGAAGGGGAAACTTTGCTTGTGAATATCTCTCAAACCATAAAGGTTTGAGAGATAAGACTTACATCGTTCTTCATGTTTTTTAATGCCTACAAAATAAAATAAAGATAAAACGAAGTATTACTATCCCTTTAATGTCAGTTGACTGTGAATAGTCCCAACTGCTCTTGTATTCAGAGATGCTGTTATCTTAACTAGGAAGGGGGTTGATGCAACACAGGATGGGGACAGTGGTATAACTGGAGAAATGGGATTAGAGAAGGGGCATGAGGGTGGAGAGGGGGAATAGGCTAGTTCATCTAATAGGAAGGTGCCAGTTTGACAGCCTGATAAACGGCAGATACGTATTTCACAGAATGCACTTTTCCAGAATGGCAGTAACATAAATTGTACGCATGTAAATGTTCGTAGTCTGGCTGGTGAGATGTGGGAACTAGAACTGATTTCAGTGTATCATCTAACTGGTGTCTGAGACCTGGTATACATATTATTATACATAGCAGTCATTCTAGAGGGTTATTCCGTTTTTAGGAGGGATTGGATTAAATAAACTGGAAGGGGTCTGCCTATATGTAAAATACGCCTTAAAGTGGATGTATCACCTATGCACAACATCCTCTAAATAGTTAGGTGACATATCCAATAGCATTAAAACCTTATTATTATTATTATTTTTTTAAGCTTCTGTTTGGTTTAAATGTAATTTAAATTTCTGGGTGACTGCAGTTCTTCGCGGTTACAGAGCTCTGCCTCTGCTCCCCTCCCTCCTCCGATGACAGAGGCATCTGTCAGTAAACTGGAGTGGTTTCATTGGCAAAGATCGATATCTAGCCAATGAGACTGCTCCAGCTTACAGACAGAAGCCTCAGTCATCGCAGGAAGGAGGAGAGCAAAGGCAGAACGTTAGGCTGCAGTCTATACGGAAGCGGCTGCAGTCCAGACTTTTATAAGTTACATTGGGAATTGAAAGTAGAGTCTCACTCTATGCTGATGACACTAAGCAATGTATAGAAATACATACAGAGCTGGATGTTTTTTCTCTACAGAAGGATTTAAATAAACTGAGTGAATGGGCAGAGAAGTGGCAGATGACATTAATGTAAATCCATGGAAGGTTATGCATTTGGGCTGTAGAAACAAACATGCCACATGTAAACTAAATGGGAAACAACTTGGTGAATCCTCATTAGAGGAAGATTTAGGAGTATTGATAGATGATAGACTTCACAGCAGTGTGCAGAGTCACTCAGCTACTGAAAGAGCAAATAGGGTTCTAGCCTGCATCCTTATCATATCCTGGACCATAACATTGTAATTTTTTTTCAGACTTCAGTAATGTGATCAGCAAGAGCGACGTAAAGTCTCTGGCAGAGGCGGATGAGCAGGAAGTGGTGGCTGAGGTCCAGGTGAGATCATCTATTGCCAGTGAGGAGTTAATAAATTGATGCCTATGCTTGAGCTGGGCAGCTGCTTTTGGGGGTTCAGCTGCTTTCTGATCATTGATGCCAAACAACTTCAAACTTCTTGCAGCTGTCTGTATTTAATAGATTGTAAGCTATTTGGTACTGTAAACATCCAGTCACTCAAGCAGTATAAGATAAGGCCATTGTAGACAAGTATAATTCATATTGGTATAAGACAGGTTTAGTCAGTTGATGGATTTCCAGTTTTTGGGAATTCTAACTCCCGTCATCCTCAACCAGCCAGCAGGGGTGGCTATGACGGGAGTTGTAGTTCCCAACAGCTGGAGATTCAACAACTGAAAACCCAAGGCTGAAGGGCAACAAGCTCTCAGGTGGTTATGTCCTGTTTTCTCAATCCCACCAGTTAATTTCCCTTTTGTCCCTATCAGGAATTCTATGGCGACTACATTGCTGTGAACCCTCACGTATTCTCCCTGAACATAGTGGGCTGCTACCAGGTAAGATCTCCTCTCTCCTCCGTGGGGAGCCATAACTCATTATTAGACGAATACCCCCTAAGCATAAAGTGATGAACTGGTCTCCATTTAAAAGAAGACCTCCTAATAATTACTCCCCATTTATCTTACTACTAGTTTTAAAGCCTGTGTACACGGGCCAACACTGGGGGCGCTGCAGTCATGCGGAGTACTGACTGCCCAAACGCGCCACGGCTGATACGGAGCGGGGCACTCCAAATTCGGACCAGAGTCCTATCTGCGCACCTTCCTGGGACCAAGCTGTCCCAGGAAGGTGCGCAGAGAGAACTCTGGTCTGAATTCGGAGCTCCCTGCTCCATATCAGCCGCTGCACGGGCACTCTCTACCGTGCATGACTGCAGCGTGTGCAGCCATCTCTACTGCGCATGACGGCTTCTGACAAACATCCTAGGCAAATTATAATATAGGATGTCCAGAAAATCCTAATTGCTTCTACAGAATGTTGACTTTGTGTCTCTGATCAAGCGATAACTACGTAAATCAGTCCTGGATGTCATATCTACAGTGGCACACATAAGATTTGCTAGCAGGACCACATGATGCAAACTCTGGTAACTGTACATATAATCTTAACCCTTTAAGGACCAGACAGGTGTGGAATGAATTGCACTGCATCCAAGTACCCTTTAAAAGGTTAAGTAGTCTCATTCACGCTGCCTACTTCAGTATATAAAAACACCCAATAACTGTCATATCTACCTACATGGACGTGACATCCAGAACTTATTGAAGATGTTATCTCTTGAACAAAGGGCAAAATTCATAGGGCTTATTAGGATTTTCTAGTCAATCTGGTAAATGGGGTGGGTTGTTTTCCTTTAAAGTGTTAGTAACGTCCAGAAATAATTTGTAATACATTTGTAGAGGGTAAAAAATAATAACATTGCCACAAACCCCATCTCTCAAACCTTTACGGTTTGAGAGATATTGGCAATCAAAGTTCCCTCTACTTCTCCTGACATCACTGTCTAGCTGAGGGCAGGAGATCCCAGTCCGGGGATCAACCGGCGGCTCTGCAGCAGAGCTGAAATCCCATTATTAGAAAAGAGTTACTTCTTTATAAAGGTCTACAAAGTGTGCCTGGTTTGCACGAGTTCTGCAGCGCGTTTCCAGTGAAGTCATTCTTTTGCAATAATGGGATTTCAGCTCTCCTGAAGAGCCTCAACATGTCAGCCGATACGGATCCCCTTCTGTCAGCTTTACAGCTGACATCAAGAGAAGGGAGGGAGGGGGGAACTTTGCCAATATCTCTCAAACCATAGCGGTTTGAGAGATGGGGTTTGTGGCAATGCTATTATTTTTTAACTCTCTATAAATCTATTACACATTATTTCTGGACATTACTAGCACTTTAAAGTGAACCTATTGCCTGTTTTATATATATATATATATATATATATATATATATATATATATATATATATATAATATAATTATAATGTGTGATCACGGCGCCTAACCAATCAAGTAAGTCACCCAATCTACTGTATAGCAGTGTATAGTGTCGCTACAATCTGTGCACTCGAGATCTCTAATAGGACAAAATAGCAAACAGTATAGGAGAGCTCTACAAATAACTGCAATACTTAAAAAAATTATTTATTAATAATAGAGTATAAAATCAATATATCCGGTTGATATACACAGTATAATAATGGAACTGTACATAAATATTTGTCATAAGTATAAATTTTAACAATATAAATATGCTCTGGAGCTTATACTAACTGTGCACAGTAAAAATATCAAATGTTCCTGTTTCGGTATGCTCGTATAGGTATAAACCCATATATCTCCCCTGAATAAGTGGTTATAGTTCAAGTGTAAATGAAATTTAAATGTCCAAAGTAACTACTTATTCCAGCAGGCAAGTGTGTAGAGAAACTATACAGACAGTTATAATTAACTGTATAGTTTATCTCCTTAAAGGTGAACTTGTTATCCGAAGTAGCTGATATTATCCAGCGGGCAGGTGTATAATGCGACTGCACGGACTAGTCTTCTTAACTTTAAATGTCCTGTAGATCCTCCCCCGTCTGTATATTCCCCTACTAGTAGTTCTTATAAGTAGGTACAACTACCTGGGGCTATTTGTAGCGGGCAGAGGTTTCCAGTCGTCTTAGCTCCAACCTCCTGACTCCTTCTCAGCGTGATAGTGAAATACCGCTGACTGGATGTTTCAGTATTCAGACTGCCAGATTTTCTTTTGATGTTCAATCCCTGTTGATCAGTATGGGGAAATTTCACTTGACTGTATCCACTTGTATTTATTAAACCGAGCAATATAAACTTAGATATCAACACAGCAAAGCAGAGTTCTCCAACGCGTTTCATACTATCGCTAGTACTTCATCAGGGAGAATCATATATACTTTTATTTTTTTTACATATTTGAAAACTTCTTTCAAACCAGCCTGTGTATTATGTTAACAAAAACTCCAGCAGATATGTACTTTAGGAGATATTAACTTTTATGTCTGACAAAAGTGAAAGTTTCCTGTGCTTCATTAGCATTTGAAACATCACTGAAAAGCTTACTTAGCATATGAAATGTCACTAATACCACACAGGTACCACAATTAGAGTACCATGTGCAGTATGAATATCTCGTCAACTGTACAGTTGCTGGTCTTTTGGGTATCATGAAGTTTTTAATGACTTTTTCAATTATGCAAACTTGAATCAAGGTGACATGTCACTTTAAATAGAGGCCAGTTCTGAAGGGTTACTTCCCCTTTAAGGGCATCTGAGCCAATGTCATTATAAATTATTGTTGGACAGAGGCTTTCTTTAGCTCTGTTTTCTCCTCTTTGTTCAATATTTATTTGTCTCCCAATGGCGGATTTGTTTTGTGTTTGTAATTGCTCCAATTTCTTTGTCTATGGCCTATAAAAGGTAGTTTCCAGTAACCTTGTTTTCCCTATGTCATCTCCCTCATCACAGGGACGGAACTGGGATCCTTTCCACTTGTCCAGGGCAACCCAAGGACTAACAGCCCTGCTGCTGTCCCTCAAGAAGTGTCCCATGATCCGATACCAGTTATCGTCAGACATGGCCAAGAGACTGGCAGAGGGGGTTAAGGTGGGTAAAAGTGGGCTTTTTACTTAAAGGAAAACTATCACCTTCTAATAATAACCTCTCAGGTACACACTTGTCATACGATGGCCAGAAAATCCCAGTGACCCCTATGAATTTTTGTCTTGTGCTTGTGTTCAAGAGGTAACATCTTCAGTCACTCCTTGATGTCATGTCCATGGAGGTGGGATCACAGGACCTTAGACTGATCACTGCATGTAGTAATCCTAACTCATTACAGACCAGGTGGTGTGCAAACATAGCTTTGCAATGCAGTGAGTACCCCTCTGCTTTTTTAAATGTTGAGAAGGCTTATGCAGTCTGCCTTCTTAGTGTAAAAAAACTGCTAGTGTCTATTATGTCCGCCTCCACGCACATCACATCCAAGACTGACAGAAGATTTTTTTTCTTGAACAAAGGCAAAAAAAAGCAAAATTCATAAGGGCCATTAGGATTTACTGCCCAGATTAGGATGCCTGGTTATTTCTTACTGGGAGGTGGTAGTATTTCTCTAATTGTGAGAATTTGGGTTATGCTTCAAATGACATAGGTGCATATTATACATAGAAACTCTTTTTTTAACCTTAAAACCTTAGGTATAATTTACACCTGCGTATTATACACAGGAGTGTATTATACATGAGATTTTAAGGTAAATAATTTTTGAGAAACAAACCTTTATGTTTTGATGTCACAGTGTGGCATTTTATGCTAATTTAATGCACCGAATGTTATTTCTTTAAGGACCAGAGGGGGCATGCCTCCAGTTTTTAAAGTGAGCTTGTTTCACTATTCGACCTTTCCCTGTGTGTGGGCTCTGCCTAGATTAATTCATAGCACTGTGTGTTGTAAAACTGATGGCACATGAACTAATTAGCATAAAGTTCCATACTGTGCCACCAAAAAAAATAAAAAAAAATTCAAAACTATATTGCAAACAAATGGGTAGCATAACTAAAGAGAGTATTTTCAATTTTCTTTAAAACAGACTAAGGCTTGAAGGCTTATAACCCTTTGAGTATCAGAGAGGCATGCAATACATTGTAATGCATTGGATACCTTTCTGGCAATCACAAGATTAAACCTTTGAATGTTAGAGAGGTGTGCAATGCAATGTGTTGCAATACAATTGTGACCACTAGCATTCAAGGGGTTAGAAGGCCCTTTTAAATCAATGAGTTTTTTCCTGGTGGGACAGTTGGTTTGCTTCAAGATGGCTCCTCTTTTGCTTTCGACATCCATCCCTTAACACATTATGATAATTTATTGTTAATAAAATGCTCTGTCTCCCCCCCCCCCCATATATCCCACCCTACAGCAAGTCATCACTAAGGAGTATGAGCTGTTTGATTTCCGTCGGACTGAGGTGCCGCCCTTACTGCTTATTCTAGATCGCTCTGATGATGCCATCACCCCATTGCTGAACCAGGTTAGTGTAACCCTATCTGTGCTAGGTGAGATTGTGCCAAGTTACTGTATATGAAGCCAAGTTGCCAAGTAATGGGAGAAATTCTGGGTTAACTAATCAAAGCCATATGGGGAAAATAACATTTTTCAGATGGGGATTGTATCCCCTTGAATGCTGGAGAAGTCTCCAGTGGTTTGCTTCACAATCAGTGAAGGCCTCTTTAGCATTCAAGGGGTTAAGGACCCCATTTAAATCAATAGGTATGTTTGTGTCCTGTGGTGTGGTGTGGTTTGTTTGCTCTGGTGTGTGCACAACATCCCATTTCAATTAATGGCAAGTTATATTTGACCCGTACTGGTACAGTTGGTTTGCCCCAGAATGATTTTTCTTAGTTCATCAGCCTCAGTGAGCACATCTCATGCCGTGCCCTGGACATATCACCAGGCACTGGTAGGGGGCGGGCACCCTGGCATCAACGTGGTCAACAATACCCTTTTTATTAATCTAATTAGTCAATTAAGAAGCTTGTACAGTAGCTGTGATTAAGCCCTTGGATGGCAGCAATATTTCTAATATATTTCACAGTGAGTTGGTAACATCTCTACCATCCAGGAGGTTAATAGCTAGTGACCACCTGCTAATAGTTTTTGAAATATGGAAAATGACTTGTAGTTCCAGTGGCTTGTCCTGGGAGACCTTGTTCATAAAAGTTCATAAAAGAGGTTTGCCCTAGTGCCAGAATGCACTAGTCAACCTTCTGTCACTTCAAAAGTTATAGACCACTGGGCCTTAGGTATAAAAGCAAAGCGGATCAAACCATCTGAACCACAGATGACAAATAAACTTCCCATTGATTTCAAAGTGTATTTTAACTCCTTGAATGCTACTACTCAAGGGGTTAAAAAGCTCCTCTAAATTTTGGGAACTTGTATTTGTCGCCCTTGCTGCTGTTGGTTTGCTCCAGAATTAGTAACTTTGCCTTTAAATGTAGGATCCCTCTAGCATTCAAAGGGGTTAACAGCTTGACTTGGAAAATGTATTCATTTCCTACAGGGCAGCTGGTTTACCCTAAAATGAATCCATTTGTTTTATACATATTCTCCAAATTAGCTACGCTCAGTAAAACTTTTATAAATGGGGGGGGGGGGTGTAGAGAGATTTTCTATAACATTCTTCCTCCATTCAAAACGAGAAATTCAACTCTGTCTTCTCTTGTCTGCAAACCAGTGGACGTACCAAGCAATGGTCCACGAGTTACTGGGCATCAACAACAATCGTATCGATCTGTCCCGTGTGCCAGGAATCAGCAAGGACCTGAAGGAGGTGGTGCTGTCTGCGGAAAATGATGAATTCTATGCCAACGTGAGTACAAGACAGACATGTTTGCTGAGTATGACCTTTTCACCTCCTGTAATGCTAATTGAGCTGGTAATCCTGAGAACCGGTAAACTATTTATCCTTAAAGGGATAGTAATGGTTAGATATTAAGCTGAGATCAATACTTTTTTTATAACGTAGCGTACCTTTCTAACAGCCCATAACATGGTTGTTTCCATTTTATTTTCTATTAACGTGTCCCCCTACTTCCCATTTTCCATACGTCACTATGCCTTCCCTCAGATCTGGAATCTGGTCAGAGGACCAGACAGATCACAACAAGGGACATTCTTCTGTTTTCAGTATAAGGAAAATTCTGCCCCCCTTGACTAAGGTTTTGCCTTTTGCTGACAGAAGATTGTGCCTTGTCGCGATTCATCTGGACCGGCTTGCTCTTACACAATGCATTTTGACTTGTCTACACTAAAGTTTTTTGTTTTTTTTTTAAATGAAAATATAATGCATAGGATTTTCTGCAGAGTAGAACAAGGGTATTTTCTCTGTTTGGAGATATTTCAAAAGTTCAAGCTTCTTATTTGAGACTCTCTTTGGAACATTGCCATCTAGTGACCAGAGAACTGCATTGAAGTTTTCTGTTGCTATCCAGTAGAGTACTTTCTGATACACAAGGATATTCTCCATAAACCAAATTAGCAACCGTGTTAAAGAGATGCGTTTCTAATAGGAAATTTACCGGGGAGTTCACTAAAGTGTGATTAAAAATGTGAAGAAGAGCATATACATTCTTCAGTGAGATCAGTTCTCTAGTTCCTATGCACCAGGGCCTCTGCACTAAGATTTCTCTTGTGGGAGAGATCTTAGGGCATTGGCTCTGTAGAATACCATGGGAATTGGAAAAGTGATAACTCTGGAGAAGTCATCACCTTTTAATTACATCTTGGTGCATAACCCCCCTGGAGAGTTGTGTGCTAAGATGTGATAAAGTGGAGATGACTTCTCCAGTGATATCGCTTTTCCAAATCCTATTTTACTGTTTGGAGTCTATGCAGTAAGATTTCTCCAATCTGAGAGATCTTATTACATTGGCTCCATAGAATAACATAAGAACTGTAAAAATGATAGTGAAGTCATCTCTGCTTTATCACTTCTTTATAACATCTCCCACATATCATCTTATTCTTATATTGCTGATAGCATGTAATGATGTTATTGGCTTGTTGATCGAGTGTAATGATGTTTTGCTGTATTAGGAACGTGTAAACTACCAAGTAAAAAGGTACAGGTCATTGACTAAGCTGAAAAGTCAACCCTGCTGTGCTACCTTGTAACCAAATTACAGTTTGATTTACAAAAACAAGTTTGAGCTGTAATAGCCCCCAAGAGAAGCCGTATGATAGATATATTTATCAAAAAAAATTATTTATATTAAAAACTAATGGCTAGCACAGCATATAGGCAGCTTTTCATTATCTTTAAAAATGTACTAAACTTCTCTTAAGGTGACAGGACCACTTTAACTCAGTAAGTTGGTAGTGAGCTGCTATCATTCTTTATGGATCGTTGTTCATGGAAGACTTTGGGTTGTATAAGAAGAGGATCGATTCTGGCTGAACCAACTGCACAATAGGGGACAAATACAAATTACCATGGATTTTAAATGGGGATACTAACCCTTTGAATGCTGTAGAGTTCTTCAGTGCATTGCATCTCAGTACGTTTGAGACTTCTCCGGCATTGAAGGGGTTAACAAAGCTCAGTTTATATGAATGCGAATTTTCGTTTGTCCTCAGTGGTGCATATGGTTTGCTCCAGGTTTTAATGCATAACCCTCAGTGTGTTAGGGACCTATCCAGCTTCCAGTTGTTTAATGCAGGGATGGTCAATGTGAGGCCCTCCCCGCTGTTGCCAGACTACAACTGCCATCATTCTTCACTAGGCAACGGCTTGCGGGGAATGATAGGAGTTAAAGTCAGGCAAAGTAAGAATCTCCAGCTTCTGCCGTTCGGTGGTGTGAAGGAATAATAATGATTTGTACCACTTATTTTAGTGATATGTATTAAAGTGGAACTAACACCCCTACAAGATGTAGCCTCAATTAGAGTGTTATAATCCGTTACAATGTGCTGTGTAATTATTATTTTTTTAATGTGTTAATATTGAATAAACCATAATTGTAAAAAGTACCTGGTGATGTCTTCCCCCCAGAAAAGTGCATTGTGCATGTCAGCAACAGAGCCGATAGTCTCTTTTGTAACTCCCCCCGGCTACAAGAAAACACCTACGTCATCAGGTTTAGATTCTCGGACCAGCACGAGAATCTAAACCTGATGACGTAGGTGTTTTCATGTAGCCGGGGGGAGTTACAAGAGAGCCGATCGGCTCTGTTGCTGACATGCGCAATGCACTTTTCTGGGGGGAAGACATCGCCAGGTACTTTTTGCAATTACAGTTTATTCTTTAATAACACGTTAAAAAAAATTAAATAATTACATAGTGGATTATAACACTTTAATTAAGGCTACATCTTGTAGGGGTGTTAGTTCCGCTTTAAACTGGACACTTTGCCTACACAGCTTTTAGTGTCATCACATTTATTTATTTATTTTGCCTATAACTGGTGCTTTTTGTTTTACGAACCGTTTCATAGTTTTAGATATTTTTGATTTAGTTGCTGGGGAATCAACAGAGCTTTGTTCTCTGACTTAGTCAGATAAAGCCACGTATAATTAATTACTCATGTCCAGAAAATCACCTCTTCTTCTTCATCTTCTTTGGCTGCTAGAACTTACCAGTTTCCACCAGAGGGGTAGAATTAATTGATACTTAATAACACGGATCTTTTCAATATGGAAGCGCCAACAGAGGGGAGGATTTGGAGAGGTGATTAGTCTTCTTTAAAACCAAAATAAAGTAAACTGTGCATCTTACACAAAAAAGTAATGTTAAGTAAAAGTTTCATTATCAATTAATAGATTAAAATTATTTTAAAGTGATAGTTCTGCTTTAAATGGACATATTGACCTAAAAATGCAACAGAAGCGATAGATGAGCCATTTTGAAAAAAACTAACTGCACTGTAGGGGAAAATAAAAATGGCCATTGATTTTTAAACATTTGAACGATAGAAGGGTCTCAAAGCATTGCTTCACAATGCGGTGGAGGTGTCTTTACTATTCAAGAGTTTGAAAAAAGCTCTTTAATGCACTGGGCATTTTCATTTGTCCTCAAAGGTTCAATTGATTTACCCCAGAATTGCTCCTCATTTGTGCCTAAGGTGCAATAGTTTATTTCCTTGCTGAAATAAAAAAGGGGACAGAATTAACGCTTTTGTGTATCTTAAACAGAACATGTACTTGAACTTTGGAGAGATTGGAACCAACATCAAGAACCTGATGGAGGATTTTCAGAGAAAGAAACCCAAAGGACAGCAGAAGCTGGAGTCCATCTCAGACATGAAGGTAGGAGGCATGACCAAACAGAGAGATTTAGGCAGTTCTGCACCATACCAACTGCACCATAGGGAACAAAAAAATCACAATGATTTCAAGGAAGAATAATGTTTAATATTGAAATATGCATGTAACTGATACCTAAGTCTTCGGGTTGACTTAGGCCGTCGTACCGGGTCTCTCCCTCTTGAGGTCAGCTACAAGCAGGCAGCCCCACCGGTCATTCATGCAGCATTCCTTCCTAGGATGGGGGTCAACAGGAGACCCTTGATACTATCCAGTGACAGAGACACAGGATGCAGTTCAGGTTCCAAACTAACACACTTTATTTCACTGAACTCAGCTCTTTTATACATAGTGAGCCACATCAAGATACACTACCAGACAAAGGACGGTGACATATGGTGTAAACATAATACAAAGGGCCAGACATGATTACATTATTTATACAAAGGGACTAAGGAAGGGTAAACACTGGGACAATAGGATGAGGGGCTTGAATACACATTTCACACAATGGTCAGGGGGTTGAAGCATCTTTGAATATTCCGCTTCAACCCCTGGCCAATCAGGAGCCAGGAATCCAATGGCCAATCCTGGCCAAGATCATCATGGCCATCTCAGCCAATCAGAACCGGTAGGTGGGCAGCTAACTGACCAATCCCTACTTTCCCCCATGTTAACTTTATGGGGGACCTTTGAACTTGTCACCCAGGGATTTAGCCAATCAGGAAGCTGCCTACTCTCCTATGTAAAGTCTATGGGGCTTTTTGAACATGTTGCCGCACACGGCAGCCAGCCTACCTCCCGTTTATACTTTGTGGATATCAGACTTTTGGAAAGAGTTGATTCACTACAACTCCACCAAGTTCCATGTAACGGCCTACGGCCCGTTCTACACGTGAATCCAGTCTTTTGGAGGAGCTGTTCTTCATGTAACAACTACGCTGTCAAGTACTGGTCCACAGCCTGTTACAAGTCTTTCTAGGTGGCGGTCTTCCATAGCTTCGCAAATAACCTCCAAGTAATGGCCGAGGGTCCGTTACAATACATGTTGTAGGATTTATCCTGCTGTGTGAAACGAAGGAACGCCCATTGCCGAGAGATGTATTATTCAAAGGTTATTGCAGCTCAAACTTGCATTTATTGAGCGCAATACTTCCATGGCCTGAAATGTTACAGTGGTGCTGTTGGTACAGCAGTCTGTGAGCAATTGACCAGTGCTGTCCACAGACTGTTGTAACAACAGTTCCACCATTGAGGTATTGCACTAAAAAAAGCAAATTTTAGACACAATAACCTTAACTGTTAGCAGTGGGAGTAAAGAAAACCAATAAAATGTGATACTAAATGAAATATATTAAATGTTGCTATGCCTTCTAGATGGGGTTTTTAAATCCATGTATGCACGAGAGGTCTCCAGCGCATATGTGATGGAATGATCTGAAGACCTCTCCAGCATACAAGGGGCTTAAAGCGGAACTTTCAAATGAATAACATAGAGCCGCAAATGATAATTACATTAGCAATATCCGCAGACTTAGTTTTATTTTCAAGTATAATTGCTGAATTAACGAAAAGTAGAACCTCTTATGCAGGCAGGCACCGGCTTGATATAGGCGCTCTCTGCGGCTGGGCTGTCAGTCCCTTCTGGTGCCTTTTGTCAAAAAGGAATTCAAATCCATTCTTGGAGTTGAAGGGGACGGACAACGCAGACACAGAGATGCCGGCTCTGCACGATGTCTGCGCTGTTCCCTGCTGCCTGTCTGCTTAAAAGGTTTTTTCTTTCGTTAATGCAGCAATTATACTTGAAAATAAAACTAAGTCTTTGCATATATCTAATGCAATTATCATTTGCACCGCTATATGTTATGTTATGTGAAAGTTCAGCTTTAAGGCCCCTTGTAAATCCAAGAGACTATTTTATTTTCCCCTTGTGATTCAAATGGTTTGACCCAGAATTCCTTTTGAAGATAAGGCTCTTAAAGCATGTGCCACAATGGCAAGTGTCCATGACCAACTTTGCTGTTATCCTGGAAAAGTGTAATGTCACAGCTTGTGATTTGATGGCTACATGAAGGCTCCATCGGACTTTTCTGCACATGATGTCATACAGTTCCTGTATGTCATTGTACTTTCTTCCCATCCATATTTTGTTCAGTGCAGTGAAATATGTTTATGATCAATAAATAAAAAGGATAATAATAATAATAATAATAAATTGAAAATATCTTCATGTGCAGCACTCTCACCACTAGGTGGTGATCTAGTCCTTTATTATTTAGGTTGGAACTCGAGTTAATAGATTCACTGAGGCTGATGACTGGAGCAAGCCATCTACACCAGAGGGGCCAAAAGTAATATCTGTTTTATTTAAATGAATCTTTTCACTCATTGCATGTTAAAGGGATAGTAATACTTAAAAATTACTAATCCCTATATTGTATCCCTTAAAAAAAGAAGAGAAATGCCCCAAGTGGCCTATAAGGGTTTGAGAGATAACCGCTTACAAAGTTCCCCCCTGCCTGATGTTAGTGTTCTAGCTGACAGCAGGGAAATCCGCTCCTGAGCTCAGCCGGCAGCTCTGCAGCAGAGCCGAGATCGTGTTAATGAAAAATCCTTCAATGGAACGGTATTCTGATTTGGTTTGCAAGCACACGTAGAAGATCTTTTAAGTGAATTTTTTTTTTTCATTAACACAATCTCGGCTCTGCTGCAGAGCCTCCGCCGGTCCCAGGAATGGATTTCCCTGCTGTCAGCTAGAACGCTGATGTCAGGCAGGGGAGAACTTTATAAGCTGTTATCTCTCAAACCATAAGGGTTTCAGAGATGCCACTGGGGGCATTTTTCTTGTTTATTTAAGGGCTACAAAATAGACATTAGTAATTTTGAGGTATTACCATCCCTTTGGAGAGGTTTCCAATGCAATGCGAAGTATTCAAGTGGTTAAAGGCCCATTTAAATCAATGTGAATGTTGATATTCTTTTACAGCCCCTGTGGTGCAGTTGTGTTGGTCCATTTCTTAGTATGTCTGCCTCAGTGAGTCTCTGATGGCAGTTGTTTGTTGCCTTTCGGCTGCTGAGTCAGGAATCTTTGTGAATTACAATCAAAGGAACTAAATGAAAAGTGTCAAATGAATCTTTAATTAGTACCGAGTGTCTTGTCCCCTACAGCAGACAGGATTCTTTTTGCTGGACTACCAACTCCTCCCACTGAAGTCCACTTAGAAAGTCCTGTAATGATTTGCCGTGTCTGCCTCCATGACCATATTATCTAATGCTAAATAAATACTAATTTCAAAGAACCAGTCCACTCCGAACAGATTTATAATTGCCATTACAATTTTGTACCAAGAAGGGGGTGGTTATTTAATTTTTGGAGAAACACTTTCTGTTAATTGGACAACAACACCTCCTAATAATACACCCCCCCCCCAAGCGTACTTTCTTTCTATGGCCACAAAATCCTAAGGACCCCTATGAATTTTTACCTTGCTAATTTGTTAAACAGTTAACATCTTCCATCAGTCCTTATTGTCATGGAGGCGGACATGACAGTTGCCGGTTTTCCTCTGATTATCTGTGAAGATCTTGAAAACCTTTGATGATTGAATCCGGGGATCTCTGAGCTCTTAGCTCAGTCATTGTGGAATGATGTTAATTTAATTTGGGCAGACCCTTTAGTATGCTAAAGTTATCTCCATTGCATTGCTAAGCAACACAGGAGTCATGATTTTGCTTCCAGAGGTGTATATTACACTAGGTCTTCTGATTTTAAAGGGATAGTAATGTTTCATAATAAAAGCAGCTCTAATTAATCATCATAGTATTTGGACCTCGGAGAGTGTTATTTCAATACTGTCAGAGTTATAGTTCAAGAGTAATTCAATAACAAAGTATCCCCCTCCTGCCCCTATTACTGATGTAACACTGCTCAGCCAGATCAGAAGGCAAGTGCCCAGGTAGATTGCAGAGAGGGACAATCTTCAATTAAGATAAGGGAAAAACCTGAAAAGCTTGTCAAGGGGGGGCAGGGCTTTCATTGTTTTCAAAGGAAGAAGAATGTCCCCTTCTGTTATCTGTCTGGTCTTACAACCAGATTCCACATCTGAGAAGAGATGGCTTACACTAGGTAACAGGGACGGGAGGGGAAACTTTGCTTGTGAATATCTCTCAAACCATAAAGGCTTGAGAGATGACATATCATTCTTCATGTTTTTTTTTAATGCCTACAAAATAAAATAAAGTTAAAACGAAGTATTACTATCCCTTTAAGTCTGTAACAGAGTGACAATCGGAAGTGTATTCAAGGTATTTGTAGGTTTGGTCCCAGTTTAAGGATATTCCTGCTATTGGGATATTCTTTATTCCAAGGTTATTACCGTTCAAATTGTTATGAAGTGTTGATGCTGTTACTCATTCTGTATAGCCAGTGACTCCTACAGAATGAAATAGGATAACTGTCTGAACATCAGATGGGACTGTTGCTAAGAGTTTAATATAAAAACAACTTATAACTGCAATAACTTTGAAGCAAAGTAGTCTTAGTACTCTATTTCACTCAGAAAGGAAAGCCCTAAATTAACATAATATAATTTATCCTCCTGTCACTGCTGGCATTCCCAACTCTGCCCAATTTCTTCTTCCAGGCCTTTGTGGAAAATTACCCCCAGTTCAAGAAGATGTCCGGCACTGTTTCCAAGCACGTGACTGTGGTGGGGGAGCTGTCTCGTCTGGTCAGCGAAAGGCATCTGATGGAGGTGTCTGAGGTGGAGCAAGAGTTGGCCTGTCAGAGTGACCATTCCAGCGCTCTACAGGTGAGCCGTCCATTCATTAATAACACAGCCATTACGCTAGTTGTGGGCAGCCGGAAGCCCTAGTCCACATGTGGCCCATAGCTGTTTCTCCTGCAGCCTCCAGTTTATTCCCTGGTACAATGGGAAGAGGAGTTTTTTTTTTCCTTCCATAAGATCACACGCTATTTTCTCTCTACAAACTAGCACCTCTTTCCTTTGCTTCAGTTCATATCTCCCTTTATAATGCGCTGGTGATCTGTCTAGCATCCACGAGGTGTTCATCTACTTTCTTCAATCTCTATTAAGAATGTTTATGGCCGTTTGGTGTATTGAGGGCCTTAGGGTGAATTTTATTGCCCACCACTGCGTTGGAGACTTCTGCCATTCAAAGGGTTAGAAGCTACAATTAAATCAATGGGAAAATTGTAATATAAATGTATATATAAAAAAAATACAGTCTGGCTTTAGATATTCTGCAAGTGCATAATGTTTAAAGTCAAAACACACCAAACACACATTGGTTTAACGTGATAGGGCAGTGATCATTTGGTGTGCTTTCTATGGAGTATTAACCATTTAAGGAACAGTGGAGCGTGCAGTGCATTATGAAGCAATTCACACGCCCCTCTAGTCTTTAACCCTTTGAGTGCCAGAGGGGTATGGAACACATTACAAAGCAATGCGTTCCATATCCCTCTGACACTCAGAGGGTTAAGATGTTAAGCAGAATGAGTGGTCTTACTCAGATCACTGAGGTAGTGATCAGTTTGTATGGGTATATAGAGTTCCAACCCTCTGAGTGCCAGACATGTATTTAGAACCTTGCAGTGCAATGTGTTGGATACCTGTCTGGCACTCAAAGGGTTAAGAGGACATTGTGTTCCCATTCTAGACTGACAGCATTACAATTAAGACAAGATTGCCCCAGCTCCATTTGATCACTACTACCAAGTTGAAGAGCTGCAGTACTGGCCCAAACCAGCTGCAGCACAGAGGAGAAATGAACATTCCCATTAGTGTCTAAACAGGGCCTTTAACCCGTTGAAATCTAGAGACAGGCCTCCACGCACAGCCAAGCAATGTGTTAAAGATGTTTCCAGCATTAAAGAGTTAAAATGGACCGTATCACCTAAAAAAAAACCTTTGGTTTTGAAGAAGCTATATGTTGTATTAGCGATTTGTGTTTAGAAAACAAGGTTTTGCGTCATCTAGGTGTGTAGATGATGCTAATTAAGCCACATGCCACTCACTTCCTGTCTCTTAGTTCTACATTACCTCCCCACTCATTGAGTCTTACCACTCTCATTGCTTGGGAAGGCGGCCAGCGCACTGCTGAGCAATGACTGTGAAAGAGGAAGCTAAGACAGGAAGCACCTGCATGGATTCCCATAATTACCATCATCTACACATCTGACCTCTAAAACTAGTTTATCAAATAAAAAATGGCTAATATGACATATAGGTACTTTTGAAAGTGCTTTCAAAAGCTCAGGGTTGGTTTTTGGGTGATGAAGTCCCTTTAAAAGGCTGCATTTAAATCACGGGGCGAATTGTAGAGCTATCATTTACACCCCTGTGGTACAGTTGGTTTGCAACTCTTCAGTTTAATGAATAAGGCCCACTTAGAACTGTAGGGATGTTCATCCCCATGCTGCACTACGGTTGCTCCAGAATTGCTTCACTGTACCAATAACCATAACTCACACTTGGCCTTATTCATCCGGTTAAAAGGGTGCAATCCAGGAGAAAACCAATTGCACCCTGGATGAAAATAGAAATGTCTCCAGCTCATTACTTTGCAATGAGTTGGAGACCCCTTTAGCATTTAAGGGGTTAAGAAAAACATTTAGATCATTGAGAATTTGTATTTATCCACTGTAGTGCACTTCATTTTCGCCTGTATTGCATTAGCTTAACTTGATGAATAAGGCCTATTGTCTATCACACAAGCACAGTCATCTTATAGAGAACAAATGTTTCATGTTGGGAAATGACTGTACTTAGAGAGAACACCTGCTTCAACATGGAGGCAGCTTAGTGACTAGATGTGATGAATGGAAATCACATGGCAGGTTCTGAGACTGGAGCTCTAGAGATGCAATTCTGTAGCAAACCCATTGCACTGCAGAGTTGAAGTTACATTTTCATATGTTGACTTAAATTGGACATTTAACCCCTTGAATACTAGAGGGTCTCTGCGTTGGAGGCCTCTAGCATTCAAGGGGTTAAAGTTCACATTTAAGTCAATGGGGATTTTCATTTTCCCTTGAGTTGCCAGATTACCCCTTTTAAAAAGAGACATTTATTAAAAATGCATGGTGCAGGACTGCATTGATTGTTACATGCATGTATATTTCTTAAGCAACCCTAATTTGCGCAATATGGTGCAGTTGTTCTGCCCCACAATTGCACCTGTTTAGCTTGAATAAGGACCCTGGGGTCTAGGAATAGTGTGATGCTATCAATGCTGGCATCTGTAGTCCTACTTTACTAGGCAGTGCTCTATTTCTCAGCAAAAAGTATTTCTACTCTAACAGTGCACACAATGAGTCGTGTGTTTTTCTAAACTCTTAACTCTGCAGCAGGCTCGTCAGCTGTTGCGACCATTGGCTGGTTGAGGGTGATTTGAGTTGTGGTCTATGACAGCTGGAGAACCAATGGTTGCCTACCCATGAGCTAGCCTGTGCTTTACTTAACTGGGAATTTCCTAAGCTGTGATTGGATGATTAACTGACAGTCAAATCTATGTTTCCTCTGATGTCAACAAGCATTTTTTTTAAATTCCCCATTTAAACCAGAGGAGCTCTGTTTGTGGAGCTGGCTTTGTTTTTTTTTTTTTTTTCTGTGTCCGTTTTGGGGGGAAAATCTGGAAATCAGAGGTTTGTTAATATCATTACTACTATTCAGTAGGTGTTTTGTGACTAACGCTTCTTTGGTACACTAGGGTTACAAAAAAGGGGAGGAAACCTAATATTCATGGACTACAATTCTGTTAATTGGCTGGGGATGTTGGAAGTTGTAGTCCCAAAAACAGCTAGGTTTGAAGATTGTTTGCCCATTATTTGTGGTCCCAAAGCATCCATTGAAGTGATTGTAAGACCCATTAAACAAGGTTAATTTGTCTAAAAAGAAAGCTCACCTCATTCTATTTTGGAGCATTGCCCTGCTGGTGGCTTGTGATGCACTGTATTGTTCTACTGATGGGGCATGATACCAGATTAAAATAACAGTTCATCGACCTAACACAAAATGTCAGAAAGTCGCCACTGCCTTTAAATCTCAGAAAGGTTAGTAATACATTGCTAAGCAAAACACTGTTAACCATCTTTGGCATACAAAGGGTTAAAAACAATATAAAAACACCAGAATGAATTAATAAATTGCATCTTTTTTCTTTCTTTTTATTGTAAATCATACAAAACAATACAAGCATAGAAAAAATACCAAACTATGTTACAAAGTATAGGAAAAAATATAGATGGCATAAGATGATACGCATATAAGGCACATATCGCACTGCATTCCTTAATATTGGAAACATAAAGTCCATGCCCTAGGGATTGGGCATATAACCCTCCAATCGGAACCATCATGTATGACTGTACCTAAGAAACAGACTGAAAGAATTCAAGCAAACGGAATAGGTTAAGAAAAAATGAGAAATAAGGGTAAAAAAGAAGGAGGTTGTTAGGAGAAGAGCTAAAAGTAGACCATAGACAGCTAGGCAGTGAAAGGAAAGCGAAAAGAAAAGAAGTAGAGAAAAGAGAAAAAGATGAGATAAGCAGAAAGAAGAAGAGGTCCGCAGCCCCGTTCCCCTCCCATCCCAGCCAGAGTGAAGAAAGGAGGTCACCTGCTCAGAATCAGCACCACGGAGAAACACCAGATCCATAGCATTGTAGCTGCTTCTCGTACCCTGGTTACCCAGACATCATAATTCAGGGGGGTTGCAGATTTCCAGTTAGGTGGCACCATGGCTTTAGCCAGGCCTAGCATGGTCAGCAAAAGCATCTTGGATAATGGGGGTAAGCGTGGGAGTGCCTTGTAGAACAAAATCTGCCATGGATCCCTTTGAAGTGCAATACCCAAGCTCCGTTCTATGCAAGTCAAACAGGCCCTCCAGAAATCCTGCAACAATGGGCAAGACCACTACAAGAAAGTGCCCCTGTGTTGCGTACAGTGCCAGCAATTGGGAGACAGAGGGAAACATTCTATGTAATCTGGGTGGGGTATAATACCAATGTGACAGAAACTTAAAAAGATTCCAGAAGAAGAGTAGAGATAGAGCATCTGGAAGCAGTTATCCAAATCCTTTTCCAATCCTCCGAATGAAGCTCAGTACCCAACTCCGCTTCCTAGGCCGAAGCATAGGGTGGTTTCAATCGAGCAACAGTGCTACCTAACAACCTGTACATCTTGCTGAGAAAAGAAACGCGCAATGGCAGTTTGTGCATAAGTGAATTCCTGAGACCATGGAAAACATGGAAAAATCTCCGCATTTCAGCAGGAGGTAATCGAAATATCTCCTGGAGCAATGGATAGTGAATCACCTTGCCATCTGATATAAAATCCATATCATGAAGTAGAGAGTCCAAGGGCCATTTCGGAAAGTCTCTCCGTAAAAGGGTGCATGAAGTAGCCCTAGAATAGAAGACTGGGGAGAAGGAGGCTGGGAAAGAAGTCAAAGAAGCACCTAATGCCAGTCCTGACCAAGCAGTAATGATAGCACCCACAACTGGATGAGAACCGAGCCTCGGGTCATGTGAGGCATGAGGAAGAGAAACCTCAGAAAGTGTATCAGTATCTGCATATAAGATCCATTCGACACAGACCCATATCTTCGATTTCCCATTATGTCTCCAGTCAAGCAAAGAAGCAAGCAAAACCGCCCTGTAATAGTGATGGAAATCAGGGATACCCAGTCCACCCTCCTCAAGCAAATGAGTCAAAAGAAGCCACTTTAAACAGGGACGTTTCGAATCCCATACATAATTAGTCACTAGTTTGGCAAGCTGAGTGAAAAAGGAACGGGGTAGTTTGATAGGTAGGGTTTGAAATAGATATAGAGCACAAGGTAAGATGGTCATTCTTAATAGAGTTTATCCTGCCAAACCAGGATAAATAGAGGGATCTCCATTTAGTAAAATCTTGTTGAATCTTCCAAAGAAGGGGAGGGTAGTTCATTAAAAATACAGTATGAACATCAGCCGCTAACCAGACACCAAGATACTTGCTAACTTTAGGGGCACATTTGAAGGGGTAAGTAGAATGCCCGTAACAGACTGTGATACATTCAATAGGAGTGTCTCGGATTTAGACAAATGTACCTTGAAATCCAACAAGGATGCAAATTCCTTAATGTGATCCATTACTGCACTCATGGAAGTCAATGGGTCAGAAAGAGTTAGCAAGCCGTTGTCTGTAAAAATTGACAGCTTCTGTTCCTCACCTGCTAGACGTATGCCAGATTCCCTAGCATCTTGTCACTAAATAAATAAAAGGGGAAAGAGAGGACAGCCCTGTCGTGTACCACTGGTAATATATAGGGACGAAGAGAGACCTCCGTCAGCACGAACCTTAGCCGAAGGGTTAGAATAAAGCACAGATATTCGCTCAATAAACTTGGGCCCAAATCCGAAAGAGTGAAGAACCTGAAATAAAAACAGCCAACTCACCCTATCAAACGCCTTCTCTGCTTCCGTAGAAAGCCGAACCGCAGGAAGGCGCTCTAAATTGATGTAGTGAATGAGGGAAAGTACTTTCCTTGTATTGTCCCTGACTTCACGGCCAGGAGTAAAACCGGCCTGATCCTCATGAATTAAAGCTGGCAGTAGGGTTTTAAGTCGGGAATCTAGAATCTTAGCGTACATCTTGAAATCCATGTTCAGCAGAGAGATTGGTCTATAACTCTCACATTTGGAGCCATCTTTCCCAGGCTTCGGAAGAATTGTTATATGCTTTTAAGAAGTGCAAGTGTGTCTATGAATATCAGCCGGCGTCACCTCAAATGCTTTCAAAAGACCAGGAACTAGAAGGTTGTGAAAGGTAGAACAATACACACTAGTGAAACCATCCGGCCTCAGACTTTTCCCCTTTTGGTATGGACAAAATAGCTTCCTGATCTTCCATCAATATCAGTGGGGCATGTAGAGACATAAGTGCCGCCGCCGCGATCTAAGGAAGGGCAGCCTTGACCAAATATGCACGGAAACGGGTATCAGTCATGTGGCCTGGTGTCTGAGCCATGCAAATTATATAGCCCAGAATAGAAAGTTCGGAACATGTCAGCAATTGTACCAGGAGCATGAATGCAGTGATCGGAGCGGTCTACCAAATGTGCAATATACGCGGACCCCTGTTTATGTCGCAGACGTTGGGCCAGCAATGCCCCCACCCTATTCCCCCACTCATAAAAGGATTGTTGTGTAGTCAAAAAGAGTTTTTCAATCCAAGCTCCCAACAAAGCTTTAAGAGGAAACCTACATTGCGTCAGTTCAGCCAATAATGATGCGTCACCACTGACCTTGTGTGCAGATTCCAACTCCTGGATTTTACGGAGAACATCCGAGATCTGCGTGCCTCTAGCCTTTTTCCTACGTGCTGCAAACTTCAAGAGTTCTCCTCTAATCACACATTTATGTGTCTCCCACACCGTGAAAGGTGAAAAGTCTGTGATTGGTTGATTTCAAAATAATGAGCGATAGAATCCCTTAAAGACGCCACTACATCCGATTGAGAAAGAAGATTCTCATCTAGATGCCAGGGACAGAAATAGGAGCAAGTGTTCGAATGCAATAAGGTCAGGGTCACGGGGGAGTGGTCTAACCACATAATAGTGCCTATATTGGAGGAATACACTAAAGGCAGCGCTAAATGGGAAACCAGGAAGTAATCTATCCTGGAATAGGTCTGATGTGGATGCGAATAAAAAGTAAAGTCACGCCCGTAAGGATTACAAACTCTCCAAGCATTAACCAATCTATGAGAATGTAGAAGATCAGTTAAGGTAGCCAGTTTAGAATTGGAGATTGAAGAAGAGCCGCTAGAACAGTCAAGGGCTGGATTAAATGGCATATTAAGGTCTCCACCCAGAATCAAAATACCTTCCTGGAAGGCCTGGAGATGATCCAGGGTCTCAGACAAAAATTCAACCTGCATAGAGTTAGGAGCATAGACATTGGCAAATGTATAAAGAGTGTTATTAATGGTTCCCTTGACAAATATATATCTGCCTGCAGGATCCTGAATTGTATGTTTATGCTGAAATGGTAAGGAACGTTTGAACATGGCTACACCACAGCGTTTTTCCGGTCCTGACTCAAGAAAAGCCTGTGTATAAAAGCGATTCAAGAGAGGTAATTCTCTACGTTTTTGGTAGTGGGTCTCTTGAACCATCACCACATCCCCCTTTAAACGTTGGAACTCATGTAGTGCCATGGAGCATTTAACCCCTTAAGGACCCATGATGGTCCTGCACCGTCATGGGTTGTTATACCCTTAACGACCCATGACGGTGCTGGACCATCATGGCTTAAATGATAGCAGTGTGCCTCCGTGCATGCTTCTGTCATTAATTCCAAGGTGAGACTGAGCGCTCCAAGACCGGGGCATTCAGTCTCAGCCCTTCTTGTTTCTGCTGGTTCATGCGATTGCTGTATCAGCGATCACATGTACCTGCATTCTGAGACAGAGGTAAGCACACAATGCATGCTTACGTCTGTGTGTCTCCTCTTTTTCTGTCTCCCTTGCTATCAAAGTAAGGGAGAGAGAAGGAGAGAGGAGAAAACTAGTGGTCAAATAAAATCCAGCAGCTGGGGGTTTTAACCCCTTCACTGCTGGTGTTGGAGGCTGGCTGAAATTCAGATCAATATATACAGTATAACGTAAAGCGATTAAAAGCAGTCTTAAACTGCCGAGGACCTGGGTCACGGTGCCCGTGCTATGCTGGCGACATTCTGTCAGTTTTGCTCCCGCTGACGCTTATTGGCTGAAGTGGCTTTGTCCCGCCCAGTATTTGGCCTTAAATACTGGGCCTTGTCACTTCTCCGGTGCCCTTTTGTGGTGTTTCCATTACCAGCGCTTGTTCCAGTTCTCATGTGATCTCTGTGTACCGACCCGGACTGCCTGACTACTCTGCTGTGTCCGTTACTGCTCTGTGTACCGACCTGAACTGCCTGACTACTCTGCTATCTCGTTCCTTCTCTGTGTACCGACCTGACCCGGCTTACATTCGTGCTCTGTGTACCAACTCAGATTGGCTGACGTTCCTGCTCCGTGTACCGACCCGGCCTGGCTGACGTTCCTGCTCTGTGTACCGACTCGGATTGGCTGACGTTCCTGCTCTGTGTACCGGCCCGGTTGGGCCCCATTGCCCATGTATCAGACCTGCCTACCGCCCCATCCGGTCCTCGGTTTGGGGTTGTCATCTGGGCTCCTCTCTGTCTCTGGACAGAGTCACTGTTGCCTCATTGTCATTCCTGCAGTCTAGTCTCCGTAATATGTCTGTGTCGCGCAGGTGACGTTCCGGTGTGTATCTTCCATCTGTGCACCACTGTACACTTGACCCTTCTTCCTGCTATAACGCTGAGGTTGGTCTTACTCTGGACGCCTCAGGCTGTTCTCTCGATCGGGCAGTCGACGTTGGTCTGAGCGTTCATTAACCCCTTCGGGGAAGGTGCCATATTCCACCGGCTTTCTATCAGTGCAGTCTCCGTTGGGTGCCCTTCCGGGTATACAGTCACAGTCCTCCGTTACTGCTACTGCAGTCCACAAACTTGTCCTGGGCCTCCGTTTACTTCTGTGGCATTACTCACTATTTGTGCACTCTCTATAGAGTGAGAGTCTTAAGGGCCTCGTGCTATTAGGGCCTGTCAGTCTTCCTGGCCTAATAGTAACCCATTCACTGCTGCCTCGTTTGTGTATCACACAAACTTTTCCTGACCTGTGTCATTATATTGTTGTTGCTGAATTGTACATATACTGGACCTGTGTGGGTATATATTACTGTAACCTGTCCTGTGTCAGTACTATATTGTGTATATATATTACTGGACCCGTTAGGGTTATTGTTTTCAGAGTTTGTTCAATAAAACTGTGTTTTACCTAACCTACTGTGTCTGAGAGTCAAATAAAACCATTACACCATCCCATCAATAGATGGAATGCTCAGTAGTGCCTTGGGTGGGTCGGAGCCAAAGAGAGTGGCTATATATCAGAAAGAGATCCTCAGTCCCACAACGGACAGCCCAGGGCTATAGATACTGAGGATGCTTGGAGGACATCAGGGGGAAGGTAACCACTGCACGCCAGAAAAGAGCGTCACCCGTGCAAAGTACCGGTAATACCCTCTCCTCTTCATAAGAGTGAGCATGATGTTCTGAGCCCACAGTGGTTGCGTTAATCACAGAATAAGATGGTGAATCAAAAACACGAGGTCTCAAATCCAGCCAAGGTACCAGCTCGCCAAAAAATGTGAGAGCCCATGCATACACGAATATGAGCAAGAGGGTCAAAAAATATATTACCTATGTATATAACGTCCCCCACGCGAAGGCCCCCAATAAACGGGAGCCCACACATGATGGAAAGCCAGATACAACAGAGCCAACACCCCCGGCCCGCCAAACCAGCCCTAATGACAGGCGACGTAGTGTGAAACAATAGGAAATCAGCTCTGGATTAAGTATATGAGCAGAACTTAAGACAGTAGGCCTAGTGGAACTAACCCCTACATATACATAAGGCTCATAGTAGACACTTTACCGTAAAGTAGGCCAGAAGGCCAGACACCCAAGCTCAGAACCTTCCCCCACGGGAGTGCACCCAAACAAGTGGATGCCCCCACACGTCAGACATCCGAGCACAACCCGCATCCTGCCACTGATTCGGCATAGTGCCTCCAACCCAGCCATACAGAGAGAGGAGAGTAGGGGGGAAGGGCGGGAAAGAAAGGGAAAGGGGTAAATGAAGGAGAGAAAGGGGAAGGGAATGTAAAAAGGGACCAAAGGAAAAGGCAGGGGAGACTAAAGGGGTTATCAAGGAAAGGACAAGGGAAAAGTGAGAGGGAGAAAGGCCACAAGGCCTTGTAACAGTTGAAAAACAGTTACCATCAATATTAAGAACAACATACGAACAGAGAAATTAATAAAATACATTAACCAGATGTGGCACTGGGTAAGTGCCTCTCAATTGAGGGGTCCACATCTACGTGAACTAGTCCAGGAACTCTGCGATGAAACACTTCGCAGTGTAAGTACATGCCCAAAAGCCTAGCAGGTCCTGAAATCAGAAAAGGCATCGAAGGCAAATACACGGAAATACGTCACCCTTGATCTGAACCAGCAGGAGATGACGGATCTATCCTGTCTCGGGAAGGTCTGGATTTCCTCTTCCTAGACACCCAATGCCATTCAGACGAGGCGGAGATCGGTGGGTCACACATAGAGGGGTCATCCAGTCTCTTAAGCAGTGGCCTTTGGGCCTCAGCAATGTGCAATGAGAGGGCATCAATAAAAGCTTGGTAATAACCCTTGTAGCGTAAAACATGGGTAGTCCCATTCCAGGGCATCAACAGTTGTAGAAGATAACCCCATCTGTACCGGATCTGTTGAGAAGTAGGGCCTTAGTGATAGGCTTTAAATCCCGCCTCCACTGCTTTGTCAAAGGCGAGATATCGTTAAAATATTTGAATTGTGACTCCTTCAAATGATATGGGGCCTGAATTTCGGGCAGTATTAAAGATTTTCTCCTTCTCCTCATAATAATGAAACTTGACAATCCCATCCCTCAGGTTAGCGGATTCCAGAGGTCTGGCCCTCAAAGCCTGGTGCTCCCTATCAAGCTGATAGATTGTAAGGTCTTCCTCCCATAATATAACATGAAACAGGTGTTGTAGATAATCTGGGAGATTGTGGGCATCCACTTCCTCCGGAATACCTCTGCACCATAGATTAGACCTCCTGTGTCTATTTTCTAAATCATCCAGTTTTACCTGGAGATATATAGTCAGTCAGTATAGTTGAGTGTGTTTAGTCTCGGATGGCTTTACTTGTGGCCATAAACTCTTCCAAGGTGTCAACTCTCACCAATATGCCGAATGTCATGGTGGACTTCCGCCAATTCTTCTTTGAGAAACACCTTCAGGTCCGTTAGTGGATTCTGCAAGTCCCGTTTTGTAGACGGGGGATCATTTTGTGGTACCGCAGTGTGAGAGACTCCGCTATCGCCCTTCTCTGAGGACGTCGATGGTATGGAGGCCATGGAATCCTCTTGAAGTAGGGCGTCTGCCATCTTGGATTCATCGGCGGGCTTCTGCGAGCCAACTTTCTGCGAGAAAAAATGCTGTAAATCGCCACCTTTCTTCGCCAACTTATGCCTCATCATGTTTTAGTGTTAGGACAAACAATAAAAGGTCAATCTGTAAGGCTTCAGATGCCCAGATTTAGCAAAAAAAAAAATCTCTGGGGAGTGCAGAGCTCTGCAACTATGCGTCCAACCACACGAGCGGTCACGCCACACCCCAAATTTCATCTTTTTACTACTAACTGGCAACCGAATTGGTTCACTACTTTGGTTGCAAGGGGCGTGGAGAAGAATTAGAAAATAAAATAAAAATGCAATGAGCCTTATAGTTCAAAGCAAATCCGTGCAGTTTGGGAGGTAAAACAGTTATATCTTAGGAGACAAACATTTCCAAAACTTCCATTGATTTTAATAGGGATTTGAATCCTTTGACTGCTAGAGAGGTTTCCAATGCATTGAGAAACAAATCATTGGCGACCTCTATGACATTCAAGGGGTTCAAATCTCAATTTCAAGTAATTTTGAATTTTGTGAGTTTTCATTCATCACCTGTGGGGCAGATGGTTTGTTTCAGAATTTCCAACTTTACAATTATATATATATATATATATATATATATATATATATATATATATATATATATACACACCAATGAGCATTATGTGGAATGGAAAAGCGATGTCTTAAAATAAATACGGTCTACAAAATGTGTTTGTAAACCAAGCACACTTTGTAGACTGTTCCAGTTAAGTATTTATTTTTATATAGCGCTATTTCGGCTCTGCTGAAGAGCCGCCATCAGGTCACCAGACTTGAATCTCCTTCCTTTACAGCTGACATCAGTGAAAGAGGAGGGGGGGACTTTAAAACCTTATATCTCTCAAACTATAAATGTTTGAGAGACGGGACTTGGATCAGTTTATTTATTTTATCTAAAATATTATATGTTCTTAAAATAAGACATTACTAATCCTTTAACTACAACCAGGTCTTGCCACTTCAAAGACTACTCACAGAAGGTCTCTAGCAATTTGTTGCAGACTTCTCTACCATCCAAAGGGTTAATCCCAGCTGCTGTGCTAGCTTATTAATCATATAATTAGATTAATAAAGAGGACATTGTACCCATGCTGATGCCAGGGTGCCCATCCCCTCCCAGTGTCTGATGACACATGTCCAGAGCTCAGCATGAGATGTGCTCATTGTCTCAGTGAGCCTTTCATGTTGAACACAAGGGCTGGAGTGTCAGTGAGTCTCACCAGACAATAGCCTAGCTGTGTAATGTATACAGATGTACGTCATGGGCACACTGCGTCCTCTGCCGTCAGCATTATAACCACAAAGTGTAGGTTACATGCCGATGACATTACAGGAATGCAAGCCCTATACAGCCAACAAGTTGTGGGTTCTCTGTCAAGTAGATCTTTGTGATGGGGACATTTATCACTCATGGTGATATTATAAAGCATGGGAAGTCCATCTCTGGACCTCCACCTGCATCATCCCCAATTAGTCAGTGGCTGGTTGGAGATGATGGGAGTTGTAGGCCCCTGACTACCCCGATATAAAACATTAAAGCGGATTTTTCACACGCTATAAAGTCGCCCTGCAATAATTAAGCAGGTAGCGACTAGCTTTATAATATATATGTTACCTCTGAAATGTAGCCCATTATAAAGAAGTCCTTTATTGTAGGAGACCAGAAGCCAGGCATCAGCGCAGACATCTTGTCTGCGTGCCTGCACTGTCAGTCCCGGTCTCCATTGAGAAGCACTGCAGTGTACTACATGGTAACCGGAAGGGACTGAAGGCGCAGGCGCGCAGACTGCACTAACCTGGCCGTCAGTCTCCTATAATAAAGGATTACTTTATAATGGGCTACATTTCATAGGTAATATATATTATAAAGCTAGTCGCTACCTGACTAAGTATTGCAGGACGACTTTATAGCGGGTGAAAGTTCTGCTTTAAATTGGACCTGTCACCTACACTACTTTTAGTACCATTAAAGTCATAGTAATGTTTCACAAAAACAGCAGCTCCAATTAATCTTCATAGCAATTGAGCCATATAGAGTATTATTTCATTACTGTGAGCATTGTAGTTCAAGAGTAATTGAATGATAAAGTTTCCCCCTCCCGCCCCTTTTACCTAGTGTAAGCCCCCACTCCTCAGATGTGGAATCCATTCCATAGACCAGGCGGCTCACATCAAGGCTCAATATTCTACTGTGAGAACAATGAAAACCCTTATCTTAATTGAAAATTGTCCCTCTCTGTAATCTATCTGGACACTCCCTGCTGCTCTAAGCTGAACAGTGTTACATCAGTAAAAGGGACGGGAGGGGGATACTTTATCATGCAATTACTCTTGAACTACAATTCTGACAGAATTGAAATAACAATCTCCAAGGCCCAAATACTATGATGATTAATTAGAGCTGCTTTTATTATGAAACATTACTATCCCTTCAAATGTGCCTATACTTTGTGTGTTTTGTTTTCTAATCAATTTAATTGTTTTAGAGATTTTTGGTTTAGTATTTAGGGAATCTAATCTAAGCAGAGCTTTGTTCTATAACCTGTTTGATAAAGCCTGTAAAATTACTTGCGTGTCCAGAAAATAACCTCTCTCCATTTGAGCAGGAATAATCATGCAAACTCTTTTAAAGGGATAGTAATACCTGAAAATAAGTTTATTTTATATTGTAGCCCTTAAAAAACCTTGAAAAATGATACAAGTCTTATCTCCCAAACCTTTATGGTTTGGGAGATATTCAGAAGTAAAGTTTCCTCTGGAGTGATGTCATTGCTCCACCCTTCAGATTTGGAATCCGGTCGCCCGACCAGCAGTGCCTCTCCAGAAGTGCTGAGATCATGATCTTTAAAAATAATTTCTTAATTGGAATGGTCTACAAAGTGTGCTTTCAAGCCAGGCACACTTTGTACACAGTTCCAATGAAGTAGTTATTTTCAAAGATCGTGATCTCGGCACTGCTCAAGAGCTGCCGGTTGCTATGTGGACCGAATTCCAAATCTGTCCACTAGATGGCAGACTTGGCTGAAACAGCAAGGAAAAGTGAACTATACTATATTTTACATATGAATATCTCCCAAACCATAAAGGATTGGGAGATAAGACATATCATCTTTCATGGTTTTTTAAGGGCTACAATATAAAATAAACTTATTTTCAGGTATTACTATCCCTTTAAGACAGAGGCTCACAGTGAGGGGAGAAAATGGGAAGGTGGCAAGTCTTGTGTAAGCAAACTGGGTGGTCTCACCGAGACTGATAAAGCAGAGATCGCACAGGGAAGTCTTGTGTGGAAGATAAAGTAATGATCCGTAGGTGTGATTATACGGAGTCTTACTCAGATAGATAAGGCAGTGATCAGTTTACGTGGTTACAATGTGCTAAACTGACAGTAAACTTTTCAACTTCACGTATTGTGCAAGTGTATAATATGTAAATTCAAATGCACCATGCAATTCTGCACAGTAATAAGCCTTGGAATCCATGTTCAGTCCCTGCACCTGCTTAACATCAATGTACTGAACTACGTGCACTCAAAATCCTTCACCCGTGCACCAAGGGGACTACAGTGGTGCAGTCTGTGGGCATTTTGAGATGTTGCTTTCATTTATGCCTTGCTTAGGCCAATGTTTTAATCATGGCATAGAAGTGATGCTGTAAGTGTACACCATTCCCTGCTCTTGCTATGGGGCTTGTGGGCAGAGCTTGCTGCCATTAAAGTCCAATGTTGGTGTAGTGTATCTGCTGGTATTAAGATCATATGCTGTAGTGCATACCCTTATGTGTAGCCACTGGTGTTAGAGACTAATGCCAGTGTGGCTGCACTGGTGAATTCATAATACACACCAGTGTTACACTGTATCATTACATTATCTCTGCATTCAAAGTCACTGGGAGAAAGCTCCTTCTAACAGTGATCCAGCTGAGCTCATTGTTAGGGACAAACAATTGTAATATATATATATATATATATAATATATACAGTTTGATTTTACATATTCTGGAAGTGCATAATGTTTAAAGTCAAAAATTACATTTACTGTTCCTTTAAGAGCACATATTGGTCTACCTTGATAGGGCAGTGATCATTTGGTGTGCTTATATGGAGTATCAACCATTTAAGGACCAGTGAAGTATGGTCTGCATTATGAAGCAATTCACACGCCCTCTGGTGTTTGAGATTAAAGGGATAGTAATGTTTCACAAAAACAGCATCTCCAATTAATCTTCATAGTGTTTGGGCCATGGAGAGTGTTCTATCAATACTGACAGAGTTGTGGTTCAAGAGTAATTGAAGGATAAAGTTTCCCCCTCCCGCCCCTTTTACCTAGTGTAAGCCATCTCTTCTCAGATGTGGAATCTGGTTGTAAGACCAGACAGATAACAGAAGGGGACAATCTTCTTCACATGAGAACAATGAAAGCCCTGCACCCCTTGTCAAGTTTTTCCATTTTTTCCCTTTTCTTAATTGAAGATTGTCCCTCTCTGCAGTCTACCTAGGCGCCTCCCTTCTGCTCTGGCTGAGCAGTGTTACATCAGTAAAAGGGGCGGGAGGGGGGATACTTTGTCATTGAATTACTCTTGAACTACAACTCTGACAGAATTGAAATAACACTCTCCACAGTCCAAATACTATGATGATTAATTAGAGCTGCTTTTATTATGAAACTTTACTATCCCTTTAAGCAGACAGGTTGGTCTTACTGAGCTTGCTGAGGTACTGATAGTTGGTATGCGTTGGATACCTTTCTTTCACTCAAAGGGTTAAGAGGACATTGTGTCCCCATTCAAGACTTACGGCATTCTGTGAAGACAGGATTGTCCCAGCTCTATTTGATCACTACTTCCTTTGCTGTCTACTACAGAATGTAAAACGGCTGCTTCAGAACCAGCGCTTGTCTGAGTTGGACGCTACCAGGCTAGTCATGCTATATGCCCTGCACTATGAGAAACACAGCAGTAATGCTTTGCCAAGTCTCCTCTCTGATCTTCGGAACCGAGGAGTGTCAGAGAAGTACCGAAGAGTAAGTACTGCAGTGGCAATGCCCTTTCACTTACACCAGTGGTACATGTTCAGTGGAATCCAAATGTTCCTTGGAGAAGCATAAGGTGTCCCACTGAACAAATATTTGCAGTGGTGACAAGATAGGTGTGGAGGACAGGGTTTATAAGGGTCTGCGACAACCAGTGGATGAGTGATTGTTTGAAGTAGTCCAAATAATATACCAGTAATAAAATCTAAATAGTATACATAGCCTGTGGAGGCACTAGGTTGTTATCTAATAACATTTTGTATGAAAAACCACACCACAGGAATTTGTCTCTGTATGTTTATCTGGAATACAAGATAGGTCTAGGTCGTGGGAGGCCTGTAGCCCTTGCGATGATCCAACCACTCCTTCATAATCAAAGATGAATACAGAAATATACATGGAGTCTGACTCCTCTCCAGTAAATCATGACCACATAAACAGGGAACCCTTCCTTCCATATTAATATGGTCATTTTTACTGCAGAGGGTTCAGCACCCGGCTCCATATATACTTCTACAATCTAAATAGTGTAATATAATGCAATCTAAATACAGGGTTATTTTTTGTTTTTTACAGTTTCTTTGTAATCCACATTATAGCTTGTCCCCAGTATATCAAATACAATTCTGGTCATTTTTGTTTTCTCTGAAATCTTAGCATAATAATAATGTCTTAAAATTTAGCAGTAAACTTTTTTATGAAAACATAGGAGTAACAGTGCTTTCCCCGATAAGTAAAATAAGGGTACTTGCGTCATTCAAACGTTGTTACAACTCAAACCTTCCTTCCCACAATTAAACTGCACTTTTCTACTGTGGTCACCAGGTGATGATTTTCCTATAATTTTCTCTACAGAGCCATAGTCTAAAGTTCAAGCTCTTCCATGGATGGATTATACAAACAAAATTCCTTCTGGACATAAGATCTTGCTGTTGCTAACAGTATGATAAATAAAAAGCTGGTGTGAGCTGTAATAATTTTGAAATGAAGAATCTCCGGCATTGGGGATACCCTTGTTTTACTCACTAGGAAAAGCTCTAGAACATGTTTTCATAATAAAAGTTTACTGCTCGTTTAAATAAAAAAAGAGAGGCATAATGTAAAATAAATTACTCTATCTTGCTAAAGCAATACACATTTTTGAAGAATTACTATTCCTTAGTGGTAGGTTCACACTGGCAACTTGACAGTGCTACACTGTAGCTCTGCCCATGTTCCCCAAATGATCCCCTCACTGAGGTTTTGATAGTGTGAAAAGGTGTGGCTAATGGGCAGGATACGTAGAGGTGAGCCAGACATGATTGGCTGACTCCCACATGGGCCTCTGTTGGTTGGATTGTGGCAATAATGACACAGCAATCCAAAAGCTCATGTGTTTGATCTGCACAGCCCCATAGACTACAATGCAGATCAACTCAACTTTATCTTCCAAGCTTTCTGCAGAGAATGTAGTAAAGATGGATCACACTGCATTAGGGCACTGACATGCAAGGCGATAGTTGCCCGTGTGAAAAGACCCATGGACAGCAAGCTGATCAGACTTTGAGTAAATGCTGTGCTAATGTGTCAGTGTGAACTTAACTTAAAGCTTGCTTAACCCTTTGAATGCCAGAGGGCTGCGGAATGCATTGCAATGCATTCAGTACCCCCCTGGCACTCAAATGGTTAATCAAAGTGGCAGTCAACCTCCTTTTTCACAGAGTCTGCAGGTGGATAATATATAAAGTCAGACTGCCTATACGTTATTATTTTCTTTTTTTCACATTTACTTATTTTTACACTTTTATGTTCCTGATAGGGAGCTTTCTAATTTTCTGTTTCCGGACAACTTTCTGTCAGGGACTGTGAAAGCCGGTATAGCGGTACAATGTAAAATTATCCCTGCAGCACTAAGTGCTCTGTATATTGCTTTTAATAGACTGGAGACTGGCTTTTTTTACTGCAGAGATAGTGTTATATTGTATCACTATCCCCGCTTTTAAAGTCCCTAACAGAAAAGTCTATGTAAACACAAGTTTAGGAATCTCCCTGTCAGGAACAGAAATAAAATAAATAGGTAAAGATGGAAAACAAAATACACATAAAAACAGTTTACATATTATGTATCTGTAGAACATGTAATGTCAACAAGGAGGATGAATGTCACTTTAAGCTGTGCTAGAAACTCTGTCTTAGAAATGCTGAGCTATAGCTATGAATATACATCTTTGTAAAATTAAAAAAAAAATACTAGTTTGGTTGTGATCTTAGAATGTTGGTAATCGTGTTTCCTTCTTATGACTGGAACAGCTGGTGTCAGCGGTTGTGGAATACGGAGGAAAGAGGGTGAGAGGGAGCGATCTCTTCAGTCCCAAGGATGCTGTCGCTATCACTAAACAGTTCTTCAAAGGACTAAAGGTGTGTGGCTCTCTCTTGTACTACTGCATACACTACAGAACACCATAAGATGTATCTGTGCCTTTGATGATATCATAAACCCTAGAAATAAGATTTGCTAAAACAGGAGTAGGGAAGTTTTGGATCTCTGGCTTTTGGACACTAAAACCCCCATCATACGTAACCTGCCGGAACTTTCCCTAAAATGGAGAAGCGGATGATTTACTATTTCAAACTGCAACAATGCTTGAGCAATTCAGCGTCTCCATAGAAGACCAACATTTCCACTGCTAGAAATGGGGTTTTTAACCCTTGGAATGTTAGTGAGGCCTCCAGAACATTCTACCATTCAAGGGGTTCAATTCTGCCATTTAACTCCATTTTTATATGTTCCCAAAATTGCTTCAGTTCTTCTTCATACGTCTTTTCTCAATGAACTTTAAATGACCTTCTGACATGTCAGGCTCCTAGCACACTCTGCTGGTAGGGCATACACTGTAGTATCCATAAAAAAGTGAATTAAAAAAATAATTAAATAAAAAAAAAAATAAAATAAAAAGCTGATATACTAACAGGGCCAGATTTAGATTCCAGAGCCCATAGGAAACGCACTCTAGGAGCTTATAGTTTCACCCATGGCCACACCCCAGTCTCATCCAAGGAAGAAAAAATAGGATTTTAGTCTTACCTGTTAAATCCTTTTCACTTAGTCCATACAGGTCACTGGTACTCTGGGGAGGCGTAAGTCCCCTTTAATAGGCAGGAACAATTATGCAAATAATTTGCAAGGGGCGGAGCCTCCCCTCTTACTTAAGCCACCTTCTGGCCAGAGCCACTCATATTGATTTGAGACCCCAAGAACTGACCTCAGGTAAGCAAAAAGAAAGACTCCTGTGAGCATGCCCGAACGGTCTCCCACTGAATGCCACGGGAGAGCCAAGACTGGTCCCTTGACAGGGTGGGAGACCAGTGACCTGTATGGACTAAGTGAAAAGGATTTAACAGGTAAGACTAAAATCCTATTTTCACTGTCGTCCAATACAGGTCACTGGTACTCTGGGATGTACAAACATTGAGCTGATCCAGAGGCGGGAAGTAAGGCAAGGACCAGGCGCAAGGCCCAAGTCACTAGAACTGTTATGACCAGTTGATAACATAGCCCAAACTGTAAGTGTCAACGGACACCAACCAAGGGAACAATCCCTGAACTAACACAGCACACAGAACCAGAGCCAACCGGGCTCAACAGTAAAGAAGCACTAAGGATCACAGAGCGGAAGACCTACACAGGCAAGACTGCCTCCAGGACCTTCCTTCCAAAACTGGCATCAGCCGAAGCCAGTACATCAACTCGATAGTGCTTAGAAAAGGTGTGCACAGAGGACCAAGTGGCCGCTCTGCACAGTTGATCAGCAGAAGCTTGATTCTTGTAGGCCCAAGAGGCCCCAATAGATCTGGTGGAATGGGCAGTCACCCGGAAGGGAACATGCTTATTCCTCAACTTATAGGCTTCACGGATGGTAGCCTTAATCCAAGAGGCAATGGTAACTTTGGAAGCCGGTCTTCCTGCCCTAGGCCCCTCAGGAATGACGAATAGAGCGTCAGACTTCCTGATAGACTCGGTGCGATGAACATAAAATTTAAGGCAACGCACCACATCCAACAGATGGAGATCTCTTTCCTTGTCAGATGAAGGATTAGGGCAGAAAGAGGGAACCACAATCTCCTGATTGATGTGAAACTCGGACACAACCATGGGTAAGAATTCCTTGGTAGTGCGCAGCACAGCCTTATCCTTGTGGAACACCAGGTAAGGAGGTTTACAAGACAAGGCCTGTAACTCTGCTACCCGGCGCACTGACACCACAGCCAAGAGGAAGGCCATCTTCCAAGTCACAAGACGTAATGGAATGGAAGCCAAGGATTCAAACGGTGGTCTCTGTAGAAATCCCAGCACCACATTGAGATCCCACTGGGGAGCAGGACTCTTAAAGGCAGGTCGAACATGAGTCACACCCTGGAAAAAGACTTTCACATCAGGAAGGACAGCAATCCGTTCCTGGAAAAACACAGACAAGGCAGAGGTCTGAACTTTGAGGGAACTCAGACTGAGCCCCTTATCCACACCGTCCTGCAAGAAGGCCAGGACAGTGGGAAGATGGAAGTCAAGAGACAACTTCTTGTCAGAGCACCATGTCACGAAAGTTGACCATATGCGATGATAGATCTTGGAAGACACAGGCTTACGAGCACTGAGCATCGTCGATACCACAGAAGGAGAAAAGCCTTTCTTAGCTAGAATCGAGGATTCAACCGCCATGCCATCAAATGGAGAGAGTGAACATCCTCTTTCCACAGATACCCCTGAAGAAGCAGGTCCGGACGGGCTGGAAGTGGGATTGGATCCTTCACTGACATGGCCATCAATTCCGGAAACCAGGACTGGCGAGGCCAGTTTGGAGCAATCAGGATGACAGGACAACGTTCCCTCTTCAACTTCTGGATAACTCTGACCAATAGAGGAAGAGGAGGGAAGATGTAAGCCAGGGAGAAGTCCCAAGGGATCGACAAGGCATCCACTGCTAGAGCAAGGGAGTCCCTCAACCGGGAGCAAAACACCGGAACCTTCCTGTTGTGTCTGGTAGCCATCAGATCCACCACAGGCATCCCCCACCGTTGAGTGAGCATGTGAAACACCACTGGGTGCAGAGCCCATTCTCCGCTGTCGACGGTATGACGACTGAGGAAGTCTGCCATGACGTTGTCCACGCCTGGAATATGAACCGCAGAGATGACAGGCACGTGATCTTCTGCCCAAGACAAAATATCCTTGACCTCCCACCAGGCGGAACCGCTTCTTGTGCCGCCTTGCCTGTTGATGTAAGCCACCGCCGTGGCGTTGTCGGACTCCACTCTGACTGGAAGACCGGTCAATTGAGACTCCCAGTGCCTCAGGGCCAGCCGGACAGCTCGAAGTTCCAGAACATTGATGGAGAGCATAGATTCCTCCAGACCCCATTTCCCCTGAGCACTGAAGCGACCCCAGACTGCACCCCAGCCCCGAAGGCTGGCATCCGTAGTGACTGTGGTCCAAGGAGGAACTAGAAAGGATTTCCCTTTCAGGAGATGAGAGAGATCTAACCACCAGTGCAGACTCGACTCGACATGAGGAGGAAGAGAAACAGACAGATGTTGATGATCTGGATGATTCTTGCACGTCTGGATCACGAATCTCTGAAGATCCCTGGAGTGGGCCATGGCAAATGGAACTGCTTCGATTGTGGAAATGAACTTCCCCACTAAGGACGACAACTTCGGAACTGGAATCACGTCCAGGTCCAGAATTCCAGCCACTCTGACAGCTATCTGGTGAGCCACGTCCTCTGGAAGAAACACCATGCATTGGCGAGTGTCGAACAGGAGACCCAGGAACAGAAGCCTCTGAGATGGAATCAAGTCCGACTTGTCCAGATTCAGGATCCAGCCATGACGGTTCAGGGTGTGCATGCACATCTGTAATTGCTGGTGGAGAAGCTCCGCTGAGGAGGCCTTCAGTAGGAGATCGTCCATGTAGGGGGTCACTCTGATCCCATCCTGATGGAGCACCGCTATCAAGGAGCCCAACACCCTCTGGAAGACCTGAGGGGCTGAAGTCAGCCCAAAGGGGAGCGCTGCAAACTGAAAGTGTCCCCTGTGGCAGGCAATCCTGAGATACCGCCTGCTCTCTGGATGAATAGGGATGTGAAGATAAGCATCCTGAAGGTCCAGGGAGGCAAGAAACTCCCCTGGAGACATTGCTGCAATCACAGAGCGCAGGGACTCCTGGCGGAAGTGGGAAGTCACCACATAGGCATTGAGATCTTTGAGATCCAAGATGGGACGGGCTCCTCCGTCCTTTTTGGCTACCACAAACAGGTTGGAATAAAATCCTGAACCTGTGTCCCCCTGAGGAACCGCCTCCAGGACCTCTTTGACCAAGAGATCCTGAATAGCGTCGTCGAACAGACGCCTTTTTGTGGGTTCCTGAGAAGGACGAGTAAAATGGAACCGAAAAGGAGGAAGGGAAGAGAAAGGGATCCTGTATCCCTCTGACACCACCTGAAGAACCCATGGGTCCGCCACTGACTCCTCCCAAGTCCGGCGAAAGATGCGGAGACGACCGCCTACAGCCGGATGCGGACCCGGGTTCGGCGAGTCATGCCGAAGCAGTCTTGGAGGTCTTGGCCTTGGAGGCAACTTTGGGCCTCCAGGACTGTTTGGGCTTGGAGGAGGAGCGCGTAGTGGGAGGACCCGTTTGGGCCGAGGAGCGTGTCTCAGTCTGAAAGGAACGAAAGGACCGATTGCGTTTGGCTGGAAACTTTTTCTTAAAGACTGAGGGTAGAAGAGTACTTTTACCGCCAGTAGCCTCACTGATCATTTCTTTGAGTTCAGACCCAAAAAGCAAATTCCCCTGAAAGGGCAAGGAAAGCAAAGCCTTCTTAGAGGCTGTATCAGCAGACCAAATTTTCAGCCAAAGAGCGCGTCTAGCCACCACAGAAGAAGTGGAGGCCCTCGCCATCATGCGCACAGCATCAAAAGCAGCATCAGCAACATAGTTCTGAGCTTCAGTGATATTAGCAAGAAGCTGCAACTGTTCAGATACAGGCGCATCCTGGCGAACCGCTTCAGTCAGTCGTTCAGTCCAGGCCGCAATAGCTCTATTAACCCATGCCACAGCAAAAGTGGGGCGCATGGCTGTGCCAATGGAGGCAAAAATAGACTTAAGAGAGAGCTCTAGTTTCTTATCCGTCCAGTCCTGCAAGGCAGAGGCATCTGAGACAGCCAAAGCAGTAGATTTGGATAGTCTAGACACAGGAGCATCCACTTTGGGAGGATGAACCCATTTTGCCAGCTCCGCCTCAGGAAAAGGGTAAAGTTTGGCAAACTTTTTGGAGACAGAGGAAGATCTATCAGGATTCTTCCATGCCTCAGAGACCAGACGGGCAAGAGTAGGGTTAGTTGGAAAACAAACAACAGGCTTAGATGGCTTTTTCTGAAAAACATCAGTAGGATCATAAGTGGATTCCTGAGTCAGAGGAAGGTTGAGCGTATTCAGAACCGCTCTGATCAGACCCTCAGCCGAAACTTCAGGGTCACACTCATAGGGGTCCCCAATGGACCTGTTAGATTCAATAACAGTACGTTCCTCAGCATCAGAATCCTGTAAAAGTTCTTCTTCGGAAGAATCAGTAATATCAGGAGCTCCCTGTGGCTTAGGCAGGGAGGTCCTGATAGTAGAGGGGGTCTGCCAGACCTGGAGAGCCCCCTGTACCTGAGAGGGAAAGAGTTGAAGCGTGGATCTGAGATCCCTAGTGGCAGCTTTAAACTCCTTCACCCAAGATGGCTCAATAGCGTGGCTGGGAAGCCCAGGGTTGCTATCTTGACCAGTACAATTAGGGCATAGATCCCCCACATTATCGCCATCCAGCCCAATGTGGCAAGAGGAGCAAAACGCCATGGGGGTAGCGGACCCCCCATCCTCCTTAGACTTGGGTCTAGCCCCTAGCTCCAGTGAAGTAGACATGCTCACAGCGTCAATATACCCCACTAATAACACTATCACCCAGAAAAAGTGTTAAGATTAAAGTTTCACCCCAGAAATGTTCTAAAAACGGACTTATCTGGCCAGCGAAGGGTTAATCTGTTGAGGAGAGAGAAGGCTCGGTCCCTGCGTAGTGTACTCGCCTAGGAAAAGTACCACAAAATGGCGGCCGTCGTGACAGCCAATCAGAAACGAGCGCGAACCAAGCGCTCATGGGAAATGTAGTTTTTCCCTACAAGTACCCCAAACAGTGCCCGAAGCCCCCCTGAACACCCCACATAAATAAAACACATTCCGGATGATAGAGCAGGAGCCTAGAATTAAAATGAGCCCTCTCTGAAGTTGCTGTGACAAGCGGTTCCAGAGATATGTCCCATACTGTGAATTCCCATAGAGAGTAAAGGAGCCCTTGCGTCTGAGCGGGAAAAAGCCGCGCTTAAAGGCGCGGAACACCATTTTTAATAAAGTTTAAGAAAACATTAAAAAGTGCCCAAACAAGCATGAAACACATGAGAAACATAAATAAATGAATACCCAATGCTCCAAAACTCAGAGAATAACACAGAAATTGCATAAACAGTAATAATGCAATAAAAACACCCTATGAGTGCTGGAGTGTATTAAAACTCCCAAATACAAGCCCATCAAAGGGACACTGTGGGGACAAGTGGACCTTCAGCACTCAATGGGTGACTCACCTTCCTTGCTGACTTCTGTCTTCAGGTGACCATGATAGGGAGGGAAAGAACCAGAGGTAAATTCCCCAACAGGGGAGCTGCTTAACACAAGCTGTCCCCTCTTCAGGGTATAGGTCCACAGAAAATCCCTGGAAGCTGCACCAGCCACTTTAAAGAGGGCAATTCACAGCCATGGTCACCCTCCTAATGGTGGTATTCCATATTTGAATAAAAAAATAATAAAATACTAAGATGCATAGATGTTCTCTACCTGGTGTGGAAGCACACCAGGAACAAATCAATATGAGTGGCTCTGGCCAGAAGGTGGCTTAAGTAAGAGGGGAGGCTCCGCCCCTTGCAAATTATTTGCATAATTGTTCCTGCCTATTAAAGGGGACTTACGCCTCCCCAGAGTACCAGTGACCTGTATTGGACGACAGTGAAAAAAAGTTTTAACCCTCTCCTTGCTAGAGGGATATAAAAAGTGTTGCTTTGCAATGTATTAGAGAGCTCTATAGCATCCAAAGTGTTTAAAAATAACCTGTATAGAGGTATGTAACTGGTGCAGACACATTGACAATGCTCTGGCCACACCTACAGTTCAAGTGGGTGTCGCCAGCTTAGCGAAGGTTCCTCTCACAGTGCAGTGCACTAGGCAGTTGCCTACTCTGCTTAATGGGAAATGCAGCCCTGTGTACTAAGAAGTATTGGAGTAATTCTGGGATAAGCCAACTGAACCACTGAGGACAAATAAGCACTTTTGAACTTTCAATTCCCAAAGCGATTTGTATGAGATCTCTTTAGTATTCAAAGGTTTAAATGCTCCATGAAAATCAATGGGAATTTTTATTTGTCCCCATGATAGACCGGAATTTCCCCATGGGCTAGGACTACAAATCAGCCTCTGCTGCCCAGCATGTTATTATGTTAAAGCGGAACTACCACGTCAGCTAAAGTAGCCCTGCAATACTTAGACAAGTGGCGACTAGCTTAATAATAATTATTTTACCACTCAAAAGTGCCCCCGAATAAAGTTATCCTTAAAGGAGCAGTAAACTTTTTTTATGAAAAAATATGTAGGGATTTTCCTATTGAGTAAAATAAGGGTACTCCCACTGCTGAGAGATTTATATTTCCAGAGTTATTACAGTTTGAACCCATGTTTTTTTACATTAGCAGTGCCCTCTAGTGGTCAAATTCTAATTAGATTTCCTGATAGATTCTAATGGAGAGCAAAGTCAGAAAAGTCAGAGACATGCAGTTCTCCATAGAATGTGACAGAAGCTGTCTGTCACTTCCTGTCAGTTAGAACTATCAGGAAGTAAACACGGTAAATTCACTTCATGATTATTTGAACTGCTATAAATTTTGAATAAAACACCTGACAGTGGTGGGAGTGACCTTGTTTTACTCGGCAGGAAAAGCTCTATAAAATGTGTTTTCATAAATAAAAGTTTACTGCTCCTTTAAGCTTCCGAGACCGGAAGCCAGGCATCACTGCGGACATCTTGAATGCACGCCTGTGCTGTCAGTCCCCATCTCCCTTCATAGGCATTGCACCGTCCCAGATGGCTCCAGAAGAGACTGTCGGCACAGGCTCCAGTAACCTGGCCGTCAGTCTCTTAAGCTTAAGGATAACTTTATTCGGGGGCACTTTTGAGAGGTAAAATAATGATTATTAAGCTAGTTGCCACCTGCCTAAGTATTGCAGGGCTACTTTAGCTGAAGTGGTAGTTCCTCTTTAAAATAGAGATTTCAAGGATTCTTTTGCTTCTGTTGTTATCTGCCTAAATGGGCTGTTTGGAATAATGGGATTTTTAGTTCACAACAGCTGCTTTTAGTTAATTGACCTCACTGCATCCATCTAATGACATAAATGACCTGAAGAAAATATCCATCACCTCTGCCCACTCATTTCTTCCCTTGTGCAAATGTGGCCAATATTCCACTGATTATAATTCTTATCCTCCTTAGGGGGTGGAGAACGTCTACACCCAGCATCAGCCATTCCTCTTTGACACTTTGGACCAACTCATCAAGGGCAAATTGAAGGACAACCTTTACCCCTACCTGGGACCCAGCACACTCAGAGACAGGTAGGTGAAATGGTGGCACTGGAATAATTCTTTAGAGATGTTCCTGGATTGATTGTCTGTTCTAGCTACTGCAGACTGAGGGCATGCGTATGACGCCAGACTGAAGAAATTCTGTATACATCAACTACACCCTGTAGTAAAGGGTTTAGGCAGAAAAATATGGCCCTTGGATAGTACAAGTCCTGCTAAAATTAACTTACCTTGGAGTTTTATGCTTAATATAGTAGTGTTTATCCTTCTGAGTAAAACAAGGGCACTGCCACTCCTGAGAGGTGTATTATTCAAAATGCGTTGCAGCTTAAGCTTGCATTTGTTGGGTGCAGTACCTCCATTACCAGACATGTTATGGTGGTACTGTTGCTACTTCTGTCTACGGACAGGTCTTATACCAACCACATTCCTTTGGGAGTTGTATTGTCTGGAGTACAGTTCCAGAGATTAGCCTATCCCCAGCAGGGCAGGTTATAACAGAAGGTGATATAGCCATCTCTGATTGGAAGCCAGTATTTATCCAAAGTGTTTAAATTCTCTTGTACGATTGTTGTATACAATAGGAAAGGCTGCCAGCACCCCCACTTGTATTTTGTGTTTTTATGGACAGCTGGTCAGCTGACCATAAACCTCCATACACTGCTGTAGTAATAGAATCACTGCTAAATGTCAGGCCATGGCGGTACTACACCCAAAAAATTTCAAATTTGAGCTTCAATATCTTTTGGATAAAACATGTCCCAGCAGTAATGTGTGTGTGAAAATTTAGCCCTGACGAGTAGAAATTCAGCTATGGTGGGTATGCTATGCAGTGGCGAGTAACTTTTCAGATCTGGATAGTAGCAAAGGACTTCAAATTTTAAGCCGTGTGTGTGTGTGTGTGTGTATATATATATATATATATATATATATATATATATATATATATATATAATATCTATTGCACTGTAGTTCCGAAATTAACCCTTTGGATGCTAAAGACGTACTATGGGAAGTGGAGCAATTCTAGGACAATCCAACTGCACCACAGGGGAACAAATAAAGTTCTGCAAAGATTTAAATGGGGCATTAACCCCCTTGAATGCTTGAGAGGTCTCGGCTCATTGCATTGCAATGTGTTGGAAACGTCTCTAGCATTCAAGTGGTTAAAAGCCCCATTGAAATCTTTGGGAGGTTGTTTGTTTTATTTCTACCCTATGGTGCAGTTGGTGGGCCCCAGACTTACTCCACTTTTTATTGAATAAAAAGCCCTTAATCTTCAATACAGAAAGGTGTTTGTGTGTGTCTGTGTTTGTGTGTTCAGTTTCTCTCCTTCCTTAATTTGGGAAATCAAAATTGTTGGGAGGGGGCATCAGGAGCCTTCTAATCCCCCCTCCATGTATTGATCTTCTGTCTGATCAAAGTAAGAAATCAGTACTGGTAATTAGAAAGACTATCACTGCCTTTATTCACTTCTTCATCAACCCAGAGTCCCATGTTTAATGGAAGCAGCAGGAATGCCCTCTCGCATCATTGCTGATAACAGTGATGATGCAGTGCATCCTGCAGTCTTCCCACTCAAGCCTGGATTTCATGGATTACCTCCTTGAATGAGGGAGAGGGAAGGAAGGCAGCTAGTTCCTTCAAGTCATCACTGTTGATTGCTTACACAGTCGTTTAAGTGATCATTGCCAGGGAGGACATTATGAGAGTCCCTAATACCCAGTCCAATGAGATCTGAACGTGTAGGAAAAAAATAATGTTGTGTGTGTGTGTCACAGGGTGTCTGTCCAAAGCATGTCAGTGCATACAAATACCATTTTTCTCTTGCTATTAGCAGGTACTGACTGATTGCAAACCTGCAGGGAATGACTGACCCATGAGGGTGCCAGACAATAATATTGCCTGGAACTCACCATCTCACACAGCCCCACCTTCCTTCTCCTGGAAAAGTGGTGCAATGCAGGAGAGATGTGAGTGAAACAACATTTCTGTTGCCCATGACAGAGAGGCCTTAAAACCACTTCTGTATTTTTGAAAACACTTTATATGTTGTCTGTTATGTTCGCCATTTTTTATTTAGAAAACTAGTTTTTGACCTATTTAGATGCATACATTATGCTAATTAAAGCAAGCCATGCAGGCACTTCCTGTTTTAGCCCTAAATTAACTCCACCTCTCATTGACACTTAACCCTAGCAGTGCTTAACTCTTTGAGTGCCAGAGCAATGTACTGCACACACGTCTGTTGCTCGTAAGTTAAAGACTCTAGCCTTGTGCCCATTTGAGGTATGTAAAGATGCCAATCTCCCCACTAGTATTAGTGCAGTTGGGCTGTATGGTGCAATAATAATAATGTATTATGTTTATGTATTATTGTTATTGGCCCATGCCCTGGGTGTTATGGGAAACTACCCATTCCTTTTTAAGGTAGCTGGGGGTCATACTTGTATAGTAGTGTCTAGGTATACACCAGTACACACTGCTATACACTACAATAGAGCGCCCTGAGTTGAGGGCAGGAGCCAGTCAATTGTTCATTCTTAATAATAAAAAAATCATAAAACCGTTCCACCTTGAGTAGAAATACATTGAGATCTTCATTCACACAAATGCGGATGAAACATGAGGAGATGAAGGAATGAAATGTAAACACCTTCCAGCTGTGAAGGGATGTGCCAGTGTATCCCAAGAGGGTTATATTAACATGAGAGTCATTATCTTGGTGATTTCATGCTGATCTTAAGTTTTTATCTTGTATGTGCATTTCCTAATGTGAGTGATATTGGACCAAAATAAACACAGATTTCTCCTTTTGTTCTTGAGCCCTCTATTCTGCAGAAATAGTTGGGAATTATATTGGGGGATATTAGTGCTCCTTTAAATCGCACATCCCATTCAACAGTGAGAAAATGTCTATTCCCTCTGTAAAGCAGAGAGTTACAGGGATCTGGCACAGACCAAAGAGTCTAATTCAAGGACACTGCAGAATCACATAAATAAATTGCTTTTCTGCTTTTCTCCAAGGATCTGGTCTTATCAGTTTTTGTACACCCACACACTTGCCACCCACTCAGCAGAGATGCTAGTAGCTAATTATTAGGGAGGGGAAGATGTACCAGAACTGTAACAAGCGATCACCTCCTCTCATTCCCACCTCAGTGTAGAAGTCTGCAGATTAAAGGCGCACTAACACCTGAAAATGAATAGGGAGTATATATTCTTAACCTCTCCGGGGGCGGGGGTGTAAGTAAAAAAAAAAAAGTGGGAAATAGACCTACATCTACAGGGGTATACTTATCAGATTACTACCGTCTGAAAATGATTCCTAGAGGTTTTCGTATCAGCAATATACCCACAATAGGTCACAACAATGGTGATTTTTGTAGAAAATGGTGTATTATTTTAAATAAATGCTGATACGATTTTATATTGCTTGTGATTGAAGAGGTAACTAGATTGTTGAATTTGGTAAAAACAGAAGTTACATCATATGAGAATATGCACATAGCAGTGCTGGAAACGGACAAAGAAACAGATTGGCCAGCCAAAATACAGGCTCAGACGGTGACCTTTAAGATAGATTTGCACAGGTTCAAACGAAATTAACTTGACAAAGTTATTCAGGATTAGAAAGACCGTAGAGTGTATAGATGTTTGACCGGTGCAGAGGAAATTAAGAGTCCCCCCCCCTTACAGGCGAAGCGCTAGAAATAGAATCACTAGACCGAACTTAAACACTGTTGACAACTTCTGTGGTGACTCTTCAGGTACGGACTCTGAAACACCTGGTACATCCCCAGTTACGGACAACCCCAATACAGGAAGTGAGCAACAGATTCCTTTTTTAGGGGTTACCACCAGACATCAAACAGCCAGAGGCAATCGAGAATGCACAAGAGGAGAAGGGGCAGGAGGTACAAAGGATATAAATCCAAAACCCCCACCCAGGGGGAAGTAGTGCTTAACTAATCCACACATATTTTAACAGATAGTAAAAAATCATTTCTCTCTAAAGGTTTATCCTTTGTCCCCACTACTGGCCATAATGACTTGGAGTTTGCCGTAGACCTACATAGGTTTACAAGAACCATGAAACTCAAGGATTTCTTTAATAATATTAGCTCTCAGATTCCATTTAAAGCCTAGAGTTCGTTTGAACCATCCAACGCCGATAAATCCATCACTACCTCCCAGCAGATTATGGAAGAGGAGCAACAGCTAACAAAACAAGACTTTTCCTAATATCAACAAAAAAGAAAGGGAAGCCATCAAAGGTTTAGCTGAAAACCCTAATATTATCATACACCCTGCAGACAAAAGAGGGGTGGTGGTATTCATGGATTACTCATATTACAGGGAAGAAATTATGGGACAATTAAGCGATACAAACACTTATCAAGTATTGACAGGAGATCCCACTCTTAAATACAAAAACATGATTGACAAGACACTCAACAATGCCTATTTGGCAGGTTGGATAGATACCAACACACTAAGTTTCTTGACCACGGAATACACTATATGCCCTGTACTTTATACAACACCCAAGGTACACAAAGATCTTTGTAAGCCACCAGGAAGACCTATAGTGGCAGCAATTGGGTCTTTGCTATAACAATTGTCAAGATTTTTGGATCACCGTATCCAACTACTAGTACATACCACAAGATCCTGCGTTTCGGGACACCACAAACTTTTTACTTAAACTTAAAGAACTGGACTGTGTCCCTGCAGAAGCATTATCGGTAACGCTTGACGTCAAGTCACTGTGTACGGTGCTCCCTACATTCCAAGGGATGGAAGCAGTCAGACAGGCTCTATTTCGAACACCGGACCCCTCAAGACCCCCAGTGGAATTTCTCATGACTCTTCTGGGCTTCTGCCTGTGTTACAATTTTTTTTTTCAAATTTGAAAACATGTATTATCTGCAAATATCAGGAACTCTAACATCTCACCATCATTTGCCAACCTCTACATGGCAGACTTTGAAAAATTGTACATTTTACCTATTTGGCAAGCACAACTGATGTGCTATTATCGATACATCGATGACTTGTTTCTCATCTGGAATGGTGAAGAGACAGCACTACTCCAGGCCGTAGAGACATTGAATAATCTTGACACCTCCATTAAATTCACCATGACAGTTAGTAAAGAGTCAGTCAATTATTTGGATTTAACAGTCTTCATCAAAGACAGTCGTTTACATACCACCAACTACAGAAAGAGTACTGATAGAAACACAATTCTTCATAGATCAAGTTGTCACCCTAAGCATATAGTGAACTCGGTACCCTATTCACAAATGATTTGAATACTTAGAAACAATAGCGACAGAGAAAGAGGTTTACAACAAGTGGAAGAATTCTCTTGGAGGCTACTCCAAAGGGGATACTCGGCACAAGAACTTAGACAACATGCTGAAAGAGCAAGAAGCAAAACAAAGGATGCACTCCTGGCAAAAAACACTGATACTAAATCGATTCAAAGATTAATTTTTTCTACCAAATATAAGCCTGATTCCAAGAACATCCAATCAAATGTAAAAAGACACTGGCATCTGTTGGAAAAGTATCACTCACTTCCTCCTATCTTCAGAGATCCCCCAATGATGGCATATAAAAGAGAATCAAACCTCAGGAATATGTTGGTGAAATCTGACCCAAGGCACTGCTATATAGCAGACAAACAATGCTGGCTCACAAAACAGAATAAAGGTGGTTGTTATAAATGCTTACATTGCACCACATGCAAAAACCTCCTTACAGGCACCTCCTTTAAAGACCCACGTTCGGGTAGAGACATTGCCATCAAACAAAGACTGTCCTGTAACTCCAATTTTATCACCTATTACATTAAATGTCCATGTTCCTTATTATACATTGGGAAAACTATCATAACACACCGAGACACACTACAAAGTGGCACCTCAGATAAACTGGTGGTGTGTAATTTTGCCCAATTTAACCAGTATGATAATAGTCCAAGAACCTGCAACACAGTGAGGGGGTGACAGGTGACGACAACTACTGCAACAAGAAGTCAGATGGATCAGGAAATTAAACACATTAACCCCCAATGGTCTCAACGACAACATTTTTTTATTCTTGTTTCCTGTAAATACTTAGACCACGGGTTCCCCTCAACACAACAGTGAAGTTGATGAAAGTTGTTTGTACCCTGGATAGATAATTATCCCTATGGGAGTACCAATTTAATCCACCAGCAAGGTGGAGATGGTTGGAATCCCTGAGGGGTATATACATCCATACATATATGCAAGGAGAATATAATGACTCACAGATACATGACTATACATAGTGGACAGCCATTTTTATCCATCAGTATAGATGGAGGTGGCTGGATTCCATGGACTAGGCACAAGAAATTTTGGGGATTGCAACTACATGAACTACAAGGTGCCACTCTAATCCATCTATAAAGGTGGAGTTGGCTGGAACATCAAGACCTCTGCAAGCAGGTATCGCCTATGAGATCATGATATACCATCCTGATGGACCAGGAATGGGTCTTTAGGCTATAGTGAGGTAAGAAACTGGATGGAGCTCTAGTGAGTAATGAGTTGTATTGACTCTGTGCACCTAAGGGTCATGCATATATATCTACTCCAGAGACTTCAGTTGACACTCCTTTATTTTGATCATATAGTCCATTGGCGTGTGAAAATAGGTTCTGTTAGGACACAACAGACCTTGTATTCTCTCTTTATAGCTGGTGTTCTGCTTGTGCTGCATGAAGTGACCACTGAAGAGCCTGTCCTACACAGACTGGATGGTTATCAAATTATCTCATACATTTTCAAGGGTCCCAAATCATAAACAAGATTAATTGATCCCCTGATCGAATTAGATGAGGAACTTTACTCCTGTATGATTGTTTAAAGTGTATATTTGTATTCTCCCATATTCAACACCATGGTGATATCTAACTATAGGATCCTGGCTTTGAATTATGTCTTAATATGTTCATATATGTACCCAGTACGCTACCGATTCTGCCCTCTCTCCACCTCTAGGGGCTATCCCCTGTGATTCGATAAATATGATTGGTGATTTCCTCTGTTCCTAGCCACAGGACAGTAGTGGGAGCTCCGCTATTCAATCCAATTAAAGGGATAGTAATACTTAAAATGTAAAAAAAAATATGTTGTAGGGTTTATCCCCCTGAGTAAAACAAGGATACTCCCACTGCTGAAAGGTGTTTCATTCAAAAGTTATTAATTTTCAAAGTTGAATTTTTTAGGTGCAATATCACAGTGGTCTGAAATTGTACAGTGGCGCTGTTGCTACACGATCCTATGGACAGCTCTGGTCAGTTGACCATAAATCTCCATAAGATGGTGTAGCAACAGCGCCACTGTACAATTTCAGGCCACTGTGATATTGCACCTAAAAAATTCAACTTTGAAAATTAATAACTTTTGAATGAAACATCTTTCAGCAGTGGGGGTACCCTTGTTTAACTCAGGGGGATAAACCTACAACATATTTTTTTTTTTTTTTTACATTTTAAGTATTACTATCCCTTTAATACAGCGGTTTAATACAGCGGACCCTTTGATAACATTTCCCAAGTTGTGGAGACCCCTAACAGTAAAATTATTTTAGTTGCTCCTTCATCGCTGTAATTTTGCTACTGTTATGAATCGAAATATAAATATCTGATGGTTTTAGGCGACCCCTGGCAAATCGTCATTCGACCCCCAAAGGGGTCCCGACCCACAGGTTGAGAACCACTGCTTTAATATGACTGAGGATTTCCTGGGCTCTTGCTACATGACAATAGGGGGAGCTCCACTGTACATTCATTCATTCATTCATTCATCCATATGCTCATTACCGGTGGCATCCTATGTGCTAAATTTTGGGATGTAAACCACAAAACGGATATGGCATTGACGGGTTTATTTTGGTAGTCTGAGTGATCCCCGGCTTTCACATGTCTGAGCAGAGGTATAATGTGTAATTACGAGATCGTGACCTGAAATAACCCGGTCTTTGAAAAGGGCCTGTATATATTTATTTGATGTTGGTTACTGTAATTATCGGGCTTTATGTTCTCTCTTTGTTATTATCTCTAGTGATTGTTATAGTTGGGCTTTGGTTCTTGGCGAGTCCAGGTTCAGTGCAATGTGCTGGAGACCCATGACTTGCCTGAACAGCTGCCCCGCTAGTTGCATTCTTCATTATGGCTGTATGAAGTAGTTAATCATTATGCACTGTCAATGACATCATCCATGGTTTTATTATTTATTTATGGATGTGTCCATTTAGCCCTTTGAATGTCAAATGTGGTTAGCAAAGCATTGCTTCTCAATGCATTGCTTCCCCCTCTGGCATTCAAAGGGGGAGATTCACTAAGCGGTGATAAAGAGGTGATAAAGTGGAGATGACTTCTCCAGTTTATCACTTCTCCAGTTCCTGTGTTATTATATGGAGCCTGCGCACTAAGATTTCTTCAACTTTGGAGATCTTAGAGAACAGGCCCCATAGAATAACATAGTAAGTGGAGAAGTGATAAACTGGAGAACACATCTACACTTTATCACCACTTAGCGAATCTCTCCCAGGGAGTTATACTTTGTGCATCATCCCCTTGTCTTGACTGATGCCAATAAAGTGATTGACAGTTTACAGACTATTAGGTGATATAGTAAGTGAACCAAAACGGTTCTGTGCATCAAAGCCTGATTTTTACAAACAAGCAACCTATGACTTGTTACAAATAAAACAGTGGGGTTTAGTGTGATATATATTGGCCAAAGATATGAAAAGGGTTTTGTTCACAGTAGAGGTAAGGTGGGATCACTGTTTTTAACTGCATTATGCAAAATACACGTTCACATATTAGAGGCAGATAGGGACCTGCCTTAAGCTAGGGTGCCTTGATGGGGCAGGCAAGCTTTCCATATCCTTGGCCAAAATATATGACACTACACCCCACTGTTTTATTTGTAGCAAGTGGTAGGTTGTTTGTTTGTAAAAATCAGGGTTTGATGTGCAGACAACCTCTTTTTGTTCACTTACTATAGTATCCAAAATATTGTCATCGCTGCTCTCCTGACTTTACACATATGTTACTAATTGAACACTACTAATAAAGACTATTTTAAGCTGATATATATGATGTAATGAGTGACAAGTTGCACAATCATAATCAAACAGTGACTGTAAAGAATAGTAATTCAGCAGTCCACCATGTATATAATATTTTTCTTTGGAGTTGATGCTTCTTTAGGTCTTATTCTTCTGTTCTCCTTTAAAGGCCTCAAGACATCATCGTGTTTATGGTGGGAGGAGCCACGTACGAGGAAGCTCTTACAGTGTATAATCTGAACCGCACAACGCCCGGAGTCCGCATTGTGCTGGGCGGGAGCACCATCCACAATACCAAGAGGTGAGAAGCTGAAAGGAGTCCTAACTTGGCACTATCAACATCAACCCTGCAGTGGCCTTAGCCACAAAAGAAAATAGCTATTCTGGAGCAAACCAACTGCACCATAGGTGACAATTGTTCTCAAAACTCCTTTTGATTATAAATGGCTCTTTTTAACCATTTTAATGCTAGGGAGTTATCCAGTGCATATTGTATCACAATCAACATGAAGTTTTGTTTATCCCCTATGATGCAGATTGTTTGCTTCAAGTTAACTTCTGTTTCTTTTGTGGATAGGGCCCTAGAACCACTTTATACATGCACAAGTATACTGTATAAGCAGGACTTGAATTCTCATTAGTCATAGGATGGCACTTATTTGGGAGAGGCTTTTCAGCCATTTTGCCCATGTCCCTTCTGCTGAGTTGTGGGCAGGGTCAGCTCAGTCCCTGTCTCCCTGCACCAGACACCTGAGGGAGATGATTCTGTGGCAATTTGTGTCGGCAGTTTGTGTCTGACGATGTGTGGTGAGCATATCACCATATGCATTAAGAATTGAGTATGGAAGGAGAGGGTTGTTGAATATATTCCTTAACATTCAGGGTTGTCATACTGTTTACACTGTGTAAGGGATGGCCCTCCCTTATGTATCACCAGCAGTTGAACAACCTTAAAGTCTGAGCACATCCTCTCTGCTCGCCTACTGAGGGAGCACCACAAACAGCATTGCAGCCTTAATCCTTTCCATGTCATAAAGATGTGGATTACACACCCCTGTGGCACTGAAAGGGTTCCAAAATGACAATGGGCGAGAAGCTATATATATCATAGCTTCTCTGTCCTTCTATACTGACTGAACCAGCTGCCCTGGCTATCTGCTGATCAGCTGAATTCATGTAGACACAGGACTTGCTAGGCACTCTGTAATGGAATAGATCTCAGTGCATACTGTCGATATGCTATATACTTAGGGTGCCCCATCTTTTCTATATAAAATTTGACAAAATGTGAATACTGAGTTTCAAAATGTATATTTCTGGAAATGTTTCTGCACAATATGTTTTGTTATTCAGATTGTGAGAGAAAAGAGCTATATATTTGTGCATTTATATCCTCCATTATGTGATGATAAATACAAAGTTAGGTGTGCCACAAAATTTCCCTTATCGCACTTTATTCCCTCTTCAAGTTTGAGCTAAATAATTTTTGAATTCATTTTTTTCTGCAGGAAATTGCCTATAACATACATTTTTTCATACCAAAAGTTTACTTATTCAGCCTGTTGCATAAAAGATAAACGTAGAGCAATTCATAGTAGACAAATGGAATGTGGGCTTTAACCCATGAATGCTAGAGAGGTTTCCAGTGCTTTGTGATGTATTGTCTTTAGGCATCTGTGGCAACCAAGGGGATAAAAAGTAAGTAGGAAGTTCGCAATTCAAGTTTGAGCTGCAGCAACTTTTGAATGAAGAATCTCTCGGCAGTGGGAGTACCTTTGTTTTACTCAACGGGATGAATCTCAGTATTAAACGTTACTGTGGTTATAAGCCCTTTTTAAGCAATAGGGAATTATCTGTCCACAGTGGTGCAATTTATACACCCTTAGAATTGCTCCTTTTCCTTAGTATTTCAGCCTCATTGTGGGTGATGAGAATGTCTTCTCTAAGCTGCTATCACATTTACTCTTTGAGCCATTTGCAGATAGCTGCAAAACATTTATGGGATATACCAATTGCACCAAAGTGTAGAAGTAAAAAAAACCAAAACAAAACAAAAACAAATCCCCAAATTACCCTATACTTATTAAGTTTTAATTGTTTGAATGTTAGAGAAGTCTACATTACATTGCAAGGCAATCTGGAGATCTCGCTAGTGTCCAAGGGGTTCAAAGCACCATTGAAGTAAATCAGAATATTTCTGCCCCCTGTTTACACCAGAATTGCTCATCTTTTTGATTCTGTATAAGGCTGAGGAGAGCAATGTGGAACCCTCCAGCTGCTGAGAACTACAAATCCCATCCCGCCTAGACAGCTGTTGCCTGACCGTACATGATGGGAGTTACAGTCCATAACAGCTGAAGGGCCTCCTGTTGCCCACCCCAGAAATCTCTTCCCCATAACAACATGTCCCCCCACCCCTTTACAACAGCAATGGAAACACAAACAGGCTTTTCCAGAGGAACCCTACATAGTTTTGATAACAGTCATGGAGGACAAAGCGTGCAGTGTAACGGACGCCATCTCTCGGCTCTGATATCCGAGCCCTGCTCAGCAGCTTATTTTCCAGCCTTGTCATTGCATGTGTACAGAGAGAGATGTTTCATGTTATTGGATCTGTGTAATGGGGTCACAGCAGTCAGAGCCCTGCAGAATGAAATGATATGATGGAACAGACTGATACCTGTCAGTGAATGCGCCAAGACTGTAAAGTCTTAGTGGGGACTATGTACTGGGAATATGAGTCTCGTAAAGGTGAACAAACACTTCAAAATAATGTCCCCCCCTCAAGTATCTTACTCTGCTAAGAAAATCCTAATGATCTGTGTGAATTTTATGCTTGTGACTTTTTTCAATTAATCTTGGATAGCGTATCCACGGAGGAGAACATCACAGATGCTGCAGTTTTCTTAACCTGATGCAGGCAGAGAGAGGGGGGATTCAATACACTGATAAGCAATGTGCTGCACGCCTATTAGTTCAGTTAAAAGTTTAAAGGGATAGTAATGTTATTATAAAACAGCTCCTATTAATCTTCATAGTATGTGGGCCATGGAAAGTGTTATTCAATACTGTCAGTCAAGAGTAATTGAATGATAAAGTATCCTCCTCCAGCCCCTTTTACTGATGTAACACTGCTCCCCTCAGATCAGCAATACTGTCCAGATGGATCACAGAGAGGGATAATCGTAAGTGATCATAAGGGAAAACCTGTTAAGGGAGGCAGGGTTTTCCTTATGCTCACAGTAAGAAGATTGTCCCTTGCTGTGATCTGTCCACATCTGAGGGGAGGTGGCTTACACTAGGTAAAAGGGGATAGAGGGGGATACTTTATCATTCAATTACTCTTGAACTACAACTCTGACAGTATTAAAATAACACTCTCTATGGCCCGAATACTATGAAGATTAATTGGAGCTGCTTTTTTTGTGAAACATTACTATCACTTTAAGATTACAACGTGCAGTGGACGAGTTTGTGTTCTGTGGTCCTGCTACCAATTGTCATGTCCGTCTCCATGAACATGAAATCCAGAACTGATTTGAAGATGTTATCTCTTGAACAAAGACACCACGTCAAAGTTCATAGGGATCATTAGCTTTTTTTTTTTTTTTTAACAGAAGGACTTCGTTACATAGCTGTCCTCCAAATAACAGTCATTTATAGTTATATATATTTTCAGGTTTTGAGTTCTCCTATAGCCCACAGGTAATTATTTCAATTTACAATCTGATAACAGGTAGTGCTCTTTACCAGTCATGCAGAGCCGAAATAGCATTGTATACAAAGAAATTCTGCATGAAAACGGTCTACAAAGTGTGCCTGGTTTGAGGCAGGCACACTTTGTAGACCATTCTATTTCAGAAGTTCCTTGTTTTACTCAGCAGAAAACCTCTACAATATATATATATTTTCCACATTAAATGTTAATATCCCTTTAAATCGGAATTTGAGGAATTTTCATGTCCCGAGTGGTACTGTTTTTCTCCGCTTTAGTTTGTTGAATTGGGCTCTTAGATCAGACATTGCAGAAGTGTGGTTTCACTACACACACCTAGTAATGAATTAAGGCATGAGGCAGTCTCACTACCACATTCGCTTACACTTTCATATAATGAGCTTATGTTCAGCTCCTGGCTGAGGTGTCAGATGGCCACAGGAAGGAATCCTCACTGGGAGGCCTTGTCCCCTGCATCACTGCCAACCCGAGAACTCTTTCCTCTCCTCGGTTTGTAAATTATTCACATACACGGACGGTTTGTGTGACGCCGTTGGCATTTGAGAGTAGAAACCTGAATCTCACACACACAAAAACATATAAATAAGCCATCTATTGTCAGTTGTCACATACATACACATACACACACACACACACACACACACACACACACACACATATATATGTATGTGCACACACACACTCTTCCTCCCCCCATCCCTTCTTGGGTTAAACCTTTGAGTGCCAGAGGGATCCGTATCCCGCTGACACTCAAAGGGTTAACTGTCAGGGTGTAAATGTAGTAAGTGTAAAAAGTAAAGAGGTGCACTTCTGGAGCAAATAAAATGCACCATAGGGGACAAGTAAATAAAATAATTCCTTTAATGTAAATGGCATTTCTTAAAGGGATAGTAATGTCTGTTTGCATTAAAATGTAATATTGTAGCTATTACAGCAATAAACTAACTGATGAAAGTCCTATCTCTCAAACTTTTATGGTTTGAGAGATATACGAAGGTAAAGTCCCCCCCTCCCGTCCCTTTCCCTGACGTGACCTGTAAAGCTGTCAGCAGGAGATTCTGGTCACGCAAACAGATGGAGGCTCTTCAGCAGAGCCGAAATAGCGCAACGTGAAACAAATACTTCATTGGAAAGGTTTACAAAGTTTGTTTGCAAACCAGGCACGCTTTGTAGACCATTCCAATGAATTATTTGTTTTTAGATCACGCTATTTCGACTCTGCAGAAGAGCCTCCGTCTGTTTGCATGACCAGGATCTCCTGCTGACAGCTTTACAGGTAACGTCAGGGAAAGGGAAGGGAGGGGGAACTTTACCTTCGTATATCTCTCAAACCATAAAGGTTTGAGATATAGGACTTACATCAGTTAGTTTATTGCTGTACTATTGTAATACAAAGAGAAATTATTATCTCTTTAACCCGTTGAATGCTAGAGATGTCTCCACCGCTACTAAGGACCAAACAGGGCCGGATTTATATCTCAGGAACCTGTAGGCACAGAAATTTGAAGCCCCCCCCCCATTGTCCATATCCACTGGACACATCCACAATGCTCCAAATCTCCACATTACCCCCCCATATCCATATTGCCCTCACATTGCCCCCCATCAGCTCCAACTTGCCCTCACATTATCCCCATCAGCTCCAACTTGCCCCATCAACATTCCTATTGATTTCAGTATCGGTAGAAAGACCTCAAACGATCTAATTGTAATGGGTTCAATTACCTTGTAGTTCCGAAAAGAGACATAAGGGGAGATGGCCTAAGCAGTGGAAAAGTCTGTGCTTGCTTCTGCACAGAAATGTAGCTCCCGTTGCTCCCGTGCTGTCTTCTCTTTAGGAATGCAGAGCACTGGGAGATGATGTCATCTTCCAGCACTCTACATAACTAAAGAACCACCGAGGGAGCAACAGCAGGATCTCACCAGGCGGCAGGCAGGCAGCGGGTATGGTGAATAAAAAAATAAAATAAAAAAAAAAAAAAAAGAATTGATTCCAATGACAGGCGCCCCTCTGTGGGGTGAGCCTGTATGTAGATGCCTACTCTGCCTTATGGCAAAGCCGGCCCTGGGACCAAAGAAGTGAAAGTAGCTGAATACTGACAGGATCTAGATCTATAACTCCTCAGTTATTGGCCTGCGTAAAGGGGAACTGATGGACTAAGGGAAGGTAGAGCAGTTCTGGGACAAACCAACTTCTCCATGGGGTGAAATAACATTCATATTGACTTAAATGGGGTCTTTTTAACCCTTTGAATGCTAGCAAGGTATCTAACACACAGTTTCTCACTGTAACTCAAAAAAGAAACCACTCCAAATTGTTCGGAGGTCTCTTCTATTCAAGGGGTTAAAAAACATAATTTAAGTCAGCATGGATTTTTACTTGTTTTTGGTGGAGCAGATGATCTGCCCCTAAATTCCTAATTTTCTTCTTAGAACATCCGGACTCTGTATTATAGTTTTTCTTTTTATTGAGTTGTAATGAGAAGCAATGTGTTGTAGACTTTAGTTTTAGCATACAAAAAGGGTGCTGGTGGTTTACACTGGATTTTCTCCATATTTACTTACTGCATCAGCTTCATTCTTATTTACTCCTCCTCTTGTATGTCCTTCTCCCCCAGCTTTTTTATATCTCTATATATTCCTCTCTCTCCATCTCCCCTTCCTCTCTATTTCTTCCCCTTCCTCTCTATTTCTTCCCCTTCCTCTCTATCTCTTCCCCTTCCTCTCTATCTCTCCCCCTTCCTCTCTCTATCTCCCACTCCCTCTCTCACCATCCCCCCTCCATCTCCCCCTTCCTCTCTATCTCTCCACCCACCCTCTCTATCTCCCACTCCCTCTTACCATCCCCCCCTCCATCTCCCCCTTCCTCTCTATCTCTCCACCCACCCTCTCTATCTCCCACTCCCTCTCTCACCATCTCTCTCCCTCTCTATCTCCCCCTCCCCTCTCTATCTCCCCTTCTCTCTCTCTCACCCCTCCTTCTCTTTCTCACCCCCTCCCTCTCTTTCTCACCCCTCCCTCTCTTTCTCACCCCTCCCTCTCTTTCTCACCCCTCCCTCCCACTCTCCCCCTCCCTCTCACTCTCCCCCCTCACTCTCACTCTCCCCCTCTCTCTGTCACTTTCCCCTGCCTCTGTCACTCTCCTCCTCTCTCTCCCCCTCCCTCTCACTCTCCCCCTCCTTCTGTCACTCTCCCCCTGCCTCTCTCTCTCTCTCCCCTGCCTCTCTCACTCTCCCCCTGCCTCTCCCCCTCCCTCTCACTGTCCCTCTCACTCTCCCCCCTCACTCTCCCCCTCCCTCTCTCCCTTTCTCACCCTCTCCCCCTCCCTCTCTCACTCGCTCTCCCCCTCACGCTCCCCCTCCCTCTCTCACGCTCCCCCTCCCTTTCTCACTCCCTCCCTCCCTCTCTCACTCTCCCTCCCTCTCTCCCTCCCTCTCTCACTCTCCCCTCTCCCTCCATACCTCTCTCACTCTCCCTCTCTCTCTCCCCCCTCCCTCTCTCTCTCCCTCCCCATACCTCTCTCACTCTCCCCCTCCCTCTGTCTCTCCCCCTTCTCTCCCCTCACTTACCCTCACTCTCTCTCTCTCCCCCCTCCCTTTCTCTCTCCCCCCCTCTTTTCTCCCCCTCTCTCCCCCTCACTCTCTCCCTCCCTCTCTCTCTCTCCCCCTCCATCTCTCTCTCTCCCTCTCTCTCTCCCCCCTCCCTCTTTCTCTCCCCCCTCCCTCTCTCTCTCCCTCTCTCACTCTCCCCCCTCTCAATCGCTCTCTCACTCACCTGCCCCTCTCTCTCCCACTTCATCTCAATCCTTGCTAATGGGATATCTTCACAATACATGCTACACCTCCCTGCGGGATTATTGGTGAGATCTCATGGAAAACAAGGGGATTTCAGCTACTAATAACCCCTCCCATAAAATTCCTCTAATCCCCCTGTCCTGATTGTTATTTCCAGCTCAGATTACGCCATTCATCTCTCATCAGCGACTAGGCGAAGCACTCTTGTGCCTCTGTTATTGATCAGGGTTCTGTAACCAAGGGCGCCGTCCTATTGATTCTTTCCTTAAGAAACAGCTGGATCATATATCTAAAGGCATGTTGGCATACCAACAGCACCATAGGGGGCAAAAAAAAGTCCCACTTCTTTAAATGTGGGCTTTTAACCCCTTGAAGTCGTTATAAAGTGTTCATTCCATTTTAAGACCTAGTGTGCATGCAATTCCTAGAAATAGCATTCACACACAGGCAGAAAGTCAGAGCCAGACGCAGCGTGGGCCGCTGAGCTTCCACAGGTTGTATGTGCGAGGATGTTAATGTTGACGGAACATTTTCCATTGTCAGCACTACATGGAGGGCCATACGCACAGAGTGAAAAGTGGTGCAATTCTGAGGGCAAACCAAGTATTCATCAGGGACAAATGCACATTCCCTTTGAAATAAATGGAATATGTAGCAGTGGAGAAATTCTGGAACAATCCAACATCACAGTAGGGGACAATTAGTCATTCCCATTGATTTAAATGGAAACTGTAACCCCTTCAGTGCTAGCAAGGACGCAAAAGTGGAGAAATTCTGGAACAAAACATTTGCTACAGTCATAGGGGAGTAATAAAAAGTTAAATTTTTCTCATTTATATGAGGGTTTTAACCCCCTGAATGCTAAGAGGCATCTCCAGAGCATTGCTTTGTATTCAAGAGGTTAAAACAATGAGAATTTTCAGAATTTGTTGGGTTTACATCAGCTTCCTGGGGTAAAGCTATAAGTTTCTTAACCCCTTGAGTGCCAGAGCGGTATCCAGTGCTGAATACTGCTCTGACACTTAAGGGGTTTATTTTCTAACTTGCTGAGACTGAGTTAGACTTGGGGGCGGGGGGATTGTCTTGTCATAATCACATCCTGTACAGGAAGTTGTACTCAGCTGTCTAACAAGAAACAGGAAGTGAGAGACGCAAAGGAAATATAACAATAATTTTAGGGAAACAAGTTTTGCAGTGGTAGAAATAGTGTGTAAGTTCACTTATAATAAAGTTCAAGTTAAACAATAAAGTTAAAGCCAAAGGGACGTAAGTATAAAAACAAGAGTAGATCATTCATGTCTGAAGCAAACCAACCTCACTGTAGGGAACAAATAAATATATACAAAATGTAAAGTTAATGGGACACTGACTTAAAAATGAACTTAGTCAATACACACACACATACCCCAGACCCAGTTCTAGCACCCGTAATGTCTTCCTGAGGCCCAGTGTCTAGTCTTACATTGGCTCTGTGAGATCAGCAATTCACCCTTTTTTCAGGGCTTCTGGAGTTGAGGATACCATAGCAATCTTGTTAGGTGTCTCCGTGATTGCCTACAATAAAAATCATTACTCAAAATAAGTAAGTCAGGGGAGGCGAGTTTGGTTCTCCTACTGAGGATGATGAGAGTTGAAGTCCCCAGTAGCTTGAGAGACAAAGATCGCCTATCTCTGAACTAAGACATTACCTTTCTTTTAAGGAGCAATTAACTTTTTCTATTATATTTATATATTATAATAAAGCTTACTACTCCTTTTAAAGAAAGGAAAAAAAATATATACCCACCGCAGTGGATCGACAACGGCTAAAGATTATATATATGTGCAAAAGTTTTAGGTAGGTGTGAAAAAATGCTTTAAAGTAAGAATGCTTTCAAAAATAGACGTTTATTTTTATCAGTTAATAAAATGATAGTGACGAGAAGAAAAATCTAAATAAATAATTGGTGTGACCACCCTTTGCCTTCAAAACACATCAATCCTAGGTACACTTGCACACTGTTAACCCCTTAACGTCCAATGCCGTGCTAGGACCATCACGGCTGTCTGGCACTTAAGGACCAGTGATGGTCCTGGCACGTCATTGAATTCAGGGCTCCCTTGCACACTGCTCGGGGAGCCCTGAATTGGATCTACCAAAAAAAAAAATGCCCTGTGGTCCTCAAGTGTCGGCCGCGCGTGTGCACGCCAGTCGTTAAGGGGTTAAGGAACGCTGCAGGTAGGTTGTTCCAAACATCTTGAAGAGCTAACCATCGTTGTTCTGTGGATTTAGGCACCTCAGTTGCTTCCCTCTCTTCATGTGATCCCAGACAGACGCAATGATGTTGAGATCAGGGCTCTGTGGGGGCCATATAATCACTTCCAGGACTCCTTGTTCTTCTTTTCTCTGAAGATAGTTCTTAAAACGGAACTAACATCACTAACAAACGTTGTCTGTAATAATTCCCTATCTGGCGACTTGCTGCTTAGTAGCGCTAGTCGCCAGAATTATTACCTCTTCATGAAGAAATTTGAAGTGATCCTCGGCTGACAGGCCGGACGGAGTGCGGACATCTTGCCGTAGTGATGTCCGCGCGCCTGCGCTGTCAGTCCCAGATGGCTGTAGGAGGCGTTGCTAGGAGCCATTTGGCTCCGGAAGGGACTGACAGCGCAGGCGCGCGGATGTCACTAGGGCAAGATGTCCGCGCTCCGTCCTGCCTGTCAGCCGAGGATGACTGCATATTTCTCCATAAAGAGGTAATAATTCTGGCGACTAGCGCTACTAAGCAGCTAGTCACCAGATAGGGAATTATTACAGGCAACGTTTGTTAGCGGTGTTAGTTCTGCTTTAATGACTTTGGCTATATGTTTAGGGTCGTTGTCATGCTGCAGAATAAAATCCACAGAAGAAATCGAGATTTTCCTGCTGACTAAAACAGTGTTACTATTTCTGCATTTGAGTTTTGAAAATTGAATTGCAGTTTTCTATTCTGCTGTTGTTTTTTTTATCATTTATTGTGCAATGCCGTTGTCTAACTGAAGATGAATTTTGGATTAACTTTGGCTCTGTAGCGAAGAATTTGCTTTAACCCTTTGAGCGACAAAGAGGTGGCCATCACATTGCAACGCAATACGTTGGATACCTCTCTGGCACTTAGAGGGTTAAAAAAGTGTTTGGGAGAAAAAAATCTTTGAATATAGAAATCTCCCAGCAGTGGACGTACTCTTGTTTCCCTCAGCAGGAGAAGCCCTTTAAGATAAGTTTTTCATTTAAACAGTTAACTGGGCTTTTGGGCGACATGTTGATAGGGGGCGGGTGGTGGATTTTCAGTGCTTCATAACTTTTGAATTACAAAGAAGTAATTGCTTAGACATTGTGCAATCTGTTCCTTTTAATATACAGAAGACCCGGCAATTCA